>OV179152.1:1512257-2992014 GCA_921972225.1 Euplexia lucipara | reverse complement strand
GTCATACAGTTCCGTCTGCATGCGTAGCATGAACATTGAACACCGAAGAAACGGTCTTTGTCGTGTCTCGGAAGAAAAGAAATTAAGTGTTCATGCTACGCAGGCTGGTCGCTAGAAGAATATGTCTGTATATTATGCTCTACTCGGCTCTACTCCAGACTCCCTGGTCTAGGTAGTCGCCAGCGATACTGTTCGGGTAAACTATTATTGAGATTATCCATCACGAATTTCTGAGTAGCAGCCCGGAGTCTCGAATGTTGCCCGATTGATGGAAATAGGCTCGGCCCCTATTACCTATATATGGGACTTAAACATATAGCGAAATGTGTTATACCCAACCCTTCGGGGATTACAGGCGTAATTTTATGTGTTAAAAAGTTACTCATTTCGCCATCGTTATGGCAGGACACAATTGTACAAAGAATAAATGTTTATTTTCCATAAAGAATGTGCCCGTACTGCCCGTGTTCACAACCAAATACAAACTTCAAAAATAAAAGACAAAAAACTTTTTTGCAAAAAAATTAAACCGACTTCAAAAAAAACACTAAACGGTGTAAAATAACTCTAAATTAGGAAGTCTGTGGCTTTGGTGGTTTTGTCTTATTCATGATGAGCCACCGACTTCCGAATTTAGAGTTATTTTACACCGTTTAGTGTTTTTTTTGAAGTCGGTTTAATTTTTTTGCAAAAAAGTTTTTTATTTTTCATTTTTAGTGGTTCCCATACAAATATTTGCTATATATATTGTTAATTGTAACAGTACATGTCATGATAATAAGGTTATCCACTTAACCCTAATAAATGAAAATTAACATACCTAACTGTCGAAATCTAGGTATATTGTACACATCTGCGTACCCCTCAGAGCATACCAGGCGTGATATTACGTCATGATGTTGTTTAAACAATAAACATCCAAGCGATTCCAGCAATCACGACATATTTGCCGTCTATTTTTGAAGAGTTCCGTTGCATATCTCCGAAGATCAGCACCAGATCTTCACCAAATTAAAATGGGACCACCTCGGGAGTATACTCTTTCGAATAAAAAAAGAATTTCGAGAATCGGTCCACAAATGGGGGAGAAATCAGGTAACATACATAAAAAAAAAAAAAAAAAAAAAAAAAAAAAAAAAAAAAAAAAAAATACATACACACGAACATAGAACCTCCTCCTTTTTTGAAAGTCGGTTAAAAACCGGCAACCCTAGCTCCATCGCCAGTTACATTTTTGGCATAACACGCTACCGCGCATCCAGGGGCTCGAGTTGCAATCGTATCTCAATGACCGGTCATTGATCGAATTTTTGACAACTTTGACAGTTTTTGTATGGGAAATATGTCATACAAGTTTGACGTTATACGTCAAAAATCGATCATTGACCGGTCATTGAGACACGATAGCAATAGCAGACTCGACCCCCAGAACTGTAGATTTCGGTATTTCACGTAAACATCCAAAGAACAGCTTCTTCTTCAGCCAATACTATTACAATACTGTGAGTAACCTAGAATGTTCCAGGGTGCAATGTGCCTTGAACACTTTGTTGTCCTCCATTCGACACTTGACAATCCATCGCCACTCACGTCATTCTCAAATCGCTCTGTGTCATTCCACTCCCAGATTATATGAAGTTATTTATGTCTGTATCCGTTATCGTCGCGTTAACCCGTTGTTACAAATAAATGTTGAAAGAATTATGTAAATGTGTGCACTAGAGCATCGAATGACGTTCGTCGGTCAACTGGTAGCTGTAATGCTGAGATTGGCACAGATATTTCGAGTAGAAAGTCTTAATTTTACAGACGGACTACATATTTTCCACCTAACAGCGTTCATTCTGCGCCTTTCTCTATGTGGCTCCCTTTTTTACACCCTCACTAGTTTGCCGCACTCGTGTTAAAGACATTATTTGTAAATGTCAGACTTATTTATCGTCAATGTGTCATATTTTGGTTGTGAGGAGCTTGTGGCTAAATTATAACAGCCGCACGGGTTAATCGAAGGTTAAGCTACTCTTGACTAGGTCGTGACCGTGGATGGGTGAGCATTTTTGGCAGTCGCATGCGCTTCCAGGCCAACCCCTGTCAGCTGTCGCCCAGGACGCAAAGTCCGTAGAAGCGCCCTTCTCTAAACCCATCTGAGATGGAGTGCTAAAAATATTCTAGCTCGCTTATTTTCTGTTTAGGTACTAACACTAGATATAAATTATTTTATTGTTTACTAACAATATGGATCACGTTATTCACGTTGTATATAAGCTTGTGGAGGCACTCAAACTTTTGTTTATGTTGAATTGAGGTGTACATCGTGTTAATTCAGGCTTTCAGTTCATATTAATACATCTATTATGAAGTACAGTAATTAACCTCTTCGATCTGACGTAAACTCTTGCTACATTTTGAATTTATAAATAACTAGCAGACGTCCCGCGGTTTCGCTCGTGTAGGTCCCGTTCCCGTGGGAATACAGGCATAAGTAGCCTATGTGTTAATCCAGGGTGTCAGCTTACTCCATACCTAATTTTATTAAAATCCATTAAGTAGTTTTTACGTGAAAGAGTAACAAACATCCATCCATCCATCTAGACACAAACTTTCGGGTTTATAATATTAGTAAGAAGTAGGATTTGTAGATGCATTAGGTAATGAACAGAACAATTCAGTGCCTTAATCTTGTAGCAATAAAAACATTTCCTTTGGAATGAATGCAATGTAAATGGGATACTTAGTTCGGCTCGCGCTTGACGAAAGCTTGACTGGCCGTTTGAGGCCTGGATCCGCGCATGATGTTACCATATTTACTAACCCATAGATGCAACTTGTCCGAAAAGAAGATTAATATTTGATTGAAAACCTCAATTCACTTTAACAAGCATTTTGAAACAATCCCGCTAAAAATCGACCTATTTTCGTCAGGCACTGTGAATCATAGAATTTTTGAGTTAGTAATACGTTAAAAATTAGCGTACCTACTCTATTGTATCGGCATACCTTTCGAGCTCACAGGCACAGAGAATCAAATATATAAATATAATGTCTTTGTCGCATTGTTATGTCTAATCATAGGGAAAAATAAAATTTATCCTTGTAAACAACATAACAACTCAACGTAAGTATGATATGTATATAGCGAATTAAGATTAAGTGTGTGAGAATTGCAAAACATCGGTCCAACTGCAGGTCTAAGTAGGTATTCTGTGAAAATCACCGTGAAACCCTGAGTGAAGTAATGCCAATTTATTTCAAATGTTTCACACTAACATGTATACAGATAAACTCACAAATACCTAGCTCTCAGTACACCTCACTCAGGTGCTGACACCCTCACACACACACGTACACACACACATACACACACACACACACTCATAGACACTTGCTCATTTACAGATTTCTCATTTAACGTTGAATAATAATTTAGCATAGTTCTACACGTATTATAATCATGTAAAAATATTCAGGGGAATGGCACTGTTAGCCGAAATACAGGCATTGCCTAGTTCGGTTACAGAAGCTAAATCCATTTACTTGTATATAACTACTGCTAAACTGTTTTTGTAACATACAACTAAGTTTTTTGGGAAATAAGTCACTGACGTTGACAAATACTGAATTTGCCATCACTTCACCTAGAGGTCACGAGGTGATTATTACAAAATAGAAATACTGTAGTAATTTATTGGAAAATTAATTGGAGTAAGTACCTAGAGGCAGGAGGGCGATGATGATGTGTGTGTGTTCGTTTTTAAATACTTCACTCTTGAAACGACTGATCGGATTTAGATGGAACTTGTTATTAAGGTAGCTAATGAATTAACAAATGGGCTAATTTGTATTCCGAAAAAAGTTAATCATTCCCTTGGGAATTTCAGATAGTCTCATGTTGAGATTTTAATTAATTAAACCCCAAAAGGACACCGGTGTCCGCGTTGTCATTGTATTTTTATTGTGTGTCGACACGATTGAAAGGTTAAAAAGAGGGTTATAGTGATGGTAAGCAGTGATGATTATAATGATGGTGACGCTCACTAGTTTAGAGATAACCATTAAGTCTATTTGAATACAACACACACACATAAGTACACACACACACACACACGTACATTACACGACACACACACGTACATTTGACTATTTGTCTTTTTTCTGCATTCTTAGAAAATAAAGTTCTGATTTTGATTCTGAATTCAAAATAACATATCGATCGTATAGGTACATCGAAGAACTATGAAGCAACCTTTGAGCAATCCTTATAGTTAACAATACAAGTTTAATGTTTATAATATTCATAACTAGCTGGTAGCAAGCTCATTGTATGCACAAATAGGTATGAGGTCGCATCAAGTATTGTTAGCGCCGCGTGCGACCGAACGTTCGTCTTAAATTACATTTATGCAAATAATATTATGCCTGTGGAAATGATGGTTTAAGCGAATCTTAACTTAAAAAAAAATTGTTTTGTCAATAAAAAATAATATGTTAGATACAAAGAAATTCAATACACCCACACACACTCGCATACATACACTACGCACCTATAAATAAACACATATAAACATACACACACTCGCACACAACCCTTTCACAATTTTACACACTTACAAACACTACCATTTTATTAAAAACAAAAATTGACAGTCTTATTATTTTCGTTGTATCTTAATACGCTGTCGTCGCTATAATATTATACATAATGTAGAGAATGCAAATGTTAAATGGTGGGAACCTGGTGTCCTGAAACACAGGCCTCGAGCCTAGCTTAGGCACCAGTCTCAAGATACTAGTTCGACTCATGATCGCAATAAATATTTGAGGTTTGTTATACTGCTCCACTTGGTGTTTTTACACGACTGCCCCAAAAAAGGAGTGTTATGTTTTTAGGGTTCATGTATGTATGTGAGTTTCTTTATACCACCATAACTTCTAAATTACTGAACTGATTACATGTATGGGGTATAGTTAGAATCCTTGCATTGCCCCGAGTAACATAGGCTATTGAAAAAGTATAGAAATGCAATGCGGTGGGTAGGTACAAAAAATAAATCCAACCATTTTTTTAAAATCTGTTATGTTATGGTATGTGATTATCGTTTAGGATTTGACGAGTGGAATCTGACATATTTTTATACGAAACTCTTTCACTAAAAGTATTGAAATAAAAATAAATAATTTAATAAAAAAACACAACTGCCATGTAAAAAAAAATAACTGAAAAGCAAAAAATCAAGATATTTTTATTTATTTATTTATTTATAATAACCAACTTGAATTTACAGTTTAAAACCACACACATACAAGTTATTGGTCCGTACGAAAGAACAAAAATCATTTAAGTATATATTATTTCTATACACAAACGCGATGTCTCGAAAACAACTAGATAGACAAATGATTCTTTTTTTATCGCAGTGGAAATCGCAGTTTTTAGTTATTTTTTTATTCACTATCATAATTTTAAGCAAAAGTATAAACAAATCTAAAGTAAGTATAAAATGTCTTTGCATATTAATGCCTAATAATATAATATAAGCCTAATTTGACTATGTTGTTTTTCTAAGCTTAAATCAGGAAACGCTACATTTGTTTTTAATCATTAAAACATTGACAGTAACTTAATACATTTGCAATAATTAGCAACATTGCTTTAATTTTCCTGTATTCCTTCTTGCCTAAATATCCTCATTGTTAGAGGGAATCATCATAATAACAATTGGATTGTTCGTTAACTCATTAAAGTTCCAATATTAGTATTCATTGCATGCGCGTGAGTCATTTTGAATATTTAACACTCAAGTCAACATCCTACGAATAAATGCCATTATAAATTAGACTTATTTATCTTGAGGGAGATTTCCCTTATGGGTTCGACGAGTAGAATCTTAATCGATGTAAGAACACTTGTTATTAAAATAGTAGTAGTATAATAATTGAATGCGTACACTGACTGGACAAGTCCACTCATATTATATTACTGAGTTCCTTGGGAGACCATTTCGGACACTGTACTTACTCTTAGTCCTTACATGACGAACTTCATCCAATATGTTCAGCTGTTTCAGTGTGAATGAGTAAAAAACTTCACACACACCAACAAACGTTCGCTTTTATCAAAGAGATTTAAAATACTATAGAGCGGGCATGTCAAGGAAATGTCATAGAAAAACTTTGATGCCATGTCTCAGTAACGCCATCTAGAATAATATATGAATATTGGAGCGGCAGCGGAGCGTACCACAAAAAACTCATAGACATGTATCCAGCAGGACACACTTTTTCGGAAGAAAATTTTATTGGTGATGTCCGGTCTATAGGTATTGAATATCTTTGGCTTTTATAATGTTTGTATGATATAAATGTGAGAATGTCGCTATTACGAAATGTATTAATTTATGGTGAACTATTATTAGTATTTATGCCAAACGTAAACATACATACGCCATACTATTGTTGGCATTTAGTCCCAATATGTCATGACACTTTTGTGTCTTGTGTAGGATCTACTTACATCGTCTGTCTAGCCTTAGCTACGGCTACGAAAGTTTAGTTACACGTTTTTAGTCATTTTTGTAGAGTCGCATAATAAATAAAAATACCTAGAAATTCTAGAATCATTGTCTTACAGCTGAGGTGAAACATCATCTGTCTAGACTTTTTCCAACTATTTTGGAGTTTGCTTCCAATTTAACCGGATACAGCAATACCAGTGTTTTACATGGAGCGATTACTTGTCGGACGTCGGACCTCCACAACTCAGTTACTTGGTAACACACACTATACAGTATAATTTTTTTTGCAGTGCGCAAATTTTTACAGGATGAATGATTTATGAATATGAACAACTTTCACCATCGGAGGAACTCTGGAATCAAGAAAAAAAACATAGGTTTTAAAGAAAAATTCACCTAGGTACTCGACAAAAATGTATGAAACAGCTGATTTTTTATCGTGATTTTAAGAGTTCGTCCAATAGTGAAAGTTGTTCATATTTGTGAGTTATTAATCCTGTGAAAATTTGCGCACTGCATAAAAAGTTATCCTGTATTATATCCCTTGGTTAAACTGGTTGTCAGACTTTCGAGCTTCTGACTACAAGTAACGACTTCTAAAGATCTACAAATGACAGCTGGGACCAACGATTTAACGTGCTTTCCAAAACATGAAGGAGTCTTGGTATGTAATAAATGGCCACCCGTTAGACCGTGCCGCTGTTAAAATTTAGCCACAAGCTGGTTGTCAGATTTTCGTGTTTCATGACTATCTGTAACGACTATGCGTAATCAAGCTTAACCTTTGATCGACCCGTGGGGCATTTATTATTTAGCCACAAGCTGCTCTTGTGTAGGATACAGGGTAATAATGAACATTTGATTTCTGTAAAACCAATATTATGCAATCGGCCACTTCAAGCGCAGACGTAAACATTTGATGATCTTGAGTGATGATGAACATTTGGTGAAGGTGTGCCGTGTCAGTAACTAAAAGTACCTATCTACGTTTGTGCAGCTCCTAAATGACTCACGATAGCGTCCAAGTCCACAGTCACAATCGAAAGCCCATAACATTAATTTGTTAGATAGCAATGTACGTCGGTCGCGTGCCCAAATTGCGTGACTCACTTCAAATTCTCCATCATTTAGATAGGGGATTGTAAATCCTTTGTTTTATTTATGTTTACAAATATTACATGGCAATACTGGGTAAAACGGGGTGAATAATAACAAAACTTTGAGGAGAATATTCTCGAAAGTTAAAAGTATGTTTGTTACATACGAGGACTCTCAAGCTTTTAAATAATTGAGATAAATAGTTTCGACGTCTTGTTAGTATCATAAAACATTAAACTAGCGTGAAAATCCTTTTCAAAGTTTTGTTTCTATTTACCCCTCTGTTTCTATTTACCGTTATGTTTCTTTTCAACCCGGTACATATTGTTGTTATGTCAAAATGAAAGTGAGTAAGTATGAGTGTTTTGCTCTTAAGGATTAGTTTTGGCATATTAAACTGGCCTGTTGGTCTAGTAGTTAGTGACCCTGACTGCTATGCCGGAGGTCGTAGGTTCGATTCCCACCCAGGACAAATGTTTGTGTGATGAGCGCGATCATTTGTTCTGTGTCTGGGTGTAATTTATCTATAATATGTATGTATTTAGAAATATATAAGTATGTTTATCAGCTCTTTAGTACCCCTAACACAAGCTCTTAGCTTAGCTTGGGACTAGATGGCGTCGTGTGAAAAAGTTGTGAAATATTTATTTATTTATTTATTAACTTTATTCCAAGTTTGTTAGTAACTGATGGGTATTATTCGAAGTTTGTTAGTAACTGATGGATACTATACATATAATATAAATAATAAGTAGTCAGCCTCAGCCAAATATGTACCTACAACTTAAATATCAAATTCTCGTGTTACAGTGTTTATAACAAAATTCCTCTGAAATGGCTTGACCGATTCTTTTTAAATTTGGTGTGTTTATTCAGTAGGACTTAAAATAGGACGTAAACTAATAAAATGATTCTAAGGAGGAACGAATTTGCCGGTGCAGCTAGTGTTTCTATAAAATCCTGTAGCTAAAGGGTACCTACTGACTAATTTAAGGAAATTAGAACGGAATTAGTAACCATTACTTTTTAACATCTAGAACCCTTCGTCAATCCCCCTGAACATCGGCCATCACATGCAACCTTGCCTTCATCACCTCTTGTATTTTCAGCATCATGCGCATCAGCTCTCGACCCTGGCGACGGTGCCCCTTGGGGCCTGGTCGTCAACTGCGCTGGCGAGACCAGGTTGGGGCAGACAGAGGCTGTGTACTCCGAAGGAATCTACACGCTCAGCACCAACGTGGCTCGTCAGTGTGCTAAGCTGAAGGTGGACAGGCTGATCGAGATTTCAAGTGGACAGATGTATAGTAGTGACAAGGTTGGTACAGTAAAAGTGGTTTTGCATTACGTCTGATCCGAATCCAAACCGAACCCGTGAAAATACGGCCCGGAATAGTAGCAGAACTATTGCTATGGTACTTTACGCACCATTTACGGCTTCCGTAATAAAGAAACCGCTCAAGTGTCTAACTTAAGTTCAAGGACACGAAGACAGCGGACAGCGGGGTGCCAGAGGGAGGAGCGGATAACTCTCAACTGGCGCACAACACACGAACAGCTCTTCCCGCTCCACTACCGCCCCGCTGCCTTCAACGCCAGTTCCTCATAAATATTTAAATTAGAACGCGCCACGCCCGTTCCGCAGCCGCCCCGTTACTAGCTAACACCTTGTCTGTGGCCTAATGGGGGTGTGAAGTGCGTTACTCACTTACGCCCGATATTAATATTCGATCTCAATCCAAATCCCGATCCTTTGTTTTTGACGGCTGCTTCTGATTGGACATCTTTAAGACTCGGATAGGCGAATTCGGTCGTTGATTGGTTACAGGCAAAGATCGGGATCAAGATAGCAACCGAGATAGATTATTAATATCCAGCGTTAGCTATACCCCGCTCCTCATCCCCGATGTTACATTAATTTGGATTGTTACTGAGCTCTGCGACTCATTTTGTGTTTAGAGCCGTTATGAGCTGAACAAGAAGCCAAGCGTGAAGTTTGCACCAATTGCACCGTAATCAGGCATGTCACTTGTTTTTGTTGATGTTGAATTTGCAAAAAGATCGATGTAAAGCATCTCTTGGGAATTCGAATACTTAAAAAACAGACGGGCCGATCGAAAGTTTAGTTACACATGCCGAGGTCGCTCCCTGGATGGGTGACCGTCTAATAAATATCTAGAACTCATGCCACGACAAGTACCTTAAGCCTTTAGTTCTGTCCTTTGTAGATTTTTGTCAGTCTTTCTTGTATGGGGGCAACGTTTTTTTATGTAAAAAAAACCTTAGAGCTGTTGATCAAGAAACAATGTGGTGTTTTTGCTGTAAATAACTTAAATTAGAATACCTCATGATAGCAAATGACGTAACTTAATTATTATATTAACAGCCTCATAAAATATACCGAAGTCCCTACTCCCTACTCAATACACTCTCAATATATCACCGAACCAATATTAATTTACGTTAACGATATTAATAAAAGCGTACTCAGGCTGCGACGAAATACGAAATTGTTGATCAATTCAGTACTTTTATCGGGGAGTGATAATTACCGCAGAGATCCGGTCGGGCTCGTAAAACTTGTCCGCTGTTGACATTGATGCTGTGACGTCACCGATCAGCTCACTTTATGTGACGTCATTGATTTCTCGACGAACCACGAACGAAGACTGGAACTGAGTATAGTTTCGTAAGGTGGAGGTGCTAGGGTAGACCGCGAAATGATGATTTTCTTGCTGCCCAAGTATCTTTGAACTCCTCCTCCTTTGACTCGACGTTTATCTTAGACATCATTTACGTCGGTGAAGGAAACATAAGTTTTATAATATTTAATATTAGTTTGGAATTCAATCCGTCCATTGAGCAAGCGTAGTGATCAATGCTCAAGCCTTCTCTGTATGAGAAGAGGCCTTTGGCCTGCAGTGGGAAAGTAACTGCCTGGGATTATAAGTATGCTTAACAGTTGTCTAGTGCTTATATAATTATAGCACAAGCTCTGCTAAGTTTGGGACTAGATGGCGCTGTGTGAATGATGTGGAATATTTATTTATTTGTTTATTAAATAAATTGTTTCCAGCCACAAACAGAAGACTGTCCTGTAGAACCATGGACAATAGAGGCAAAGATGAAGAGCAAGGTTGAAAAGGAGCTGAAGAACTTGGCGGACGAGCTGAACTACACCATCATCAGGCCAGCCGTCGTGTATGGCATCGGAGACCGGCGGAGTTTGAGTAAGTCACTTTTTAACCGACTTACAAAAAAAGAGGAGGTTGTCAATTCGGTTGTATGTTTTTTTTACCTTTCGGTGGTGTTACCTCTGAACTCCTGTCATTTTTAGACCGACTTGTAATATTCTTTTTTGTTTGATATAGTCTACTTGCGGTCCCATGTAGGTAGGTACACGCATTTTCAATTGGCAGTTTGTTTTTAATTTCAAAATAAGTAAGCAAAAATAAATCCCATCTCCACGAGCAAAATTCAAAATGGACGGTAGATCCGCGTTTGACTAAGATCTTCTTTTTAAAAAAAGACTTTCTTTGTCATCATTATTACGACTATATTCAGTAATGTATTTACTACTTATAGCGAAGTTTTCTGAATCCGCAATGTTACTTAGTGTCCTATTTCATCCGCTATGATGGAAAGTGTATTAACACGGATACTTAAACATTCGCCGTAATCCACTTCTGTACCGTACAAATGTATGTGTTTTTACGGTTCTTGGCGCTTGTAGAGATTATAATGAACACTCTTCTTGAGCTGTTAGTTTTTATCGACTACTTCGCCATATACATATTTTAGTATGTGTTTCAAGTTTAAGTGATTAATTTTCAAATGTGCGTAGAAAAATGCGTACTTTATGAAAAACTATCACACAGAATGAAAGGGACATAATCTGAAATCATTAAAAATCTCATTGAAGTTTTACATTATATAGAATAAAAAAACAAGAACAAATTTCAACTGGGATCCATGTCAAAACCATGTACGGATCCCATTATGGCCTTCCACCCTATAGTTTCGGAAGTCTATGGCATAATATTTAACAAATTAAGGAATTTCATCCAAAAAAAAATTTTTTTTATATCCAAGGGGATATAAAAGAAATTCTTTGAGATCAACCTTGCCAAACATGATTTCCAAAAATAAACAATTTTAAATCCAGTTCACAATTGGCTAAAATATCACGTAAACAGTCAAATTGAGTCAAATTCAAAGTAGACACTGTTAGTGTGATTTTAGGTAATATAACAGGTAATACATAAAAAAAAATAACTCAAAATTCTACCTTTAAAAAAATAAAAATAATTTATTTCAGATTTGTGGAATCCAAATAATGTTAGCACAGTAACAAAAAACTTAAACAATTAGTTTAGTAAATTCAAATTTATTTATTGGTGTGATTTTTGGTACATTTTAACCATCGAACCACCACCATTTTTTTTAAGCTTTTGTATAGCTTCTATCGCGGGCCTTGAGCGCGGGGACCGAATCCAGAAATTCCGTAACGAAAAAACCTCACGCTCCCCACTCCGACGGGCAAGGAGGTGTGGCTTGAAGGCCGAAGCTATTGCATATATATTTAGAGGAGGGGGAGGGGTGAAGGGGAGGGGTGAAGGGGAGGGGGAGGGGGACGGAAGAGGTGAGAGGGGAGGGGATAGGGGAACGGGTAGAGGCAGGGGTCGGGAGGGGTTAGGGAGGGGGAGGGAGGGGTGATGGGAGGGGCGTGGGAGGTGTGGGAGGTGTGGGGGAATGGGAGAGGGGGAGGAGAGGAATGGGAAGGGGAGAGGGAGAGGAGAGGAATGGGGAGAGGGGGAGGAGAGGAATGGGGAGGGGGAGAGGAGAGGAGTTGATAAAAAATGCTATGCAATAGCTTTACCGCGGCAGTCTCCGAGTGACACACGTCATTTTTTTATATATTTTTTTTAACTAATAAAGAGAGGGAAAGACACACAAAACAAGATATTAAGAACACAAATGCTTAGTCCCATTACTTCATTAAATTGGTCTTGACTCAGTATCTTTAGAGCGCACACTATCTAAGAACCTTTATCATTTTGAAGACAGTTAAAAACAGATTTCACATGTAAGCTACGTTTAACCCCTCAATTCTAACGACACATTACCCCTACAGCCCCACGCCTCTTATACGGCGGTATCTACAAGCATCTCAACGAGACCATGAAGCTCCTCTGGACAGCTGATCTCAGGATCAACACGGTCCACGTCCGGGACGTCTGCCGTGCCGTGTGGACCCTCAGCCAGAAACCGGAGGCGGACAAACAGACGTATAATGTCGTGGATGAAGCTAATAGTACGCAAGGGGCGCTGGCTCGCCTGGTCGCCTCCATCTTCAAGATTAATCACGACTATTACGGGACTGCCATTTCTACGCTGGCTAAGGTAACTTTATTTCTTGGATAAGGTTTATATGTTGTGGGAATGTACAGCTATTTTTTTTTAGTTTATAACAAAAGCCAAAATGGGGTTATCGCACTTTTACTATGATGGAACGAAACCGGTTCCGTACATTAACCTCGCATTGTACGGAAATCCTATATCAAGGGAGTTCAGCTTATACTGGAAATGCATAGCTTGATGTGTAGCTGTGTGTACCTGTAACTCAAACAAATTTATTTAACAGTTGATTTATTATTTTCGATTTTTAATAATAATACCTACAACATCTAGTTTCGCTTGCTAAAAATAATATAATACAATAATTTAATAATCATAAAATAATGTTGCATTGACATGAACTTTCTTTTTTTAACAATAGCTAATAACTCATAAAAATACATTAGGTATAATATTATAGTGTTCTACCAAATATCAAAGAAATATTATGGTGTCTGTATATTATTTAATCAAAAAGCAGTCTTGCAAAGGCAATAAAATGGTAATAATTTACTCTGTCTGTCAGACAGCCTCGCTGTAGTAGTGATCACAAGCGCTACTGCTGATAAAGCCCTGGGTTTGATCCCTGGGTCGGGAAAAGTGTTATTGAGTGTTTCGTTTGGAATGAGAAATATCAAACGAAAAACTCAATAACACTTATCAGCCCAAAGTCCGAAATTCTGTCCAATTGATATCTAAACATAATTGGCCAAATTTGGGTGAACTATAGGAACACCAGTCATATGTATGTACCAACTCAGTAAACATCCGAGGTCTACAAATTCTGGACTTCATCATGAGATCAGAAAGCCAATACTATATACCATTGTAAACCCAGCATATTACTTAATACTTCCAGACGGACATAGCCTCGGTAGCCGAGGAAGCGAATGACAAGCACCTCACGGCGTGGGCGGACATATGTCGCAAGTACTCCCTGGCGCACACTCCCCTGGAGCCGTCTGCGGGGGCTGAACTGCTACTCAACAAGCAGCTGTGCTTGGACGGCGGCAAGCTGAGGAAGTACATGCAGGTCGACGTGACAGAGCCTTCCATTGAGAGGTTGCGGGAGGTACGTTAAAACAATACTGCGTAACTACCACAACAACACACAACTTCCACAAAAATAATAAAATTCTACAACTTTCACCTAGACCCAAAACTAAGCAGAACTCGTGCTATGAGTACTAGACAACTGATAAACATACTTATATGTTTCTAAATACATACATATTGTAGATAAATTACACCCAGACACAGAACACAAACTTTCAATTCTGACTCTGAAGATACAGGTAGCTTATGCCTATACCTTTTATTACTATACCTTTTGTTAACTACCTAATCGGATGGAGTATAATTTCGGAGTCAGATATACACATACTTTATCTGTCAATATAAGCCCTATCAGTAGCCAATGACAATAATGGATTATAAACATTGGTTTATAATCCATTATTGTGTCCAATAGTGACTTAAAAATAGGAGATTGGACATTGGTCCAATCTCCTATTTTTAAGTCACTATTGGACACCATAAAAATAGTGCAATGGGCTGTTTGTCAAAATTTAAATTTTTAGTCCGTCATCTAGATTACAAGAAAATATTCGACACGTATTTTTTTCTTTTTCAAATAGATGGAAACAGCTTACTGCTTAGATTAAGCGCATTAAAGTTGAGGAGAGGGGGCTTGTAACGTCACTACCTAGTATAAACTGTAACGAAAAGTGACGTCATGCGACATTTTGACTCGATGTATCGCCGTTATTTTTTATTACGTGAAAAAAGAAAAATATGACGTGTCGAATATTTTCTTGAAATCTAGATGAGGGACAAAAACATTTTTTTTTTTCAAATAGTCCATTGCAATATACGTTGTAGATAAAACATGAATATTATTATTCATGGGGTAAAAACGGTATCTTAATTATAGCGGGTATAGGCAGTGATAACCTAGACCACTCCAACGCAACTCGGTTGGTATACTCCATCCAAGTAGGTAGTTAACTAAAGGTAAACAATCTTGACAAGTCTTTTTACATAAACGCTTATTAATTAAATACAACTACTGTTTAAACAAATTGTTTAATTGATCGTGTAATTGTATTTGTTGTATCTAAATTTGTTTTCTGCTGCATTTTATTTTTAAACTGTGTTATTAACTAAAAATACATGTCAAAATTGTTTACATTTTGTTAACTACCTAATCGGATGGATTATAGAGGTGTGTCATAAGTCTCGTATTTTTAAAGTATCTGGTACCATAAAATAAATCTGGGTTTATAATAAGCCCTATCATGCGCCACAGTGATCAATCATGTTTCTTAAATATTCTTTTTATTTGCAGGTGTTGGAAGACTACGCTTCCATGGACCTGTTTCCTAAGGAGCTGCTCCTATGACCTAACAACTAAACTAACTTTACATCAACAGCCATTTTATATCAAATAATGCACATTATATTACGTTTCCGCTTGCATCAACGATTGTTATAGCGATATTCGGTCACTTGTGTTTCTCAAACGTAAAAATGTAGATAAGTGTGTTAGAAATTCAATGATGTTCTTAGAATAGTCCGTATATACCCAATATGTGTTATGCTGATGCAAAAAGCCTTGCTATTTTGTCCCCAGTAAACTTGCAAGTCAGTCTATAGTATTTAAATAAGTGTTCAGTGTATCTATGTCAATATATCCTATTTGGCCGACAATGTGCTTATCGCTTTCCAAACCATTATACTTTGATTCATGATATTTTTAATGCAACACTGTGATAAAGAGTAAAACATTTTGAAATCAAGAGAAAACTTCTTAAAAATTATTTTTTCTATTAAAATATTGACAATAACTTTTTAAAAAGATATTTCGAAATCTAAAAAAACCTAACCATAGTCTATTTAGTAAGGAATCGAAGACTGTGAATACCAAAAAGCAATTCTTTAATTTTGCTTTTTTTTTAATCGAACTTCGAAATTCTGCATTTTACTGTTCCATCCAACTTAAAAATTGAAATAGTTTTGTAACCTAAAATATCTTAAGTATTATATTAAAAGCTCAACTAAGCGTAGTACTTAAAAATATTCCTTTTTATTCAACGATGGTGCGAAAGTATTTAGTTTTAAAATATATTATTTGTACTCATGATTTTATTACTGTTTATATTTTTTTATATACTATTGCCTGTTTTTACTAACAATAGGCGACAGTTAATGAATGCCTCTTAATAGAATAATAACGCTCGGAAGCCGCGTCTAGTACAAAACACGGGCAAAACTTTATGTTGAGTAAGCCCTGTTCGACGGAACGTGACTTTGAGTACCTACTGACGACTCGCCCAGCAAAGACGGCCACTTTGGCTCAGTTATAGTGGTCCTAAAACCTAGTTTCTATGCAATATTAATCTAAGGAATACACACATATAATAGCTCAGTTTTAATCTTCAACCCTCGGCGCTAAGATTAGCGTTCAACATTCAGTAGGTGCGGAATCAATCGTCCCCTATAGGGGCTGTTATTTTTCAAAATAAATGGGACCAATTTTGAGGTTATGCAATAAAATCATCGAAATCGGACTACACTGTAATGCGTTATTACGGAATTAAGAACCTCTTCCTTCTTTTTCGTTGGTCAAAAATCCAGCAGGTCGCATTTATTTAGGCATTCATTTATATCGTCTAGTGTTAGCTATAACAGGCATATATATTGTAAGAAGTTTAGGCGTTACCTTTAAACTAAGAAATTATTGTTATGATAAAAGTCTGTAGATTCTTAATGACGGGGAAACTCCGTCTCCTATATCTCGGGGCCTCACTACATTTAAGTTTTAACGAAACTTTCATCGACCTAATTGGTATGATAGTCTCTTTTCCGTCAAAATTTAGACGCAAAAAAAATTACGGAGAATAATCCTGATGAAACAAAATGGAAAAAAAAAAACCGCAAAAAAGGTAGTACTTAATAACTCGAGATGTATAAAATACAAGCACGTGTATAAAATACAATCTAACTTTGTACAGCAACCGAACCAGTTTAAAAAAAACATCTAAAATAAATTCACCATTTTAATTGCATGATTTTATATTAGTTGCCGTACCTACACAAAAGTCCCAAAATAAAAATATATTCAAAATTGGGAATTTGTATAACAGACAGACAGTCCCCTAAAACGCCTGCCCTTCACCTTTTCATAGTGTTTTTGCTAGGAATCACTGGCGCAACAAACTACTTGCTTAAATGTAATTACACCTATTTATCAATGATATAAGTAAAAAGGTGTGGATAGGTTATAAGCGCTCAGTAAGCGACACGTTAAAATGTAGCTAACTAGCCACACGTGACCTCAGTGCAGCGTTAGGGTGCCGTTTTTGAGATCGAATGTTGTTTAGGTAACCTATATCCACCTTTTTACTAATAATATCGTTGATATTTTTATCATATAGCTTGAAATAAGCATTTTTTTTTAAACTTAGAACCTCCAAATCAAATTTGACAAGCCGGATAAAACTGATTTAGGTATTTAGTGGGTAATGAGCAGTAATCAGAATTTAAAACTACCCACCCTTTAAGGATTACACAGAGTTGCAACTGTATTGTTTAACTCTTCATCTACCCGCTTTTAAATGTGCTTAACTCCCGAAACAAGGTTTCTATGTACCTATATTGCGTTTAAATAAGCCTAGTCTGTGTAAGGAAAAGTCAACTTTTTACTGTTAAGCGCTTATAATGTATAAGTTGGCCTATTTTGGATGACTTTTGAAATTAAAAATTGAGATATTCATTTTGTATTTAGGCTAAGTTCAAGACGGTGGCGTGTTTTTGCGTGCCAAACCCTCGTCTTAACTAACCCTTAGTCATGATATAGTCAAGTTGCTCTAAGTAATTTTGAATATGTACTTTTAATGCTATGGGTGTCATGAATGTAATCCATGCTTGTCAGTAACTGTTTAATGGTTATATTATAATTACTAGTAACTTAAGACGAAAATCGTGCGTTTCTATTGCTTAGCATTTTTGAAATTTTCTGTCGACAGAATGTAAGATTTGTTTAAAAATGATAAAGAGCTTTGTATTATTTTACGTTTTACATGTATTGTCAATTGTGTAATAAATACTTTATACGTATAAATAAATAAAAACCAGTTTTTTATTTCCATCAATCTTTCTTCTTTTTGTCTTGTCTGTCCAGACAAAAAATAGCTCGAGCGCAGGATTCGAATTAGTTCAATACTCAACATCTTTGTGCTTTCCAAATGTATTCTTAGGTGGTAAAATAAATGAGATCATGATGGACCCTGTAGAGCACAGAAAAGGGTAGGAGAGATGAAACCCTGCTTCAAGAGATCATTTAATTTTTAATAGAAACAATTCGTGCATTGCGAGCATGGCAACCGATATCGTGACAGGAATAGGTGGAGTTAGCAGTATGACCTCAACTCCATCGATAGAAACTGGTCACAAATTATAATAGCCCTAAATAGAAAGAAGTGGGAAAAAACTCTACTATCGGACAACACAATTATCGGACATTTTACTCTGCACATAGCTGAAACCACATAATTTGTTGATAACTAATTTATTTGACAAAATAAACAAAAAGGAATTTCAAAAGTAAAGTCAAACAAATGTCACCATCAAAGTTAACCACTTTGAAAAGTAACCATTTTACCTAAATGGTTACTTTTATGTACTAAAAAGAAGTGTTTGTTTGAACACACACCTCTGAATTCATGTGACAACGGTGCATATGGAGTCTGAGTTCGACTTAGGGTCAATTTATACTAGCGCAGAGTCAAAGCGCATCGAAGCGTTATCCAAAACTGAACATAATAAATTCAACCTTAACTCCACAGTGTAACGCACACTATACTTCGCAAGAATGCGCGCGCACCAATCAGCGTTGTTCACGCGCAGACGCGCGTATTCCTAAGAATGCGGCGTCTTTTTTAAAATCCCAGAAGTAATGTGTGCGTTACGCTGTGGAGTTAAGGTTGAATTTGTTATGTTCAGTTTTGGATAGACGCTTCGATGCGCTTCGACTCTGCGCTAGTATAAATTGACCCTTATGAGGAAGGAACCACAAAAATATGAGTTCACCTGCCCAGTCAATGTGTGACCTAATATAAAAAGCAATTTTTATTGGGATCAGAAATCCGCATTTCAATTAATATCTCTGAAACGGGACGTCCTATGTAAAAAATAGTGAAATTTTGGATATCCTCCTATGTGAAGGTACTCACCCCCCGAAGAGAAATGTACTGTTTTTGGTGGATAACCTTTGATTGACCTTGACCTTGACTTTGACTTACGCCCGATATTAATATTCTATCTCAATCCAAATCCCGATCCTTTGTTTTTGACGGCTGCTTCTGATTGGACATCTTTAAGACTCGGATAGGCGAATTCGGTCGTTGATTGGTTACAGACAAAGATCGGGATCAAGATAGGAACTCTATAATATCCAGCGTTAATGGTTAGGTACTTTTACACCAAACGAGACTATCAATGTTATTTTTAAAGTCCAGAAATTATCTTGGTCGGGTAACGTGTGAACCATGCTGATCGGTGTCTGAGGTAGTCTTATGGCACAAAAAGTAGACCTGTTCACCTGTCTAGTCAATGCATTTATCAGTAGCATTTGCGACCACGGGATTTACGAGGCAGTCCCACTTTTACGTATCCTGTATTTCAATAAAACGTCGACCAAGTACCTGGAGCATCCCATAACAAGATGACCCGCAATCTAGATTTTTGCAGCAAATGACAATTTCACAGTTCACCGAAGTATGAAGCCGACGAAAGCCGTGTGTGTCCTAACAAGTAATTTTTGTTGTAATCACAAATCCCCTATTCGGTTGATATCTCCGAAACGGGACGTCCTAGGTAAAAAATAATGAAATTTTGGTATCCCCCTATGAGAATACACCCCCCGGGAAGACATGTTCTCTATTTGGGGGATGACCTTTGATTGACCTTGACCTTGATTTTGACTTAATGATTACTTTTACACTACACGAGGTTATGTTTCTTTCATAGTCCACATAATATTATTATCTCGGTCGGGTCATGGGTAGGTAAACGATGTTGATTTAAATCACAAATCCCCTTTTCAGTTGATATCTCCGAAACGGGACGTCCTAGGTAAAAAATAATGAAATTTTGGTATCCCCCTATGAGAACACACCCCCCGGGAAGACATGTTCTCTATTTGGGGGATGACCTTTGATTGACCTTGACCTTGATTTTGACTTAATGGTTACTTTTACACTACACGAGGTTATGTTTCTTTCATAGTCCACATAATATTATTATCTCGGTCGGGTCATGGGTAGGTAAACGATGTTGATTTAAATCACAAATCCCCTTTTCAGTTGATATCTCCGAAACGGGACGTCCTAGGTCAAAAATAATGAAATTTTGGTATCCCCCTATGAGAATACACCCCCCGGGAAGACATGTTCTCTATTTGGGGGATGACCTTTGATTGACCTTGACCTTGATTTTGACTTAATGGTTACTTTTACACTACACGAGGTTATGTTTCTTTGAAAGCCCAGATATTATCTCGGTCGGGTCATATGTAGGTAAACGATGTTGATCTAAGTCACAAATCCCCTTTTCAGTTGATATCTCCGAAACGGGACGTCCTAGGTAAAAAATAATGAAATTTTGGTATCCCCCTATGAGAACACACCCCCCGGGAAGACATGTTCTCTATTTGGGGGATGACCTTTGATTGACCTTGACCTTGATTTTGACTTAATGGTTACTTTTACACTACACGAGGTTATGTTTCTTTCATAGTCCACATAATATTATTATCTCGGTCGGGTCATGGGTAGGTAAACGATGTTGATCTAAGTCACAAATCCCCTTTTCAGTTGATATCTCCGAAACGGGACGTCCTAGGTAAAAAATAATGAAATTTTGGTATCCCCCTATGAGAATACACCCCCCGGGAAGACATGTTCTCTATTTGGGGGATGAACTTTGATTGACCTTGACCTTGATTTTGACTTAATGGTTACTTTTACACTACACGAGGTTATTTTTCTTTGAAAGCCCAGATATTATCTCGGTCGGGTCATGTGTAGGTAAACGATGTTGATTTAGGTCACAAATCCCCTTTTCAGTTGATATCTCCGAAACGGGACGTCCTAGGTAAAAACTAATGAAATTTTGGTATCCCCCTATGAGAGTACACCCCCCGGGGAGAAATGTACTCTATTTGGTGGATGACCTTTGATTGACCTCGACCTTGATTTTGACTTAATGGTTACTTTTACACTACACGCGGCTATCTTTCTTTTGAAGTACAGACGTTATCTTGGTCGGGTCATGTGTGAAACGTGCTGATCCATGTCTGAGTTGGTCTGATGACACAGAAAGTTGACCTGTCTAGTCGATGTCACATTTATCAGTAATCGTAACCTCCTCGCGCTAAGCTGTAGCATTTGAGACCAATGGATGAATGATGCCTCTCACGTATTCTGTATTTCATGACAAAGTCGGTCAAATATCTGAAAATCCCTTCACAAGGCCAAGGCTAACCCAGGATCTAGGTTTTTCAGCAATGGCAACTTCACAGGTCGCCAAAATATGGAGGCGACGAAAGCTATGTCCTATTTCAAAAGGTATTTTCGTTGATATCATAAATCCCCTTTCAGTTGATATCTCTCAAAAGGGACGTCCTAGGTAAAAAATAAATTTTGGTATCCCCTATCCACCCATCCGGAGACAAATGAACTCTATAATGTGAATGACCTTAACCTTGATTTTGACTTACGCCCGATATTAATATTCTATCTCAATCCAAATCCCGATCCTTTGTTTTTGACGGCTGCTTCTGATTGGACATCTTTAAGACTCAGATAGGCGAATTCGGTCGTTGATTGGTTACAGACAAAGATCGGGATCAAGATAGCAACCGAGATAGATTATTAATATCCAGCGTTAGTGTTACACTGCACATTCGGTAAATTTTGGTATCCCCCTTGTGTATACACCCCCCGGGGAAAAACGTACCTACATAGTAATGTGGGTGAACCTTGAATGACCTTGACCTTGAATTTGACTTAATGTTACACTGTATGACAGCCCTCGGGAAAAAAAAATATGTCCTCTATGTTGTACACAAACGTACTCAAATGTTTAATATGTTATGGTACAACTAGGTACGTATGAATCGTGTTTAAACTTATAAAACTGTAATATCAATCATTAAGTGTCTGAAGTATGAAGTACTTATTATAATAAGGCTCATACAATTTATTTTAGGGGCTTAGTTTGTTAGTTTTACTTTGGCAATTTTTTGTTAATTGTAATTAAATTTTCAACACAAAAGCTGTCGCTTATGATGTTAACTTTCTAGTCCTGCGTGCGAGGTTGTTGGTGTTTTACAAATAACCATCGGACACAGTGGTGTTGATAAGGCAGATATAAGAGGAAACGCCGGGAGGGAACGCTCTAGACCATAGATAGACTTTATTGGTGAGGTTCTTCAAAAAGGGTAGGTGCGTAGAACTCGCAACCGGCGTCTGTGTATGACAACATGTATGAACGTTAGCGAAGCAAAAGAAGTATGTAAGAATCTTAGTACCTATATGGTACTCTGTAGTTTCTGCCTACCTCCATGGATAAAACGCGTGAGTTTATGTATTTATTTCTGTGTAGAGTCGTAAAGTCTTTAGGCGGTTACCACACTGCCACGCACCGCGCAGCATAGCGCGTGAATGCGTGTTATAACGGTGCTTGTAAGTATCTCCGTTTGTATAAAAAACATACACAGAAAGTGCATCCACGCGCGTTCATTCAGTTCAGAGACACGCAACATGCAGAGTGATGCGTGGCAGTTTGATAATCGCCTTAGTCGGACATCTGGCTACCCTACCTGCAACATGAGGCGCTACTAGGTTACATAACGATGTCATATGATACTTTTATATGGAGAAATAAAGAAATAAAACAAATTATTTCAACTTATTATATTCAAGTCAAAACTTTACAACAACTTAAGAACAACATACACATATAAAACTACTGCAGCGAACAGTATACAATAGACAAATATTGCACAGATACCGAAAACATGCAAACGGAGCATTTAAACTGGTGGAAGCAATGATATTATAAGTAAAAAGGTGTATAGATTACCTAAACAACATTCGATCGTCAAAAACGGCACACTAACGCACGCACGCGTCCTTTGACGGCGCGATGCGACACTGACGTCAAGTGTGGCTAATTAGCCACATTTTAACGTGTCGCTTGCTGAGCGCTTATAACCTATCTACACCTTTTTACTTATAATATCATTGTGTGATGCATGTCACAAAGAAATTAACATCTGCATGATCGACGTAGAAGCTAATTTTGTCTATAGAAGACAGAGACATATTGTAGAAACCTTTTTTTGTTTTGAACACGACAATGTCAGGAAAGAAATGTATATGTTGCAGTCAAAACTCTTGACCAGTCAATAGTACTATTGACTAGCAAAATCAGTCAAAACTACTTTTGACTGAACAGGTTGGTCAAAAGTGGTTTTGACTGAAAATTATTGGTTGTTAGTACTTTTGACTGCAAATTTGCGGTTAAATGTACTTTTGACTGACGCTCGTCGTCAAAAGTAGTTTTAACTGCATTAAAGCAGCAGCAAAAGCACTAAGGGATCTGGCCGCTAATGGTCATGGTTCTAACCTAACCTAACCCACATGATTCGCCAACCATACACAGTTTTACTTGACTGATAAAACCAGTTAAAACCATTTTTGACGGAATCACTTAGTTAAAAGTACTTTTAACCAGCTCCATTAGGCAAAAGTACTTTTAATTGTTATTTTAGTCAAAAGTATTAATGACTAAAGCACACGGTCAAAAGTACTTTTGACTGATTTTGCTAGTCAATGGTACTTTTGACTGGTTAAGAGTTTAGACAGCAACATATAGATTGTTCAGTTGACAATAGTCTACAATATCGAGCATTATTACTTTGTCGATTCTATCGCCGAGATATCCGTTTCTACGTTGAACATGTTATGCGTCCTATATCGTAAGATATACAAACTTGTCTTACGAGAAATAACCCTTCACTCTTAATACACATAGTTCAAATTACATTGCAGCTTAAGCACTATTGCACAAATTTTATCATTATTTTAATCTGGAGTAGACTTTATTCCTATATCGATAAGGTTGATAATTGCTGTTATAGCTACAGAAATAAGCATCAACTAGATTTTAAGTGTTGACATTATACAGTTTTATAATTACTTCTGAAACAGGGCTTACAAATTCTTGAATAAGAAGACAAAGATCAACAACAACGAAAAAAACTGTCTTTGGTGATGTGTTTTGTGCTAATTTCCAGTTAAAACGCTCTAAGCTGATAATAAAAAAAACTTATATCAAATACAACCTGATTGAGTGTATCTTATCTATCTGTTTGGTATTGCACACAATCTATTAATAAAAATTAAATAGACAAATGTAAATGTATGGATTAAACTAAATAACACTGTTACAAAATATACCCATCATGATGTGCCCCCTTCCTTGTCGTGTTTTTGTTTTAATTATTACCTCTCTCATCACACGTCTTGATATAACAGTTCGTTACTTCGCAAATGAATAGTATTTTACTTGTTTTATACATTTATTCAAATAGTATTGGGCTATTTGACAAAATTTAAATTTTTAGTCCCTCATCTTGACTGGCCTGTTGGTCTAGTAGTTAGTGACCCTGACTGCTATGCCGGAGGTCGTGGGTTCGATTCCCGCCCAGGGCAAATGTTTGTGTGATGAGCACGATCATTTGTTCTGTGTCTGGGTGTAATTTATCTATAATATGTATGTATGTAAAAATATATAAGTATGTTTATCAGCTGTTTAGTACCCATAACACAAGTTCTTAGCTTAGCTTGGGACTAGATGGCTTTGTGTGAAAAAGTCGTGGAATATTTATCTAGATTACAAGAAAATATTCGACACGTATTTTTAATTTTTTCACGTAATCAGAAAATAACGGCGATACATCGAGTTAAAATGTCGCATGACGTCACTAGCCAGTACAGTTTATGCTAGCTAATGACGTTACAAGCCCCCACTCCTCAACTTTAATGCGCTTAATCTAAGCAGTTTTCTATCAATTTGAAAAATAAAAAAATAGATGAGGGACTAAAAAAGCCCATTTTAAGATAACAAATGATAATTAGGCATTACGCACATGAATTCAAAAAGTCAGTAGTGTGTGCCCTACACACACAAAAGGAATATTTTGTATCAGCATTTTTTACCAATTTAGCAAATAATTCTGTGAAGTTTCGCCAACACCAGAATACCTTCTAGTTTTATAAATCATCACCAAAGCTTATTTATATTATCTAACTAAAGTCCTGACAACATAATAAGTACAGCGGCCAGCACATCAACTTACTACAACCTGTCAAATTTATTTAATAAATTATCGACTTTATTGCTAAAGCATAAGGTTCAAAATTGATTTGGGAAATTTGACAGTTTCGGGTAGGTTGATGTGCTGGCGTCTTTACACGATTATTATTAGCTACCTAAATTGGTAATAACATAATGATGGCTAGTAAACTTAACGTTTCCTGTCAATAACAGATCTTTAAATGATAACAATGGTAGTTTATTTAACTCTACATTTATCTGGCAGAAATGTACAGACGCTAGCACATCAAGCTACCCCACCCTGTCAAATTTCTCCATTTGAACATGAACCTTATTCCATTTGTTATAAAGTTGAAAAACTATCAAAAAATTTGACACTTTGAGGTAGCTTGATGTGGCCATTGTTCTATGATTGTTAACATACAGTCATTTTTTTTTAAGAAATGATAGCTTTACATATATTATTATTATTTTTTTTATATATTTATTATATTGTTGCAACATCTAGTGAGTCCAAATCCTCCCTTTGTTACTAGCTTTTATAATTATGCATTCTTATAAACATAACTAAATTTTAATTATTCAGTTCGACAACATTGAACTAGCTATAAGATATATCACGCCAAATATTCTTTATAAGACAGTCGCTTTTGGCTAGCCTCATCAATTTTATATAATATTTTAACTAAATTCTTTTACTAATACAATGATTCTAGGCGATACAATTTTTTTAATAGGTAAAACACAATAGGCGCAGGCGCACCGTACATGAAGTACTCCAATCAACCTCGCTAAAACTGACCAGAAAGGTTTAAAAACCTTTTTTTATATCGCAATTAAGTCACAGGGGCCTTTGGCGGCCCAAAATTAACTAAGAAGCTAATTAATAAGTTCAATTTCTAAGGCGTTATTTACAAAGGTCCGTAATGGTATAATATATTAGATTAAGGGACTAACTACATTTATACAGCTTAATTCAACTTTTGTTCATATAAAACACCAGGATTGCATGCGGTGCGTACGCGTCCGTTCAGCTGAGCGGACGCGTACGCATCTTATACAAAACTGGTGCCTTACAAACTTACATAAACTCACGCCTTTTTTCCCATGGGAGTAGGCAGAAACTACAAAGCGCAATCTGCTACGATTCTGACACACTTCCTTTGCTTCGTTTACATTCATACATGTTACACACGCCGGTTGCGAGTACTACGCACCTGACCTTTCTGAAGAACCTCACCAATAAGGTCTATGTATGTACGTATGTCCTTCTAGGGCGTCCCCTCCCGGCGCGGGCGTTCCCACTTACATCTGTTCAGGCTAACAGATGTAAGTGGGAACGCCCGCCCTTTCATCCATCCTTTCAACGTGACCAAACCATCTAAGCATATACTCTTCGATTTTTGTCACTACGTCTTCTTTTAAACCACAACGTTGCTTTATCACATCATTCCTCAATCTGTCATGCGTTGTTACACCACACATACTTCGCAAGGAACGCATTTCTGCAGCATTTATTCCACTTTCATGTCTCTTTTGTCACGCCCAACATTCACTTCCATACGTTAGTGTAGGCACCAGCACACCATTGTGAACAGCCATTCGTGCTTTTTCGGACATCGACATAGTGTTTTATAAAGAAGCTGAATATCGCTGAATAAATGTGTTAAGACCCTAAGGCCTAAAGAAATCCAAAGAAATGTTTACAACCTTAGCCTTCAACGTGCAATTACGTAGCATATGCGAAGAGAAGTATAGCCGTCTCTTTTTTACGCAACCGATTTGCGGCGAGTGCGAGAGAGACGAGCGGCGTTTGGACGTCATCCTTGTGCGTTGTCGGCCGCGCCCACGTGGCTGTAGTCAGTCAGCGGGACGATCACTACTTGTATCTGGGTAAGAAAAATACTCCATTAGAAAATTTAGCTTAAGTATAGTTTTTAATTTTTGAAGTTAAACTTCTTTTGGTGCGTTCTTTTTGACGATGCGCCCGCACACCGTCACTAAATCAAAATCAAAATCAAAAATCTTTATTCAAACTAGGCTGAGAATCAGCACTTTTTGAATGTCAAAAAATACATAGAGACAGTCCCCCAAAAACGGCCACCCTTCGCCACTTCCTAGTGTTTTTGCTGGGAAGAAGAAGTGGCGGAACAAACTCCCCAGCAACACATCTGTCTGATTCGTTTGAAGAACGAGGTATACAAAGAATCTATACAATGAAATGCTCAATAAATAGCACTAATGTTTATACACATTGTAAAACATTACATTTCAGAATGATTGTCACGTGTTAGCTAGCACACTCCAATATACCGAGATTAAGAAAAAAAAGTAAATTCATTTAACATTAAAATCAAAACTCAAGCAAAACAACTACAAAACTGAAAAATAACAGCCTCCAGGTATAAAAGGCGTACCCGCTTACATGTGCAATGCTGGCTTATATTCATAAGGCTGTGACTCTAAATTTAAAATGATAATCTAGGACCATCGAAGTGAAACCAATAAGCAGTTAACTGTTATAACAATAAAAAAAAACCATTGGTAAGCAAGTCGACCAGTCACCACAAGCAGCACCCGTTCACGAGCATAACGCAAAGATCAGCCATTACCCTCCTCGCCACTAAAAACCAACACCCTGAAGTTAGCTATCGTATGGTCAACATTTTAGTTTTTTTCCTGTTATTACTGTCGTTTTTTTTCCAAATTGTAAGATAACGGGAAAAATATTTTTTTTAGAAAGATATCTTGTTACGCCAAAGATGAATAACTTCTAACGCGTGTACTGTACACGCACACTTTTATTTTGTAAATTTGAATACTGCAGTGCTATTCTGTTAAAAAAAACTCCTGAACATGTAGGTGAAGTAAAGGTGAATTGAGCTGTCATTCCATACTAATGCTAGGCATTGAGAGTTTAGTTTTCACAGGCAGAGTATACTGAATCGACCAGCTGAGTATTTGGTGTTGCCAAAATACTTTACAGTTAATTAATAACTTTTGAGAAGTTAAGAAGGTCAATTTAAATTTAAATAAAAGATAAAAATATTTTAAATCTATACTCCATTTACAATAACATTAGATAGCAGTTTAAAAAGGTTATCAAGAGTACAGACCCCTGTACATCAAGCTACCCCAAAGTGTCGAATTACCCAATTGAACTTTAACCTTATTCTATTGGTATTAAAGTTGAAAAACTATTAAAGAAATTTGACATACTGGGGTATGTTGACGTGAAAGAAAGAAAGAAAGAAAGAAAGAAAATACATTTATTGACAACCGCTGGATACACGCATAGTAAAAACACAATAACACAAAAAAAGAGACAAAAAATGGCATGTCTGTACAATTACGCATGTTAAAATTACGATTTACGCTGAACATATTGTAATCTTTTTTATCAGCAGCTGTTAGTGCTATCACACTTAGTTGTGACCATTGCAACAATTTATTTTAAGAAATTATGTGGATTCTATTTAGTTACATTATTTTATTTTAGTGGAATTATACAGTGTGAATGATAAAAACCTCAAAGAAGCAGGGATGAACAAAACATGGACGCATTCTTCGTTTCACGTTAATCTTCTAAATTAAAAATATTACTATTTGATTTTTTTTTCTCTTATCTTTAAATTAAAATGTTCTGCATTTCTACTTTTATGAGCCTCCTTTTCTTATATAAATTAAGTACCTATAGACCTCAAAATTAACCGTCGTTTTCCATTTCTTTTGCATTTTTTTATATCTATCCCTCCTAGTGATGATTGTGGAGTAATTATGGCAAACTTAAAATTCTTTCAACCGAAATTCGTTCTTTAAGGTTTACTTTATTAAGGGAATAGTGTCCTATTACTGTTGCTGTGGAGTTTGTTCCGCTACTTCTTCTTCCTAGCAAAAACACTAGGAAGTGGTAAAGAGTGGTCGTTCTGGGGGACTGTCTTATGTATTTATTTACGTTAAAAAAACGCAGATTCTCAGCTAAATTTAAAATAAAAATGGTTTTTTTGATTTTGATTGAATTAGTAAATGAACTCACCCTTAATTGATCCTTGTTGGGTCCTAGCAAGTGTCTGGGCTCCGGGACCTCACAAGTCTCCGTGCATTTCGTACAACATTTGCTGGAAATATAACTAAACATCTGGTTAATAATAATATAAATTAGATCAACAAATAATGCATAAGAAGAAGAATAATTAAGGTGTTTTTAAAATGGTTGTGATTATGTTAGTACTTAAATTAACGTTGCATACCGTTTAAACGGTGGGACATGTCTGTAGCACTATTTTACACTATGTATTTATACCATTTTTCTGTCAAATAAATATTCTATTCCAGCACTTTGGACACACTTATGGTTTTAAATTATATGGTAAACCACGGAAATAAGATCTTAGCCAGTAAGAGTCTGACAGACCCCTCCGCCTCCCCATAAAAAAAAAAGGCTAGTGACGACCGACTTACTTATAGTTATTAACAGGCGCGTACTTGTTCGCGGCGGGCTGCGGCGGCACGTCGCGCGTGTAGGCGCTGCTGCCGGGCGCCGGCGAGTACAGCGGCGTGTTCAGCTCGTCGAAGTCCAGCGCGCCGTCTATGTTCAGCACCCTGGGCACGTCACGAGACACTTTAGTTAGTAAGGCGACGTGACGACGCGCTAGTGCGCTAAACTAGTGCGCTTCACCATCACTGATTGCATCTCTGCTTACCATCAGGTGGGATTGCAGTCAAGCACTGGTTTATAATATTAAAAAAAAAAAACGACGACGTCAAAATATGACATTTATCAGTTTAGAGAGTCGTGATGGCCCCGAAAAGAGTTGTGATGGCCCCGAAAAGAGTTGTGATGGCCCAGAAAAGAGTTAAGTTTAAAATTATGTATTTTGTAACTTTCAAAAACAATGCATTTCAGTAAGGTAGTTAGGTTAGGTAGTTAGGTTCGCTATACGATAGGTATGGTGAGTTAGGTTAGGTTATGGGTATATATGTTGTCATTCAATTTCTATCTAACACTAGCAGACGTCCCGCGGTTTTACCCGCGTAGTTCCCGGTCCCGTGGGAATAAAGGGGAAAAAAAAGTAGCCTATGTCACTCGGGGATAGTGTAGCTTCACAACGGTGAAAGAATTTTTCAAATCGGTGCAGTAGTTTCGGAGCCTATTCAATGCAAACAAACAATCAAACATTTCCTCTTTATATATTAGTACAGAGTATAGATAGTACGGATATAGACAAAAGGTTTAAGGAGTATTTTAGAGACTCGCTAAATAAAAAGTAGTAGTAGTTACTATTATTTTGGATCTATTTGTTGTCGTCTTATTAAAAGAATGCATGTTATCTAATCTCCGACCTTTTATTGGTCTGAGTATCATATGCAGGGCTACTGTGTATATATTTATTTAATAACACTGGAACAAAGTGTTCAACGATTAACTGTCAAACATCTACTTTCGTATTGGCTATCATCAGTATCTAGGATGACGTTATGCACACTCGCAGAGATATGACGAAGCGCACCGTACCTTGCCTGAGAGTCACCGTAACTTGAAGTCCAACCAAAGTGCAATACCATTTTTTTTTTGTAAATTCTCAATTGTCAACAAATTTCGGTGTCAACTGGACGCCGCTGCAGGCAATGAAAAGATAGCCCTGCCTGGTGATATATGTATAGGGTGACTGGTAATTAGTGACCGATACTTAAACACGTAATTGTATTCATGATTTCAATCAACTTTCCCAAAGAAACTTTTTGTTACGCACAATAATTACTTATAACACAATAAAATAACGAAAACGCTGTTTGAAATTTCCCCGCGCGCGCCTGCAATCTATCAGCTGATAGTCTGACCTCAGGAAGGGCAAAATCTACTAGTAGTAGCGTCACACGCTCCCCCGCCACCTCCACCGCTTCCATAGTGCAGTACTGACGTAATTGAATTTATTGAAAGTTAATGAGTATAAAAAAAAGTTTCTTTGGTAAAGTTATTCGTATTCATGAGTACAATCACGTGTTTAAGTATCGGTCACTAATTACCAGTCACCCTATATAGAATTCTCGTGCAGCTTGACCGATTCTTTTGAAATTTTGTGTGTATATTATATTCAGTAGGTCGTAGAATAGGGCGTAAACTGTTTATTTTTGAAAGAAAAAGGCGGGACCAAGTTTATCCGCCCGGGCACCTAAAGCATAAAAGCACGGATGCCAAGCAGAAAGAATTTCGTACGTTGACCTATTATTACCTGTCTCTGTCACTCCCGCGTAAATATAATGCGTCTCGCTCGCACAGATGCAATGGCCGCCAATGCAAAGTTTGTGACCATTGTCAGTAGGTAAAGAGGTCATTATACGAAATTCTTTCTGCTCCGCGACTGAGGTATGGTTATGTCCAATACAAACAACAAATTAAATAAAGAACATCTGGACAGTCCGCCCTGTCAGCAATCAATTTTAGAACTGTGTTGGGGCTGTTTATTTATGACTCGGGCTTGTTTTAGGAACTTTGGAGGGTATGAGGAACAGAGAGTATGAGGAGCAGAGTAAAGTTCCTCATCCACCATTGAAAAGGGAGGATCTTGTGTCTGGTGGGCTAACTACTGCCCGACGGTTGTTGTCGGGAGCTCGTATACGTTCAAACTGCACGGATAACTTTGATAGCGCGATGTAGGATAGTTCGTATGTGGCGAGATAGATGTCGCTACAAAACCATCTCTCATGGTCTAGTCTAGTACATTAAAATCCAATCTTTGTAAAAATTACAAAAGGTAACTTACTTGTATAAAAAACCGAAAAAGTATTATGTAGGATCATTATAAACAGTTCTGGAATTGATTTGCGCAGTTTTTCCGAGCTTTCCCAGATTGAATTTGATTACAAATGTATACCTAGCTTTGAGATGTTTTCTTGTACTTGTTGTTTCTAATGATGTTACTTACCAAATTTCATAGTTCTAGGTCAGTCAACGGAAAGTGAAATGAATTTTGTTTCCCTTGAGAGTGTGGAAATATGCGTTTTTTACTAAATAAACGGCCGTATATATTTTTTTTTTACTTAAACCTAGAAGTTTGATTTTTTCGCAACTTCATGGGACCGTAGATTTGAGTGAAGAGTTTAAATTTTAACTTCATACGTCCACGCATTATTCCAGAAATAAAGGGTCTAGAGACAGACAGATAGACGGAGAACAAAGTAATCTAATAAGAGTTACTTTTTTTTCTTTAGGAGATACGGAATCCAAAAAATGATCAGGGTTTCTCAAAAAATGAATGTGGATGTGATAACTGACCTGTTTTGTGGAGAGAAGCGATGCACTCGCTCCACGACTGAAGACACATGCTCAACTCCTTTTTGCACACCCCACACAAGGATACCGATCTGATGAACATTAAAAAGTAATAAAGGCAAGGCAGCAAGGCGGTGTTAAAGGTACGGTTTGCGGCTTTACTGCTGTGCTGCGTGTAAGGATGTAAAGCGGTAAAATTACTTTCGTAAAATTCGGTAAAAATACGATATTTTACGTAAAATATTATATTTTACGGTAAAATACGGTAGGATTGGGTAAGAAACGAATTAAACTACAAAGAAAAGTTCCGAGTCCGTGGAACAGGTGGATGGATGAACGAATCGTTTGTGCGGCGCACCCAAGGTCAGCTCCAGACTTACGTGGCGGGAGTTATAAGTAGCCGGTAATTTTACCGTAATTTATATAAATTACCGCAAAATACCCGTATTTTACCAGCGTTTTCGGTAAAATTACGTAATTTTGCAACCCTAGCTGCGTGTCGCAGGTCCAACTCCAGCAGGGTACAAATATTTGTATAGTCTACAGGTATTTGCTCTAGTCTGGCGATATGTATTTGTGACTACGATACAGAAAAATAAACCCAGTACAACAAACAGACGACCATAGTGGCCCACTTTAGCCCTGGATCTAAAGAACTGGAAGTCATAGGAGAGGCCTTCGCCCAGCTGTGGGATGATGCAGTCTAACAGTAACAGTAGAGCATCGTCAGAAAGAAGAAAAAATTTAATCCAAAGACGTGTTTTTTTTTTTAGAAAACCAAGGAAAATTTTGAATATCTACATTGAATTAGGACTCCGGGTCGCGGTATGGACACCAGGGTGCAGGTACGGCAGGTACGTATTAATTTTGATAATTAATTGAAATTTTAAACAACCAAATATTAAGATAAACAAATTAATAATACTTCAAAAATTTTAATTTTGAAAGTGTCTGGAGAGAAAATCTTTTGCGCGTCTATTGTCAATATTAATTACCTAGTCAAAATGATTGGGGGAGCTAATATATATTCTACAAGTTCCTTACCTTAACTCTGACGTCAGGCTCCAACTGCTGCGTCTCCCCGTACTGGTTGACGGTGTACTCGGGGCAGTTCTGACACGTGATGGAGATGCGCACTGTTCTCAGCACCACCTCGGGCACCTACGAAGAGTATTCCTTGTAGTTGCTGTGAGTACAGGCCTACCGTCTGACTGGGACAGGGTTTGAGGAGACCACAACCCATGGAGCTGTTGAGGGTCCCGTCTCAGTGAAACGGTAGGCCTGCCGGTCTACTATTCTGTGAATATCACCCCGGGACAAGTGTGAAGTGAACTGTCTATCCCTAGTATGTCAAAACCCTGTCCATAGTATGTGTAAATCATTTGTAGCAATTAGACCACTTGAAAGTCAAACTGGTTTTAGTTGCCATGCCACTGCTGTTGCAACTGGTTGTTTTTGTTATTTTTTTTTTATAATACTCGTAAGTATCAAATATATTATTATGTTTTATTGTCATTCATAAACGGAAGGACGACGAAGGCGCTTGCAACTCGCCTCGTTTCACCCCGTCCCCAATCTTTGCGATGCGGGTAGAGTTTTGAACATTTAAGCGGGCAATTGAATTAATATTAATTTTTAAATTATTAAAAGTCATAGAATCAAAGTTGCTGCATAATATGTTAGCTTTGTAGTCCTTCAAGGTTGTTGGTGTTTTACAAATAACCCTGTATTGGCTAGAATTGATCATGAAATCTGTAATTTCATAAAGTAAAATAAAAAACGCTCTGTGTGATATCTCTAGCGAGCGGGACACGAGAAAATGAGTCGAATGGTGGCTCATCAATAGCTTGTGATCACCGTACGTACCCGCCCTGAGCCTCTACGCGTTCGGGGGTATAAAGGCTAGAGCAAGAAAACGAAATAAACTATTAATTTACACATATTACTTGACTCTAACATTCTTAGTACTATCTCGCATTAGTGAAATATGTTTATCTACTATGCAAACAAACAAACAAAGAATCTTGTTTTGTAATGGATGAACAAAGAAACGTAAAACTATTGCAATTCTCTGTTTTTATAATTAAGCGTTACTGTAATAAAACGATAAATATACCATAAGCGTGCTTACTATAACAAAACCTGCTATAGACATTAACAGCAAACGTGGATGACATTAATAAAAATACGAAATCACATATCATCAAGTCTAATCTATTCCTCGAAGGGTTAGACAAAGGTACCATAAATAATTTGGTATACAAGATCAAACTCACATCTTGCAAACGAACAAACAAACAAACCAACAAAGCTGGAAGCGAATGTGACAATCAACGTAAACGGAACTTGAGAAGCTGAACCTTAAATAATGCTAGAATACAGGATGTAATTTTAATCATAGGACAATTTTTTACAGGGTGTTCTACCCATACCAAATAGACGTGTCTAAAGAGTTTGTTCCGCCATTTTATCTTCCCAGTAAAAACACTAGGAAGTGGTGAAGGGCGGGCTTTTCGGGGGACCGTCTTATATAATTTAATAAGTGCCGATCCTCAGCCTAATTTAAATAAATGATTTTTGATTTTGATGAATTTGAACAACTCCCATTTTATTAATTTCTCTAAAGAGGTTCAAACACTTTTACATGTAATTTTTTAACAAGCAGATGAGATCGGCTGACTAATCTGAGAAGAAACACCGAAAGAAACTCAGAGGTCACAGTCTCTTTTAATGTCCAGGCATTATGTTGGTCAGATATTAGTTCCAAACATTATATTGTATTGTATTGTATACTGCTGTTTGTTTTCCCCAATAAAATAACATGGAAACAGCCAGTGAAAATTTGTCTCGTGATTACAAGTACACACTGCAGTATACTGCACAATTGCACATGAAAGATATATGACATTGAAAGCTAAACTATATATAAATATACTCACATCGTAAGTCCCCGCCCACACTATCAGCAAACTCTTCCTAAACCACACACCCTTCGGATACAGGTCCACAGTCCATTCCGTCAGTTTATCCTGTGGGGTCACGTCTGCTATCGAGGGTCTGGTGGAGAATATGAAGGTCCTCGTGTGGTAGCAGGGTAGCGAGTGGAAGTTGTCCACGGCGAGGACGGAGCCCCATGTGTCCTCGGTGTAGAGGCGAGGAGTGAACAGCATCCGACCAGCTTCTGTTTGCTGGACTTCGGAAACCCGTTCGTACTGACCTGGGAAGGGGTGTAGTTGGTTAACGGCCTTTACACACCACGCTTTTGAAATAAAACTTCTTTACGTACACTTGTCTTGCGGTGTAAGGTGGTGAGTGAGAGACGAGAGCGTTACAAAACGTGTGATCGGTTAAGGCGAACGGAAGTTAAGAGGGAGATATAACTTAGTGAAGATAAAAAGGGAGAGTTACGTTTCGTATATTACTGTAGGAGCAAGAGGGAGAATTGCGAGCACACGTTTTCTCTCTCTCTTTCTCTCATAGCCAGTTAGTTTTCATATATCTAAGACGCAGTGCTCGCCTATTGTCTGTATGTATCACACTGTAGGAGTAAGAAAGAGCGCACATTTTCTTAAAAGCAGTTTTACTTAAGTCGTGTTGTCTAAATAAAAGCACACTCGTTTTTTTTTCACGTGCTGTCGACGAGTTTATTTGAGTTTAAGCGCGATCTCAACGCGTAATTACAGTTCACGTATACAGAGCGACCGGCTTGCGTTTGCTGACCGTACTAATTGCGTTCTACGCGCGTCATCAACGCGGTAACGTCGTGTGCAAAGACCCTAAGGTTCTATACATATTGTCAAGCAAGTCAAGAATTAACAATTGAAATGAAATGAAATTATTTATTATGCAAGTAGGATATGGAAATCACTTTTACACGTCATTTTTGCCTTTAAAGCTAGTTGAAGTCGGCAATTCCTAACTGACTACCTCTGAGAAGAAAAACCGAAACAAACTCAGGGATCATCGTCTCTTTTCAAGCCCAGACATTAAAAATATTATCAAAATTTTCGTGTAACAAACTATGCAGAACAGAGTCCGGTTTAGCCTTTTGAGGAAAGAGCCAGAAACAATTTGGGTAAGGAACATGTATGTGCCAGCCATCGTGAGTTCAACTTCTTAATTCTCATGCACCCTTGCTCCTCTCACAAAACAAACTAGGCTGTGCCCAAAAGGGTATTTTATTGATATCTACTATATGTATACTTGTAGGGTAGTGGCTAAATAATAACAATTGCACGGGTCAATCGCAGGTTAAGCCACGCTTCACTAAGCCAGTCTGTGGATGGGCACCGTCACCCCTCCGTGCCTTGGAAAGCACATTAAGACGTTGGTTCGGGCTATCATTTATACATTTTTGGCAGTCGTTATGAGTAGACAGAGCCCGAAAGTCTGACAACCAGTTTAATCAAGGGATATTATTTTAACCCAGTACCATTATGACAGCAGACTTTATCCACTGCTGGAGGTTTTTTGGACCCATCAATCACTATTTGGACCATATTCATGCACATATCTTCATACATAGACTAAGGTAAAATGCCATTTACCTGACTGATAGCTCATGGCGATGGCCATCCGCTCCATGAAGAAGTCTTTATGCTCCTGAGTAAGTGGACACAGAAGAAGCTTCGCCAGCTGGTTGGGACACATCATTGGGAACCTGGTAAAGATGACATTAGTTCACTGTTAATTTATGATAGGTGGGCCAAAATAATTATGTTTTCCAATAAAAAGACAATTACAATACTTAATATATTATCATACTTGCTGTCGTAGTATTTGACGTCACGTTTCGTTAGAACCAATGGTGATGCATTTACAAATTTGAATTTCCCGCGCTTAATTCGCACTTTTATTTTTAATTTTCAATCATTATGACGCTATTAAAAAGTATAATAATGATATAGTTCTCATTTTCTGCCATTAAAGACTGGGAAAAAAATATTGGACGCAAATTTAAATTACATGCATATTCCCTATTAGTTTGCTGTGTTACTTACAAAAGCAAGTACCAACACTAGCATGTCTAATGACATTTTGTTGAACGTTCATTGAGTCTAATAGCTCGCAGCCTAATTTTTGCTAAACATACATACATACATAACGCCACGCCTTTTTCCCATGGGGGTAGGCAGAAACTAAAAGCACCATAGTCTACGATTCTTACATACTTATTTTGCTTCGTTTACATTCATACATGTTGTCATGCACACACGCCGGTTGCGAGTACCTGACCATTCTGAAGAACCTCACCAATAAGGTCTATGTATGTCCTTCTAGGGCGGGGACTCCCAGCGCGCGGCGTTCTCACTTACATCTGCCTTCAAACACCCAAGTTAAAAATAACATATTCCTATCGTTGTGCCATGTAATTTTATGTCGCGTCGGTATGTACTTATATTAGCGGTACCCCGACGTGACCTAAAATTACATGACTCAATGATAGGAAAATGTTCTTTGTAACTTTTTGAATGTAATTTTTACTTTTTAGCGTTGGGGGTTTTTTAAATGTTCAATGTAGTTTTTTAAATCTTGCTTTTCTAAATTTTCAGCCACACAATAAATGTTTAAGTAAAGTTAATACCCATAGAAATCGCAACGGCAGTTAACACAAAAGAGCTGATAACATTGAAACGGCTGAACCGATTTCGACGAATCATGTCCAAGAACCATCACAAGAAACCCTGCTTGAAACTTAAGAGGTGTCAAGGGACTCCCGGATGGAGCGAAGTTCCGTTCGATTGAATTAATTAATTCAATGCGAAATAGAAAGACAAAGCGAAAATAACTGGCTTGCTTTCTATGAGAGAGAGAGAGAGGGGGAGAGGGGGGGATGGGGGGAGAGAGAGAGAGGGAGAGAGAGAGGGGGAGAGGGAGAGAGAGAGAGAGAGAGAGAGAGAGAGAGAGAGAGAGAGAGAGAGAGAGAGAGAGAGAGGGAGAGAGAGAAACACGCGCACGCCGCACGGCTTACAAATATAGCAAAAAGTGTTGTTACAACTTATGGTCTAAATTTTTTCCGTGCCACAGACAGACAGACACACACACACACACACACATAGCGGTCAAACTTATAACACCCCTCTTTTTGCGTCGGGAGTTAAAAAAAAACAATAGCAATAGTAACCTGACATGTGAGAAGACAGCAGCTACCAGAGACTCCCAATGTATTTTGAACTCGGCTTCAGTGAGGTCACTCGCGGCCAGGCGTTCCCGTTGCTTGTTCAGCCATCGTACTACGAACCTACGGATAAATATTCAAGGTTTATACACCACTATTTTTTAATTAGTACAAAAAAAAATTGGGCTGCATCCGTACCTGTTACTGATCATATTTGCGTAATCAAGAGTAAAAAAAACGAAATTCTATTTTTAAATATGCCACTATTTAGTTAAAACTTAAATAACGAAAACGGCTGTTGGAGGCGGGGCATGCTTGAGCGAGATCACGCGGACGTGAGCGAGAGATGACGATTAATGAATAGCCTGTACAATATTTCCATAAATTGGGTGACTTTGGGATATAAACAAACGCTAATAACTTCGCTGTTTATGAATATTATTTATTGATACTTAACAAATATAATGAGAAGACCGTCTAGAATAAGCCCTTTAAGTATTTGTACTAATTAAAAATTGGTGGTGTATATTTCTTCAGGACTCATTTGTTTCATATAGATAGATAGATAGATAGATAAAACATTTATTTATAACACACAAAAGACACAGACAAACACACAATACAAAATCAAAAGTGATATAAAACAATGAACGATTAAATGATACAATGTGCGGTGTGCGTCTCAAGGCTGCACCAAATGGGAGTTCAGCTCAGCATGTGCCAGGCAAATGTACCTGGCGCTGATATGTATTTATCCTGATTAACCCTTCGGGGATTACAGGCGTGGTGTTATGTTTATGTTATGACATGAATGTTTTACTGACTAATAGAACATTTAGAGGTATGAGGAACAGACGGTGGTGTAAGGTTCCTTATCCCTCATAGAAAAGGGAGGATCCTCCTCGCAGCCGGATGTTGTGTCTGGTGGGCTACTACTGCCCGACTGCTGTGGTCGGGATCTTGTATACGTTCAACCGCGCCGATAACTTTAACATCGCGATGTAGGATGCCAGTCTTTGGTTCGTGTGTCGCGTGATAGATGTCGCTACACAACGTACCTGTACACACTCATCTCGTTGTGCAGCACCAGGTCGCTCTGCTGCAGCAGCTGCACAAGCGTCTCTCCCTCCAGCTCGCTGAGGTCATTGTCCGACCACACCCACTCCAGATTCCACTTCACGAAGTTCTGACATTCCTGCCAAGTGTAAATGTTCAATTCTATTATGCAACTCTAAAGTTTAGGTAAATAACAATGTCGAATTATAAATGTTCTTAATTTAAAAGCCGATGAAACCAAAACTTAGTATTCTGATGACTATTTGATGTCTACCTACCGCCCTGTATACCTTTGGTGTAAATCTATAGTATAGTACCTATCTATAGTATATGAAGCAATACTAGAGTCTTGCTGCCATTTTCAATAACGGTAGAGTTGCTCTTCCAAACCTCAGTAGGAAAACCGATAGGAAACGAGTTGTATGGACGCGTCGCCACTGGTAAAATATACAGGAACTTTTTATGCAGTGCGCAAATTTGCACAGAATTAATGAATTATGAATATGAACAACTTTCACTTTGGGAAGAACTTTACTCTTAAATGAAGAAAACAAAACAACAGTATCATAGAAAAGTTCAATACCTACTCAGAAGAGCTGTTTTTTTTGTGATTTCAGAGATGCTGTAGAAATTTGCGCACTGCATAAGAACTTATCCTGTATACTAAATAGTTTTGACAGCCAGTTGGGGTGAGCGGCGGCGGTTTTATTAAGCTACCTATAGGTTTTTCGGATTCATATGACACACAGGTTAGGTTACTAACCACACGAATAAGAAAAAAAAATACTTACCTACCTACGTATTAAATTACTACGAAACTACGATTTATATTTTTAAGATACTTCCTTACATCTATTATTTATTAAAACTTATGCACAATTAAAAAACCGCGTATTACTTTCTACCAGTGTACCGACCTATTATTACATTTTTTTTTTTAATTGCCATTGCAAGCAAAATTTTATAGCCACAGAGTGGTGCCCGGTTGATGATATACCTCTGCCTGATCCTTTCGTAATACAGGTGTGATGATTCATGTTTCAAGAGGTGTGTGTTCAAGGTGAAACCTACGACCTGCTGTCGCTTATTTTCCCGCTAAATGGCGCTAAAACCAACCCAATTGGACAATTTTTCATAAATTATATCTGCTTTTAGGTAAATGTTGTATGTATACACACACCGACTTTATTTATGGGCAATGAGTCGAATTGGGTGGATTTAAGGCAATGATATGACCAAATTCACTAAAGTATATGTGTCTAATAACCGCATAACTATTCCTACGACTTAATGATGTGCCAATTACACATAAAACCAAATAAACAAAAAATGTAGAATTCAGCGCCATCTAACGGGAAAATGGACGACAGCAGGTCGTATGATTCCCCTTAATATCCAATTATCTGGTCTTTAGAGAATTTTCCAATTATCTCCGACATTTTAGGCCTATCGACTCAGATGCTAATTTATATATCACAGAAATATGATGATAATTATAAAATTAAAACAACATAATCACAGCATACTTTTATTTCGTAATTCTAATTTTAATATCTCTATTTTAAGTAGAATTTGTTCTTTTTCTAAAGCGAACATTTGTTTTTTATGTACCAATTCTTCTATTATTATTTGATTTCTTAGTTTTCTTTCTTGTAATTCTTCTTCAATTATTTTTCTTTTTAATTTAACTATTTCTGATTGTTCTTCTGTTAACTTTATTAAAGGTCTTCTTTCTGTTGTTACACCTGAAAAATATCAAAGATGGGCGTAAATAAAAAAAAAATATCACTTTTATAAATTATCTTAGAAACATGCCTTTTCCCCTTCTAATTGGGGTCAGCCCTCCTTAGTAGCTGTTTTTGTATTTTGTCGTTATAACGTGTTATATATTTTTATTGTATGCTGTGGATAACGTAGTTGATTGCATAATTATTACTTTTAAGTTTGTTAGCTTTGTATTCTTTATTATGCAATTGTTTGTTATTCCAATTAAAATAAAATAAAATAAATAAAATTAAACTCCCAGCATTTAAAAGGTGTAACAAAGTATTATAAGCAGTCCATCAATTAAGTTACTATTACTTTCAAGAGGAAAAGTTCCCAAAAGGCCTTTTCGGAACTTTTCCAGCCACTTTTAGACATAAGTCTGTCTTAAAAATCATAGTTCAAACAAAAATATTATAAATTATGCTTACAATTATCATCTAGGTCTTCTTCTTTTGATGATTTAGGTATACCATTTTCTTCTCGTAAACATCTTTTCTTAGGTACCGGTTCTTCTAGAGGTATTTCACATTTTGAATCTGAAAGATAATTATTGATATTTAAGGGAAAATTATTCAGTACACTGAATCCAATTAAAATTTATTATACCATGTGAACTTGTACCCAACAGCTTTTTAGTACCATATTCTTTGAACAACTCTCTTCGTCTTTGTATAAATGTTTGGACCTGATAGGTGCTGCCTTGTCAAACATTGCAAAATACCAGGTCTAATTCTGAACCAAAGCAATCCAGAGACCACTTCTACCAAAAAGCTTCACGTCACTCATAAACAGCTGCTGTTTAGCGGCACTTTACTGACATTCACACATCCAGACAAATGGTAAAAATAAATCAATTTGTACCAATTAATTCAATCAATCTGTGCAATCTGTCTGTACCTTTGGCTTCCAGATATTGCAAGTTGGTGAAGCCATGAATTTTTGGCTCTAGATGCAAATGTGTTTTATAAGCATCTACAACATGTAGCATGATAACTTTGGCTTTGGAAGAATTGCCAAAGTTACAGATTGTAGAAGCATTTCTGTCGTTTTGAGCAAGAAAATGTCAAGAGTGCAGAGAATGAATGTGTCAATTTTTCAGTTGACAAGAGTCTACAATCTCGAGTATGATTTCTATGATAATTATCAGTAGAAAAGTTTCCAGTTTGTTGATTTTTCTGTCGAAATATAGACTTTGCTGGTTAGGCTGGAAGTCTTGAACAACCGCCATGGCTCACGCACAATGATCCAATTCGGGAATTAGTGGGAAAACCAAACCTGATAAATAGATAGATAGACTGGAAGCTGACTCCAACATAATTGATAAAGGCAGTTGATGAGATGCAAAACTCACATTATTGTATATATTAGTCTATGGATCTTTGTTACCAGAAAAAAATGGTTTATTATTTATTTATTATTACTATTATAGTCTATATACTTACAATCAGCTGAATCACTATCTGAGAAGTGTTCTTCCTGCTTGATTGTTACTAATATGTTATTAAGAACAACTGAGTCTGGTTCCTGGTTGACAGCCATTTCTAAAAGAAATCAAATTACTTGATAGAAAGACTTGAACAGTAACTGTGGGCTGAACTGGGTGTAGAAGACTCTATTTACTGCCTGAATGTCTGAAGAGCCTCAGTGTTCATTACATTTTCTTCTCAAAATAGTAAGATAAGAAACGCAAACCACACTTAGGGCCAATTTTAACCAACTTAAAAAAAAGGAGGAGATTATCATTAGATTGTAATTTTTCGTTTTTATAGGGTTTCAATAGTCAGATAACTTTTATCTAAAGAATAAAAATGGCAGTTTGACATGTATTATCTATACAAAATCTGTGCAAAAGTTATTTGATGATTGTAAAATTGGCACTAAATCAGTATTCCTGGTCAATGTTTTTGGATTGAAGTTTGTGTAACTCAAATATAATTATTTTCTTTACTTAGTTTTAAAAATATATTGTTGTGCAAAAGTGTAACTTTAAAAACCTACATCAATCATCATTTCTTTCTTTCACAGAACATAGAGGTATTGTTAATGTTTAGGATGAGGTCTGTTCCCGGTTGTTTAAATGAAGCTATCGTTATGGTTTTACATTATATTGAATAAAAATGTAATTACAGACTGCAGATTGGGATGGGGTCTGTACTGGATGGTGGATGTGAGGTAAAAAGGAATGATTTTATACAAACAAAAGCTTTTATAGACGTTGTGAATGAGCGATGACTGAGTGAACGGAGCGCGGAATGAACGCAGCAGCGCGCAGCGCCAGTGCGCGCGGCGGCCAGTGGACGAACCAGGCGGCGTTGAATGTCTTCACCGCAGCGCTCACGCACCGAGTCCAGCACCTTGTCGGCAGGTGGCGCTAGCGGTAGGCGTGAACATGCCCCCGGCCTTGGAAGCGCTGCTTCCAAAATGGTTCCCGGCACGGAGTCAGGCGTCGTCGCTCACAGGTTGTGAAGGCAGCGGGCAGATCTTGGAGAAGGCACGTCTGATCGTCCCAGAAGCCGTGTGGATGTCAGCCACTCGAGCTACGCCGTCTCCTCCTGGAAGTATACGCAGAATGCGACCGAGCCGCCACTTTAATGGTGGCAACTGGTCATCCTTGATGAGGACAAGGCTGCCCAATGTGATGTCCTCCTGCCTGGTCTTCCACTTGGTTCGCAGTTGCAGCTCCGAAACGTATTCTGTGGACCAGCGCCGCCAGAAGTGCTGCCGCAGTTGCTCGATGCGTTCGTAGCGTGTCAGACTCGAAGTTGGCTGGTCTGGAACATTCCTTGAAGGTGGCGACGTTAACGGTCGGCCAATGAGGAAGTGTGAGGGGGTGAGGGGGGTAAGGTCAGAAGGGTCTGAGGAAAGAGGTGACATTGGACGGGAATTTAAGACAGCTTCGATTTGTGTCAAAGCCGTGGAAAATTCCTCGTAAGTTAGTCGCGCGTTACCTACTATGCGTCTCAGGTGATACTTGCATGATCTCACCCCGCCCTCCCATAGACCGCCAAAATGTGGAGAATAAGGAGGAATAAATCGGAATTCAATGCTATTATTGGAAGCGTAATTAATGATGGCTTCCGATTCCTTCTCTAAGAATAAAGGAAACTCCTTTTCCGCGCCCACGAAGTTTCTACCGTTATCAGAAAAGATAGTGCGAGGCGTACCTCGCCTACTAATAAAACGTTTTAATGCTAATATATAGTCATTTGTAGATAAACTAGTGACGAGTTCCAAGTGCATGGCTCTAGTCGTAAAACAAATGAAAAGACAGATGTATGCCTTAGTGAGTCTAGAACCTCTGCCCTTTCTGGATAATATGAAAACTGGCCCCGCATAGTCTACACCGGTTCGCATAAACGGGTAGCCAGGTTCTAAGCGCTCGGGAGGTAAGTTGCCCATGATAGGTGCTAATGTCTTACCCCGATTACGTGTGCACGTTACACATTCGTGTACTATTTTTCTAGCGAGATTTCTAGCGTTCAACGGCCACCAACATTCACGCATAGTAGCTAATAGAAGTTGAGGCCCGGCATGTAATAATCGTACATGCTCGTATTTAAATAAACGAATTGTAAATGGATGCTTACTACATAATAGAATCGGATGTTTCTTATCGTAGGTAAAATCGGACGAATTACATAGTCTACCGCCAACCCGAATTATTTTATGTTCATCAATAAAAACATTTAGACTTGAAATCCTATTATATTGTTTACAACTTCGCTTGATAGGAATTTGAGCAACTAAGTTATTTAAAACATCTGGAAAAGAATTCCTTTGTACGAGTCTAATTAACGTTCTTTGCGCGGCGTTCAACTCGTCAACAGATAAGAAACCGGTTTGTCGCCTGGCTCGGTCAGCTGACTTGAGGCGTGAGTTATTTATGAATCTAAGTACGTAGCTACCTATTCGTATAAGTTTAGTGAATGACGCGTATTTATTGAAGTTGATTATGTCTTCGTGTTGAATATTGGGTAAGCAGGTTTGTTTGTGTTTTATATCTGGTAAGTTACATGCCTCGGAATTATCGCGTTTAGTTTGCTCGAAGTAATGTAAACGATTATGTAAGTAAGACGGACCGTACCACCAAAGTTCGTTATCTTTTAACAAATCTAGGTTACAACCTCTAGACAATAGATCAGCTGGGTTGTCTTTACTGCTCACATGTAACCACACTGAGTCGCCTGTGAGTTCATTTATTTCAGTTACTCGGTTTTGTACAAACGTTTTTAGTAAATGTGGTGACATTTTAATCCAACCCATGACTATTGTGGAATCTGTCCAAAAATATACTTTACTAAACTGCAACCTAAGAGATTCAACTAATTTCTTATATAATTTAGCTCCTATCAACGCGCCACACAGTTCCAAACGAGGAATACTGATTGTTTTCAAAGGTGCGACCTTACTTTTTGCACACAACAACCGAACGGTTGCGGCACCGTTATCGCTATATGTACGTATATAAGCACACGCGCCATATGCGTTTTGAGAGGCATCGGAAAATATATGAAGTTCTGTGTATTGGGTATGATCACCTTTCACGTGACGAGGGATGCGAATGTCGTTTAGAAATCTCAACGTAAAAATAAAATGTTTCCAACTGTTAGCAATTTCCTGAGAAACCGAAGTATCCCAGTCGATTTTACTCAGCCATAATTTTTGTAGAATCATTTTTGAAATTATGACTGCAGGTGAAAGAAGACCTAATGGATCGTATATTTGTGATATTACTGATAACATTACTCGCTTAGTTAAATATGAATTGTTTTCATAGTTATCAATATTTGTAACGAAGTGTAGCTCATCGCTAGTGTTGTGCCAACCCAATCCGAGTGTTTTGGTTTGAGCATGTTCGCCTATGAAACGTTCTGTGGCTTTATTTTGAGATGCATCTGAGTTAAAGGTCCACTTGCGCAAAGGAAAACACCCCGACTGGAACACGTCTGATGTTTTTTGACATATTCGAAGCAATTTATTTAGATCATCATCACCGGTGATGAGATCGTCCACGAATATGTCCTCCGTGATGACACGAGCGATGACGTCATCATCGCATTCTAATGCTAACTGTCTAATACAGCGCATGCTTAAGTATGGAGCTGACGCAGTTCCGTACGTGACTGTATTCAGTTGATATGTATATAACGGATCTGAAGGGTTATCCCGCCACAATATTAATTGCAGTGACCTTTGGTCAGGCTGGAGAAGAACTTGACGAAACATTTTCTCCACGTCTGCACAAGCTACGTATTTATATTGTCTGAATCGTAACAAAATCGAGAGAATATCGTTTTGTAACGCGGGTCCCGGATACTGAATATCATTTAACGATTTATTCGAGCTAGTAACGGCACTAGCATCGAAGACAACGCGTAGTTTCGTAGTTGAACTAGATTCCCTAACAACACCGTGATGTGGAAGGTAATAGTTTGGTTGACTACAAATCTCTAACTTGGACATATGACCTAAGTCATTGTATTCACGCATGAAGTTAGAATATAAACGTTTAAATTCTGGTGAACGATTGAGTTTACGCTCTAAGGTCAGAAATCGTTTCGTCGCTGACGTATAAGAATCACCCAACGCATCTGGTGCTTCTCTCAACGGTATACGAACCGAAAATCTACCGTTTTCAACGCGTTTTGTTGTATTATTGAATATTTCTTCGCATGTGCGTTCATCATCTGTTAGGGGTACGCATGATGATGAAGGAATGTTTTCGAGTTCCCAAAACAGCCGGAGTTGTTTATCGATTTCCTGACTGAAGTGGCAACGAACGTGAGCAGGCTTTGGGTTCCTCGCGAACACAGGACCAGATAACAACCACCCTAATTTTGAGTTTTGTAGGAATGGACCACTCGCTAGACGTATTTTGTCCGTTTCTAGAAGATCCCAAAATCTATCCGCGCCAATCAACAAGTCAATTTCCGAACTAACGTTAAACGTCGGATCTGCTAATTGTAAGAACTCAGGTATACGTATATTACCGGCTTCGATGTTCATCGTAGGCAAACTGGATGTTATGCATGGCAAGATCAAACAACGAAGCTTGGTATTAAAATCGCTTAATTTTGCACGTATTGTGACGTCACATGAATGCTGTGATTGCGAGACCGATTGTCCCACACCCGAGATTTGAATAGTGGACTGTATATATAACGCATTTATTTTCTTTGCTAGTTTTTCTGTTATGAAGCAGTTCTGACTTCCGTTGTCTAGAAGCGCGCGAGCCGTGTGATACACGTTATTATGATCAGCTACTTCAATTAACGCCGTAGAAAGCAAAACAGTACTTATTAATTTAAATTCGGTAGTGTTTGCTTCACACGTGACAGTGCTGCTCGAGTCGTTGGAATGTAAGGTTGATGTCGCTAAACTGTGTGCGCGTTCAACCTCTTCCACATGTAGCAGACTGTTATGTTTGTTTGAACACTGTTTACACGACCCGAATCTACATTGATTTAACGCGTGACCGGTTCGTAGGCAATTTGCACACATCTTATTATCGTTAATCAATTTAATTCTGTCTCTCACGGACATGTTAAGGAAGGCTATACACGAGTACAATGAGTGTTCCCTTTTGCATAGGACACACTTGGGTAAATCCCATTTATTATTTGTATCACCACGGTTATTATTATAGCGCGTCGCTTTAGTAGATGTGTAGCTATGTACGCGATGTGAATTACGCTTCTCGCTTGCGTTTTGATGTTTAAAATCGCTATGAGGCGTTTTATCTTTAACGTGGTTCGCGCCGATCATTTCCAACGTGTCCGCTCGGTTTCGGAGGAACGTTATTAAATCGCTAAGTTTTATTTTTTCTCGTGAACCCAAACACGTGGCTCCGATGTGACTTTCCCATTCGCGTTCCGTAGACGAATCCAGCTTACTGACCACTAAATAAATTATTAATGTATCCCAATTAACTGTGGGTTCATTTAGTGAACTTAAAGCGCGCAGATTACGTAAAATAGTATCAATTAATTTCCTTATTTGCGATGGCGATTCTTGTTTTAATGACGGAATATTATGCAACGCTTTTACGTGATTATTAATTAATAACCTCTCGTTGTGATAACGGCTTTCTAATAACTCCCATGCATGAACATAGTTGGCAGGGCTGAATTCTAAAGCTGCTATCACCTGTAACGCGCTTCCACCAAGGGCTGACCGCAAATAATGGAACTTTTGAATCTCGTCTAGATCGGAACGATTGTGAATCATGGTTACGTATGAATGTTTAAATTCTAGCCAGTGATCATAGGCTCCATCGAAAGCAGGTAATTTTATGTCTGGTAATTTAATATTGACACGTGGTTCTGATGCAATTGGAAGTCGACTTTTAATTTCCGCGTTTTTAATCAAACAATTCGCACTGGCTATTGCCGTAAAATATATTGCCTCTAATGCTTCTATGTATTGTAAATTTGCGTTTGTTTCTGATTCCGGCAGGAGTAGTTCGATTTCATTTTCTACGTTGTCGAATTTATCGTATAATTCACTCGCGGCTTGAACACGCAAAGTTAGCTCCGCTGCTTGTAAGGCTGTTAAGTGAGCTCCCGCGAACGATTCTACGTAATTTTTAAACTGGGTTAACCGACCCTTAATGTTACCCCTTCGTTTCTTTAATTCGGACAAAACTTCGTCTACTGCTTTAACCGACATTCTGACGGAATATGGATGAGCGTTATGTGGTGTGGTGTGATGTGGTGTAGTTACTTACATGCAAATATCACCTGGACCACGTGGCTGCCACACTCGCGTGAACTGAAACGAAACACAGCTTTAACACAAATCGCAACTGAATGGATGGGACGGACGGGACGGGAACAGAGACCTGACCGTTATGTTTCTTACGCCTTCGCCTTTTCCTCTTGTATGAAGTTATTGCTGGGTCACTGGACCAGCTGTGATGATCGCTGCACTCGGTCGATCGTCTTCACAGCCAGCTAACGTCTTCAGCGCCCGGCTCCAGTCCGAGTCGAAGGTCCGCAACGTGCCCGCAACGTGGTCGGCACCGTGTATGTGGAGTCTTCTTCCGGCTGGTATGATTGATAATCCGTCTCGTAGGACCAAAATGTTTAGGATGAGGTCTGTTCCCGGTTGTTTAAATGAAGCTATCGTTATGGTTTTACATTATATTGAATAAAAATGTAATTACAGACTGCAGATTGGGATGGGGTCTGTACTGGATGGTGGATGTGAGGTAAAAAGGAATGATTTTATACAAACAAAAGCTTTTATAGACGTTGTGAATGAGCGATGACTGAGTGAACGGAGCGCGGAATGAACGCAGCAGCGCGCAGCGCCAGTGCGCGCGGCGGCCAGTGGACGAACCAGGCGGCGTTGAATGTCTTCACCGCAGCGCTCACGCACCGAGTCCAGCACCTTGTCGGCAGGTGGCGCTAGCGGTAGGCGTGAACAGTTAAGAAATTAAAAAGAAGTTAATCCATATTATTATGCTTAATAGAACTTACCCAGTGGATCCAGATCGGAGAAACTCTCATTCTCATCAAAAGACAACATAATCATTTCCTTGACTCTCTGTTCTATTGGTGTCAAAGAGGGCTCTTTCCCACCAGTACCACTACCACCATTGCTATAGCCTTCCGCGTACATCAAGCGGCATTTCTTTCTAATCTCACGTTTTAACGCTTCATATTTTACTTTTAAATGCTTTGCATCCCGATACACAGTTCCATTTCTTGCCAGGTTAAAGTCTGTCTCTATGGCCTTCCAAGCTCTTACCTTCTCTTGCCAAGTAAAAGCATCATTCTTCTTAGTTTCTAGAATATTTATTTTAGATTCTATGAGAGAGACCAGTTTTTCATTCTCCTCGCGAGTATAGTTCACGTTCCGCTCTCGTTTTGTTTTGACTCTGTCCGTTGTGTTTTCCATATTTTATTTCCACATCACTCGAAACTTTTCTCTCATAAAGTAGCAATTTTCTCACAAAATTCGTGAATTTCATCAAATAATTTGATTGACATTAGGATAACAACAAAAGTCCAGTGTCAGATACAGGTGTCAGTGTCAAATATGGCGTTATACGTTTCTTTTCACGAAATTTTAGCTTCGAATGTCACAAAACAAAAATCTACCAATAAACAGGATGATTTTGCTTCAGATTTTTATTGTCTGTTATCTTTCTTACAATAAAAATAATATAAACGTGAAATTAAGCATGCCGAAACAGAAAGTTCTCGGAAGTTTTAGTAAATCTGCAAGTTTGAGATATTGGTTATACCCGAAGTGAACAGCAAATAATTAATAATTTTTAAGATTCATACCCCTGAAGGTATTATTAATAGATATAATAATAAAACTATTTCAGGCAAAGTATTTATCAGTCTTATCACAAAACTACCTATCTTGAAACGCAGCAAACGCAAATGCGGCGTTGACGCACTGGCTTCCAGATAAAAGCCAGATAAGTCTCAGATAATAATAACTGTCAGTTAACTTATCTAATCAGACACTCGAATGGCGTAAAGCAAACGAGTATCAGACAATATTTCACTTAGTCTGCTGGGTATCCAACGGTTAAGTACAAATTAAAGCTTTTAAACACAGGAATATCAGCAGATCACTGCTTAGTAACCGACAGCCTGGAGGTAGGGCAAGATGCTTATTTTTGTAAATAGCATAGGAGTATTACCTTAGCAACATCATTGTGTCCACATGCCATGGTATACTGCATCCAGGAGATGAGCTGGGCACGCTTGGCAGCCTGTGCGATGTGCTGTGACATGTAGCTCAGGCAGAGAGAGACTAGATCCTGTGGAAATGGTCACAAATAATAACTGATGTTTAAAATATTTAATTTTTCTTTTGTGACTGTAAGGAGGACATTTTGAAGGGATACAGATTTTGTATGGCTATTGCAAATCCTAGGATTACAAATGTGCCCAGCTTTAATATTAGAGCAATATACTTATGTTTTAATGTTATCACATTACATCAAATTCCAGCATTTATTCAGTTGCTTGGGGGAGAGGAATATGGTAATAGCTTAGTATGCAAACAATGTATATCGAATCTAACTCAGTCAGGGATTTAAATTTGTTAGTATGTTTTTTTAACAGGGCAAGTATTTTACCTTAACATTGTACTTATCGGCAAGAGAAAGCACTGGTAACACGGTATGATGAGATATTCTAATCTGCCCAGTATAAAAATACCTGGAACAAAGTAAAATTCTCTGTCATCAAATTGTTCCTTAATATAGGTACTTAGTATATAGAAATAATGGAAGAAAATAGACTTCATAGCATTCAATAAAATATCATGATGAAACTGTATACAACTTTTCTATTTTATCTTTTTCTTCTGTTTGATTTGAATCTCTTCAATATGTTAATGATCAAAAAAAGAGTGAAGAGTGTTGTGTCCTACTTTTGAGAACGTAGGTCCTACTTTTTTTGAAACAGGCAGATGAATGTGATTATTTATTTCTGTAAATAGGTTTTAAGACATTACCATTCAACGTGGCAATGCGGTCAGTGTTTTGGGAAAGTTTCCCATTGACAGTGATGCGGATTAATTTTTTTGATGCCTTATACTTAATTATTTTACTTCTCTTTTTGTTTTTATTATGTATGTAAGTAATAGAATAATTTCTTACTTGTAAATAAATTTTGTACTTATTTTTTTAATTAGTAGATGATTAGTAGATTTCGCTATTTGACAACTCTGAGCAAAAACACCTAAAAGAAACTCAGAGGTCACAGTCTCTTTTTAAGTCCAGACATTATATTGGTCAGATCGTGTAAGAACTATGCAGATTAACGTCTGAAATGGTCTTTTGAGGAAAGAACCCAAGCAAGCTTTTGTCAGTCAATCGTGAGCGCAACTCGGAACTTGAGGAGCTCCACGTGCGGACGAACAAAACCCAAAAAGATGGAATTATACATTTTGCTACATACTTGAGGAAATGTGGAAACACTGAAGCTGCAGTGGGAGTCTCCTGTAGCACGATGCGGCTTTCCCGCCATTCACTCCACTCACGGTTCATCAACATCACCTGAGAAAAATTAAGCAGTCCATTAATATTTTTTTGACGTGTATCGTCCTATGAGGATGAACGACGGCTGCACGTAAAAAAAAGCATGCATGACTCATTGTCACGCTCCGCCTGAACCGAGCGTGCAAGAGAGAGCGCGGAACAAACGATAGAGAGGCACGATCGGACGACGTTATCACGTGAAATTAACAACCTTTTTGGACTTTCCAGTGAACTTTTAAATCGTGCCTAACACTTGAAGTTTATCCTGTGTCAAACAAACATTTAAACTCATATACACAAACAACCATACCTGGAACTACTATTTTTAGGTCATACAAATAATTTTTCCATGCGGGAATCAAACCCGAGACACATGGAGCAGCAGCCAACCTTGTCGTCAATTATACTGCAGTGATCTGCACTGCAATTGGTGAAAAATCAGTGAAATTCCACACAAAATGGATAAATCCATGGATGCATGGAATCCTAGCAGAACCTAAAGTTGATGATTGAATGTAAAAAAAAATATCTCATTGTCCAACTTATACATCAGTCCACTGGTACAAATTTAGATTTAGATTTAAATAAAGTTTTTAAGAAAAGAAAATTTGTAAAAGATGCCTCATGATTGGAAAATATTTTACTTATTCAATTTTTTTTTTTTTTTTAGTCTGAGAATCAGTACTTTTAGAATGTCAAAATTACATAAGACAGTTCTCCAAAAACCCCACCCTTTGGGAACCTAAAGGATCTATGGATATTTTTCTATGAATTGATAAATATAGACCAATGTCAGTCGGGTCTGCTACTTATCTATTATACAAAATTCTTGTGTCACAATGTATATTACAAAACTCCTCTGAAACGACATGACTGATTCTTATGAAATTTTGTGTGTGTATTCTGTAAGTTTAAGATTAATTTATTAAAAAGTAAAAACTAATAAATTGATTCTAAGGCCGAACAAAATTTGCAGGGGCCGCTAGTTTAGTAAAAATAAAATTACATCTGCAGATAAGTCCACATAAAATGGTTCCATACCTGAAATACTTCACTGCTAGCACAGAGTATTAGCCGATGTGCTGGATACCCATGTCCACCAACCTCTAGGGTCAGGTCACTCATCAGTTGCTCCGCATACAGTGTTGCAATCTTTAGAAGTACACTCTTTGAATTATCCACCTTAAAAAAAATAGTATTTCTTTTACTACAGACATCCCATCATTCTTCTTGTGACTGTTCCATAGCATTCAACATAATACCATCACATGTATCTTACCCAAAACTGGTGTAAATTGAGCTGAATACATTTTGTTAGTCCCTAAATATAAGTACTGACACTGAACAATGAAATATGTTCTTGTGATAAAAAGAATGAAGTTTGAACATGCTTCATCTCAAAAAGCCTGTTGGCTATTAAATTTTAATGTAAGCATATTTTGAGACGGTAAATAATCTTCCATTTTACACAGATAAATATACAAATGGATACACAATGAATTTCGTCAAAAGATGCATTTATATACAGACATTCCTCTAGGCACAGTAAGAAAAATAATTACTAAAGAAAAAGCAGCTGTATGAAATTTAAAAGGACGCACCTAATTGTAAATTGCGAACAAATAAGAAACTAACAAGATTCTTACCTCTAGACCTTCATTAGCTTCAGTTTCGTCCCCCTTTTTATCGGAGGAGGACGATACTTGACGGTCGACCGTCAAGAAATCCATAGTTTTCCTATAAATTCAACATTGAATTGAAATCACAAGTTAAAATTTGATTATTTGATCATTTTTAGTTGCACTGGAACAAATTCTCTTTCTCTTGCATCAATAACTCAATAAAAGCACCTTTTATTTACCCGTCAATGACGTAACAAACATGTCAACTTGTCAACTTCGATTGACATTGACACTTCACACACAAAACAACAACCATTTTACGTAAAGTCGTAAAGGTAGTTTTTGATCGTATATTGAGTTCTAGTTGTAAAGAGCAAAGTTATAGAAATAATGTTTTTTTTTAATTTCAAAATAGCTGTTAGCGAACTATCGTTGCTCTGTTGTGTTTTATGTTCCTTAAAATACTAGTTTCTGATCCAGTTAAACTAGAATAAGACTCAAACTTAGTTATGAAAATGTTAAGTAGACAAAAACAATAAACCAGGTTCTTGTAAATTGAAACGTATGTGTCAAAATCTGTTTGTGAAGGGGTGACAATTTCACAAAATTCTTCTAAACGTTCCGTATCATTTCGTGTGTTAATCATAGAATAAGACTCAAACTTAGTTATGAAAATGTTAAGTAGACAAAAACAATAAACCAGGTTCTTGTAAATTGAAACGTATGTGTCAAAATCTGTTTGTGAAGGGGCTAAGGTGAAGGGGTGACAATTTCACAAAATTCTTCTAAACGTTCCGTATCATTTCGTGTGTTAATCAATATTGCATAAGTCACTGCTTCTATCACATTTTTTCAATCCAAAAAGAAAAGGGCAGAATGCGCGAGGATCCACCTACGGATGTTTTGACTTTTGTGTTACCGTTTGTAATGTAAATGTTAGCTGGTTTCCAACTTCCGTGTTTATTTAATAATATCGGTAAATTACTCTAAGAAAACTATAAAAACAGTGCAGTGAGTGGACTTGTACTTGAATGAGCGGAATGATGGGTCTTAAAAAGAAGAAAAACATCATTATCCTGACTCTGTGTATGGTCATATGTTTCATACTTTACCAACTGTATTTTTTCTTGACTATAACGTCAGAAGCCGGTAATAATAGCAGGGTTGCACCAGTGTTGGATCTGGAAGTGGATCATGCGAAAGTGGAAGCGTACACACACTTACGTTCTGAAGCTGATAAATTTATAAATACTAATGGAATAATTCATGGTGTTTTGTACTCTCAAATGTCAAAATACAGACCAAACCATCAGAACGAGTTCGTTTGTATAAAATCCGACCAAAGAATACCTTTTGAGCAGGTGAATGACGACTTCTGTGATTGTGAGGATGGTACAGACGAACCCAGCACAAATGCTTGTGTGAATGGAACATTTTATTGTGAGACACAGTACAGAAGCAAGCCAGTGACCCTCAACAAAATACCCTCAAGTCAAGTTAATGATGGTATTTGTGACTGTTGTGACGGATCAGATGAGTGGAAAAATGACCCGGCTAAAAAACTATTATCACAGAGTTCATTAAAATTCTACAGATATTATGTAACTAAATGCCCTAACAAATGCTAATATAATTATTTTGTCTTTATGTTTGTAATAAAAAAAGAGACTTAAATGTTAAAGTGCTGATAAGAAGTCTAGATAGGTAAATCTAGAAGTTTTTAAAGATAAAAATTGAATATGGCTGCTTTTATTATTATTTTACTTGTAATAAGTAGGTGAGGCCGGCTTGTACTTACACAGGTGTACATATTATTATATAGTGTTTGTGAACTAAATACCATTATAATAAGAAAATTGTAGTCACTTTACAATACGAGGCAAGTCGATTAACACATGGCACCGCATGCCGAGGGAGTTGGCAGTGAAGCAGATAGCATCTCGCACTGGCTTCTAATAAATCCGTTGATGCCTTCAGAACCGCCGCGGTGTGCGGTGCCGTGTGAAATAAAACTAAAATTGAGGATGATTTTCATGCTAGTTTAATATTATTTGTTACTAGGTACCTATAAAGGTGTTGAAACTATTTAATCTCAATTATTTCAATGCACTAGAGTCCTCATACGTAACAAACAACTTTTAACTTATGTAAATATCTTACTCAAATTTTTGTTTCTAATCACCCTGGAGTTTTTATTCACCCTGTTTTACCTGGTGCATGATGCTTCAAATGTGTCTAATGTTTAAATTGTAATGTATAAACATCAGGTACTTACATTATCAGTAAAATAAATTTCTAAAGACTGAAACCATTAAATAAATGAATTGTAAATATAAATCTGTGTATCATTATTGCCCGTTTTTATCTTTATACAAGTCAGCATAGATCTTAAACTTGAGGACTGGTTCCGGCATTTAGTAATAAGGCCACCCATTGTAACTCCCTATAAAGCTCTCTCAAGCTGACGGGTCCGCATTCGCCTGCCCTGTACTGGCGTAGCGACTTCCGAGAGCTCTTATTTGCAAGATTTTATAGAGAACAATAATAAATGTTTGATACATTCTATTTAACCTTTTATCTGCCTGATTTTATATTAACTGCTGTGCCCCCCCAGTTTATCTTATAAATCGTCAAGACTTTTATCATGTTTTGCCGAATTATGCCTGTTTATGGGTAGAATATAAAGTAGAATCAAAAAATCAAATTGGACAAACAGGATTGTTTGGTCTATATATAGGTATACGACTCGGGCGGAATTGACCCGTAGTTATCGGATTAATCCGGATTAGTTAGCGGTTGTGGGTGGGTTAAAATTTTTTGGATTTGTGCCATGTCAGAAGGCAGTACCCTATTGTTTTGGGTTGGTGTATTTATGATTCCACTGGCAGTGGTAACAGTTGCTAGAAACTGCATTCTAGTATTAGACTGAATTTTCTTTAAAAAAATTGCTGCGTGGTATATTGAAACAGATTTATAGTGACTACCTCGTCATATTCCAAAATAATCGCTCGCTCGCAATCTGGAATTGTACAGTAGGTACATAGCAGCCTTAAGTCTGGATTTGTAGTAAGTACTTAGTAGTCTCACCCCATAAATAATACACTTCTATGGGCCCTTACGTTACAAAATGTGGGTGTACCGAGGGCTACTCTGCCTAACCCTTCAGGGAATAAAGGCGTGATGGATGCTTTGGCCTTTGGCTGAGTGAGAATCTCGGCCGGCCATCTTCAATTTTTGCAAAAACGTAAAACGAAACGTTGAAGGCTGAACTGCTGAAGCATCAGTTATTAAATATAAAATTCTGAAAATTTATAAACTAATACTTTGTTTTTAATACGTATTGTGTATTGTAAAAAATACATAATTAATAATATAATAAATAATTATTTAGTTGAATTCAATTGTTTAGTCTATACCACAGAGTACGTCTATACAACAAAAGAAACTGGTCTCTTTTTATTCAGTAGTAAACGAAAGAGACAAAAACAAACACAGTCAATCTAGAAAATTCCTAAAACCACGCTTCCTCGTGTATTTTCTGTGGTGCGCTAATCATTCAAAAAGATTGACCGGCGCGCAACTCATTCCGACTTTTCGAGTTTTGAGTTAAAATAATCAATTTAAACAGAATTTGTCCTAGCAACGTACGCGTTGCTGTTTTATTTCATCCTAATTAAAATAATAATCATCCGACATGACTGTCGATGAAGGCGTAGATATCTCAAAGGCCGGTGACCGCGGTGTGTTGAAGAGGATTATCAAGGAAGGTACCGGGACTGATACTCCCAACGCTGGGTGCCAGGTCACGGTACACTACACAGGGACTCTCCTGGATGGCACAAAGTTCGACTCCAGCAGAGACAGAAACGACCCTTTCGAATTCAATTTGGGCAAAGGTACTATTTTATTCTTGTTTAGTTCTTGACCCCTTGATTAGCTGCCTTGATCGATTTATCTTTAACCTAGTCGGTTATTAAATAACCGCATTTACTAGGATAGGTTCTTATTTAGTAAATTCGCTCTTGAAATTTCTAAGGCCTATTAGAATTTTATTCTGTAATATTTTTTAGCTCCATAGTTCAATATAATATTGATGAAGACATACAAATTTAATTTCAATGTGAAAGCATTTCAGACATCGAAATAATGAAAACCAGCTGTTCAAATAATTGCATAGATGTTTTACAATTTTGTTGAGTCATTCCAAATGCTTCTTAATTAAAGAAATAAAGAAAATTTATTAACTTCTTACACTACCTTTTTATAGCGCCTTGGGCATGTAGAATTCATAAAGGAAAGAATAATGTAATTTTGTCCATCTTCAAATAAATCCAAATACAATCCTTTATACCCCAAAGGTCTACAATTTTAATGGCTATGATGGTACAGTGTACTTCTGTTTGTGCTATTTTAATGCTCCTAAACGGATGATAGATTATAAGTGTTCTCTTTGATTGAATGCTTCTTCAATCGGGCTGGGTCTAAACAAGCCGGGTTTAATAGCCAGCAAGTGTGTGGATCAGGGGCTTTTAAAAATGGTTTGAACATAGTACTGCATCACTGGAGGCCGGTCAAAGGCGACTTATATTGTAATAATTAGTATCCTAAGAATCTGATTAACAAAGGCCTATATGGATCCCTTTTGGGTAAAAGCTTCTATCATCCCATGCCAATATTTTCATTATGATGGGGAATGGTCCGCTTCGTCATGTCTCCGACATCATGACGTCATCCTAGAAACACAATGATGCCAATTCGAAACTAGCTGTTTGACAATTAATTGTTGAACACTTGTCCCAGTGATTATCATTGATTGATAATTAAGAATATAGGAGAACGCAAATGCGAAGTCTGAAATAAAGGTTTTGAATTGAATTGAAAAAGTATTATATTTTCCCAGGTTCCGTAATTAAAGCATGGGACATAGGAGTGGCGACAATGAAGAAGGGGGAGGTGTGTGTCCTGACCTGTGCTCCGATGTATGCTTACGGAGCTGCTGGCAGTCCTCCAAAGATCCCACCTAACTCCACATTGCAATTTGAGGTAAGATAATTGTGTGGTCCTTACCTAAAGTTGAAAATGAAAGGGTGTCAATACATACAAAGGTGACGCTAATTGATATGACTCATACAATTGAGAGGACTAGCTAAGCTAGTCTATTGCTACATGCTTTGTACGGAACCCTCGATATAAGAGTCCAATAAGATTAAAATAATGTTGATGTTTTGTTGGTAGTGGGAGACAATAATTATATTAATAATAATATCTAATGCTAGTGGCAATTTTAGAGGGCCCATTATTGAGTGTGCCATTGAATCCGTGTATATTATGTTGCAGTCAAAACTCTTAACTAGTCAACTACTACAGTCAGTTGACTAGCAAAATCAGTCAAAACTACTTTTGACTGAACAGGTTGATCAAAAGAGGTTTTGACTGAAAATGATTGGTTATTAGTACTTTTGACTGCAAATTTGCTGCAAACTGTTATTTTAGTAAAAGTATTATTGACTTGTTAAGAGATTTGACTGCAACATAAATATACATTGGTGAGGCAGGGGCCATAGTCCTTCATAGTTTTAGGTATCTAGTCCAGTTTAGCCACCTAGCTTATAGTCCAGTACTTTTGTTACTATAGTCTGCATTAGTCTTACACCAATCGTAGGTTTTTGACGGTTTTTCACTTGTCTAGTGCATACAGGGAAAATCGCCGGTTGGTGCGTCATTTCATTAAAGACGAAAATGCGCCGCATAGTCGCTTACTTTACTACTTTATTTATATAGTCATCTCTACAGGATTACCCACAGGATTACCCGGCTAAGCCGTACACGTCCTCTTCTAGGACACGATAGCGAGATGCCCTCCAAAAAAAAGCCTTAGTGCAGGAGGTCTCGGATCCTCGGCAAACGACTTTCAGGATGCTGTTGTCACTCCCCCGAATCCCCCTTACAACAGTTACAACCAGCCACCTTTTTTGTAATGATCGCATGAAAATCATCTATACGCGATTGTGCATACATAGGTACCAGAGGCACCACAAAAACGAGGGAGTTATAGGTATATATTGCAAAATTATAATAAACACAAAAAGGATTATACTAAATTTAGCACATTTTGAATGCATGACTTGTATTGAACACTTTTTGAATATAACCTGCTATGACCTTTTGCCTTGATGGATATAAAATGCAAATAAGATTTTGTTTTTCATGTAACATTTAATTGAATGCATAAATTTAGGGGCTAAGTAGTACTAAGCATTCTTTTGGACCATACATACAGAGTACAAGGAGCTTGTGTTTAAATAATACAGCCGCACGGGTCGATCGGAGGTTAATCTTGCCGAGGTCTGTCCGTTGGTTGGTGACCACTCATTACATTATTAACCCGGCGAGGATGTGGTGAAAAAAGTTACGTAGGAATTGTGAAGGGTCATTCTGACCCTGTATACTAAAATGCGTTTGAAATGGCTAAATTTATAGTTTTTGACTATGTATTCTGAGGTTTTAAGTTAAGTTCTTGATTATATTTATGGCTGGATAATAAAATACGTACCTATACAATAGTACAAAATATTATATTTAAATCAGGTTTAGCAAACTACTACAAAATAATCACTTTAGCATAACATTTCTATACAAACATAAAATACAGACTTTTTTTGTCAATTAACTTGTAATTCGGTATGTACGTAGAGATCAATCAGTTTCACTTACATTCTTATCATCAATTATAACCTTCACATCATTATTATCTGTGATTGTAGCACAATCCTGGCAGAACGATACGGTGTGTTCTGAACAAATATATGTGTTGCTCCCGTCGCAGGCGACGGCCGTCTGAGTAGTGGGGCGCGGCACCCGCGCGGGGCCCTTAGTAAAGCTACTGCGACGTCCAAATGCTTACTATCGCAGAAAAGAAAACTATACATGAATAAAAATTGCCAGGGATAAATGACCCCTCCACATGCTCGCAGGGTTAAGACCCATCAGTACTTCGGAAAGCATGTTAAGCTGTTGGTATCGGCTGTCATTTGAAGGTCTTTGTGCAGCCGTTATAGACAGTCAAGGCCTTGGAAGTCTGACATACAGCTTAGCCAGGAAAGTACCTATTATGTTACCCAGTTACTGGGTTGTGGAGCCAACACACTGGCACTCCGCTGCATCAAGTTAGACTGGAAGCCAACCTCGACATTGTTGGGAAAAGCAGATGATGATACCGAAATACTATTTAATAAAGTCAAAGTCAAGTCAGTCAAATCATTTATTTCAATTAGGCCTGAAAGCAGGCACTTTTGAACGTTATACTTACAATAATATTCTGTTCGCTGATTGTTGGGGCCTTACCCGAAGTCTCGTTGGTCAAAGGAGATCTGCGAAGATCCTGAAATGCTACGTTTATTTGTTTAGATCGAGATGATAGACTGGAAGGTGGAAGACCTGTCTCCTGGCAAGAACAAGGGTATCTTGCGTCACATCATCGAGCAGGGCACTGGGAACGACAACGCACCCAACGATGGTGCTATGGTCACAGGTAATTAGGTTCATAGTATGTTATTGACGATAGCCACCCGCTACTACATCCGCGTGAGTTACGTTACTTTAAGTTCCCTTCCACTCCTTTTACAGTTAGCCTCATAAGTCGATATACATATCCATATTTCCTAAACTCATGAACACCTTAACTTACACAAATTTCTAAACAAGACTAGTGCCAGGATTTAATTAACGTCTTAAAGGTTCAAAATTCACTAGTCTTGTTTGGCAATTTGTGTAAGCTAAGGTGTTCATGAGTTTAGGAAATATGGATATGTATATCGACCTAAGAGGCTGACTGTACCTACTTTTGAAAATAAAACCTACCCTATGTTACTTGGTGAAAATATCAACTTCAACTATTCTGTATTGGCGTTTGTGGAAGAGGCACAACAATTTTGCCAATAAATTAGGTACTATGATAGACCATCGAACGCTGAAGATTAAAGGGTAATTTAAGAAGCTAAGAGAGAAAAGATAATTTATAATTAAAACCAAAGAATAGAGAAAAATAATACGAATTAATCCTTATTCTGCACAGACATTTCAGTGTTGTAAGAGAAAAAAATGGGGAAGGGACATTATTTTTTAGATTTTTATCGGTGAAACAATAATTAAATTGGTTAAGTACTTTTTGAGCATGGAAGCAAAACATGCAAATTTTAATATATGTAGGTACATTCATCCTTGCAAACTTACACATTTATAATATACAGTAGTACCTATGATTAGCACAAAATAAGCAAGACAGGATTAGCCACTGGTTTTATTTTCGTTCTTTTTCTATCAACTAATAAAAGAAAATAAGGTAATTGAAAAATATACTTTAATGCAAACTAGTAAAGTATAAAATCCTTCTAACCTGGTCTTTACTTTCTCTCGCCCTTCATTTTTATTCTCATTCACGAGGTAAGTTTGCTTTCAATTCTATAAAATACAAAAGGTGCATTCTTGCTGTCGAAACATGATATCCAATTGTTCAGTTTGCATTTGCCTGTCGCAATATAATAGAATGAAATGCGATACACAATATTGAGATAAACAAATATAATTGTGGATGAAGTAAAACAAAAATGCTATAACTGTACGTAACGTAATGTTCTTGGTTTTAACGAGCGCGCGGTATCTTTGGAATTTAAACCTTATGTCAATCACAAAATTCACATAACACATAGGAAAAAGAAAAGATGATTTTAGTTTTTTTTTCGTAATTGGTGCTTTGTATAGTAGTAGCACAGTCTAAAAACATACAGTCGTCCGACGAAGCTGTCTAGACAGGGCAATCGTGCGGGGTGTGAGGGGCGAGACGCGGGAAAGCCGCTCCCGCACTGTGAACAAACTGATGTTCGTAGTGCGGGAGGTATTCAAGTCTAACGCTTGTAGAAGTTGTCGGCATTTTTCCAGAGATCAAAGGCGTCGTCCTACTGTATTAATATTTATACTGTGGTATTAGCTTGTATTGTTATACAAACGATTATTCGCGATCGTAACAAATACACATTATATTTACGATCGATTTCAAGAAAAAAATTACTAGTTTTTCTAATGATCGCACTATTTGAACTTGTAGAGATTCTATTGATGATTATATATTGATTCTATTTACTTTTATTATTAATTTGTAAGTTTTTATGGTGTAAATTATAGAGTATTCTAATCTATTAAACTTTTTCACCGTAATACAGTTTAAGCTAGTACAGGGGCAGAGTGAATCAGATACGTATAAACTAACAACCAATGTTATTTGTCTAGAAGCGCATTGAATTGGACTTAAATTTAATTACATTGTTTAAGGCAAAGGTATTCTGAACAAGAATTGTGTTAGGTTGTTAAGTTAATTTTACAAATAAAGAAAGTTTTTTTTTTACTATATTTTGATGTGTACTTGAGATAAATTTTATTAGACCCCTAAATCCTATATGTATCTCGACTTATAAGTAAAATAAATGGAGAGCTATACATGCACTTGAACACAACGTACGCCACAGTGATTCTGGTTCCTTTCAATCACTCATTCATACTTCAATTCATTATTTCCTTGTATTCGTCCACAGATCTAACAAACATTCAATTTATGCATTCCCACATTATTATTGTTTATGGTACTAAATAACTATGTTAAAAACACACAATCTAATATTGAGCCCCAATTTGCAAATAACGACAAAAAAAGTTGACTAAAGCAATATCACTTACTTAAAACAATTCTTTCATCAACAGTGGAACTGGAAGGTAGACTCCAAGCCGACGGCAAAGTATTCGACACAAGAACAGTCACATTCCCATTAGGAGAGGGTAGTGAGCATAAGGTCTGCGAGGGCATCGAGAGAGCCCTAGAAAAGTTTTCTCAAGGGGAAAAATCCAGGCTAACCATCCAGCCAAAATACGCCTTCAAATCAGAAGGTAATGCAGAGTTAGGAGTACCACCAAACTCCCCAGTAGAATACATAGTGAAATTGAACAGCTTCGAAAAAACCAAAGAGCTATGGGCTATGGATGGTGCGGAGAAGATCGAGCAAGCGAAAATGTTCAAAGAGAAGGGTACAAATTACTTCAAGGGGAGCAAGTTCCAGCTGGCTATCAAGATGTACAAGAGGGTGACTACATTGCTTAATGGTGAGTTTTCTAGCTATTGTCGAAGTTTAGTAGCTAGTGTAAATACAAATAGGGTGGGAGAGATTACACTATCTCATCTGATGGTAATGTGGTCGACTATTAAGCACGCTTGCCTAGAAATAACCTATTCACTCTTAACTAAACCCTAGGTTCAGTACATTAATTCACAACATTGAGTCCAGTACTTCATTCTGAACCATAGCATTGAAAATTTTGGTTGGATTATCCTAATTTTGGTTTAACTTTGAGCCGTTGAACCTGATGAAATTTTGAATGAAAGAAGCAATGTCTATTTAATTTAAAATTTTGAGTAGGAGAATTTTGCCTTTATCAATGGCTGAGCGATTGGTTGCTGCGCTGTGTGTCACAGGTCTGTTTGCCGCACGGAACAGATATTTGAAAGGTCCACAAGTAGTTGTTCCGAGTATGTCTGTTTGTGTATGTAAGTTTAAACATACCCACAATACAGGAGAAATTCTTTGTGTGGGGCAACGATTTTATGAAAAGAGGAGAGAAAAAAAAATATGGGGCATTGGAGCATTACCTTGTTATCTTCCATACATCTCATCATCAGCCATTATTGATGTTTACTACCTTTGTAGTCAAACTCCTTATATTTCACCAATTAATTTTACCAAACTCATAAAAATCAGTTACGTGAACAACATCAGTTACGCTGATGATATATGGTGCTGCTGAGATCTATCAGTGCAATGAGAAGGCTTCTCAACGTTTGTGAAAGTTATGCAGTGGCTCATGTGCTCAAATACAATACCGCGAAGAGTGTGTACGAGCCCTTGACTGCTAATACATTTGATAAGTTTAGATGGAAGAAAAATATGTTCTTGCTTAATTTCTTGTTAAATTATTTTTAAGGTGTTTACAATAAAACGGACGAATGTGTACTCAAATATATTTCCATAGTTGCTTTACAATACGGTAAAAATGCTTATGCTAGCGACCTCAATAATTGTGCGATGTAATCGTACATATTCCCGGACGAGATAGGAAGAATGAAGAGGAACTCAATTTATAAAATCAATGAAAGTTATAAATTACATGCTAATACAAATAGATTATAAAACTTGTTATTTTAAATCTAAGGGGAAGTTCCTATATCTACGCGAGGGCAGCGAGGAGCATGAACGCGCACGCTGTCGAGGTATCCACTTGTTTCCCTTGTCCCACTGCTGTGGGGCGGCGCGGGCACGGCAGGCAATGTTCTTGACTCCTCGGCGACAGACGGTGATGATGATGCTGATGACGGTACTCGCCATTTACATTGTGTGCGGCGAGTTAAAATAATTATAACAGCGATGCACACTATCCCATATAAAGAGTAGATCATGACGTAGTGATGAATATCGTGATTAGATAGATCATCAGATAACATCACATCAGCCTTTTTCATAGACTGTATCCGTTTGTCTACTTCGTCGTATTCTTCTTCTAAATCTTGTGTTTTGTTCTCCAAAACTAGTTTAGGTATGCTGATGTTGATGATGTGGTTAATACTGGCAATCACTGGTGTATAAATATCTGCTTTGGTCCTCATTTCACTTATGTATGGTTTGTGTGAATATAAAGTGAAGTTGTCCGTCTTGATGATGCATTCCTGACCTATGTTCAATAGTCCGGCTTGTGTCAACTGGTGTGCGGTTACTTGATCGCCGCATATGATTCGAACTTGACACCGATCACAACAAAAGTAAAAATAATTATTTAATGTGTAAGTTTCTTGCCAATTATCTTTACAGGAACTTGATATTGTTTTGCATTCCGAATTTTCTGTTTCACAGAAGTTCTTGTCTCCTTTGATTTGATATATGGGCTTTAAGATGTGGCAGTAATAAATTTCCGATACAGTGAGACAAGATCTTAAGTCTTCCTCAGACATATTAATATAGGTGTCTTTCTTCATATTAATAGATATGTACTGAGATATTGAGATGATACTGATCATATCTTTTCGGCCTGTTGTCTTGGGGATCGGAATTATCTTGAGGATCTCGTATGAATCTCGACTGATAAGAGGTAATTTGATCTCAAAGATGATGATGTCCTGCAGAAGTCTTGTTTTTATTTCCAGCAGATCGTATATCTTCCGAAGGTCCGTGTGTATGTTGTCAATTGGTAGGGCGACGTCCTTAGGTAACTTGCTAGAAATTGTGCTTAACTCGTTGATGAGTTGGTCAGGTGTAATCAAGTGTAGGTTAAACCGACTCGAAGGACCATATGTACGAGCCCTTGACTGCTAATACATTTGATAAGTTTAGATGGAAGAAAAATATGTTCTTGCTTAATTTCTTGTTAAATTATTTTTAAGGTGTTTACAATAAAACGGACGAATGTGTACTCAAATATATTTCCATAGTTGCTTTACAATACGGTAAAAATGCTTATGCTAGCGACCTCAATAATTGTGCGATGTAATCGTACAGAGTGAATGGTTGAATTTTAAATCGGGTACTTTAACCTATGAACAGCTGCCTGAGCTCTCACTTTCTGGGTCTCTTTTAGGTCGGGTTAATTTAAGTATTTGGGTCACTGGATCACTGAGGACTTTAAAGATAATCTGGACATAGACAGGGAGCGCAGGTCGTTGGCTGGCCGTTGCAACATGCTGGCCCGCAGGTTTGCACGCTGTACTGACTCTGTAAAGATAACGCTTTTTAAGGCCTTCTGTCAGTCGTTTTACACGTGCAGCCTGTGGACTAAGTATACCCAGCGGGCATACAGCGACCTGCGCGTACAGTACAATAACGCATTCAGGGTGCTGTTGAAGTTGCCACGGCGTTGTAGCGCGTCAGGGATTTTCGTGGTTGCGTGTGTCGACGGGTTCGCCGCGATCATACGGAAGCGATGCGCTTCCATGTTGGCGCGCTTGCGCTCCTCCTCCAATGGCATCCTGAATGTGTTTTCAGACCGATGGGACTCACCTCTCTTGCGTAATTGGGTTAGTGTTCAGACACGCTTTTCCAAATAATGCAGTGTTGGTTGTTGTTCTAGTTAAATTTAATTTAATGCTAACATTAGGCTTCGTTATATTATTATTACTAACAAAATATGGATCTATGATCTGAAATAAAATTTTTGAATTTGAATTTAAAAAATCAACTACATTGAACCTTTTGCAGACTTGGTCGAAGACAAAAGTGAATCAGAAGAAAACCAGAATCTGGCTAAGGAGCTTCTATTATCAGCACACCTAAACTTATCCCTGGTGTACCTGAAGGTCACGCCAGCCCACCACTTTGAGGCCAAAGAGCATGCCCTCAAAGCCTTGAAGTTTGACGAGAACAATGTCAAGGGACTGTTTAGGAAGGGCCAGGCTTTACTGGGACTTGGTGAAGCTGAACAGGCCATGAACGACTTTGAAAGGATTGTTGAGGCCGAACCACAGAATAAGGTGAGATAGATAAGTCAAGCTCAATTACTGTCAGTAATCACTGTTAGGACTGTTAGACCATATCAGACATTAATCTGCGTGGTCTATACCTATTCAATCTGACGAAGAAAATGTATGGTCTTTAAAAGAGACTGTGACTTCGTTCTGTTTCGGTGTTTCTTCTCAAAGTAATCCGATAGAAAAAACGACCACGCCTTGTATAAATAGTTTGCTTGTTGAAAAGGATTTAGAGGTAACAGGGTGTAAAGATTCTCATCCAGCATTGAAAAGGGAGGATCCTCCTGCCAGACGGGTGTTGTCTGGTGGGCTACTCTACTACTGCCCGACGCGGGTTGTTATCGGGAACTTGCATACGTTCAAATGCGCGGATAACTTTAACATCGCGATGTTAATGTTATCCTAATATCAGTCATTAGTTTAAGATAGAGATAGTGTCCCTACAAGTAAAAGTATTGTTTAAAACAGAAATAATTATCTGTAGAATAGAATTAAATACTCTTTATTGTACACCTTAAAAACATACAATTAAAAACTTATGTTGTGCTACTTAGGGTGTAACTGGGCGGCGTTTACACATTGTGTGTGTATTTTTCTATACTTGATTTAGTTTCATTTTCATGAGCTAAGTTGTTTTTTTTTCTATTTAATCTTACACCGCATGTCCATTGGGTTACAGGCCGCAGCAAACCAGATAATAGTGTGCAAGGCGACGATCGCGAAACAGAAGAAGAAAGAGAAGCAGCTATACGCAAACATGTTCGACAAATTCGCTAAACACGACACGGAGGTAACAGGTCCGGGAGATTATTATACACCGCTCATTCCTATACCACTGTCATTCATCTTAGAGTAGATTATTCTGCAGCAAGTCCGTCCAACTATTTACAAAGATTGAGTTTCATTGACAGACAGTAATTGACTTACTAGAACCAATTCCGTTGGTTGGGCAAGTAGGGCTCCCGTCCTTCGCAGGGGATGCGCAATTTATATATTTTTTAGGAGTAATTAGAATAATAAGCAGTTTTCTAGACAATTTTCATTTATGATCGCGTCCTTCGAAATTTTCTACTGTTTCGCCTCTGACTGGACCTATCGCTGTTTTATGGCATTCATTATGAGCACTATCTATACCATCTACTACATATTTTGTTTTTAGTTAAAATCAATTTTTATTACCTGTGGACCATAAAACATGAGTTGGAGTCTTGCTGTAGAATAGATGTATCGAATCTATTGTTTAATGCACGCACAAGCCAAGGTTTATTTATTAACAACAACAATGATATTATATTGCTATTATTTTCATATGCATTACTAACCACGCTTATCCAACTTACCCTCCACAAACTATATTTAAAATCCTAAAATGTATGTGTCTCTTCTCAGGTGGAGAAGCAACGAGCTAAAGACGAGGTAGACGTAATAGGGGAGAAGGTGGGAGAGTGGGGGGCAGGCGAGGGCGAGTGGACCGACCAGCAGCGACTCCGGAAGCCAACGGAGTTTGAGAAGGAAAACCCTAACATCCTGCTGTTAGACAAGGACGGACAGTTTGAGAACATGTGAGGTGTCTAGCCGTAGATCACGTGGATGCTTACGTAGGTAGGATTTTTTTCATTGTATTATATGGCAGTATGGGGCGTTACTAAGGTACATTGAATTTTAGTTTGATGAAATCATCAAACAAAAGTTTGTGTCTATAGCAAGCAAATAAATCTCTCTGGCTAAAGTCTGCGATCAAGTGTGATGTCTGTGGACTGCTTTAATTCAGTTCAAATTGGTTAAAACTGGTGTGGGCTATGTGACCCTGGTTTTAAACTCATTTTAAACTGGTTTAAATCTGCAGATTAGGTGATTGTCACACTGCCACGCATCACGCTGCATGTTGCGTATCAACGCACTGAACGAACGCGTGTGGATGCACTTTCTGTGTGTTGGACTGTGCGTGTTTTCTATACAAACGGAGATACTTACAAGCAACGTTAAAACACGTATTCACGGGCTACGCTGCATGGTGCGTGCGTGGCAGTGTGTTAATCGCCTTATGGTTTTAAATGATTTATTTGCTCATGTTTGTGTGATAGTCTATCTATGTATTGACATGTCTTATTCACGCCTGTCTTTAAATGCAGTACAGGCTAGAACGGGATTTCCAGTGTGTTGCCATGAATTAATATTTTAGGAATTGTCTCGTCTATCTTGTGCAAGACATGATGTTGATTTGATTTTAAGTTTGAATCAATTAGCGTAATCTCAGTGATATTGTGTGTAATGATATGCCCCATTTGAAGCGAAAGAGTAATACATAAAACGGTGTACATTTCATGGCTCTTTGCGAACAGAAGAGTATAAGAATAAGGTGTTTTACTTAATTTTAAATAAAAATGAGTTAGTTAGGACATCCTATGTAAGCATCCCGTATAAAATAAAGCATTCTGCCTCCAAAGTGCGTTATGTTAGTGTATATTCTGATCAAACTGTATGTTGTTGCTCTAGCCACCCCATAGATATACTTAATGCATAATGCAGTTTTGTCAGACATTTCATAATGCGGCGCGAATCTGTCAAAAGCCGTTTTAGGGACAGCGCACGTCTGGCGAAGCGTGACGTAGCGCGATTTTCCCTGGTAAACAATTATTTACCTTGTACGGATTGAAATAGAGTGGATTATTCTGAGATCATAAATGACGACAGAAGTACACACGGCAACATATCATTTTCCAGTATAAGCTGATCTCGCATTGTGTAGGATTTCCGTACAATGCGATGTCAGGGTAAACTGGAAATGTGTAGCTTGATGAGTAGCCGCGTGTACGTAGTTTATTTTCGACTTTATTTCAAGAAACGTAACGGTAAAACTGATTTAACATGCAAATAATGCGCTTCGCCAGGTCTAGCATGCCATTACTGTCAATAAATTATCAACACTGTGCACATCCAGATGCAGTTTAAAATAGACCTTTCAAATCAGTTCGAATTAAAAGTTGATTTTACTCTGGTATTGTAAACCTTTCTTCGTAGCACTTTATAAGATGTTTTCATAATACTAGTACATAGTCACCAATATCCAAATGTAAAGAATGTCTGTTTGTAAATCATGCGTGTTCTTATCGATGGACTAAATCATTCCTCTCTAAATATTTCTGTGTACAAGTCAATAAGGCTGTGTTTGTTCACTCGATTTATTAGTGTGACCTTTGAAACTATGAAACTATGGCGCTTATAATTTCTGCCTACTCCCCATGGGAGAAAGGCGTGAGTTTATGTAACGCGAATTTGCGATAATACAAGTGCGATATGTGCCGCAGACCGCAAACTGCACGGGTTTCTATGAACTTATAACATAACATCACGCCTGTAATCCCCGAAAGGGCTAGGCAGAGGTGTACCTGTAATAGTACACCCACATTTCGCCGGTTATGTTTAAGTCCCATGTCATAGGAGGCGAGTCTATTGCCGTCAATCGGGAAAATCCAGACTCCGGGCTGCTACTGAGAAATTCCAGATGGAAAAACTCAATTACACTGCCCGACCCGGGGATCGAATCCGGGACCTTGTGCTCAACAGTAACGCTTGCGACCACTAAGCCCTTGTCCAGAAGGAACGAATTCGCAACGAATTGACACGCGATTTGAAGTTCAATGCTGTGAATGTTCCATACATTATTTACAGAGCTTCTAGCTAAAGCGCAATGTATTACAAAACGCATCAAACTCGCGCGTATTTCTGGATAAGGCCTAAACCAACGAGGCAGTTTCGGTTTCAATGAAACTCTATTAAACCGATCCCGAGCGTGGCCACAACGAGGCCGCGGCTGCAAGTCTCAATTTCATAGAAACCCGTGCAGTTTGCGGTCTCTGGCCCATCTTGGAATTGTACCTCTACCACACTATTGTACATATGGCCTGACTTTGATTCATCATTTGAAATTAAATTATCCAAAAAAATAAGATTAGGTTCTCTTTTTAGGTTTCGACGAGTATATATGAGTACACGTGTGATGCATTTTAAATGAAAGCTTTTAATCAATTGATGAACTTGTAACTGTCTGAATAGGTTACACTGCAAGCAATGGTTGCATTTCGAGTGTTATTTCATAGCATAATATTTGTTTTGGACACGAGCGGGTTTATTGTAGTACCTGCATTGGTTATTGTATTTAGTCATACGTATAAACTTACTTATTAAACTGTTAAGGAGGACTTATTTTTTTATTTTTAGTTAGTTAACCTTTTTCCCACCATTTCAACAGGAAACTACCACCACACCACCACCATTGGTTGAATTCAACGTCGTAATCTACTATATTGCGTCTCGATTCTCCTTTGTGATTGGTTGATTTCTGTACGTTTCCACACTGCTCTAAACCAAACCACCACACACGGTAGATTACCAAAGACATTCATAAACAACTATATCACGAACAAAATTTTTATCCGAAACTACTGTCCAATCGGACTGAAGGCACTTAGTCTTGACTCTTTTGTGGGACAACTGCCTGTCAATACGCTTTGTGTGAAAAATAAAAAATAATGTTTTTGGAAAACATTATTTTTTATTTTTCACACAAAGTAGGTAAATATGCCGAGTTGCGCATTACGTTACTGCTAATTTGTTAGGATTTTAAACGAAAAGAGCTATGATTTATTTCCGTAGCTATTCTTTTCTTTCTTTTCTTTTTTGCTGCTTTTCTTTTCTTTTTGTATTTATTTAATCTTTAGAATTAGATCACTTTCTTAGGAAGTTCAAGAACATTTGTTAGTTTTGTAATAAACGCAATATATTGCCGAGTAGTTATACCATGATCTTGTAGTGATGTGAAATTGTTTATCGATTATGTTGTTATCGATAATATCGAATGAGGTAAATTAATTCAAGCGTAACACATACACTTATATTCACATAATTAAATACTTATAAATAGAGATGTAAAAATCGGATGCATATTTATTTACCTAAATTTATTTTTGGCACATTTTTACTAAAATTTTTAAAGTAGGTAAATCCAGGATTCGTAACAAGTCGAGGCAACTGTCATTTGAGTCATATTGTGTTTATTACATCTCACGGAGTATACACTTAAATTGAATTTTCCGGTATCCCGGAATTTTTAGAAAATATCCCGCGAATGCTTCGGAAAGATGTGCTAAATAGCTAACTGTATAACTTCAAGTAGAATATCCCACATCGCTACTATAACTGAATCTTTTTTTTAAAACATTATTCTTATAAAAATTAGCGATACCTTGATATATCTAAATGGTAGCATCCCTACCACAGCTTCTATTTTTTTTATATGTTTCGTGTTTTGCTATTTAATGCTGGGTGGCGCGAATAGCCGCTCTAATATTGCTATATTATGCTAGATGGCGGCACTGAGACATGGGATGACAGTTTTTCTATACAATTTCTTCGCATGTCTTTTCTATAGTATTTCAAATCTATATGGTACAAATAAAAATAAATGTATGTACAAAATAAACCATTACATTTAAAAATATTTTATTCATCGAATAAAATTGAGATCAATTTACATACTACCCAAATAATCAATATTTTTAAGCAATTTATTTACACTATACATTGTATTACAAGAAATCGTTTTTAGCCAAAGACATTCAATACCTATAGACCGGACATCACAAAAAAAATTTTCGTCCGAAAAAGTGTGTCCTGCCGGACACAAGTCTATGAGTTTTTTTTAGTACGATCCGTTTCCAATATTCACATATTATTCTAGATGGCGTTACTGAGACATGGGATCAAAGTTTTTCTATGACATTTCCTTGACATGCCCGCCCTATAGTCTTTTAAATCTCTTTGTTTTTAGCTTAAAAATGGTTTTGTCTTTTAAAATAAGTCTCTTTACTTGTAGGCCCAGCCTAGCCTCAAAAAAAGGAAATATTAAACATTTGTTTTGTATTGCCAAATATAAACGTTCAATGCCTAAATAAGTTTCTTAAGAATTAATCACAAACATACTTATGTACTTGCTTAATTAACGGATTACTACACAATAGTTACCAATCGTCGGTATAGAGCACAATCATTGCGCGAATATAATAGTGCACAAACATTTTAAATTGCAACATGAAAAGTCAAACAATTAAAACACATCAATTATTGCATATATAATTACAGTTACGTCATTCTCAAAGTTATTTAAAATTCACAGTCGCAAGTCTTATGCTGGCTCTCATATTAATAATCTAAAATGAATGGACATTCCATTTTACGACACGTATTTTTTATACTGTCGCCGGCGCCGCAAGCGCATGCGTCTTTTGAGAATACGGCGGTTAAATACCTATAAGTTAGAGAGATTACCATTGGTAAGTACAGTGCTAAAATCCATCTAAAATACACAAAAATCCATGTAAAACGGAGGTTAGTCCCTAAAAATGGTTTACATCTAAGATTGCCACAATGCGATTCTGGGAAAGGGTGCGGTAAACGCTTGCGCAGACGGAGACTATCCGTGGGGTACTTTTTTGTCCATAAATATCGATCCCACATCAAATAACGCATATATAGACTAAAAGTACTCCTTATAAAAGTCCCCTTGAATAACCAAGAACGCCTGGAGAACGAACCGAAATAAAGTTCAGGGGGAATCCCCATAGAAGTAACGTATTAAGGCCCAGCTACTGACACAATGGCCTTTAGTACGTCTTATTTAATTTATCAATCACAGAGCGGAAGCCGGCTTCCGCGAACAATAGGTCATTTTAATCCCTTATTCAGTTAAGGGCAGATTGTGGAATGGGAAGATTCTTGTTAAGGCTTTATTTCGCAGATTCGTTATACGTAACATGATCAATATAAAACATTAAATTCATGTAAAGCAATATTTAAAGCCAAAATCAAACTAAAAACTTTATTTAAAACACAAATAATACTAGCTGTACCCGCCCCGGCATCGCCGGGGTGATTTTTTTTTGTTTTCTTGAAATGTTCTACAATAATAATAAAAAAAGAATGATAGATCTTTCGCAGGAAAGTTATGCGCGTACGTACATTTCGGCGATCCATTTTTATTTAAGATTTCTGTGGATGACTGTATAACTAATATGTCTTAGCAAGAATCTACCAAAAGAAGAATCTGCCGTAACAAGAACCTACCCGAACCAGAATATATCCTTAACTGAAAAAGGGATTTTAATTGTGTCTGGAATTCCGGTAGTTGACGAGTTAAGTTCAATAGCAGACGCTTCACTCTATTTCCGAACAAGTATCGTGTGCGTTGAGTCCGTGGCAGGTTCTCGGCGAACATTCATTTCACGATTCAGAAACGAATATAAATAAATTTAAAAAAATCTTCTCTATGGACAAGAGTTCCACGTCTGCGCAGGCATCATAATTATTATTTTAAAAAGCGGGGAGTTTGCAATATTACATACTAGACACTACGGCTTAAATACTGTAAAAATGTACTTATTGGCAACTGTTTATATGGCTTAAAAGTCAAAAATTCATAGTCATGAATTTTCGGTAGTCACCGAGAAGACAAAGTGCAAAATCGACCCGCGTAAATAACTTAATCTCACAATATGTCAATAACTTAGTTTTAAGCTTAAGTATAAATCATACATAATACAATTATTAATAAATTAATCAAATTTCAGTTCTTGAGAAGACATCTCGCAAAAATGCACTACCGAGTTTACAACCCTTTTTTTAAGCCTATCGTACAAATTACTCAATACTTTAAAAAAATAATCTTAATTCTAGGCCTCAATGCATTGAATTAGAAAAGCTATGGAAACGTAATTCTCATACAAATAACGCTTCAATTTTGGTTCCATTTACGCAAACAACTGACACACTATAAATAGACGAAGCTAGTGCGCGATTGGGTGCATCAAGGTCACTGGGCGGAGTCAAAATGACAGCGAGCCGAGCGTGGATGGTGTTATGCAGTAGATACTTAGCTAAATTAAATTATTTGTGTATATTTAACAATGACTTTTTTAATGAATTCCGACAGAATATAAATGTAAATTATCTATATACAATACATACATACAAATTATATTGATACTTCTATACTATTGTTTCTTTTTAATCAATACTCAATATATTGATTGCATTCCACAATGTGAACTTAGGTGGTAGGTACGTAAGGATATAATAATAATAATGCATCATTGTGGGCCCTGTCGGGCATAACAATATAAAAATTTGGAGAATTACGAGGAGGGCTATTATAAATATTTCAAATTTTATATTAGTCTCTACTATTATTTTAATTGACATTATTAAAGTGGTTGTGGAGTGTATTTTCAGCTTAGAGCTTGGTATGTTTAGTCTATTTTTGTGTCGTAGTGTGTAGTGAGTCTGTATGTGTTCGCGTGTAGTAAACAGTTTTTGATTGTTTCTGACAAATTTGCACAATTCCAATATAATATATGTCGCGGCAAGCGATATTCTTGAATAATAAGTTGTGAAGTTGATTAACTTAGTACAGAGTCTATGGTGACCAGCGTGACGTTACTTGTCATTTGAAAATGGCGCGAATGTGTTTTCGGTAATGTCACGTGGACAGAGTCGTGCTCGTGCGTGGGAGCTGGGCGGAGCTCAGATGGATTTGAGGCACCGACGAAGACACACATCCAGTACGAAACTGTCAGTTACCTAGATTTGAGTTGTTTTGTGATTAAGATTGTTAAGAGAGGTTATTACTGCAATGAAGATTGCTATTCTACGTTATGAACTCTGTACCACGAAACCCCCATCGGTGTCAGCTCATCGCTCAGCCATCGCTGGCGGCGACATATATATACAAGGAAGTGTTAAAATTTTATGTTCTTGGAAATGGGGTATGCAGGTCTTCTTTGTAGTGTGAAGTGTTGGTGCATCTGTGCTATTTCCCCATAATATTACGCCATAGTTTAACCATGCGTATGCATAGGCATAATACGTAACCAGAGCAGTGGGGAGATTTGTTGTTTTTTTATTTCACTAATTAATATTACTATTTATTTAGCAAATCAACACGTCTTTTACATTTAAAAAAATATAGTCTATGTACCTAAATATTACTAGGCACATGTATATGTTATCACCTGGATAAGACCGTAGGACACCTTCTATCCCAAAATTCCTTAATCAGGTATTAGTACGTACGAGTAATTAGGTATAAATGCAAAATATATCAAAATTGGTTTAGAAGTTTTCAAGATATCACTTTAAAGCGGTCGATGAAGATAAATAAAATTCGGATAAAGTAAAAATATATTTATTGACAAATTAAGAATTTTAACAACAATAATTATTATTATTATGTGCCTGTTGTGTCCCATTACAGGGCAAAGGCTTCCCTTCCGTCCTCCCACTCATCGCGGTTTGTTGCAATGTTAGTTCAAACGAGTGTTAACGATAAGTGAAAGTGAAAATCATTTATTTCAATTTAATTTACAAAAAACAAGGTAGGTATTTTTGAAATTTCTAACAGTAATTAGTAAGAAAGGTGAAGTTCAACGGACAACAGCCCATTCTAAATAGTCGCTTCTTAGGGTTACTCTTTTTCAATAATAAATAGGTATATTTTGGTACAAACTTCATTCTAAAAATGACTTATAGTGACTTGAGAACCGTGTCACTACAATAAAAAAATACCTTCCTCGAAATTAATTAACTTGCTTATGTTTGTGAGCCTTAATAAGGCCTAAGAAAGGCCTTGACTGGCCTGTTGGTCTAGTAGTTAGTGACCCTGACTGCTATGCCGGAGGTCGTGGGTTCGATTCCCACCCAGGACAAATGTTTGTGTGATGAGCACGATCATTTGTTCTGTGTCTGGGTGTTATTTATCTATAATATGTATGTATTTAGAAATATATAAGTATGTTTATCAGCTATTAAGTACCCATAATACAAGCTCTGCTTAGCTTGGGACTAAATGGCGATGTGTAAAAAGTTGTGGCATATTTATTTATTTTATTTTATTTTTTATTTTTAATATTCACGGAAATATTATTTGTTGATACTCCGTCTTGTCCTTCTTCTGGTTAAAATTGATACGTTAAAATTTTATTTAAACATTTAATGATAACCTGGCTTGAACTTTAATACAATGTTAAATCTACTACTACTTTACTTCGTAAACTATTTTCTGATCTAAACAGAAGTTAATGACCATAATTTATTACCATTATTCTGTCTGCGGACGCAACCGTTCCTTCTTCTATGAACCATCTAAAAAGACCAAAAATAAGGTTAATGACGACACAAAAAATAATAATAATTAAAATTAAACCTTTGATATGAAAATTATTTACCGTGCCAATAGGTACTGCAGATTTATTCAACAAGCGATTACCCTTACTCGACAGATACATGTCTTGAGCATCAAAATGTATGGAGCACACCTTACTGAATCTATTTGGTGCCCAATCTTCCTGTCTTCTTTCTAAACGAACAGCTTTTATCCACAACAGTCGCTTTAGTTAATTTTTAGGAAAACTGAAAATATTACAACGACAATTAATCGGTAATTACTGTTTATATAATGTTCGTGTATTCAAAATAACCCACAAGCTTATGTTTGTCAAAAAATAAAATTTACTTACGAGTATTTACAAAAACAAAAATCCAAAAAGAATAATTAATTGGGCTGGTTACGAGCACTTATTGCATAACACCGGCCACAATGAATTACTCGTTAGTGTTTTAATCACATTTGTATTTATTAGTATACATAATATTTAAATGCTATACTCTAACCGCTTAATAACTCGCCAATAAGGGAAAATCCAGACACAATTTAGAATTGCCTATTTTTAGGCTGACTAAATAAACCTATTTTTTGGTTATAGTGTCAATGTCATTCAAATATTTGTTAGAACTGGTAAAACAGTAAATAAAAGGATTTCTTTTTACTCACCAATGAAACTTATTCCAGTATCACTTTTCCGCCTTTCTTTGCATTTTTTGCACCACTTTACTACACAAGAAGTAATTTTTTTATAATTCCACCAATGTTTTTATCCAAATAATGAAACGTCAAACGCTTTGATCAATGCGACCTTCCGTCACTGAGTGCGCAGTAGACTAGTTCTCAAAAAAGACGTACTTTTAAAGCCCCGCCTACTTAGACGTACTATTCGTGGTGCCACTTTTTGAGTGCAATGCTGTTTCCATAGCTTTTCTAATTCAATGCCTCAATGGCTTGTCAGGGCTTAAAAAAAATCTGCCCACAAAAAATATCAGAAATAAAATATTTGATATATTTTTTCTCAAGTCTTTTAGTCTTGAGTTTTCACAATCTTACGCCACAACCTACTTCGTTCCAATGTTCCAACTTCGTCCGGAAATTGACCTTCACTTTTATCACATGCGCAAATATAATACTAACGGCCATCTTGATTTTTCAATACAATTTTACATTTTTTTTTACCAATAGGCGTTAAGATCTTTGGATTCCCAATCTGTAGAAAGCTAAGAAAGTAAAAAATCGACACCATTGGTCAAATAGTTAATTAGCCAAATAAGTAGGTAACTTTTGGCTTGTTATTATTCTCGGTAAAATGTTAAAAATAGAAGTCTTATTTTCAAATTATTTGCACTTTCAAATAAAGTAAAACTTTTCACTTTGTTCCAAAACATAATAATTACTTATTGGAACTTATTCTGAAAGGCTTTTCATCGAGTCCCATCATCACCCTATTTTGGTCGGAAATGGGAAACACGCGCGCGAGTACTACTACTATAAGTTATACTTGTTTTGGCGCGTTAGGGAAAAATGATGGGAGTAAATTTTTAAGATGCGCGCGCACACCGTCACGAAAAACCGACACCCTGAAGTTAGCTACAGTCAACATTTTAGTTTGTTTCTATTATTACAGTCGTACGTAAGATAACGCGAAAGAAAGTTTTTTTAAGCCAAAGAAGTATAACTTCTATCGCATGTACAGACGCCAGCACATCAACTTACCCCAAACTGTAAAATTTTCCCAATTGAACTTGAACCTTATCTTGTTGAAAATAAAGTTGAAAACCTATTAAAGAAATTTGACTCATTGGGGTAGGTTGATGTACTGGCGTCTGTACATAAGTACACACACTATTTTTTGTCGAAAATTGTCTTCTACATAATGATAAATTAATATTGCCACGGCCACCAAAATATCTTTCACAAAAAATATTCTTTGCTGGTACAGTCAGCATAAAGAATTAACGGAAGATGTCGTCCCAATTTTTAAAGTAAATTCGTAATTCTTGAATGTAATCTCAACGCTGACTGCACCAGCGTAGACGTTCCCTAGGAGTCGTCATCAGATAATTCCAGGTTTCCAGGTATGCAGTCCTGCATGGTCTTAAAGTTGGCCAGCACTTCGAAGTGCATTTGCAGGGATTGCGACATGCCGGGGTGGTCGTGCAAGTATCTGTTCACCTAGAAGAGAGGGGGAGCCAACTTTTACATACCAATCCCATCAAACTGCAAAAAGCAACTAGAAATGACAAAATAATGATGACTTTCAAGCAGTCTGTTGTTGTACAGACTGCACCTCAAGCTACCCCCAAAATGTCAAATTTTACCAATTGAACATGAACTTCATTTTTTGTTCTAAAGTTGAAAAACTATAAAATAAATTTGGCATATTGGGGTAACTTGATGTGCAGCTGGCGTCTGTTCCTTCATCTAACTGCAAATGACTGCTTGGTTACTTTAACTTGTAAAAAGCATTGAGATCTAAAGTGAAGTCAAGGCTCTTTTTTATTGTGGTCGAAAATCCTCGTGGATGTAATAAATGGATCTGTCAGACCTGCACCTGGGGAACGTATGATTCTACCATAACCCCCGGTTTTATTTAGATTGGATTTTTTGTCGATAGCATTTCGGAATCTGAATTTGACCCGCTTAACTTCAAGCTAGTCCCCAATTACATGAGACCTAAAACCCTTAAACAGCACAGTTACCTTGGCTCCAAGCTTCTTAAGTAGACCCGTGAAAGCCTTCTCTTCCTTCCCGATCCAGGGTCTGCTCTCATCTTGGACTTGGTAAGGACTGACGTGGACAAACACGTTCACACCTGGAATTATATCACTGTCTTGTTTACCCTGGTACGAATTACGATGGAGTCAGTGGTAGATTCTTGGGTGTAATTGGGGCCTTCTATCTGGATTTTCTCAGAAGTAACTTGGAGTCTGGATTTGTGGGTGAAATGAGTGGTAAAATGTGGGTGTAGGTATTATAGGTACACCTCTGCCTAATTCTCCGAAGAATGCAGGATACCTAAATTTGTAGTCACAACATGCTAAATGACACTGCCTACTAAACAAACACCTCCACACTATAGGCGTAACGGACAGTCCTCTGTGCAGAGCATGTATGGAGGAGGAGGAAACGGAGGCGCACGTGCTCCTTGAGTGCACGGGTGTCGCCGAGATACGGAAGAGGACTCTCGGTTCACCGGAACTCCTCGTAGACGCAGTGAAATGCTTGGGAGTCTTAATCTGCTTCTGGAGGGAGGTGGGCTGGTTGGAGTAATCTCCTAACAAAACGGCCGCCATGACTTACAAATAATGGTCCAATATTGGATTAAGTGCGGAAACCAAATCCTGATAGACTACCCGCATCCTGACCCACATAGGGTGGGGTGGGAGCGAGACAAAAACACGCCATGTCCATGACATTTTACTTGATTATCAGTGCTTTGTTTCTTTTATACTAAAATACTATACACTTTGTTTCTTTTAAAAATATTTATGCTGTATCTCTGTACCTATTTATTTATCGTTGCTAGTGTCACTTTCTAACACAAAATATATTTATTTTTTACATTTTATACCTCTTGAATACACATTTAACTGATTTACTAACTCGTTTTCTATTTATTTATCTCTTTCCGTTACTGGGTACCCCTCAAGGTTCATTGGAAGACCACGTCAGACAGCATCACCTGTCTGGCATGAATGCTGAAATGGACCTTTTTGGCGCAGCCGTGAGGCACACAGCACACAATGTGTACCTACTATTTTATAATATTTTCTATTGTTTCAAAATTATTGTGTGTAGGTATGTGCGTTTTTAATGTCTGATCTCAAATAAATATTTTTTCTTTCTTTCTTTCTTTCACATACGTAAATAATTCAGTGGTACTGTTTAGTGAGTCCTGTGGCTAAATAAATAACAGCCGCCGAAGATTAAGCTAAGCTTGCCGTGGTTTGCGGATGGGTGACATTTGAAAATTTATTACATATCAAGACTCCTTCGTGTCTCGGAAAGCACGTTAAATCGTTGGTCCCGGCTGTCATTTGTCACCGAGAGTCCGACGACCAATTTACCCAAGGGATATCGTGTTGCCCAATAACTGGGTTGTGGAAGTCAGACAGGCAGTCGAACCATGTAAAGAACTGGTATTCAGCTGCACCTGTTCAACTGGAAGCCGACCCTAAAATAGATGGGAAAAGGCAGATCATGATGACTATTTAGTAGAGGTCTGCAATAGACTGCTATAAGATGCCTATAGCATTAAATCCACCTCTGTATACTTGTGTGCTAAGCCGTTTGACCGCCCCAGTAATGTGTGTAGATGACAAATCAATATTTTATTTTGTTTTATTTCTATTTTAAAAGTATATATAATGGGTCTATTCTTGACCTCAATCTTGTCCTGCGGTCAGAGATGAGGTCGACGATGGAACGAGATTACCCATAAGAAGCCTATTAACTCGCGACTTAAACGGATTGGTTGGTTTTAATTGCTTTAATTTGTTGTCTTTTTGATGTTATTAGCTCTCATTAGGTACCTATGTACTTGTAATTTCGTTATGTTTTCTTTTTAACTTTAATTTGATTATTTGTCATTTTAATAATTAGTGAGCTAATAATAATTAAATGTTTTTTCTTTCACATGAATGTTGGTCGAGCAATAATTATTGGCGACTGTATAAATCTGATACTTTTAACTATTATTCTAATGTAATGCTGTATACAGAAGCTGTTGGTTTACCTTTAATAAATAAATAAATAAATAAACCAAAATATGCCTAGCACGCCACGCGCCATTAATACACCACCGTGCCGACGACAGCACGTTTTAGTTTTTTGACTCATCAGTAAAGAGGTTAAATTGACAAATTAATAACTGGCTCTGCCAAGTTTTGGCCTGAGTCTTAGTTACTCCATGTAAGTTATATAGACTTACCAAGCCTCGTGAGGGTTTCCAGGAGACTACGCGATGTGATCCAGGTGTTCTTGCCGCCAGCGTGTCCGCCGTCCAGCCAGTACATGTCTTCTATTCGAGACATGAATCTGCCGATAAACAAACGCATTACTTTTTTCTACCGCTTAGGTGGCAAACAAGCTTGCGACGCGTCTGACAATAAGCAATTACCATCAGGTGGGCCGTTAGGCTATGGTAGTCTGCAACACCAGGGGAGGATCTTCCGACCAGATGGGTGCTGTGTCAAATCAAATCAAATCAAAAATGTTTATTTGGAAGAAAATACATAAAAATTACAGGGAAAGATCTTGTATCCTAAAAAGTCACTGTATTCAGCCTGCAAGCAAGCGTGCAAATTATTTACTATTATGTCATTATTATAAAATTATCATACATTATTAATTTAAATTATTATAAAATCAATCATTCATTCGTAATTTATCATTAACATTAATTTTTAAATTCCATAAATTCCTTAATGCTATAGAAACAACATTTTTGTAGCCACTCATTAATTGTTTTTTTTTTTAAATAAAATACCCTGTACTTAACAGTTTAAATTCATTTGGAATGTTATTATAAATCAAAATACACAAATTAAACACATTTTTTTTATAAATATCTTTATGACTAGGTGGCTGATACAGTAGGTTGCGAAACTTAACTTGTCTGGTGAGCTATTACTGCCCGACGGCTGTGGTCGGGATCTTGTATACGTTCAATCGCGCGGATAACTTTAACATCGCGATGTAGGATGCCAATCGTTAGTGCCTATGTGGCGAGATAGATGTCGCTACAATTATACAGGGTGTCTCATTCAAATCGGTCAGTATGGGAAAGTCTGAAATTATAAGACATACGAAGATCTGTTCTGAGGAACCATGTCATCGATTTTAATAACAAGAAAAACTCATACATACATTCATACATTTAAAAAAAACATCTGTACTATTGTAGTAATATTGTAAACGTGGACACTTCGAGCACCTACTAAAATAAATTAAAGTATGTGGAAACAATGCATTTTATTCATTTTAGACATAATGTTTCATACAGACATTTACTGCTTAAGACCTACACAATCGATATCTAAATAGAAATAGTGTAGGTTTTTTTTTTTCAAAATAACCGTGTTCGATTCCCGAACGGAGTACAGATGTTTTTTTTAAATGTATGAAAGCAGATTTTCTTGTTATTAAAATCGATGACATGGTTCCTCAGAACAGATTTTCGTATGTCTTATAGTTTCAGACTTTCCCATACTGACCAATTTGAATGAAACAACCTATATACAGCGTGGTGACGACAATGCGACAATAAATGAAATCACGGACACTGCTAGTTCCTAGGAATAATTCTAAACCATCAAAAAAATCCTAACACCAAAATTAAAAAAAAATTAAAATCAAACAAACTAAATGGTATAAAACTGAAAACAAAATAGAACGCCCTTTAGAAACATTAGTTCACTAACCTGTGGTAAAAGTGGCAACAGCGCGGTCTTGCAGCGACTTGATCTTTTGGCGCCATTATTAATGCTCAGTAAAAACAATAACACTGAATCACAGATTATTAACTGAATAATCAGGTAACTCTCACCAGGGCGTCATTTATTAATCAAATTATTAATCACAATCAGGATCACTATTCAATCACATAACTCAGTAGGTAGGTAGGTACCTATGTCACTAAATTTTTCGTTTTTCGATATGGCATACGAATACACAAATCGCACCGTCGGAGAAGGTTATTTTTAACGTTTGCTAAGAGGGCACCATTTGCAGCCATGTCATTTAATTTATTAACAGACAATATTATCCTATCTTTTAACAAAAAACACGAAAACACAATAAAAACTAAGCGTTTAATTTCGCACATTCACTTAACTATTTAACTAAGTACCTATTACTATTATACGTGTCATAATTATGATCTTATCACTAAAATAAAGCGTCCAATTTCGCACTTATAATCAGTCGTTCGTTACAAAAACACACGAGCGGCGGCGCGGCGGGCAGCGCGGGTAGGTACTTGAAAGGCGGCGGATAGGTACTTCAAAGGCGGCGCGAGCATCGGTGCTCCTGCCTGCGACACTCGTGCGCTTGCACAAATCAATGACGCGTGGATCGTCACAGGATTACGGCGATACACTGACCAGTGACCGTGACCTAAATTTGTAGTTACAAGTTTCGACAAGAAAGTGAAGTAATAAGCAAACGAAACTAGATTTATCTCCTTCGCACACACTAAATTTTCTATTGATATGAGTGCATAGCAACTTACTTCCGCGTGCGTTATTTTCTTATCGAACTCTGATGACATGACACGCTTTATGACTCTTATGACACGGGTTTAAGGCATAATTTTCACTAAATTAAATTTAAAACTGATTTGGCGAAAGTTGCGAGTTGGCCACGTCACCACGTGTCTTTAATGTTTTGAATTTTGATGTTACCGATGCGGGGGTCGTTAACCTGTCAGTGCTTCCGTATTTACAGATACATCATGTAACAAATGTTAAAAAAGTAAAATCACCTCCTGTGACTAAACTACTGGATATTTTCAAATGATTTTTTGTATGTAGACTGGGAACGTCCTTAAGTATACGCAGTTTCATTTATTATCGCATTATCATCACCACGCTGTATATTAGCACAGACAAATCGATGACCAATATAAGAATGTTGTCAAAAACCCTTTCTAAAGACAGTGAAATCTGGTTCTGACTGAAACTCCTTACCTCATCATGTGCACGTCGCCAGGAGTCAAGGTCTTGACGTAGTGGAACTCGTAGATGAGCTGGTTGAGGACCACGCAGCCCTTGCTGAAGCCGACCAGCGTGATCTGCGACTCGTCCAGGGCAAACTTGTCTCGCCACCAGAGCGGGTCTGCTTCACTGCTACTAATAGGACATACATACGTATAAACCCACGCCTTTTTCCCATGACGGTAGGCAGAAACTACAAAACAATTATATTCTAGTATATACTACATTGTGTATAAAGCTGCTGATATTTTCGTTTAAGGTGGAAGCGTCAGGGTAACCCGTGAAATTTCAATTTCTTGGGATTTTGGCAATTTGCCGATCAATGCCAGGCTGTATGTTGAACCAAATATGATTTGCGATTTGTTGACTGCGATTTACTGTAGGTACATACGCCAGCACATCCAGCTATCCTAAACTTTCCTTTTTTTCAATTGAACATGAACCTTATTACGTTTGTGATTAAGTTGAAAAACTATAAAATAAATTTGACATATTAGGGTGGCTAGATGTGCTGGCCTCCTGTACCTTAGCTTTAAGCCTATTGAAATTTCTCCACACATAGACATTATGTCATGAAAATAAAGATATGAATATGAAGGATTCTTTTTGACATACTTAAACTCATATAATTATGTATATTTTTATTTCTATGCTGTACGTATAAATGTTAGTGAAACCATCTTATTGTTTATTTTTTATTGGACATTTTGGACAACTGTAACTTTTTTATTCGATACATTTGAGTAATGCTGCCATAGAATAATATTAGCGTAATAATGTAGCGATAATTCGGATCTTAATTTTAAGAAGAAAAGAAAGTAAGAAAACGCTACAACGCTGTGGATCCATATAAAGCTGATAGCAGTAACTAAAATTGTTAAATACTGCGATTATACACCTTATACATAATCAGTAAAGGTGTATATTTGCAGTATTGGACGGCGGAATTGGACTATCAACAACGTATTGTTCTCTGTACGCCTAGTCAGGTACGGAGTTTTACCCAGAACTTAAGATAATGCATGCATCCTGATTTGTTTATAAAAAATGAAACACTGATTAAGCCAGGAATTAAACCATACAAGACATCATAATTCTCAGCAATAAGCAGCTGTGCTAACAAATACTAGACAAAATACGGTAAACGGTACAGTACAACATCCATTGGAACTAAACCTACTCACGGCTTGTGCTCAGCCGAGTCTTCGGACTCATCCGGTTCCGGTTTGTTGGAACCGCTCGCCGTCGTCTTCGTACCGTTGGACTTGCTGGCTTCAGCCGGATGGACGGCTGAGTTCTGTAGGTGGAGATGAAGCTGTAAAGCCAAAATAGATAAAAAGCGGACTGCAGCATGACTGTCACGTGGCAGTTGGAGTGGTGAAGAATTGCCGACTGCTTGTGTAGTTCTTAATTGTAATTTAGAAGGACGGACGGACGCCGGTAGGTATACACAAACGCACGCACAGAAGAAATAGGTACAGACGCCAGCACATCAAGTTACCCCAATGTGTCAAACTTTCCCAATTGAATATGAACCTTATTCTGTTTGCCATAAAGTTGAAAAACTATCAAAGAAATTTGACACATTGGGGTAACTTGACGTGCTGGCGTCTGTACATGAATAAGAATCTCTTGTGACTGCAGTAGAATGTGCGTTGGGATGTGCAGAGAACGATAAAGCAAGGAATATGCTACCCGACCATTCTTCCCAAAAGAAAAGGAGAAGCGTTCGCATGCGGGCCAAGCACGACCGCACCCGCACCCGTGTGGCGAACCTCGACAGCCGCAGTAAGGTTTTTACTGACAAGCGCGTCGCACGCAAGTTGATCTAACATTCATTTTGACGCGATTCTTTTCCTGGAGACACGCAGAATACCGCAGAATGGTGAAAAATTTTGCTCTGCGTGCGGCCCGCAGCACGCATGCTGGTCTGGTGACAAAGTATATTTGTCTGGACTGTACGAGAGCGCAAATACTCATTACTATAAATAGACCCTTAGTGCTCTTCACCACTGTTTTTAGGGGACAAATAAAATATCCATAGTATACACACTTTTTTTTTATATCCCCCATGCCCTAAATATAGGCGCAAGTAGGGTTAACCAATGCCGCATCAATGGCCCGTCTAACCTGTCGGCGACGACGGCGAGGAGACTGTTGCCGCTATTGTCACTGGACCCGCGTTCTACACATCAGTGAATTTTTTGCAAATCACTGCGTGGAAACTGTCAATAAGTACCGCAATAGGAGGTGAGTCTATTGCCATCAATCGGGCAAAGTCCAGACTCCGGTCTGATACTGAGAAATACCACAATATAATAATAATAGCAATAGGTCCCCCCTATTGCTTAGCAGTTGCACTTTCTTCTACTAGACTGACGAGACACTCAGTTCATTTTATAAGATCAATAAATAATCTTTTGAGAAAAAATACTCTTCACAAAGCTCATAGACGGCGCGGTCCGTGGCTATCCATAATCACTACATACTTCACGCTTATTTGCAATTAGCGATAGCGAGCCGGATTTGCTCGCTAGCTATTGGGAATCGACTAACCTCGATTTTACGTGGTTTTATGGAACACGCCATATACAAAATAATGTATGGGACTATGTGCTGCATTGCTTGTAATACTTTGTACCTATTTCGCGTAGTAAGTAGTTTTTATTCACCTACATACATGCTAAATTGTCATAATTATTTAGTATACAAAAAAAGCTTTGAAACAAAAGCTGATAAATATGGAGTTTCTTTATATTTTCCTTACAAAACTAACTTTTGAAAGGGGTCTCAATTCATATTTTTTTCTTGTAAAAGTGCTTTTAATCTAAACCCAGATGCGTGTGCGTTTATTCAGCTGAACGGACGCGTACCTACGCATCACATGGAAAACTGGTGTTTAATTTAGAAAAAAAAACTGAATAAATGTGGTCTAATTTAAGTAAATTATTTGATTTTAACTGCTTTCGGGAAAGGTTAAATTAAAGTGTTTAGGCCATTCAGTAAAGGGGAAGTAAGGTAATTTTCGTCAATCATAATTATCATCATTTCAGCCGAAAGACAGACACTGCTGGACATAGGCTTCCCCTAAGTGTCACCACAACGACCGGTACTGTGCGTTTCGCATCCATTAGATTTATGTGGCCCCACCAAGTCATCGGTCAATCTTGTAGGAGGCCATCGAACGGCCCCAACTATCATCTATTCTGCGAGCAATGTGCACTGTCCACTGCCAGTTAGGTTGGTGATTCTTCGAGCTATGTCGGTAACGTTGGTTCTCCTGCGGATAACGTCATTTCTGATCCAATCACGCAGGGTAACTCCGAGCATAGTAATCTCCATTGCCCTTTGAGTGACTTTAAGCCTTCTGATGAGGCCCATTGTAAGCGACCAACTGGCTGATCCATATATATGTCGTAATGTCATATATTGGAAAAGAAACTTATAAAGAAAACTCACGTGCAAATCTTCTATGTCGATATCTTCAGGTACAGTGACGTGCGAGAAAGCCTCAAGCAGCTCCGATGTTGATAAACTTTTTATTCTCTCGTTGACTCCTTGTAGAAGCCTAATAAAAGAAGATAATAGTGTTACTAAGATTTTATTAATTATTATTCCTCCTTGGTAAAGACAACATAGCTACATTTGCTTGGGGTCACATTATAACATCGCGCCCTTATTTCCTGAAGGGATAGGCAGTAGTATACTCACATTTGGCTAAAAAAGATGACAAGGTTTTTTTTTTTTGGGAATTACATTGAATTGAATTGTCTTGATAGAGGGCGAGGCTATTACCACTGCTATATTCACTATCTAAATAACAATTTGTATGTAACATGCACCCGTAATGATTAGTCTTGTTACCTAAGTGATGACCTGAAACACAGGTTTTATAAACCTAGTTCAGGTAAGTCGCTAATCTATACATATAATAAAATTGTAGAAAAGTTGTGTCTGTACAATGGAAATATATAAAAAAAAAGTAGCAGGGGTTGTTATTATATCGATGCCGAACCTGAAATTGTAATTAACTTTTTTTTTGTCTGTTTGTCTGTTTGTCGGTTTGTCTGTTTGTCTGTGTGTTTGTGCACGCTAATATCAGAAACGGCTTATTCGATTTAGATGCGGTTTTCACTAATATATTGTAGTAAGCTTCACTTAACATTTAGTGTTTATTTCATGTTAATCGGTTCATAAATAAAAAAGTTATGTCAATTTAAAGTATCACGGCGAACATTTGTTAAGGTATTCTACTAGAGTACACGCCTCGCGATTATTGCGATTCAATTGAATACTGTTTGCATATTTCATTTATTTAAATTTTTGGGTTTGTAGGTTGGGTTCTTTTTAACCGACTTCAAAAAAAGGAGGAGGTTCTCAATTCGACGGTATGTTTTTTTTTTTTTGTGTGTTTGTTGATCTGGTGCTGATCTTCGGAGATATACAATGGAACTCTTCAAAAATAGACGGCAAATCTGTCGTGATTGCTGGAATCGCTTGGATATTTATTGTTTATACAACATCATGACGTATCATCACGCCGTATCCTCTGAGGGGTACGCAGATGTGTACAATATACCTAGATTTCGACAGTTAGGTATGTTAATTTTCATTTATTATGGATAAGTGGATAACCCTATTACCATGACATGTATTGTTAACAAATAACAATATTAAAATAAATTCATGGCAATTATTTGTATGGGAACAACTAAAAATGGAAAAATAAAAATCATTTTTGCAAAAAATAAAACCGACTTAAAAAAAAACACTAACCGGTGTAAAATAACTCTATATTCGGAAGTCGGTGGCCCATCATGAATGAGACAAAACTACCAAAGCCACAGACTTCCTAATTTAGAGTTATTTTACACCGGTTAGTGTTTTTTTTAAGTCGGTTTTATTTATTGCAAAAGAAATTCTTAATTTTCTTTAATTTTTTTAACCTCGACGCAAAAAGAGGGGTGTTATAAGTTTAACCGCTATGTGTGTGTGTCTGTCTGTCTGTCTGTGGTACCGTAGCGCCTAAACGGGTGAACCGATTTAGATGCGGTTTTTTTTATTTGAAAGCAGGGTTTCTTGCGTTGGTTCTTAGACATGATTCATCAAACTCGGTTCAGCCGTTTCAAGGTTATCAGCTCTTTTGTGTTAGGTACCGTGGCTATTTTAGACGTCTGTGGGTATTAACTTTACTTACAAACATATGTGTGGCTTAAAATTTCAAACACCCAAGTATGTTATATTAATAAGCAAGATTGTGGTATATTTGGTCTGATGCAGCCAGGATGACAATAATAGCAGATATGTCGTGTTTTGATTCATTTTAACCAGCATTTGATTCTGCACACAATGCACTGATGGCAACAGGGTGAGCTGATGCTGCAGCCAGGCTATCCAGCACACCAGTAGGTAGGCTCTTGACAATAATAGCAGATATGTCGTGTTTGGATTCATTTTAACCAGCATTTGATTCTGCACACAATGCACTGATGGCAACAGGATGAGCTGATGCTGCAGCTATGCTATCCAGCACACCAGTAGGTAGACTCTTGACAAAATAATAGCAGATATATCGTGTTTGGATTTGTTTTAACCAGCATTTGACTCTACATACAATGCACTGAAAACTTCTCATAACTGTAAACTCTATAAAACAAAAACACAGTAAACTCTATAAAATAAAAGCTAAATTAAAAATTTAAAAAACCCCCATCGCAAAAAAGTAAAACATTTAAAAAGTTAAAAATAACACTTTCCTATCGTTGAGCCATGAAATTTTACGTAACGTCGGGGTATGAGTATTAGGAACGTTCCTTACTTAAGCGTGTTACGTACGTTAAGTACGTGTTTACTAAATAACTCAATTTTCCATTTAGTTTTAAACGAGTCCAGTTTCCAGTCAGCCTATGTTTTGCGATGACCATTAATAAAACCCAAGGTCAGACGCTGAAAGTTGTGGGTGTAGATCTAAGTTTCAGCTGTTTCTCGCACGGTCAGTTGTATGTGGCTCTGTCACGGGTTAGCAATCCTAGGAGCCTGTATGCTTTCATCCCCGATGGCCATACCTACCTACGTCAAAATTAAATATCGTATACGGAGAAGAATTACTGTTAAGTAAATTTTTAGCTACCCAAACGATGGTACATGTAATTCAAATTGCTGCCCGAAAAGTCACTATTCCATGCGGACGAAGTCGCGGGCACAGCTAGTTATTTATATAATTCTTGGTTTTAAATAAATTATGTGTAAGTCCTGAAATATTGTTAATTTAGTTATTTAACACAAAGTTATTTTGTTGAGTACTAGCATAATTATTTATTTAAGATTAAAAACGACACGCGTATCGGATAAATTGACTTTCACAATTTTTCCCTAATAAAAGTTTAACAAGTAGGTACTGGTTTTTTTACCTTTCTAAGTGAAGCAGCGCGCCGTGTGAAGGAGTGTGTTCGGGCACACCCGCGTTGTTGCTCGGCACGAAGTTGTCGTAGCAGCTGAAACTCTTGTACTCTATCCTGGAACCACCGATGTACCTAGTTCTATAATATTTAATTTATTTATTTATTTCATAAAGGTTTGGTACAGTCTTCAGTTACAATAGATAGGTTAGGTTTGCCAAATTTAAAGGTAATACAAAAATGACTCAATGTTTGAAGCGCTTTTCCACTCTCCTATACATTTAAATTTTGCTGTGTCCAACAGGGTCCATTTATTGTTACTCGAAACTGTTTAACCTTCCACCTCTATGTAAATTATGGATTTTAATAAATACTTGAATACTATGCTGCGCCTACTTCCATGTGTTCACCAATGGATAGAGTAGTTCTCGAGGAAGGTTTTAGTATATAATTTGTCAAGTTCTTTGTAGTCATTCGCCAAAATATAGTTATTAGCAATGACATTCAATACCTAATAGACCGGACATCACGAATAAAATTTTCGTCCAAAAAAGTGTGTCCTGCTGGATACAAGTCTATGAGTTTTTTGTAGTACGCTCCGCTGCCGCTCCAATATTCATATATTATTCTAGATGGCGTTACTGAGACATGGGATCAAAGTTTTTCTATGACATTTCCTTGACATGCCCGCTCTATAGTATTTTAAATCTCTTTGGTTATTAGTATGTTTGTTGGAGGTGCTCTCTGAGAGCTGGGCGCGATAAGCCGCGTGCATTAGCTAGTATATCTATAAATATGACTACTAAGGAGGAGTTTGTGGCATAAAATCAGGAGCAAGAGTCGATAGAAGGTTAATCAATGCTTGCCTAGGTCGTCCATGGATAGGGTCGGAAAACACGTTAATTTTGGTTTAATTTTGATTATAACTTTCTTTTCCTTTTTAATTTGAATTTTATTATCTTTTTATAATATTTTTTGTTTTATTATTATTATAATGTGAAAGTGTGTAAACACCTGAGTATTGCATGATGTAGTTACCTGTAAGAAATTGATACACTAGTCTATGAATTTATTAGATGTATATCATATCTTAATATTGCGACATTCAGTTGTTGGTGAGCCAAATAAATAAATAAGCAGTTGGTCCCAGTTGCAGTTGAAGATCTTTGAAAGACAATCACACAGATGCACACGTTAAACTTATAACTAACCCCACAGCCCCCCTTTTTGTGGAAGGGGGGGGGGGGGGTTGATAAGTACCACCAAAAATGATGCCCAAGTACACCTTACCTAGACGGTCTGACAACCAGTATATGTTTTGTGGGGAAGTTGTTCCCAAGTATCCGCACCATATTCTCTAAGTTCCATTTCACGTAGTTCCGGTTGTCTCTGTGCGCTTGCATCACTTCCGGATAGTCCTGGACAGAGAGAAACAGGTCTATGATATTTAAACGCGAAAGAACTTGTTTAGAAATTTATTCACGTCACAGATAAAGAAACAACTCGTTCACATAGAACTCTGTGGGACTTTTAAAAATGGCGAATTAATAATAATACATTTTATATCAGGCGATGCAGGCCCAGAGATAAATACGTTTACCTAAAATACATTATTGCAATCCCTACTTGAATACCTAACCACTGACCATCGATCGGAAAAATTAGACCGCAATAAACAATGAAGTGTCATTTAACATTGGCTTTTGATACCGGTATACTCATCACAAATTGGAATAGCATTTTCAGTTCCTAAATTAGTATATTATTAGTATTTATTATAGGAAAAACATGGCAAGACTTAAAAGAGACGATGATACCTGAGTTTTTTCGGCTTTTCTGCTCAGAGGTAGTCAGTAAGAAAGATAGTTGTCGTGTAAAAGTGATTTCTATATCCAAATACTTCCATAATAAGCTTAGATGGTTTGGTCACGTTGAAAGGATGAATGAAAGGCGACTAACGAAAGGTTTTTACAAGGTAGATGTAAGTGGGAACGCCGGGAGGGGACGCCCTTGAAGGTCATACATATAGGTACCTTTTCTTCAGAAAGGTCAGGTGCGTAGTACTCGCATCCGGCGTGTGTGTATGACAACATGTATGAATGTAAACGAAGCAAAAGAAGTATGTACCTAAGAATCGTAGCATATGGCGCTCTGTAGTTTTGCCCCCATGGGAAAAAGGCAGAGTTTATGGATGTATGTGTGTATACACCACTATTTTTTAATAAGTACAAAAAAATGGGCAGTTTCCGTACCTGTTACTGATCTTATTTGTGTAATCAAAAGAAAACAAAAACGAAATTCGATTTTTAAATTTGCCACTATTTAAACTTAAATAACAAAAACAGCTGTTGGAGGTGGGGCATGCTTGAGCGGGATCACTCGAACGTGAGCGAGAGATGACGATTAATGAATACTACTGTGTCATGAATAGCCTGTACAATATTTCCATAAATTAGGTGACTTTTTGGGATATAAACAAACTTTGCTGTTTATGAATATTATTTATTGATACTCTACAAATATAATGAGAAGACCGTCTAGAAGAAGCCCTTTAAGTATTAGTACTAATAAAAAATAGTGGTGTATATCTAAGTATATGGATGTACTTGCATAATAAATAATTTCAATTTCGTATCCAGGACAGTCTTTACTGGTTACTCCATCTCTCTTCTATTTCATGCTGGATCCTCGTGACTGTCAGTCAATACACACCTGCACGTCTCCGCCGAAGAACACAAGCGTGTGCTGCGAAACGGACGGCGCGCGCACGGCCGGCTGGAACAGCGCGTCGTTGGCGCGGCCCTCGTAGCCGGGCACGCGCCGCAAACGCACAGGCAGCATAATGCGACTTCTTACACTAATTGTTGAGGAGACACTGTTTTGAAATATTGAATAATATTAGGATAGAATTTAATTTAATGTAACTGCAATATAGTTTCTAATACTGACTTTTGAATGTGAAATTCTTCACAAAAGGAAATTTTTAGACCTCCATCTTTCAGTCAGATGTATAAAACATAACATAACATCGCGCCTGTTATCCCTGAAGAGTTAGGCAGAGGTGTACCAACCAGAGTAGTACACCCACATTTCGCCATTTATGTTTAAGTCCAATAAAAAAGGGGGTGAGCCTACTGTCATCAATCGGGCACACACAAGTCTAGAATCTGGGCTGATAATGAGAAGTTGCAGATGGGAAAAATCGCTTTGCTCGACCTAGGGATCGAATCCGGGACCTCCCTAGACCAATGAGGCAGTCTCAGTCAGATGAATGTACATTTGTATTAATATGTGTAAGTACCAGAAAAACACATTTATTAAAATTCTAAATGCATTTATTTTTAAAATAAAACATTACATCAAACTTAAACTTATAAAAAATATAAATAAATCACCATAAACAACTACATGTCATTTGATATTTCTGCTATTTTTCTGATGGTAATACTTTGTATCATTCATGCAGACAGTGATCTTCAGAGTGATATCATCAAGACAGTTCTTGAGGTCCTCCCGTAGCTCTCTGACCTTGACCCTGACGTCTTCGCACATGAGGTTATAACACATGGCCACAAGCCCCATACCGAGGAGCACATAAATAAAGTTTATGACAAGCTTCAAGTGCGAGCCTCCGGCAGAATCAGCAATGTTTGCACCCGGCACAAAGTCACCAAACCCAATTTTACACAGACTTATAACACAGAAGTAAGTTGAATCCAGGTAGTTCCATTTCTCCCATGCTCCAAACATAATTGTCCCAGTAAGTATGTAAAATGATATAACCCACAGACATGCTGTTGATGGCACTGTAATCTTACGTTTGACCGGCTGCATTTCCCCGTCCTCAAACAAAGTGTCATCCCTCCGGCTACACTCATGAGCAGTAATGTATAGCCACTTAAATGTCTGTGCTAGCACCTTGCCCATGTTACAGAAGTACAAAACATAGATTGGTATACCAAAGCAGGCATAGGCTATTGTCACAATCTTGCCCCACACTGTCTTAGGCACGATATTTCCGTAGCCAATCATCGTGAACACTGAGAGGGAGTACATCAAAGCTGCTGGAAAGGACCATATATCCTCGGCAGTCCTACCATTATAACCTGTGTGTATAGCAGCAGTAATGTTGTTTTGGAATACTTTTAGTACTTCATTCACTTTGAACACCCAAGCTGTTTCATTAAAGAGGTTGTCCGTTATTGTGATGTTCCACAGCACCTCCGCACAGTTCCGTCTGAGTTGCCTCACTTGCTCCAGCTGCACGTCAGGGTTGTCCTTCTCTATGTGCATGAAACCTGCAGCGCCAAGGATCGCGTAACAAACAACAAGAGCGCCGACACCCACTTGTGTAAACATAAAAGCTATGAATTTTCTGAAACAGTCTTTGATTTTCTCCCTTGCATCGCTGCCAACTGTTGATGAGGAGTCTCTACTCCTCATGGAGCCGTGAAAACTCGCGCTTAATTGGTGGTGACGATCCATAATATATTACTGATCCTAAATAATACACGGAGTGGAGTAAACGGAAAATATCGTCACGCCGGCGTAAACTATTTTGGGACTAGTGCTGGCATAGTGCCAATAGTGTTGTTTAACATTGATTACAAAACATCACGGTGTGAAACTCTTGGTTACGTTTAAATTTGAGATATTTAACACTTCTAAATGGAAATTTATTGCAATATTATCTATTTAATTTAAGTAAATATGAAATGCAGCACAGCGTAGCGCTAAAGGTAAAATTTATATAAATAGGTACATTGATTATATTTTTGCAAGTTTAAGACCTGTAATAAATTAAATATAAAACAAAAATAAATGTAAACATGTGAAATAAGTACTCGAAAACTTACAGTCGCTGAAATATTGTTAGAACTGCGTTTTCTTTGGTAAATACACACAAAATTAAACGATTGCAATATCATTAAATTATCAAATCACTTAACTTTCGTATTTAAACCGATCTAAATACGTTATCACTACAAAAAAACTCGATCTTAAAGTCAAGCACTTCGCGATTTCTAAATCATAAATTCATACAATTTGACAGAATATTATTTGATTGACCAAAATTGATTCTCTTGTCAAGATAAAATAAATGTCTGTTTTGTTTTGGTTTTGTTTCGTCAGAAAATCAATGAATCAATGAGTTTTTTCACAATTGAGAAAGTTTTACTATTATCTTGTAATAATTAATGAGATTTTACTTCATAAAAAAAAGTAGACACATTTGATTGGCTACCATTCATAAAAAATCTCTACATTTTTTATGGTATTTTAATTATGTCGTTTTTTAGATGTAGTTAAAATATTTTTGAACGAATCTCTCCAATTCTCCATTCATTGGCATTCATTGATTTTTTGGCAGTCTGTTGAATCGCGTTCCACATATAATGTAGTTGTAATTTAAACATTTTGTTCATGAGTTCACTTTTCGCTGCGTAAAATATATAAAGCTATCCTGTAATAATGCTTAAGAATAATGACTGATGTATCGGAACGCAGGAGAAAATCAAAAACCACACGTTTTCTTGGCGTTGTTTGTTATCCGGCGTTGCGTTTTTATTAAAGTTTATCGTTTATTTCCGCTGTTACAATATAAAATGTAGTGTGGGGCAACTGTCCGATGCTCATTTATATGTTTTTAACCAAAATTTGTGAGTATTGAATGATATTTTCATTGCTAAGATGATGAGCGATTCCTTACTCCTCAGTGTTAATGGCTGAACAACCTAGATTACCTAGAATTCATGGAATAAGGTAGACGCTGCGGAATTATTAGCTTTGAACTAGCTAAAGACATAACTTTTTCCTGTCTAGAATGCGTTATTTGATCATCGGTCCATTAGGAGCAAGATGTTACCGTCACAAAGCCCAAGGTCACAGCGATCGCTCATGCCGACATTTTTTTTCAGGCATCATACAGTACAATAAACATGTAGCCGCAAATTAAATTACAATACGATGTTTGCAATAGCAGCGTTCCCAACACCCATTTGACACCGATGTAAACGTAATAGATGGATCATACTTAGCACATAGAGGTAGTGATGGCTTCACCGTCGCAGCCGGAGGGCGCCGGCTGGCTGGAGCAGGCGGAGACCGTGCTGGGCCGCAAGCTCACCTCCATAGACTTGGTCGGCGGCATATACTGCAGCATTTGTCAGTCAACATTTGGTAACAAGAAAGAGTATGACTCTCACTACGTGGACCACGACATAGGCGACGCAGACATAGGCTACACTTGTGTCGTGTGCCGCAAACAGTTCACCGGCTACCCAAGCTTCCGCAACCATTGCTACTTGATTCATGTTGCTAGAAACAAGCACAAGTGAGTATTGATTTATTAAACTTAGCGAGTGCTTGTAACAGTTTAATTTGACACCAGCATGTATGACAGAAGAATCTTTCTGTTGACATACTTATTATTCTGTCAACATACCTATTTCTTCTGTAATTATGCTATGTGTACCTACATGAGTTAATTCATTAAACCCCGAGAGGACACCGGTGTCCGCCTGTCATTGTCTTTCTATTGTGTCTCTAATTACCTCAGTTGAAAGATTAAGAACAAATTTATAGGCTTGATTTTCTGCAAGAATACAAAATATATTAGGTCTGGACTGATCTTTAAAGACTTTCTTTTTTGACTGGCCTGTTGGTCTAGTGGTTAGTAACCCTGACTGCTATGCTGGAGGTTGTGGGTTTCGATTCCCACCCAGGACAAAAATGTTTGTGTGTTGTGCATGATAATTTGTTCTGTGTCTGGGTGTCATTTATCTTTAATATGTATGTATTTAGAAATACATAAGTATGTTTATCAGCTGTTTAGTACCCATAACACAAGCTCTCAAGCTTAGCTTGGGACTAAATGGCATTGTGCAAAAAGTTGTGGAATATTTTATTTATTTTTAAAGAAACACAAGTCCTAAATTGGTTCTCTATTATCAATTTTTAAACTTAAATCTTTTTAAAATTTAATAAGACATCTGAATTGTCACAAGCTCAATAGTGTGCAACTTTAAAATGACGATTGTGATCATCTGTTTATTTTAGTAAACATTCAGCGAGAAAAATGTAAGAATCTGAGGCACCCAATGATTCTTATGGAGTGATTCATACCAACCATTTTAGAACTGTAATAAACTTTCAGGTCTCTAGGTTAATTTTATTCAGGAAATATCTATGAATACGAAAATAAACATATTTCTTTTCTCTTATTCTATTTTTTCAACAACTTATCAACCAGAATTTGTTGTAGGTAGGCTTAGCCATAAATAAAGTAGTTGCGTATTTATGAATCACAATAATGTTATAAATAAGAAAATTTGCCAGAATGTGTTAGTGTGGAGACTGTTCATGTTTGTCACTCCTTCACACTGAAACAGCTGATTGGATTTGAATGAAAATTTAATTATTAGTTATGCAGGCAGCTGATGCCTTGGAATATCATGTGATATTCCAGGGCATCAGCTGGATGATAATAACGATGTTGTTATTATCATCCAAAAATAGTGTTGTATTACCTCATGTTGACTCTGTTAATTGCAGGCAACACTGCAGAGTGCAGCCTGTTGCCTGCGGCTTTTTTATTTTTCTTTAGATTTTTTTGCAAAATAGGAGACTAGAATGTATTTGCTTTAAACTAAGTTCACAAAACAGGTGCAGTGTTTGATATTCTTATTACCTTTCATTTCAGGTGCATACATTGCTCCAAAACATTTTCAAAACAGTCAGTTCTGAACAGTCATATTGACACAACTCACAATTTCAAATGTGAACCTTGCCAAAAACAGTAAGTCCACAAGACCCTTAGTTTTTTTTTGTGGAATAAGCTAAAAATATTGAGTTACAAATTAATAATTTACCTGCTTCACTTGTAGATTTCCGTCAAAGAAGGAACTTCACACACACCAAGTAATCCACGGCAAAGACAAACCTCCGTACCATTGCCAAGAATGCGGGGAGAAGATCGAGAGTATAGACATGTGCGAGTTCCACATCGATGAGCACTGCACGGCTCTGTACTCGTGCCCCATCTGCAACGACGAGACCACCAACAACAAACTTGATGCTGCCAAACATCTCACGAAACACTTTGGCGAAGTACTTATCGACAAATATGTTTCTGATTCCAAAATTGGTGAAGACTGCTCCATTGACATCCTGGGAGGAGTCCTCTGTAATTACTGTGATGAGTTATTCAAGAATAGAATAGAGTTTGACACACACTTTGCAACAGAACATGGCGACCAACAGCTAGTATACTCCTGCAACATCTGTGGGAAACAGTATGACAAATATCATTTGTTCGGTGACCACTGCTACAATCACATGACCAAAGGTAGATTTGAGTGAGTATTCTGATTGAATATTATTTGTATAATTTGTCTTTTTCACAGCATGCAATATTACTATTGAAGCAATAACTTCCGAACCCTTTTAAGGATTTTATGCGAAGTCCTCGTGCGAAAAACTTTAAGAAGAAGAAATGAAGGAATGTAAAACCATAGAGAGTTTCGATCATAAAGCGTCCGATAATTAGCCATATGTAAAGTAAATAAAATGCACAGTTCAATGCTGTTTCTATACATAATTTGGTTTCGCGTTGGTGGCTACATCTCCACGTCGCGTCGCATATTTTGCGTACGGGCATGGATGTCCCTTTTTGATCCACCATAATTTCTCAAGAAAGGCCATAGATAGAGTATAAATTTTCATTTTTTTTCTTTATTTTTAAAACGTCCCACTGTATAAATGGTGTGTTTACGAACACTAACTGCCAGACCTGTCACAAATGAATTGGGCCCGTGACACTTAGCAACCAAATCCGTCGTTAACTGGTTTACCGTCCACAGATGTACCGACTGCGGCAAGACCTTCCCCCGCCTCTCTCTGCTGGTGACGCACACGGAGGCCTTCCACTCCTCCAACTCGGTGGAGAAGCCGTTCCTGTGCGGCGAGTGCGGGCGCGGCTTCAAGTCCCCCAACCGCCTGCGCGAGCACACGCGCGTCGTGCACGAGACCAGCACCATGCGCTGCACGGAGGACGGCTGCGACATGTTGTGAGTAGCTTTAACACACTCTTTAAATTAATCACCATAGAAACGGTAATCGACAAAGGAGACGAGGTTGGTTCGTGGATGGGTGACCATTCTTTACACATCAAGACTCCTCTGTTTTTTGGGAAAGCACGTAAAGCCGTTGGTCCCGGCTGTCATTGGTAGATCTATGACAGTCGTAACAGACAGTCAGAAGTCTGAATATCTGACAATCAGTATAACCAATGGGTTGTGGAAGTCCAACTGGCAGTCGCTCCATGTAAAACACTGGTATTCAGCTGCATTGTGGTTGGTGGCATAGTGTCAGAGTTTAAATGCCGCCCATGGTTCTCTGACATGGTATAATGACAATGTCAAGAGCTAATTCTCAGCCTATTTTGAAGTTGTTTTTTTTTTTACAGTGGGGCACTTGCAAACCGACTTGCTTGCTTACATACATGTCATTAAAGCCATCCATGCGAAGTGCAGCTGACAATGCGTCCCCCTCGCCAGGTTCTCGTCGCTGAAGGAGCTGCTGCTGCACCAGCGCTCGCACCGCGCCGGGCGCGACACGTGGTGCCGCGCGTGCGGGCTGCAGTTCGTGTCGCTGGCGGCGTGCGAGCGGCACCTGGACGTGCACCGCAAGAAGCACTACGCCTGCCCCGTGTGCCGCCGCACCTACCGCGAGAAGTACCTCATCCTCAAGCACATACCCAGCCACTTCGAGTGCGTGCTGCATGTCTGCAAAGTCTGCGGCAAGGTAAGTCTCAGGGGGATTATAATAAAACAATATTCCACAACTTTCCCGCAACGCCATCTAGTCCTAAGCTAAGTAGCGCTATTAGTACTAGAACACTGATAAACATATAATCTCTACTATATGATTTCACAATCACTTCGGCTAGACCAGTCTACAAAACTGTCATGATGACCCAAAGGTTAAGACGCCTACCTCTCATCGCATTATTATTATTATTTACCAATCAGGGTCACTAACCACTAGACCAATAGGCTAGTTAAGGAATGAGCCAGAATTAACCTAAAACATTCCTTAAAACACTTCACTTCAGTTCTCGAATAACTTAAGACTCTAATTATTTAACTCTCATCAAGTTGTATGGCACGGTTAGCGCAGTGATTAAGCCTCGGGTTCGATTCCCACACGGAACAAACGTTTGTATGGCTTACAGGTAGTTGTTTCGGTTTCGGTGTTACTATATGTTAGTTACCCACGACACAATTTTCTATTCCTAGTGGGGCAATATTTCAAACTAAATAAAAAAGCCTATTCAAGGATGGACTGTAGAAAATTAGTTTTAGCGACAACATCGCCTATTGCATAAAACTTATTACATATATAGTGTACTTGTATATTATATAAGGACTTTTTCTATCCATCAAGGTGTTCAACCTTCGCAGCCGGCTCGTGCAGCACTCCAAGACCCACTCCGACCTCCGCGCACACAAGTGCACTGTCTGCAACAAAGGCTTCATGAAGGCCTCCATGCTACAACAACATCTCAACATCCACACCGGCTTCAGGCCCCACAAGTGCACTGAGTGCTCCAAAACGTTCGCCAGCTACCCCAACTGGCACAAGCACATGCGTCGTATGCACAATATCGAAAAACAAGACATAAAGGACAAGACAAACATAGCTATCATTGCTCCCGAGCTACCATCGCCACCACCTACTACACTAATCGATAATCACAATGCCAAAACGAAAATCGAATCGGGAATCGATTCTACGAGTTCGGAAATGTCACTGGAGACATACATTTTCACCGAGTCTGATGACAGTACCATGGACAGTATTGATCCGACAATCATAGAGAAAGATTGGTGCATATCAAATTATGATAACATAATAGACAATAGTCTACAATATACAGATATGCTGCCAGTAAACAACACTACATTTGATTTTGGTAAGTTAAAATATATTTTCTTATTGCAAAAACTGTAGTGCACCTTGGTGTCCGTACATTTGGAAAAGGTGATACAATATTAGCTTTTCTCTTTATGCATCTGCGTGTTTATTTTTATCATTTATTTGTCCGTAAGTATTTTTTTTACCTTGTTGCACTTGCCTAGTACCATCTCTGCACTGCCTTAAGACGGCTCCGAGCGTAAACGGCGTCCGGCAAATAGGTATTAACTACGACTCGCTGGCTGTGTGCGTGCGCGGCGCACACTACGGCAAGTCTCCCGCGTCACGAGTGCATTTGCACAACGAAAGTAGACAACTTAGGATTTTTTTAAAATTTGTTGTTGCGTTGAATGACATGAAAAGACGAATACTGTTTACTTACATGATTTTATATTCGTAACTCACTAAATAAAATCGAATAATCTATTATTTATCTATACAAAAATATTATCAAGAGTTTGTTTGTTTGCTTGAATGCGCTAATCTCAGGAGCTGTAGTGAGGGGTTGGAATTGAAAAATTCTTTTACGTGTTGCATAGTCCAATTATTGAGAAAAATTAAAGGCTATACCTATAACATCACGCTACAGCCAAAAGGAGCTGAGCATAAATGAAAAATGTTTAAAAAACGGGATAAAATTTTCCTTTTTGAGAGCTTCCGTAGCGTGCGCTGCGTAAACCGTTTAAGTTACGCAAATGTCATGTAGGATGGAATTGTTCCTCTTAAAAAGTCCTAAAAAAAAGTCCGCGACAGCATAATAATATGTCTATCAGCGACGGGTACCCCACAATAACTGCTTTTACCTTTAAAATTTTCGATTAAAAAGAGTGAATTTTTGCGAAGGTTATTTAACCCATATTGTATGAATCTATATCTAAATAAATGTGTTCGTTATAATGGAAATTTAACATAAAATATTTGTGCCCTTCAGTCTATATAGTTTAAATAAATATCTTAGAAGATATCACAATATGAAAATATCCGCGCGACAAAATAATTACGCGCGCGGCAGTCATTTGGTCCGTCCGGCTCTCGCGTTCCTATGTAGCTAGTGGGGATTCTGGCCTCTGGGAAATTCAAAATATTTATTGCACCATAATGTTTATAAGTACAAGGTGTTATTGAGAGAGATACCTATTGTAATTCTCACTATAATATAACCTAAACTAATATTATAAAGAGGAAACATTCGATTTTTGTTTGTTACGATTTAAGGCGTGATATTATAGATACATATATTATTCACCCGATTGCGATGAAGACGTTGTTCAGTGCATACCCAGGATATTTTCTGGGTATGTAGGTAAGGTAGGTATGTTAATAATAAAACTAGTCTGTAATAAAAGTCCAACAATTCAATAACTTGTTTATTTAACAATTTTTTTAGGTAGGTAGGTCTACATAAAAAAGGGTAGAAGCTTTATACGAGTAGGTATATAATTATATAGTTAAAATCAGGCAGTCTGTTAAACTTTTTATCGTTTTATTTACCTACTTACCTAAAACCAAATGCTTCGTTAGCCACAATAAACTTGTAAAGGGCTCGGCCTATTTAAAAACGAAGTGTTGTTGTGTTATTATATCGAAATAAAAAAAAAACATTAGTTTATTGCACCCGTGTGTAACCACTTGTAATGACATCGAAATCAAATGACAAACACTTCACACTAAGAGAACGATATACAAAGCATCATATTAGAAAAAAAAACTGGTTATTTTTGTAATTAGCAGAAAAAACTACAAGGTTTATGTAGTTTTTAATAAAAATAAGAAAAAATACAATGATCGGCGAACCAGTGATAAACGTCAAATAGATATGACAAAGATTACGCTCTACGAACCTAAACTGGTCGATTATCGATTTCCAAAGGCCGATGTAATTAAACTTCCCCAATCTGTCATTTTTTTCCTATCGATTAAGAACCTTCTTCTTTTGTGATAAAGTTGAAAATCTATTACTTAAATAAATTTGACAGATTGGGGTAGGTTCAAATTCTTGATTTAAGGAGGGGGGTGTGAATATTTATAAATAAAAAATATCTTGTTGTAGCGCAAAATTTTCAAGAAAATAAACAGACTTAGGTAGGTAGTAAGAATAATGCTGACAGAACATTTGCATAGATGTGTGTAAAGTTGTATTCAACATCTTGGATGAAAATGCTTTATTTTTTCTGTTAACACTCTACTGTATGTACTTTTTGGAAATAAAAATATTATTATTTATTATTATTATTAATAATTGGCACCTCAAAAACCTATTATACGATCAAACATTTGAGGAAAAAAGGATCCACCATCTTGGATTTTAAAATTTATGTCAGATTTGCAATCGGCACCCCCAAAAACCAATTGGACGATACCCATATCGAACATATGAGAAATAAAACGCATCCATCATCTTGGATTTGAAAATTAATGTCAGATTTGCAATCGGAACCCCCAAAAACCAATTAAACGATACCCATATCAAACATTTGAGAAAAAAACGCATCCGCCATCTTGGATTTGAAAATTATTGTCAGATTTGCAATCGGCACCCCCAAAAACCAATGAAACGATACCCATATCAAACATATGAGAAAAAAACGCATCCGCCATCTTGGATTTGAAAATGAATGTCAGATTTGCAATCGGCATGCGGCACCCCCAAAAACCTAAAATCATACTCATATTGAATTATAAGAGAAAATTATATTGAAATACATACTTATGATCCTTACTTGTTTCATTTACTAAGAAACTCAAAAAACAAAAATTATGACTTACCTGATTTTATCTGGTGGCAGCACGTATGTGTACACAAAAGATCGCGATTTGTCGTTTTTGGTGCGTCGCTCCGCAATGAGACGTGACCACTCTCAGGGGCTCGAGTCTGCTATTGCAATCGTGTCTCAATGACCGGTCATTGATCGAATATTTGACAACTTTGACAGTTTTTGTATGGGAAAAGTGTCATAAGTTTGACGTTATACGTCAAAAATCGATCATTAACCGGTCATTGAGACACGATTGCAATAGCAGACTCGACCCCCTGAGCTCTTGTGGGCGACTGAATTTTCGAGCGGTGTACGTTGCTTATAATACAACGTCCCGCGTCCATAGAAAATTTGTATGGCGGATTTGAGATGCTTTAAAAAAATGAATATACTAAAATAACCAGGTGACACTTTGAAAATCTAAAAGCATCGAATTGTAGAATAAACATTTGTGATTAATATGAATTTAACTCTGTAAAAAAATCAACCGTTTAGTATCAAAATTCAACTAAACACCAACATGCCATTTTTAGATATTTGTCACAACTTTACGTAACTTTATTTATTTAACAAGAAAATATTCCTTTTTTTGCTTCGGAATAATTGTAAACACATTCTTTGCGTGTTCATAGCATTTCTTTTTGGTCAATTATTGTAATAGTATTGATCACATCAACTTAACCGTGCCGGCCGTTTTGGACTGTTTTGGTCGGTGCCGTCTTAAGGTAGACTGATAGAAAATGCCTAAGGTATTAAGTCCACCTTTGTACAGATTTTTTGTTACATAGTTTTAATAAATAAATCAACATTAAATTGGCATCTAAATGAGCTATGTTGCCCAAATTAGTGTGTGCTATCGCCTGAGTGACGCCCATGTGTACTTACAGAAGTGCCCCAGCTGGAGAGCGCGGTCACGCTGGCCCCGCCGGGCCCCCTGGTCCCGCCGGGCCCCCTGGTGCCGCCGGGGCCCCTGGTCCCGCCGGGCCCCGTGCGCGAGCTGGTGGAGTACGGGCCGGAGTTCAACGTGCTGGCCCTGCCGGACGCGCTGGGTCCGTGCATCGACCTGGACGACCACTACCTGCCGCACATCGACCCGCTGCTCACCATCAAGCCCCACTGTGTGGCCGCGCCCGCCCAGCACGCGCCAGCCTGGGAGCCACTCATCACTAAGGTCTACAGTGCCTACGACGACACCGAACTCAACAGACTCTCCCTCATGAACACAGACATATTTTAAACATATTTTATAGTATACACTCCTCCGCACTGCGCTTGTATCGCCGTGCGGTTCATATTAATAGTAGATGTTAATAGTTGAATAGTATTTTGTTCCGGCCGGACGGGTTTGATCGCGTTGGGTAGATAGTTTTCCTTTAAAAATAAACACTGCTCTGTTGGTTATGTTACACCAGTGTTCGATCAAGTCCGCGCGGCCACCACACAGCTACCTCAGGCAAACGTCTATATACCTCAGTAATCCATAGGAAATATTTTAATGTAACTGTTGATATATACATTTATATAACATAGATCCCACCAAACATTAGTTGGTTAATGTTCTTAATCATATTCATAATAATGCTACCTCATTTAGTTGTTTAAGTTTATCGCTTTAGATTGTTGCTTAAACGTATGCCTCGTCGTTCAGATGTAGAACAGAATGTAGTTATATGTGCCATTTTCTGAAGAGCCGGCGGACGCGGGGAGAGGATCCTACCGCGGGCGTGTTTCGTGGTTTAGGATCTTGTCAAATTGTAGGGGGAAAAGCATTTTGATGTCTTAAATATTATTTGCTTGTTACACCTATGTCAGAGCCACAAAGGACTTGTTTAAATTGACGTTAAATCTGGCTGAAAGCCTCCAACTCGAATATCAAAGTAATATGAGCCATCAAGTTGCTCGTACTCCAAGCCCGCGGCCTGTAGTGTCTCCCCCACGTCTCGCCGCCTCACGGTCGACAGACGCCAGTAAAATCTATAAATTGCTAAACTATTCGGTTCCAATATTGTATTATATTTGATGATTATGATCCAAAGTTAGGGTAAGACGATTTGGTGAACAAATTATTTGCATTTGTAAATATTTTGGTACTTGCGGCACTTGCATTTTCGACGCTTTTTGAGACCGCCGTTGGTCGTTTGTAGGATAAGAGTGAGTGGAATGAAAGGCAAGTAATGTATCTCGACTGCTTGTTGGATATCAGCTGAATAGCTAGAGCTCGAGTTGTGTAAACGTGTGACTTGAGTGGAAACATTCGAAGTCACTTCTAGTCCAGATGAGTTAGTAGTCATCAGTGTGTTGCCTCACGTTCTGCTGAAAGATTCTTCCTCGACTGATGATAGTATGTATGGTACGTGATGTTCTCTTGTACAGGGATTCGTGTAAGACCTAAAGTATGTTAGTAACTTGGCTGGTTCCAAGGGTCTGTCGTCGAAGTATCGCGTCGGGACCAACGGCGGTGTGCTCATGCATTTGAATTTCGATTCCTTTATTATTATTGTTATTTTTTATTCGGAAGTTGCGACGCCAAGCGTCGTGATTTTAGTGTAAGTGAATCGATAGTGCTGTGATATTTTTTATGTATATTTAGTGTTAAGATTAGAGAGTGTAACGTAACGAGTGAGTACAAACAATGTAATAAATCGCGAGTTATCGGCGACGGGAAGCCGAACCCGCGGCCGGGCGGGTCGCACGCAGTACATTCGGAAATAGGGAATTGATGTTGGTACAAAATATAGATGCGCGAGCATTCTAAACAAATTGAAGGATACAGGTGTTGCCACACCAAAAACAAAAGTAACAAAAGAAACTTGACAATGTTTACTTAAGCAGAATCAAGCTGCAAACTTAAAATGTTGATGTAAATGTTAAAAAAAGAGAAAAAATATTTAACTCCGAAATATATTTTGGAGAGAATTATTTACAAGTGTGAAGGAGAGGGGTCTTAGTGATAAAGATATCCAAAGACTGCTAGGTATTATGAGTTCTTTGAACTTGAAATTCGACTTATAAGTCAGGGATTTATGCGGATATAAAGTCAGACGTAACGAAAGCAAAATATGTAATAGACAACGGCGTAGCTATCGGATAATCATAGGCTTTGACAAGAAAAACGACAAAATTAACAAAGAATCAAGTATTTGGCGCCTCGAATCACCTGCAAAAGGTATAGGGCAGAGTTGCATCGATCACACACGACCTGGAGCACTCCGGCGCAGCCGGGTGTCGGCATGAGCGGATCGGACGGTCCCATGCTTCGGAAAATTACAAAAAAAAATGAAAATTAAAAACGCGCGCACGCCAACCGGACAAGGATCGGAAACTATTTTTGTCTACATTTTCACTCACAGTGGAATTGTTCGGCTGGTGGTGGCGCGACCAATAACCACGCTAGATTGGTTCCTCAATTGGCGTCTGCGCGGTGGGCGAAACAAAAAAATAAACATAGTATAAATAATCTTCATGTGGCGTTAAATTGTACAAGTTTTTGCCAAGTCGATGATAGCAGTATTCTATGTCTTTTTGTCGTGGTCGGTGTTTGTAAATCTGTATGTCTAAATTATAAATTAAAAAATTGAAAAAAATTGTCCACCGCGCGGTTCGTTCAACGCTGTCAGTTCAATGCGAGCTTGTGACAGTTATAATATACATAGCATTAACTCACATACAATATAAGGATGTCTTAAACCTCACCTGAGGCTTTCATTATTTCAATATAAATAGTACTTATTTCGAACTTCTATAATCATGAAAAACCATTTTGATGTTAAAATTTGTTGCAAAGGGGACAATTGTATATTTTTGTGGAAAACATACCCGTTACTGTATTATAACATAAATATAAAATTCTGGGTAACAAAATAAAATAGTAGGTACACTTTACTAATATTAGGGTCTACTAACACTTGAGAAAGTTACTTACATGAATAAGATGAGTTCCTTTGTAAGACGCATGGCCCAGTGCTCATATTGCACTTCCGTGGTATACTGTCTGCAAGTATTTATGAGGCTTGTTACTGTTAGACGTTTCTAGATCCTAATAATATGACCATGTTTGTAAAAATAAGCAAGAAATCTCAAGGGCTCAATCCCACGATCCGTGTCAATTTTGAACTGTTGTTCAATCAACTTCGGTCGATGGCTTAAAATGTATTGGCTCCAATACTTCTCAGCCATAGGCAGAATCCGCCTAGGCTTATTCTTGCTTCCCGAAAACGGGACTCACACGTAGCTTTGCACATATTGACAAAGACTACTCGAAGTCCGATCAGTGTTAGAAAGAGATGCAAAATTGTCTCGATACAACACGCTGACACAGCGAGAGTGGCCTCCGATGCAATAGATCGTCGGAGCGAGCCCAGTGGTTCATCAAACTGTCCCAAAATTGTTTCATTGTACCCTTTGCAACCGTATTTGTCCCTAGCTTTTAGGTGTTAGGTTATAGTCGAACACAGGGTATTGTGGTTCTATTTTAACGGAAGTGTTAAAAAAAACGATTAGTAAGCGACACATCGCACCCGAAACATGATGGCTACATAATACTACCCCAATACCCGACATGTGTACAATATAGGTACCATTCTAAATCTGTCTTAAAGTGTAAGGTTTTCAGGCCGGGTTACGATTTTACTTACAGGGATTTATCTAAAACGAATTTTGAGAAATACGTATGATATAAATATAAATGTGTGTGTAAAATGTAATACTGAACGTATTACGATAAAGTAAATCGAATTCCTTAAACTTCGTTTTGTAATAAAATGGTAACAGATTTTGCAGGCTATGTTCATTTCAATTGTGGAAGGAAATGTGACGAATCGTATAGATTAGAGTTGCGAGTGGACGAAATATACAAAGTGTTTCAGTCTACGGAGAGTGTTAAAGTTTGGCCAATTTTGATATGAACGTATTCGCCGATAGTAAAGTTAAATAGAAGATATTTTTCAAATAAATATTTTAAATAAAAAAAAAATATAATGTAGAAATGTTTGGAAATATGTAATTAAGGCACAGTTGTGAAGTTTATCAGAACCCGGTCGATGTTTCATGTAGTAAGCTAAATAAATTACGTTTTTCATTCAAAATTCTTCATTTTAGAGATTTAAAAGAAGTAAAAATGCATAATAAGTATACATAGTATTACATACCTACTGGGTTATTTGGCGACGCATTTTGGTATTGTGAAAATATTTTGTACATAATTCTGTAATCAATTTTATCCTTGACACCTATATCATTCAAAATGTATTAAATATTTGTAAACTTATTTTGCCGGCAAGACTATTTTTTAACCGACTTCAAAAAAAGGAGGAGGTTCTCAATTCGGTTGTATATATTTTTTTTTTTTTTTTTTTTTTTTTTTTTTATTTTTTTATTTAGGGTTTGTTACCTCAGTACTCCGTCATTTATGGACCGATCTTCAAAATTCTTTTTTTGTTTGATAGGGTATACTAACAGATTGGTCCCATTTGTATCAAAACTCATACCTGATGAGGGATCTTTGAGGAATTGAGGGAACTCCTCAAAAAATATAGGCGCACATGCACCGATTTCAACATTTTTAGTAACAAATCAAGCATTTTCATTTAGAAAGTATCATTTGGTGAAGAGAAACTGATGAAGAAGACAGGCAACGGAACTCTTCAACGCATAACAGCAAATTATTCGCGATTGCTATAGTCAGATGTCTATGCTGAGCTTTTGTATTTCCACAACATAACATTACGCCATTCTATTTTAAAAGGGGCCGGCAGAGATGTACAGATTAATGTTTAGAGATAGAACTTCTTTAGCAATTGTTATCCAATTTCAATGATTCTTTCAAGTTTTGAAAGACTTTCTTTACATACAAAGAAACTAAAAATTACAAAATAAAAACTTTTATACAAAAAAAACAACCGACTTCTTAAAAAAAAACTAACAGGTGAAAAATAACTCCAGTTTCGGAAGTCGGTGGCCAATTATGAACAAAACAAAACCACCAGAGCCACAGACTTCCGAAACTGGAGTTATTTTTCACCTGTTAGTTTTTTTTTAAGAAGTCGGTTGTTTTTTTTGTATAAAAGTTTTTATATCAATGGATTGTAAGATAAAAAAATATGTACTTGATTTTAAATCTATTTGATCATTTTATTTTTTTAAAGATTTGTAATTATGCCAGACGTGGTTTAAAATAGTGTTGTGGCACCTAAAGCCTTTAACCTTTTAGAGATGTAATAATGATGAAATATAAAATTTGAAGCTAAGTCTTGTCGTCTAAATATGTAATCGGCCTAAAGCACAAGTTGATGTTAGGTTACTAACTAGTCGGCCATGATTTCATCGAGCTGAAGATGGCAAACTACGTTTTTAGTGATTTCTAGCCAAATCATGGCCTACTACGCGTTGTTAGGTGGAAAGGATAATGTTAATCAGCTTTTTTCGCTTTGATGTTTTTTAAAGTTTTGACATGATGATGTATACTTTTAAGAAACTGTACTTTTTGTGCGTCAAGCTTCTAATTGTAAATAAAAACGCTGTTACAATTTGTTTCTACTATTCTATAACTGTACGGGATTTGTTTTAAGACGTAGGCTCATATATTTAGCTCTAAAAACCTAAGCAGCAAAATGTAGAAGTTGGAATGTACTACAGCTGCGGAAGGCGGCCGCCAGGACTTTTACACTTTCTTGTTTAGACTCAGTATATAAGTAATGTACCAAACTACCTCTGCATGCCTCCATGGATAACAGTTATTATAGATTTCTTTTTTGTTATTATTGCGAAGTAACTTTTACATTTACACATTGATATATTTTGTACGTTATATTAAACAGATAATTATAAGGGACATAGGTTTTTACAGTTATAGAGTTGCTATGTTGATATAATCAAGATGTAAGATTTGATGTGTGCAAGATAATTTTCCGTTTTATGTAGGACGCTACTCAAATCTGAATGGAATATTGATCCTTATACATTACATAATACAATCTGACTAGTTCAAATGATGTTTTATTTATTTTGTGTGTTGTTACCCCGTTCCCCCTTTAAGCCCTAACACAATAGGGTTTAGGATCCTTTGTAGACACCTGGCATACCGGTCATAAACAGCTTATTAATGAAAATCAAACCTATTAAATGCTTGTTAGCTTTGATTTTCATTATTTTATTTTATTTTCTTTGGGTGGCTTACAGCTAACAATACAAAATTAATAGCGAGTTGTTCAACGACAAGCCATTTACAAGCCTCCACAGTTGGCAGTAAACTAATGTTGCTTAAACACTTATACATAAAAAAACACTATATAAACCATTAAGAGCCTATTCACTCTAGCCTTGAAGACACCTAAATTATAATCGGACGGGAAGACCGCAGCAGGCAAGTTGTTCCAGTCCTTCGATGTACGCGGTATAAACGATGAAGCGAAACGATTTGTCCGAATCGTGGGAGTGCCAACGATGTAAGGGTGGACACTCGCCGTACGCCGGGTTGTCCGATGATAGAAAGGTGATGGCGGAATCAAGTCATGTAATTCCCGTGCACACTCTCCAAAATGTATCCTATAGAAAACCGAAAGGCTAGCTATCCTACGCCTATGCTCAAGGCTTTGCAGATTGGTTCTAACCAAATCTGGGTCACCAATAAGCCTCTTCGCACGCCTCTCCACTGAGTCCAAAGCTGCTAGATGACATCTGGCAGTACCAGCCCATATGTGGCTGCAGTACTCCACACACGAACGGACCTGTACTTTGTATAACAGAAGCTGACCAGGTGTGAAGTACCGCCGGACCTTAAAATATCTCATCCGAGCATTTTTCAAATTAAGTATCTAATAACCTAGATTTTGTTTTCATAATTTAAAAGGTTTTAAAATAATTCAAACAAATTGCGGTAAGTATCCTTTATTTACCATTAAATTACGCACCTTAAATCTATTTTATTTTAACTATATAAAACTGGCTTATTACATGAAATTGATGGCGTTCGCTACATCGTGTAATAGTATAAAGAAAATTATCTATGCGTCTACTAAATCTATATAATAAAGGAATCAGTACTAATCATGATGTTTATACATGATTATTATTTAGGTAATAATTGATTACTATAATATTTATTGGTTTATAACTGAGGTCGCGTTTCCACCGTGTCCGATGAAATGGAACAATTCTTCAGCAATTGCGGTCGTGGAAACGAGTCCCTACATGTTAAAATATTTTAACTTGTACAAACTATTTATTGATAAAAGTATTCTGAATGGAAGAAAAGCAACAGTTGGCGATTATTAACTTTTAATTACAAGAATTTAGTCTCATACAAATAGGGATTCGCAAGTTTTGAGGTATCCTACGATTTTTCCGCAGAAATTATGTATATTTCATAAGTAAAAACCGTTAATGCGATCTAACTACAGGAAGCCAGTTAAATTATAACCTACAGTTAGTTGTTACAATCGATGCGATCCACTTTCATATGTAAAAATTACTTTCCTTACGTCAAATTTACTATTCCCGCTTATCTAACATTAAAACTGACTAGACGTAAAACTGAGACGACGAACACGGCAGGGTAAGCAGAGTGCTGAACCCGCGAGAGGAGACGGCGCCATCTTGTCTCAATGTTTACTCCAAAACTAACAAGACATTTCCGTTGTAAATTCAATGAAAAAATATACAAATTGCATAAGGTAACAATATCTATAATTTAGCGGGGATATATTTACAATATTTTATTAATACACAATAGTATTTATAGTGAGAAAACATCATGTTTTTACTATAAATTTTAGTATTAACTGGGAAAAAGATTTTAAACAAATGAGTTTCCTAAACAAATTACATTAATTTTGAATTAGAAAAAAATTGCTTTCGGGCAGTTTAAACGCGACTTATGATTAGATATCGAGACATATGAATGAACTACAATAGATTTAAAAAAAAACTGACAAAAATGAAGGCCCTTACTTATTTCAAAATACAATAATGTTCATAGTTTATTTATCGATCTCGATAAATTAGAGTAAATAAAATTATGCCAGTAGAAAAAAAATAATTGTGACTTTGTCTTTCAATATATATCTCCTTAAAAAACTAAAATTACAGTCGAAATAGGGTTATCCGAACATATAGTCTCTAAAATATGAATAAATGCAACAAATATACAAAAGAAATAAATGAAAACCGGTCACTAACTGGTTTTTCACTCGAGCACATTTTCACAATCAAGAAATTATTTATTTCTAATATCTAGTTTAATCAGTGGTACTCCAATCGTGATGAAGTGCCACATTGCGTCGGATAATGTGAAGTAACCCATAATTTGGTTAAAAATTTAGTTCATAACAATATTGCACTTATACTTCGATGAAATCATACCTCCCTACTCTGTTACATATATGTTAGTACTATCATGGGTTCTAATAGAGAGTACCACTGCATTACATTCAAACCTTTGACAATTTTTATATAGTAAGCCAGTATAAGAATATTAGCTGTCAAAAGTTTGAAGCAATAATGATATAATCATCTATAATAAGAATATAAGATGTGGGTATTCGAAAGGGGCTTGTAACTGATCGCCTATATTAATTGTATACTAGAAATCATCATTGTCAATGCAGCTATGTATAGCATGATTTAATGATAATTATGAAATATTGCTCTCTGCATGTGTGATGAATTAAAAACTTTGCGTGTGTGTGTATCACTTTGTTTATGAAAGTGGGCGTTGACTGTCTTTTTAACATTATTTTGTTGTCGTTTAAACTTCTGCCTTGCCGAAGCACACACAAAGCTCATATTTCATTAACGAGAACTGTTGAAGTTTTTAACACAATGTTACAAAATACTTTGTAATTGACCGGTCTTTACAACAGTGTGTACTAGGCCCTATATAATAATAATCGAAAATTGTAATTCGTTACTAGTTTCCATGTCATGAGGTCAATGTTTTTTTATTAAACAATTTATGATAGTTATGAGTAATTACATAATACTTGATTATATTTTATGGTCTTCATAACATTCGTTAAGACTTCATAACACCATAATTAAAATCAAATACTTTTTTTGTATCATTTACGATGTAATCTGTCCATTGGCAGGTTTCCTAGTAAAAACTCTTGCGTTCGTCTTTTTAACACTGTTCACTGGTCCTGTGGCCTTATTGGGCACAGTTTTTGGCCTCAAACTGGGTATTTGTGACACCCTAATACCTATAGCAGTTTTCTGCTTCGGGGCTGACGACACTTGCGCCTTAGGTTGCCCCTCGAACGTAGAACTTCTAATAAGTTTTGGAGGTTCCGTTTTATCAGGTTCTATCCAAACCTTCTTTTCAGCTTTTGCTGGTAACTTTTTCGCTTGTTCCACTTTTTTCCACAAGCTAGCTATTTTGCTCTCAATGTCTTTGGAGTTTGTCTTTGAAGACTGTATCGAGTTGACACTAGAGGTGCTGCCTTGTCGAGAACTTCTCGATGCTATCGTGATGGTTTTTCCACTTTCATTGCTCTGCAAGCTGTGGTTAGAAGGGGAGTTCTTCATGGCCGGCTCGGGTCGTTTAGTGACCCTTGAAGTGGAAGGCTTGGGTTGACTCTGCTTTGCCGGAGGTGGACGAGCACGATTGAACTGTGGAAGTCTTGAAGGAGATGTGTTGTTTTTGCTCGGTGCGGGAGCCTTAGATGGCCGAGAGACAGTAGTCTTCTTGTCAGGCACAGAGACAGGCAAGTCCTTGGCCGGCACAGAACTCTCTTCCTTCGTGAACGTTCCTTGACGTTCTAGAGGTAAAGGTTTAGTGGCAACAGGGGGAATACATATCGGTTTCTGTTGCAACTTCGTCGGGGACTTTGGAAGGGATTTTTTAGGGGAAGTGTTTGCGCTTGAAGCCTTACACACAGAAGGTTTTGGCGTTTTGGCACTTGAGTGGGCTTTGACGGGGTTCGTAAGCTTGGGCGGGGCACTTTTTGGTGCTGTTTTGGCTTGTGGGGCTGCGGGTTTTTTAGTAGCAGCGGGCACGTTTCGCCTGTAGGGCGACACATACATAGCCTTCTTTCTTCCTCTGATAGCTTTAGGCGTATCATTTTCCTTTTCTAAAGAATCATTGGAATCTAAACTTTCATCGCGTCGAGCTGGCTTGATTATCTTCGGCTTCGGTCGTGGAGTCTCTGGGTCCGATTCCGACTGAGCCTTGTCTTCGGAATTACTATCTCCCTCATAGCTAGCGAAGTCACTGCTGCTCGGATTCTGACTTTTATCGCACTGCATCTGCATCGTGCGTTTGTATGAGGCCGTCATTTCTATATTCTTCAGATTGTACACGACGCACATGTCGACCGCTGCTGGACTTTCGATGACAGGTAAGTAGTTCCTGAAGCTCTTTGTGTACGTCTGCATTTGAGTGGAGTTCAGTTCGAAGTCGTCTTCATTGTGTCCGCTGTCAGTTTCACGTGAGAACACATCGTCGTCCTGCCTGTCGTCTGATATCTGCTGGTGGTTCAGCTCGTTGGATGACAAGCTGTCGTAACCCGTCGTAGTCTCGACATTTTCGAAGTTGGCGTCTTTTGTTACAAACGTTGGTGAAGGCGGTATGTCCTCGCTCAACGTCCGCGTTCTGAATCGCTCGGCGTCTTCCATCCGCTTTTGTTTCATAGTCTTCTTCAGCCGTTGTTTTAGACTCTTCAAGTGCGGGTCGATCTCTCGCTGCGGCTCTTGCGGTAAGATCGTGTGGATGTCAACAGTTTGAGTTTGGTACCTAGCTCTGTCTTCCAATCTCCTCTGTTTAGCGCTGAGTTTCCTTCTGGACTTGATTTCAGAGGTAGCCGTGACGTACTCCACTGATCGGTCGCTCTCCGACTTGGTCCAAGTAACGAATTCTTCTTCCACTTCGAGCACTACGTCGCTCTCGGCTACTGTATCGGTGATCGTGTATGTTTGATATCTGTCTTTGGATACGTGTCTCTTTTCTTTTGGAGTTAAGTATTTCTGATCTCTCTGTCTCTTTGGTGTGGATTCCACGCTGCTTATGTCAGAAGGTATGGGCGTGCAGTTCTCCGAACCAGACGGTATATCGGTGACCACATTCAAAGTATTCGATACGCAATCGTCATACATTTGTTGCGCTGTTGTCGGTTCAATTTCCGCCGTAGATTCTGCGATTTCGTCAAACAAAGACGGCGGATTGACCTTGTCCAGGTCATGAAAGACATTCGTCAAAGTGCTGCACATAGGGAAATCTTGTACGGGCTGTTTGAAGTCAAACACGATAGGAATGCGGTCCCTGACCTCTGCGACTTCCGACACTATGCTGGAGACGGATATCATGCTGCTTTCCATGTCAATGTTGTCCATTTCGGAGGGAGGCTTCACATTATCCAGGAAGCTTACCGGATTGCTGTCCAAGTATTCAGAGCTGCCCTGGTTCATCGAGTTACTAAGAGCTCGTTTGACCATTAACGAGACGGGAAGCGATTTTTTCCGACTCTTTTGTGATTTCTTAGACACTTGGGAGGTCTCATCCCAGTGTCCTGACGCACTGAGCGAGAGTAAGCTGCCGAGGTTTGAAGGCGGTTTGACATTGTCAAGGTCAAGAGATGTTAGTGACGTCAAGCTAGTTTCCATGGCGTAGTGAGAACTTTTTAGTTGCGCAGCAAGTCGAGCCGCTTCTTTCTCTATGGCAGCTGAAATAATAGAGTCGAATTTCTGTTCACCATCGTCTACTAAAGATGTGAAGCTTGGTTCCGGCACACTGTCTAGCATCAACCGTTCCCCTTCGAGTCTGCTGTCCATCATCATGACCAGTGGAGACTGAGGGATATGTCTGTCTAGTTCCAGTTTGTTCGTCAAGTCTGGACGCGAGAACGACATGTTGGGTGCTTCACTTTTTTCGAGTAGATCCGGCAAAGTCATGGCATGGTCAGCGACTTCGCTACGGATTGAGGACACCATGTGTACGGAACCGCTAAATGTGGGGAAGGTGACGTCATCAGGACACGTGTTGTCGTTCCATGTGTCGGTGCTACGTTTGGACACGTCCTCGATGTGCAGCGGAAGGTCGTCCAGTGCCTTGTTGTCGGTGCACTTGATGTCAGTCCACTCGAGTTTGTTCTTGTTCTTGCTGTGCCTGGTGAGCGTGCCGCCGTCACACGCGTCGCGCGGATGTTCGGCGTCGCTCCAGTCGCCGTCCAGCACGTCGGCGTACGACTCGTTGGAGCGGTTGAGCTCGTCGGCCGCCTCCGACTCCAACGTCGTGTTAGCGGACAGCGGCGCGAGGCACTCGTTGGAGCGGTGCAGCGTGGTCGCGGCCGACGGCAGGTCGTGCGGGGCGTCGGCCGGGTCTGTCGCGACGTCGAGTGCGTCAGGCGCTGCGTCGTCAGAGCCAGGTGTGGCGCGGGTGATGTGCAGCCCCCCGCCTGCGGGCGCGCGGGCCGCAGACGGCGGGGGCACGTTTTTTGTCGGCGGGCGGCGCGGGGCGCGGGCCCCGGGCGTGCGGGCCCCGGGCGTGCGGGCCCCGCGCGCGATGACCTCCTCCAGCAGCGCGCGCGCGGGCCCCATGCGCGCCAGGGCCCCGCCGCGCCGGCGCCGCGCCTCGAGCCGGTCGTCGCTGCGGCCGCGGCGGCGCGCGCTCATGCCGAGGCGCACGCTGCGCTCGAACACCTCGCGGTCGGTGGAGCCGAACGAGTCGTTGCTGAGCGACGACAGCGACGTGCTGCGCTCGAGGCGCTCGAGGCGCGGCGACGCGTGCGACTGCGACGTGCGCGCGTCGGGCGAGCGGCGGCGACGCGGCCGGCTGCGGCGCGCGGCCACGCCACAAGCGCGAGGGACGCCTTCCGCCGAGTGAGCTCTCGTCCTATCATCGATGGCATACTTAGCTCTAGGGTTGACGCTCGACAGTCCGGCTTTTACAGTTTCTTCGAAGATCTCGCGGTCGGTCGAGCCGAATGAGTCGAGGCTGAGCGATGAGAGCGAGTCGTTTCGCGTGAGGGTAGCGGCGGCCGCGGGTCGTGGTTTGTCTCGTCTTTCAGCCTTGACAGGCAGGCGACTTTCGTACCTCCGACCTGTAAAACGATAAAAGATTCAAACTTTATTATTGTAACTTGGAGTGAGCAGTCAAATTCACGTTAAAACATTGCATGAGGCACGCTCATTTACAGTGTCATGCACAGCTATTAAGTACCACATGGATTCGATTTATACAAAGCCACTTCGTACACGACGCGATCGAGACATCGCGCGCTGGCACCTAAGCGTGCGGTTCAATGGTAATTCTTATTCACCATACAGTTTACCTTTAATATTATAACCTTGACCAAATTTGAACCTTGTTATATTTTGTGAAGAAAACCGCTTCGATAAGAATAGGTTACTAAGTTATAATAACAAAAGACACTGTCATTTTTCTCACACCTATTTACCTTTCAATCGTGTCAATTAGAGACACAATAGAAATACAATGACAGCGCGGACACCGGTGTCCTCTTGGGGTTTTATGAATTAAATTCAAATGCATATTTTATTTATTTCCACTTCAACAAATATCAACTTTATACCCTAGATTATTAAGTGAATTTTGCAATAACTATTCAAAACGTTATTTAAACATTAACAGTTATTTTATCAAATCACCTATTTATTAACATTTTTGGAAACCAAATAATCTTAGGATAAGTAGTATAATAATATATAGTAATCTTGAGAGTGGTACATACCATCGTGCATAGCTGGCGGCGCCGGGGGGCGCGGCGGGGCGGGCGGCGCGGGCGCGCGCGACTCCTTGGGCGGCAGCGGCGGCGGGGGCGAGCTGCCTGACCCGCTGCCACAAACATACAATAACATATTGCTATATCATCTTTATTTTTTGTGTGCCACTAGGTAAGTAGTTTAGAAAAAAAAAGTCGGTTTGGTTGTTAGTAAAAAGTTCTATAAATACTTTGAATATTATTTTTAGAAAATGTCTCTAAATGTGCCAATTTCGTCTCGTCTTCAGTGTTTCATACATAAATGTGGTTAAAAGCCACAAGTTCGTGTTTGATTCGTTACCTTATATATTTACTTTAGGTTTTCTTCAATTTATATATAAGTTTTATGCACAAACAGGAAAAAAGGTGGACTTAAAGCCTCAGGCTTAATTTACACCGCCACAAAAGGGAAAGGAATGGAAGCGTCAATTTCGCCTCCTGACGCGAAAAGCCGTGCAAATTCGCGAGGGGAATTCTCGTGAATGCGCTAGTATTACATTTGTATGTTATGCAAATGACAAGTAGGTACATTATCTTGAAGAACTTCGTTGCTAAAAGTCACTTCCATTCCATTCCACGGCGGTGTAAATTAAGCCGTATGCTGTCTTAGTATCTCCTAAGAATGTGTTATTTGTTCATTGCCTCACCTGTCACGGACGGTCCTAGCGAAGTCATGCGACATTCTAACAGTCTCCGTGGACGAACGCAGGTATGGCGGCAGTGATCGCTGTAAACACCAAATTAATAATTACTATACTCCATTTACAATAGCTTTAGACATAAGTTAAAAAAGGTTATTTTTAAATAACTCTTTGTAACGAAAGTACCATAAGTATGTTACAATTACGATAGACGCCGAAATTATTATAATCTATTTTTAATTTTTAATTCATTTTGATTTCATTTTAGTTGAAATATAATGTTAAATTATAGTGTCAATGATAAAAACAAAGAAGCAGATGTAGAAGTTATTGGGTAGAGTGAGTATCCACACTCTTGGAAAATACTTTTATAAAATAGAAGGAGAAATCAGCGGACAGAAGAACAGTTGAGATATATACACTTTTATTTACATAGGTACAAGTAACATTAAAATCAGCTTATTTAAGCGAGCCACGATAAAAATATAATTAATATATAAAACAGAAAACGTGACAACAGGAAAAATCTAAGTGACATAATATATTTTACTTTTTCTCTATTTGAAATATTAAATGGCATTCCGCTACACAACCCCCCTCTTGAGACCGTCAAAGGCGATAGTAGTCAGGAAAACGCACCCTACGGCCTGACTGTGTTCTTTTGATGCTGTTGTCTTCGGCCGTTGGCGTTGAATTGATGACAGGTGTGTGAGTGGTTATGTTGTTGTATGATGTTGTGGTGTGTGAGTCTTGCAGTATGTAAGCCGGTTTCAGTCGGTCTACCGATACTGAGACTATTTTACCATTGTGGAGGAGTTTGAATGCTTTGTCACCCCTCTCTAATACCTTATGCGGACCTGTGTATGCGGGCTTGAATGAACCGGATGATGCGTTATCCCGTAGAAAGACATGCGTCGCTGTGGCAAGGTCCTTGAACACAAATATTGCCCGACTATTTGAATGCCGCGATGCTGCAGCCGGTTGTATGTTTTTGGCGAACATGCGTAATCTTGCTATGTAGTCGGTAACGTCTGTACCGCAAGTCGCTTCTGTATCGAAGAAATCTCCTGGTAGGCGCAAGGTCTCACCGTAAACTAATTCAGCCGGCGTAGCCTGTAAATCTTCCTTTTGAGCACTTCGTATTCCTAGAAGAACTAGTGGTAGAGATTCTACCCAGTTATTATTACTGTGGCAGGTTATTGCTGTTTTCAACTGTCTGTGGAACCGCTCAACCATACCGTTACAGGCAGGGTGGTAAGCAGTTGTCTTTCTGTGCTCAAATCCAGCTATCTCCGATAGACGCTTGAAGAGAGTCGACTCAAACTGTCTGCCGCGATCCGTCACGATTTTTATGGGACAGCCAAAACGTGCGATCCATCCATACAGAAGGGCATTTGCCACTGTTTCGGCTGTGATATCTTTAATTGGTATTGCCTCAGGCCATCGCGTAAAACGATCTACAGCGGTGAGACAATACCGGAAACCGTGTGAGATTGGAAGTGGTCCAATCATGTCAATATGGATGTGCATAAAACGTGATCGTGGTAGTTTGAAGTTGCCTAGAGGTGCGCTGACATGGCGAGTGATTTTTGCACGCTGGCATGCCAAGCAATTACGCGTCCATTCTCTGCAGTCTTTCCTTACTTCGGGCCACACGTAACGCTCTGCTACTAACTTGGCACTGGCGTTGGCTCCTGGGTGGCTCAAAGAGTGCAGGGAGTCAAAGACTTGACGGCGATATTCCTTCGAGACATATGGTCTCGGTATCTTACCACTATCATCGCAATATAATTCAGACATTGTACCTGGTAGTATGATTTTTTTAAGACGCATCGATGTTGTTCCGTCGAGTAGCTTTTTGAGTTCTGTATCGCAACTCTGGGACTTAGCTAGCACGTTCAAGTCGATGGGTTGGACAATCTCCTCTACTCTTGACAGGGCATCGGCGACAACGTTGTTTTTACCCGAAATGTGTCTGATGTCTGTGGAAAACTGCGAGATTAAATCTAGATGTCTAAACTGTCGTGGTGAGCAGTTTTCCTTACGTGATTGGAATGCGTAACAGATGGGTTTGTGATCGGTGTATATTACAAACTCTCTAGCTTCGACCATGTGTCTGAAGTATTTAATCGCTTCATATATCGCGAGCAATTCGCGGTCATACGGTGAGTACTTTCGCTGACTAGTGCTTAGTTTACGAGAAAAGAAAGCTAGGGGTTGCCATTCCCCATCCTTCAGTTGTTGAAGTACTGCTCCCACTGCGACATCCGAGGCGTCTGTCACCAGAGCTAGCTTTGCTCCGCAAAAGGGGTGTGCGAGCATTGTTGCCTCGCATAGACCTCTTTTGCTGGCCATAAATGCATCATGTTCCTCTGCTGTGAAATTGACAGGGTGTGAGCCTTTTACCGAGCCTTCTAAAAGCTTGTTGAGCGGTGCGTGTTGTTGAGCTGCCTCTGGGATAAACCTCCTATAAAAGTTTACCATCCCTAAAAACCTCTTTAGTTCCCGCACAGTCTTCGGGGGTGGGTAGCTGTTGATGGCTTCTACCTTTTCTGGTAATGGTTAAGTGCCGCTCGATGTTATTAAGTAACCTAAAAATGTTACCTCTTTGGCTCCAAATACGCATTTTGACGTGTTTATCACCATCCCATACTCTCGCAATCTTGTAAACAGCTGTCGCAGGTGGTCTTCGTGTTCTTTTTGATCTTTAGAATAGACCAGGAAGTCATCTAAGTAACCAAAACAAAAGTCAAGACCTCGTAGCATTTCATCGACAAACCGTTGGAATGTTTGCCCTGCATTGCGTAATCCAAACGTCATGAACGGGAATCCATAAAGTCCAAAGGGTGTGGTGATGGCTGTTTTTGGTATATCATCTGGATTGACGCGTATTTGGTTATATGCTTTTACCAAATCGATTGTTGAGAATACTTGACATCCAGAGAGATTGTGGGCGAAGTCATGTATGTGACGAATAGGGTACCGATCTGGCATAGTTCGTGCGTTTAGCATCCTAAAATCGCCACACGGTCGCCACCCATTATCTTTCTTAGGTGCCAGGTGCAAGGGTGAAGCCCAGGGTGAGTCAGAGGGTCTGGCTGTGCCGCATGTGAGCATAGATTCAAACTCCTCTTTAGCAATTTTTAGTTTATCTGGGGCCAACCGACGCGGTGTGCAAGACACGGGAGGTCCCGGTGTTGTACGTATGTAGTGTAAGGTGTTGTGTTTAGGTGCACAATGTATACCCGACGGCCGGGTTATATCTATAAACTCCCGGAGGATGTCGTGGTATGTGGTGTCACCAATTCTTACCTTTACCGAAGAAACCGCATCAAAAGAACGAGCAGGCGAAGCAGGGGTCACAAGCGTAGTATTTGCATCGATTAGGCGCTGCATTCTAACATCTACAATCAAGTTATAATAAGACAATAAATCAACTCCTATTATTGGTTTTGTTACATCTGCTACTATAAATCTCCAAGGAAAGTCACGGCGTAAACCTATATTTAATTTTATGTAAGCGTAACCGTATGTATTTATTACACTGCCGTTAGCCGCACAAAGTTCGAAGGTACTTTTATTACGGCGCTCTTTGAGTGTTGACCTCGGGAAGACGCAGACGTCGCTACCGGTGTCGACGAGAAATTGCATCTTCGTGTTTTGGTCAGTCACAAATAAGCGACCATTGCTACGACAGTCGTCGGTCGCCTCTACCGACTGCCCGTCTCGTTTCCCGACTGGTCACAAGGCTTAATGCACTTCGTTGCTCTGTCACCAAACTTGTAATGGTACCAACATGTTGGAAACTTCCTATAGTTGGAGTTGGACCGTCTGGAAGTCGATCGACCGCGACTGTTGGACTTCTGTCTTGGCCGCGAGAGTCTGTTGACATGTGAAGTGAGCGTTTGCATTTGTCTTGTGAGTTCCGCTATTTGACTGGTCACCTGGTCAACGCTGCTACACGGCGACGTCATCGGGGTTGTCATCACTGCTATTTGCGGGCTAGCTGGCACCACATCGTGGATCCTATCAGCTAATTCAGCTACCTCTTCCAGGGCCACATTAGCTTGAGACGCGATGATGGTCTGCGTACTGCTAGGTAGGCGGCTGGTCCAGATTGTACGCAGAAACTCCTCTGGTACACTCGGTCCCGCCAGGTGGCGCAAATGTCGTAAAAACTGCGTGGGCTTGCGGTCACCAAGCTCTTCATGAGTTAAAAGTTGCTGTACCTTTTTCTCTCTGGACGCCGATAACCTCTTTACCAGTTCGGTTTTGAGCCTCGCATATTTGTCCGGTGCTGGTGGAGCTATGATTATATCTTCTACCTCTGATGCATATGTCGGGTCCAGACTTCCAATAGCGTGGTGAAATTTGGTGGAGTCAGTAGTGATATTTGCTAGTACAAACTGACTTTCCAGCTGCGCGAACCACAACGCCGGTTTTTCGGGATAAAACGGTGGTACACAGCTGCGCGAACCACAACGCCGGTTTTTCGGGATAAAACGGTGGTACACGCACGCCAACGCGAAAAACATCGTAGCTCAGGGCGTCACTGTAATAAGGGTTCGTCTCACTTTTAGCTTCTTGTCCTTGTTGCTGAGTCATAGTGTCCTTCAGGGGTCACCAGTGTAGAAGTTATTGGGTAGAGTGAGTATCCACACTCTTGGAAAATACTTTTATAAAATAGAAGGAGAAATCAGCGGACAGAAGAACAGTTGAGATATATACACTTTTATTTACATAGGTACAAGTAACATTAAAATCAGCTTATTTAAGCGAGCCACGATAAAAATATAATTAATATATAAAACAGAAAACGTGACAACAGGAAAAATCTAAGTGACATAATATATTTTACTTTTTCTCTATTTGAAATATTAAATGGCATTCCGCTACACAACCCCCCTCTTGAGACCGTCAAGGGCGATAGTAGTCAGGAAAACGCACCCTACGGCCTGACTGTGTTCTTTTGATGCTGTTGTCTTCGGCCGTTGGCGTTGAATTGATGACAGGTGTGTGAGTGGTTATGTTGTTGTATGATGTTGTGGTGTGTGAGTCTTGCAGTATGTAAGCCGGTTTCAGTCGGTCTACCGATACTGAGACTATTTTACCATTGTGGAGGAGTTTGAATGCTTTGTCACCCCTCTCTAATACCTTATGCGGACCTGTGTATGCGGGCTTGAATGAACCGGATGATGCGTTATCCCGTAGAAAGACATGCGTCGCTGTGGCAAGGTCCTTGAACACAAATATTGCCCGACTATTTGAATGCCGCGATGCTGCAGCCGGTTGTATGTTTTTGGCGAACATGCGTAATCTTGCTATGTAGTCGGTAACGTCTGTACCGCAAGTCGCTTCTGTATCGAAGAAATCTCCTGGTAGGCGCAAGGTCTCACCGTAAACTAATTCAGCCGGCGTAGCCTGTAAATCTTCCTTTTGAGCACTTCGTATTCCTAGAAGAACTAGTGGTAGAGATTCTACCCAGTTATTATTACTGTGGCAGGTTATTGCTGTTTTCAACTGTCTGTGGAACCGCTCAACCATACCGTTACAGGCAGGGTGGTAAGCAGTTGTCTTTCTGTGCTCAAATCCAGCTATCTCCGATAGACGCTTGAAGAGAGTCGACTCAAACTGTCTGCCGCGATCCGTCACGATTTTTATGGGACAGCCAAAACGTGCGATCCATCCATACAGAAGGGCATTTGCCACTGTTTCGGCTGTGATATCTTTAATTGGTATTGCCTCAGGCCATCGCGTAAAACGATCTACAGCGGTGAGACAATACCGGAAACCGTGTGAGATTGGAAGTGGTCCAATCATGTCAATATGGATGTGCATAAAACGTGATCGTGGTAGTTTGAAGTTGCCTAGAGGTGCGCTGACATGGCGAGTGATTTTTGCACGCTGGCATGCCAAGCAATTACGCGTCCATTCTCTGCAGTCTTTCCTTACTTCGGGCCACACGTAACGCTCTGCTACTAACTTGGCACTGGCGTTGGCTCCTGGGTGGCTCAAAGAGTGCAGGGAGTCAAAGACTTGACGGCGATATTCCTTCGAGACATATGGTCTCGGTATCTTACCACTATCATCGCAATATAATTCAGACATTGTACCTGGTAGTATGATTTTTTTAAGACGCATCGATGTTGTTCCGTCGAGTAGCTTTTTGAGTTCTGTATCGCAACTCTGGGACTTAGCTAGCACGTTCAAGTCGATGGGTTGGACAATCTCCTCTACTCTTGACAGGGCATCGGCGACAACGTTGTTTTTACCCGAAATGTGTCTGATGTCTGTGGAAAACTGCGAGATTAAATCTAGATGTCTAAACTGTCGTGGTGAGCAGTTTTCCTTACGTGATTGGAATGCGTAACAGATGGGTTTGTGATCGGTGTATATTACAAACTCTCTAGCTTCGACCATGTGTCTGAAGTATTTAATCGCTTCATATATCGCGAGCAATTCGCGGTCATACGGTGAGTACTTTCGCTGACTAGTGCTTAGTTTACGAGAAAAGAAAGCTAGGGGTTGCCATTCCCCATCCTTCAGTTGTTGAAGTACTGCTCCCACTGCGACATCCGAGGCGTCTGTCACCAGAGCTAGCTTTGCTCCGCAAAAGGGGTGTGCGAGCATTGTTGCCTCGCATAGACCTCTTTTGCTGGCCATAAATGCATCATGTTCCTCTGCTGTGAAATTGACAGGGTGTGAGCCTTTTACCGAGCCTTCTAAAAGCTTGTTGAGCGGTGCGTGTTGTTGAGCTGCCTCTGGGATAAACCTCCTATAAAAGTTTACCATCCCTAAAAACCTCTTTAGTTCCCGCACAGTCTTCGGGGGTGGGTAGCTGTTGATGGCTTCTACCTTTTCTGGTAATGGTTAAGTGCCGCTCGATGTTATTAAGTAACCTAAAAATGTTACCTCTTTGGCTCCAAATACGCATTTTGACGTGTTTATCACCATCCCATACTCTCGCAATCTTGTAAACAGCTGTCGCAGGTGGTCTTCGTGTTCTTTTTGATCTTTAGAATAGACCAGGAAGTCATCTAAGTAACCAAAACAAAAGTCAAGACCTCGTAGCATTTCATCGACAAACCGTTGGAATGTTTGCCCTGCATTGCGTAATCCAAACGTCATGAACGGGAATCCATAAAGTCCAAAGGGTGTGGTGATGGCTGTTTTTGGTATATCATCTGGATTGACGCGTATTTGGTTATATGCTTTTACCAAATCGATTGTTGAGAATACTTGACATCCAGAGAGATTGTGGGCGAAGTCATGTATGTGACGAATAGGGTACCGATCTGGCATAGTTCGTGCGTTTAGCATCCTAAAATCGCCACACGGTCGCCACCCATTATCTTTCTTAGGTGCCAGGTGCAAGGGTGAAGCCCAGGGTGAGTCAGAGGGTCTGGCTGTGCCGCATGTGAGCATAGATTCAAACTCCTCTTTAGCAATTTTTAGTTTATCTGGGGCCAACCGACGCGGTGTGCAAGACACGGGAGGTCCCGGTGTTGTACGTATGTAGTGTAAGGTGTTGTGTTTAGGTGCACAATGTATACCCGACGGCCGGGTTATATCTATAAACTCCCGGAGGATGTCGTGGTATGTGGTGTCACCAATTCTTACCTTTACCGAAGAAACCGCATCAAAAGAACGAGCAGGCGAAGCAGGGGTCACAAGCGTAGTATTTGCATCGATTAGGCGCTGCATTCTAACATCTACAATCAAGTTATAATAAGACAATAAATCAACTCCTATTATTGGTTTTGTTACATCTGCTACTATAAATCTCCAAGGAAAGTCACGGCGTAAACCTATATTTAATTTTATGTAAGCGTAACCGTATGTATTTATTACACTGCCGTTAGCCGCACAAAGTTCGAAGGTACTTTTATTACGGCGCTCTTTGAGTGTTGACCTCGGGAAGACGCAGACGTCGCTACCGGTGTCGACGAGAAATTGCATCTTCGTGTTTTGGTCAGTCACAAATAAGCGACCATTGCTACGACAGTCGTCGGTCGCCTCTACCGACTGCCCGTCTCGTTTCCCGACTGGTCACAAGGCTTAATGCACTTCGTTGCTCTGTCACCAAACTTGTAATGGTACCAACATGTTGGAAACTTCCTATAGTTGGAGTTGGACCGTCTGGAAGTCGATCGACCGCGACTGTTGGACTTCTGTCTTGGCCGCGAGAGTCTGTTGACATGTGAAGTGAGCGTTTGCATTTGTCTTGTGAGTTCCGCTATTTGACTGGTCACCTGGTCAACGCTGCTACACGGCGACGTCATCGGGGTTGTCATCACTGCTATTTGCGGGCTAGCTGGCACCACATCGTGGATCCTATCAGCTAATTCAGCTACCTCTTCCAGGGCCACATTAGCTTGAGACGCGATGATGGTCTGCGTACTGCTAGGTAGGCGGCTGGTCCAGATTGTACGCAGAAACTCCTCTGGTACACTCGGTCCCGCCAGGTGGCGCAAATGTCGTAAAAACTGCGTGGGCTTGCGGTCACCAAGCTCTTCATGAGTTAAAAGTTGCTGTACCTTTTTCTCTCTGGACGCCGATAACCTCTTTACCAGTTCGGTTTTGAGCCTCGCATATTTGTCCGGTGCTGGTGGAGCTATGATTATATCTTCTACCTCTGATGCATATGTCGGGTCCAGACTTCCAATAGCGTGGTGAAATTTGGTGGAGTCAGTAGTGATATTTGCTAGTACAAACTGACTTTCCAGCTGCGCGAACCACAACGCCGGTTTTTCGGGATAAAACGGTGGTACACAGCTGCGCGAACCACAACGCCGGTTTTTCGGGATAAAACGGTGGTACACGCACGCCAACGCGAAAAACATCGTAGCTCAGGGCGTCACTGTAATAAGGGTTCGTCTCACTTTTAGCTTCTTGTCCTTGTTGCTGAGTCATAGTGTCCTTCAGGGGTCACCAGTGTAGAAGTTATTGGGTAGAGTGAGTATCCACACTCTTGGAAAATACTTTTATAAAATAGAAGGAGAAATCAGCGGACAGAAGAACAGTTGAGATATATACACTTTTATTTACATAGGTACAAGTAACATTAAAATCAGCTTATTTAAGCGAGCCACGATAAAAATATAATTAATATATAAAACAGAAAACGTGACAACAGGAAAAATCTAAGTGACATAATATATTTTACTTTTTCTCTATTTGAAATATTAAATGGCATTCCGCTACACAGAGATGAACAACAAATTATTTGTTTTAATTTTATTCTTCTTAATTTAAAATAAAACAATTTGAATAAAAAATTTAATTACATATCTTTAAAATAAAATGTTCTACATTTCTGCTTCTATAAGTTTGTGAGGATGGATGGATGAATGGATGTTTGTTACTCTTTCACGTAAAAACTACTGATTGGATTTTAATAAAATTTGGTACGGAGTTAGGGGACACCCTGCCTGCGTAGCATGAACACATTGAACACCGAAGAAACGGCCTTTGTCTACAGACGAATCGGCAAAGTGACAGATTATATAGACAGGAACCTCAATCTGTCAAATTTCTTTCAATACACCTGCCTGCGTAGCATGAACACTTAATTTCTTTTCTTCCGAGACATGAAAAAGACCGTTTCTTCGGTGTTCATGCTACGTAGGCTGGATTAACACATAGGCTACTTTTTATCCCTGTATTTCCACGGGACCGGGACCTACGCGGGTGAAACCGCGGGAGGTCTGCTAGTTTAAAATAAAACAATCTCCAACTCCATTTAAAATGCTATTATAAATGGAGTATAGTTTAGTAAATCACTATAAGTGTAGCGTCTTAGGCGGACGCGTCAAGGGAAGCCCGCGAAATAATTTGCTGACAGTGTCAGGTTGTACAGAACGCCAGCACATCAAGTTACCCCAATGTGTCAAATTTCTTTGATCGTTTTTCAACTTTATGTGTAACAGAATAAGCTTCATATTCATTGGGAAAATTTCACACATTGGGGTAACTTGATGTGCTGGCGTCTGTACGTTGATTAAAATATAATTCACGATCGTAACACGTATGTGTTTACAGAATTGTAATCATTCAAATCATTAAGACAACCCTCTAAATTCATTATAAACACATTGAATGATTATTTTATGAAAAAGTTCATTAATAAGATTAAATAGGCTTAGAGGGTTGTATTAGTGATTTCAATTATCATAACTCAGATAAATCATAATTGTGGCGGTCGTGAATCATATGTTAATCAAAAACGGTAAACTGCAAAAAATACAAGAAAATTTGAATTTCGCAGGATACCCTGGGACACCTTTAGGGACATTTATTCAGCTCAATTCAGCTTTTGTTTATAGAAAACACCAGTTTTGTATGAAATGCGTACGCGTCGCTCAGCTGAACGGACGCGTACGCTTCTCATACTTGTAGTAAGTTCCTAACTCAAGAGGTACCAGCGGTAGGTGCGCGGCGCGGGGGAGGGGCGATATGTGACGTAACAGAACCGCTGCGCTTTACACGTGATGAATATTAATAAAGATATCTCTTAAGATATTTGCAGGTGTGTCTAAGTTTAATTGGGTATAAATGACAATAGAAACCATTGAATTAGAAAAGCTATGGAAACGTAATTCTCATACAAATAACGCTTCAATTTTGGTTCCATTTACGCAAACAACTGACACACTATAATAGACGAAGCTAGTGCGCGATTGGGTGCATCAAGGTCACTGGGCGGAGTCCTGATGACAGCGAGCCGAGCGTGGATGGTGTTATGCAGTAGATACTTAGCTAAATTAAATTATTTGTGTATATTTAACAATGACTTTTTTAATGAATTCCGACAGAATATAAATGTAAATTATCTATACAGGATGAATTTTTAGTCACCGTCCAAATTTTTTCTAGGCATTAGGTATCATTCACTTAGTCCATTTTTGAAAAAAAATCGATACATAAAATTTTCATATTAAATCATTTTCTCGAAAAAATTATCCGCTCTGCGTGGTCACAAGTTAAACGTTAATAATACTACACTTGCCGCGCAAATATTCAATGAAAAAGGCAGCGCTCACCCCGCTCACCCCCACCCCGCTACACCTGCGCGACACATTTATGACATCTATCATCTATCGTTAGTCGGTCTCGCGCGCGCACCCTTTCGCGACGCAAGCGCTTACTTCCGTGTTCTCGGCGTTCCCACGCAACCCGCCGGCGCCGGCGCGACGGCGCCCCGTGCGTATCGTGAATTTATTTACAATGTCGTCGTATTCCCACCGCGAGTATTACGAAATGGTGCGATCCTACATACTGAGTGGTGAAAGCTTGAACGGTGCCCGGAGACTGTACGAAACCGAAAGTATTCCTCGCCTTCGCAATCAAGGAATAAATCCCTCATTACCAAATCGCCAAACGATTTTGGCCGCAAATCAGAGGCTATTAGACCATGGCCAATTTATAGTACCTACACACGCTCAAGGACGGGGCAGGCCGAGACTCGCAGTGGAGATCGAAGAAGATATCTTCGATTTCTTTGAACGGAGCCCTAGATCCAGTACGCGAGATGCAGCGCGGCGCTTCGGCGTAAGCCAATATGCCGTGTGGAAACTTCTCCATTCTGCCGGGTTGCACGCGTACCATTTTCAAAAGGCACAGGCCTTGAACGACGCAGATGCAGTTCCCCGTCGAGCCTTCTGTGAGTGGCTGATTGCACACCCCGATGCTAACATTTTGTGGACTGACGAGGCCTTGTTTACTCGAGTGGGGCTGTATAATCATCATAATGAACATTGGTGGTCATTTCGAAACCCACACATGATACGAGAAACGTATCACCAAGTGCGGTTCAGTGCAAATGTGTGGGCTGGAATTGTCGGCAACAAAATACTGGGGCCATATTTCATTGAGGGACGGTTGACCGGGGGCACGTACCTAGATATGTTACGCACAGTAATTGCTGACTTCATGGATGACGTGCCGGTAATCTCCTATCGAGATTTTTATTTTCAACAGGACGGTGCACCGCCTCATTACTCCGCCGCCGTTCGTAATTATTTAAACATCGAACACGGTGATCGTTGGATCGGTCGCGGGGGGCCCGTCGTCTGGCCACCCCGGTCACCAGATCTTACTCCATGTGACTTTTTTTTGTGGGGTGAAATAAAACGACGAGTGTATGTGGAGGAAGCCCAAAACCTAGACCAATTAAAACAGCAAATTGTACGTGCATTCGACGAAGTTAAAAGTGACACTGTAGTGCTCAATAAAATTAAAAACAATGTGCAAAAACGTGCAAGACTCTGTTTAGAGAGAAACGGTATGCATTTTGAACATTTATTAAAGTACTGTTAATTTGATTGTTGATGATTTTGATTAAATTTTTATTATTTGTACATAAGTTGATTCAAATTTTTTAAATACGCCTAATAGCAAAACGTTTTGGCTCAGCTTTTATTAAGGTCTCAAGTTCTTATCTAATTAATTGATTTTTACTTTATTTATACGTACTTAATTGATTAATTAAGGGTTAGATTCTAATCATAGTGAACATAGCACAAACCTTTTGCTTATTGACGGTCCTAAGCCCGTGAAAGTATGAAGGGAAAATTTGCAACTTTGTTTGTATTGTGTTATCAATGAATTCCGGCGGCGCGCGGCGCGCGGGGCGGCCCGGCTCGCGTAGCTTCACCTAGCGCGTACGCACGGCGCGGCAGTGTCCAGAAACATAAACTTTTTATAGATAACTTTGTGAAGTGATATCTCAATATTTTTGTATTGAGTGATACTAAAAGAAAAAACACGTATTCAATGATTTTTGCCAAAGATTAATATATCAAAATTTGGACGGTGACTAAAAATTCATCCTGTATACAATACATACATACAAATTATATTGATACTTCTATACTATTGTTTCTTTTTAATCAATACTCAATATATTTATTGCATTCCACAATGTGAACTTAGGTGGTAGGTACGTAAGGATATAATAATAATATGCATCATTGTGGGCCCTGTCGGGCATAACAATATAAAAATTAGGAGAATTACGAGGAGGGCTATTATAAATATTTAAAAATTTTATATTAATCTACTACTATTTTATTTGACATTATTAAAGTGCTTGTGGAGTGTATTTTCAGCTTAGAGCTTGGTATGTTTAGTCTATTTTTGTGTCGTAGTGTGTAGTGAGTCTGTATGTGTTCGCGTGTAGTAAACAGTTTTTGATTGTTTCTGACAAATTTGCACAATTCCAATATATATGTCGCGGCAAGCGATATTCTTGAATAATAAGTTGTGAAGTTGATTAACTTAGTACAGAGTCTATGGTGACCAGCGTGACGTTACTTGTCATTTGAAAATGGCGCGAATGTGTTTTCGGTAATGTCACGTGGACAGAGTCGTGCTCGTGTGTGGGAGCTGGGCGGAGCTCAGATTGATTTGAGGCACCGACGAAGACACACATCCAGTACGAAACTGTCAGTTACCTAGATTTGAGTTGTTTTGTGATTAAGATTGTTAAGTGAGGTTATTACTGCAATGAAGATTGCTATTCTACGTTATGAACTCTGTACCACGAAACCCCCATCGGTGTCAGCTCATCGCTCAGTCATCGCTGGCGGCGACATATATATACAAGGAAGTGTTAAAATTTTATGTTCTTGGAAATGGGGTATGCAGGTCTTCTTTGTAGTGTGAAGTGTTGGTGCATCTGTGCTATTTCCCCATAATATTACGCCATAGTTTAACCATGCGTATGCATAGGCATAATACGTAACCAGAGCAGTGGGGAGATTTGTTGTTTTTTTATTTCACGAATTAATATTACTATTTATTTAGCAAATCAACACGTCTGTTGGGGCGTAACTCCCAACAGTGAAAATGTTATGTTGGTTTATGGAAACCTGTTATGTTATGTTGAATGAGTAGACAACCGATTGGTATAAATGTTTTATTGCTACTGAAAATAATATGTTATACATTAATATACAATTAATGTTGAATTAACTAAACTGCAACGTTTTCACTATAAGTAGGACGAGTTATTTGCATGTACAGCGTAGCTCGTACATATTGCCCACCCACAAAGATAACTTAAATGTACATAGGAAAGTGTTAAATAATCTAGTTATAATGTAAAAAAGTAAATACAAGTAAAGTCATAAGTTATTAAGGAAATTCGCAACGCGCAATAGGCGACGTTGCTTTATTGAGTGTGCGTGCACTTGATAAGTGCGCCGCGCCACTGTTGTCTGTGACGTCAAATGACGCGTTGTCTGCGATGCTCGCTGTCGACCTTCTTCGGGGCATCGGGTTGGGAACAGATGGCGCTTCGGGTTTCCGTCGACTAGCCCAATGCTTGCGTAGGCGGTTGTAGGCGAAAATTGCGCACGCGAACGCTGCTGCCGCAGCTAATATGTAGATGACGACGTACTGGTGGACATCGTGGTAGGTTGCCTGATTTGACAAGATGTCTTTTGATGTTGCGATTTTCATTTGTTCTACTTGTCTGCCAAGCTCTTGCAGTAATGCTCTCTGCTCTGTTGATGTCTCATTCTCTTGAAGATGTTTTAGAACCTTTACAGGTAGGTTGATAATATTGTTGATTGAAGGAATTTCTGCAGGACCTGCGTCGACTTGGGCTTGAATTTTGTTTCTTTGTTGCCTTTGAGGATAAACAGTAAACATTTCATTACTAATTATGCAATCGTCATTTAAGGTTATGACACCGGCCTTGTGTAGCAGCTGAGTTGAAACTTGATGCCCGCAAATGATACGTATTTTGCATTGTTGACAGCAAAAATATAGGTAATGATTTACTTTGTTTAATTCAATCCACATGTCTCGGCAGGTTTCATGTTTGGTTTCGTAGTGAGGGGATTCCTTGTTCTTTATACATAGGCTCTCATCAGACTTCATGCGGAATACGGGTTTATGTAGTGGACACAATTGATTTGTTGCATCATTTTGCACGCATTGATGTATTTCGGATTCCGTCATTGGAATGTACGAATCTTTTTGTATGTTTATTGCTAACATTTCAGCAATAGGTATTAGGGTGGCCATATTCACACCATTGTTTTTCGGTATTGGTATTGTTCGATAGATTTCAAAGTTGTCTCTGCTGATTAAGGGTACTTTTATCTCGATTATTAGGTATCGTTCAGTTATTTTTGCCTTTACTTGTAGAAGATGATATAGGCGAAATAACTCTGTTTGAATGTTGGTGATTGGTAGGACTAAGTCCTTGGACAGTTGACCCGAGATTATGTTCAATTCATCCCGAAGCTGTTCTGGTGCGATGAGGTGTAGATTCATCTTGCCATTATAGATGTTTGTTACAGTATCTATAAGGGTCTCCTGGACGTTTCTAAGATGCTCAATCAGGCTATTTGCCGTAATAGCGGACATCACGAATTCGACCGACATTTCTTGAGAGTCCAGTTCTTTTTTGAGATTGTTCGTAAACTTCTGAAAGTTTAGCAGATGTTGGTTAAACTGTTTGTACTGTTTTTCTACGGCATCTTCCGACCTCTTAAGTAGATTGTATTCTGCTTCAATCACGGATGTTTGATTTCTTAACAATAGTGCCAGGTGTTTTTCGTTGGCCTTGACCAGGTCAATGTCTTCTTGATATTGTTTTGCGAATTCGTCGTCTAATACTCCGAACAGGGAGCGCGCGATAGAACCGACACCGTTGATAAGCCCACGTTTGCTTCTCGTATTCCATCGGCCTTGCGGATTCAGCAACATATGGTTGTAGTGTCCTATTTCATCGGTTGAGTGTTGTAGTTGTGATAAAATTACGTTACACTGTGTTGTCTGTTTTATTTTCTGGCAGACGTTTTCTAGATGATTGGCTAATTTACTGGATACTTCTATACCGTGCCAGTAGGGCTTAATGTCATAGTAAACGATAATCTTCCACTCGCCGCGTATTAATTGCATATTGGTTACTTTATCAAAGTATAGACCTTGTTGAAGCTCGACAATGTTTGTTGTGTTAGTGGTCGCGACAGGATTTAGTAAATACAGCAGTGCCATGACCAGTCCAATGAAGTTAATTTTTCTGTTTGTTGTTTTGCATTGTCGTGAACTTGACGAGTCGCAGTTCGTTTGTAGGTATGACTCATTGTCGTTTGTTTTTGTGGTGTTTTGCTGTTGAGCAGTTTCGTCACTATTGATAGGTAGGACGGATAGTTTTGTAACGGGTCTTTTCATTTGTCCGTTTCTTGTTTTTAGGCTAACGACCCGAACATATCCATCGTTTCCAGGGTGGAGCTCTGTTATTCGCCCCATGGGCCATTTTCCGGCTGGTATATGATCATCGTGAATCACCACTAGATCGCCTATCATTAGATTTTTCTGTGGTTTCTGCCACTTTGATCTGGCTGATAGTTGGCACAGGTATTCGTTCCTCCATCTCTTCCAGATTTCTTCGAAAATTTTTCTTGTTAGTTCCCATCTTGTTCTAGCATCTTCCTTTGTTTCGATGACTGTCAGCCCCGGTCTACCCGATAAGAAATGAGCCGGCGTCAGACAGTCTAGATCGTCTGTATTTTCACTGAGTGGGCACAAAGGTCTGGAATTCAAACAGGCCTCCAGTCTAGTTAGGATTGTGGTGAACTCCTCAAATGTTAATTTTTGCTCTCCTACTACTCGTTTCAAGTGGTGTTTTAGGCTTCGGACTGCTCGCTCCCACAATCCTCCCGCTGATGGCCACGCAGGAGCATTAAAATGCCACTCAATCTTCAACTCCGCGATTTCCTTTTGTAGTTGATCGTTTTTGTATGTATGTTCTATTTCTTCGTATTGCTCCACAAGTTGACGGTGTGCGCCGACAAAGTTTGTTCCGTTGTCACTGTACAAGTGGCGAGGAGAGCCTCTTCTTGCTGCCATCCTGTTTAGGGCTGCCAAGAATGCTGAACTGGTTAGATCTGATACTAGTTCAATATGTACAGCTTTGGTCACCATACATATAAACACTGCTATGTAGCCCTTCGTTGTTTTCGCTCCTCTGCCTTTGTTCATTTTAACGTCCACAAATCCAGTGTAATCCACCCCTGTATGGTAGAAGGGCGGCGCTTGATTTGCTCTTGCGCTCGGTAGGTTGCCCATCAGTTGATGTTCTTTTGTAGGGTTGTTTTTGCGGCACGTCACACATTTTCTGAGTTGCATTTTTGTTCTTCGGTTTCCGCCGACGATCCAGTATTTCTCACGTAAGTGTGATAGGGTGAGTCTCGGGCCGCCGTGAAACGTCTTTCGATGAGCTTGGTCGATGAGAAGATGTGTTAATCTACTGTCGTGTGGAATGATCATCGGATGTTTCATGTCTTCGGTTAGTGAGGCGTTTTTTAACCTTCCTCCTACTCGTAGTATGCCTTGATGATCAATAAACGGAGTGAGTGCTTTAATTTTACTGTTAGACTGCACCATGTTATGTTTTTGTAAGTAATAAATATCTGTGTCAAATATTTGTTGTTGAATTTGTTTTACGATCACGTTAGTTGCATTATCCAATTCGTGCAACGTCAGATATCTCGGTAGTTGACGCCGTTTTGGGTTTAATGCCCTGAGTATCCATGCGACAATGCGAATAATATGTTCGATAAAGCTGTGATTTTGTAGCAGTTTCTCTACAATGTTTGGATTTTCTATGTCGTGTTGAGATACGTTAACTTGTTTCCGGACTGTTTTTTCTTCTTGATCTGTGCTATAATTATATTTTTCTATGTTCTTTGTTTTCAGCGACGGTAACCATGTAGGCCCTTGCCACCAAAGTTGATTTTCTTTCAGCTGATTAGCGTATAGACCTCTGCTTGCGGCGTCAGCGGGATTTTCTTTTGTTTTGACGTAGTTCCACGCCGAGGATGGTATGACGTCGGTAATACTTCGTACTCTGCTTTCCACGAATGTTTTCCAGCGGGATGGGTCTCCTTGCAACCAACCCAGGACCACCATGGAATCAGTCCAGCCGTAGACGTGTACTTCGTGTTGAAATAATGACTGTTTGACTTTGCGCATTAGTTGCGAAAGAAGGTGTGCTCCATTCAATTCCAGTCTAGGCAGTGTTGTTGTTTTTCGGTGTGGTACAATCTTTGACTTCGCGGCTACTAGTATGATTGATGAGTGGACCCTTGCGTAGATGACACAGGCAAAGGCATCCAGGGAGGCGTCACTGAACCCATGTAGCTCCATTACCTGCTTTTCACCACATTTAAGCCATCTAGGTATTTCACAAGAGTTGATCGCCCTTACGTCCGCTTGTATCTTGCACCATTCCGCTTGTATGTTATTGGGCACTTCGTCGTCCCATTGTAAGTTTCCATCCCACAGTTTCTGAAATAATAACTTCAATTTTGTTGATACGGGAGCCAGCCAGCCGAGTGGGTCAAATAGTTTAGATATTTCGGCTAATAGACTGCGTTTGGTTTGCTTTTTGTTTACGTCAGAAATTGTGCATTGAAAGGCAAATTTATCCTCTCTTGAGTTCCAGCACAAGCCTAACGTTTTTAGTGTATTTTCTGTTCTGAAGTTGAAGACAATCTCGTTGTTGTTATGTTGTTCGGAGATGTCTTCCAAAAGTTCTTCATTATTTGATGACCATTTTCGAAGGTTAAACCCTCCATTTTTTAGTAGTTGTTTCAGGTCAGCGATTAATTTCTTTCCTTTTTCGATTGTATGTGTCCCATGAACGAGGTCATCCATGTAGAATGAATCATCTAGTACTTTGGAAGCCTCTGGGAACTGTTCTCGTTCATCTTTCGCCAACCTCCTGAGTGTCATCATGGCTAGGAACGGCGCTGCCTTAGTACCGTATGTTACGGTTGTTAGTTGATATGAGCGGATAGCTTGATTCTGTGAATCCCGCCATACAATTTGTTGTAGTTGTTGATCTGCAGGGGCTACCCAGATAGCACGAAACATCTTCTCTATGTCCGCTGTAAACGCATATCTGTATTGTCTCCATTTCATTAATAATGTTTGTAGGTCCTGTTGAAGATTGGGACCTTTGTACATAAGGTCGTTCAAACTGCATCCTGTAGAAGTTTTCGCTGATGCGTTGAATACCACTCTGTACTTTGTTGTTGTTGATTCAGCGCGTTGCACGCCGTGGTGAGGTAAGAAACACTCACGTGTTTTGTTACTAACTGTTGATAGTTTCATATGACCTAGATCAATATATTCAGTCATGAAGTCTTTATATGCTTTTGCCAAATGTGTTTGTTTTTCCAACTTTCTTTCTAAAGTTTTGAATTGGGCGATAGCCATTGGCTTGGACATCCCCAATCTACCCTCGAGTTCGGTCTTCATGGGTAGTCTGACTTCATATTTTCCACTCTCCAAGCTAACAAGAGTTTTTGCATGGATACTAAGATTTATAAAGCAAGCAAGATACAAGAAAAATCGCATGCAAAGTTATTTTACATTACAAGAATTAATAAACGCTAAGCATAAAATAATTTTATACGTACAACAAATAGAGTTCGCCCAGGAAGTACATAGCTTACAAGAAAATAAGCCACTATCAGCAAAAAACAAATTAATGCAATTGAATCCATTCCTTGACAACGAGGGACTTCTCAGAGTCAGAGGAAGACTAAGCAAGGCCAACATTAATGAAGATATGATGTACCCGATTATCCGGCTCGAAGGACCAAATGTTGGGGCGTAACTCCCAACAGTGAAAATGTTATGTTGGTTTATGGAAACCTGTTATGTTATGTTGAATGAGTAGACAACCGATTGGTATAAATGTTTTATTGCTACTGAAAATAATATGTTATACATTAATATACAATTAATGTTGAATTAACTAAACTGCAACGTTTTCACTATAAGTAGGACGAGTTATTTGCATGTACAGCGTAGCTCGTACAACGTCTTTTACATTTAAAAAAATATAGTCTATGTACCTAAATATTACTAGGCACACGTATATGTTATCACCTGGATAAGACCGTAGGACACCTTCTATCCCAAAATTCCTTAATCAGGTATTGGTACGAGTAATTAGGTATAAATGCAAGATATATCAAAATTGGTTTAGAAGTTTTCAAGATATCACTTTAAAGCGGTCGATGAAGATAAATAAAATTCGGATAAAGTAAAAATATATTTATTGACAAATTAAGAATTTTAACAATAATAATTATTATTATTATGTGCCTGTTGTGTCCCATTACAGGGCAAAGGCTTCCCTTCCGTCCTTCCACTCATCGCGGTTTGTTGCAATGTTAGTTCAAACGAGTGTTAACAATAAGTGAAAGTGAAAATCATTTATTTCAATTTAATTTACAAAAAACAAGGTAGGTATTTTTGAAATTTCTAACAGTAATTAGTAAGAAAGGTGAAGCTCAACGGACAACAGCCCATTCTAAATAGTCGCTTCTTATGGTTACTCTTTTTCAATAATAAATAGGTATATTTTGGTACAAACTTCATTCTAAAAATGACTTATAGTGACTTGAGAACCGTGTCACTACAATAAAAAAATACCTTCCTCGAAATTAATTAACTTGCTTATGTTTGTGAGCCTTAATATTCACGGAAATATTATTTGTTGATACTCCGTCTTGTCCTTCTTCTGGTTAAAATTGATACGTCAAAATTTTATTTAAACATTTAATGATAACCTGGTAAGTATACTGGAATAACACGCCTTACCATAGACTTGAACTTTAATACAATGTTAAATCTACTACTACTTTACTTCGTAAACTATTTTCTGATCTAAACAGAAGTTAATGACCATAATTTATTACCATTATTCTGTCTGCGGACGCAACCGTTCCTTCTTCTATGAACCATCTAAAAAGACCAAAAATAAGGTTAATGACGACACAAAAAATAATAATAATTAAAATTAAACCTTTGATATGAAAATTATTTACCGTGCAAATAGGTACTGCAGATTTATTCAACAAGCGATTACCCTTACTCGACAGATACATGTCTTGAGCATCAAAATGTATGGAGCACACCTTACTGAATCTATTTGGTGCCCAATCTTCCTGTCTTTTTTCTAAACGAACAGCTTTTATCCACAACAGTCGCTTTAGTTCATTTTTAGGAAAACTGAAAATATTACAACGACAATTAATCGGTAATTACTGTTTATATAATGTTCGTGTATTCAAAATAACCCACAAGCTTATGTTTGTCAAAAAATAAAATTTACTTATTTACAAAAACAAAAATCCAAAAAGAATAATTAATTGGGCTGGTTACGAGCACTTATTGCATAACACCGGCCACAATGAATTACTCGTTAGTGTTTTAATCACATTTGTATTTATTAGTATACATAATATTTAAATGCTACACTCTAACCGCTTAATAACTCGCCAGTAAGGGAAAATCCAGACACAATTTAGAATTGCCTATTTTTAAGCTGACTAAATAAACCTATTTTTTGGTTATAGTGTCAATGTCATTCAAATATTTGTTAGAACTGGTAAAACAGTAAATAAAAGGATTTCTTTTTACTCACCATGAAACTTATTCCAGTATCACTTTTCCGCCTTTCTTTGCATTTTTTGCACCACTTTACTACACAAGAAGTATTTTTTTTATAATTCCACCAATGTTTTTATCCAAATAATGAAACGTCAAACGCTTTGATCAATGCGACCTTCCGTCACTGAGTGCGCAGTAGACTAGTTCTCAAAAAAGACGTACTTTTAAAGCCCCGCCTACTTAGACGTACTATTCGTGGTGCCACTTTTTGAGTGCAATGCTGTTTCCATAGCTTTTCTAATTCAATGATAGAAACAAAGAAAACTATTATAGCTTATAAAAAAATCTTAGATTCTTTATCGCAGAGCAAATCGCCGTCTGTATGTTTTAATGGTAGTACTAATTGTGCTTGCCTCATCAATTTAAATCTAAATGCTGCAAAGTAGTTGTAACGCTTATGTAAAGAGTTCGTGATAGGGCTTGTCTGGTAATACACGCACGCCGGTTGCGAGTACTACGCACCTGACCTTTTTGAAGAACATTACCAGTAATAAATACATCACTATTGTTTAAATCAATTGTAATGTTAGTTTTGAATGAATACTTACATATACTTCATCTCTGTACGGATTGATGGAGGACGCATCAGACGTTGGACCCTTGTTTTTCACCACCTGAAATCAAAGAATTTCATTAATACTTTTTAATCACTTGCTTCTGCTCGAGAAACACACAGATACACACACAAACACAGGTCGCAGGATCGAATCCGGCTCGAAGGACCAAAAACATATACGAGGATAGTTTGCACACTTATAATAACGTTTAATTCTTATTTTTGTACCTAATTTTATTTTTAACGTGTGCCTGTGTCGTGCTAAATAAATGCTTTTTCCTTCTTTCTTTACTTATGGTTAATTGATGACGAGAAACCGGGGATGACAAAAAAAAATCGCTTTGAGTGCAGAAAGATCACTGATTTATTTTACCTAGTAAATATTATACTGAATGGTCACGCGTGTGTAAACGCTGAAGTTACATAACCTGCTTAATAGACTAGTTGACTAAATTTTAATTTTTAGTAACTCATCTAGTTTACTAGAAAATGTGCGACACATATTTTTTCTTTTTAAACGTAATCGAAAAATAACGGCGATGCATCGAATCAAATTGTTGTCATGACGTCATTATCCCGTACAGTTTATACTGAATAATCACGTCACAACCCCTCCCCCTCCTTAATTTGAATGCGCTTAATCTAAAAAAAAAAAACTTTTTTTTAATATTATAAACCAGTGCTTGACTGCAATCCCACCTGATGGTAAGCAGTGACCGCAATCAGTGAAGGTGAAGCGCAGTAGTTTATTAAGAGCCAGAGAGACAGAGGTTTATTTTGATTTTTACTTGTGTATATACTTGTTTATAGTCTAACTGATGCTCCGTCCACATGCCTATTATACAAATGTGTGGGTTCACCGTACACACCTCATCAGCACATTACCGTGTATAAAGTATCCTATGTGTTAATCCAAGAAAGGATTTCAGTTAAAATATAGGTACCTTAGCGATGCCCTTCTGTATGCACTCCTCCAGCAAGTCTCCCGCGTCGCTCAGGTTGGAGCTGTCGGACGTGTCGTGCGTGTCGAGCGTGTCGAGCGTGTCGTGCGACTCGTTCAAGTCGTGCGGCGGCGCAGCGGGCGCGGAGTCGATGGACAACACGGACAGGTTGGAGTTGCTGCCCGCTTTCGATAAGATGGCCGGCGTGTCCTCCGTGAAGTACACTTTGCACACCTCGCCTGGGGTTTGAGTGCCTGGAAAAGTACGAATTTCTCGTAATACACTACTTCTTATATCTCTATTAACTGAGCCGGCTGGCATATGTTAGAAAATGGCGGAACACAATAGAAAAAACAAATTGTAATAAAATAATATAAGTAAAGGTCTATAATCAAGATTAAAAACTGAAATGTAATTTTTATGGATTTAATTGTAATTGTAAATTTTATTTAAATTAGTTAGGTAGTTTCGGAGTTTATCCCGGACAAACAAGATCGTGATATTGCCACAAAAATGAAGAAAAGGTATTTATCAAAAAGCAAACAGACATTTAACACAGATTTACGAAATATTTACGTAGTTTCATTACAATATGGTTGCAATACATTACCTTTCAAAGGTTCATTGAGAGCGAGGTGCGCTGAAGGCAGAGTGCGAATTTGGTGTCTGGAAAAAAATTAATATTGGAATGTAAAACATTTCTATACCAAAACGATTTGTACGAAAATCATTAATACATTTTTAAATTTATACGGCATACACTAAAATGCTCATAATAAGTTGAGAAAAATGAGTACTAATGTAGTAATATGATTTACACGATAATAATTATTGTAATTTAAACTACAATTTTAATTTGAAAATGTAAATATTAGGCATTAGTCCACCTCTGTGCATTTGTGTGCTTGAAGTATTAAAACAAATAAATGTACCTGTTTCTATTATCTTGTAAAACGTCATCAGGATTATTGCTGGGTGATGAGCTGCCGATCTCTTCCTGATGAGTAACTCTTGGTAACAATTTCAGTGATTGCTGTGAAGAAAACAAAATGACGTGATCTCTCATAAAGGTAACTGACGTAAATGGAAATCGAAGCTTAGGACCAACTCCTTTCACACCCGCAAATCTTCAACCCCTTTTTTTCACATCAAATCAAATCAAATGTATTCGTAAATGTGGTGTCATTACAATAAGGTGTTTTTTTATGGTCAGTTCGCTACATTTTACCCGAAAGCATACAAATAATAACAAGGTTAGTGCTGTGTTAAACCCTCAGACAAACATTTAAAATTAAATAGTATTTAATTTTAAATGTTTGTCTGAGGGTAAAGAGTAAAGGGTGTATTCCACCCTTTACTTACGCACTAACAAAGACATCAGTTTTTAGACATCAGTTACGCTATTTTGTAAAAGACCTCCCCGTGAAAAAGGTAGGTGAAATGAGCAGTGGATGATGACTGTGTCTTACAAATATTGCCAACTCCCTTCATAGCTCACTTCACCTAGGTTTTCACGGGAGAATATTTCGGAATCGACAGACTGTTCATTCAACCCTTTGACCACTTGTATCACATGAATAAGACACATATTATTTCCGTGCCCCTACCCCGCGTGTCGTATTTTTGCGACAGAGTATTTGCATGTCTTTTTCGTTTTATTTTCGTAATATTAACACCATTACTAAACAGATACATTATTTTAAATGCAACAAAAACTTAAAATCGATACGACGATTGGTCCTCCTTATTCATTGTAGGTGTCTAATTGAATATTAGTACATTAGATACATAATAGTAATAAGTAGTCACCTTACACCAACACACACATACTGCACACATACATTCAAACAACGTTCATACAGTCCACTTATTTAACTATTGAAGGTGTAAGTTCAGTGCAAAATAAATGTCCTTTGAGTAAAGACGTTCATCGAGTTTTTATTTCACCAAACAAATAGATATAGACCTTAGTGCCCTAAACAGTAGGTATTGTTTTATTGATTTGTAGAAATTATAGCCGCGCGCTAGGGGCACGGCAACTGATCTTTAGCGGAAACTCTTAAAAGGTTAAACAAAAAACAAACACGCGTGCTTAAAGTATTAATCAAAAAATAGTGAGACTTTCTGTCCCTCCCGTGTCCAAATACCAACTGCGACCGCGATCTCACACATTGCTGGCCGTTCCTTCAGCACGTACAGTTTCACATTGCAACTCCCCCATGGTTCGCGTGCTTGCAATGCTCAATGCGTTACTGTCATCGACACCAAAGTGTGACGTATTCGCTACGAGATGGGTAGAATTATGTCGTGAATGTTTGAAATTTTGTGAGATGATGAATGAAAGATGAGTATTTTTCTTTTATTTTGTGTAATATTGTTGTTTTTTTTTGTGTTTAGTTTTTTGTGTTGTGTTTAGTTTTGTTTTTACCTGTATATACATATATATATTTTTTAAATTGTTTTACTATTATTAAGTGTGTTTTTGTTATTTTGTATGTTTGTCAACCATAAAGGTTTTTTTTTTTTTGATATTTTTTAGATTTGTGTTTAGTTTTAGTTTTTTTTTTTTGAAATGTACAACAACTTAGGTTAGTTTACCTGTCATGTTGTACATGTATATTTAAACAAATAAATAAATAAATAAAAAATAGATTTTTCAGTAAAATACTTCTTTGTAACTTCTAGCACAATATTCAAATGTACCAATTGAAAAACGAATCAATGTTTGTTAATATACACAACAGCGAGCGGCTATTGGTGAACATTAACAGGAAGTCCACGTTTACGATCACCAAAGGTCAACCAGATTGTGACTCACCTTGGGCAGCTTGGGCTCATCATCTATGGTGAGGCTGCTCAGGCTGGTGGCGGCGGAGAACTGCGCGGGAGTGTGCTCTACGAGGAACCGGGACACGCGCTCTTCGAACACTGAACCGACGCATGCGGGCTCTGTGGAATTAATAATGTAGATAGATATTTACTTTGAATTGTTCGCAGTTTGATAGTTATAAGGAAAAGAAGTTCGAATACTTTTCTATGGAAGCATTGGATATGCTTCAATAGAAAAATGTATTGCCAACATTTTTTTTCGATTTTTTCACGAACGATGAATGTAGTATACATAATTACTATTACTTAAAAACTTTATGTTTATGGAGCGAACCCTAAAATAGAGAGTAAAAAAACAACTTTTTCTTACATTTAAGCGTGCGTAACTCGTTTCAGAGTTCGCCCCATAGTCTTCTTTTTATCGTGCAGTAACAAACGTGGTGTCAGAGTTTAAATGGCGCCCATGGGCCTTGGCATCATACGTCCTGGAGAAATATCCCCATAGTCAAAAGTAAAAGTTATTCATAATAATGGGTACAACAACCCCTTTTCTATACCTTACCTTGCCGAAGTATACAAGGTGTAAATAAACCGACCCGACTGTACATATAATTAAGTAACATTGGCAAAATAAATTGCTGGAAAAAAACTTTTTTTCCATCTTCAAAAAAGAGATGATCTTTATTGCGCGCAATGTAAAGCTCGCCACTTTCGATCAGCTGAGCCGACCGGCCGGCCGCGGACGCCGCTCTTGGTCGCCTGTGTTTAGTATTCTTTGCATTTTTGTAACTTCAAATGCGTAATTTGTTTGGAGAAATAGGTAATTTTGATAATGATTGTTTGGAAGAAAGTTTACTACACTACTTATTAATGTTTGGGGGACAGCGGCGCGCTGGCGCCCGGCGAGTCCGGGATCTCGCTCGGGGAGATGCAGCCTGACGTCAGCCGGCTGGGACAATGCAACAATGTTTGTGTACCTTGTGGTGGTGTGGAGAGTGTCGACAGCGCAGTGAGGTCGTCAGGCGCGGGCGCCGCGCGCGTGCGGGGGGACAGCGGCGCGCTGGCGCCCGGCGAGTCCGGGATCTCGCTCGGGGAGATGCAGCCTGACGTCAGCCGGCTGGGACAATGCAACAATGTTTGTGTACCTTGTGGTGGTGTGGAGAGTGTCGACAGCGCAGTGAGGTCGTCAGGCGCGGGCGCCGCGCGCGTGCGGGGGGACAGCGGCGCGCTGGCGCCCGGCGAGTCCGGGATCTCGCTCGGGGAGATGCAGCCTGACGTCAGCCGGCTGGGACAATGGAACAATGTTTGTGTACCTTGTGGTGGTGTGGAGAGTGTCGACAGCGCAGTGAGGTCGTCAGGCGCGGGCGCCGCGCGCGTGCGGGGGGACAGCGGCGCGCTGGCGCCCGGCGAGTCCGGGATCTCGCTCGGGGAGATGCAGCCTGACGTCAGCCGGCTGGGACAATGCAACAATGTTTGTGTACCTTGTGGTGGTGTGGAGAGTGTCGACAGCGCAGTGAGGTCGTCAGGCGCGGGCGCCGCGCGCGTGCGGGGGGACAGCGGCGCGCTGGCGCCCGGCGAGTCCGGGATCTCGCTCGGGGAGATGCAGCCTGACGTCAGCCGGCTGGGACAATGCAACAATGTTTGTGTACCTTGTGGTGGTGTGGAGAGTGTCGACAGCGCAGTGAGGTCGTCAGGCGCGGGCGCCGCGCGCGTGCGGGGGGACAGCGGCGCGCTGGCGCCCGGCGAGTCCGGGATCTCGCTCGGGGAGATGCAGCCTGACGTCAGCCGGCTGGGACAATGCAACAATGTTTGTGTACCTTGTGGTGGTGTGGAGAGTGTCGACAGCGCAGTGAGGTCGTCAGGCGCGGGCGCCGCGCGCGTGCGGGGGGACAGCGGCGCGCTGGCGCCCGGCGAGTCCGGGATCTCGCTCGGGGAGATGCAGCCTGACGTCAGCCGGCTGGGACAATGCAACAATGTTTGTGTACCTTGTGGTGGTGTGGAGAGTGTCGACAGCGCAGTGAGGTCGTCAGGCGCGGGCGCCGCGCGCGTGCGGGGGGACAGCGGCGCGCTGGCGCCCGGCGAGTCCGGGATCTCGCTCGGGGAGATGCAGCCTGACGTCAGCCGGCTGGGACAATGCAACAATGTTTGTGTACCTTGTGGTGGTGTGGAGAGTGTCGACAGCGCAGTGAGGTCGTCAGGCGCGGGCGCCGCGCGCGTGCGGGGGGACAGCGGCGCGCTGGCGCCCGGCGAGTCCGGGATCTCGCTCGGGGAGATGCAGCCTGACGTCAGCCGGCTGGGACAATGGAACATATTATAAGCAAATCAATTACACTTATTACATAATAAACAGTATTGAAGAAGAGATAACTAGGATAACTGCTTTGAAAATGTAACCTCGCATTGTCTCACCTAACTTCAGACAGCACAGACCCCTGGTCGTCTTGCTGCGAGCACTCGGGCAGCGAGCCGAGCGAGCTGGAGCGCGAGAACATGAGCGGCGTGTCTTCCACGAAGCGCTGCGGCGGCGGCGACGCGGGCGCAGAGCCCTCGCACACGGACAAGGGCTCCGTCGCAAACGTCACTGCTTTGGAACCTACACAGATAAAACAAAAAAAATGCTATTTGTAAAATTTAATTTAATATGGTGTGATGATGATGAGGTGGATTAGAAGAATAAAGCATTGGATTAAGAGAACAGTACAGAAGAAGTTTGGATGGGATTATTTTGTTAGGGTCTTTATTTTTCCTTATCCTCATTTTTGTAACTGCAGATAAATAGTGAGCGGTTACCTTCTTTATCCTTAGCCGAACTGCTGGTACTTTGCTCCGGTGGGCTCGGGTCCACGTTAATGGTCGCCATAGCGTTCCTCTTAGCCAGGCTGTCTTCCTCTGTGGGCTCCCCGAGACTGCTCAAAGAGCTCACTCTCGAGAAGTACCCAGGAGTGCCTTCATCACAGTAGTTCACAGGCTTCTCAGGACTTATCATGCCTGAACTGAACTTCGTATCAAAAACTCCTCGTTTTTCAGGAATCGGTTCCGGTACTGACTTTTGAGGCGTCGATGCTGCTCTGTCGTTGTCGGGGTTCGGCGGGTCTTCGATGGAGCAGGTGTCCTTTTCGTCTGAATGCGTCATCGCTTCAGGATTCGGTTTGACGGATGCTGCTGCTTTCTTATTGTCTTTGCCGATCACCCTGAGATCCGACATTGAGGTGGCGGTTGAGAAGATCGCCGGTGTTTCATAAGGAGTGCCTTCTGTAGCGAAGTGTTTGATGGTGTCCTCGTCAACTGATGGAACAGCAGGTTCGGACATGTCTGACCCAGTCTCCGATTGATGTTCAGCATAACGTAAGGAGTAGTCTGTAGGCTGATCCAAATCAGTCTCCTGGTAATCACCGTAGGTGGTAGGACTGTCCTTCTTCGAATACTTTTTGTTTTCAGTCTTTGGCTTTTCAACCTCGGTCTCGGTGTTTTTAGTCTCCGAGTATTTCCTGCTGAAGTCTATGGGCTGGTCGCAAGAATCCTGGTCGACGTCAAAACCGGATTCTGTGTAATTTGTTCTCATTTCTGTGGTACTTCTAGGCGGAGGAATTGGAGGTTGTGCAGGGTACCGAAGGAAGGAGCTGTCTTTGTGTTGTTTAGAGGAAGATTTTAACGATTCGCCTGACATTTCACTCTTCACGAGGTCTTTATTTCTAGGTGTTGGTACTGGCACCTTACCGGTGCGCGTGGCGCGTTCAAACACAGAGTCTGAATGCGTGCTAGTGACTGAATCCTTACTCTCTGACCGATTGACGTTACCCGCACTACCCGTGTTAGAACGAGTGACCAAAGCACCCTTTAGCAAAGTGTTACTGCAGCTCAAATAGCTTGCCAAGTGTGCGCTGTGACTTAAAGATATTTGTGATGTCAATGTCCCCATGAGAGGTGAACTGGATGTCATCCTATGCCTTTCTAAATTCATGGCAATCTGTCTCTCCGTAGCTGTGAAGAGATTTTTCTCTTCTCTATTACTTGTTGTAGGAGACGTTGCTGGTTCAATATTGTCGCAAGTTTCAGCCAAATTTTGGTCTAATTCCTGCTCCAAAGCTTTTTGTTTCCGAGCTCCTAATGTTGGTAAAGCTGGTAAGTTCATGTTCCTAGCTGTCGTGTCTAAGGAGATTATGTGCGTTTTACCCGGTTTGGAATTGAGCAAATTTTTTAGGGCAGCACTAGAGCCCATCGCTATCATTTTATGCTTAGAGTGGATAAGACTCCTAAGCATTGGCACCGCTCCGTGGTCCCATAGGAACTGCTGGTCATGTGGGCACCTCGCGGATAGGTTCCATAGTGTGCCGCACGAGTTGCTGACTACAGTGAGACTCGGAGACTTCAGGTGCTGCAGTAAGACACTCAAACAATTTCTCTCCCGGAGAATTTGCCTGTAATCTTCCCGGACGGCGATGTGACTCGACACGTTCCTCATGATGCCACCTGCGTTCTCCACAATCGCTAGTGTTTTTGTAGGTGAGTTGTAACTAAGCATATCAACAAGGAAGCCCAGAGCTCCTTCAACGGAACACAAGGCTACTTTGTTCATCGAGCAGTGAGCTGTCAAGTTCCAGAGGGCAGAGAGGACCGACTTAAGTGTGGCCTCCTTTTGACACGTCATAGCGGCTTTTGTCAAACCTTTGACGGCTCCTACTTCTCTAAGTACTTGTTTGCTGTTGGTATCTGCTCTCCAGGATAGGTTTCGCAGCACGGCTGCTGTCACCTGTAGACATAATAATGATTACACTAATATTCTACTTAAAAAGTTTGTCAATGTTAAATATTTTAAAAGAAATTTACGTACCTGTCGCATATCATCATTAGGTGACTCCAGCTGCTCAACAAGAGCTAGCATGAAGTCTTTGAAGGAGCACAACAAGGACTTGTTGTTGCCGTCTCCAAAGGTGAGGTTCGTCAATGTCATTCCCGCGTACTTCCTCATGGTTAAGCACGTGTTATCATCAGTTCTGCTTCCGTGTGCTGCCTGGTCGCCGCTCACTAACGCAGCCAGCGCCTGCAGTCCTCCCAACTGACACACCACATGCCTGTGCTCCTCATCAAAGGATAACTTCATCAGAGCTGCAACGCTCTGACTTGGATGCTTAGTCGCATCATCTTCTATTACTTCCTTTCCTTCTTTCCTCATTTCCACGAGGTCTTCTAATACGTAACAATATTCTCTTACTTGTTCCAACAACCTCCAAACTCTAGCTTCTCTTCGGCCTGCTTTGTCGTCAGTCTGTGTGTGGATTATGTTACGAAGCGCCTTCGCCGCGCGGTCTCGAGTTTCTCTGGGGACCTTCGAATGTATTAACTGAACTAGTAACGGAATGCATCCCGCTTGTCGCATAGCGATACAACTTTCAACAGACCTGCTCATTTCCAATAAAGGGCCGCTCAAATCTGCATTGTTTTCTGGAGATAAACTTAAAAGCGAAATTAAGGAACAAACGCATTCCATCTTATTTTCTATGTTAGACGAAGGTCTTGTTCCTTCTGCGGAACCGTTACTAGAGAAACTGCGAACGCTGGCGGAGTCATGACCTGTCCAGACATCGCGTTCTCCTGGCCAGGTCCCCCGGTAGAGTTGGGAAGCTCTTTTGTCTCGCTCACTCGATCGTGCCGCACTTTCTAACCCATAATGTAGAGTGCTTCGGTAACTTGTTCTGTGGGGTCGATCTTCTGAACTGGAGTAAGTGGAAGTCTGGTTTTTCTGTGGCCTCTTTGGCAGAGCTCCAGCCTTCTTTTGTGCTTGGCTGTCATCGCCTTCGACATCGTCATCCAGGAAATTTGGGTTTGTGATGTCACTGCGTTCGTCAAATTCATCGGGCGATGGCGAGTGGTCGAGGAAGTGTGGCTTGGGGATTCGGCATTCGATATTCGACTTGGACGGCGGTTGGTAATCTTCGTCAAGAAAATGCGGGCGGGTAGAGAGAAGGTCGGGCTCTAGGGTCTCTAGTTCAAGGGTGAGGTCTCGCGACCGCGCCTTGTCGGATATCTTTGGGGGAATGTGTTTGGGGACGATCTTGGTTTTGGTGTCTTTTGGGTCGGGTAAGCGGCGCGAGTCAGGCGAAAGAGGGGAAGACGCATCTAGAGGCCCGCGAGGGGGTTCGCTCGAAGTGGAGGGGGTGCAGTCTTCACTTGCCGAGGGTCCAGAGTCAGTTAACGGTGAATTCGAGGAGTCCATGCTGCTCCAAGGATCTACCATCACTTCGTTCTCCAACTGCAACAAATTAAAAATAGTAATTTAAATGTCAGGCCGTTTTAGGGTAAAGAAGTCAAGGTGACTGGTGGTGAGGTAATCAGCTTAAGACGAATGCTGCCCCAAATAAGCATTACACTTAAATTACCCGTATGGTCAAGGCCGGTCGGTCGCAGCAGTATAGGTGAGTCGGGCGTACTGACAATTGTATTCATTTGTTGACGGTTAAAATACCGGTTGGCCCAGCACGATAAAAGTACACGTGCGCGTGAAGAGACCGTGCGTGCAATATCCTTAATTAGGTACCAGAGTAACGAACAGGGGACACAGTGCCAATTTATTAAATAGACCTTCATCATACAACGTTACAGTTACAACATTAACAGTCATCGGGGCGCATTGTAGCAGAGTTTGAATACATAACGTGATGCGTTGAATGATGTGCAGTTAACGGAAAATGAATCATTGATTTCAAGGGGAAAGATGCACGCCTATCTATCTATCTATCAAGGTTCATCGTGCAGATTCAGAGATTTACAGAATTATCTGCTACAAATATGGAGTGGCATTACGTTTGTGTGTCACGTATGACCACCCGTATGGGGGCTAATGCGTATAACATTACAATGACTCACGATGTCTACAATGTGATGGTGGTATAGTGTTACTGCTTACGTCATAACCTCCTATTAACGAGTTCCCCTTGGATGGTTAGTTTCATGAAACGTAAGATGTGTATGATTAAATCAGGCCAGTTTAATGAGAATATATCAAGTTTGGACGTGGTACATGAATTTATAACGCGCAATATTGGGATCGTCGTAAATATGCCACTTTGTTGTTTTGTTTGGATTGGACTACTTAATTGACGGGTGGATGTACCTCAATAGTGCTTTGAGGAAGAACGCGGTTGATTTCTTTGTACAGTATATTAAAAATAATACAGTAATGTATTGCTGATGATTTTTTAGCATTGCAAGCTTTAGCATTTTATTGACAACTTTTACCATTATACAATTGCTGAGCGCAAATAAATTGATACAAAAATATTTTGGTATTTAGCAGATACCTTTAAGCCTCTAAACACTCACAATATAAGACCCGCCGCAATTTTAAGTTCAATAATATTGTGTGAAGAATGACTTCAAGACATTGCCCCTTTCTTTGTGTCCAAATCAAGTGATTGTGTCTTAGAGCATTGTCTCAAGTTACTACAGCCGATTGGCACGGTGGCCGGACAATGGCTAGACGAGGCACTACCGTCCGGTCCGGACACAATGGCAGGCGCCGCCGGTCATCGCTAATTGTACTTGGTAGTATTCGAACCAACGCGCGCTACCCCGGACGACACAGATTTGCATTTTATAGGGATTTGCTGTTTTATTTACTTGTTATTAAGTTTAAATTCGGATTTGTCGTAAAACTTGGAACATAAATGACACGTTTTTATCATTTAGGAACAAACGTAAATCGCACTGTAACCATAAAATTGCACGACCTACAGCTACACATAAGTATTCAAAAGCTATAATCCCAGACATAATATTCGAAAACACACTACTAAAATAGTTCGCGTTAAAAAATATTTCAGTCCGAATCTCCAGCCAATTGCAAAATTTTATATACCCATTTATTTCTGAAGCCAAGCGAGATAAAGTAACCAGTTATACGAGAAACTTCACGCTGTATGATTTAAAGCGTATAGAGTGGTTGCATAAATTGATACACATGGTAATAATATATTCATCGAGATAACTGTGGCAAATAATGCTTTGAATGTTTTAAAACAAAATCCAAAGAAGATAACAAAAATGATGGTAACTAGACGACTCTTACTACTACTTACCAAATCACTATCATTAGAAGTTGATACATCTTCAAGAGGGTTCCCATTTTCCATATCGACACCAGAATCGTTGGGGTCTCCCCTCCTTCTCGTCATATTAGTCCGGGTGATGTCGTGGAAGTTGCGCCTGAGAGGGTTGAAGGCGATGCGGAGGTCCGTAGTAAAGTCATCGTATAGTTTGAACTGGTTGGCGTTAAACTCCGTGTCGTTGTCCAGGACATCATGGCCCATAGATACTCTGGAGCGTTCGGCGCCTTTGCTCATGTAAGACACCTTGTAATAGTCCCGCGAACTCATTTTGATAGCACTTTGTTTGACCGTTTATTTCATAATGTTAAAAAACTCCTAGAATATTTCGAAATTAGAATTTGTGGTCGAATACGTCGGTAACTCGGTAGCCGAAAATACCATGTATTGGATACCGCCGTGTGTCGAATAGTAAGTGTACTCTTCGCGCAGAATATAGTTCTCGTAAATCATAGTAGCGAACACTAAACCCCATTATAGAAGCGTTACCTTCGAATAAACAAAACAGCACTGAAACGTTTCAGATTGGGCGCGAAATAGGTCAGCTGTATGGCGAATTTAGAAGGGCTCTCATGGGAGGCACAAGTTAAAATTTTATTATGATCTGATCTGTAATTTTACCACTTTTTTATTTGGCCGCAAGCCAGATAGTGACGATCATTGTATAGTATACATGTCGAGCCAGCGTTTTCACACATCCTCTCAAAATCTTGTGAATGAAAATTTTATGTAGTAACAAAGAAAACTGTAGAAATTCTCGTGGACTTATTAATTGGGTCATGGTGAAGTTAATTAGGAGCGCCGTAATCTAATTGTTTACCTACATTCTATTGTTGTGATGGTGAGCGGATGAAACTGAACGTGGTATAAACATATCACGTTAACATTGGACTCGTAAATTCTGGCGCACAGTTGGGTTCGGGAGTACAAACCGCTCGTAAATGTCTTGTGGAAATAGCGTTATCTGTTTATATTGGACTTACTCAAGGCTACATAGAATATACCTACATTAAGAAAAGTAAATGAGACGACAACATTTACACTGTGCTTTCATTAAGATAAACTGAATCTACATTATAAAGAAAATATGTAACAAGTAATCAGATTTTTTTTAAGTTTCACGGACCAAGTATTATAACTGGAAGTAGTAGTTCGGTCTAAATAAGTTTATGCGGAAATTGGGTACCTTTATGATCAGTCTCTTCAAAAAGTGCTAGCCTTATTCATCTCAGGTAGGCCAATGCAATTTGATAACCTTAAGAATAGATGTATGCCTATTATTTCTGGACTGAGTTTGCGAATTTTTGCAAAAATCTATACTACCTATTTCAAGACTTAATGGTGGTGGTTTTTAATAAAACACATAAGAAAAAATCATTTTGGTGTGAATAGTCTACGACTTAGGAGCTGGGGCTCGAGTCTGCTATTGCAATCGTGTCTCAATGACCGGTCATTGATCGAATATTTGACAACTTCGACAGTTTTTGTATGGGAAATGTGTCATAAGTTTGACGTTATACGTCAAAAATCGATCATTGACCGGTCATTGAGACACGATTGCAATAGCAGACTCGACCCCCTGGACTGCTGCTACAACAACATATGGACTGTCAACTGATTTCCTGTGTCGATTGATAGAACATTAATAAAAAAGCATCTGGTATCGGTAGTTTAAATACTAAGAAACCTTGAGATAGGTACTGGGCAATTCTACTACTCGTATAATACGATAACGACCTAATACTAGGTGATTCATTTTATCTTTACGTTTGTGTAGAAAGTAAAACCAACGTTACTCAAAAAAAATGGTTAGATATAGGTACATTGTCTGAAGATGATTTAGGAAACTGCTTTGACTTTGGTGCAGAAATAGAAAAGAATAAGTAGTTATTTTCACTCCTCATGTTACAAATTTCTCTTATAACTTAAATAGAAAACCATTACAATGAATACATATTTGTAAGAGATAAGAAAAAGCAAGAATAGAAATAGGTACAGCACTTACGAATTCGGTAATTTCCTTCAACTAACAAATTCATGAATGAAATTGTTTAACGTATCTAAAGTAAAAGTAAACCTTGACATGTTTTGATAGGATACTGTTATTCATTCAGAAATAGAAGAATTTCAAATACATTTTGGATATATTGCGATTCGATTTTGTTTTCATGAAGGCTTATTGGAAGAATTCTTTCTCAACTCCATGATTCCCCCTAGTGAAGGGTTACATGTAAGTTAAGAACTTGGTAGTTATTTCAAACACCCTCGACCCAGTTTCCGAGCGGTGCTTTGATGGTTTTTCAATGGCTCTTAACTCCGGGAGTCCAGGGCCCTACGGAGAATCAATAATGATGTTGCAGAAACTGACTTAACAAATGATGAGTAATGTTTTTGTTTTTCTTCGGAAGTTAAAAGCTGATTTAGTTGCAAGAAGTGGTGATACTTAAAGTGTAGAAATAACAGGCTTTGACCGCGGTGAAGGAATAATAGTGGCAGGATGTTAGCTAATCTCTCAGTACAAATATATTTTCCTGAAAAGAGCTTATGCAGTTAGAGAAATAACGCCTTATACAGACAAGCAAACAGTTAGGTATACATTGATCAAAGCTTCTAAAGCAAACACTGATCTTACAGCACATCAAAAAACAATAGACCAAAATGGAGAAAAATCAGTCAAGCCCAGTTATAAACCAGACAAGGCGTTTACTAAATACGGTGTATCTGCGCTAGTGGGCAAGAGTTTACCAATTGAAAAAAATGATTGAATCCATTGCTTTGCACTAAACTTTTTAGGTAGAAAAAGCAAACGGCCGTAAAATTCAAGGTGAGACCCAAACACAAAAACCATAAACAAACAGTTGACCGAAAACGGTTTGGGTCGTCGAACTAGCGTTGCGTAAGTGAAAACATTAGCGAAGACCGTTCCGAGCGATTACGTCCACGAGGTTCTGTATAGGTACACATGTAGGAGGCTATAAAGTGGCCGCAAAACCCGAATCTGGCCAACAACAATGTACCTGAGTGGTCGTAATACACAAATAGGTTAGGATGTTGGAACTTACCGGCAACTGCAGTGTTGAAACTCTTTAACGTACCTTGCGGTGGAACATTTCACGTTTATGGAAATCTATCGCAGTAAATTACATTATGAAACGAGATTTATTGAAATAAGTAGCTATATTTGCTTCCAGCGCAACTGAGATTGCCACGTTTGGTGAATCTGAATATGGGAATTCAATATTTTAAGACATCTGGTTTATAATATAAAATTCCCATGTTGAGAGGCAGAGATGAGTTGGAAGTTGCAACGGTAATAAAACAGGCCTTAAAACAACTATCAATCACTAAAAACAAACACAGCAAAGCTCCAAATAGTAGTGATTTAACAACTGTTTTACCGTTTTACTCATTTGCATTGATTAATCTGGCCAGTAATATTGCACGATTAAAAACATTGGCAGCCGGACAAAAGCAACCATTTATAAATGCCAACTCCGCAACGATGTGTCCTAAAATAATCAATAATGACTTAAATTGATAGCTTTTGTAATGAAACCCTCCAAGGTTTAACAAACAATCGTAGAAATAAATCCTGGTGTGTTTCTAAAACCACATTGTGACAGAGGAAGACGTATGAGAACAAATGACGGATTTGGATCTGTGACAACCGTACAGGAAGAGGGAGCGTTAAAAATAGAACGCATATTAGTTTTAGAAGACGCAAAGTAAACCGCTAACGATTTAAATGATGCAATAATAGGATTTGGGAAAGCAGTAACTAAACCGAATAATGAGGGCGCCTTAGGACTTAAGGATGCAGATAGCTTTATTGGTAAAAAGGATTTAGGAATAATATTCTTAAATCGAATTCAGAATCTACAGCATAATTATATTGTGACTATTACAACGCTCGAGCACGATTGATGTAGGTACATAATTCAAACGTGAGAATTCTTTGCATGTACACAATGATTATGGTATCACACTATACTACAATACCTCACAACAATTCTCGCATAAGGTAACGAAAAAACAAAATTTCATCAGTAGACGTAACACCGAGTAACATAGAGCAGCGAAAAAAGATGCAACCATTAATCATTCGGAAGAATAAAACAAAATAAGAGCATACTCTCTAGCCATTAGGCACATGAAAGCAAAGCCACTTACAGTGGTGAAAGTGTTATGGAATTTCGCGATGCACCCGGCCATTATTGTAATTGGAGTGAGACGGTACGTCTAGACCGACATGGCAGAGTCGACAGAGAGCAGCATGATGGATAGGGTGCAACGTTCGAGGACGTTGACCGTCATCGTAAGTGCTTAGAAATCAACGCGACTATAATTGAGTCTATTGACGTCTCATATTTTGCGTTTAATTACTTCTAATTTACCAGGTGCCAACTAGTACATTTCAAAATACAGTGAAATCTGCTCATATTTATAACGCTTGACTTTAAATATTGATAAAGGTTAATTTCGTTGACTTCTAGATAGTAAATCTCTTATCGAATATCAATTTCTTAACAGAAATTTGTTGTTATCTCAATGTGACATGCAATAAAATTATTTTCTCCACAATGTCAATAAACAAATGATGACTTCAATGTCAACTACATAGCTAACTTCGATAAAGTTCATGCGAAATATCTCTAGAGTGAAAACCTACGCACAATGCATTTTTCTACACTATTTTATGAGGCAATTTACATTTTCAGTACATACAAAGGCGATAAATTAACAGCTATATTTTGAAAGTTGTTATTTGATTCATTATTTGCTTTTATCTTTTCAGACTGATTGTCTCATATTTACGAATGGCGTTGGCCAAACCAGTAGTTAATTCTACCAAAACTAATACTTTTACATCATCAAATAAAAAGTATTCTCAAAGCGTTTTACCACGCTAATTAAACACGAGTAGTGCAAGTTGCAAAGTGATAGGAAAGTGAAAGTGTATAAGAGTATCTAGATTGTAGAGAACAAGATAAAGTTCAAGAACATTTCTTATCTAGCTAGTATCCAGCATTATTTGTTGGTAAAGTTAGGTCCTACGCATAAATTAAGGAATGTGAAATATAGCTATATTTACTTAATAGATTAACAATCCGCAAAGTTCAACAATACAGACAACGATGTATTTAATTCATTATAGTTAAAGAAGATAAGGATACAGAACAGCATACAAAGCTCCATTCAATTCCTATTTAGGTAAGTGCTAGACCAGGAATGAATTGTACTATAACAATGTGTTTAAAGATAGCAATATTAGTAAGTGCATACTCTTTTAACATAAATATCGTACAAACAATTCAGCGTACAGTTTCTTATTCCACTTTAAAAGTAATAGACAATGGAACAATATTTTTCTATCATTCAGCGTGGAAAGTGTCTCTTAAGTGATGTTACATAATGAAGCAGTAATTAAATTGAACGAAAACAAAACAGTAGTAATAATCTTAAATTACTATTTATGGAATAATATAGAATCATTTTTCCTTTGACAAAAATATATGGTCTACTAAACAAGACTAAGATGAAGACAAGACTAAAACGACTTAAACGGCTTTTGTCTTCTATCGATCGAATAAAGTAATGCTTGGAGATTCAAGTGTCTTTCATATCAGGTTAAAGAAATCGTTCATGATGTGATACTAAGGACGACCACACCATACGATGAAAGTCACCACTCAACCACTTGGGACTATATTTAGGAGCCAATACGTTCAAGCTAGTGTCAATGACTGGGAGATCCAACAGATGTCAATCAACTTCTTGTTATTTTTATTTAAGTTCAGATTTCAACTCAGACCAATGTTTCAGACCGAATTCTTGTCTAAGGTAATACACGACAACAATATGAGTTCGAATGAGTCACTTTTGCGTCAAGCATCATCAAAATTAGTACAGACATTTCAGCTTGATTTAACACTGACAACCATCTGGTCATAATTTCTCTTAAAATTGGAATTAACAATAGTTGTTGGCTGTTTATCAAAACTAGGGAAGACGCATCCCACCTGTTTTAAAATTTTAATGTTGACTTGTACTGCGAAATTGCGACATGGTTACACGGGTAATCAGTTAACCTATATATATTTCTGAGAATGCTCCGGCCGGGTCAGTGCATCTAGGCTGCAATGCGGCACTCGTATTCTTGGCTCCGGCAGACGACCTTCAAAACGAATGCTATCTCAATAAAATTGTATACAGGGTATCGTTTCGCAATAACAGCACAATTTAGTTCTTTATTCGTGCTAGCGTAAATAATGTTATAGCCGGAGTTTACATACATTTTATGATTATTTCGGTATTAGAATTGGAATCTAGCAAGCTTAAATTTTTGGTGGATGGATAAAATTTCACATTTAATGGTCATTCAATTTTCTGAGCATTGTGAAACAAATATGAAAATCTGGTTCTGGTTTGCGTGGTGGACCACGCAAATAATGTTTTAGTCAGTGTTTCTATTGATATACAACCCAGTAAGACTTCCAATAGAAGAGAAACTGCAGTGAGAATTTCTAAAGAAACTAAAGCTCATAATGCAAAATTTAACAAATAGGCAAGTGGATAAAGCAAATAAGTGGCTATATTAAGCTACAGTTATTGCCTCCCACAACAGAGCTAACTAATCAATTTAGAAAAGCTAGAACACACATCGAGGCAGATTTGGAGCGGCCGCGCCGTGTGGTCGCATGATTGATCGTGGCGACAGATCTAACATAGCCAACAACTAAATAAATGTGTATCATTGAAATGAATTTCCTGTCTCTTTTTTATTTATATTTCCACCGTCTACAGAAAATGTTTTAGGATAACAATGTCTGAAATGGAAGGGTAACCTAATATCTTCGTAACATGAGTCCCAAAATGTCTCCGGGGCCCTTTCTACCTCCACAACGAGCCTCAGCGGCGGGTTATTGCCGTCATAACTAGGTTACGCAGATGGTGACCGCATGAATTTGCAGTACACCTGTGTGCCACAAGCTGAATATCAAAGGCATTCTCCTAAAATTGGCGTTGTTAAAACCTCTCTTGCGACAAGTGATGAACCCTGTATTTTAACGTAAGAGCTTAGTAATAGCCGAAAAAACTTTTAACATGGCGATTCTAAATCTGAAATCTACAGATTTAGTAGAAATCCAAAAGCATTTTTAAAACCACTTTGTCATAATAACGTCAATACAGAATAACAATCAGACACCAATTAGTTCTAAAGACACGCTGAAGAGCATATTTGAGATGGTCTACATCAGATCGCATTGTCATCTGTCGTAGATGGGAGGAATTTTAAGCAGTTTGGTATGGACAGAACACGCCATTCGAGATTCCTAAAGATGAAGATTATTCAATTAATTGATACGAATTGTGATTAGACAGTAGAATTTTGTTTGGCTCAATATGTGACTAATTATGAGCTTGTATTTAGCTGGAGTTTGTGACGGTTTTGTACATTTCATCAATCATTGTATGCTACCGACTTTTCCTTGTATGCTTCAAAAATGGCTTTATATTTTTGTACGTTCACGACTATTACTTACCTACCTACATTATTAACAAGTGTTTCTCATATAAGTGAATGTAATGTTCTGTTTTAAGAAATAACTGTCCCTCTCCTTATATGTTTCATATTCTAATTATTAGTATAGGTACCTATATTACCATTAATGCGTACGTATCAGTAACTAATAAGTACCAATGGTAATGCGTGAGGACAATGTCCATGCGGTTTTTTGATACAATACCACTAGTGACTTTATGTAATATTACTTGGTTCGTCTCAAAGGTGTACGACATATTAAATAGAAAACGTATATGTATATCATTCGCGACTCATGCTCCATTTCCCAATGCAATCCATTCATTAATATAGGTCCAAACCAATTTCAGATAGCATCTATATCCAATCCAATAAACATTTAATCTTGACAGAAATACCTACATGTAATTTTACGACACTGTCGACGTACGTCATTGAACATACCAGGATATAACGTTTTCGGCTCAGCGGAGAAAATAATTAAACTTTTTACGAGTTTCCGATAGCGCTGGTCTTTACGAGGAAGGAATGATAGATGTGTTTATGTTTAACCGACCTCTAGAGGCTGCAGTTTTAAAAGTCAAGGGTTTAGTATACAGTAAGTCATGGTCGGCTTGTACTGCCACTTTTATCGTACTTGTAACACTTTTTTGCTTAACCACTTAACTTTGTAATAAACTGGACAAAATATTCAGTGGTTGGTGGCGAAAAATAATGAAGTAAGCATGTAAATTGAAAACTTAAAGTACTTTGATCTCACAATTATAAATATTTCTATTACTATATACCTATTCATGTTTATAAAATGAAGTGGTTTACATAAAAGATCTAAGTATGTAAAAGGCTATAAACGAGATCCAATGAATTTCAAGCTTTAAAAAAAATATTTTATGTAAATCTGGACATGTTATTAATTGAAGACACTACAACACCTGACAATAAACCTGAAACCTCCTAGGATCACAGTCTTAATGCGAAAATCCAAATGATGAATAGTTTAGAAATACATTTTCACGCAAACAAGTCATTAGTACTCATCAGTCAAGCATTATTTATTTTTTTATTTATTTATTTATTTATTTTTAACCAACTTATATTAACAGTTAACAACTAAACATATAAGCTATTGGTTGAGGAAATATAAAATCGAAATAGTAACAAAATTTAAGTAATAATAATAAAATAGAAATAAACAGACAAGAACACAGATAAACTAAAATAAAATAATGTAATGTTTCTTATTTTAAATAATCTTGGGAGATAGTGCTTGGAGTGGCAATGGACTCCAGATACCGAGAAGCAGTGTTCAGGAGTCTCAGTTCGGTACTTGCAAAGATATCTGCGCCTACGTCATACGTCAACATGTTATTGATATGGGTAAGGGCTAGAAACAGTGGGCTGGTCTTAAGGGTTATGGAGCAGGTTGGAGGAATGGAAAAAAGAGGACGTTGGCGTGGGCGAAGAACGCGTCTGATAGGAAGAGGGACGTTAAAGGAGATGTGTTCCAATAGCGAGGAATTGAAAAGGGAACCACGAATTAGACGTATGACGTATTTGACAAGAGCAAGATTTCTCCTGACTTCCAAACTCTGGTAGGTCACCATACCAAGCACGAATGGTGTAGGGTACATGTATGGGTACAACCCATATAATTTGAGGTAGAGGTAACGGACAAAAGACTTCTGAACCTTTTCTATTACCAGTTTAAAGGCTTTTTCATGGGGGCTCCAGATTGCACTGTTAGTTTCAAGTAAACTGCGGACGAATGAGTTGTAAACTATGGTTATGGCCTGTCGATTATTAAAGATTTTTGCCTGACGTAAAACAAAACCTAAGTTTTTGCGGGATTTGTTACAGGTTTGTAATATATGTTGTTTAAATGTAAGATGTGGGTCAAAGTTAGTACCCAGATCGCGTACGGTGGAAACACGTTTCAGGGGTTCATTGTCCTAATGTGTAGACATTGTGTATGGGTTGTGAAGATTTTGAGAAAGTCATTATCGCGCATTTACTAGTATTAAGGTTAAGGTTATTTGAAGTGCTCCAATTGTGGATATTGTCGATGTCAAGTTGAAGCGCTGTTGTATCACTGCTACTACTTATGGGAAGGGCAACTTTGATATCGTCTGCATACATGAGAACTGTGGAATGTTTTACATACTGGGGTAGATTATCAGATTAGAAATTGAATAGAAATAGGGCTGTGAGAATTCATTGCCAAATTAATACAAATGGCTTCGAGATTTCAATAATAAGGATAAAAGACGATTCGCATTATTTATTGTTACAGTTTCGATCCAATGGACATAAATGATCATATTTTTAGATATCCAGGCCCTTCATAGCTCTTTAAGTTATTATTTGTAAGTTTTATTATAATAATAATAATTTATTCAAGAAAACATTGTTTACAAAAAGTTTACATTTAGCCAAACAATAGTATTTAATTTATCCTACACAATTTATACTTAGTTCTAATTATAAACTACAGCTAAAATATTTCTACTACAAGTGGAAAAAAGAGGGATCAGGTTATACGTTAATTAGCGACCCACCTAGGTTTATTCAAACGTGTGTTATTGTTGCTTTTTATTTTATTCTATACAAGCTGAAAGAAATATCTACGCACCAGAAACTACATGACCCCTATACATGATTTGATTTACCATATTATGGAAGAATATGCTGAACTTATTCAGTAACATCATTTGTACGACGTTCTAACAAATCAACATTTTTGATTGAATCGTCTTTTTCTTGTTTGTTAGGTTTTTTCTGATGTCTAATTAACTGTAAACGATGCTCTCACTCGTAACAAACAAATCATTAACTAACATGAAGAATTTAATTCAACCGCCTAGAACTAGGTGATAATTAACGAACACGTAAGCGAAGCCAAACAAAAGCATATAACAATTATCGTTCAAGAGCCGAAAAAAGATGGCAGGAAAACAATGAATTAAAAGCTTACCTAATATAACATAACAATGAAGTTACGAAACGATATGTACAGGAAGTTGTCATACACATAAGAAGTGTAACAATGATTCTGTGACGCGTAATCTATCTGTGAGAATGTGAATCTTGCTTGACAAGCGAATCTCTGAATGTTCCGTGATTCCGTTTGAGAGGTGCTTTTTTAGAACTGAGGAAAGGAATTTATTTGAGAAGTTCATCATCTGACTAGCCTTTTTAACCGACTTCGGGAGAAGGTTCTCAATAAGGTATTTTTTTTTATATGTATGTGCATACATGTACGATTACGCTGAGATTTCTAATCCGATTTACGTGGTTCTCTTTTGTTTGATGCGAAATATTTATCTATATGGCAACTACCTATCTGACTACCATAACCCAAGACTGGGTAACACGATCCCTTGGTAAGACAGTCTTTTAATATTTCTGTCCCATAACGCCTGTCAAAGATCTACAAATAGCAGTTAGGACAAACTTAGCATTCTATCCGAAGCACTGAGAGTTTTTGATATATGATGAATAGCCACCCCATCCACGGATCATTCTTGGCAAGCGTAGCTTAACCATCGATCTACATGTGCGGCTGTTATTATTTAGTACCAAGTTCAACATGTATGGGACCCACCAGCGTAGAAGTGGTTGACTTTTCCTAATGATATTCTTTGATCTTTTAACTGTATAAAATTATGGTACCTATCTAACGCTGGGAAGTTTTGATATCAGCCGGTCGATTCACAAAAAGTCACGTCGTGAAAACTTGAGTGAAGTGAACTGTCAATGCCTTGCATTAGTATGGAATGACAGCTCAATTCGCCCTCACTACGCCTACATTTTCATGCGGTGATTTAACCAGAATCGCACTGCAGTATGAGCTTCATTGACACTTCAATACCACTTCAAAGTTATGGAACTTTAAGAGCTCATACGCACTATGCGGCTACCCGCATGCGGCCAGCCGTCCGGCTGTCAATTATGTACGTAATATTCATTTCTATGCGCACTGCGATGCGGCTTCCCGCAGACCGCTCCGGCCACCCGGACGGTTGCTAAACGTTGCTATATCACGGGCAGCACATATGCATACGCAACCGTAAGCAGCAGCAGCCGCAGCAGTCCGGCTGCCCGCATGCGGGTAGCCGCATAGTGCGTATACAGCTTAACAGGTGCTAAAAACATTCACTGAATATGAATGCAGCTGATTTTCGTATCAGAAGTTCTTATACGGTCTATTGAAATAAAAAATTAAGCACTCTAGTGCGTATTAAATTTCTATTGCGTGCGTAAAGACAATATTTTATGTAACCCTGCCAAACTAATTACCGATTGCATTAATTGCGTGGTTAAGAAATAGAATTGCAAATGATACCTAGGTACTTTAAAGACTATTGACAAAACTGTTAGAACTCCAAGGACTAATATAAATTGGTTGACTTAATTCCACCCACAATGGCGTACCTCTATAAATTTAAAACACCTGGTTGATTATTAAAGTTAACCTGATCATTATTTTACTATGGACAGCACTAGAGGGACAATTCCCATATTTTTAAGAACGATTCTAACTTCAGTCTAAATCTGTCAAGAATGCGTTTAATTTCGCTTTATTTTTGCCAAGTTTTTGATATTGATTGTCGCAGTTGTTGTTATATGTTTGTGATGAGATAAGTGTTTTGCTTTGAAATGAGCTTCTTTCTTGCTTATTCCCACTTTATATGAGATCTCTCCTAATTTTGTGGCAGCAGGAAAATTCGTCATGGGTTGCCAGTTCAGGCAACTCTTCCTTTGATAACAGCTGCGTCATGTTGGTCTACCACGTGGCGAAATGCCGTTTTCCACTCTCCTACGCTCTAAGAACATATTAATCTAAATATCTATATCATAAATACAATTCACCCGAGGTCACTATCCTATTGCATTAATTATCACTACCAAGTGGAAATTTATAATAAGAGATGACAAAATATCAAGCAACGAAGATCGTAAGCGTTATCATTAAGAAAGTAAAGACAAGAGTATTACGTACGTATGTATTATGTATACAAGTAGATAAATACTCCCACGCTTTACACATTTGTTACAAGGAATGTTCTTTGAATTAGTTTTGACACGACGTGATCATTCAAAGTGTTAGCGTAACAAATATTTTGAATGAACATTCATATTCCCGTCAGAGATAAAGATGAAAAATATATTATGCTTGCTCTGAACTTATGTAATAACCGACAACGAAGCGAATTAATGTTTTCAAAATGCTGTCTAAGAATCTGAATAGGCCTTTTGGTACGGATCACTAACAAATCTAATACTACTAATAAAGATATCAATTTGGTGCATAGTGTTCGCAACCGGCGTCGGACGCGGGGTGTGTGTATGACAACTTGTATGCATGTATGTGTGTGTAAAGGAAGCAAAAGAAGTATGCAGGAATTTTAGCATATGGCACTCTATAGTTTCTGCCTAAACCCATGGGAAAAAGGCGTGAGTTAATGTATAAATTTGGTAAGAGGTGGAAGATATAATGATAATAAAATTGGCCTTTCTTTACAGAATGAAAGTAGGAGTGAAACAAATAGTAAGTTACCAAATGACCATGACATCACAGAAAGGAATGGAAGCCTTAGTAAAAGCGGCAATTAGGTGCTATGAACGCATGATGAAGACTTACCTATATGTATATCTGTGATTATTTATTTTTTTTCGAATGGTAGTTTACAGATTTACTATCACATACTCAATAGAATTCACAATAGAGTTTGTAGTGCTACTTCTTCTTTCCAGCAAAAACACTAGGAAGTGGTGAAGAGCTTGGTTTTTGGAATCTGATGTAATTTTGGACGTTCAAATAGTAGTAGATAGTTGGCTTAATTTAAATGAATGAATTTTGATTTCGTTTAATATCGTGACGTGGAAAATGTAAAATAATCGGTCTTATGAATCACTCCCCTGTAACCACGAGCTAAACGGGACCGGATTAAAAAGGGTTGGAGTTGGAATTGGGAACGAGGGTAAAATCAAATTAAACCTTACCAATTTGAAATAATTATTAGATAAAAAAGGTTTAGTTGTCACATTCGGTGTGACAACTCTTTCGTGCGCACGTATTTTTTAAATTAAAATTTTCAGCAGAATTTCACACGTCAAAAGCGTAGCACGAAACGAAAACGTCTTCTGTGTCAAATAAAATGTTTCAGAAATATGTACCTACAGTACACTCATACTTCGCCAGTTATGCAAAACCCGCAAAAAGAAAGTTCATAATTTGGTAAAAATATGATAACATTATGTATATTTTTCTAAACGCACAACAGAAAATTACACATTACATAAACTTTATTACATAATCCCGTTCCAAACAATACATTATATTTAACCTTGATTTAGAGGAAGTTTGAACAGACAATCTTAGTAAAAAAACCACCGACAGGCTCATTAATAACCATAAAAGGTTGGAATTTCCTAACATCCTATGGAAGTGCTAGCAATTTCCGAGGCGGACGGGGTCAAGTACCGTAGGGACAATCACGATGATGTGCCGTGAAGATTGGGAAGGAAACCACGGCCTGAATTTTGAGTTCGAGACTTCGGAAGTCGTTGATCGATGCGAGCAGATAACGTTGCTGTTTTGCTGACTAATGCTGAAAGATATATTTCGTTAAGAGTTTTGATGTGGTCACGAATTTTAAAGATTGACTAGATTAGAAAAGTTTCCTAAGTGCAGTTGTATAAGCGATAGCAGGAGTTTGTACATTAACCTCACTTTGAAAACATAAACATTATTTATACGAATCAAAGCCCTTAATTTACACAATTTTTAGGTCATCCAAGTAATAAAAACGCTATAAAAATTTTCTTCATTTAGTAACTACAAAACCAATGTTGTATGCAAATATTAACATTACTGACCGCACGCCTTCATCTAAGCTCCGTAAAAGGCTATGGGAGGTTTTGTGGCATACAAATTGTTCCGAGTGGGAGGACCAAGACAATGTTTATTTAGGTCTAATGTAGACAGGACTCCGTGGGCGAATCACAAAGGACCATACTCTTACAGCCATAAAGCTAATAGGCCCAAATTACAAGAAATAGGACCAGGATTCGGTTACTAAGTGCAGTAAGTGCTCAATTGGCGCCAGTTTGGTAAAGATTGCGTTTAGATTTAACGTTTAGGTCAATTGGTGTATTCCTCAATCATTTGTATGACTGTTTCCAGTGCCAGTGTTTCGAGGAATAGGGCATTCATATCATATTCTGTGCTCGAGCCAATTGGTGCACTCGCTGCATTAAGTGGTTTAGGAGTTCCAAGAATGAATATATTCGCTTGTAATGTTGGTTTAGTAAGCTATTACTGATCAGCAGAAACTTGATCATCACTTTTACTTTCATATTACTTTACCGTATGTTGTCCAACAAGAACTTTTCCTCATAGATGGTAATTATTAGTTGTTGTTAACCATTTCATTAGTGTGCCAGGTCGTTAGACCATCATTACAAACAGCTTAGTAGCTAACTTTATCTATTTCCTTTTCATAATAGTGTTCGTCCGTTTCGTAATAGACAGTGCTATACAGATGTCCTGTCCTTTATGATAATCTTCATTTTTGCAGGAATTATCTAATTTTCCAAGTGAAACTACTGCTTCTATAGTCGATACTTAAGATATTACTTCATAATATAACGTTGGAGATGTTAAATGTTTTCAATAATCTACGACAAACATTACTAAAGTTTTCAGGTCGAGGATCACTAGGTATGTCACAAAATGTTTCGAAATCTGAGCATTGTATAGATTTATCGAGTTATTGAGGTAACTGAAGATGCAAAAGGAAATAAAGTTAATAGTTACACAATTCCAGAAACACTTCACGGAGATAGCATAAATCATAGAACTCTGACAAGCCTTTGCGAGCATTTCGTTCCATATAATTGATTGCTTAGTGAAAGTATAGAGTAAGAAAAAGTAAAATCAGAATGAAATTCGAAATAATTACAGATGTAATCAAAGATACGCAGACAATACGCGAAGGTAGACAATACTGAAGTTGTTTGTCACGCTACAAATATCAGTTTCTATTGCACAATCAAAGTCAGCTGAGATAATGTATATTCAAACTAGTCCGTGAATAGGAATACTTATCAGCATGAAATGTTTAGAAATCTAGCCAAGTAATTTTTGATACGGAAACATTGCGACTTGAAATTAAAGCAAACGAAAAAAGAAACTGAAGCCGTTTAGAAAGTAAAATTCGCAGCACAAAGAATTCGCATGAATCATGAGCGATATATGGATTGGATACGTCTTGAAGCGACGACCTTACCAAACGCGACTAAATAACACCTCGATGGGTATACAAAGGTCATAATGTATGTACGTGGCAGACGCAGCAGACAGGGTTATTGCTCATCCGATTCTAGACGCAAATCAATAAAAAAATATAACTTTATCGAATATTAAACACGAGCCTGTTAGTCAAGGCTAAGTGGCGCAGCAAAAGCTGTACTCACATAAATAATTTTGGAGGAACCACTCCAGATATGGACAAGAGCCACTTCCAAAAGGGATTTAAACTTTTTCAAATAATTAAAAATAATGCCCGCCTGTTATTGACCCATTGCTAAGACACATGCATTGTCCACCAAGCTTGCAAGGCGGGTAGGCAATTGCAGACTTTTATTATATATCCAGATTCTCACATTTTTCTTCACCGATGTGATGATGTTTAAGACAAACCCTAGAAAGTATAGTAAGCCCAAATTTGAACCCAAAACTTTAAAAACTTTTTAGGTTTTTACTTGGAATATGCACGTTAAATAATTATGATGGCACAACGTTGACTGATCAACGTTACAAATAAGGGCACAGACTTCCAGACAAGTTACTTTAGTGAGTTGCAAATTACAAAACGTGCAGAATATTTTCTCAATAGGGACGGTAAAAACAGTCTACATTCTACCTGGGACCGGTTGCCATCGCCCACTGGGTGAGTCATCCAGGTTGGATCGCGTGATGTAATGATAGGTCGAGGCGTATGTTACATCGCAGCACGTAGGTGCACGATGATGCATTTAGTATGCAATATGTAAATCGAATTTGACATTGGGATGAGCCAAATGATTACAGCAATATTAGGTGCTGGTTGTACAAAGATTAGTTTGTGTTAGAATGTAATGGACAGATAAATATCGGTTGAATGCCACTGGCTGTTGCAATGTGCACTAGTTTAAATTGGCAACAATTCACTGTTCCTTTTCTTAGAAAGATGCTTATCTAATTCTTAAAGTTGCTACAGTCGATGATAGTTTGGTAACGATGTTTTATAATTGTCGCTAACACTAATTGTGCTTAAAACATAGGCGAAAAATAACCAGTTCTCTATTATTAACTATTGTATTGTTCAGTATCATACTCCATTGAATCACGACGTCTACAAACAAGACGTGAGCCAACAACCTGAGTAACATTTCAATTAACAAAAAACTGAACGCAATCAATAGCTCTGTAGGCGCCGCTTCGCGTCAATCATAAATAATAATGTAGTGGAGTACCCAAAACAATACTCAACATGCTTCAGTCATGACGTGTTGAGTATTGAGCTGAATTTCGAGATGAGGTGTCAGGTTCAATACCGAATGTTCTTTGTTTGTAAAGTTAGGTATACTGAAAATTAGTCAGACAATTTTTAAGAATTCTCACCTTTGGGATTATTTACTTTACAATATAGGCTAGTAATAGATAGAGAGAATATTCGAAATCAGGCAAAAAAATTAACCAGTGGTCACTCAGTGGCCAAAATTCGGGGGATTTTGCTTTCTGAACTCTACCGTGCGGGTTATTATTTTAAAAAGGATCCGAATTTTGCGGTTCTTGCTTATGTACTCGTAATATTGGCACATAAAACTTGTTGGAAACAGATGACAAAAGACGGTAATCAAAGAGGTGTATGGTATGGGAGACGAGGATATTTGGAGGACTATTTGGGATAACTATTGTATTGTATAGAAGGGGCAGGACTATTGAAAAAAGCATGAAACAGAACACGCAATAGAACAAGCCAATAGCATCGTAATGATCATCGCAATAGAACATTTCACGTCAAACGATAGCTTGACGTAACCGATCGCATATTTATTTACATTTCATTACAATTAGGAACACATGCGTTAGTCTTATGACTTATGAGTCATGAAAATCTATACTAATATATGTATAAAGAGGAAATGTTTGATTGTTTGTTTGCATTGAATAGGCTCCGAAACTACTGGACCGATTTCAAAAATTCTTTCACCGTTGTGAAGCTACACTATCCCCGGGTGACAAAGGCTACTTTTTTTTTTCCCTGTAATCCCACGGGACCGGGATATACGCGGGTAAAACCGAGGGACGTCTGCTAGTAATTAAATAAGACCGTTTATGAACTATCGCTGTGAACTTTTGTTACTATCTGCCTCGCCTTTTTCTAAAAAGAAGCAGCTGAATACCAGGGGGTCGAGTCTGCTATTGCAATCGTGTCTCAATGACCGGTCAATGATCGATTTTTGACGTATAACGTCAAACTTATGACACATTTCCCATACAAAAACTGTCAAAGTTGTCTTATATTCGATCAATGACCGGTCATTGAGACACGATTGCAATAGCAGACTCGAGCCCCAGTTTTTTCTTAAATCTACTGCTTCTACAACCTAGTTACTGGGTGACACATACTCTTAGGTCAGACCAATTCCCAGACAGACTACCCCGTAAAGACTGCCAAAATTTTAAGAATGAAAGTAGAAAAGTGAGGCACGGAGAGGTTTCGGTACGTAACGAATTGTCACCCATCTACAGATTGACCTCGTCAGCGTATAACCATAACCTTCGTTGGACCCGAGTGGCTGTAATTATTTTGTCACAAGCCATTTCTGCTGCCTTATTCTAAACCGTTCGATTGGTTTCCGTGTCGGTAAGGAACCGTTTTCGACAATCTCATTTCCGAGCCGAAGAACTGCCAAAACGCTATTCACAGATCCGAACGGATACGTTTTTTTTTCTATACGATTGATCATTGTATTTATGGGGAACGCTACAAAATGGTAGTAAATGATCAGCGTGGTAGAAAATTTAAAGTAGTAAATAAAATTGGTTTATTTGAATGTTTCGATCCGTTTAATTATAGAATATACAGCTAGTAATTTAATAGACAGCAAACGGTACAAAATGATTTTATTATTAATCAAACAAACTTTATTTCGAATAAACTTGCTTTGTCAAACTGGCATTGCCAGTTTGACAGACCTTTTTACTTTTTAAACTTTTTTTACTTTTTAAACATGGCAATGTCTGGCAATGCGGAAAAAGTTTTTATTTGAAATAAAACTATGGATTTCTTTTTATTATAACTTTGCTTAAAAAAGGCTACATGACTGTAAGTATTTGATATCAATACCTACACAAATCTTGCTATTTGCTCATTGTCAAACAATAACACGTACAACTATACGAATAACTACATAATTACAATGTAAATGCGAAAGTATCAATGAAAACGGTCAATACAAAAATAAAACTTAATTTACTTAAAAGTGCAGTGTTTTAAAGGTTTACAGTGTTTATATTTCTCTGAAATAAATCGTTTAAATGTTGTTCGGTAAGGCTCCCGATAGCAAACAGCTGTCGGAAAGATTTGAGTCTTCTTATCGAATTTGAACTGTCAAAAAAAAAACGTTTTCGGATTTGTGAATTGCGTTTGGATGACATCTTCGACATCTTAGACGTTCGATTCGGTACGGAATCTAGTCGAATGGTTGTGAATAAGCCAGCAGATCGCTAGTTGAAGCCAGTTATTAAGCCGTGGTTGCATAGAAATAGGCTACCCCACAGCTTGTGTGTTTCGCAGGCTATCATTACTAATGCATAGTTCAATCTCGTCGCTTCCATTTTCAAGTACCTATACACCAAGTGGTTCCTTCTATCTATCTGGCTGAAAATCCGCGCCATAAAACCCTACGTTTTATTGTTATTTGGATGAAAAACCACAAGCCTATAAAACTTTAAAACTATAAAAGAAATTAAGAACTACTCGTAAAATATAAAAAACTTTTGTGTGGTGTGTTTTTCATTTAGCCGGGTGTATTAAAAAGTTTTTATTTAGTCTTTTTTAGTTCTGCGTTTATGTGGATGATTTTCAGTTTTTTCAATATTAAGACCAATCTACTAAACCGATTTTATGTCGATGAAATTCAAAAGAGGACCTCACGGGAAGCATTACCAATCAAACAAAAAAAAAACAAGTAGGTCCATAAATGATGGAGTTATGTTGCATATTAGATCATCGTCGACTACATCATCGCTTACCATCAGGTGAGATAGTGGCCAAACGCGTGCCTATCAGTAATAATAAGAAAAAAAAATAGATAAAAAAAACATAAAACAGAATTAAGAACCTCCTCCTTTTTCGTAAGTCGGTTAAAAATTATTTATTGTGCTACTTTCAAGTACTATTTTAGGAAAGCGGAATTGAACACTAAATTCAGCAGTTATTAAGATTCTCCGAAACTGTATGCTAAACGGACTTCGTATCAAAAAGTAGAAACCTAATCCTAAATCCTAAACCTTCTTTAATGTTCTTATTTAAAAAAACAGTTTCATAGTAAAATGGGTCGCCATATAAAAGCAGTGTAAGGTTTCCATTACAGTTGGTCGCCTGATCGGTGTCCGCATTCAGTCGCATGCGGCTAACGTTGGTCAGTTGACCTAATATTTCGTTTCTTCTACCGTTATATAGGAATGGGCTTTGCATTTCTTTTTAAGTAATTGTAGTAATGCATGGAGTGCTTTGAGTGACCTAGTTATTAAGTCCCCTATAATAACGTCCTTAGCGTCAGACATTAGTTCTAGCGTTGTTGTTGAACTAAGGCCTATATATTTGCAAGGCACAATAATTTGTGTTCGGAATTTGTTTTTAGCATGCATGTAGGAAATGTTTTCTTTTTCTTTATAATGGGTTCAGTGCTTAACTTGTGCTAAATAAATACTATTTCTTTCTTAGTTTGTTCTCTTAGTTTGTCAAAATCAAAATTCTTTTATTCTGCTGAGAAAAAACAGTTTTTGAACGTTAAAAAAAAATACATTAGACAGTCCCTCAAAACGCCCATTCACTACCACCTAGTGTTTTTGCGGGGAAGAAGAAGTAGCGGAACAAACTCTCCAGCAACACATCTGTCTGATAGTAATACGTATGTGGTAACGAAAATGAAGATCCTTCTTAAAAACCGTGATCAAATCAAATCAAAAATCAAATCAAAAATATTTATTTGCCAGAATATGGTATAAAAGGTTTTACAATGGTTTTGTTTCGGCATATCCTGCCATAACATGGCGTGCAAATGTCTGAATGATTTTTAAGAAGAGTTCGAAACTAGTCGTGCAACATAACTTGAACATCTTGTAATCAGTCACGTTGAAAGTAAAGTAAACACAAAATACGCATAGCGCCGGTCGACAACCTGATACTGGCACTTAAAAATCGAATTCTATCTCCTACAAGCTAGATTACAGCCTGCTTTCATTCCATGTGGCTGATGTAGGTAACAGGTTATAGCAGCCGGTCGATGCTCGGGGCGATTCGCTCAATGATAGTCAATCAAGCTAACGACATAGTCACGACACCCTGTGGTTATCGATACCCGAGATATGACTCGATTACAACACCGAGTGGGCGGATCGGCCAATACAAGTTGGTATTTTGCGAATGACAGTGACAGCTATAACACAAAGTTGCCAACATGAGAGATGATATAAAAAAAAATTGGAAACAAAGAGAAGGTGTGATGGATAGTGTAATAATTACACTTATTTTTGAAAATTGACTTTAATCGTCGAATAAACACAATAAACTTAGAGGATACAGCCTTTAAGTTAATGAGTTGTCTTGGTCAGATCATGATCTTAATCAGTAGTGTCTTGTCAGTGATCTTTTGGAAAGAACCATATCGATATGAGTGGACCTGTTTAATTAGAACAGGCATGTGGCAGTCATTGTGTGTAAACTCAATTCAGAACTAAAGGTGATATGATTAGAAAGGTAGAAAACACTAAGAAAACGTCTAAAGTAAAGTACCTAAAACAAATTGAAAAAGAGGGCAGAACGATGATGAGGCAAGTAGACACGAAACCTGGAAGTGACACACGAGATAAAACATTTAACACTAATTGGCACCAGTCAACAGATCTATAAAATTCAATCGAATCCAGTTATTCTAGAAACCAACTAACTTCCTAAGGAAAAGACTATTTTGATACGAGTGGGCGATTCATCGATTCCGGATCGATATTTCGAATAGGCACTTGTACTATAAATGGGATCGTAAAGCCTTTTAAGGGATTAAGTGAAGTGTCGTGGGCTTCTTTATACGACTGTGTTTATCTAGCCGAGTATCTAGCGAGGTGCTTAGGATTAAAGTGTTAATAAAAACTAATTCCTTAGCTATGGCAAGGCCTTTGCAAATCGTTTAAGTAATGTGTTTAAGTTTACGTTAAAGGTACCAATTATATTCTACTGCTGTTGAGTAACAGTAGCAGTAAATAGGTAACAGACCAGTCACTCCCACGACTATTCTATTAAAATATCACTATACTTCAATGTTAGGTGTGACTGTTCTGTAACTAGAGAATGTTAGCAAGACAACTTAAGTCCTTAGTCTTAACTGGTAACTGAAGTAAATAGAACAAATGGCGATTGTCTGCACAGTCAATCAACTGATCTAAAACGAAATCGACAAATTCGCACAACTAGGCTTCCAGTTCACTGTGGCCTAAGTCTTCGGTTTAATTGGTTAATACGTATAGTTCATAGAAACACCAACACAAATCACATCAAGACTCACGACATTATGTCAAAATATTAAAATATTAGGTTTTTCAACTAATTTGATATTAGACAAAGCATTATAATGTTCGTTGTTTTATTAAATATAAGTGCTGGATTATGGTGGGCGAAAAGACAATAATGAGTCTCTCAAAGTAACGAATACATGGCGCTGTTGCAGCAAATGCACTTAGAATAATTCACACAGATCATTACAATGATGGTAATGGTTGTTACCGTTCGCGTTTTACTCATTATGTATGATATAGATAATGAATTGGAACATTTAGTAACGAAAGGTTATAGAAACCCTGAAGAAAAAAGAAAATTTTCAAACAACTTAAGAACCAACAAAGTCTATTAATAAAGTACCGGTATCGTTTATCAATGCATTAGTGATATCTGAATATAGATCACAATAGTAGTAGTGACTAATTACGACAACATACCTTAAGCTTGCCAACTATTTGACCGCTCATGACGCACAGCAGTGGGATAAGTTGAGAGAACTTACAAGAGGGACTTCAAAGCCTGATCAGCTTTGCTACCAGCTGCTAGCTGTAGTAATTTGAAGATCAAAATAAAAAGAACCACAATGAATGAACTAGAAGGACTGGACTGCCTCTTTGGTCTAGCACTTGGAAGAAATACTGCCGAGCATTACGTCCTAGGTGTGATTTCCGACTCGGGCTAACTGTTCTGGGTTTTTCCATCTGGAATTTTTCAGTAGCAACCAGGAGCTTCGGATTTGCGACCATCTGATGGTAAGAGGCACTTAAACTATAACTGACAAAATGTTGGAGTACTATCTACTACCCTTTCGGAAATATACAAGTACGATGTTAATTTTATAATAAGAAAAGAAAGAAGTACATAAAAATAGAAAAAGAGTAAAAGAGAATACTAGTGGACTTAGATGCATAATCTAATGGTGAGCGTGAACGTAAAAATATACTCCCGCACCTGGCTAAGTTGAAAAAGACTTTAACAATAATGTTCCAAACCAAACCACCTAATAATCATGATACATTTAAATAAACCTAGCGTTGAAATAATCTAAACACTTATGTACACTGACCCAACTGGTGAACCAGTTTTCGATCTCGGACAGATTGAGGGCAGAACTGTTCTGATTTTACAAGAGTTATTGTTTGAGATTAATAGTTGTGCCTGTTGCCAGAACTAGCAGACCTAGGACTGACGTAATGTTTAAACATGATCAGCATTTGCGATTTTGAGATACTAACACGATGTTTTAAGCGGAGGCACACCGCCGCCAGCTAAGTGAGCGAGCGGAGCGAGGCTAAAGAAACTGTATAAATAAAGCGAAAGTTTGGTGAGCGGATGAAGATCATCAAAGCGGGATCAGGCGCTGTTTCACCTCTTTTTAACCCCCGACGCAAAAAGAGGGGTGTTATTATACTACGGTTCACGTATGAAAAGAGGTGAAACAATGCTTACCTGGCTCGCTCGCTTGCAAGAGTTGCAAGCTGGTGTCTTCACACATCTCTTTGAACTGCTTAACTGAAAGAAGGCAGTAAACTATTTCTGAGGGATGGATTACAGGCCTTTATTTTAAATTAGTTCGATCTAGAATTGTTATTTTTATACTCTCGTGTAAGTTGAACTATATCAAGCCAAACCTTTATAAATTCACCGCCCACGACTGCCTACCTTCTGACACGCATTGAAAGCACTATTCGTGTTTTGAACCTCTGTTACTAGTACAACGTATGGACTTAGACACCCTGTGACGTCACGCCTGAGTAATGGAAGAGGACTAGACAAGTGGTGACATATTATACTGTTAGCATCAGATCCTGTTACTAGTTGGCAAGAAGGACATCAATTTTAATGTCGTATTCAAAGATGCCAACACATAAACGAATGAGTTACGTTCGCCTAGACACATACCAATGCTAGTTGATCTCTTAGGAATGTAAGGAATGATTGCGGGATAGCTATCCAGAGATGTAGATACAAAGATTCATTTATTGGAATCTAGTTAAGTTTGGTTAGAAAGCCGGAGTATTGTTATATCAGTTTGAAAAAGTGAGTATATATTAATATATTTTTGAAATCGATAATGGATTAGTATTTTTAATTTCGTCATTTTGCGGTCGGTGCGGGAGTTGTTGTTCTAGTTTGTTATATTTTATACAGTTACCATTTTCTTGAAACTTTTTTCACTACGAAGTGATCGATCAAGTAAAGATCTACTTGATCAATTCGTAGGATTAGCTGTTTATCAGCTACCAGGGTTGATTCACCAAATCTCTGTCGGTAGCAATGTAATGACTCACAGGACCACTCTAAAACTTTAGTAGGTCAAAATTGCAGGCCAGCGAAGACATTACCGGCGCATAACATTGTACAGACGACGTAAAACAAATACGAGAATTTACGACGGACGTTCACGAGTTCACTAAAACCACTCTAAAATATAAGAAAAAAATTGAGGCTAGTCTTTCATTTGACTACAATGACTGTACTGTGAAGATGTGTAATATATTTTTCATAATTAGGTATAAGTGGGTCTTTGTTCCGTTTAATATTAGGCTGCTCTCTCCTTTACATGGTATCTTTAAGAACTGTGGAGAGGTCAGGGAAATTGTCGAATTCATCGTAGGTACTTGACCGTGGAAGTTACGCATTTCCTCATTAGTGGAACGAAGACTTGTTGTCTGAACTCAAAGCTGGCTTCAATTTGACAGCTTTTTCAATTCTTATAACTATCGTCACTCGTGGAATTAAAACAAATATATAGAAAACGATAACTCATTCGTAAACAATAATGAAGTCATTTGATTAAAATTACTGAAAATACAATATTTTGTAGTTATAACTTAACAATTCATTTTTTAATGGGTGTCAAAAGTTATTCTTTCTTTAGGTCTCGTTAATGGTGGACATTTGGAACAAACCCCATATATGTTCATTTTTTTCCGATGTCTTATGGAATTCTCAGCATCATGAAGAATAATTTTATCATATTGTGGGTTCGAGGATAAAGCAAGTTAAGACTAAGTAAATATTGATGATTTAAAAAAGGCATGTTCATTGACACGATTGTGTGTCATCGGTCTGCGCAGACGCTTAGACGCTACGTTCACCTGCGCGTGAGTCACCGTAAGAGCTTTAGTTTTACTTGTTTTACATTTTTGTAATGTCTTTAAAGTTTTTAAGTGTTGGGATTGCTGTCTGATTTTTTTAGAGTGTTTAATTAAGAGGTGATTAAAGTATAACAGCACCTGTTTGTTAATCGTTAAAATCCGAATAAATGGAGAACACACACACAGGAAATACACATTGCAAGCATATTTAGGTATCAGAAGAGATAAAAAATATTATTATCAATGCCAATATGAAACCTATGTCTAGCAAATATTCATTTAAGGGAAAACCGCCAAAGTAGTGAGCGAAATTCTAATGTTCTTTTCTTTCTAATAGTTTGGCATCTCAGTATTTGGTTTTATGAGAGCTCTTTGCCCTGCAACAGGACAGTTACAGGCTGGCACATACACACAACACATACAACAAATAAGTAATAATAAATATTAATTGATTGAACGTAAATTTGATTCACGGCGGTTACCTTAATAAGTTTTATTTTTTGACAAATATTAATATGAATTAATATTCAATATTGTGCTCGTCGTCATCATAGGTATGTTACCATCGGATATAATTATAAGAATTACAGTGCGATTCTGGTCAAATCACCGCGTGAAAATGTAGGCGTAGTGAGGGCGAATTGAGCTGTCAATCCATACTGATGCTAGGCATTGACAGCTCACTTCACTCAAGTTTACACGGCGTGACTTTTACTGAATCGACCGGCTAATATTTCACCTGTGAGAAACAACAAAAGAAGAAATTGAATTTACAAGCTAAGAAGTTTAATGATAGTAGTTAAGTTAAGAGTGTATTATGCTGGCCGGAGCCATGAAAAAATTATGGACACGGGTGGAATTCATTACTTCGTAATCGAAGTTGGAATCGCAAATGGCACATCTACCTACAGTCGTCATCTAAGAAACAGTAAAACGAATAGTTTTCTAATCAGTAGAAAGCAAATAGACGGAATTAAAAGTTACAAATAGGCACAAGTGTATAAAATCTACTGATTTACATGTTTCGTGATCGTTCGATGGAAATGTCGATGCCGTTGATTTCGGACTTTCATTGCCAATGTCGCCTTTATGTTGTATCGATTAAACAACTTAACAGTTATAAATAGTCATGAAAAGCACTGGTAACTCAAGGTACCGATATAAACTAGCTGAAAACAAGAATTAAGAACACGCAGATTTGACGAAGGGAAAACATAGGATTCATCGGAGGAAATAGCGCGTACGGAAAAGACAGATTTGGCAAAGTTGAATATACAAGAAATACAGATGGTTAAAACAGTCTAATTTCGATAACTGGGCGATTACTTATTTCCATTGCAGCATTCTCAGTTCAGTTTTGAATTACCAAATGAACTGATAGTGCTCCTATTCAACACACCTGTTACTATTTCTGAACCAATCCAAACCATAAATCACGAAGTTGATAATCAAAATGTAAATGTATGCATTGGTGCAGGCTTGAGCTTTGTGAAGTACTAAACGTTCTGGGTGCGACGAACGCAAATCGAAATCAAAATATCAAACGGCAAGCTTCCTTTGTTCTTAATGGTAATAGAAGAGATGATGCTAGACATACGACCAGTCACATATGTGGTGGACGTGGTGGTTCATTAACATAACAAAAAGATGGAGAGGAAACACGCTTATTTAGGGAACCTTGGTAGAATATACTCGTAGAACACGAAAACAATATTTCCAAAAGAGATATTCTAGAGAATTCTATTTAAATCATCAGCGTGTTCCGCTGTGTCTTTGACGCTTTTGGAGAACACGTCGATGATGGATGGCCTCCACTGGATATAGATCACACGTTTCAATGAAAATTAGAAGCAGATGGACAGATCGACGCGACCATTGCTCTCTGTTAGAATATGGCAATGTATCTACAATGAAACTGTTTTTAAGTTGGTATTATGTTTAATGTTTGTATGTGTAAGTTGGTAAAACTGTCAAGTAAAAAAAATGGCCCTTCCGGTTTAGCTTGTGAAATGTATTGTACGTTGGTTGTCAGCTTGTTATTAATAAACATACTATTTATCAATAAAAGTGTAGTTCTCATTAAAATAACAACAGGTTATGGGCCCAGGGACGCTAATCTGTTGAATTATTGATAAATGAATAGTACAACGTGCAATAAAATAAAGAGGTTCAACATCGGCGAAAAGTGAGGTTAAAAACAAAAGAAAAAAATTTTCGTCGAGAAGGATAATAAAAAAATACTTGCTATAGATATCAAGCAAGGCAGGAAAATGGAAGGAAACAACTTTAATGTGATGAATACTAATACAATGAAGTTGGAAGGCGCCAGAAATTGGAACATCTGGAAGTTTCAAACGACAGTGTTACTGAGAGGTCAAGGATGGCTGGATATCGTCGAGGGACGGACAATTAAACCTGAAGATGCAACTGCACGAGTCACCTGGGAGTCGAAAGATGCTAAGGCTCAGACATTATTAGTTACACGAATGTCAGAAGATGTCATGCTACATATTTTATCATGTAAATCATCGACTGAAATGTGGAGAAAACTTTTAAGTGTATACGAGCAAAAGTCGGAAACCAGTATTCATATTATTCAACAAAGATTTTTTCAATTTAAATATGAAAAAGGAATCGAGATGTCAGTGTTCCTGTCGAAAATTCAAGAGATGCAAAGCCAATTAAAGCAAATGGGCGAGGGTATCTCTGATAAGTTTATCATCACAAAAATCTTAATGACCTTGCCAGATGAGTATAAACATTTTGTTTCGGCGTGGGAGTCTGCACCCGACGACAAACAAACGTTCGATAATTTAGTAGCAAGGTTATTAATTGAGGAAGAAAGGGTGAAGGGAAAGAGAGAAGAAACTCAAGATTCTTCGTCCTCGTCTGCGTTGGTAGCCAAAGGAAACGTAAAGTGTTTTAAGTGCGGTAAAATTGGACATTTTTCAAACGAGTGTAGAAATAATAAAGACAGTGATTCAAAGCCGAAAGATAACAAATGCTTCTATTGTGGAAAATTTGGACATTACAAGGCGAATTGTCGTTTTAGAAAGTCAAAGGAAAATAAGAAGATAAGTAATGCATTCGTAGTAGCGAGCTCAGTGTTTAAACAATACGAGGAATCAAAGTGGTTAATAGACTCTGGTGCGAGCGAACATATGTGTTATAATCGCTCATTATTTACATCATTTACAAGTGTCTCGCAAAAGTCTGTAATAGTTGGTAACGGCGCAATCATCAGCGTGTTAGGTTGTGGACAGATGAAAGTACAAGTACATAACGGACGTGATTGGATAGATACGATCATAAACAACGTTTTGTTCGTTCCCGACCTAAAGACGAATTTATTCTCTGTGAACCGCGCCGCTGACCGGGGTTACGTCATCATAACAAGTGACAGCTCATGCAAAATATATAGAGATGGCGTTGTTTGTGCGATAGCAAATCGAATAGAAAACTCTTATTATATGGATTTTCGCTTCAAATGTGAGGTTGCGAGTGTTGCAAAAACATTAAAGAATGATCTAACCGAGTGGCATGAAAAATTAGCACACCAAAACTTTGATCACGTGAAGAAAGTTCTAAATAAAAATAACATTGAGGTAAAACAAACTGAGGTGCCTCAATGTGAAAGTTGTTTAAAAGGAAAGATACACCGATTACCATTTAAGAGAAGTGAGCATGTAAGTAGCAAAACGTGCGAAATAATACATGGGGATACCTGCGGGCCTATGGAAGATGAATCGATTGGTGGATCGAAATACTTTGTTGTTCTGAAGGACGACTTCTCAAACTTCAGGACTGTTTATTTCGTCAAGGCTAAACACGAAATAAAGCATTGTTTGGAAGATTTTACAAACAAAGCAGAGAATATTACTGGGAATAAAGTGAAAATATTTCGCAGTGATAATGGTCTAGAATTTATAAACAAAGAAGTGAAGGAAATGTGTTCTAGGCGTGGAATAACCCATCAGACAACGGTACCCTACACCCCTGAACAGAATGGGAAAGCTGAAAGGGAAAACAGAACCTTGGTAGAAGCAGCAAGGACCATGCTCCACTCTAAGAACTTACCAAAGAAATTGTGGGCAGAAGCCGTAAACACAGCTGCATTCGTTTTGAACAGAACAGGAAAGGGTAAAGAAGGAAAATCACCATTTGAATTGTGGACTAATAAAACTTTTGATATTCATCAATTAAAAGCATTCGGTTCACCGGTGTATGTTCACATCCCAAAAGAAAAAAGAAGGAAATGGGATAAGAAAGGTGAGAAAGGTCTGATGGTAGGTTATGCTGATGATGTTAAAGGCTATAGAATTTATTATCCCGAGAAAAATAAGATAGAAACAAAAAGAGATGTTGTTTTCATGAGTCAAGAAGGAAATGAAGAAAGTGAGATAACAGTTGTTTTGGATTTGCCAGAAACAGTGATAGAAAATAAAGTTAGTGAATGCGAAGAATCTCCAGTTACCCAAGATGACACCTGTACCAATCTTAGCATTCAAAGTTCTACGTGTGAAAGTGAATATGAACCATGTAGTGATGATTGTTCAGAGTCAGATGAAACAATGACTGTTCAGAATGATAGAAGTGAAAAGCGAGTGCGGAAACAAACTTCCTTCTATCAATGTCACTTTGCTTTAAATGAAGAGAACGAGCCAGTTACATACAAGGATGCTATGAAGAGGTGTGATGCAAGTAAGTGGAGTGAAGCTATAAATAGAGAATTAAAAACCTTGAAAGAGAACAATACTTGGGACTTTTGTAATACACCCGTACATGATCAAGTAGTCAGCAGCAAGTGGGTTTTTAAGTTAAAAGGTGGTGATAATATTAAACAGTATAAAGCAAGGTTAGTTGCTAGGGGATTTGAGCAAAATAGTGATTTTGATTTATGTGATATTTATGCTCCTGTAGCCAAATTAACAACATTTAGAGTTTTTGTAGCAATAGCAACTAAATTGAAATTGCTCATTTATCAAATGGATGTCACAGGTGCATTTTTGTATGGAAATATTGATAGAGATGTTTATATTAGTTTGCCAGAAGGGGCTTATTCTGGCCAAAACAATATTGTTAAACTTAACAAGTCGCTGTATGGTCTTAAAAGTTCACCTAAGTGCTGGAATATTAAATTCACTTCAGTAGTAGCTAGAGAGGGTTTTGTTAGATCTAATTGTGATTCTTGTCTGTATATGAAGTATTATGGCAAAGAGAAAATGTTTATCTTACTGTATGTTGATGATATTTTATTGTTTGGTACATGTGAAAAAGATATATCAAAGTTAAAGACTGTGTTAAGTACAGAATTCAAAATGAAAGACTTGGGGTTAATATCTAATTTTCTAGGTATAAATGTAAAGCAGAATTTAGAAACTGGTATTACTGAATTAGATCAAAGAAAATATTTAGAAAATGTGTTAAAAAGATTTAATATGGAACATTGTAAGCCTGTGCCATCACCTATGGACCCTAATTTAAATACTAAAATATTTTTAAGTCCTAATAATATTGTAGATAAAGCTATTCAGAATTTATGCAGACAAATTATAGGATGCTTAATGTATGCAGCATCTGGTACTAGGCCTGATTTGTGTTTTCCAATTTCCATGTTAAGTAGGTATCAAACCTGTGCAAGTAATGAGTTACTATGTGCGTTGAAGAGAGTATTAAGATATGTGAAATATAGTTTGAATTATAAATTAAGTTACACATGTAAAGACAGTGTTTTAAAAGGGTATTGTGATGCTGATTGGGGAGGTGATGTCAAGGACAGAAAGTCCACCTCAGGTTACATGTTTTTATTTTCAAAATGTTTGGTTGTGTGGAGTTCTAAGAAACAAGCGTCTGTTAGTTTGTCATCTACTGAATCTGAATATGTGTCAATGAGCATGGCTGCTGGTGATGCTTCTTGGCTTATAAATTTATTAAAAGATTTTAGTTTTGATAATGCTTACCCAGTATATATACATTGTGACAATCAGTCAGCAATAATAAATGCAAAAACAGATGCTATAAAAAGGCTGAAACATGTAGACATTCGCTACCACTTTATTAAAGATCTGGTTAGGGAAAACAAAATTTGTATTAAATATATTAATACCAATGAGCAACCAGCAGACATATTAACAAAGGCTTTAAGCAAAGAGTTGATTCTGAGGCATTTAAATAAATGTGGTGTTATCTGTACAACATGAATAATCTTGTCTGCATCTTAAATTTGTTAAAAAAAAAGGAACTTGTTTTATTTTGTTTTTTAGAGTGTATTTACATTGAGAAGGGGTGTTAGAATATGGCAATGTATCTACAATGAAACTGTTTTTAAGTTGGTATTATGTTTAATGTTTGTATGTGTAAGTTGGTAAAACTGTCAAGTAAAAAAAATGGCCCTTCCGGTTTAGCTTGTGAAATGTATTGTACGTTGGTTGTCAGCTTGTTATTAATAAACATACTATTTATCAATAAAAGTGTAGTTCTCATTAAAATAACAACACTCTCTATGATAATGTAAGCTTATAACAATCTTTGCTCATACAAATTTTTATTTCAGCTGATGTCGCAAGGAGAGAGAGAACTAAGGAACAAAAATTAAATTAAAAATTTAAAAAACCCCCACCGCAAAAAAGTAAAACATTTAAAAAGTTAAAAATAACACTTTAGCCATGAAAATTTACTTCACGTCGGGGTACCGCTTAAGTAAGGAATGTTCCTAGTACTTGTAGGTATGTAGGTAAGTACTTATTTTAACGGTACCCCGACGTTACGTAAAATTTCATGGCTAAAGTGTTATTTTTAACTTTTTAAATGTTTTACTTTTTTGCGGTGGGGGTTTTTTTAATTTTTATTTAAATTTTTTTAAACGAATTACTTTTGTTTTATAGATTATACAGTTGTGAGAAATTTTCAGTGCATTGTATGTAGAGTCAAATGCTGGTTAAAACAAATCCAAACACGACATATCTGCTATTATTTTGTCAAGAGTCTACCTACTGGTGTGCTGGATAGCCTGGCTGCAGCATCAGCTCATCCTGTTGCCATCAGTGCATTGTGTGCAGAATCCAATGCTGGTTGAAATGAATCCAAACACGACATATCTGCTATTATTTTGTCAAGAGTCTACCTACTGGTGTGCTGGATAGCCTGGCTGCAGCATCAGCTCATCCTGTTGCCATCAGTGCATTGTGTTTAGAATCAAATGCTGGTTAAAATGAATCCAAACACGACATATCTGCTGTTTTTCTCCCAAGAGTGTATTAGTCTGCTAGATATCCTGGCTGCATCAGACCAAGTACACCATAATGTTGCTTATTAATATTACACACATGGGTGTTTGAAATTTTAAGACACACATATGTTTTTAAGTAAAGTTAATACCCATAGACGTCTAAAATAGCAACGGTAGCTAACACAAATGAGCTGATAACCTTGAAACGGCTGAACCGATTTTGATGAATTATGTCTAAGAACCATCGCAAGAAACCCTGTTTTCTAATAAAAAAAACCGCATCTAAATCGGTTCACCCGTTTGGGCGCTACGGTGCCACAGACAGACAGACAGACAGACAGACACACACACATAGCGGTGAAACTTATAACACCCCTCTTTTTGCGTCGGGGGTTAAAAAAGCTAGCACGCTGTTAGTAACATCAAAACTGTACGCAAACTACGCGCTTGGTCGTGGAGTTGCGGACACCTGCCCGTTAAACCTAACCTAACATCAAAACTGTTAATGGGAAACTAAGAAGCAGAAACGGTGCTCACCTACTGTGATAAGGGTAAGGATTAAATACAAGTAAATATAGGCCCTTTACTAATCTCTTTCCTTTAGCTTAAGAATCGTATTAGTCGTGTACCACACGTGTGTATTAGATGGTATGTTGTTTCTCTCTCAGGTTATCTAAATGGTAACAATATGCGTTTACACAGAAAGTAAAGTAGCGGTAACTAATAGATGAGACTTTGCTCTGGCTCATTGTCAGCAAGCACCACAATAACCCACTTTCTTACTACACTTGCTTGTCATTCTAACTAGCTCACTTGAGATTTTCTTTTGAACCAAGAACAAAGAAAGTACGTAGCATTATTCCTTTGTGATGAAGATATAAATAAATACAGCTATGACCATGAAATAATTACCAGTACCCATGGTATTCTATCTTGGGCCCTGATCTGTTTTTAATGAGTCGTTTAAAGAAAAAGAAACATCACATTAACAAAGAAACCAACAAAATTCATCAGTCGTAACAAATTAATTCAACCACATGTTATATGGCATCGCTACAGTTCCTAATTTAAATTTTCAAATTAAGTGAGGCGTTAATCAAAAGTGTGGCTCATAAACAATTGTTGCACAGATGTGCACTCTCCCAAGTAATAACTCCTTGTTCACTAGCGTTGACCTGTTTACTGTAGCGCCACGCTTCTATTCCCGAGGCTGAGTCACTGTACTAATTATAAGCAAAATTACTCGAGCACGGTCGTTACTCCACCGACCGGTTGTAACAAGTTAGGTAATTCAGTATTTATTTTTAGGTGAACGTAGGTCAAGAACGCTGCAAATTTTGGTATTGGTGATGTTTTGGACATAGCATTTAACAAATATTTTCAGATCTATGTTTTGACTATAGATGTAACAATAGTGAGACACTTAACTGGCATAATTAATGTAATAAACAAAGGAATTAATGAGATACATGGCATGATGATTTATTAATGATACTGGCAAAACAACGCTTACCGCAAACTAACTATTGAAATAGCGAACTCTCGCAAAGAATACATTATTAGAAACAACAGATATTGATTAAGCAGATAAACATTATAATATTTCTGTTATTGTTGAAAATAATTATAATTTCATTTTGTCATATGGAAACTTCTTAAGCCAATGAATCAAATACTTCTTGCAATCACTGCGACGATGATTACAAATTAATATTGCACATGCACCATAAACACTAACTACTGAGAATCACAACAGTTGAGAAATTGATCGATCGTGATGCAAGTAGGCTCTATGCTCTAATAGATGTAAGAATGTACGATGCCAATGTAAATTAAAGAAAACATTAGTCATTATTGATTGAAGATGAAATAACTAACTCTATAAAAAGTAAACAGATGCAGAAAATTGCGTTCTGTTAGAGTTAATGCTGGTGGACAATGTGATGAAGATTCTCAAAATGAAGATTGTTATAGCATTGGTAGCAAAGAATAAAATAGGAAACCATACACCAGGTTCAATTATCTCACAATTTCAATGCAGTTTTAATCAGAATGTAAGAAGAACAGAATGGCAATATCTAAAGATGAATTAATTACAGAAGCCAGACTTGCTAAAAAATTTCAAACAGCAAATTCATTGGTTATTTTTTTGATAACACCTCTCCGTATCGATACGCAAAATGTTCAAGCTCTTCCCGCAATCTTAAATATTTACAGTCCGTAAATTATCCATCGGTGTTTAAGTGGGTAGTAACCTTAATACCCAATGGCTGAGATTTATTAACCACTTCTTGTAATGGACTCCATTTCCTTTCCGTGTCAAAGGTTTTCGGTTTGGTTACATTCACTTTCCGACACCGTTTTGTCGGTTTAAAGAACGATAGTTCGCAGATGACTTTATTTCTGCATGGATTATTTTGGCCATATTTTATTTCACCGAGGGGATCATCTTATATCTTGCCTAGCCTTTTAATCAAATATACAATTTACCGTTTCCAAATGGGCGTTAGATTTAACGGTCACCTAACGTCCGATATCGACATTTACAGTTAAAATTCTTTAGGCGCGTATTTTCCATTTATGTGCTTAATTGACTTTAGGCCTCTATATTTGTTTTAGTTTCCTCTAAATTTTACTAAACACAGAATTATGACTAAGAATTTAGCATCACCTTAAGAATATTGGTTTAAATTATTCTTATTTTTGTAAATAAGTCCACTTTTACAAATATTTTTTTTAACTAGAAGGTGAAGAGGTGAAGAAACACCGAAAGAAACTCACGAGCTTATTCTCTTTATTTTGGTCAGATCATGTAAGAACCATGCAGATTAGGGACTGAAGAGGTCATTTGAGGAAAAAACCACACTGAGGGGAACTGATCAGTCAGTGCAAGCATTTGTCAGTAATCGTGAGCTCAGCACGGAACTTAAAACAATTTTTTGTGATTGTCGAAGAGCATTGTGAAGCGTTCATTGTTTGATTTATTATTTAGTTTAGCATTTATGACAGTGATTCAGGCTTAATGTTCTCATTATGCGTTCCATGTAAGGTGGAGTTGTGGGCAGGTGCGATGTTCGAAGGTCGTTCTTTTCAACCGTTAACTCTTCAATCTGAAGACATTGTATTATGTTGTAACAACATAAATTATGTATGTTTGAAAACAATAAATAATTAACGCAACAATATTCCTCTTAATGTTTATTCAACTAATAAACGTTGAGAGGAATATTACATTCTTATTCGTATAGTGAATTTGGAATACTCTATGGTCTTCCGATGAGTCCGTTTTCATTTAATTTCAGAAATTTTAACACGACTGTCATTTCAGTTGAGCATTATAAGCTCTATGGGTAATTTAACATGAATGAAATGAATGCCAGTAACTAAATTTAAAACTCAAAGCTCTTAAGACTAGCGTGGTACTATAGCAAGCCGTTAAATGGCCTACACATATTGTATATCGATTAATTATTCATCGCTTTCATTCAAAACATCGGCTTCACCGCTACCACCCACAATAAGGGACTCATTAACACTTCTGAACGTAGCATAAATATAGATCCTAACTACCGAATATCCAACTCCTGAAAATACAGATTTAGAAGCGAGTCGATTGACGTTCCATGAAACACTCGTGCTAGTGAGTTATACACCGTATTGTTAATGTTTTAAGGTACAAGGTGAACGCAGAAGAAAGGTGGTATGTCAAGATGCACCCCACAGTAAACATCCGGTAGTTAAACCCGTGTTCGAGATGTCTCCGTTCTATTAAGTGCTTTTTCTTGTATTAGAAAAATGTCGTGAATTTCCGGAAAAGACCCTTTTGTGGAAATTTAAGTGTTCGCTACTTGATGAGCGTTGGATAATGAGGTTACTGGTGATGGCAAAACATTAATATGGTAAGATGGACCGGTGGACCATTACAATAATTGTTAGTAAACACGAGTGCGTGGTAAAAAATATATAGACAAGCGTACTAACGGCTGCCGGCGCACCAGCCATGAAACAATAGCCAGCGATGCCTGAAATCGACGAAGGTACACTAGTTCACTATCCGATGGTTACCTCCATGATAGGTCTTCTATTAGATCGTTCATGCGGAACGATTTCTACGCATTCCGCCGATAACGTTGCGTTTCGTGCCCGTTTACTATTCAATTAAAGCCTGGGGCTTTGTTTGCAAAAAGTTATAACAAAAAAAAAAACACTGATGAAAAAAAACACTGGTCTAGTCACTTTCCAAGTTCACAGATTAAAAAATAACGAAAACTAAAAAAAAAAACACAGAACAATCCCGTATTCGCGAACGCGCATCGAAATTCGAATGTAGAAAGTAAAGTCGGCGGTTGTGCGTCCAATGGCCGCGTAGAGCGCAGACTGAGCGCGGAGCGGCGCGTACGCAGCGTGCGTGCATGCAACCGCATGCGCAAGCCGATATGGTGGGATATTGTTTCAGCCGATATAATTATGTTTACTTAACGCGGGTTCGTTTACCACTGCATCTGTACAGTGTTAAATCGAAATAGAAACAGAAGACAGAGTCGAGAGGCTTACTTGGAACCCGTAATATTAGATAGCTTACATTAACTTGGATGATATTAATATTATAAACAGGCTTGGGTGCATAATAATGTAACCCTTTCATCATTTCAAGCGTTAATCTTATGCGTTAATCTTATACGTTTTGAACTACGATGAGTTTTGTATGGAGAATATGTAAATCAACCAATGAATGAATACATTTGAGTCTCATTGGACTCGTGGTCGCTATCGCTGCTACTGAGCGAGAGGTTCTGATTTCGATTTCCGGGACGGGTAAAATCATATTGGGTTATCCGTTACGAATTTCTTAGTTGAGTCGGGATTTTTGCTCAATTGACCTATTACGTGGAGCTTAAACATAACTTGCGAAATGTGGATGTATCATAGGCATATCTCCATCTTTTCGAAGATTATAGGCGTGATTTTATGTTATTTTATCGTACATCAAATTAATTCTGTAAATGATGTGAACATCAACACCATTACGTAAACAGTGTTGTCGATAATCTGTAACAACATTATCTGTCACGTAATGTGAGGTAACACGAGAAAGCGATGGACACAAATTAAAGGCAATTGTAATTGCTATGCAATCCGCGTCTGTTATTGGAGGAGTGCTTCGATTAAACATGAAAGATTTACATTGTAATATAGAATTAATTTGTTCTCTATAAAAAAACGTACAGAAAGACGTTACTTAAGTACCTACTGATAGTTAATGATGGTTACATGAAATGAAATCGTAACATGACGTAGGATCTAGTAGTAAATGGAATTGAAACATAGGTAACACGATAGGGAATCAGCTTTTGGAAGGAGCAACTAGAACCTTTTCAACCGACTTACAAAAAAGGTGGAAGTTTTTCAATTCAGCTGAATTTCTTTGTATGTTTTTATGGACGGTTTAGAAAAATCTTTTTTTTTTTGTTTGATAGGGCGAACTTCTCTTGTGGTCCTATTTGAAATTTATCAAAATCGGTTGAGTAGTTTGGTTGCAATATCAAAACAAATGGAAAATACTAAACCATTCATAAACAAAGAAACTAAAAATTGCAAAAAATGATTCTAGTTTCGGAATCCGTTGGTCAATAGCGAATACAATGTAAAATATCTCTAATTTCGGAATTACATGGCATAATTCCGAAACTAGAGATATTTTACAGCTGTTAGTGTATTTTTATGAAGTCGGTTTTATTTGATTTCAAAATGGTATTTTTCTATTTAATATTACTGTTGAAATACATCCAAAAGTGCCTCAAACTTCTTTCCGTTTGAAGAAACGAAATTAGAAGAAAAGATTCCAAATGAAATTAGGGAAGCCATTTATTATTCCCTTTGCGCAATTTATACAGAAGAATCGCTTTCAGAAGCTTATGCTCAATCAGAGGCAAAAAAAACGCACAAAGCGAATACTTTTAATGAAAAAGCACTCGAAAATTGTTTCACAAAAGCTTTTGGAGGAGTCAGTCATAAAGTTAATTAGAATGTATACCTTTATGAGCTTGTAAATGAATGTTATACTGTCGCTGTACAAGGGACAATAGCGAATCGTTTAGGTACCTTGGAGACCTTATAACTCTGGTGTTTCAAGCAGGGCTTCGTAGTTATGTACTAATAGCTGCTCTGGTCTAACTACAAGTTAAGTAACGCTTGCGGAGGTCAGTCTGTCGATAGGCGACCATCATACCGAGACTACTCCTGCCTCTATGCCAGGAAAACATGTAAAGTCGTTGGCCCCGTCTGTAGATCTTTGACAGAAGATTAAGGCAGTCAGCAGATCAAAAGTGGGACAACTAGACTTACTAACAGGTATCACAGGTATAACAGGTATCTGTTTGACTCTGTCAGATTGAACCTATGTTTTTTGAACTATATTTATGATTTGTTTTTTTTTTACTTAATTTGAACTCTGTTGACATGCCTCTTATATTATCAGCGGCGAATCTTAACACCGACTTCTAATTTGACGCCATCTAGTTATAAATTTGACAACTTTGACATTGTATTAGAACTAAGAACAAAGACATTCAATACCTATAGACCGGACATCACTAACAAAATTTTCGTCCGAAAAAGTGTGTCCTGCTGGATACAAGTCTATGAGTTTTTTGTAGTACGCTCCGCTGCCGCTCCAATATTCATATATTATTCTAGATGGCGTTACTGAGACATGGGATCAAAGTTTTTCTATGACATTTCCTTGACATGCCCGCTCTATAGTATTTTAAATCTCTTTGACTAAGAATTATGAACTATTTGGTGAGCGGGTTTTCAGCCAGCATGGTTCTTAACGCAGTCCGACCTCAACATAAGTTAGGATGAGACTACGTACTTAGATTATAACAATACTGGTATTAAAAGCTCAATTTATCATATGCATAGCCTTTCCACTTGTCTTTAAAATACCAACGTTATCTAAGGTCTTGCAGAGACACACAGTTGTGGGAATAGGCAATTCCGCAAGAAATATGAAAGTTATAGAAAAAATAACATGTAGTTCCATTTAACAATTGAAGTAGTAGGTAAGCAAGCTCTTGTAAATATCAAAATCAGTTCTGATGTGTAACTTCCTTCATGAATTAGATCTCATTACCATAGCAAGACGATTGCAGACACAGGTGCTGAGTGTATCGCGACATCGCCACGCTCTGATTCTTACAGCTATTGGTAAACATTCATCGTGTGATAGGTACTTTGTGTATGTGTATAATTTGAGCCCTGTCTTATAATATATGAAATAAGGCGAAAGGTATTGTAAATCGGATGTTTTAAATAAACACCGTCATCATTATTTGTCTTTTCTCATTACATATTATGTTGGGGCGGTTTCCAATGAACACCGTCATCATCATAGTAATTTATGTAGGCTTTTCTTAACTAACTGAATGCAGCTGTATAGTTGAATACCAGTGCTTTACATAGAGCGACAGCGAATCTGTCTGTCTTTCTGTGACACGTAACCCCTCAGTAGGGGCTGGTTGTCAGACTTCGGACTTGTGAATACCCGTAACAACTGTCAAATATCTACATATGGCAGCCGGAACCATAGGCTTAACGTGGTTTCTGAGGTACTATGCGTTTCAAATGAGAATAGGAACGTCAATGACCTCTATCTGTCAGATGTCACTTGAAAAGTACGAGCTGCAACGAAACCTTATTCACGTAATCAATAATATTTAGTTTCTTGTTTTACTGAGTCGTAGTTAACAATAACAAAAAAAAAAACGTCTTAAATAAATAAGTCTTGTGGGCCGTACTTTTTAAGTGACATCTGACAGATAGAGGTCATTGACGTTCCTATACTCATTTTAATCGCATTGTACGGAGAGGTCTCTCGGTACTATTGACGGATCGATCTTAGCAAGCTATAGCCTAATCTTAGATCGATCAATGCGGCTGCTATTACTTATTTAAAAAAAACTTTTTGGCAAAAAATAAAACCGACTTCAAAAAATACACTAAACGGTGTAAAATAACTCTAAATTAGGAAGTCTGTGGCTTTGGTAGTTTTGTCTTATTCATGATAGGCCACCGACTTCCGAATTTAGAGTTATTTTACACCGTTTAGTGTATTTTTTGAAGTCGGTTTTATTTTTTGCCAAAAAGTTTTTTATTTTTCCATTTTTAGTTGTTTCCATACAAATATTAACCATGAATTTACGTTATTTTGGTAATTTTACTGTCAACAATACCTACATGTCTAGGTAATAAGGTTATCCACTTATCCCTAATAAATGAAACTTAAACATACCTAACTGTCGAAATCTAGGTATATTGTACATATCTGCGTACCCCTCAGAGCATACAGGCGTGATGATAGGTCATGATGTTGTATAAACATTAAGCATCCAAGCTTGCCTAATTATGAACATAAGTTTTAGTCCATTATCCCTAATAAATGAAACTTAACATACCTAACTGTCGAAATCTAGGTATATTGAACACATCTACCTACCCCTCTGGGCATACAGGCTTGATGATACGTCATGATGTTGTATAAACAATAAACATCCAAGCGATTCCAGCAATCACGATAGATTTGCCGTCTATTTTTGAAGAGTTCCGTTGTATATCTCCGAAGATCAGCACCAGATCTTCACCAAATTAAAATGGGACCACCTCAGGAGTCTACTCTTTCAAACAAAAAAAGAATTTCGAGAATCGGTTCACAAATGGCGGAGAAATCAGGTAACATACATAAAAAAAAAAAAAAAAAAAAAAATACATACACACGAACATAGAACCTCCTCCTTTTTTTGAAGTCGGTTAAAAACAAAGCTCGAACGAGCTGAGGGTCCGTAAAACACAGGAGACCTGGCGGGCCACAAAGAAGAAAGCGGGACAACCTGACTCTTAAAGAGGTAGGTACCTAGTTTCCCGATCTTCTCCTTTTAGTATGCTTAGTGGCTAACCTGGAAACGAGAGTATTTTAGCCGCCCATGGGCCTCTGACATGGCTACTTTGGATACCTTTTCCCAGCAGTGGGATAATTCGAACTAGTAATGAATAGTTCAAATAGCTAGCTTAAAGTGTAATATTCAAGGTATTGCAAAAGAAATCAGAGATATTACGTACGTTGTAACATAATATCCATTGATTATTTTGATTGCTATCAGCTGGTACTAATTCAACGTCCAAAGCAAAAAAGAATAACATGTGGGTTAGAATGTTTTAGGAAGTATTGAAGCACGTCAATCATCAATGTATGTATTAGATGTTTGTAATGATTCAATAATGACATCTGCATTTTAACATTAACATACCTACGATACCTGTTAATGTAAGTAGGTACTAACACATATTATTTGCTGTATACTCGTGTTTTACAATAAAATATATTGTATTCTATTCCAAATCCTTTGTATGATCTGATAGCAATATTAAAGTAACTGGACAGTGAATAATTAAGGTTAATCCGAGTTTGTTTAGGAGATAATCTGAAACTAGATTCCTCATTTCGTATATATGTCTTATCTTCTAGTAGTTTTTGTGAAAATAGAATATAGCTAGCGTTATCGATAACAGTTTTTTGGCATATAAACTGAATCCGTAGTTGTATTGGTGAAACTGATGACAGTTTGATGTGTACCACTTATTCGCTTACCAAGCTTTTTTAATCGCTTTTTGGAAGGGGGAGACACTCCCTGGTTCACAAACAACCGGTCAAGTGCGAGACGACTCCCACACGGAGGGTTCCGTAGTACCTACTATCATAGATCATTAGTGATAATGAGATTTTGAAAATCGAGCAGAAAACACCGAAAAAATTACGCGTCTTGTAAGCACACTTAACGCTTGATAGTTTTCATTTTTTTTATTATTCACAACGGAAGGACGTATAGACAGACAGTGAACCCTAGTAATAGAACCTTCACGTCTGTTGGAACCTTAAAGAGATTGTCGCAAAAAAAGTCCAGTGTAAAATTATCCATTTCCCTCCATTTTCACTTCTTTTTATCGCAGCAAAGGACGATCATAATGACATTAGGCACTTTTAATTACAACAAGGCGCGGCTCGCCCAGCAAGGGGCGTTGAACTAATGGCTATTAAACGTAAAGTATTACCGCGGCTGTAGTAAAAAAAACTACAGGCAGACGATCGCACTTTTATACATGGGGGAAAACGATTTATGGAGAACCCAAAGTATGGTCAAATACCTATATGTATGTACCTATGTATAACTAGTCTGTTCAAACTTTAAAAGGTTTTAAGGCCCGGTTGCACTTAAGTACGGGAAATGTAAGTACTGCTGATGTGAGCTATTATTTTTTTACCATCGGGAAAAATAAGAAAGAAATTGCAAAATGTGATAGGTAAGTATACCTAACAATTTTTTTTTAAATAATGCGAACCCTATTTTGGAAATTTCGCACTTTATAAATTATGTTTTTAACTTCATCAATCCCTTGTTGTTCAAGTTTGATAAAATATTTGAGCATTACATTTCATAAAAAGAGGTTCAAAAAAAGTAAAAAGAGACTGCAACTTCACCTTAAAAAGAAATTGGGGGGATGATAAACGCGGGCGACAAAGTGGTAAGAAAAATGGCGTTATTTTTTTAGAAATCAGTCTAACGTAGTAAATAACGCCTCGATTGCAATGATTCAGTAATCACAGAGAAAGGAGGAAGACGTCAAGTTATTATAAATCAGTTTTCAGTTTCCAATGATTGGCTCTGACATATATTGTTTAGTAATTAAATATATCGTATTTATTCATGCTTAGGTACACAATTTAAAGAGAGAAAGCAAAAGCATATAATAATATACTTGAGCATGACAAGACAAAAAAATAAAATAAAAATTAAAGAGTACTTAATCAAGAAGAAATAAAAATAACATAACGAAATTAGTCTTAAACAAGGTTAAAAGGCCTCTATCTCAGCATGCATGGTACTGTAAAAAAATTAATAATGTATGAAAAAAAAATAAATGAAAAAGTGTTTATTTGTAACTTAAGGCAAATACATAACAGTTTACTTCTGCCAAACTACAGAGCAGTTTGTTGGCAGACGTAGCTCCCACGATACACTCAATATTAACGTATGTACGTTCACTTTTCCATTTACAAAGTAAAATTACAATAATAATCTGACCACAACCAAATTACTACAGAATACTACAAACATGCTAAACTACTTGCTGAGGTTTTCACTAAAGTTAGACAAAAGATAAGATTCAACTTTGTTTTTAAATGTTCTTTTTGTTTATGGGCTGATTTTTGATAGGGTTACCTTTCCTACTTTCCCAAACCTACTTTTTATCGTTTCATTAACCTATAACTATACTTACTCAAAAAAGGCCATAATAAAAAAAAAAAAAACGGCTGGAAGTTGTAGGGATGAATGTTTTCATATAAATAAACTTAACACTCAAAATCTTCAGCTTTTCGAATTTCGACATGTAATAGGCGACAAACAAGCCATTTGTCTATACGTTCAATAAAACAGTCCCAAGCGATCGATACTAATAATATAGCATAAAACCTTATTAGTCATTCAATACACCACACTGAATAGAAAAACTCCACCGACTACAAATGACTTCAAATCATCTGAAACGGTGATATAATCTGACATACTGGTAATTCCCTAAGCGAATGGCTATTCGTATTCCAGGCATTTGTCCAAAGCAAAGCATCAACGTAATTCTTATCACCATCTACAATTTATATAAAAAATCCGTTGCCTGTGAATAAATTACTTATATTCTTAATATAAAAATCCACCGCTAAGAAATAATGGCTCCAAAATTATTAACCAAGTGTCAAAATCTGTTTTAGTATGGCCAATTAAATTCCAGGCTTTCGTCCAAAGCCTAGAACGATTACAACTTATTTAGAACATCACCGCTTAGGAAAGGAACCAATGGCTCCTTAATTCAAATCAAGAGATATAATCTGACGTAATTCCCTAGAGAATAGCTATTTAAATTCCAGGCATTTGTCCAAAACCTAGGACACGACATACATCCTATCAACGACAATAATTGACATAAAGTATGGAACACTTAGAAACCAATGGCTCTTAAATTATTAACCAAGTGATATAATCCGACATAATTCCACGCACGTTTATTCAAATTCCAGCCATTTGTCTAAAGCCATAACTATAAGTCTACCAATAACAACCACAATGAATATAAAAATTCCACCGAGCAACCGGAGTCCAAATCAGCTGATATTCTGGCGCCCAGCCAGGGTCGCCGGCAGACTTGCGCATTGCGTCGGTAAACACTCTTGTATTGACAAACCTGGAGTTGCGATGTTCAACAAGCTTATTTTTATAGACTGCCACCGAGGCTGACATTACGTACTCGGATATGTCAGCCTCGGTGGCAGTCTCTGCATCCGCGGGACTGCCGATCCCAAGTATTATCACGTAGGGCTGGGGTCTGACATACTCTGTAACTGACGCACTTACTCACTCACTCACATATACACACACGAACACACACAGTCATACTCTCACCACACACCCACCATCCATTCTCATATATATTATAATACCTAAGTTGATATCCATCATTATCATTTATTTGTATTGAAGTAAGTACTCTTCCATAAACAGAACACTCAATTACTGTATCTAATATAGATAATTTAAGTCCAATTGTAAATTGAGGGGACCTGGTGACCCGTAACACAGGTATCCAGTACCTATCTCGGGCACCAGTCTCCCACAAATGTTGCAAATATGTATTATTATGTTAGATTTATCAATATTTTCTGATGTATATGCCATTTGTGGAGAGAAAATAAATGTTTTTTTATTTATTTATTTATTTTATTTATTTTTCATATGGCAACATTATTTAATGGCGCAAGTAGGACGTATATGGGAAGTTTATGTAGCCTATAGTCATTGGTTTGGTAACAATAAAGGAAAAAGAGAATGAGTCAGTAGTGGATAGGTTGAATTGAAATGGCGTACGTGTAAAATTTCGGTTCAAAGCATGAACAAAAATATTAAAATTCATAGTCAACACGTTCTAGTTCTGAAACAAAATCGTTTATTCAACGCGCACCCCGGAAGTCCTGTTTACCTTCAGTAAAAATACAGTGGGTTGAATGCACCATGCAGGTTTAAACATGACTGGTTAGTTGCACAAAGAGGAATGAATTGTGTTTGTATGTGGTTAAGAAAAAAAATGTGCATGACAAACCAACTAAGAATTTCTTTCGGAATGTTGGTAATGAAGGCTTAGAATTCCCAACATCCTACTCACTTTCGATTATGTTAACACCCACGGAATCCTTGTAGATGATAAACACTGCACCTTTTGATAGATTTCGCGGAGGCATAGTGATAAATTCAAATCTAAATGTAAAGGAAAAGGGCGTGATGTACACTTTAAGTGCCGGAATAAGTAAAGATAAATACACGTAAGTGATTTAAGTTGGTGAAACCGACGTTCAAGTGTCGGGTGCCGGTTGCATCGTGCTGCAGTTATGTAACGCTACTACCACTACCTACTAAAGTTATCAAGTAATCAGTTTGTCTGATTACTAGCTAGATTGTTGGAATCATTCATAATATGATCTAAATTGTTTACTTACAAACGTAGACTAATAACCGCAATACCGTTTAGAATGTTAATTTCTACTGTTATATCTTTAACCAGAGGATTAAAGTCTTTATTCTTTAATTTAACAATTACACCAAGGTTATGTAAAATTATATCTAATCGCAGATTCGCGTGTCATGTCATATCAAATTCCATCGTTGTACAGAAATTGTCAGTTTGTACAACCTTAGTGCATGTCTAGAACAAATATTTGCTCATACCAAAAAAAGTAGGCATTGACATTGCCGTGCTGTGTGCCATTCACCGCTATTCATCTGTTTATCAAAATAAACCTGATGTCGTCATATCTTAACAATGCCATTAGACAATGATTACGTCAGCAATTTATAACGCGAACTTTCATAGCTGAATCTATTACTGATACCATTAATCTTAGTTTAACGGTTGAACTTCGGTCTGTTCACGGTGCAATTTGACTGTATTTTGTGTTTCAATTTAGAAAATGATTCACTGCAAGCGTTTCATAACAGGATTCGAAGTGAATTTACTGTGTTTAGTTCTAGGCCAATTGTAATGTATGCAATCAATTTAGTGCATCAAATTATCATCCTGCAGACTATTGTAGTCAATTGCAGTACCGAAGCGTATTTGTCTCACAAAGACAAAAGCATTGTCACATAATGCGTTCCTAACTACAAGCAGACACAGGACGATATCCAATACATGAAAATCACCAAACAATACCTCTTAGTAAAAGGCTCCTCAATAAAAAAATAATACTGTTTCCCTTATGACTAAGCCTGTTAAACTAAGCTCGGATATAATTGCAGAAAATTCGCGAACACCACGGACGTCACTGGAATTTATTATATTTTCTTTCAGCACTAAACACATCACATTCTTCGTATATCACTTCCACGACGGTTTAATTCACCGACCAAGTACTAGTCACCATAAAATAAAAATACTAAAAAAATTGATTCTCTACGAAATTAACTGCGCGAGTTAAGAACGCGAAATAATTTTGAAATATATAAATCCAACATTTTTCCTTCCACGAGAAAGGAAAGAGTGGATTGTTTTGTTACTGTTATTTAATTGTGAAAATAAAAGTGTTCAGCGCCGGGACACGTCCGGACAACGCCGGCGACGCGACTGCAAGGATCGACCGTGCCAACCCTAGGGGAGGCTGCGTAAGTGCGCGCGACAGACGAACAATTATCCACCTCCAATCTAGCCACATAAGGTCGTAATTCCGCCACGCTGTTTTTATTCACAAAATACGCGCCGTTCATTTGTAAAACGTCGCAAGTAGTTCAGTCAAACGTTCAAATAGTTAGGCTTATGCTGAAAGCATAAAGTGTAAATATGTTTGGTCATAAATTTAAGTGAAACGCTAGGGATGAGGCGCGGTCGCAGTGAACTTGAATGGGGGTATAAACGCGGGGTGGGCGTTGTTTCGCTTAGAGGGCTGTTACCGGGCGCTTTCATTAAACTCACTTTGTTATCACGTCAATACAACCATCCGGATAATTATGTTCTATCACTCTTCTGGGTCAAATGTAGCTCATGTAAGTATTCAATTGCAAGTAGTAAGGAAAAGTCTGATTGCGGCTTATTCAGTATTATTTTCATAAATAAATTAGCTACGTTTCTAAATGGATATAAAAGTATGTTTATCATCTGTTTAAGCTCTGCTTAGCTTGGGACTCGATGGCGTTGTGTTTAAGTTGTGTAATATTCTTATAACTAATAGCTTTTAACTGCCCTATTGAAGAGTTATAGATAGACAAGTAGCTCATTAATAAATTTGGTGAACCCTACAAAACATTAGCGATTTTACCATTCGCTGTTTATAATTTGGACGTCCCCCTGTCGGGATTTTCCACCCCCCTCCGTCTGACCACAGAGCTCCCAACTCCCAAATCCCCACGGTACACGTGACGTCGTCAGATGCAGCAGCCACGTGAGCGGGATATGTTTCCAATCAATAATTAAATTTAATCCACCAGAGCATGAGCGTGTTTATGACATAACGAATTTTATAATTAACCCTTCTTAGCAGTCGGGTAAAAAAGATCGGGTTAGTAGAGTATTAACTTCAGACATACCTATCCTATGAGTTTAAGTTAGGGAACGAAACTGCCTATCTGAGTGACACACATACATAACATACATACATAAAGTAACGCCGTATCACATGGGGGTAAGCAGAAACTACAATACGGCCTAAGCCACGATCCTATAAAATTCTTTTGCCTCGTTTGCATGTTGAATATTCTGCCTAACCCGATGGGAAAAAACGTGAGTTTATGTATGTCATGTAAATATGTCTCTGACACTTAGTCAGGCAGTTTCGATCTCTAATTAAACTCACGCTCTCTCTCTCTCTCTTCTCTCTCTCTCTCTCTTCTCTCTCTCTCTCTCTCTTCTCTCTCTCTCTCTCTCTCTCTCTCTCTCTCTCTCTCTCTCTCGCTCTCTTCTCTCACTCTTTCGCTCTCTCTCTTCTTCTTCTTATTATGTGAGGCAGGGACTAACCCGTTTTTAGTGTTTTTATGCCGCACATGGGCCTCTGACTAAATCATTCTATCAGCATTTAATTACAAGGATGATATTGATAATATTATGACATGAAAACTCCCGGGGGCTTTTTTTTACAACTGCTTCGTTGGTCTGTGATAGTGAGCGTTACTGCCGAGCATGAGGGCTTTGGTTTGAGGTCCTGGTTGGGGAAAGTGTTACTTAATTAGGTACTTACTTTACTTGTAATTTATAATAATAGTTTTTCCATCTCGTTATGAAAAACCCGTCTGTGATAAGAAGAAAGAGCTAACAGATTATATAAATATGTATATAAAGTTTTGAAAGTATTTCAATTTCCTAACACTTTATTATTCTACCTGTTACTTTGACTAAAAAAGTCTGAAACAGTACCTACCTACCTAATGCAAAGTTACAAAAACAAATAAATCAAAATTAAATTATAATTCCGATTAATGTTACAAGTTAAAGGAAAAATTATATCAATATTATATAATGAATGCAAGGAAAACCTCAACACGTATGTTTAATAATAGATACACAATTAAATTCCGTTGGATCATTACATGGGATGTTTGGGTGAAAAGAAAGAAAAAAAATATTTATTTAACACAGTCATGCACTTCACACAAAAATTCAAACATTCTGACAGTATCATTTGTCATTTATTCGCAAACATATGTGTCACTGGTATTCTGTATAGTATATTGAGTGTGCTAGCTAACATGTAGTGAATAACTTATTTTAATTATTTTGTAATTATTTTATAACTAATTTTACTGTGTAAATTCAAGTTCTTCTAACTTATCAGACGATGTGTTGCTGGGGAGTTTGTTCCGCCACTTCTTCTTCCCAGCAAAAACACTATGAAGTGGCGAAGGGTGGGCTTTTTGGGGGACTGTCTTATGTAATTTTGACGTTCAAAAAGTGCTGATCCTCAGCCTAATTTGAATAAATGACTTATGATTTTGATTGATACCTTGGAAGAACAACATAAAAAGTAGTCTTTATCTTTATAAAATATGTCGGCTTCGTTACCATTTCATTCTTAAATCACTAAACCGATCATCCTGATTTATTAAATTGGTTAACTAGCTTTTGATCGCTGTTTCACTCGCATAAAGGTTCTCAGAATTTGACAGTCAATCCTTAACTTAACATAATGCTACGATAATTATCTGTGTGTGTGTGTGTGTGGAGGGTAGTCAGAAAGCATTTTTTGTGTTATACATAGTTAATTTATCTGTATGAAAGAAAAGCTGAGACCTTTAGTAGCTTATCTTAATTAGAAGCGGTGGACCTGCGGTCGTGTAGAACAGCAAGCGATGTTACTGCAGGCTCATTGTGTATTAAAGTTAATAAAGTTAAGTGCATGGTTTGTTGTTGCCTTTTTTGATATTAAAGATATTTCGCCTCTGGTCTTACTTAAAGCACTTGTAATTTTATAATTAAGAGAGAGAAGCTTTGAGTCAATAGAAAACAGAGATTAATTTAGGTTTAAAGTCCAAATTATTATCTAAAGGTCATTTAAATAAAAATCGATTTAATAAAAATCGATTGGCCTGTTGGTCTAGTAGTTAGTGACCCTGACTGCTATGCCGGAGGTCGTGGGTTCGATTCCCACCCAGGACAAATGTTTGTGTGATGAGCACGATCATTTGTTCTGTGTCTGGGTTTAATTCATCTATAATATGTATGTATTTAGAAATATATAAGTATGTTGATCAGCTGTTTAGTACCCATAACACAAGCTCTCAAGCTTAACTTGGGACTAAATGGCGTTGTGCGAAAAGTTGTGGAATATTTATTATTTATTTATGGGCACGCAGGCTAAGCAGACACCCGCGATTTCGGCTGTGAATGTATGTCTACGTGGGTATCGTTATGAATTATAGCCTAATTATAATTATTTTGTAGTATTCACTTATTATTTCAGTTTTATCAGAATCAGAATATTTTATTTGTTAAACATAGGTCCGACTACAACCGAGTGTGAGGTGTTTAAATTTGCCCAGAGGCGTACAAATATTTATAATTAAGAGCAAGAGTATAATATATTGTAGCTGCGGACTGCTGCAGACATTAGAAAAAAACTAAAAGAACTCCCAAAGCTTTCCTAGATAGTGTAAACAGCGACAAAGTGGCCAGGTTCAAACTTGTTGCACTATATACCTTCCATTTCAAACTGAATAGGTACAAAGACCAAAACTGCGATCATACGTCACGAAGTAAATATTCAAGACACGTGCCCCGAAGGAAGCAGACAGCACTGCATACAAATGTATCAGAACAAAATATTAAGAACGGAAGCCTGGCCCCACTGTTTCGCGAGCTGGTGTTAAAGTTGCCATCTGCATGTCTGATGGGCATCGCCAGGTAGGCGACCTAGGTAGTGTGACGTGTGTCAGTATGAATTGTACCTACTTATAGTTAATTTACAGGGTTTTTTTTATATGAAACATCTATAGGTGGCATACCTGGTTTACACCCTGATTAATGGCGTGACAATACAGGCCCTCCGACGCATCACCTCGTTATAAATTGAGTTGTCGCAATTTCAAGTAAATTTCATTTTTTTTGTATTTAATATTTAATAAAAAATATATATTTATGTAATAAACAATCATTATTTTATGGAACAAAGTAATGCTTTATCTTTCCATTATGCTATATCTGATTCTTCCCGTAACTTTTATGCACAAAACAATATTGTTTTGTACAGACAAATTAATAATAATATTGTTTTGGTGTTCGTGACGACCCACATTTTTTAAATCTTTAGGTATTTTCTATAAAGAATATGTCGTACCGATTATTGTATACAAATTATAAATGAAATGTAGCCTAACTGCAACCTAATACCTACTTATTATGATAAATCGTTCTAGCCTTATCCGACAGTGGTGTGGCCAGAACGCTTTTATAGAAGCCTACGATAAAACTACTAACAAAAGCTTGACGCCAATTTACAGGGTTAAAGAATTTACATGATATAAATGAGCTTGTAGCTAATAACAGCCGTAAGGATAGATCGAAGGTTAAGCTAACGCTTGACGACGTCGGCCCGTTGATTGGTGACCTGCATTCATTTGATTCATTACAAATCAAAAGTAGTTTGTTAACTTCAATATCGCGTCGTAGGATATGTGAGTTTTAGTTCCTAGGTATGTGGCGAGATTGATGTCGGTACATAATATTAAGAACGGAAGCAATACCCCAATGCGCGAAAAGAGTGGCTAGACTGGCTGGTAAACATCGCGATCTGCATAAATAATGAGGTTTGTGAACGGCGCGTGGCTGTGAGAAACTGTTCAAGTCGTAGGAGTAAATGGCCGGCCTATTAATAGGGACCTTGCTTGCATAATAGAACTGCTGGTTGTTTATTCTTTCCACTGTAAAACATAAGTTTTTCTGTTCTTTTTAGCAGGAAAGGTCGCAGCCAAAGACGTTGAGCTGTTGGTCCCGGCTGGCTGGTCCACGCTTTTTAATAAAAGGAGGGGGGTCAGGGTTTTGCCTACTCGATAGAATAACAAAGATCTACAAATGCTTTCAGAGGCACCGAGTCTTGGCCCACACTAATATTATAAATGAGAAAGTAACTCTCGTTTGTTTATTTGCTTATCGGCTTTTCACGACTGAACGGCTAAACGGATCGTTATGAAATTTGGCAAGAAAATAGAGCTTATCTTTGAGACGGAAATAGGCTCTCTGTTGTAAATAAAAACCATGGAAAATTCACAAAATATGAAGCAAATTCGTAACTCCATCTTTGTTGACATGATAGACAGTGACTAATGTCTTTCCAGTACGTTATGCAGCAGTGCGATTCTGGTCAAATCACCGCGTGAAAATGTAGGCTTAGTGAGGACGAATTGAGCTGTCATTCCATACTAATGCTAGGCATTGACAGTTCACTTCACTCAGGTTTTTACGGTGTGACTTTTACTGAATCGATATGCAGGTGAATCTAAGGCGGAACAAAGGCATCTAAGCTTCAATGACATTAAGTCCGCCAGTGTACAGATTTTTTACTAGTGCATATAGTTTTAACAAAAAAAGATAAGATACCGGGCTGGTATCCGCAACTCCACGTCAAAGCGCGTATTTTGCGTATGGGCTATAATCTACCATGCGGGCCCAGTGCGAATTGGTAGATGTCACAAATGTCTTCAAATTTCTGGTTCCAAGACATGCCGGTTTCCCCACTATGTTTTCCTTCAACGTTTTTGAGAGCAGTGTTGATGAAATAAATTACACAAGGTAATGCGCCTGCTTGGGTTCGAACCCACGACTTATTGTTCGTAAGTCGGGGCCGTCACCACTGGGACACCGCTGATCTCATAGTTTTAACAAATAAATAAACGAACAAAGTTTGCCGAGGCAACTAGTATGTAATAAATGGTACACATAGTACAAAATTTAGATCCCCTTTAAAATTACCTTAGAAGTTCAGAAGAACTACTAACCTTCCTCTATAGTAAATATGACAATATTCCTATCTACTACATCGGGTTTATATAAAGCCAGATCACATAACAGTCATAATATCAGGTTTAATTAGTCCAGTTGGTAAGCGAGCGAGTTCATACAATCAATTTAATTAGTACCTTGTATTTCGGATGAATACTTCAACAGCTACATAGCTTCAAGCTTCAATACACCACCACGATTTCCAATTACCAGGGGCCTAGATTGAAGTTAGGCTTAGAGCATACGAGACAACTTTTTTTTAAAGTAATTTCAAAATAAAGAAAACGATTGCCCGCCGTTTTATACAAGAAAGGCGGTCTATAAATCTCCAGTGGTCGTTTTAAGTAAAAATCATAGGATTCAATCCTAGGATCTTTAATATGTGTTGGAGATATGGCCGTTGTGACCAGCCAGACAAGGTCCAAAAAGGCACGTCAGGCTGTTCACAATGGTGTGCTGGTGCCTACACTAACTTATGGAAGTGAATGTTGGGCGTGGCAAAAGAGACATGAAAGTAGAATAAATGCTGTAGAAATGCGTTCCTTGCGAAGTATGTGTGGTGTAACAATGAAAGACAGATTGAGGAATGATGTGATAAAGCAACTTTGTGGTTTAAAAGAAGATGTAGTACTTAACAAAAATTGAAAAGAGTATGCTTAGATGGTTTGGTCATGTTGAAAGGATGGATGAAAGGCGACTAACGAAAGGTATTTACAAGGCAGATGTAAGTGGGAACGCCGGGAGGGGACGCCATAGAAGGACATACATAGACCTTATTGGTGAGGTTCTTCAGAAAGGTCAGGTGCGTAGTACTCGCAACCGGCGTGTGTGTATGACAACATGTATGAATGTAAACGAAGCAAAAGAAGTATGTAAGAATCGTAGCATATGGCGCTCTGTAGTTTCTGCCTACCCCCATGGGAAAAAGGCGTGAGTTTATGTATGTATGTCAAACCTAGGAGGTAACTGACCCGTCCTTTTTGGTATATTTCTTCTACACTGATTGACGTAAAAAATAACTAACTGTTTCCCAACAGATTTTTTTAAATAAAATCAACTTCGCACGTCTTTAGCAACTTTTTTTTTAATAAGTCTGTAGTCTCATTAGAATTCAAAAGTACTTACTTTTCTTTAAGTTGTGCTGAGTTGGCTGATTTATTATAATATTACGGCAGACAGTTAGTACTGGCAACACTGAATAATTGGTGGTTTCATTGATTTTCAATTTTCATAACTTTCCGCGGAGGAGCAAACGGTTTAAGTTGGGTACCTACGCCTATTGAACTAGTATTTATTTTCGGAGTATTCCCGTTTGAGCACCTATTTTTTGAGCACCTATGCATTTAGCACCAAAGGTATTCCCATTTCCCATAGGTTAATGCATAGGTGCTCAATAAATAGGTGCTCAAACGGGAATACTCCTTATTTTAACGCTTCAGCTTTAAACTTCGTTTAATATTTCATGTTAACCGCTTTTTGTGTGCATGTTGTGTTAGCCAGTAAGTAGTTATTACACTTACAAATGTATTTTTTGTAAAATTTGTAAGCCATAAATGTATTAGTGTACATAACTGTTGGCTAACCTAATAAATAAATAAATAAATAAATAAACTAAAATAAAAATAAAACACTAGTCAATTTAATTTTGTAAAAATCTTCCCGTTGAAATGTAGGTGAAGTGCAGGCGAAGTGAGGTGTCATTATATTAGTCTGTCTGTCATCAATAATGCTAGGGATTCACTTCACTTTCCTCCACGTTCACTCACCAAAATGTTTTCGTTCTTACAAAATAGCACTGCAGACTTAAGTCACCGCTCTAACTTGCTCAATCAGTTGAAAACTGAACGACATATAAAAAAAAAAATTAAACACTGCTGCACTAAGCTTTAAAGTCATTTACCAGTATTGTGTTCCAGCTTTAGTAACTGACAGATATAAAGGCAGGTGGCCACGTCAGAAGCCGCACGCTTGCACCTTGCACGTGAACACACCACACGTGGTTTATCGATCCACCCCATAGTGTGTGCCTAGCTTTAGATATGTGGGGATCGGACGGGACCGAATTTAGTTGAACCTTTAACTTAATAGATGATTCAGATTTAGCTTTAATATTTTTTTTTTTTTAAATGAATAACTGAGTAACTACCGCTTATTCGAAACAAATTTCCGTTTTAAAACTCCCCTCACATACTAAGAGAGTAATCATTCAGCAAAGACGACAAAAATATTGGCAAAACGTTCCTCTCAGCCGACCCTCTGGAGGGGCTTAAGTTATTGCACGGAGATTAGATTTCCCTTGCAATTTTGCGCTTTCGGTATTTCGGTGGATAACTAAGTTACTTGAATAGCGTTACACTATGGGGGTGAAATATTATTGATGGGGCGTAAAGACTTCCGCGTGCAATAGTTCCGTATAGCTCTTTTTTGTGATTTTTGGGGTTTTGAAAATTGTAAGAAAGCGATAGGTTTCAACTCCATAAGCTTAACTTTGTTTTCGTGTAAAAGCCTATAAAATCGTCATACTTTCCATAGTCCTTCTCCTGTATGTCAAACCGAGATTTCTGTGTTCTATCAAGTTAAATAATGAATGTACTAGAGCAGCGACACGCGACTTCTGAAATTATAGCGTAGGTGTGGGTGACTCTGGAGTAGGTACAAACTACAATACTGTTAAAGTTTCGTTAAAATCCGTTCGGTAGTTTTTGCGTTAAGTAGTAACAGACATCCAGACAACAAGACCATCTTTCACATTTATAATATTAGTAGGATTATACCTAGAAACCTTTCGGAAAGAATTTTCTTTATGATGGTGTAAGCCGCATATCTACATATATTGCAACAGCTAGGTAGATGATGATATTTAGTAAAAACGGAAAGCAACTGTAGTTTCTATCAAATGTACCTATACATTTCAATTTATTTATTTTTTTACACAAGTAGGTACCTACAACCGACTTCTTAAAAAACTCCAACAGGTGTGAAATAACTCCAGTTTCGAAAGGTTGAAGCTTTGGTGGATTTGTTTCATTAATTATTATTGGCCACCGAAATCCGTATTTTTTTGTAAAACATTTTTGGAATTTTTCAAATCGGTACATACATACATATTTATTTATTTATTTAAGGACAACCAACAAAGCATACACCAAAATACATAATAAGGTTTACATACAAAAAAAAACACAGCCACATTGAGAACCTCTTCCTGTTTTGTAAGTCGGTTGAAAATTAAATAGTTCCTCATCCCTTCTAGCATGTAAGTGTATTGATTTCCCTGCCTCCCCGCTTTGGACGGATTTCTGAGTCCTACATTCAAGCCATCGATGCGATTATTAGTACCCCTTTGTTGATATACGGGAACTTTCGAGTATTTACATGTCAACACATGGTTCGCTAGCAAACGATACAGAGGGGGCGCTAGATTTATATCGTGAATGTTAGGCGATGGGAAACAAGCGTGGTAAGATTAAATGAATAATCATGTCTTGAGGAAACGTTGAACGGCAGGACTTAAAAAATATTTGTGTGGTTATCCCAAGACCTCTGTTGTCACACTTGTCACAGTGACCGGCGCATTGGTAAGTCATAGGACTTTTCCGATGGATGTGCGTATTGTATAAAAAAGTCATTTATTTAAATTAGACCATCATATTGGGCGCCTTTGAACGTCAAACTTAAGTTAAACACACACTTAAGTGCCAAACTAATATCACAGTATAAATATTAATACCTACAGTAGGACGACGCCTTTGATCTCTGGAAAAATGCCGACAACTTCTACACGCGTTAGACTTGAATACCTCCCGCACTACGAACATCGGTTTGTTAGCAGTGCGGGTGCGGCTTTCCCGCGTCTCGCCCCTCATACCCCGCACGATTGCCCTGTCTAGACAGCTTCGTCGGACGACTGTATGTTTTTAGACTGTGCTAATATTATAAAAGCGAAAGTTTATGAGTGTGTATGTTTGTTACTTCTTCACGTCTAAACGGCTGGAGCGATTTAAATAAAACTTGGGATGGAGTTATCCTTGTATTCCCACGAAAACGGGAATCTATACGGGTGAAACCACGTAACGTCTACTATTTAAATATAAAAATGATTTTAGTTGCCACTTGCTTTAAAAACAGTGAAGGAAAACATCGTGAGGAAAGCAGCGTGCCTGAGGAATTATTTCTCGACCGCATGTGAAGGCAAGTCAAACGCCTATGGGCGGCATGAAAACTACGACAGAAGGTTAGTACTAACAACGCGAAGAGAAAAAAAATACAGTACTTAGGTACCTACACTATATTTTATAGATTTAAGACCAGCCCACTGTTTCTAGCCCTTACACATATCAATAACATGTTGACGTATGACGTAGGCGAAGATATCTTTGCAAGTACCGAACTGAGACTCCTGAACACTGCTTCACCGTATCTGGAGTCAAGATTATTTAAAATAAGAAATATTACATTATTTTATTTGAGTTTTTCTGTGTTCTTGTTTGTTTATTTCTATTTTTAACCGACTTCAGGAGGAGGATTATTTCGACTTTATATTTCTTCAACCAATAGCTTGTATGTTTAGTTCTTAACTGTTAGTATAAGTTGGTTATAAATAAATAAATAAAGTATCTCACAGTTAGTATAGGGTAAAAATAATGTGAATGATTTTGCTCGCAAGAATAGTTGATGGTTATCCATGCTTCACAGAAAACAAACTCCATACAAAAAGGTAATAGGTTTTTAAAAAGTCAGAATCCAGAACATCCACTTACTTATACTTCAAATCCAACCATAAAGTGTATTTATAGTTGTCTCATGTATTAAAAGGTTACGAGCCAAATCTGACATCTCCAAATTGCAAAAAAAGATAAAGTGCCTTCATTTTTCATCTAAGAACTGGCTTACAACATAAGGCAGGGTTCAACGCGGTTGCACGAACATTGCCCCTCCGATGCATCGACTTTATTCACCCCGCAGTCGTGTGCAGACTTCCTTTAATATTAATTTACTACAGAAATGTGGGAATCGTTATTTCGACACTCTGTAGTGTGTGGGGTTCGATGTTGATTGGACGTTAATTTGAATTTTATGTTGTACTTGTTTGTTTGAAGTTGGTATTTGGAGTGTCAATTTTACTGAGCTGTCTCGAAGTCATAATATTATGCAAATAGAGGGTTAACCAGAAGTATCAGAGAGAGAGAGAAATAATGTAGACTAGTTCTGTACAAATATTGAATCTTGTAAGTGTAATATTTTCAAATAGAATGGAACTAAGGTTCCATTCTATTTGAAAATATTACACTTATTTACTTATTTACTTTTTGCCCTTTACTTATTTCTCATGAGAAAAGTAGATATAATCAAGTTACTTATTTAAAATACCAAGGTCTGCAGTCCCAAATATGGGCGTAAAACGAAAACCTAAAATCAACTCAATCAAGAGAATACGGAAATGACATTCCTGGCTAAAATAATTATGTTCAGAAGACATGGGTGGGATAAGGAGGCAGCCAGGTGATGATGACGACTTTGTATTGACCTTAGAAGTTCTTCGTGGCACTCAAGCACTCGGTGCAAGAACTATTTCGAAATACTCGGTATTTATATTTTGTATGGTTGGGAATGGAATGGGTTTATTCACCAGTCAGGGTTGCGGAAGTATTTTCGAGGCCCTTTACTCGCGGCGCAGGTGTGAGAGCGAACACCGGTGTGGTTTTTAGTCAGTACGAGTCTGACAAACCCCATCGCCTTCCCCGAGGCGGAGGACACATATGTGGATATTCCACCTCACACAAAAAAAAAGGAATACTTAGGTCTATTGAAAATAAAAAAAAATAAAAAACTAGCACAAAGACGCTTCGTGGGCAGTGTACGAATCGGTCGCAGCAGCACGATTCCGTGGTCTGTAGTAACCGCCTTAAATTAAGCCATAAAATTTCCAATATTATTTTCAATAGACCTATCTATTGAAAAAAAAAAACTAGCACAAAGACGCTTCGTGGGCTGTGTACGAATCGGTCGCAGCAGCACGATTCCATGGTCTGTAGTAACCACCTTAAATTAAGCCGTAATATTTCCAAAAAGCCAAAGCATTCGGATTAATGCCAACATTATTAACACCATGAAAAAAGTCCCAAATGTCAATCACAAGTTCCCCTACGTGAACAACCGTAACAAAGACTAAGAAATCAGCGTAGAAGCGAAACGTTTATATCTACGTAGGTACCTAATTCTTTTCATATAACGTGTACGGAGAATCTGTTGACGTTTTTTTTTTTAATATTATAAACCAGTGCTTGACTGCAATCCCACCTAGAAAGATATGGCAGCAGTGACCTGGATGCGCTGGCAGTACCTACTGCTCTTCTTTTTTTGTGTGATCAATGGCTAACGTGGTGTCAGAGAGAAATAATTTCAATAATATGTACCTATAATACCCGGTTGGGTATTTATATACCAATATTTAAAAGCTTGCATGTAATTAATACCAATGTTTACGAATAAATGATTCAGATTCAGGTTGATTTTGATTATTATACTGATTACGTAGGTGCCTATCTTGGGACTGAAGTGTCGTGACTTCACTGGATGCTCTTTTAATGAACCTTTATGCTGCATTCTAGGCTGAATAAATTCTTTTTCTTTCTTTCAGTACCAATCATCTAAGTAAAGCTGCCCTTAACCTAGCTAGCTACGGGTCTATGTGCTCAAATTACTGACTTGTGACTTTGCCTAGGCTCCCCAGATATCGTTATATACGCGATATTCGATATACTTCCAAAGAACGTTTGTAACGTTCTTTGGAAGTATATCGGCGCAATAGGCGCTTCTATACTTCCTTACTCTATGACCGCAGCCCGCCCAAGGGGAATGTTTACCCAAGTGTGTGTAGGTCGGGAATCGAAGCGGCAGCGGTATCGATCCGGGAACTTCTATGGCGAATGAGAACGAGGGAGACGGTTCGTGTTTTATTTTGCTACTCACAAAAGTTCGTGGTTTAGAACTGCTGTATTATTAACTTGCTGCAGCTACGAGTTACCAAGCCTACCCTAGCTTTATATTTAAATTTAAGTGTTGCCACCTGACATGATTCTGAGCTTGGGATAGTTATATGATTATGTTTTTTCTTTGTTTCATTATGTTATTTTAAGTGCAGTAATTTTCGCAGTTTTCTTCCTCTGAATATTATATTTTACTGGATTTGAAAAGTTAGGTTAAATGTAAGTAGTTTCCGAAAGTCAAAGTATTTCAAAGAAGCTTCGGTTTTTGTCTTATTTTTGGCGAAAACGAAAATAATTCAGACATTAAAACTATTCGTATTTTAGCTGTAAGTAAATATACAATAATTTTCTATACATGTGTTATCCCGAACTAATTGATATTTGTATTGGTTTAGATAAATATTGTTATTTAACCAGTAGATAATGGTACTTTGTTTACAACATACTGCATCGATTAAGTATGTAATGTATGTTCATATCTTTTTAAGTACCTAGATAGATAAACGTTTGCTCTAAAGTGGCCAGATTATCTCTCGTGTGAAAATATTTCAGAAAAACGACAGAGGTTGCAAGTAAACGAGCTAATTTTCTTGCTCCAGAATATTAGATTTTAACACGATTGCATAACGTTCAGTTTCAATTATCACTAGCTAGTATTTGCTAACGTTAAGTTGTAGGTAGTTTTTGTCTCTCGATACTTGTGACGTGTCCTTGTGGACACAAGTCCATAAGTCAAGTTTAGGTCGCTCTGCTGCTGTTCTAATAATGCTATATTATTCTAGATGGCGTTACTTCCATTGGATTAATTTAAAAAAAAAAAATGTACTTTAACTTACAAAAATCCGTCCCTTTTCCAAAAAAATACAGAGGTCATACACAGAAGCACTAGATTCCCACACAAATTATGGCTCCCAAGACAACGCACTGCGATACACAGCAAAAATTCATACTGTATGGCTATAAGAATTTATAATAAGCTGCCCAACTGCCTGAAGAGCCTTGATTTCAACAAATTTAAAAGAATTTCTAATACCCAAATGTTATTATTCAACAAAAGAATTCCTAGATGACAGAAATATATAGAATAAAATAAAATGTAAAAAAGTAATGTATAAGCATAATTAGTTACTTATGGGATTAGTTATTTAAGATTAAAAATTTGTACACCAGAAATGGTAGAATATAAGAAACTTAATATTACGTTAACATCTATTGTACTATATTCTGACAAATAAATCTTTCTTTCTTTCTTTCTTTCTTTAAATCAATCTCTTTGCTCAAGTTTGATTTCTTCCCCAATTAATATAAATAAATTATTATTCATTATGAATTAATTATATTTTTAAATGTTTTTTTTTTCTGTAAGAATTGAAATTTTGGAAAAATGTATTTAGTATAAAATTTAAATGGTTATACGTAATAATGGGGTGGGCTACCGGGGCCGTCACCCAGGGCGTAAGTTTATAGAAACAAAAACTCACCTAAACATACAAGACGGTGCGTGATCCATCTGAACTCCTTAGCAACGCGAGACGCACTAACAACACCTCCTCAGACGAACCTGTTGGAAAACGTTATGTTGTTAACATCAGTCATCACGCCTCTATATCTCGATGAGCTTAGCAGAAATACACCACTATTTTTTTATTAGTACAAATACTTAAAGGGCTTATTCTAGACGGCCTTCTCATTATATTTGTAAAGTATCAATAAATAATATTCATTAACAGCAAAGTTACTAGCGTTTGTTTATATCCCAAAAAGTCACCCAATTTATGGAAATATTGTACAGGCTATCCATGACATATTAGTATTCATTTATCGTCATCTCTGGCTCAAGTTCGCGCAATCTCGCTCAAGCATGCCCCGCCTCCAACAGCTGTTTTCGTTATTTAAGTTTAACTAAATAGTGGCATATTTTAAAACATGAATTTCTTTTTTTTTACTTTTGATTACGCAAATATGATCAGTAACAGGTATGGATAAAGCCTATTTTTTTTGTACAAATTAAAAAATAGTGGTGTATACCTAATGGTACACTCAGATTTCACCAGTCATAAAAGGTCATAAATCCAGAATCCGGGCGACACTGAGAAGTTCCAGGCGGAAAAGCCCATTTAAACTTTTTCATATCTTGGGAATTAAACCCAGGACCTGTTTTTTACATGCTCAGCAGTAGCGCTTGAAACCACTACCAACGAAGCGTCACAGACAGAACTTCTATCAGATAGTTTGAACCTGTACATTTTTACAGTCAAGTTGATATAATGACAAACATGGTCCTTGACTAATCAGCAGAGGTCCACCCTCGAGGTTTGTCAGAGAGCTATGGAATAGAGTATTCTAGGCATCAAATCTAACCGGGATAGGAATACAACAATCCGTTCCATTACCAAAATTACTGATGTTACTCGAAAAACTGCCACGCTAAAATGGAACTGGGATGGGCACATCTACCGCATGTCAGACGATCAGTGGGCCAAACGCACGACCCAATGTGTTCCCTGACATGGTAAACGACATCGCGGTAGGTCCAGGTGAAGATGACGGGACGAGCTCGACTGATTCGATTAGGACTGGTGCTAAAAAGCCCTTGCAGACAGAGAGAGACGAAAGGAAAGTAGGGAGGCCTTTTGCCTTGCAGTGAGAAAATATAAGCTAGTAATAATAATAATGGTGGCACAAAAATCGGCACAATGACACTGCTGTCATTGTGCCGATTTTTGTGCCACTATTATTATTATTACTAGCCTGTCGAGGCAATGGCCTTACAAAAGCCTCGACGACCATCTGTCGAAGCTGTAGTTACGCTGTTAGATCAAAGGCCTGATACAGAAGGCACTCCTCGATACGGCTCATATTGCGAGAAGGTTCATGTCTCTGAGACCTTAACCACCGGTAGCTTGAACCCTGCTCCAGCCATCGGTGGCCTACTATTTTGCCTATTATTTCATATAAATTTTTAAAAATGTTTTAATAAAAATAATAATGTGTAACTCACCTGGAGGGTTGTATGACGGGAGGGGGCGCGGAGCGGGGCGCGCTCAGCGAGCCGCACCGACGCCTTTAGCCCCCGCCTGGAAAACCATCATCCTGTTAGGTACATATCACACTAATTAATTACTGCTCAAACTGTTCGGCTTTAACCCATATTCATGAGCTTTGTAGAGCGTGAGTTTCCATTGAGGCCATCGACCAATCCAAAGCGAATAAAAGAAAAATTATATCAAGGTGGAAGCCAGCGAAATCTAGACACGCGGGAGTGTGTCAAGCCAAGTTCAAGCTAACAGAACTGGCGAGCAGCACTGTGTGTAATTTTACATTCTAATTTTGTTGTGTATTTTTTCAATTTTCCGTTCAGCGTCTGGTTGTATGTTGATTAAAATAAGATTCGCGACCCTTATAAATATGGTTTATCTGAAATATAATAATAATAAATTTGGCTATATTTTTCTAAGTACCTACATAAAATTAAGCTTCAATAGCCGAACTAGGCAATGGCTGTACTTGGACTATCAGTGCACAATCCTAAAATATTCAACAAAGTAGGTAAGCCTTTTTTGCACAATTGTTGTAGGGTACCTATTCATTTTAAGCAAATGAATGAGTTCTGACTATGTTTGCGCAGTGATGCCTTCTTAGAAACTTTATTCTAGGTAAGTAAAGTATGTTCATACAAAGTCGTCGGTATCAGCAGCTACTTACTGGAATTAGATGGCAAAGAGATATTGAATATGTAATGTGGATAATTAATATGTAAAGCCAGTCTGTCTAGAGACCTTCTGACATCCCACCAATTACTGTTGCGCATTAATTAGCGAATTGCGCAAGTTGGGACGGGCCTATGTCCAACATTGAGATTTTTAATTACACCCGACATGCGACATAAGCTTTTGATGTTTAACATAATGACCATGTCATTCTAAAACTAATATAAAATCATCAAAGCATATTCTTAGGAAAAAATGGGAAACCATCCAAATGCCTTCATCTGTTAAAAATCACGAGTCCTACAGTTAGGGTTGCCAGGCCTAAAAAAAATAAATGCTCGACACAGGTAGGACATTAGTCCCTGGTAGCCACAGACAAAAACTGATTTGCAATTGCGTATACAGTATTATTTAATGTTATTCGTTTGAGACAAAGGCTCTAGACAGATGGATGAGATTTTTTAACTGCGCTCAGACTGCAAATTTGCTGTTTCAATGCAGTTTAGAACAAATAGCAGTTAGCAGTTTTATTGCAGTCGAAGAAACTGCACGCAAAGCTGTAAATGCAGTTATAATGCAGTTCATCTGCCTAGAACCTTATGAATATGGTTTATCGGGTAGGTGTCCGCAACTCCACGTCTCAGCGCGTATTTTGCGTACGGGTGCGTTTGTATCTTATTCGATCCATCCAAACTCCTCGAGAAAGCCCAGCAGCAGTTTTAATGGTCATTTGAGATTTAGCCTACTCTTAATTATACGTGAACGCTTTAAGTTCGGCTTCATTTAGCGAGGAGGGGTTGACCAGAAGCCTAACAAATTCCAGATAGTTCACACTTGGATACATTTCATCAGATACGATTGTAGAAAGCCAAACGTACACTTCTGGCAACCCTACCTACAGTTAATTAGATGGCCCTTAGCATCCATCATCTATTACACAAACTTCAAGCAAGTAGTTATGTCAACAAACTATAAATAAAAAGTTAGAGAATAGGCCCATGGAGCTATTTTCGATTGCAGAATGACGCACGACTTGACAGATATAAATTAGCCCATTGATTTTACTGCTACTGTTATTATACATTTATTTTTGTAGGCAACACAAGCACTTATTTAAAAAAAAACTTTGCCAATGGGCTATTTAACAAAATTTTAGTTTTTAGTCCCTCATCTAGATTACAAGAAAATATTCGACACGTATTTTTTCTTTTTTCACGTAATAAAAATATAACGACGATACATCCCATGACGTCACTAGCCATTACAGTTTATGCTAGCTAATGACTTTACAGGGACCCACTACTCAAATTAGATGCGCTTAGTCTAAGTAGTTTTCCATAAATTTGAAAAAGAAAAAAATGTGTGTGGAATCAAAGAGATTTAATTTTCTTGTTAACTAGATGAGGGACTTAACATGAAAATTTTGACAAATAGCCCATTGTGCTATGTGGAATTGGATTCCGCACAAGCCACATTTATCAAATCTTACTTTCTATCCTCTGGGCTTTTAGTACAACTGTTAATTTTTTTGACCAAGGTCTTGAGTTTAATTCCTGGATAGATGTGCAGTGTTGTTGGTTTTTTTACATGTCTAGTGAAATGTAGGTGTACTATAGGTACTGATGTCAGCACATTAAACTATCCCAAACCACCAAATTTTCCCAGATGACCATGTAGAGACGCGAGCACATCAAGTTACCCCAATGTGTCAAATTTTCCCAATTGAATATGAACCTTATTCTGTTTGACATAAAGTTGAAAAACGATCAAAGAAATTTGACACATTGTTGTAACTTGATGTGCTGCCGTCTGTACCTTATTCATTTGTAATCAAGTTAAAAAAATATAAAAGAGTTTTTTTTAAAACTGCCTACCTATAATTATTTTTCTAACTATTTATGGCATGCTATGAATTAAGTTACTTTATATTACTTGCTATTATAATATTATTGATATAGGTTGCCTACCTATATCATATCAAGACTTCTGCTGATTACACTTGTAATATTTTAGTACAATGATGGAGTAATAATAAAAAGATGAAACCATAGAGAAATAAAAACCAACTTCAGTCAAAGCCAAGACTTTTTATTGGAGTGTGGAAAAGCTTAACAAATTTATATTTTTATTTGCCTATTTATTATTTATATCTATTTGATAATATGCCATGATAAATACAATTCAGCTGAAATATAGGCATAATGATAAAGCCAGGACTTGAATGAAGTACTTATGATATATAAAAAAAAGATTAACTGATAAGCAAAGATCTGTGTATCAGACTGCATTATTCTTACAGATAGTATGGGCTATGAATAAGATATTTAAATGTTTACATGAATGTAATATCAGTATCATTGATCAGATTGACATGAGTCATGACTAACTGATAAGATTCGACATTCACCTATTTTTGTTAAAGCACATACCTATTTAAGATTTTACTTTATCAACAAAATGTTGCACCACAAGGATTATTATAATGTATTCATCAACAATTGGATTACAATAAACAATTAGTTACAATACAGTTTTTGAATTGCATATGTATATTTATATACAACATAAAATTATTATCTATTAGAACTTAAAATGTAAATGGGCAGGTCACATTTAAAGGTATACTGATAAAGACTGGATAATAGAGACCACAAAATGGTCAGGACCTGAAGGCAAAAGAAGCAAATGGAGACCGCGTATACCATGGGCAGATGATGTGATTGAAGTGACTGGGCCATACTGGATGGCGATCGCTCAGGACACAAAGCAATACCACGGTATGATGCAGGCTTTGGACTAAAAGGGATCCGTATAAGCTTAAGGTGTTAATGGTCAACATGTTTTATAACTTGTAAATTAAGAAATAAATAAGCTTTATTGTCGTTATTACCCATTACTCACATTTAATAGAGAAAAGGAAAGAGCGGCTAGATAAAATAAATCATTTACATCATTGTCAATGGAAACAGTGCCCAAGGTATGTTGAATGGCAATGCTAAAACTGATTGGTACATACATAACACTAATATAAACATACACTGTATTGTTTTGGGAAGCAGAATGCTACATTCATACATCATGTCATACATGCATGCACTTAACACTAATAGATTGGTACTTCATTGAGATTGGAGCCAACAATATAAATCTTACTAATATTATAAATGTGAAAGTTTGTTTGGATGAAAGGATGTTTGTTACTCTTTCACGCAATAAATACTGAACGGATTTGGATAAAATTTTGTACACAGGTTTATAACCTAGATTAACACAAAGAATAGTTTTTATCCCGATTATATCTTCCCGTGGGATAGTTTTCGGGTTGTAGCAGGCGAATCCGCTGGCAACAGCTAGTTATAAATAAATAAATATTCTAAAACTTACACTCAACCTCATCTAGTCCCAAGCTAAGCACAACTTGTGTTATGGGTATGTCTAAAGTGAGGTTTTACTAACCAAACTGATGAAGGAAGTACACCATTCAGCTTTACAACATTCTTTTAAGAAATCAATATGTTTATTTATCATTACCCACAGTAAAACGCTAAGGCGCTCAGCTCAAAACAAGTTAAATAATAATGGAGAATTATAAATTTTAATAACAACTATCAAAATGAAGTGGTGTTGTAGGTAGTACAGTATATGTGAATGTTAATAAAATTATAACCATAATGAATTGTATCATTATAAAGTAATCAATAACTTCATGCAATTTATCAAGTATTGCTAACTTAGAATAGATTAGAGCTAACAGAATTAAAAGCATTACCATACCTGCTTCAGATCAAAATGAAAAGGATTATGGCAGTAGAAAATTTCCTATCTAAGGCAGAAAGGTTAAATATTGATTGTTACTATAAACAGTTTTCAAGTTCACATCACAAATCTATTATTATCTCATTTCTTTGTCTTCTACAGTTCAACACACTTGATGAATACTAAACTCATTGACATCACAATATGGGACGTCCAAAGTAGCAAAAGGGCAAACGCGATAAGATCTTGGAAACGCCGGTAACTAATAATTTATCAATATTATGAAGGTAGGTGAAATTACCGTTTACCTATACTTATACAAATACGATAACCATGCTTATCCATAATTACACAATATTCAAGGATGTTAACGTATCGAGGGTAAAGAGTTCACATGATTAGGACGTTATTCATAGCATTCTGCTACAGAACAAAATAGAAATTCAAAGGAAACCAATTTAAATTCGTACAGACTCATCGGTCGAAAACGGTAACTATTCTAATGTTCCAGTAACATGTATACTGTTTATAACTGGGATTTTCGGTGTGTCGATAAGTTTACTTACCATGTTCATGATTTTAAATACCGGTTTCACTGTTTTTAGTAAAATAACAACAAAATATCACAACAAAACTTCCTCTCACGACCGCCGTTTGCAATTTTCTAGATAGTGATGCGACTAAGCGACTTCATTCAGTTGATTAATAAAACATTCAATTAAGTTTGTGCTCAAACGAGATTTTGTGACTTCGTTTTAGCTAGAAGTAAAATGCATCTTATTTATTGAAATATAAAGAAAAATAAAAGTTCTTTAAAACTATTTTTTTTCAGTCGTGTTTGATTTTATAGTATTTTTATCATACCACGAAGGACACACAGTGTAATGCATTAATTGAAAAAAAATATCGTAATTCGTATTCAATTGTGATTGGACATCACTATTGTCACAGACAACTGTGAAGGCAACGTTTAGTTTTGCTAGGAAAGCAAGGTTGTCGTATCAAATGTAATTTACGTTTAGTTGACTCTGTTTTAGTGTATGGCAAACATTATTTTGTATTATTTTCTTGCAGCAGAATAGCAGCAACATTGTCATTCCACTGTCAAAAAGATAAATAATTTCGCTTTTTGTAAATGCTGTAAAAACTGTATTTAATTCCTTTTCAGGCTGATTCCTTAACATTTAAAGGTACTATCATTGCTCCTATCATTTAAAATCTAGAATTCATTAAATAAAAACGAATACACGAAACAATTTCTGATAACTATAAAGTCGTGATGTAAGAAGTGGAATTTTACGTATTTTTAACACAATATTTGAATGTTTTCCCTTACAAATTGGTAGTATGATATAAGACGAAGTATATTTTATGAGAAAGTGTTAATAAAGAAAATTACTTTTGGTTATAGATGTTGAAATTAAGCGGGTTAGTGATTTGGAGGTTAGGATCAAGGGCAGCCGTAAGGAAATACTCAGGTCCCAGTGCCACAGTATTCAAAACTGAGAAGCTAGAGCTCTCTACAAATATACCTGAAAAGAGACTTGAACAACTCACAGCCGACGACAAGGAAAATGGTAAAAATACTTTTAAAATTAACTTTTATCATATTTGAAAAGTCCAGTTCTAATAATTGTTTTGAATGTTAAATTTGGGAAAAGAACCCCTTCTAAATTTTCTGTACACCTACTCAAGATCAACAATGCCTTTTAGGGTATTTGAAAACAACTTCGCATTACACCAACCATTATTTCTAACTGTAATCATTATTAATTCACTAGACTGGCCTATCCTATTCTATTCTATTCTATTCTATTCTATTCTATTGGTCTAATGGTTAGTGGCTGGACAGTATAATTTTTTTTTTTGTCTCTTTTTCTTTAAATCTATCACTATGTAATAGGACATTTAGCAAACTGTATGGCGTGATTTAAATGACTTGCTTGGTGTGCGCCCTATGACACATCCCAGAAATTGTAATGCATGTGGCTAAGTTGGTCAGATAAAATCTTGTTTTAGCCTGCGCATTCCTTTTTTGTCCATTATATGATTTGCCAGGATATTTGGATGGCGAGTTATTCTTTCTTCATAAGACTTGATATGGCTTTTTATTTCTTCTTTCACTGTCAGTATTTCCAGATCATGGTGTAGAGCTTCATTTGGTACTAACCATGGGGCATTTATGATTGTTCTTAGATGCTTGTTCTGTTATCGCTGAATGATCTCTATGTTGGAGTGTGATGCTGTTCCCCATAGTTGAATGTCATGATGACTATATAATAGCAGTCAGGGTCACTAACTACTAGACCGGAGAGCCTGAGGTTGTGGGTTCAATTCTCGCCCAAGACAAATAAATGTTAGTGTGACGAGCATTTGTTCTGTGCCTGTGTGTAATAATTTTATCTATAAAATGTATGTATTTAGGAATATATAAGTATGTATATAAGCTGAATAGTACTCAAAGCACAAGTTCTGCGTAGATGGCATTGTGTGAATGTTGTATAATACATAAACTCACGCCGCTTTCCCATGGGGTAGGCAGAAACTACAGAGCCCCATATGCTGTGATTCTTACATATATTTTTTTTCTTCATTTATATTCATACATGTTGTCATACACACACGCCAGTTACAAGTGCTATGCACCTGAACTTCTGAAAAACTCGGTGTTCCTCCTTACGTCTGTCTTTTAAATACCTTTTGTTAGTCGCCTTTTAACATGACCAAACCATCTAAGCATACTCTTTTCGATTTTGGTAACTAGGTACAATACCTTTTTGGTAACTAGGTCGTTTAACCCATCATGTTCTGGAATGTAGATCTATGTGAGACACAAATGCTTTAATTTTTTTTCTATAATTACGGCATACAAGTGGTTTATTTTTATTTTTAATGTAACTATTATCATCCTATTGCAGGTTTAGTTGCAGCAGCATTTGCTTCCCTACATAGTATAGATACAGTTGATGGTACAAAGAAACCAAGTCCAAAATCTGCAAAGTTCAATCGCACGGCTCAGATAGACGGACAGATAAGTCAATCTTCGGACCTTAACACCTTGCTTGTTGTTGCTGAGAATCCTGTTGTGTCACGGAGACATGCTTTAAAGGTCAGTTTTGATCACCGGTGTCGCAAAATACCGCCAAGTGTTATATTGTAAATTAGTTTTTTGGATTCTTTTACAATATTGTGGATCATCATTCCCATCACTAGTTTTTAAATAATATATTTCCTGTGTATGTTTAACTTTATTATTCTTTGATATTGGGCTGCCAAAGTATCTTCAAGAATAAATACAAAAAACAAATCCATTAGATCAGTAGATCAGATCTCTTTATCTGTATAAATAAATAAAAATGGATGTTTCTATTATGTTGTAAGTTTTCCCCATGATCTTCAAAACAGCTGAAGAAATATTGATGAAATCATCAGTTTATCTTCAAATTAGCACAGCATGTAATCCATAACAGTTTGGTAGCAACTATTTACAGATAACGAGTGCTAACCGTACAAAGCCAAGCTGGTCTGGTTGAGTAAAATTTAAAACAATGTATTTTCTTTAACTTTTTAGATTGTGTCAATCCTCTCGGAATGGACAAGCAGTAACAAAGTCAAGCTGACAGACTTTGAGAAGGATCCTCGGTTCCTGAAGCTTTGCCGTATACTAGCCAGATCTACCAATACTCATGCTATAGGGTCGCTGACCATGGCTGAGGATCTGAGCACAGTGTTGGGCATCACTGGAGATGATGAAGCAGCCAGGCTTATTACGAATTTGACCCTGCCACAGATGATTAAAGTAAGTTTGCCTGGTGACTTGTAACACAGGTTTATACCAAAACCAATATCAGGCACCAGGCTCTCACTAGGGTGGAATACAGTTGAGACTTTTTTGTTTACACTTATCTAACGGAAAATGGTCGCCTAACCCCAGAACTGATAAAGAAACGAGATAAAGAAACGAAAGAAACGAGATACAGGGTGTAAAAAGACCGATCACATAGCCAATAACTACACATTCTGCACATATAATTAAGTAAGTTTAACCAAAAAATATTATGGGAAAATCCTTTTTTTTCCGTCTTTAAAAAAGTTACGTTGCGTAGTCGCGCTTTTCATTGCCGCAATAAAAAGCGCGAGTACGCAACATAACTTTCAATCAGCTGAGCGTACGGCCTCGCGTTTTTGTCATTGACCCGAACGGTCCGCTTGTGTTTAGTATCTATTGAATTTTTGTAACTTCAATTGCATAATTTGTTTTGAAAAATCGATACGGAAGAAAGTTTACTAATGATACTTGGAATACGATTTTGAAAAAATAGGAAAAATAATATTGCAATTTGACCTTCAATATCTTAAAAACCAGTGAATTCCCAGGTATGTTCTTAAAGTAAAAAAAATATCCCAGTGATGGGTAGAATATGTAGTTATCGTTTACGTTAAGGGTCTTTTTACACCCTGTATAAGTAATAAATAATTGAACCTTTCACACTCAACCGATGATGCGTTAGTGCTTCGAGGTACAGCGTCGCATACGCTCGGCGCATTTTCCGTCAGAAATGTACCGACCCTAAAGCAGCTATGTAGTAAGTCGGTTTATTATTTTGCCTATCAGGATTTTAGCCATCATGTTAAGCAATAAAGTCACCATATTTAAATTGTTTTAGACAGAAATTATAACATCCTGTATTCCTATAATACACCCGCATTGCGCCAAATAGGTTTATGTCTCTTGGGGGTGAGTCCATTGCCATCAACTGGGCTCGAGTTATTCCAGATGGAAAAACCCAAAAACAATTGTCTAACCCGAGAATGGAACCCAGAAACTCATGATCAGCAGTAGTCCTTGCGATCGCCTCAGCAAAGAGACAATCAAAGATATTACGTTATTAATATTTCCTGTTTTTTTACCCTAGGTAATGAAAGCACTTCAACAAAAGGGCCGCCGAAGCACGCCGCTCCTTCGCGCACTCTCCCACAACATCACCAACCAGCCAGAAGTCATTGACCTCAAGAAGTCAGCTGATCTACTATATGCTATGGCTTCACTCAGTTTTCCAGATCCAGTTTTATTAGATAGGATATGCAAGTAAGTAAAATAGATAACAATATGGCTGAATGTCATTTATAAACTTAAGGGCATAATACACTATTCAATTTGTAGAAAACTAAACTAGGAAATAGGTAGATGTAAGTAATCGTAGTAAGAACAGATTGGACCCGATTTTGGGTATCAACTGCTTTGTTGCTTCCTAACTAAGATCTTAGCTAGGATCCTAGGATCCTAGAAACTGAATAGTGTAATAAGCCCTTCAAGACAAAGATGGTGTTGCCATGCTAAATAAATTTGACCAATACCACAGATTATCAATGACTAGAAATAGAATTGAGATTGGGGTTGCTTAAAATTAAAACAATGAAGTTAGATTCACATTTTTTAACAAAACATAATTAAATTAACTGGATTTTACATACTTTTATGGAGCCTCTAAACTAGGAATAAGTAAAACCTTGTTTGTCGGGTGTCTTTTACATTTTCATATCATCTTATGTCGAAAGTATCAAACAGAGTCAAATAAATTATTGGGCAACAGATTGAATTAACAATGTGGTTCAAATAAATAATGTCTTCTGCAATTTTTTTTTTGATAAAAAAGTCTTGTCTGAGTCCAAAAAAAACCTTACAGTTAATCAAATTATATGCATGTTGCAACACTGAAAAGATAACAGTCCGAATTCACTATAAACCCAGAGTAAGTTTATCGGGGTACCCCCAGAAAATTTAGTAAGTAAATATTATGTTCAACTATATTTTTAAGCAAATTGTAAATATTTAATTTTAAGTTTGAATACTGAATGCATGCTGTATGCTTAATTTAGAGACCTAATCAGTTCTCAGTTAAGTGAAATGTAAATTTCTTTATGAGAATAAAGTCTCTTTAACCACAAAACCTCCTTTCCAGCGACGTAATAGAATGCCTACCATCAAACGAAGACAAGTCGGCTGTGGTGAACTCCATCACAATCTCGCTGGGCCTTCTGAAGTACCGACATGAGCCCGTCCTCACGGCGATCGCTGACTGGCTACAGCAACATTTACAGCAGTGCCGGGCCACAGATATAGCATCTGCTGTTGTCACATTGGCTACAGTAGACTGCTTACCGCCTTCAGACTCAGGGTTAGCTTTGATTCAAGTAAGTGAGAATGTTTATAACTTTTTTGTGTCCTACGCTGCAACAAATTAACCAGAAAATCATCCTATTTAATTTGTTGCGGGGTTCAAGTCAGTTGAATCAAATTCACTCAATCAAAACTGTATAAGTACAATTGGTATTATTTTGCTAATATTTCGTGAGTAAAACGTCAAAACTTCAATTTTCGAAAACAAAAAATAACTTCGAAGTTCCATAGTTTGGCTTCTATGGGGTCAATAGAGCTGCAATTGGGGTCTTTCAAATTGTAGGTAATTTAATACAGTCTATAAATTTACAATCCATTATTCGCAAATAATGTATACTTTTGGCCCTGAGAGCAAATAATAAAAAAAGTCCCAAAATTACAAAGTTTTCCTCGATTTTCTCAATTTCCACAAGTTTTTGGAAGTTGCAAATTGGAACTCACACAACTCTAACAGACCCATACAACAAACCAAAAATGGAGAACTACATAACGCTTTGCGAATTTAATGTCTAAATTCACTGGGCTAACACGACTGAAGTAAAACTTATTTAAAGAAAAAGCGCGCGCGCTCTCTTGCTCCTACAGTGTGATACAGACAATAATCCTGCACTTTGTCTTTGATTTACGAAACGTAACTGGCTATGAGAGAAAAAAATATGTGCTCGCACCACTCTCTCTTGCCTTTACAGTAATATACGAAACGTAACTCTCTTTCTATCTTCACTGAATTATATCTCCCTCTCATATTCCGTTCGCTTTGCCCGATCACACTTTTCGTAACGGTATCGTCACGCATTGACAGCTTACTCCCCAAGTCAAGTGAGCGTTAAGAAGTATTACTTGACCGCCCACCCTTCTTCTCTTCCTAGTGCTTTTGATGGGAAGAAAAAGTGCCGGAACAAACTCCCCAGCAACACGTCTGTATGATTCGTTTGAATAACTTGAATCTATACTATACAATGGCAACTATTTTAATTTATTTGAATGTTTCCGCTTATCGATAATGCACACACTCATGTTAGTATGAGTAGTATTATACTACTTTCGCCGAAGTACATTAATAAATCAATTATATTATCCACAGACAGCCCTCACCCTCAAAGAGGAGGAGATGACCAAGTCCTCATCATGGCTGGACCTGGTGTTCTCACTCTTGACCCTGAACAAAGCCACGAAGCCGCTTCTGGAGTCAACGCTACAGCCTGAGTTTATTGACAAGTTATTTTCTGCTGGCGGTAAGGATTTCAGTTGATATTTTACAATTTGTTAAATATTCCACAACTTTTTCACACAACGCCATTTAGTCCCAAGTTAAGCTTAAGAGCTTGTGTTATGGGTACTAAACAACTGATAAACATATTTATATATATCTAAATACATACGTTTTATAGATAAATCACGCCCAGACACAGAACAAATGATCATGCTCATCACACAACCATTTGTTCTGGGTGGGAATCGAACCCACAACCTCCGGCGTAGCAGTCAAGGTCACTATCTACTAGATCAATTTTATTAGTCTAGGATGTAATTAAAATAAATCATTAGTCTATATAAAAAGCTAGAAGTAAACTGTTATTGAGTTTTTTCATCTGGAATTATTGATAATAATAGGATGATATTCTTCAGTATCAGCCCGGGGTCTGGATTTGCAATAGGCTCGCCCTCAATAACATTGGATTAAATCATAACTAACGAAATGTACTGCAGCTACACATCTGCCTAACCTGTCGGGTATAAAAGGCGTAATGTTATGATGATGTCTAAAATGCATTTTCCCCATCTTCAGAAATTTCAATTCCCTGCCGTCGAAAACTGATGATGATAGACGCCTATCTGAACCTCACAAGTCCTGGCTCCGTGCGCCTCCCCGAGGACATATCTGTGGGGGTGCCCGTGGTCTACACCAAGGAGAAGTCCTTCTATGTGCAGAGCATCATGGATACCTTCAAGAGCCTGGTGTCTGCTGAAGCATTTTTGAAACGGGAGTGTAATTCAGGCATGGGGTTCTTGTACGGTGAGTTATTTTAATAATAATAATATGTATAATCAAAATTACGATCAATGGGCCTCTAGGATTTGCAAGGCTTATAAAGGTCCCGTGAAATATATATGTGTAATATATATACTTAAAAAAAAAATAGTTACAAAAAACACGATTTACATACAAAATATTAAATTAAAAAACCCAAGTACTAAAAACTCATGTTCTAAAAAGCTTAAAAGTCAAAGTCAAAGTCAAACCATTCATTTTAATTAGGCCCCTATAAGGCACTTTTGAACGTCGAACAAAAATTAACTTTAAAAAATGATTCTAGTTGCCCCTTCCAAAAAGTAGATTTGTAAAACAAGAATATGTTATCTTAGAGTATAAGCGGCTACACATCAAGCCATACATTTCCAGTTTGTGTATACCTACCTATAGCCGCGGTTGTATTTTTCAATAGGGAATATGCATGTTATTTTAATTTGGTTCGAATATTTTTTCCCCAATCTTTAATGGCAGAAAATATGAAATAAATCATTATTTTACTTTATATTAGCGTCATAATTATTTAAAATAAAAAATTTAAGTGCGAATTAAGCGCGGGAAATTCAAATTTGCGAAACGCATCACCATTGGTTCTAATGAAACGTGACGTCAAATATTACGACAACAAGAAAAATTACGCCTACAAAACAGTATTGGAATGGACTTTTTATTGGAAAACATAATTATTGCTGTGTGTGTTGTGAATTAATTTAATGTTTAACTGTAATTTTAGCTTTATAGTAAAGTTATAAAACATTTAAGAAAATGACTGAAAGTGGTTTTGTAAAAGCACAATCTGATGATGTTTTTGCATTCGGGTAGGCAAGGAATACCTGTAAACTGGTTTTTGAGCTTTTTATGGTGAAATGGTTAGTAAAACGAAAACACCCAAAGTAATAGTAATAGTAATAGGATAATAGTAAATGATGTCATCGTAATGGCGCGCGAACATGGCGGCGTTTGAACAGCTCAAATTTGTTCTGAATTTTAAATATTTTTTTAAACTTCATTAATTGATTTTTAAATATCTTTATATTTTTTTACTATGTTAAAACGTTGTAAACAGTAAATTAAAAATATAATAAAAATATATGCATATACCCTACATATTCATACAAAGTTATCGAGGTACAAAAAGAGAGAAACGTCGAAACGCTTTTCTTAGATTTTTCCGAGATTAGAAGAAGAAATAAATAAAGCACGTGTCTTAACCACTTGTTGTATTTACAGACGCGGAATTTGCAGTCGACGCTAAATGCCATCCTGTACCTTTAGAGAAGGCTGAAAACAACAAAAGGTAATTACACATACTAAACATAAAAAAAAATAAAGATACCCACATAAAACAAATAAATAATTATAATACCTACACATAAATATATACAATATTAAAAACAAATATATCTCGTACATAATTTATGTATAACACATTATAAATATTGCAGTATTAATACTTGCTTACTATACTTACTTATTAAAATAAGATAATAAGATTTTAGAAATTAAGTCACTGCTGCATTAGCCCTCTTCCTTTCTTCTAAGTTTTTGCTGTGCCCGACAGGGTCCATAACGATTTTGTACCTTTTTTATTCTTAAGACCATTATGTACATTGTGGAACGCGATAAATATGGGTCTAGTTCATAATATCGACGATCACTACATCGATGGTCGCTGTATCGAAAACGTTCCATCGACGGGCTAATGTATCGACAGTACCGCAAATCGATGGTACGCTACATCGACAGTACCCTAAATCGTTGGTACGCTATATCGTTAGTACACTAAAACGACGGTATGCTGCATCGACAGTAAACCAAATCGATAGTACGCTGCATCGACTACCCCACCCGAGTCAGATTCCCTCAATTCTTCGAGGATCCCTAATCAGATATGAGTTTTGATACAAATAGGACCAATCTGCTGGTATTCCCTTTCCAATAAAAAATCATTTTAAAAATCGGTCCATAAATGGCGGAGTACTGAGGTAAAAAACCCTAAAAAAAACAACTGAATTGAGAACCTCCTCCTATTTTTAAAGTAGGTTTAAAATACTGTGTTGTTTATTTAAATCTGGCTCGGGTCGGGTAGTCGATGCAGCGTACTATCGATTTGGTTTACTGTCGATGTAGCATACCGTCGTTTTAGTGTACTAACGATGTAGCGTACCAACGATTTAGGGTACTGTCGATGTAGCGTACCATCGATTTGGGGTACTGTCGATACATTAACCCGTCGATGAAACGTTTTCGATACAGCGACCATCGATGTAGTGATTGTCGATATTATGAACTAGACCCGATAAATATTGAGTATTGAGTATTGACTTTTGTGAATTTTAGCTACAGTTCACACTGCATTGCCAGGTATGGCATTTTACTGTAAGCCATTGGCATCAGAAGTTAGTCGCCCGCATTCATAATCTTCCTAACTTTTTTCTTAATATGTTGAGACCGGCTTCCAGTTTAAGCGGATGCTGAATTCATACCAGTGTCTTGTCTTGTCTTGAGTATATAGAGCGGCTGCTTTTATCCGATCTCCACAACCCAGTAATTGGGTAGCGCAATAATAAAAATAATAAATAATTTATTTATCGAGCGACAAGGACTCATTAAAACACAGAAATTAAACGTAATAGCACACAATACATAAAACACATTCTGAATACATCACAATAGGTGCAACAAGTGGTACAATTCTGTGGCCCTAGTGAAAAGGGGTTTAAGTCCAATTTTGTCGAAAATGAGTTAAGTGTACCAAAGTGATAAAAAAAAATGCTCTATCGTTTGGTGAAGACAGATCTAAGCTATCTCTAAAAATAAGAAAGTTACTTTGTGTAAAAGAGTCCAAATGACACCAAAAAAAAACTGTAAGAGTCGGTTTTCTGATCACTTTGGTACACTTAACTCATTTTCGACAAAATTGGACTTATCCTTTTCACTAGGGCCACAGAATTGTTGTCAGACTTTCGGGTTTCTTAACTATCCGTAGCTACTGTCAAAGGCTGGCCTGTTGTCCTAGTAGTTAGTAGCCCTGACTGCTATGCCGGAGGTCGTAGGTTCGATTCCCACCCAATACAGATGTTTGTCTGATTAGCACGATCATTTGTTCTGTGTCTGTGTGTAGTTTATCTAAATATGTACGTATTTAGAAATGTATAAGTATATTTATCAGTTGTTTAGTAAGTACCCATAACACAAGCTCTGTTTAGCCTGGGACTAGATGACGTTGCGTGAAAGTTTTGGAATATTTATTTATTATTATTTATATTTCATATTTTCGATGTGACTAAACCATCTATTAAACACCAAATCATAAACAGTTAAAAGGTGCAATTGGGTATAATAATTCGATCACGAAAGTCAACAATATTACGAAAATTAGAATAGAAAAACCAAGCCGCCCCGTCGCTAGCCAAACAACAAAAACTAGCCCCTAGCAACGGGGTTGCTAGATCTGTCGCCAACACCATCTATGCATACTCTTGTAAATTCACTAAACCACATCGTTGTATTTTTTTAAAGCGGTTTTTAAACATCTATTCAATGCAAAACTAACGCCGTGCTTGTAGTTTACTAGCAGACGTCCAAAATCAAAATCAAAAGTCAAAATCAAAAGTCATTTATTCAAATTAGGCTGAGGATCAGCACTTTTTGAACGTCGAAATTACAAAAGACAGTCCCCCAAAAAGCCCACCCTTCGCCACTTCCTAGTGTTTTTGCTGGGAAGAAGAAGTGGCGGAACAAACTCCCCAGCAACACATCTGTCTGATAAGTTAGAAGAACTTGAATTTACACAGTACAATTTGTTATAATTACAAAATAATTAAAATTAGTTATTCACTACATGTTAGCTAGCACACTCAACATACAGAATACCAGTAATATATATAGCTACCGACAATAAAACTAACTTAACTCAAGCAAAAACAACTGACTAATAAGAATCCTCCAGGTAAAAAGGGTGTGCCAGCTTGCATGTGCAGAGTTGGATTAAATCCATAGATCTGCAGAACACAATGTAACAAAATGATAAACTAGAACTGTGGAAGTTAAATAAAACAAAAAAAAAAACAGGTAATAGTTAAAACAATAGCAAAACCAAAGCCAGCAAGACGACCAGTTACCACAAGCAGCACCCGTTCACGAGCATAACGCAAAGATCAGCCATTACCCCCCTCGCCATATTAGAGGGAAGGTGGTAACCCGACCCTCGACGCTACCACAAGCAGTAACATCTGAGGGAGCATGACGAACTTGCTACCGGTTATTTAAGTAAAAGTTAACCAATAAATAGGAGTCTCTAGTTCACCACATAATGCAAATACATCTCATTTAATACAATGTACTGAGAAGATTATGTCAACAAAAAAAATATATAATAAAAATGAAAATGAAGAGTGGCACACACAAACAATAAGTTTCAACTAGTAATAAATTAATTTCAGTGAAAGAACATAAGTGTCTTGCGTTCAACAAAGCGACCAACTATTCTTATCATCTAAGTAGTCGTTAATAGAATAATATGCTCTAGAACAAAGGTTCGATTTAATTTTAGATTTAAAAGTATTAAATGGCAAATCCAAGAAAGAACGTGGTAACTTGTTGTAAAAGCGAATACCGAGCCCCACAAATGAACTATGGACTTTATGAAGACGGTGGTGAGGTGCATATATTTTGTGCTTATTTCTGGTATTAAAATTGTGGATGTCACTGTTTTTGGTGTATAAATGCATATTTTGTCTAACGTATAATATGTTGGCAAAAATGTATTGCGATGCCACTGTGAGTATACCAATCTCTTTAAAAAGTTCTTTTAAGGAGTCTCTAGAACCTAACTGATAAATTGCACGAACTGCTCGTTTTTGAAGCACAAATATGTTTTGGATGTCTGCAGCTTTTCCCCATAACAGCATACCGTATGACATAACACTGTGGAAATAACTAAAGTAGACCAACCGAGCTGTGTCAACATCAGTATATTGTCTAACTTTCCTAACAGCATAGGCGGCAGAGCTGAGTCTTCCTGCTAAAGTTGATATATGTGGGCTCCATTGAAGTTTGGAGTCAACGGTTATGCCCAGAAAGACTGCGGAGTCTACAGTATCCAGCACTTCATTACTTATGACGAGATTAGGTCCGAGGTTTCTAACATTAGGCAAAGCAAACTTTATACATTTAGTTTTTTTTGCATTGAGAACTAGGTTATTAGTGGTAAACCAATCTGTGACTTTAGAAAGTGCACTATTTACTTCATCAAAATCTTGTCTATTCCTATTTACTTTAAAAATAAGAGATGTGTCATCTGCAAATAGTACAACATCACAGATACCGTTCAGGTAAAATGGTAAATCGTTAATATATACCAAAAATAAGAATGGACCCAGAATTGAGCCTTGAGGTACACCTAACTGAACTGGTAGTCCGGAAGATTTTGCACCATTAACATCAACACATTGGAACCTATTATTTAAATATGAATCTATAATATTGAGAGCCTCGTTTTGGACACCGTAGTGATGTAGCTTACGCAGAAGTGTGTCATGGTGTACGCAATCAAAAGCTTTTGAAAGGTCACAAAAAACTCCAATTGCGTTTTGCGAGTTCTCCCACGCGTTAAATATATGTTTTAATAAAGCTATGCCCGCATCAGTAGTTGAACGACCTTTTGTAAAACCATACTGTTCAGAATGAAGGAGGCTATTTAAATTAAAATGTCTTAGCAACTGCTTGAGTATTAACTTTTCAAATATTTTGCTAAATGCCGGTAAGATCGAGATAGGTCTGAAATTGCCAATATCTTTTTTACTACCAGATTTAAATAACGGAATGACTTTACTACTCTTCATGAGATCCGGAAAAGTCCCTAGATCTACGCATTTATTAAAAGTAACAGCAAGATAGGGGGCTACAACATTTATTATATTACTCAAAAGTTTAATGGAGATGCCCCAATAATCACCAGTGGTTTTAGACTTCAATGTGTTAAAAGCATTAACTACATCACGCGGTGTCACATGTTCGAAATTGAATAAGCGACTACATTTAGGCACACTACCATGTAAAAGGTTCTCAGCTTTAGACGGGGAGGAACTTAAGGCGTGAGTCGTAATAGTTGGTATGCTTACAAAAAACTCATTAAATGCTTGAGCTACATCAGCCGTTTTACTAACTAATTTGTTGTCGACTATAATTTCAAATTGATTTTCTTGGCGTACTGACTTACCAGTTTCATTTTTAATAATTTTCCATGTGGTTTTTACTTTGTTATTAGAAACCACATGGAAAATTATTAAAAATGAAACTGGTAAGTCAGTACGCCAAGAATCCAGCGGCATCACCCGTGTAGGTCCCATTCCCGTGGGAATACAGGGATAAAAAGCCTATGTGTTAATCCAGGGTCTCGGCTAACTCCATACCAAATTTTATTAAAATCCTTTCAGTAGTTAAAATGATAATGATGATATAAACGATCTCAAAAATAAATGTTATAATTTAGTTAATTACATGTTTAAAATTGTTGATTTATCTCGTATTAATTATATTCTGTAAAACACTCATTTTAATTTTATACTTTCTGCTGTGCCCCACAGGGTTCGTAATTGTACTCTAGCTTTAAGCCCACTGTAAGATCTCAACACATTATGGAATGCAAATAAAGATATGAATATGAATATAGTTTTTACATAAAAGAGTAACAAACATCCTCACAAACTTTCGCGTTTATAATGTTGGTAGGATAGGTTCTAAAACAATGTTGTTTGTATTCCAGCGTGTTCCGGATAGCCGTGCTAGGACTGGATTACCATGACATGACCCGCAAGATGGCCGTACCGCTCGGAGTACACCAACTTGAGACCCGGCTACTAACACTTAAGGTCAGTTTCTTTCTTCCTTATTATAATATTAGTGTAAATCCATTCTGCATTCATTGTGTTCATCCATTTATTATTGTGTAATATTAATTAATCAGTTTATTATTTTAATTTATTATTATATTACTATTGTGTTTTAATTTCGATTTTATGATGGTTTTATTTTGATTTTTATGTTGATTTTATTTCGATCTCATTTTTGTATTTCTTTTTATTCTGATATGTTTTTGTGTTTTGTTTTTCTTTATATTTCCCTTTTTTTATGATGTCTTATTGAGTATTGATAAATGTTGTGTTAATATAATTGACTTTTGAAAGTCGTGTTAACACGTTCGCTGACAGTACGTTATTAGGCAAGAAATTGAAATAGTGCGTTAAGACAGTACGTCGAAGGACGGGCTACTTCTTTTTAAAAGTATTGGCAGTCCGTCGTCCGACGATAATTTTTCATATAAGTATTATGAAGAGCAGTATCCACTGTCATATTGTGAGCAAATTCATATTTCTAACTGCCGTAACACGAGTATTTTGTGGGTAGTTTCATATTGCTATCTCAGTCACTCACACACACGTAAACCGTTCATGCACGAGTACTACGTCGACTGGCGTGAGCGCGCGCCTTGTTCTCGGAACAATCAGTACGGCTGGTGCCATTTTGTGAACAACCACGTGTTTACGTGTAAGTACTGTAACATCGAGAAACGTTCACGTCCATCGACGTAGTATAGAATTTGGACAGGCAAACATATGGCCAACATGACACTACGTCGTGAAACGTTTGTCATTTAGTATGAAAAATTCTACTGTCGTAATGTGGTGTCAGGGTACTTAAGTGCTCACTGTCAGCGAACGTGCAAAAATAAATAAATAATAAATAATTCTGATTCCATTTTAATACAAGCTAACTTATCTATTAGCTGCGGTTACTGTTTTTACTAAGCATTATATTGAGGAGATTCAAGTTCTTAGAACTTATCAGACAGATGTGTTGCTGGGACGTTTTTGTGCCACTTTCTCGTCACAACCTTAACACTCCAAATACTGGTTTATATTAATTTTAACACATTGATGGGATTTTTTTTATATTTATAATGGGTCTACTCTTGATGGGTCTCTCTGATTTGTGGTAATCGCAGGTTGCCATTGTCTCGTCACAGACTCTTTAACCAAAAAACTCTATTTTAGGGCTTTCGGGTTAGATTTCTAGCTTGATTTATTATCTGTACCTTCGTATATTTTTTCATACCAGAGTATTTCTGAACAATAATGTTTGTTTCCTCTATTCCAGGGATACAAAGTCCTCCATATTCCATACACAGAGTTCAGCCCTAAGGACAAACTGGTTTCCAGAGTGCAGTACATAGAGAAAAGATTAAAGGAAATAGTAAGCAGTCAGGGACAGGCGTAGGCGTTCTACTGTAGATATGTACTATAATGTATTGTTTAACGTATGTATGTATGTTGTACGTATGCTGGGGAGACCTGTTTCATTTAACAGTCAAATTTTAGGGTGTCTTTACATCTCGCGTGAACGGCGTAAACACGGCGTAAATGCGTAGTATACACTGCGTACATATGATTGCATCAAAATTTGCAGCGCCATTACGCATCGGCACGGCAGCGTATATGTTGCAACGAACGGCTACGCTAGACGTCCAGGGTACCTTGACCTTTGTGTGAGACAGGAACGGAAAATAACTGCAAAATATCGCCATCCCTTTCTCGCAACGAAACCGAGTCTTTGACACTTTCGTGGTTGAGTGCTGATACTGTTATTTTTTTTTTTTTTCAGTAAAACGATTTCAACAGAATAATAATAATAGTGTATTATGGATCACTGTAACTTTAAATGTAAAACTTTTTGTAGAAAAAGACGGATTCTACAATCATTTTAAGGCTTTATGATTCTAGACATAGCATCAGGCCTGTATTTCATGATATTTTTCTTTGTACATTGTATTGTTGTTGTTTGTTACATACCTGGCAAATTGTGGTTAATACTCCTATGTATTTCTACACTATTAGAATTGCAGGCGTGATGTTATGTGTGGTTAAGCATTAAAATATCGAACACAACTAAAGGTTTTTATCCGTAATATACAGGGTGTAAAAAGACCGATCACATAGCCCATAACCACACATTCTAGATCTGTACATAAAGTTAAGTAACTTTAACCAAAAAATAATGGGAAAATACTTTTTATTTTTTCATTAAAAAAGAGATGCTTTTTATTGCGCGCATTGAATAGCGCGACAACGCAACGCAACTTTCGATCAGCTAAGCGTATGGCCACTCGCGCTTGGTCGTTGACCCGACCGGCCCGCTTGTTTAGTATCCATTGCATTTTTGTAACTTCAAATGCGTAATTTGTTTTGAAAAATCGATAATTTTGATAATGTTTGATCGGAAGAAAGTTTACTAATGATACTTGGAATAAAAATTTGAAAAAAAAATACGAAAAAAAAAATGCACTTTGACCTTCAATATATCCAAAACCAGTGCATTCCTAGGTATGTTCTAGCTAGAAGAAAAAAACTATCCCAGTGATGGGTAGAATATGTAGTTTTCGTTTACGTTAAGGGTCTTTTTACACCCTGTATACAAAAACGGATGTAAGTTGTGAATATGTATAAATATTTATTCTTTCTTGAATTTGTTGCTTGAAATGCCCCGGCGCTCCCCGTTTATGTATTTATTAGTTAAATTGATGCCTGGGAATACATGAAGCGTTATGTCCAATGTTGGTCGCAAACGCCAATGTGATGTACATAGCTCTTGTACTTATGTTCAAACTGTAAACTTCATTTCAGAATCACAGATAATTATCAAGTTTTGGAAGAACGAATCCAAAGGCATCATGATTAAGTTCAAGTTTCGTTGCATTCAAATTAATTTAGGACAGTTTTATTAAAAGTCTACAACACAATAATCAACTTTAAATTCATTACTCTAAAGCTGATAATTGAGTAAGTGGTATTTAATGATAATTATCTGAGATTCTGTGTTAAGTACGAATAGAGTATTAGAAGTAATTGGGTGCGACGTAAATGTCGGGTAGCCAATGTTTGCAGAGCAAGTTGAATTTTGTGTACAAATATTTTGAAAATAATGATTTCTGTAGGTACAAACTTATATTTTACTTATTCCAAATCATTTTCAAGTGTCTTGTGTTAAACTATGAACATAGTTTAACACTTTCACTGTCCTAAGACAATATTGCATCAATACAATTATTGCACGTCCAATAGTGCGTTATATACAATGCATGAACGTATGAACTTCAACCGCCGATCAATAGTGTTGTCCAAGTACGTCGAAACACGATCGATGTACAGGTAACAAACGTGGTCAAATCGTTGATCTTGTGTATATTTTGGCGGACTGTTTCATTGATAAACCTCTACGAGGAAAATGAAAGAGGTAATTATGTACCATAGATAAGTAAATTGCATAGACACAAATTGTGCCACGATGGAAAGGTAATTGTGTGGCACTTAATGCAGTATATTGTATCGACTGTGGAGGTGACTTATTATGTCTCAAGAAAAGTTTATTAGCGTAGTTGGGGGGTCCAAAGAAATAAAAAAAAAATGACGTGTGGCACTCGGAGACTGCCGCGGTAAAGCTATTGCATAGCATTTTTTATCAACTCCTCTCCTCTCCCCGTCCCCATTCCTCTCCTCCCCCTCTCCTCATTCCTCTCCTCCCCCTCTCCCCTTCCCCATTCCTCTCCTCCCCCTCCCTCCCATTCCCCCACACCTCCCACGCCCCTCCCTCCCCTTCCCTCACCCCTCCCTCTGTTTCCCCTCCCCCCTTCCGACCCCTGCCTCTACCCGTCCCCCTATCCCCTCCCCTCTCACCTCCTCCTTCCCCTATCCCCCCTATTTTTATTTAATAGATTTTTCAAGTTTCTCGTGAACAACACTATTATTGGTGGTTAATAGTGTATTGTATGTCATGCACGGACGTACGGAGCTAACTCATCAGTGCATTACATATAATGCATGGACAGGGAAAGTGTTAAAATATGTGGATGGGTGACCAACTATTGCCAACTGAGATGTCTTGGCTTCTAAAGTATGTTAAACCGTTAGCCCTTAAGTCGAAAAGACTAACAATAACCTTTGTTTTGTGTTACCCAGAAACTGGGTTATGGAGGCAATCGCTCCATGTACAGACGCCAGCACATCAAGTTACCCCAATGTATCAATTTTTCCCAATTGAATATGAACCTTATTCTGTTTGGCATAGAGTTGAAAAACGATCAAAGAAATTTGACACATTGGGGTAACTTGATGTGCAATATGTCTGTACCATACTGGTATTCAGCTGCATTTGGTTAGACAGTACAAGTACATATCCCAACATGGTTGGGAAAAACCTAGGCCGATTTAGTATCTAATGAAGTTGCCCTAAGAAATCCAGATGTGTTTTATTTCCTAAAGAATATTTGTACACAGAACTCAGTTTTTGAACACGTCGACAATGTATGACTGACTGCGTGAGATTGTAGATACGGCTGTTAATATTATTTAAATAAAACAGATTTAACAATTTGTAAAGTTTATATTTATTACATTATTATATATATAACATTTCCCTCGCTTAAGGGTGCAAACATTGTCCATGCGTCCGACGATCCCGCCCGACTTCTTATGAATTCAGAGAGATTGAAGTCGGCCTGTAAGCGCCTTAAAAATAATTGCATTCATTCATCATTCTACTTAATTTTTATTACTTATATTATTCTTATCTTTGATGCTGCCATCAGTTCACTTCACTGCTTATAAAAACAATTATTGTATTTTTTCATCAATCCTCAAGTCGCACTCGATGATGGCAGCAACATGTTACATGGAACCCAAAAACATGTTGCTGAAACAATGTTGTGCAACTTTGTGACTCCCATTAATATGAGCTTCACTTCAAGGCGTGACGCAGATAGAGCAGTTTCGCTTCCGCCTGTGTAGAGTTTCGGAAACTAAAAACTGCTTGTAATGTTTTCAAATAGCTTCAAAGAACTGCGCAGATGATGAAGCCTTTTCAAACAGTTAATAGGTACCAAAGTTGCTAATACGCAGTGCCTTAATGCATATTACGTCTAGTTTCCTATGCCAGCCATTGTTTTAATACACAAAAATTCCAGACATCTATTTAGAACATTACATGTTTAAAACTCTTCCCACTATCGAGTCTTCATTACGTGTGACATAAGTCTGAAACAAAAATATTATTATAGTTTATTTCATCACAGAACTTCATGTTAAATACTTACCTACGTTATAAAAATATACTCGTAAGTTACATACTTAGAGGTAAATATTGTGTGAAAAAAGACCTATTAATTCTAACATTACTATCTGCCCTTTTAGATTAAAACGTGTACCTAAGGAAACGGCAAATTGTGCGTGGAGAACTTTAACTTGATTTTATGTTATCGCCTTTTTTTCAACTTCAACTCATTAATTTGTATTTGCAACCACAATAATTTTATTATGCAAAATGAAGGAGGAGGCTATGTGTATTATTGTGTATTCAGTAACTTTTTATTTATGTACAGACGCCAGCACATCAGGTTACCCCAACGTGTAAAATTTTCCCAATTGAATATGAACCTTATTCCATTTGATATAAAATTGAAAAACGATCAAAGAAATTTGACACATTGGGGTAACTTGACGTGCTGGCGTATGTACAATGTCTGAATTAGGGAGGGAAAATTAAATCAAAAGTCATTTATTTAAATTAGGCTGAGGATCAGCACTTTTTGAACGTCAAAAATTGCATAATGCAGTCCCCCAAAAAGCCCGCCCTTCACCACTTCCTAGTGTTTTTGCTGGGAACAAGAAGTGGCGGAACAAACTTTCCAGAAACACGCCTGTATGTTATAAGAACATGAGTTTGAACAGCATTGGTAATTAATGAACTTAATCATTTAAATTAAATAATTTGGTAGACTAACGCTGATATCCTCCCTATTAGCGTTATTAATCGAAAAGCTTTCTTGTAGCTCAAATGACGAGTGAATAAACAAACGGGAGGTGTTTGATTTCTCTATTCACTCGTTTTTACAATTCACTATAAAAACAAAGCCCAACATTAACTTACGATCCTAAGTTCTTGAAGAACTCCGCAAATGCTTTGATGACATCGCCGAAGAACACGGCGATTTGAGGCACGCGCAGCTTGGCCTGTCCAGGAGTGAACACCATGTGGCGACGCAGCTTCTGCAGACTTCTAAAGTTGTGACGACCGACGCCCACCTTGCCGAACAAACGGTACTGGAAGAAGGAGATGGTGAATTCGGTGATTGTTTTTGGCAATGATCACCGATTGTTCTGGGTAGGTTAGGTTCGGTATTCGGGGGTTGCGGAAAGATTGTAGGTAGGTACGTTCACGCGAACCCCGGCGAAGGTGTGAGACGGAGTATCGGAGGTGCTTTTTGGTTTTTTAGTCAGTCTTTGACTATCCTGGTGCCAGTTTGTACTTATGCCGCATAATGGCTTCTCTCTTGGCTATATGCGCGTGTCGTTTAAAATCTCTGCGGTCACCCTTTCGGAAGCAAGAGTCAGTGGGGTTCTGTAAGTTGGTAAGGGTCTGCCAGAACATCAAATATCACAGTTCCCAGGCATCTATGATACATCGATTGATTTATCGTTACAAATGTACAGATTATAACAGAACAACACTGCTGGGGGTCGAGTCTGCTATTGCAATCGTGTCTCAAAGACCGGTCAATGATCGATTTTTGACGTATAACGTCAAACTTATGACACATTTCCCATACAAAAACTGTCAAAGTTGTCAAATATTCGATCAATGACCGTCATTGAGACACGATTGCAATAGCAGACTCGAGCACCTGGTTACCTGCGCGTCCGTCAAATAAATTGGTGCAGTGAAAATGATCCAGATAACAGCTTCGTTGCATTCAGGAGACGTTAAGGACCCGGAGTATGTGTAGTACGTCTCTGTGTCGGCACTCATTAGTTTTCTGGAAGTTGTAAATAAGTCCTTTGAAACCAACGCGTTAAAATACAAAAATGTGCCCGCGGCGCGGCGCCGAATCAGAACCATTTCTTGAAAGGGATATGCCCATTTGCTGAGGAACCTTTGGCCAAGTGATGAACATGGAAGAAACAAATGATAGGCATTAGGATTGACATCACAGATCAAGGAACAATAGCTGTTTTTCAGATAAAATTTGGTGGGACTATATCTATACTAATATTATAAAGAGGTAAAATTTGTAAGTTTGTATGTAGGGGGTAATCTTCGGAACTAATGATCGAATTATAAAAATTATTGTACTGGTGGAAAGCTACACTATTCCCGGTGGAGATAGGCTACTTTTTATCCCCGTATTCCCACGGGAACGGAAACTACGCGGGTGAAACTGCGTGACGTCTGCTAGTATTAGAATATAATAAACAATTGAGTGTCATATGAAAATCTACTTTTGATACCTTTGTAGTCATCCCAGATTGGTAATAGCAATATTTAAGTTAGGTACTACATTAGTATATTTTTATCATAGATGGGAAAAACATGGCCAGAAATGGGCATTGCCCTTTGTCATGTTGTCGTGACGTGTGGCGTGCTGGATAAGTACATTATTTTGGTTTTTCTTATGATGTTCTTTAGGTTTTTAGGGGTATGAGGAATAGGGTGTAAAATTCTGCATCCCCCATAGAAAAGGAAGGATTCTCCGACCGGGTGTTAAGTCTGGTGGGCTACTATCTGCCCGACGGTTGTTGTCAGAAACTTGTAGGGTGTACCTACAAGTTTCAGTCACGTGAATAACTTTAACATCGCAACGTACATACAATGCGTACTATGCGTTTCAAATAAGAATAGGAGGAACGTCAATGACCTCTATCTGTCAGATGTCACCTGAAAAGTACGGAATGCAACAAAACCTTATTCGCGTATCAATAATGTTTTTCTTTTGTTTTACCGGGTCGCCAGTTATTCAAAGTGAAAAAACGTCTTAAATTAATTAGTCTCGTGGAGTGCTTACGTTTTATTTATTACTTTATTCTGTTTGTTACACGGTTGTTTTTGTTATTGGTGCTTAATTGTTTTTGTCTTGCTGACTGCTCGAAAACGAGTATCTAAACGATGTGCTGTTTTCCATGGGAGGGCTCGAGAAATATTATCGCCAATATAGACAAGACACTGAGAGAGAGCAAGAAACAGTACAATCAAGAAAATTATTCGTTCTTGATTCGTAAATAAATTATATTTAGAAAATACCTTGTTTTGCTGATTTTACCAATTTATTCGAATTGACAGCTATGACGGCATAACATGGCGCAAACTCAATCCTATTCTTATTTGTAACGCATAGTAGTAATATCTGTTTATAGTTCGTATATGGCGAGATAGATGTCGCTACGAGTTCAATAGGCGCACTAGAGCTCCATGACTTTCTACGGAAGAGCCATGCTCTGCCCACGTAGCATGAACACTTAATTTCTTTTGTTCCGAGACACGACAATTTTCTTTCTGTCCAACTTGACATTTCTTCTACCCGAGCATGAGGCGACTCGTCGACAAGCGTTTGTACGTAGAGAAAGAAATTTACATGCTGTCTATAGCAACTGTCAAGTTGCTAGAGGTGTAGATTGCTTGTCTAAGTCTCATATGATGTAGACTGTTTGACACTTGTTGACAGGAAATGTTTCGAAAGGAACTGTCAAAAGTGGAGAAATTAGGTGCGCCCTTCATGCTCGGCATTGTTGATTCTTGTCAACTGACGAATCGACATATAACTTCTCATCTTTCTTGACATTGTCATGCTCGAGACGAAATAAATGTCTATATAATCTGTCACTTTGCCGATTCGTCTGTAGACAAAGGCCGTTTCTTCGGTGTTCATTGTGTTCATGCTACGCATGCTGGCCCATCACACCAATGGGGGCTATTCGCATTTGTCTCGGCCGGACTTTGTCCGACTTTTTCAATTAGACAAACTTATTATAAAGATTTACAACTACTTACCTTGTAGGTACTAACTACCACATAACGCCAATGGTCGGTACAGTCGCCGGAACTTTTTCTTAAAGATCTCAAACGATGGTCTAATTAAGTGCGTTAACAAGATAATGTGATAAGGAAGGATGTTATCAACTTGTCAAATATTGAGGCCATTCAATTTCTTAATTCCTTCCTAATTTCAACCAATAACTTACGAAACTATCTTCGACTTTTCGCAGTAATTGTACTAAACGTGCTTGTTAAAAAAACTCGTTGTCAAAATGATTGAAGACTGCGTTTACAATTTAGTGCAAATGCATTAATTAAAATGGAGATCGTAAGAGTAAATTAATTGCGTGATAGATAACAAGCTCGTTATAACTATTTGAAAAACATGTTTCTGCGGGCTAATCGTCGTGAAGTTTGGAAAGTCTCGTCTGTCAAATGACTGAATAAAAGCGTGTTTTAAGAGGACATTGTCTACTGTTGGCTTTTCGCTGAATCATGTTATTATGATATTTTATAGATTGGGTGTCTTTTCTACATAACAGAGGTCGGGGTTTTCTTTCATGGTGAAACCATAAACACCTTGAATACTCCTCAGACGTTACACTAACACCTCCCATATTATTATTATACTCTTTGACTAACACTCCCTGCTTCTAACCGCAATAGGTACTCGTAGGTATGAACATTTCAGTTTCTATTTTGGCAATATTCCCCTTTAACAAAGATGTATACTGTTGTGTCGTATCTATTATCCATTACTGAAACATATGCATTATGCACTAAAAAGGACGTCACGGTTATTACAACGTGTAAAAATTGCAGTAAAAACAGCTCCAACCATATCGCGTAACTTAACAAAATATATTAAACAGCCGTCTTTTTTGGCGAAATTACGAAGAAGACCCTCTAAGTTATTTCGATTTTACTTTGTGTAGGTACAACAGCTCGACAACAACCATCGGTTATGTAACCCACCACACGTATCACCATTCACCCGTCTTGCTGAATTCGCCCTTTGCAATGAAAGACGGAGGTACTTCCATCTTGTTCTTTCCTATCTTCAAATGATCACACTCACGTCATGTCGAGGAGTACTCCGCTGACTCTGTCCCCAGTGTTGAGGAGCTTCGGGATATACTGCATGAACTCTGAAGCCTCTTCCTGATACTCCTCAAGCTCGGCTTGAACCTGACACACAAGTTTTAGGATTAACATATCACATAACAAACATCACGCCAATTTATATTTATTTATATAATCATCAATTTTAGTAGTAGATATTCATAATTATTATATTTTTTTTATAAATATTCGAGTGTGCTAAGGCGTGGTAGGTAAATAAATAGTTTTATTTTTGTTTTTATTGTTAATTACTTAGTACTTACATAATAATTTATTGTATTTAAGGGCTTTTACTAATTAGACGGCTGTGTTGCTGAGGAGTTTTTTAGGCAACTCTTTCGGCCGGGTATTTTGTGGCATTGTGTTTGTAATTTTTGATGTAGGTACTTACTAATGATTCTCAGCCATATTTGAATACTTAATTGATTTTTTATTGTACCTACACACGACTAAACATCAAGCTACACATTTCCAGTTTAAACAGACCTCGCATTGTACCGTGTGTATGTGTAGCCGTGTGTACAGGTAACAAGTAAGTAGGGACGACTTCTTAGAAATAAAGATAGACAAAACAAAATGAAAGGCCTTTCACAATTTCGCTGATAAACCTTCGAAGAACGTGTCAAGGGCACAACCTGCACAAGGCCACATTTTATGCAATCGTTAGCAAGAAAAAATATTTTTACTTAATTGCGTTAATTTCATACATTCTTGCAGTTTTTGTGAAACGTATTGTGAACGATAACACCTTAATTGAAACTGCTGATTGTTGTTTTGCACATGTTTTATCGCTGACTTCGCTAATTGTCACGTGTGGCACTTATATCAATTAAGAAGTGTTAGCGCCCTGGGCAAAATACTTTTAGCGTCCTTTTTCGTTTGCGGACTGACATGAACCTGCATTCTATATACTGGACCCGAGCAAGGGTCACCAGATTAAGGTACTTAAGCGTTACGTCATTAGGTATGTGCCCTTTAGGATTTTCATTTATTATACCCCAAGAGGACACCGGTGTCCTCGCTGTCATTGTCTTTCTATTGTGTCTCTAATTGACAAGATTAAAAAGTTAAAACAGTAATTTAGCTTTTACATGGCAGTGCAAAGTGAATCACAAAGTTATTAATAGGATAGAATATGAAACATCATCATCACCATCATCATTTCAGCCATAGGAAGTCCACTGCTGGACATAGGCCTCCCCTATAGATCTCCAATAAGACCGGTTGGAAGCGGCTCGCATCCAGCGCGTTCCCGCGGCCTTAATGAGGTCGTCTGTCCACCTTGTGAGTGGACGTCCTACGCTGCACTTGCCGATACGTGGCCTCCACTCGAGAACCTTTCGACCCCATCGGTCATCAGTCCTCCGTGCTATGTGCCCTGCCCACTGCCACTTCAACCTGCTAATCCGCTGGCTGGGCTATGTCGGTAACCTTGGTTCTTCTACGGATCTCCTCATTTCTGATTCGATCTCATAGAGAAAACAATCGTATGAAACACAAAACCATAATACTGGAAATGAAAGGTTTAAGCGTCAGCATTATGCTCAGGTCCAGTTGAAGGTTGCAATTTTTTATATTTTTGTGATTTTTTATTATTCTAATATTATAAAGTGGTAAAGGGGTAATCTCAGGATCTACTGAACCGATTTTTTAAATTCTTATAATAATAGAAAGCCACATTATTAATGAGTATCATATTATTATGCTATTCTATTTTCAAAAGTAAAAGCTAAGACTAGGTTAAGAACATTGTTACTAATAAATTGTGGAAGCAACTCTGAATTAAATTTGTATTATTATTATTAAAAGCAGGTGGTGGGGATGTTAAAATACGAAACGCAAGCACGCGGATGAAGTCACGAGTGAAGTATAGGCACTAGTGTTTTATATAATTAGTTAATAATTGCTAATAAAACTTACATTCCCGAATACCGACACAATAGCCAGTCCATCCCTCTTCCCCAAAGCTTCCACCACGGTCAGATCATTTCTCACGTGGACGAAATGTAGCTCCATGGGGTATCTGCAACATTCATTGAATTTTTGGAAAGGCATAGTCTTAGTAGACAAATAAATACTTTAGTAATAAGAACTAATCGGTTAGTAGTCAAAATTCGACTAGGTAGGTACCTACTTATATTAACTTTCTGCGCTACTTGTCTATAGGGACATACAAATTTATTTATTTATTATTATTATTATTATTCTTTTTATACATTTAAGTAGCTCGGCGATGTGCCGGGTCTATAGGATAGTACGGACCGAAGCCTAGTGCTACCCCTGGATACTGGTGATATGATGAGATGATGGTATGTTTGAATTTTGTGCTGATGCGTTTTCTGTTTGTCTGGTAATTATTGTTCCGTACGTTGCTTGAGTGTGTAAGGTGGTGACTGATAGCTCGTTGTCATTTTGCAAAAAATTTCTAACAATCCTGCATGTGTTCAGGATCGCTGCTTTTAGGTATGCATTTAATTATGTCTAATTCTAAGTTTGTGATGATAAGGTAATTACGCCAAATTATTATTATTATTTTTTTTATCTAGTGCGCTTCACCATCACTGTTTGCATCTCTGCTTACCATCAGGTGGGATTGCAGTCAAGCACTGGTTTATAATATTAAAAAAAAAAAAAAAAAATACTAAGTATCTAAAACTTAGTCGTTTTCGTCGGCTTAATGTTCTTAACAAGGGATCAGAATTTTAGGCTTCATCATAATAAGCGTTTCCTATTTGTACAATTAGAAAACAGCGTAACATTCGGAGGTCATTTCGTCAAATTCTGGTAGTGTAACTCTCTGTAGGTACCTTGATCTCCACTTACTTGATGCCATTGATGGCGTGTTCAGATAGCCAGTGGAAATGGAGCTGTTCCAGTCGATACAGGTACTTGAGAGGTCCTCCTGTCAGGATTGGGTGGATGGCTTCATCGCCCTCCGTACTGAACTGTACTGTGAGGAATAAAGACACATTGTAAAAGAAAATACGTAAATAGTATCCATTGTCCATCAGTTGTTATATTTTCCTTTTATTAGGTATACTTAGTAAAAGTTTTCTTTATAAGTTTTATAAGTTTTATTTATAACCACCAACTTTTAGTCCACTTTCTAGTTTTATATATAGGTAATGCATGCTGTGAAACTCTGTAATTGGCTCCAGAACCTCATATATTATGACATTTTTACCTTAACTTTAACGTTGTAAAAGAAGTTGTTGAGTTTCCTATCAATAAATAAATAAAATGGTGTTGCAGAGTTAAATATTAGGTTTTAAAAGTCAGACTGTCAGAGACATTTGACACATTGGGTTAGCTTGATGTGCTAGCCTCTGTACCATAATAATTACCCCCTAGGTACGACTACTGCCTCTGGCGGATTTTCCATAAGGTAGAGGATTCTACTAGTGCTGCCTCTGGCGGAGTTATTTGAAATCCTTAGAGGAAACAGGCTAATTAAAACCCAATTTTTGATTGTTTAGGTTTAGTCTACATTAACCTTTAAATCGTGTCAGTTAGAGACACAATAGAAAGACAATGACGGCGTGGACACCGGTGTCCTCTTGGGGTTTAATGAAATAATAGTATAGAATTAAGGGTGCAAATTTTGTAATTAGTTACAATCTACAATTGACAACATTTCAAAATTGACATGACCCTAAAACAAAAATACCGTTTCTTCATGTTTGTATGCTGAGTTCAAATATATTTTTTCGTCGCTCTATGTAAATCTCTGGTATTTAAGTAGATAGCTGAATCTGGTTAAACAGAAAAGGTTTAGGTATGTTAATCTAGGACTGCCCCTTTCAGCTAGTGGTCGCTAAGGCAGTAGCCTTAGCGACCACTAGCTGAACAGGGGCTCGAGTCTGCTATTGCAATCGTGTCTCAATGACCGGTCATTGATCGAATATTTGACAACTTTGACAGTTTTTGTATGGGAAATGTGTCATAAGATTGACGTTATACGTCAAAAATCGATCATTGACCGGTCATTGAGACATGATTGCAATAGCAGACTCGACCCCCAGGGCAGTTTTGGGGCCTTATCCTCAGCTACTGCTGAAAAACGTTAAGTATTTAATTTTCCATTGTGCCCGATTTATGACAAAAGGCTTGCACCCATTTAAATGGGACTTACCTATACATAACTAACCTCTCGGTTAGACTGCAACCCAACCCCTAGATGGTTTCGAAAAGGCTTGTCAAATGATGATGATGATTGAAAGCCATGAATGGAAATTAGATAAACCACGTGGTTTTGATTACTTATCTTACAGCAATCTTCGGTTTGGTAGAGGATATTACAACCACTTTCGTTAGTGTAACCCTCAACCCCCCCACTTAGCAATATACTTCTTAACACGTTTTGAACAGCAATTTAGTGCCATCTGTACCTCTGTTTAATTTCACTATTGGGACAATTTTTACTAATTACTTTTTGATCTTTACACAGCCGTAAGTAAAATTTTGATGAATTCTTTTTTTGCGCAACATTGTAACTATGACTATTGTATTTTGACTAGAGTTACAGAAAAAACAACTTCGCCTTAAGATCTATCTTTACTCTTATCCAGGTCATTGCAATACACACATCACGATCTAGAGATAGTAAAATACTCCAAAATATAACAATAACCACTTACTGGTATGTCCATTATTGATTCCTGAGACCAGCACCTTACGGTACCCAGTGAACTGCAGCGGCCCATACTTAATGAACTGCCTCGTGAAATCAGGGATGACATCGCTTGTTTTGATGTCAATTGGGGACTGCCTCTTGCCACCTTTCTGGCAGTGACGACCTGGCCATTTGGATTCATCTGGAAAAGGACACATAATTCTTATTCGCTACTGCATTTTCCGGTGACAGAGGTATATTAAGAAGAAGTACATTTCAGATTTAATATGGGGTGAACCTATTCCCATTATTATAATAAAATATTGCACAACTTTCACACATCGCCATCTATTCTCAAACTAAGCAGAGCTTGTGTTACGAGTACCTACTAGACAAGACAACTGATAACAACATGCTTAATATTTCTAAATACATACATAATATAGATAAACTACACCCAGACACAGAACCAATGATCGTGCTCATCACACAAACAATTGTCTTGGGTGGGATCGAACTACCTCCAGCATTAGTAGTCAGGGTCGCTAACCACAAGTCTAACAGCCGGTCGATTCAGGAAAACTCACGCCGTGAAAACTTGAGTGCAGTGGACTGTCACTGCCTATAAGCATTAGCAAAGAATGACAGCTCAATTCGCCCTCACTACTCCTACATATTCACGCGGAGATTTGACCAGAATCGCACTGCAGATCAGTCAAATTAACCGGGTACAAGCCCTGACTTCAAGCTTCCTAGAAATCATGATCATTCTCTTGACTTATACGTTGCTGTCAGCCATAGATGTCGTGTCAGCCCTTCCTTTCCTTTTAGCCTTTATTCAACTTGCCAAGTTATAAAAAATCAAATTGAAAATTCATTTGTTCAATCAGGCTCAGGATCAAAACTTTTTGAACGTCATAATTACTTTATCGTCACGTGAATGTTGAGGTTCTGCTACACAACACAGACTTAGAGCGTAGGCTAAAAATAACTAGTACTGAACCTTTTAAATTGGTGTAGTGTACAAAGTGAATGAATAAAAGTAACAATGTTGTGCATCAAATGAACACAGACATTAAAAAAGTTCTACGTAAAAGTGCAAAATGCACATTCTTAGTTTTTAACATAATATAATACGTTACATTTTAAGTTACTTAATAAGATTGCTTAGTAGTCTTTTAGACTAGACAAAAATTATTGAGAATGTTGTTCTTACTAATAAAGTAATTTAGTAACAATTAAGCAATCCCCCAAAAGCCACTTTCAGCAATTCCTAATGTTTTTGCTGGGAAAAAGAACTGGCGCTACAGACTTCCCAACAATGTGTCTCCCCAAAAATGTGCATGGTTCCTTACCATCATAACTCCATTCTGGTTCATAGCTTACTATGGTGTCCGCGGTACTGGTCGTGGTCATTGTCGAGGTCTCTGCTACCGCCGTACTAGCCGCTGCTGCGATATCTGCAATGGCAAATCAAATCAAATCGAATCAAACTCATTGATGGTTAAGAATAAGTACTTTTTGAACAACATCTAAACTAACAAAGATAGTCCCCCGAAAAGCCCACCCACCCAGTAACCAATCATTACATATTCATTTTATTAATTTATTCAAAACAATAAACATTGTGTAGAATATTACTAAGTTACAAAATAATATCAGAATATTTTTTTTACAATTAAAATTTAAGTAAATCAATGAATTGTTAATTGTCATAAATAAATGTCGAAAAGTATGTCAGAAATCATATCAAGACTGCTCTGTGCTTCGGAAAGCACGTAAAATCCGGCGGTACCGGCTGTCATTCGTAGATCTGTCACAGTCGTTACGGGTAGTCAAAAGCCCGAAAGTCTGACACCCAGCTTAACCAAGGGGTATCTAGTTTGTTATCCAGCTCCTTGTAAAACATTGGTTCTCGGTTATATCCTGTTAAACTGGAAACCGACCCCATGGTTGGGAAATGGATAGGCAGATGAATTTCTTTTATGGCATTAATCGTTGGAGGTCATTGAACATTGGTCATTGGTTATTGGTTATTGGTTATTGGTCATTGGTCATTGGTTATTGGTCATTGGTTATTGGTCATTGGTCATTGGTCATTGGTCATTGGTCATTGGTCATTGGTCATTGGTCATTGGTTATTGGTCATTGGTACAGGATGTTCTATCCATGAATATAAATAACTGGCATCATGAGACTTTATAAAAATCTTCCATTTCATTTTTGGTCGAGTAGGTAATTATACATGCAATAACTGTACTTTTTGAGATTTCCGAGTTCGTTCCATACTGAAAGTTCATATTCATAGGTAGAACATCCCGTAAAAAGATGTCTCATGAATTAAATAACACTATGTATAGGTACATATACCACAGCTTTTTCTAGAATCAGTAGAATAATGTTATACTAGTTGTATTCTGCGGTTTTTTTATGTTTGTAAGAGAGATTGAACTCTTATTTCAATTTCAATTTCAATTTATTTAATTCAGACAAACGTCCATGTTACGTCTTATGTTTGACTCCATTGATTAATGGCATAAAAGGAATTTGTCCTCTGATTAAAATAACACTTACCTACTATAAAAATAGGCTGACTGCACTGAATGGTTTAAGGTAGTCAACCTCAAACCATTCAGTACAAAACCATGATATAATATACACTATGTAGTGTACTACTAAATAGTTTAACTCGTAAACAATAAGATGCGTTACGGATGTGTTCGTCAGCCATTGACTTATTGTTTATATTCTAATCGTTACTTATTGGTAGGTATATAGTGGACCACATACTAAGAACATTAATAATCCCATCAACATAATAATCCCATAATAATAATCCCATCAACATTAAACTAATCCCATCAAAAACATGAATGACGAGAGCCATGAATAACGACTTAAAACATTTTATAACAACTAAGATACCATTGCTTGAAACCTACCGTCTGACTCGGATTTAGCCGGATCTGTCAGCCCTATGTACACCGCACAATGGTTGTAATTAAAGACATGTCTCAGCAAGCCTTACAATGTGGCTAACTAGCCACACTTGACCTCTGTGTCGCGTCACGGTAAGATAATATTACCGTGGTCGCGTCGCGCCGTCAACGGACGCGTGCGTGCGTTAGTGTGCCGTTTTTGAAGATCGAATGTTCTTTAGGTAACCTATCTACGCCTTTTATAATATCATTGCTTAAATCTCTTTGGTTGTAATACTTAAGATAATATAATATCTTAAGATATCCTAGTACGCAAACTCTCAAAAAGAATCAAGGGCCAGCTTGTACCGGCTTTGTTAGGTTATAATTATACATGCGGCCTACCGTACCTACATCCTAATGGATACTAGATTAGTATCAAGTTTCTGAAAGGAAATTATCGTTAAATGAATGTGAGAGATTGTTACTTGTTAGGAAGGCGTGTTTAGATTGGTTGAATGTATTGTCAACAGTCAATCGCTATACCTACTTGACATGTATTTAATTTCTGACTCAATTATGGTTCATAACCATTGTCACAATTTTTTCCTAATCTTCAGAATACTGCGCGTGCAGTTAAGGAGTAAAATTCTCTACCGGAGTCAGTGTTTCCTGATGGCTACAACCTAGGGGTCTTTTAGTCAAGAGTGATTAGGTTACTTCTAGGCGTGCTTCATCGTCGACCACAGTCATCATCGCTTACCTTCGTTGAGATAGTAGTCAAACGCTAGCCTATCAACAATTATGAAAAAAAGTTTCCAGTGACAAAGCAACATGTAATTAGGTAAAAAGTTAGGTTTCACACATCCTACATCATAAAAATATAACATCAAGCCTGTATTTCTAGAAGCGTTAGGCAGGGCACTCATAGTATAACTAAACTTCACCAGTTACCTATGTTTATAATTTAAATTTCCATGTTATTCGGAGAGAGATTATTAACAGCCTCTAACCAGATTCTGGGAGAAATTTCAGATGATAAAACCCAACAAGATCTGACAATCGAACTCGGGAGTTAACGCTCAGTAGCAGCACTTGCAATTACCAGACCAACGAGAATAAAGGGAAACAAGGTGAAGAAACGGGCATGCCCGGCATACAATCAAATATGTAAAGACAAATATGGAATTTTTACTTATGATAATTCATTAAATCTAGAAGTACCTAATAAGAGTTCCTAGCTTAAAATAATTAGTCTCTTGTTAAGTTGTTATTTATTTAATGATTATAAAAGACTATTTTAGTGCCTCTTGCCTGAAACACAGGATTACCTAGTTCAGGCTCGTAAGTCTTAGAAATAAATTTTAGATTTAAGCAAAACTGTACAACATTTTATACGTTTTAATTTCTGAATTATTATTATAATCGCTAACTACACGATAAGCAGAAGAAGAGACTTAATTACGTACCTAAGAACTGTAATAAGTACACAATCCTTAACATTTTGACACTCTCAGAAGATGTGACACTGTTCCCCAGCACGATATAATTCTAAATGACACACTGCCAGCCTCAACATCGAATTAAAACTACTGTTTTCATAATAAATCTGAGATAATCGTCATTGTTAATGATTATGTTGAGAAAATTACACGACAGTCAAAGTGCGTTTCCTATATTTTGAGTGGAATTAATGAATGGGCTCGTAACTTGATGCGGACATAACAATTTGTAAAAATATAACACACCACAAATTACCTGTTCATCTTTTCTCCTTCACTATCAAGTCCATCCAAAGGTTGTCTGTAAGAGATCGTTTTTAGCGATAAGGCCGCCCATTGTATCACCCTATGTAGCCCTTAAAGTTATATTTTTTATGATGTACAGAAGCCAGCACATCAAGTTACCCCAATGTGTCAAATTTTCCCAATTGAATATGTACCTTATTCTGATTGGCATAAAGTTGAAAATCGATAAAAAAATTAACACATTTGGGTAACTTGATGTGCTGGCGTCTGTACATTAAGGAGTATTTTATTATTCTCCTACTTTTTAATTTGCAAGTTTTTATGGTGTACAATAAAGAGTATTCTTTTCTATTCTAATATAAATAAATTAGAATAATCTACGACAACGTAGGCTCAGGGCTCGATGGCACCACCAATTGACAACATTTCAAAAATGACATGACCCTAAAACAAAAATACCATTTCTTCATTTTTGTATGCTGAGTTCAATATATTTTTTATTTTTTTTATTGCTTAATTTTTGCATTGCAAAAAACGTGCGATGACGGCACTTATACGGTGAAACGAGGTGGTTACCTTTGCGTAATCAAGCTAATTTTTAAGATGAAAACCATAATGTCAAACAAGACATATCTAATGTCAAACATGACATATCTAATGTCAAAAACGACATATCTAATGTCAAAAATGACATATCTAATGTCAAACAAGACATATCTAATGTCAATGTGTGACATTGACAACTGCTAAATGACAGTGACATCTAAGTAACAGGTTTTTTTGACGTATCACAGTAAAGCAAAGGATGTATCACCATTCCACCGTATAAATGACGTCATTTGGCGCTTACGCCTTTTTCGAATGCACCGAATTTCAAAGTTAAAATTATGAATGAAAAGTACATAATTTCGAAAAACCAAAAAATATGGGTCCTGGATTTACTTTTATATACTTAACGTAATAAAACATGCAAGTTAAAATTTATAATGTTGTCAATGTTATTAAGTATCTGTACCTATCTTGTGTAATATTAATTCAAAGGAACATGTTGCTAAATAATAACTGCCTCACGTACGCTTCGCTTGACGCGGTTCATCCGTGGATGGGTGGCCATTCATAACATATCAAGACTCCTCCGTGCCACGGAAAGCACGTAAAGCCGTTGGTCCCGGCTGTCATTTGTAGATCTATGACAGTCGTTAAAGATAGTCAGAATCTCAAAAATTTGACTTACAGTTTAACCAAGGGGTATCGTGCAACCCAGTAACTGGGTTAACGAGATCAGACAGGCAATCGCTCCATGTCAAAATACTGGTATACCTAAATACAAAGAGATTTAAAATACTATTTATTTATTTATTTATTTTGGCCAACCAACAACTGTACATACTGATTACATGTTTAAATTGATTTTTTTTTAGATTAAAGATTAGTACTACAATTTCTTATAGGTTAGCACCGCATGCCCCATAAATGTTAGTCAGTAAATTTCAGTAAAATTCAAATCTAAGTTTAAAATCCAAATAAACGTCTCAGTCAAATTAAGTACAAAAATTAAGAAAAAAATTAAGAAAAAACAAAATCAAATTAAAATAAAATTAGATAAGTAATATGACAGAATTAAAAAAAATAGATTTAAAGTTAAAACAATATGCTTAGAATTTAAAAAAAAATGGAATAAAAGAAACCAAAAATTAAAACAAAAGCAAAATTAAACTATAGAGCGGGCATGTCAAGGAAATGTCATAAAAACTTTGATCCCATGTCTCAGTAACGCCATCTAGAATAATATATGAATATTGGAGCGGCAGCGGAGCGTACTACAAAAAACTCATAGACTCGTATCCAGCAGAACACACTTTTTCGGACGAAAATTTTGTTCGTGATGTCCGGTCTAATGGTATTGAATGTCTTTGCCTAAATAGCAGTATTTTGACATTCGGTTAAACTGGAAGCCTTCTCAACATAGTTGGGAAGAGGCTAGGCAGATGATGAGGTTTGAGCAACAGGGTGAAACCTGTTCCTCACCCCTCATAGAAGAGGGAGGATTCTCGGACCGGACAGGTGTTGTCTGGTGGGTTACTAATGCCCGACGGTTTATACGTTCAATTCAATCGCATGGCAATACAATTTATAGTTCTTATGTGGCGAGATAGATGTCGCTACGAATACTTTTAATATTAAATTAATAATATTCAGCGTCTGCTGAAAGTCTAAATCTAAGCTTATAAGAGGCCTATTTTCAATAGATTCCATATAATAAGTAGGTATTATTATTTATTGCTAGTCTGGATGTTCTTACTATAGGACGAAGGCGTATAAAGAGACGTGAAAAGAAAGTAGGGATAGTAGTAGAAAGGGATAGGTACTTTCTTTCTTGCCCATTCTTCTCCATACAAAACTACCTTTTGGAAGGGGCAACTAGAATCATTAAATTTTATTTAACTTGTAAGTTTAACGTTCAAAAGTGCCTTTTAAATGGCCCAATTGAAATAAATGATTTGACTTTGACTTTGACTTTTCGACATAATTGGGCTACTTGACAAAATTTTAGTTTTTAGTCCCTCATCTAGATTACAAGAAAATATTCGACACATATTTTTTTCTTTTTCACGTAGGTAATCAAAAAGACATGGCGATACATCGAGTCAAAATGTCGCATGACGTAACTCAGTACAGTTTATACTAGATAATGACGTTACAAGCCGAGGGGGCTTGTAACGTCATTATCTAGTAGTCCTCAACTTTAATGCGCTTAATCTAATCAGTTTTCCATAAACTTAAAAAAAGAAAAACAATACTTGTGTAATAATTTTATAATCTAACTGATGAACTAATTAAATGTTGATGTTCATATTCTGTCAAACTGTATTTTCCCGATCGAGGATTTTTAGGGATCTGCTTAAATCTTACAAACACAACTGCTTTATCGTAGATCTAGTCATCTAGCCATGTCGTATCTACATCTAGATTTCTACACAGATAAAAACATCTCGTCCCCTCGCGTCCATTAGATCTAATCGCCTAGAAATCAGCCTAGATCTAGAATAGAATATCTTGACCAACGGATGCTTGAGTGGAGGCACTCTATTATGCGATGAATCTGGTTTACAAAACGATAAGAGAGTGGAATTAGGTCAGTTAAAGATACAATCAAAATCAAGTAATTTATTCGAATTAGGTTGCGGATCCCGAAACAACCCACCCTTCGCCACTTGGTAGTTTTTGCGCTGGGAAGAAGAAGTGGCTTAATAAACTCCCCAGGAACACGTCTGATAAGTTGGAAAGAACTTTTTATTATAAGTTTTTATTATAAATCAATTAAATTAAATTATTCGCTACATGTTAGCTAGCACACTCCTATGTACAGAATACAGAAAACTCAAGAAAAAGTAGTAAGGATAGTGTGGTCCTTAAAAATAAGCACCTTCTATGTTTGAGAAGAGGATTTCAGAAAGAAGCCTGTACTTTGTGGCGTGGTCTAGGCCCAGTTACTATAGAAGAAATATATTCTCTTATCACCATCGAGGAGTGCAACTAACGGACATAAAAATGTATATTCAAGTTAAAAAAGAACCAATGCAGTAATAAAAGTAAATACATACTTTTGATTTAGGTTAAGTATTTGTTGTATTTAGGTCTTCAGTTTCGCTATCGTTTAACCTAAATATTTACATGAAATACTTAAGACATAAAAGTATAAAATAATGGAAGGATATCAAAAATACTTGAATAGTGCAGGTATTCCAAAACCTTGAGATATTTGACGGGCTAATGGCTATTTATTTGAGGGTTATCTTTTCATTGCTAAAGACTAACTGGTGTCGACTTGCACACCGAACTTCGATGACAACTGATAATTTACAAAAAAAAAATTGCACTTTAAGTGTACTTGACTATACAGGGTGTAAAAAGACCGATCACATAGCCGATAACTACACATTCTGTACATATTAAGTAACTGTAACCAAAAAAGAATGCTGGGAAAATACTTTTATTTTCATCTTTAAAAAAGAGATGCTTTTTCTTGCGCGCAATGCATAGCGCGACAACGCAACGCAACTTTCGATCAGCTGAGCGTATGGCCTCTCGCGCTTTGTCGTTGACCTTACCGGCCCGCTTGTTTAGTACCTATCCATTGCATTTTTGTAACTTCAAATGCGTAATTTGTTTTGATAAATCGATCATTTTGATAATGTTTGTTCGGAAGAAAGTTTACTAATAATACTTGAAGTACAATTTTGAAAAAAAAAATCAATATCTCCAAAACCAGTGAATTACCAGGTATGTTCTAGAAGAAAAAAACTATCCCAGTGATAGGTAGAATATGTAGTTTTCGTTTACTTAAGGGTCTTTTTACACCCTGTCGTATCAAGACGGGGTACTGTGCGCTTTGTCATATCTCTGCGAGTGTGAATGACGTCTTCCTAGAAACACACTGATGATAGCCAATACGAAACTAGCTGTTTGACAGTTAATCGTTGAACACTGCCCAGTCAATATCGCTATGAACTGACAAACTTATGACACATTTCCCATACAAAAACTGTCAAAGTTGTCAAATATTCGATTAAAGACCGGTCATTGAGACACGATAGCAATAGCAGACTTGAGCCCATGATCTAATGGTAGATCTAGGACTATAAACACACGATGCAACGTGTTGTCTAGTTTTATTTTAAGTATAGTATACCAACTTGTTAGGATAATTTTGTTTGTCCCGATATTATGGACGCTGAGTGTACTTCTACACAACTATTTCCTTATCAAACCTGAGCTGCACTCAATGTGATATTTTATTGCGGAAGTATCACTCTCGCTGGCTGGACACGCGGCCATTAGGTCATATCCTCGCAGACAATCGCAATTGCTAGACTGATATGATCCGGTTATATAAATAGAAATACCCTATTGTAACATCTGGGACTATTAATTCTTTCCGATGTTTTGTATGTCACATCAGGTATCTCTAGAGGCGGATTAAAAATTAAAAATCCCAATTGAAAAATTGATTTTGCATGAAATAAGCAAGACCAATAAAGGTACTTCATTTTAATTTCGAGGGTCCTATCAGTTTTTTTTTATACATTTGTAAAGAATTAAGGGCTATTCAAACCTAAGCGATATTCGCTGCCGCTGTGGGTACACACCGCGCGGGTTTCGCTCAGGTATTTAGTATCAATTTCGCTACCGTCTGCAGCAGACGGTAGCGAATACCGCTTAGGTCTGAACAGTAATATTACCGTATACCCACTGGGTTTTCTCTGCCGCAGACTTTAGCGAATACCGCTTAGGTCTGAATAGGCTTTAAGAAAAATCTAAATGCTTTACTGAAATTACGATTTAGGTAGTCTACAGACTAATAAGTAATTTTACTTTTACCTAAATTATTACAAAAATATAACTAAGAAATGGTCCTATCAGTGATAAACTTTCCTTGGTAGAAATTTTCTTCAAGACGACGTTATTGCTTTCCGTTGACCTACAACTATAACATTTGGCAAGTAATATTAGCGTATACTACAGAGGAAAATCCGATAACATTTTTTTTATATATTACTCGTCTCAGACCAATAAACTGAGTCACTCGTAATGTGGGGTCCAAATTTGAAAGTGAAGCAATCTTGTTACCTATGTAGGGTGTCATTATGAGAGAGCTTCATTCGGGCAAGCTAAAACAGATTTTGATTATCTTTACGATATCTAATTGTGTCTAAAAATACCATTGAGATATCCGTTTTGTACGAAACCTTCGGCGCGCTAGCCCGACTCCCACTTGGCTGGATTTTTTAATGAACCTCAAAAATACTTAAGACGGTCCCTCCAAATGCCATTTTTTTTTATGTTTTGTGTAGTGTACCTACTTAATAAATTGCTTTATCTGTTTTCTTTGCCCTTCAATAAATAAATATAAATATCTTATATTTCTTTCAGAAAATTTTGTTTTACAAAATAATTTAAAAAAAGATTTGCCAGTACCTAAATTAAAAAAAAATATAATTAATATAACAGTTAGTGGTTACAGTTTTTTAAAAAGAAGTTTCCTTCCCTTTAGTATTAAAAATACCCTGCCCAGTGTGGTAGGATAGTATTAAAAGTAGATAGTATTAAAAGTTAAACCCCAATGCAATTCTAATTATAATTGAGAGTGAAACCAGCAATTTTAATCCATTTTTAATGGAGTTAACCCCTTCATTCGGGAACGTATCTCGTATGCATAAGTAAGGCCTGCAGCAAATTGTGTTTAAATATTAGATCTCAAGCGCGCCTCGAGAAAATTAGAACCAGAGATGAGCGGCGCCGACCGTGTTTTCTGCATTTTATACTTAGTGATAAAACTCTGCTTCACGTATAGAAGAATATTGAAGATTGATTGAAAAACCTTTGTGTTACCTCTATTCAAAAATATTTTATATACATACATACATGAACTCACGCCTTATTCCAATGGGGGTAGGCAGAAACTACAGAGCGCCATATGCTACGATTCTTACATACTTCTTTTGCTTCGTTTACATTCATACATGTTGTCATACACACACGCCGGTTGCGAGTACTTCGCACCTGACCTTTCTGAAGAATCTCACCAATAAGGTCTATGTATGTCTTTCTAGGGCGCCGGGCGTCCCCTCCCGGCGTTCCCACTTACATCTGCCGTGTAAATACCTTTCGTTAGTCGCCTTTCATCCATCCTTTCAACGTGACCAAACCATCTAAGCATACTCTTTTCAATTTTTGTTAAGTACTACATCTTCTTATAAACCACAACGTTGCTTTATCACATCATTCCTCAATATGTCATTCATTGTTACACCACACATAGGTACCTAACGAGTGTCGAACATTTTCTTGTACCTAATCTAGATGTGGGACTAAAAACTATTTTTTTTTCAAATATTCTATTACTTTAAACTTAGTCCTACAGTAAAATTACTTTGAAACATTGAATTTGAATTTGAATTTGAATTAAGCTCACATGTTGAAGCAATAAATGTATTGAGTATTGAGACTTTTGATTTACTTATTTGCTTCTATTCTAGATGTTGTTTGTTTTATAATAGTACTCAAATGGAGTTACCATTCCTATTACACTTTTAAGTGGATTCATATTCATATTCATTTATTTTGCATTCCATATTGTATAAAAGATGTTACAAAGGGCTTAAAGCTAGGTACATAAATATGGACCCCGTGAGGGCACAGCAAAGTAGGATAGAGAGAGAGGGGTTTAATTTTACAATTATTTGGTATACACAAAAGCAATAAAATTTGAATATAATTAAAATTTAAAATTTGTCAGTTAAATATTCATTAATGGTATAATAGCATTTATTTAATCAAAATAATTGTAATTTATTTATGAATGAATTATATTTTTGTTCCTTTTTAATTATTACCGGCAATTTATTATAAACTTTCATTGACATGACTAGAGTACTTGTTGAGTGCATTTTTAGCTTAGAGCTCGGTAGGTTTAATCTATTTTTATGACGTAATGTGTATCTTGACTGTATATTTTCTCGTGTAGTGTAAAAATGTGGGTACATTCGAACAAATTTGCAAATTTCTAGAATGTATAGGCAGGGCAGGGTCATAGATAGAGGCAGGATTTAAGATAAGATAAGATTTAAGGCTCCTGCTTAGTTTTAGTTTGCTGTGATTAAATTATGAATCTAGTTTTCATTCATTACCTTCACTGTAATAGTGAATTAAGCGGTCAAGTTCATTAATAAACATTTTCCGGCCGATTACAAAGAAATAATGTGACGTTAACGCGATAATTAAGGGTTTATCGATATATTTATAGTTTTTATCTTTGTTTTGTAAAGTATTAATGCGACTAAAAATAGAGTTTTTATCAATAGGTTCGACATAGTTTGGAGATAAACTGCTATATGTATGATGAATTAAAGAGATTGGTGATAATCTCTTAAATTGTGATGGTGAGAATATTTTGTTGTACAACTTTTCCCTATTGGTTGGTCTAGTGGTCGCAAGAGCTACTGTCGTAAATGTGGTCCTAGGTTCGATCTCCGGGTCAGGCAAAAAGTTATTGAGTTTTCCATCCGGAATTTCTCAGATTCAGCCCGGTGCCTGAAATTGTGCCCGTTTGATGGCAATAGGCTCGCCCCCTATTACATGGGACTTTAATATAACTGTCTAAATGTGGGTGTACTATAGGTGCCTACTGCCTAACCCTTTGGCGATTACTGGCGTGATGTTAAGTTATGTGTTTCCTATTGTTAACTCTTTTGGTGAAACAGATGCCCGTTTGAATTAGCAGTTATTTAACATTTAAAATCCCAGTAAACTTTCAAAATTTTTAGTCTGCTTGGAGTTCAATTGTGATAAGTGTTAAAGTTAAAGAAAGTTAATACACACATCAAAAGTGTCTAGGGATCAACATATATTTTTGCAATAACTTTTCTCCTGATTGATATTAATTAAAATTTTCTTTAAGGATTCATCAAATAAAGTGTTTTCGTTTGTCACAGTAACGATAAACCAAGTCACCTTTGCATTAATAAAGAAATTTGCCATTTTCCTAATAAAGGGATTTTTGACATTTGAACCACTAACATTAAAGTTCGAAAAAAAGACTGAAATAACAGTTTTCTTTAAAATTTTATTGGGTAACTTAAACAATTAATAATCCGTGTTTCTACCGCGAACACTAACAACACAAGAACATCGGTTTGGCATACTCAAAATGAGTTCATCCAAATCACGCTGTGGAATGGCCGCCCATGTTCGTTGCAACAACAAAAAAAGGTCTTCTTGCGACTGGATACCCTCCATATTCGGCAGAGCTCTTCTCTGTAGCATATCCCATGCATGCTCAATCGGGTTCAAGTCTGGCGACTGAGCAGGCCAGGGCAGGACATTGATGTTAGCTGCGGCGAGAGTCTGTCTTACAACTCGTGAGGCTTCATCACTCTTCAGGGAACTTAATTAGCGACCAAACAGTCAGAAACCGCTTGCATGAAGTGAACCTTCATTCCCGAAGACCGTTACGGGTACCACCTATAGCAATGCACAATCGTAGGATTCGATATCAATGGGCTCTTGAACACAGAAATTGGGCAGAAGAACAATGGCGTTTCGTGTGCTTTTCTGATGAGTCTCGTTTTGGTATGAGACCGGATACAAGACGTATACGACACTGGAGAACCCCTGGACGCCAACAGCGATTAAAATCCTGCCAGGAAGTCCATCCTTATAGTGGTGGAACCATCATGGTATGGGCGGGTATTTGGATCGGCGGAAGAACTGAGTTGATTTGGATCAGAGGCAACCTCAACGCTCAAATTTATGCTGAGACGATTGTATCAGACGTCATCGTTCCTCTACAAGTGCAAATCGGTCCCTTATTTCAGTTAATGCATGATAATGCACGACCGCACACCGCAAGAGTTGTAAGACAGACTCTCACCGCAGCTAACATCAATGTCCTGCCCTGGCCTGCTCAGTCGCCAGACTTGAACCCGATTGAGCATGCATGGGAAATGCTACAGAGAAGAGCTCTGCCGAATATGGAGGGTATCCAGTCGCAAGAAGACCTTTTTTTGTTGTTGCAACGAACATGGGCGGCCATTCCACAGCGTGATTTGGATGAACTCATTTTGAGTATGCCAAACCGAAGTTCTTGTGTTGTTAGTGTTCGCGGTAGAAACACGGATTATTAATTGTTTAAGTTACCCAATAAAATTTTAAAGAAAACTGTTATTTCAGTCTTTTTTTTCGAACTTTAATGTTAGTGGTTCAAATGTCAAAAATCCCTTTATTAGGAAAATGGCAAATTTCTTTATTAATGCAAAGGTGACTTGGTTTATCGTTACTGTGACAAACGAAAACACTTTATTTGATGAATCCTTAAAGACAATTTTAATTAATATCAATCAGGAGAAAAGTTATTGCAAAAATATATGTTGATCCCTAGACACTTTTGATGTGTGTACATTAATTTGGAAGTTGGAAAACTAAATCTAAAAAAACAAAAGAGCAAGTCTTTTGTTTTTTTAGGCTAAAAAGGACAATAAATACCGCAAATCTGTTATTTCGACATGGCTTGCTGTAGCCGTGTACTTCGTTATATTACATCCATTGCAACTAAAATCTCTCGTGAATATTTTAGCATTATCCTCGTCTTGCCGTAACTTCCTGCTTAGCTAACTGATAAGCTTTGATAATTAATTAAGTTATTATTATAATAACGTCGATAGTTATTCCCAGAAGTGGTCGACTGAGGTGTAGATATTCACAAATTCCACAAATATTCCACAACTTTTTCACACAACGCCATTTAGTCCCAAGTTAAGCTTGAGAGCTTGTGTTATGGGTACTAAACAGCTGATAAACATACTTATATATTTCTAAATACATACATATTATAGATAAATTACACCCAGACACAGAACAAATGATCACGCTCATCACAATATACCGATATCGGAGAAGAATACCCATGTATATTTGGTATGTCATTTAAAAATAATATAGAAGGAAATAAAGAAAAAAAAGATTGATTGGCAATAGATTAAACGTACGGTTAAACAAATAAAAACAAAATATTTAAAAAAATAAATTTAAAATTTAAAAAACCCCCACCGCAAAAAAGTTAAAAGTAACACTTTCCTATCGTTGTACGTAACGTCGGAATGTTCCTAGTACTCGTAGGTATGTAGGTAGGTACTTATTTTAGCGGTACCCCGACGTGACGTTTGTTGGGTGTAATTTATCTATTATATGTTTATATTATATTAAGAAATATAGAAGTATGTTTATCAGTTGTCTAGTACTCTTAACATAAGCTCTGGCTAGCTTGGGACTAGATGGCGTTGTGTGAATCAGAATCAGAATCATTTATTCGTAAACATAGGTGATCATTACAGACAAGATCTTAAAAATTAGGTAGGGCGCTATGTTTTGCTAATTGACATACTATATCTTTTACAGAAAAAAATAGTATCTATTATTGGGGGGGCCTTAACCTAATAAATAAAATAACGTGCTCACCGTTCTGTCTTGGAAAGCAAAAGGGAAGAGTCCAAAGACAACTTTATTTTTAATAGACAAGCCAATACTAAACAGCCAGTAATAGTTACATAAATACTACTTAATATTATTTTTATAATTAACAAATAGTAGTGTGAAAGTTGTGGAATATTTATTTATTTTTAACCGACTTCAAAAAAAGGAGGAGGTTCTATGTTCGTGTGTATGTATTTTTTTTATGTATGTTACCTGATTTCTCCGCCATTTGTGGACCGATTCTCGAAATTCTTTTTTGTTTGAAAGAGTAGACTCCTGAGGTGGTCCCATTTTAATTTGGTGAAGATCTGATGCTGATCTTCGGAGATATACAACGGAACTCTTCAAAAATAGACGGCAAATCTATCGTGATTGCTGGAATCGCTTGGATGTTTATTGTTTATACAACATCATGACGTATCATCAAGCCTGTTTGCTCAGAGGGGTAGGCAGATGTGTTCAATATACCTAGATTTCGACAGTCAGGTATGTAAAGTTTCATTTATTAGGGTTAGGTGGATAACCCTATTATAATGACATGTATTGTTAACAATTAACAATATAAAATGAATTCATGGCAAATGTTTCTATGGGAACAACTAAAAATGGAAAAATAAAAAACTTTTTTAATAGTGGCGTTCGACCGGCTTATGTTGCTTAGTACCGCTTCAACAAATTACCTGCGACAGTGAACAGGTATTTACTTATCGTATTTTACTTCTAAGTATAATCAAGACATAATAATATAATATCATATTATAATATCCTTCAGATATTACGTCTATTAAAAGCGATAAACTATTAGGCCATTAACAAATAATCTATGAAATTAGATACTAGCAGGTGCCCGCGACTTTGTCTGCGCAGGATTTGAACGCCAGAATAGATTGCAGATTTGTTTCCTACTTACTTAGGTATTACACTTATTTATTTATTTATTTAATACTTCAAGCACACTAATTCTACCAGTCAACCTTTAGGTGATGCAGAGAAAAACAGTTATTGTTAACAACACTTATTGTTATATTTTAGAAAAAAACATTCAATATCTTTATATATTTTACCAGTATGTATGCTTTTATGTTATTCTGATGTATAAACTATAAGTATCATCGTAAAGTTTCCTTAAAATCCATTCAGTAGTTTTTGCGTGAAAGATTAACAAACATCCATCCAATTTTTCACATTTATGATATTAGTTGGATGCTAGCACTGTAAATCACCAAGACGTTATGCTTAAGGACATTGCACAGCATAATGCTAAGTAGTATTCTTCTTATTACTAATATGTTACTGTTGTGTTCTTATTAAATGTTACTCATCCGTCACTTGTCCCAAAGGTTCATTTGAAAATCAGCGTCAGGCAGCATCTCAGCATCTATCTGGCATTACCGCTGAAATGAGCCTTTTGGCGCAGCCGTGAGACATGCCATTTTTGTATCTTTTTTTGTTATTATGTGCGTGTATCCAACTGTTAGCAATAAATGTATTTTCTTTCTTTATTACAGGCATCCAACTCTAACTTTTGAGATTCATGTGTATTGTATGTTTATCACTTGCTACAAAAACAGAAATTTCTAGAAAATATTGAAATGGAACTTGCATTCCTTCACAATCTCATGTCGCCCAAATACAAATAATACCTACTACTTAGTTTCTGATGACAATCAGAATTCAATTCATGATTCATTAACCGTTGATAAACTTGATTAATTAATATAATCTTTAACTTTCGGACTAATTCAAGGAATTGATTTAGTCAATTGATACAGCGAAAACAATAATGACTTTAGGATTATTCAATTGTCTTATCATTATTGCAGGTTACACCCACATTTTGGTCTAAGTTAATTAATTGTTTGACAATTTCGTCTTCTTTGTCTAAATTAGTCTCACTAGGTTTAGGTCTATTTAAAATGGAGTGGGAAGGACAGAATGCAGACGCAAACGCAAAATTCCCATTTTATTTTGTGGGGCTTCTCTCAGTTGAACTATTAGGAGGATGTGTACCTACTACCTAACCGGGCGATCCTGTGGAGATGACTTAATAAATGAAGACCTCCAGCTTAGATGAAAGATTTAAAAAATAAGCGACTCACGCTATGGGCACCCTCTGCGAGGAACTGGAATCTGCATAGGGGGTCGCGTCGCTGCAGGGCTAGCATGGGCTGGGGATATAACTTTTATCCACCGGTTATTTCCACTGACAAGGGATACAATTATCTTATCCACCTGCCAAAGCACGGCAACAGGGGGAAAGAGAATTATATCACTTTTTGACATTAGACGTGGATACTCATCCACGGCTTATAGCCTGGCGACTAGTGAAAGATTTCGCGATTCGAGCAATCCCAATTGACAACAAAACAAAATAAATATCCAGTACAGATGTAATAAAACGATGAAAGTACTTTGGTTTACATGACATTCTCGACTATTGTGTAATTTCATAAAAGTTTTCTTATAATGGCAATAATTTCGAGGACAAGCGTTTCCCCTGGTTTATCCCCGTGAATAGTTTATCCACCCATGTCGCCATGCTCGGAGGGTGGATAAAATTGACAGAGGGGAATAGTATTTAATCCTCTCCCCGTGGATAGAATATCTCCGGCCATGTTAGCCCTGCTGAGGAGGAACTAGATGTAAGCGTATGCCGCGTTTCAAGCATTATCAATTCTATGCAACCTTAAGCTTTTATTAAGAGAATACTGTCTAGAAGTCTGAGTTAAAGTGTGAATTGTATTCTGCTGCTCTGCGTACAGTCCCAAAACTATCAAATTGAACATGAGTTCAATTGCGAAAATTTGACAGTTTTGGGACTGTACTTTTTAACAAACTGAATAAGGTTCATACCTTATTCAGTTTGTTAAAAAGTTGAAAAACGATTAAAGAAATTGGACACATTGGGGTAGCTTGATTTGCTAGCCTCTGAACATTAGTCGTCTGTCATTCATCCTCTCATCGTGCTATTTTAAACCATCCATAGTAAAACAAATAAGTGCGGATATCACGATCGGGTTAAAATACTTGAACGATAGCCACTAATAAGGTCAAGTCTGGCTACGGAAGTCATCGAACTTCGCGCACTTACTGCGGTAAAATAATCAGATTATAAAATTGTGTAAATCAATGTCGATATTGATAAGAAAGACTGATGAATTCTGATTGAAAATTTGATAACCAACATAATTATCAAATTTTTGATCAAAATCCAGGAATCTCAAATCCAATATTGGTTGAATAAGAAAGTCTGTTCGTATCTAAATTAAGGACCAAACATGTACTTTACAGGGTACGTGTCGTGAGGAAAGTATTGAGTGTGAATGCGGAGGGTTACAACAGTAGAGGAAAAGGTACTAAAGAAACGATAACAGACGACTAGATGAAAGGTGAGTTTTGAGATGACGGAAATAAAGTGTAAGTTCTTTTACCCTCATCTGCCTTTTAAAGGATTCATTCGTAGCTTGGCGCGGAGGCCATTCATCTTTGGCTTTCAAACTTGAGTGTAATAACAACTGGCAACTCGAAGTAGGCATCCGCCGGACATAACGTGTCATATTTAATTTATTAGAACTTACTATTAACAACTGATTTTGTTTTGATTAAAAATTACAAAAGGTTTTTAAAAATTGTAAAATAAAATTGGAACATTGTTGTTGATTTTTGATCTGTTATCTATATATATATAAAAGAAAGTCGTGTTAGTTACACCACTTATAACTCAAGAACGGCTGGATCAATTTAAATGATTTTGGTCTTTTTGGACTTGTCTTTGTCCGGAATAGCATAATAATTAATAAAAAACATGAAAAGTCCTCGAAAAAATAAATATCAAGAATTTAGGTTGTCTCAAACATTTTTCAAACGCAACGCCATCTTGGATGACGCATGACAGGAGTCAAGCTTCTCAGTTCATTATCAGGTGATATTTTTGACATTGACAAGTCTTAAGCTAAACATAAGAAAGTAAGGTTGTCAATTTATAATACGCACCTAACGTTCTGAAATTTGTTTTGTTACTAAACTTAGAGGTTTTATGTAGCATAAAAAAGTCTTATATTTCAGAAATCAATTTACGGAATTAATAATGACGACCGAGACGAACTTCAATAATTCTTTGCACATAGAACTTTTTTTACTGTTTGGTCTTTAATTAAAGTTGACCGGGAAAACTATTTAAGTTGTATGTAACATAGAGGCACGCAGCGCAATAGTTCAGTATAAAACTACGAATTCAGTATTTTTTAAATCAATGCATTTCAGTAAGGTAGTTAGGTTAGGTAGTTAGGTTAGCTATAGGATAGGTATGGTAAGTTAGGTTAGGTTATATATTATATACATGTTGTAATTTTAATTCTATCGAACACAAAATGTTTAAATAGTATTTATTATTGGTTTGGATCTATTTGTTGTCATATTATCATTTATCAAATATATAAAAAAAATATAAGAGCAATAAATTGACTCTAAGGCACAACGAAGTTTGCCGGGGCAGCTAGTTAATAATATAAAAGTAGTAACTGTGTTAAAGTATTTTGATCGGTCAACCTCCTGCTTCGTTATTACTAGATATACCCATGCATACCTGCCACTAATTTCTACGGAAAATCATTCTCAGCGAAAGCTGTAGGTACGACGCGGCTGTGGAATGCTTTGCCTGTGTTAGTGAGACAAGCTCATCAAACAGAGTCTTAATATAACAGTTCGTTACTTTGTAAAATAATTAGTATTTACATACATACATACATAAACTCACGCCTTTTTCCCATGGGGGTAGGCAGAAACTACAGAGCGCCATATGCTACGATTCTTAAATAGTTCTTTTGCTTCATTTACATTCATACATGTTGTCATACACACACGCCGGTTGCGAGTACAACGCACCTGACCTTTCTGAAGAACCTCACCAATAAGGTGTGTCCTTCTAGGGCGTCCCCTCCCGGCGTTCCCATTTACATCTGCCTTGTAATTATAAATATGTTTAAAAATGCAGCAATGAAGCTTAAAAAAATATTTAAAATAAAGAACAAATTTGAGCTGTTTTAACGCCGCCGTTTTCGCGCGTCATATCGATGACGTCATTTACTATGATCCTGTTACTATTCTAGGAAATTTTCGTTCTTCTAACCTGATCTCCATTAAAAATGCTCAAAAACCCGTTTACAGGTAGGTATTGCTTGTACCCGAATGCAAAAACATTATCAGATTGTGCTTTTACAAAACCACTTTCAGTCATTTTCTTAAATGTTTTATAACCTCACTATGAAGCTAAAATTACACTTGAACATTAAATTAATTCACAACACACACGGCAATAATTATGTTTTTAAATAAAAAGTCCATTCCAATACTTAATGTCATAAGTTTACACATTGTATGTTTTGTAGGCGTAACTTGTTGGCATAGTATTTGACGTCACGTTTCCTATATATCCGTTATAACCAATGGTGATGCGTTTCACAAATTTTCCGCGCTTAATTCGCGCTTTTATTTTTAATTTTAAAGACTTTTGTGTATATAAGTATGCGAGTTTGAATATTTGTAAACGCACCAAAGATACAAAAGAAATTCTCAGTGTTGGTAAACGTATTTTTATTAAAAAGGGAGAAACAAAAAAAAATAACTTTTCCACTGATGAACATAACTTATTGATTAGATTTATTGGTTTGGTTTCAAAGGGAATCACCTGGTTGATTATTATCACCAGAAATGTAGAGTATTAAAACAACAACTTATTCACTCTCTCCCGATAGCCATGCTCTTGAAATATGAAGTGCAAGACTCTTCGTTATATTTCAAGAGCATGTCTACTACAGACGTAGTGATAAATAAATAAAAATGCCAATTTAACTTCTATTAATTTGTCATAATTTATTTAGATAACTATGGTTTTACACAGTTTTTTACTAATTACAATAGTAACACATTGCCATACACTCGTTTTACAATCGTTCAATTTCACAGCCGATTATAAATTTATTAACAGTAATAAACATTTATCAATCAAGTAAAACATTATTTTTACAATAATATTATATCAATATAATTGTTGTCAAAACAAAATAACAGATAGAAATCGTTAACAAAACCAATTTATAATCATGCGTTCTCCTAAAAAAACAAGCAAATATTTACAACAGAAATAATTATGGATTATTTCCCTACTATAAAAAAAAACATTCATGATTATAATTTATTTACATTTACGTCACAAAAGTCACGAACAATCTATTAAATAAAATATTATTACATCAATAAATCATATTTATTGGCCTAATAGTATTATATTGCATTGTGATAATCCTACAGTCTAAGATAACTATATTATTAGAGATATAGCAGCACGTTTGGCGCAGTGGTTAAGCAACAAGCTGCTGCGCTGCGTGTAGCGAGTTAGATACCCGCACGAAACAACTAGCTTCCATGTCTGGCTATTTGTGTATGTGAATTTTTATATTTATCAACACACCCACCTAACAGGATAGATTCTTAGAGTGAGGCATCGAATATCTAAATATAAGAAAAACTGCGGATGATAATTTTTAATTCAAATGACTGTGACGTTGAGCAATATCACTTTGTGATGGGTGACCGCTAACTGAGATGAAAGTATGGGTAACCCAGACATTATAATATTTTGAGATATATGTCTTAGCAGTCAAGTAAAGAATTGTTTTTTTTTTTGATTGAGTACATATTATACCCTTACTTTTTTTTCACATGTTCAATCATGTGCTATTTTTTTGCACGCGATACATAAAATCTGTGATAAACGTTATTATTTCAATCAACAATTCGATACAATCTTAATTAAAATTATTATTATGAATAAGACTGAAACTACCGTCCTATTGCGGATTATTTTCTTTATCACTCCTTACGAAAAAATCTTTGAGATGAATTATATTTACTTTTGAAACCTTCTGCTAGTGGGAATTGCAACCAGAAGGTCTATTCCCGTCATTTAAAATTGTTCAAAATCTAATAGCAATCTATCAATCAAATCAATAACACTAAGTTACCATTATGTGGGTACTTTTACTTACTTTTGATAAACTGACATTGACATTAAAAATCGAACGTTTCAGGTAACGACCATTCGTATTATATTTACTACAAAGTAGGTTTGGTTTGTTTGGTTGCTTTCCCAATTGACTTTAGACATGAATGGCAGAATGATCAAAATTGGTCTTTTGACCATATTAAAAAAATAGGACACACTATAATGTGCGTCATAATACCGAAACGTCAAAATAATCCGTGATTAAAAATCAATTTAATTTATACTTCATAGTAAATCGCGTAACAATCACAAAATGTGATCTTATAATCGAATCTCACATCTCGATTATTTTTATCGACACGTGAATAAGGTAAGCTACATTTTCTTAAACAATCAATATTGTTGTAGACTAGAAATCGGTGATTTAACATATTAATATTTAAAATTGACGAGGGCGATATCTTTTTTGAACATTACTATCAAAGTATTACGATTACGTATAATTATAATGGCTAATGCTAAATCTTTGTCTGGATCTAGGGAAAGATAAACGTATGTTCGAACCGACATTCATCGCCGATCAACAAAATTTGTATACTTACTTATTTTAGGCAGAAGGAACCACGTACTACATTCAATTTTAAGACAGAAAAGTTCCACTAAACGTCTTTAAAGAAGTTCAAATTCTTCTTTCTTTAATTCTAAAAATTCATAATTTACATACCACTTTGGAATTCCTAAACACACCACTAATAATGGCTGTACTTCTTACCAATTCACCAATAAGATAGGCATATGGCACTTTTTCAACTACAATAGTTTTCTAATGGAAGAAGAAGTCAGCTTTTTAAATTTATCACTTATATTTTATGAGCTGAACTTATATTAAAATCCTGTATAACCCCCTGATACTTTCCGCTTGATGTCGAAAACTGAACCGAAGCCTTTGTTGACGCCTGCTGCCAGGGTTGTGGACAGGCAGGAGAGAAGGCTGAACAGTTTGCCAGGACCTGACACAAGGCTGGAGGCGCACGAGGCTATGGAGCGGTAGACCACCCTGTTGTTAGGAGGCTGCAGGCTTCTGTAGATGTAGGAACCACCGACATCCACGTTCGTGAAGGTTTTGTACTATGGAGAAAAAAAAAGTGGTTTGGTATTTTTGTACTCTGGGTTTTTTATCCCAAGGAATTCAAGGTATCGATTTTGTAACATGGATCCAACCCTGTAAGGACTAATGAAGCTCTATACCTTTACGTCTCCAAAAATACAAAATAAAACATAATGCGGAGTTATAATCAGAGAAATATAATTGATCGATAATATCAACGTCGTCTGTGTGTTTACAGAATTTTGGCTGATGAATTTGAAGATCAATAAGCTGATCTTTCAAGATGGAGATGAGATGGAGGAGAAACTATCAAATAGGTCTTAGATTTACCGATCAAAACGAAGAAAAACCAAGGCCTCTTTGGCCAACAAGGCCAAAGGCTGGTTACGCCCTTAAGAGAAAGCATTTTTTTGTGTTTTCATTTTCAGGTATTCTTTGCTAAGAATGATGGTTACTGGAACTTGTTGGTTACTGTACTACCAATGGATCCTTACCTGTTCTGAGGTGATGTAGAGTGGCTTATCCATGACGATCCAGGTGACGACCTCCTGACACAAGGGAGTGGTGAGAGATCCCTGGTACGTGTAGTAAGATTGGGGCTGACGACTGATCAAACGCCTGTTGATAACATAAAGCAGTATTAAAATCTGTGTGTATATTTGGAAATGAACTGATATAAATAATAAGTTAAGAGGACATAACACACTTACTTAAAGTTATTCATACACTTAAAATAACCCTCTAAGTGATGGTCAAAACCAGTGTGAACAGGGGCTCGAGTCTGCTATTGCAATCGTGTCTCAATGACCGGTCATTGATCGAATATTTGACATCTTTGACAGTTTTTGTATGGGAAATGTGTCACAAGTTTGACGTTATACGTCAAAAATCGATCATTGACCGGTCATTGAGACACGATTGCAATAGCAGACTCGACCCCCGGGACTCCTGAACTAAGTAAAAAGATACTTTTATGTAATGATCTAAGGAGCCATATAGCTATGCACTAGTACAGTCAGCCTCATAAGTCGATATACATATCCATATTTCCTAAACTCATGAACACCTTAGCTTACACAAATTGCTAAACAAGACTAGTGCCGAGATTTAATTAACGTCATAAAGGTGCAAAATTCACTAGTCTATGAGGCTGACTGTACATACCTAGTGACGATTTACTTTAAAACAATTTCAAGTCATATTATCAACTGTTCTGCTAGTTTGGATTTTAAGTCCAGTTCCCAGGTTAGGCAAAGAGTTATTAAAAGATTTTTTTTTTAAATTGAGAGAAATAATTTAGCTAGAAAAGTTTATAGTTATTGTTTCTTGCATGTTGAGTAAATATTTTTTAGACATTTATTCTTACTCAATAAAATTTTCGTTAAGCCAAGACATGACCGTGACTCAACTGAACTATAAGTTACATCTTGCATTTATATGAATACTCATGTTTTACCAAAATAAATAATCTAGTATCATTTTTGTTCGCTTGTTATATGTTTAACCGGTATCAAGTCTTTTCTGTCCTTGACAGAGAATTTAAATTTGTAACTGTGACTAAAACTGTCTGCTATTGTCTTGACCATTGTCGTCACCTTTTAGTCCTTAATTAGTTCCACAATACGTTTCCTTCCCTTAATCGGTTTAGTAAAATAAAACGAATGTTGTACCTTTTAAGCATTTTCTTAATTTAAAAAAAAACATTCGTAGTCAAATAGTTAAATAATATGCTACATCGATTGTCGATACAGGAAGTACTAAACTGGTTTAAATATTCATGCTCTATTTTAGTAGCACCGATAAGTTGCGTAACTTATTTTAAACAAAGTGTTTAAAATAAGTTACGCAATTAAGTTATTTTTTTATATTATTTGTCACTTATTTTAAATTAACTTCGGTATAAGTGGCTCATTTGAAACAAAGTCGGGTACACTTTTGATTTACTGAATCACTCATTTAAAGAAAACTCTTTTTCATTTATGAATTTATCAGCAATTTCTGGCCCATTTTTAATTTCATTAGTCACTTATTTGAATAAATCTCGGTGCATTTTTGGTTTTATTAGTCACTTATTTGAAAGAACTTATTTGAAGAATCTGTAAATATTTCCATGAAGTCTTTACTTACGTAATATCTATTCTGTGGCTCTCGGTATGGTTCTGAGCACTGTTGGTGATGTAGGGTACAAATGGAGTCAACTGCTCCAGAGCATAACTGCTTTCATATCCTCTGTTTACCTTTAAAGAACAAAATATGTTAGATTTATTGATTTAGAAATTTCTGTTTCATTTGTCAAATGGCGGGCAGGGGTTTCACTCTCGGTTCGGGCAGTGTTTTTGGGTTTTTGCACTAAGAAGTTTTCTGTAGTGCCCAGTTGAGGTTAATATGCTCGGGTATAAAAGCGTGATGTTATGTCACGTCAAACAATAAATTACATTTACTATGCTTTATTATTTTAGCATATTTATAGTAAATCTTTTTTTACGTGTGTATGTCACTGTACTCTTTCTAAATGGCCAGGACTAATTTTAATTAAATTAATTGTGCGTTACATAGTTTAACACTTTCAGCTGAGCATCTGGGTATTCAAATGTATGTTGCGCGGCGCACTATTTTCTCATACAAACTAAATGACGATTAGTGACGTTCGGTTTTTCATACCACCAAAGATAATATATATGAAATGTTACACAACCGTTACTACAAGTCGACGTATATCCATGTGTGAGAATGTATGCGTAATGCTCTAGATGATTTAGATTTACAACTGGACTCGGTAAGTGGCGCTGTAGGCAGGACAACGTCCGTCATGTCTGTATTACTGAACTTTTAGTGGATAGATTAGTGGATTACGAAGATTTTCCCAAATTTTCTACTTACCATGAATAACACACCAACAACAGCTAATCCATCAGACCTCAGCAGGGCCTCGTCCAAGGTGAGGCCAGTCTTAATGTGGACCATGTGAACTTCCAGAGGGTACCTGGTGACAAAAAACCAGGGGTGGGTTAAATCAGGTTTTCTTATGCTGCCTAATCTTCCCCAATTATGTTTGGGTTGGTTTCTAGGTCTAGTCGAATGCAGTAGTGTTTTATGGAGTGGAATTATCAATCAGATAGATGCAAATATCAATTTTAATGTTCACACAGAACCCGAGACTTACACAAAATAATATATGACAATTGATTCTGTTTGTGACTTCCTTCGCTTGAAAGAAACTTAACATATTATCCTATGGCAGCTAGCAACACTAAAGCTTTTTACCAGTGACAGTTTTGTTTTATTCGGATAAATAGTTTCGGAGATTACCTACCACTTACATACGAACTTACAAACAAACAAATTTTACCTCTACAATAGTAGTATAGCGCATGGATTATGGATCACGTATCTTTTGATAACGATGACTTAGAAGCTTGAATTTTTCACATTGATAGCTTTTACCTTACATACCTTTTCCGGTTCCGAGAAAAGGATTGTGGCAGACATACGGACTACGAATAAATCCTAAAAGGCTTCCGATTATTTTTTTAGGTAGTGTGGAACCTTAAAATTCTTGTCTACAATAAATTATATCTCGCTATTAATTGCTATACTCATATTTGTTCGAAGAAACAGGTAGCTCTTTTATTTTATTTCGTGTTTACTTACTTTATAGTTTTTATCTGATTAGGTAGTAAAACAAAATAAAAAGTTTTATTTGATGAATTCACATCTTTTCTGGTTTTTCTCATGTTTGGATGATAAATTCAGGTATCTAAGGGATTACGATATTTATTCGAGAGGGGTGATATAGAAACTATAGATCTGATATACCGTCTCAAAACCTGCGCGTGCGCAAGCAATTGTTTTCGGCACCTCTTTCCACGACGGAAAGAAACTGGCATGCGGCAGTATTGTTACAAAATTAGGGAACAAATAAATGTCACTCACACGCCACAGAGTGTACAACTAATCCCTGTACAAACACTGCTGATACCCACTTATCACAAGTGACATAATATTGTACGATTTGATTTGTACGAAGATAACCGTATTTTTGACATTCTTTGTGATGATTTAGGTTTGTTTTGGGCACCTTGTTTTGTGTCATGAACCTTTTTACATAGACTAGCTTCTACATATTTATACAACTTAATTCGCTTCAAAGGGCTATGGCATTCGGTAATAGTATAGCTTTCTATCAATAAAAGAAAAAATAAAATTGGTTGAGTAGGTCTGGAGATTATTATATAAGTTTTTCTCGTTAAGTTTGTCTCGATGCGAGATGAAATAATTCGCACTTGTGCGTTATGGTAATGTAAAACGCACGGTTTGCAAGATGCTAACGCGAACGGTTCCTTTTTTTAAATCTTAGCAAAGAGTTTTTATGTCAGAAAGTGGTCAACATTTTATGAATAAAATTAACTTTGGGAGACAAAATATAAAAAGTAAACATTAAATTCGTTACTTTAATTAATTTTGACTATAAATTACAACTATTTGTAACAAAATCAAAAAAATATTAAGTAATTTACTTTATAAGTAATACTGGCTGTTTTTGTGCCTTTGACTTGAAAAAAAAAAGTGCTGATGCGCGCGCATCGCTGATTTGTGCACAAGTAAAAATTATTCCGAGCTCTTTTTCTTTTCGCTGTATTGTTTTTATTTGAAAATTTCAGTCCGAGTTTTATTTATTTCCTCGCAAATATAATATAAAACGTCGTATGACATACGTGCGCTTTGATAATTAAAGCCTCTGCTTTCTTGTAGCCCTCGCCTGCGGCACGGGCCAGCAATATTGTCTAGGCTGTGATTTTTAACTTACCGCACTTATATCACAATGTTCCTCTTTATAATATAATTATTACAAAATAAACAATAAGCCTATATACAGACTTGGCCAAGACTGTCTTTATGTACAGAAAAATGGGTGGTCATATTTCAAAGATTATTGTAGGTACTCAACATTACGAACAACTTTTACATAAGAACTAATCCAATTAGCTGCTCTATACATTACCGATCGCAATTGTTATTATATGTCTCTTTTATTTTTTTTAAATCATAATTTTTTTATAACTAATTTATACGAAATATGCAAAAAGTCTACCAAACTGCTTATTCAGGCGGCAGTCGTTTTCCGATAAACGATATAATCATAATTTTACTTAGCAATACAACGTGCTAGTTATTGTAACTATAAGTTAAATAAGCCACCTCAAATTAATAAATATACAGTTAAGTCGCGAATAAATAACAAGACCCTAATATCTTACACCTATGGGCAATTATATCTTGTCGGACAATTCAGTAAAAGAAGATATTACCTCGTAAAAATTGTAAACTGAACTGTCAAAGTCTAGCAATTCTATGAAATGACAGCTGAATTGTCCTTTAAATAGAGAGAAAGATTTGTTTGTTTGTTACTATTTAACCCAGAAACTCCTCAATCGATTTTCGTATTTCTTTGATTATTAGTAAGCTATTTTATTACCAATTAGCTGTGGCTATATTTTATTTTAAAAACTAAGAGGGTGTGGGTGTTGAAGTTCAAAGGAAAAAGTACGAAATTGTTAGGTACTTGTATAAAAGAGAAAGAAGAAGTTTTAAAGCAACATGTAAGTCGTCGGGTTAATTGCTTAAACCTGGTAGTAATGCCAAAAATAGTAAAGGTACATACAATGAAATTCGCCAGACGGCTTGCACAAACAAATGAATTTGCAAAACTGTATTGAATGACTGACGTTGCAAAAAGCGGGCACGATCAGTTAAGGTAGAAGCGCCAGGGTAGCCCGCGATTGATTTTTTTTATGTGTGTTTTTTTGCAATTTGCCGTTAAGTAAAGTTAAGACTGCATGTTGAACAAAATATGATTTGCAACCGTTACACGTATAATCCCATTAAATGATTTATTTTATGAAAAAATCTTTTAATGGGATTAAAGTAACTTATAGGGTTGATTATTATGACTCAGATAAACCATATTTGTTACGCGAATCACATTTTAATAAACATACAACCTCAACCCCCAGCCCCCCCCCCCCTTCAACTTTACCCTGGGTTCAATTCCTACCCAGAACAAATGTTTGTGCGAAGAGCACGATCATTTATTTTGTGTCTAGGTGTAATTAATCAATTAATCTATACTACTATTTTAAAGAGGAAAAGCTTGATTGTTTGTTTGCATCGAATAGGCTTCGAAACTAATGGACCGATTTGAAAAATTATTTCACCGTTGGGAAGCTACACTATCCCCGGGTGACATACGCTACTTTTTATCCCTGTATTCCCACTGCATGGAACGGGAACTACGCGGGTGAATCCGCATGACGTCTGCTAGTCTATAATATGTATGTATTTAGACATATATTAGTATGTTTATCAGTTGTTTAGTATCCAAAACACAAGCTCTGCCAGCTTAGCTTGGCATTAGATGGTGCTCTGTAAAAGTTGAGAAATTTATTTATTTAACAATTTCATGGGTTACCCTAGCACACCTACCTTAATGCAGAGTCACGTAGCATCGTTGACAGTGTAAAGGTAACGGGGTGAACTAAACTGAAAGGGTGTGAAACGGGAAAGGTCAGCCTTTCAAGCTCAGATTTCTGAAAAGATACGCTTTTGAGAGAGTTGTAAAAAGAGCTCTTAGAGCAAAGGTTTTAATCAGAGTAACGATTCGCTTTCATACGTCGCGTCGTGGAGTTTGTTACTTTTTTTGTATGTTGTGACCTTGCTATGGTTTGGGGATTCAGTTTGACGTAGAACATTTACGTGACGATATGCATCGTATTCCCGTAGGGATGGGCAGAGGTGTAGGAACTTGTAGTATACCCAAAACTAGCAAATAGTGTTAATTACGTTAAATATCCATGTTTATCGGGCACAAAACAAGAGTCCAGAGTGTTATTGAGAAATTATGGAGAGAAAAACCATTCATTTTTCATTTTGTTGAATTTGTGTGTAGGTAATGATATATATTTCTATTCGTCTGACTAAATAAATGAATGAATTGCCTCATGATTCTAGGAGTATTGCAATAGAAGGTTATTTACTTATGATTATCGATTGTCTGAAATACACCTGAAAACATTTCTTCTACTCGTACTACCAAAGTCAGCAATGATCTACGAGAAGAAATCTTGTAAGAATTGAATGTTTTAATTGATTTATTGCCTAAAACAGTAATCGTTATTATATTGCGTATTTTGTACAAACTTTTTGGGGTATTCGTAACAGATGGTTTAGTCTGTAAAAATGTCTTTGCCAAAAGAACTTTAAATTCAGGAACTAAAGATTTTATCCCTACCTCGTTTTTATATATTTGAAGTGTGTAAGTTCGTTCGTAAGTACCCTGAATTCTTCACAAAAAGAGAAGATAAACAAACAAAAATTTTAAGACATAAAAATAGAATACTACCAACATCGCGAATAAAAATGCACTCTAATAGTACCTTCGTCATGTCCATAAAAATGTACAGTGAATTACCCGAAATAATAAAGAATTTTAATAAAATAACATCTTTATCAATAAATTGAAGCTTTTTCTAATTAACAAATGCTACTAATTATAGTTTAAATGAATACTTTAATGATAAATTATAAGCAACCTAAAACCAATTTATTTCTATAAAATTCACACCAGTGCTCTTCCTCCTCTCTCCTACTTGATCTATGCTGTGCCCAACAGGGTCCATAATTGTATCTATTATAATTTTTCTCACCAGCTTTTAACACATTATGGTATGCAATAAAGATTTGTAATTTGAATTTGTAATCTCTAGCATCACCTTTACTTCACCGACATTTTACAGAATAACACTGCTTGTATAAAAACTTTAGGTTTTCACTTACTTCATGCCATCAATGGCGTGTTCCGATAGCCAGTGGAAGTGGAACTGCAGGAAGGTGTAGTTTCCTCGCAGGGGACCACCAGAAAGGGTTGGAGCTTCATCACCTTCAACTGCGGCCCATTTTACTGCAACAAACTTATTTATTAACTTCAATCTCTAACAATGACATGGAAAAGTTTTAACTTTTAAGCTCTATTCAGACTACGCTATACTATTGCGATATAAAGTATGGCAAATAAGGACCTAATGTTAACATAGCATAGCGTTTACTTTACTCTTTACATATATTAGCAAGCATTTGCAGTATATATCAAGCTATCAAGCACAATTGCAATATAGCACATATGGCACAATGTATAGCATGAACTGATCACACGCTCTATTTTATAGCTTATAGTAAGCCAATAATACATAGTAGGTACAGCCAAGTGAGAACGTGTCTATAATAACGTATGGTGCGCTATATTGTGGCGCTATGAACTATATGCTATTATATTACAGCGTAGTCTGAAAAGAGCTTTACAATAAGACAAGAAATCTAACAGGGTGCAAGAATATCAGACGTAGGTATGTTTAAATATACGTAAGTATGTCTCGCACGGTAGGCTTTGAGTAGGGTTGAAGCTAAATGCGGAAACTGTTAACGGATTGAAAGGTTTCAGCGCTCGGCATTTCCTGCAGCGGTATGTACCTTATTTCCATTTCATTTCCTTTTTCCCGTTCTAGTTTCCTTTTTTTCTACTTTCTGTATACTTAATACGAAGCTTGTCATTTGAAAATAAGATAGTGTTCTCAATGTTTACTCTACCTAACCTTTGTGCATTTGCACGGTTCTAAGAAAGCACATTAGGCCGTTGGTCCCGGCTGTTATTTTTTAATCTTTGACATTCGTTAGGTACGTCTAGTCAGAAGCCCGAAAGTCTGACAACCAGTTTTACCAAGGGGTATCGTGCTACCCATTAACTGGAGGTCAGACAGGCAGTCCCGTTATATAAAGTACAAGTATTCAGCTTTATGCAGTTAAACTGGAATCCGACCAAAACATAGTTAGGAATAAGCTAGGCAGAATGATAATGATGTCGTTCCCGGAAATTGACTATAGCGTATTTTACTGTCTGATGGCTGGACTATAAAAAAAAGTGCTTTGTAAATAAAATGTCAGAGTCACAAAGCAGTTGTTAATACTCCTTATACAATTCTTCTGTTAGAGTTCTGTGAGAGGAATATAAGGAAACGTTATCTATACTCACGCGTATGTCCATTATTAGATGCAGTCAGCTCCACGTCCTTGTACCCTCGGAATACCAGGGGTCCTCGGATGTGGACCTGGTTCTTGTCCACCACTGTCTCTTGCGACATTATGTTGATAGGCGACTGCTGCTTGCCGGTGTTGCAAACCCCTTGCCATTGTGATTCCTCTGTTGGGGAAAAAAAGGTTATAATATTGACGTGGAAAATTGAGTTTTGAGAAAGTAGAGTGTCGAAGGCAAACATACTCGTAGACACTAAAAACATAACCTTCCTTCTGTCGCGGTTGGATTTAACATTGTGTTAGAAAGATTAGCTACATTAACAGAAGTCGATTAACCGTCGCTCGGGGAGTCTTCCTTCATGCACCCCGTTGGGTATATAGTCAGGGAAGACAAAAGGATGAATGATCATCATATTTATGTCTAAAAATAATTAAATAATAAAATATTTAAAGATGGAAGGATCACGGAACAGACGTAACGGATCCGTAAGTTACACGCAGGAAAAGTCGCAGGAAAATTTTGTATTTCATACAAATTTTGTAATAATTTAATGATTTTGCATACTTTGTGCAAAGTCTTTGCGTCATCGTGCAAACTATCCTTTCGCGAATTGAATTGTAACTACCGAAAGAAAGGTTTTCTGACAGAAACGAATAGTTAATTAGATATTATTATATGGGTAGATAATTTTATAATTGATGAGCTTTATGCATATCAATACAGATAATCTTTTAAATCGATTGGTAGTTATATATTTAATTAGTGTAAGCCAGTAGCTGCAATGCACCACTTATCGTGCCATCACCCAGTTTTTAGGGTCCTGCACTTAGATGATACCCACCAGATTCTTAAGCTATACTCAAATAAGTTTAATTAGTGTCCGAACTTTGCAAGTTTAGCATGTTTCAGGATAAGGTACCTAAGATGGTTACACTATATCACATAGCGAACTATTTTTAGTACTTTTGCAGCTACCTTGTTGACATTGTGTACAAAAATGCGTGTAACTGGTCGCTGTTATGGGAAATAAATTGTTTAAATTAAAAGCCCGCAGAAAAGTAGGTGCGACCATTTTCGTACCGTTTAATTTTGAAAACCAAGTACTATTTAAACTGTCTTAATAACCATGCTTACCTCCTAAGCCCAAAGTTATAAATTGCACATATGAAAATCTTATCCCTTTAATGTTCAACTTTACCTACATAAGAATAATGGTTTAGGTTACGGAACCCTTAGAGTACTCTGAGTCTTATTTACACTTAGCTGGTTTTCTACTTTCGTTAGTTTGTATATCGGCTGACTTTGAATTCATTGGCATCCTTCCAGAGAGTGGAAATGACTCATGAAAAGGCACAACTTTTACTAAAGGACCAAATTTGAAAGAGTATAATAAACTACGATTTTGATCATTTGTTTATACTGGGCCTTTTCGATGCAGTCGCAGAGTATGTTTACCTGCATTATTTATTTTTACCATGCATTTGATTTTATTTTGTTTTCTATTTACTTATTTATGTGTACACACATCAAGTTATGCATTTCCAGAAAAAAGCTGATCTCGCATTGTATAGGATTTCCGTAAAATGCGAGGTTAGCGTAAATTACAGAGGAATAGCTTGATGTGTAGCCGTGTTTATCTGAGCATGAGCTAAACATAATACTTTAAGTTTCTTAAAAATACAGTTTAAGAAAAAAAACAAGTAGTTACCAATGAGACTGTTTCCAATTGTAGTAGTTGTGTTTATATGTAGGCTCTACACTCAAAGTTTATCTTAGATATCATTGACATCGGTGAAGGAAAACATTTCGAGGAAATCTGGGACCTATTTTGGCGATTTCAAACTTATACTAACTATTATAGTTGCGTGGTGACCAATGCTCGCCCCTTCTGTGTATGAGAAGAGTCTTTTACTCTGCAGTGGGAACAGTAACAGGCTGGTATTCAAATTATTACTTTTATTGGGGTTAAAAAAGATACGTTGTTTGATGTTTAATAATTGAGGTGAAACAGTGGTTGGTTAAAATTCTATGCATAGAAATAGCATGTTTTACATGATTTGAAGAACCATTTTCAAAGAGTTGCGCATGATATTAGTATGCGTAAAATATTCTCTTAAATTCCCAAAAGCAATACTATTTTGATTCTGGGTTTCTGTCGGTGTTCATATTTGAAATAGGTACCATTAGGTCACGATCAATGAACATAAATAAAATAAGGTTTTCTTTACTTAGTTAATATCTTTTTTAACAACTCCGTGGTCACGATGATGCTAAACATAGGTACACAATTATAATGTACTAATTATTAGAATTCGATAAAATCACTTAATTTAAAGTACATAATGATTCATTTGTTTTGACGGCTTTCGATTTAATTATTGACAACTTATCTTTTTGGCGCCGCAGTAGGTACTACTTAACTATTTTGATTTAGAATTAAACACTCATCAACACAAAAATGTTGCCATGAAGTTAAAAACTCTAGAAAAAAAAATGGAATTCTCTCTGAGTTTAGAATTTATCATTGGTAAAAAATTTGATAATAACCTGTGTAAATATTTCGAGCCTAATTAAAATATTTCTTGGTTACGTAATAAATCTAATTAAAATAGATATGAATAAGATTACAGTTATCTTTTTTTTCTATAGTCGGCGTTTTAGGGGTGTTTATGTAGTATTAAATACTCTTTATAGTTAAACTCATGTGTAACTCTGACTATTTGTCTGTTTGTAACATTTGTATGCAACCACTGAACCGATGGTTATGAAATTTGACTGATAATAGGTTACCTAGGCATAGGCAACTTATCATCTTGAATAAAAAAATGGCTCATACCTAAATTGTCGTGTACTATTTTAAATACTTTGTATGTTATTTTATGAAAGTGAATTTTAGTAGCCAGGGTTAATAATAATTGTAAAACTTGAGAGAAACAAATACTTACGTCCATATGTCCATTCTGCTTGCAGAGTCAAGTCTGAAACAATTTTAAGTTTACATTAGAAATTATAGATGTAAGTAGGCTTAAGAAATGTCGAAAAAAAAACTTATGTAAAGAAAAAGCTACTGGTAAATGCTGCAATAATGTAAAGAAAGGTTACTGTTGGCGGGAAAACTAACAATATAATTGTTAAGTGTACACAGTGTCAATATTGACTAATGTGACTTTGCATCGCTGTTTGAATTATTCAAATTCTTTTAACTATCAACTCAATTTTTAAAAGTTTTATTTCTTATTACTAACTAAAAAAATATTCACTGTTGGAGACAGAATCAAAATATATTGCTAGGGTCCGCAATAGATACTTTGCTTATCTACAAAAATAAATAAATGCTTAAAATGTTAGTAATGCAAAAATAAAATGTTAAAAAAAGGAAGTACCTAGTTCAAATTAGTAATTGTTTGGAATTACGGTAGGTACTTGGGGAAACTTTTTCGAAATTTCAAATCTGTTTATAAATAAAATAGATAAGTTAATGCAGCATTTTTACAATACTAAGCGGAGTGTAAATATTTTTCGTTCGTTAGTTAATTTTCTTACGCAATAAAAGAAAATATGAAAACAAATCGATTGCAAAACCCACCTGCAAAACTGACCATAAACAACGCGAATAACGCAAACATTTTTTTTAAATACAGTTAAAAAATTACTTTCAAAATAATATGTTTATTGCACTTGCAATTTGTTTATTATTATTATGAATAATAATTGATTTATAAAATCAATTGAAGCTATAAGTTCACTCTCACACCCACGGTTCAGGACTAATATGGAAAATTGAACACGATCATGTTTTATAGTTTTTTTTTGTTTCGAACATTTTTTTTATCGGGCGCTTGCACCGTGCGCCTCGTCCCGCCAACACTGACAGACGCTCCACACTTACTTTTAAGTGATAATACCTACGTTCGTGACATACAGTTGTGAACGACGGACAATAGTCCGCATGGCGCGTGCCGCGACGGTCGTTGGTCAATACAGAGCATGCGCGGCGGGAAATAATGCTAAAATGTAGAAATTGAGGTTTGTTTTGATATTAGCCAGGTCAGTAATGTGCTGCTGAGTAAGGGATAACTTTTGTTACGTCATTAATATTTATAAAATACAGCGGTTTCATGCTCTCAAGCGTAATATTATAGGTGCTGTAATTTTTTTTTTTAATTGTGGGGATACTGATTCAGCGCGCGTTATTAGATGACATCTAAAACTTAGTATAGCTTTTGTTGATTTATAGGATAGATAATGAAACTAGGAGCATACTTAGTTAGAAATGAGTCCGAAAAAATCTTTAGAAAGCAACTAGAATCATTTTTCTATTTTATTTTATTTAACTTATAAGTTCTAAAATGTATTTGATTTTGAATGATCTATTTTAATATTTGTATTATTATTTGGCCTAATTTTAAAGTACAGACGCCAGCACAGCAACCTACCGCAATGTGTCAAATTTCTTTAAAAGTTTTTTAACTTTATTGTAAACAGAATAAGGATCATGTTCAACTGGAAAAATTTGACAGTTTGGGGTAGATTGTTGTGCTGGCGACTGTACAACACTCGTCTCCCTCGCAAGTGTAGGTCTTTTTCTAAAACAAATACCAGCGTATTTGTTTGCATAGCGTTAAACGATACCATGAAACATAAGCTATAGTACTCGTCGATAACATAGCTTTCAAATTCAAAATTTCTACATACAAGCCAACAAACAAATGGACCTCTTTATAATATTAGTATCAATAGATAAATAAATTGAATACCGAAGACTTAACGCGATACTTATAATAGACCATTAAAATAGACGTACGGTTGTCATACATGGACTGATATTGCAGTCGATTTTGGTGGTCTCAAAATTAAAAATAATGACAATATTGTTATCTATCTGTTTGTGGTAACTGACGATTTTGACGCATTTGATTAGTTAGGACTTCAAGCTCGAAATAGTCTATTACATCTAGGCAGTATTAGGCATTATTAAAAGCCATCCACTGCTTGATATATTATATTATAGGCCTTCCCCCAATAGTTTCCACAACGATCTGCGCTTATCCTTCGGCTTTTGTCAATTATTACCAAATTGTCATTCCATCATGTGGGAAGGCCTACACTCGCTGTGTACATCTGATAATTGTACAAAAATAACCTAAATGTATAACAATATTTTGCTTCTCCATCTGGAAGAAAAAAAATATTCGAAATCCATGAGTAGGGTAGTCAATCAAGATGTGCTTACTTAAATGTTTTCTGTTTTTTCCATAACTAACTAATCAGAAAAATCTTAACATTTTACAAAAGATTGGGTGCACTGATTACTTAATCACCAGTTTTATGATAAACATTTGTCTGGAGCCGATCAATTATTTCGTTTAAATTGTAAATCAAATCTTTGTCTGGGATTTTCACATAGGGTGTAATCGGTTTATGTTCCCATTGAGTGCAGTTAATTATTATCGCGATGATTGATGTTTCACAATATAATTGACGGTAAAAGTATTTTGTCATTGGTCTGTGAGCCTACAATCAGACATTAAACAGCCAATTTTATCATGTAAATATCTCCTTGTGAAAACTTAGCTGATACATCTGAGGATAAGTGCTGGTAACTATCCAGCTAAATAACAATAAAAAAACACGTTTATTTGGAATCTTATTATCATAATCGTTAATGTTGATGAGAGCATTACGTTTTTGTAAAAAAAAACGATATCTTACTCTTAGTCCTTCGAGTCAGATCATTTCGTTGGTCGGAGACCAATATTTATTAAATAAAAGTATATAGGTTATGTATGAATGCTTCCTTGTTCAAGAGGTCACAGGCACCGCTGTTGAGCATGAGGCCTTGGTTTTGGTTCCCGGGAAGAGTTAAGTGTTATTGGGGTTTTTCATGAGTGATATCTAAATGCGGATTTACTATACAGGTACACCTTTGCCTACTTGCTTAGGTGTGATGTTATGATTAAATCTGTCAAGCCGTCTGTCAAGCAAAATACCCGACACAGGAATCAAAGTCAAGACCTCACGATTAGCTTTAGCGACCTCTAGACCGACGACGCAATCGCATCGTCGCCTCGTTACGCATTCGTAATTATTTACTATCAATACATTTTTATCTTGAACAATGTCCACACCTAATACCTACAATGTACTGACTTTACTTAATCTGTGAACACAAAACATATTTTTAACTGATAACGAGTTACTTATTCATTCATAGTTAGCATAGGAATGGGCTTTTGGTAATGCGCGTAGTCTAAAACTGGGAGAGATGCCCCAGAGGTATAGAAACCCCGACTGTAATAACGCTAGTTGCGAGGATTATTCGCATTCTATTGAGAAACTCTCTTATTACCACTAAGTTGACCGTTTGTTTTTATTTATTTGTTTTAAAAAATATACAACTGCTATTTTATATTGGCGTTGAAAGTTTTCATGTACGTCTACGGCTCTTGGGAGGGTGGAGGAGTTGGTTTTACTTAAAATCTAAATTCAAAATTATTTTATTCAAATTAGGCTGATGATCAGCACTTTAAGAACGTCAAAATTATTTAAGATATTCCCCCACCAAAAAAACCCATCCTTTATCATTTCCTAGTGTTTTTACTGGGAAGAAGTGGCGGAACAATCTCCCCAGCAACATAAAAAAAAAACTACTTTTGTACTAAGAAATATAAAGTAATTTCAGAAAATGTGACATACTTATATCCCGGTCTTTGAAAACTAAAGAAGTTAAACAAACAATTGTGTTTTAGAATCTTTAATGTTGTAAGCAAGTGTCTAGTTAGAGTTTTATGTAGAAATTATTTCTGTCAGTTTTTCAAAATCAATGTCAAATAATTTATTTCAATTAGAGTTTTTGAGGAGACTTTTAAACGGTAAACCAACATAAATGGTAAATTAAATAAAATATTAAAATGATGATCTTCTTTGGTTTTTAGCTGCATCTGGTTAGACTGAAAGCCCATCTCAACATAATTGGGTATAAGCTAGGTAGATGAAAAGCAAAAAGCTAAAGACCATATAATATTATGGTCTCACGATATTAAAAAAATAAATAAAACGTGAGCTCATTTTGTCATGATATCAAATCATGATGAATAAGAATCACGATTGTTTAATGTGCTAGAAGTGTGCCTAAAATTAACGCTGATAATACTTATAATTATAGATAATTTGGATATGCGATGCTATCGGATATGATCAAAAATGGTACAATATTTAACATTGCGGTAAGAGTCAAAGTCAAATAGTTTGTTTCAATGGTATTATCGAAAAGGCACGTCTGAACGTTGACGTTCAGACGTGCCTTTTCGCACTCACAGAATAGAGAAGAATGAGCATGGAAGTTACTCTTTTATTGTAATGTGAAGATACGTACAGGCGCCAGGACACCAAGATTTCCCTAATTGTTAAATTTTAGAAGAAAAAAGACCATCGGCTTTATCTTGAACAATGTATCTTGAACAATGTCCACACCTAATACCTACAATGTACTGACTTTACTTAATCTGTGAACACAAAACATATTTTTAACTGATAACGAGTTACTTATTCATTCATAGTTAGCATAGGAATGGGCTTTTGGTAATGCGCGTAGTCTAAAACTGGGAGAGATGCCCCAGAGGTATAGAAACCCCGACTGTAATAACGCTAGTTGCGAGGATTATTCGCATTCTATTGAGAAACTCTCTTATTACCACTAAGTTGACCGTTTGTTTTTATTTATTTGTTTTAAAAAATATACAACTGCTATTTTATATTGGCGTTGAAAGTTTTCATGTACGTCTACGGCTCTTGGGAGGGTGGAGGAGTTGGTTTTACTTAAAATCTAAATTCAAAATTATTTTATTCAAATTAGGCTGATGATCAGCACTTTAAGAACGTCAAAATTATTTAAGATATTCCCCCACCAAAAAAACCCATCCTTTATCATTTCCTAGTGTTTTTACTGGGAAGAAGTGGCGGAACAATCTCCCCAGCAACATAAAAAAAAAACTACTTTTGTACTAAGAAATATAAAGTAATTTCAGAAAATGTGACATACTTATATCCCGGTCTTTGAAAACTAAAGAAGTTAAACAAACAATTGTGTTTTAGAATCTTTAATGTTGTAAGCAAGTGTCTAGTTAGAGTTTTATGTAGAAATTATTTCTGTCAGTTTTTCAAAATCAATGTCAAATAATTTATTTCAATTAGAGTTTTTGAGGAGACTTTTAAACGGTAAACCAACATAAATGGTAAATTAAATAAAATATTAAAATGATGATCTTCTTTGGTTTTTAGCTGCATCTGGTTAGACTGAAAGCCCATCTCAACATAATTGGGTATAAGCTAGGTAGATGAAAAGCAAAAAGCTAAAGACCATATAATATTATGGTCTCACGATATTAAAAAAATAAATAAAACGTGAGCTCATTTTGTCATGATATCAAATCATGATGAATAAGAATCACGATTGTTTAATGTGCTAGAAGTGTGCCTAAAATTAACGCTGATAATACTTATAATTATAGATAATTTGGATATGCGATGCTATCGGATATGATCAAAAATGGTACAATATTTAACATTGCGGTAAGAGTCAAAGTCAAATAGTTTGTTTCAATGGTATTATCGAAAAGGCACGTCTGAACGTTGACGTTCAGACGTGCCTTTTCGCACTCACAGAATAGAGAAGAATGAGCATGGAAGTTACTCTTTTATTGTAATGTGAAGATACGTACAGGCGCCAGGACACCAAGATTTCCCTAATTGTTAAATTTTAGAAGAAAAAAGACCATCGGCTTTACAAAATGTGTGACTAAGAGCTATTTTGAACAAGAATCGAACTTTAGGGTAATCATGAACCAGTAGACCACAGAATCTACACATAGATTGTGGAAGCCTTTCCTCATGGCGCGATGTTTTTCCTTAGTATTTACAGAAGATATAAGTAGAGGTGTACGTTTTGTCAAATATTCACAAGTTCCATGAAAAATAAAAAAAAGTACTAACTATAAGTTCCACGTAATAATAAACACCAACCTATTTCCTCTAAACCACACACAAATCTGATCTCTCCGGGCTGCTAATGTGAAAGTAACGAAAAAACAGATTTACACTATCATGACTTAATGGAATTTTGATTTTGATTTTGATAGCGCTCGTAACCACAAGGCAAGATCTTTCCGACGATGTAAAATCCCAAAAAAAAATCATTTTCACACAAGCTCACCATTTTAACCGCTCGTGTGTCACGCGGCTAAACTCTGCGTCGCGCGCAGGTCACCTAATTCGTTAATAAAAATCTTACGGAGCAAGTGGATACTGCACCGACCTTCTATAGAAATAGCGTAAGTACAGGATCTATTGCAGCTGCGTCCTCCTCTAGAATTAGATCAGTAATCAGCGGTTAGTGTGGCTAAGATGAATATGGACTCTCTTTGTGTTCTGAGTCTCGTACTCGATAACGGATAAAAATACTAATACCTATTTCTAAATGCGTAAATATTTACAGGTGAACTTTACCCAGGCCCAGAACAAAATAATTATGATCGTGCTCATCATACAAGCATTTGTCTTGGGTGGGAATCGAACCTCCGGCATGGCAGTCATGGCAAATAACCACTAGATCAACAGGCCAGTCAAAAATATATGTATGAGCTGTATGTATGTTCATCTGTTCCCTCTTAACTTAACTTTACTTCTAAACTACCTACTTATCAAAAATTTACAAATCAGGTATCTTTGGAAGCGTCTTGTTCGTCCGCTGGTAATTAGGCTGTGTGCTGCTATGTGACGTCATATTAAATTGAATATGGCGCACTTTAGAAGACAAAGTAAAATGTAATGATGTCGTGTTGGGTATCAAATACAAGCTAGAGTAGAACATTTCAAATAATTAAATTATTATAACCCCAATTAAAAAATGTTAAAAAAATAAAAATCACGCTCTATAAAGTATGAAATAAGATAGTAAGAGAGGAAGGCCGTGGACGTATGCTACTTATGAAATATTTATATTAAATTTATAAAAATAATAAAATTGTACATTTTGAACTTATAATTGAATAAATTTTTGACTTGGAACCACATCTTGTCTTTGGCTAATCTTAGCATACATTTGACATTGTATCTGACATACCTTCTTTTCGACATTTATTTATTTAACATCATCTTCTAATCGATTAACTTACATTTTACCATAATTACTTATAATGGGTTTGAGTTTGTAAATTGTTAAGCTCGCGACAATTTTATTGTAATCTACATTGTAGAATATAGGTCGCACTATAAACTAATACAGTCGGTGTACCCCAAGGCAGTGTATTGGGGTCATTTTTATTTCTGCTATTCGTTAAAGACCTTTCCAATGCAACACGCAATGAAACAATTTTATTTGCTGACGATACAACACTTAGATATTATAAAATGTAATGATAAAAATAATCTGGAACAGGAAATTAATAAAACAATTAACGACATAATAATTTAGCTAAATAACAACGATTTAAAAATCAATAATTGATAAAACAAAAATAATTAAATTACAAACTTATAAATCACATTTTCAAAGTCTTAACATAAAATGTGTAGGCATAGGCAGCTAGTATCCTAGAACAAGAAGAAAACATAAAATTCCTGGGCATAATACCTACTCGTAGGGATCTAAACTGCCATTGAAAATCACACATCAATTACCTATGCGATAACCTTGACAAATTACGTATACGCAATAAAACGGCTTCGATTGACAGTATCCGTAGCAGCAGCAGTCACAGCATTTGACGGATATGTATCATCTGTACCTACTCTCATATGGTTTAATAATTATAGGTCCAAATGTGGGTATTAATGGCATTTCGGGTGCAAAAAAAGTGTGTGAGGGCAACATCTGGCGTCTGGTTTTTTGACAGCTGTCAACCTTTATTTAAAAACCTTAACATTTTATGTACATGTACATGTACATGTACATGTACTACATACAGGGCAAAGGCCCTGTATGTAGTACATCAAAGAACTTTGTATACTAATAAAGCAAAATCCGCACTATTTTCGTATGCAACCATAAGTAAGCCACAAAAAGGCTTCTGCTAGAAATAAATATAGGTAAACGTGAACTAAATGTACCTCAATGTAGATTACAAATATTCAGGAGAAATGTATTTGTTCACGCCATACAAATGTGTAACAAGTTAACTAATTCTTTTAAGGAATTTCCGATACCCATGTTCAAGAAAAAGCTGACAAGTTGGTTGTTGGAACATTGCTTAAAAGACATTGGCGAATATAATATGGACTATTGTATAATTTCAAGATGACATGATCACATGGCATATACTTAATTTCAATGAATAATTATAATAATAAAATACATAGTGCACATTTAATTGTACTTAGCTATTTAATAATGACATTGAAATACACACCATTGTACACCATTATGTTATGGTAGTGTGCAGAGCATTTTAAAAATATTAACACCATACCTACTATTTATGTAAAACCACATTCTTATAAATAAAATTCCTTTCTTTTATATTCTACCAAAGAGATTTTAAGATAATTAAGAGGAAATTTGAAGATGAAGATGTCTCAGTAACGCCATCTAGCATAACAAAGCAATCTTGTAGTGGCAGCGGAACGTACTAAACTAGACTCATCGACCTTTGTGCACTAGGGCACAAGTATCGGAAAAAACTATGTTCGTTAGGGTATGTCCCTTCTAAAGTATTGTATGTCTTTGTAACATAATGTTTATTGTTTGAAGAAATTAATAAAAAAATGAAATGATCGCAGCTATCGTCAAAAGATATCTTCATAAGAGAAAGATGTTTGAATTAATATTGAATATGAAAATTTACTTGTTTCATATCAAAAAAAAAAAAAAAATGAAAAAAAATGAAATGTTATGAAACTATACCTAGCTGTGAAAGAGCGGAGTCTCCTAATACAGGCTTTTACATTGCTTAAAAGGAGGCTCCAATCATCAACTTGTTGTTCTGATTTGGTTATGAAATAAACACATTTTTATTTTTATTTTTTATTTTATTTTTTTATATCTACTTTTAACTGTGTATACTCCACTCTATTTACAATAAGTAGCATTAAAAAAAAGAGGCACGTAGAAGCAGGAATGCAGAACATTTTATTTTAAAGATAAGTGAAAACAGTTTTTATTCGAATTGTTTTATTTAATTTTAGAAGAAAAACAGTGAAACGAAGAACGTGCCCATTTATTGTTCCTCCCTGCTTCTTTGAGGTTTTTATCATTGACACTACAATTTTCAACTTAAATGAAATAATTTAAGTACTAAATGAAATCCACATTTCTTAAAATAAATTGTTGAAATAGTTACAACTAAGTGTGACTCTGCAGTATCTGCAGTAAAAAATATTAATAATTTTGACGTCTATCGCAATTGTAACATGCTTATTTGTACTTTCGCTACAAAATGTGTATTAAAAAGAAACTTTTCTAACTTCTGTCTAATGCTGTGTAAATAGAGTATAATTAGTAATTACGATGTTAGTTTGGTTACATAAAAGTTCCTTAGTCCTTGGAGCCGAAAGATCAAAGGCCTGTAACTGGGTTGGACGTAATAACGACTGATAACAAGCCACTGCTGTATGACCTCTTAGATACCCTAAGGGTCCTAGGACTTTGAAGCTGCATTTAAATGTTCTTAATTAATATCGAACGATACTAATTGGTGTTATTGAATTTTTCCATTAGGAATGTTCTTAGTAGCAGTCTGGATTTGCGCCCAGTGGATAGGAAAAAGCCATCATCTTAATAATAGTCATATTCTACAACTTTCAGACAACGCCATCTATAGTCCCAACGCAACAGATAAACATTATTTATATGTATATTTTTAGATACATACATATTTATAGACTAGAAGACGTCCCGCGGTTTCACCCGAGGTATTACACACAACTCCTCTCCACGCACAAACGCAACTCGCAACCGAATATTGTAATTTGTAACTATTGATAAAATTATTTAACTGCTTAGCACCTAGATACTTGTTTTCTTTAACAATGTGTATTATTTTGCATGCTTGTAATAGATACCGTCATATTTGCATTATTACTATGTACGATTTGTTGTAAAAGAGCGGAGTCTCCTAACACAGGCACATCTTGCTTAAAAGGAGGCTTCAATCACAATATTGTAAACACCAAGACCTGTTTTGCAAATAAACGATTTTTATTATTATTTATTTATTTATTCCTCGAAGCGCTACTATTTTGAGGCGCTCCTAATGAGGCGCTCCTATTTTATTCCTCGGAGCGCACCGTTTGAGAGCGCTCCCAATAGCAATTAAAAATATTTGTCCTAAAAGGTGCGCTCCGAGGAATAAAATAGGAGCGCCTCAAAATAGTAGCGCTTCGAGGAATACCTCTTTCACCCGCGTAGGTCCCGTTCTCGTAGGAATACAGATACAGATAAAAAGTAGCATATGTGTTAATCCAGGGTTTCAGCTAACTCCATACTAAATTTTATTAAAATCCATTTAGTAGTTTTTACGTGAAAGAGTAACAAACATCCATCCATCCATACTCACAGACTATCGCGTTAATAATATTAGTAGGATAAATTACACCCAGACTCAACAAATGATCGTGCTCATCACATAAACATTTGTCTGGGGTGGGAATCGAACCCATAACCTCCGGCATAGCAGTCAGGGCCGCTAACCACAAGACCAACAGGCCAGTCATTCTTGATGGTCCAGTAATAAAAGCACAACTGCAGAGCACAAGGTTCCCGGGTTGGGTAAAGTGATGTTATGCTTTTCCATTTGGAATTGCTAAGTAGATGCTCGGAGTCAGACTCCGGATGTCAATAGGCTCGGCCATTAATAGTTGGAACTTAAACTTAACTGCCCAACTGGAGTGCTTTATCATTATTAGTACAACTCTGCCTAACCTACTGGATAAAAACTTTTTTACAATAAAAAACACCCGACTCCATTGAAAAACACTAACAGGTGTTAAATAACTCTAGTTTCGGAAGTCGGTGGCTTTGGTGGTTCTGTTGCATTCATTTTATTGGCCGCCGACTTTCGAAACTACATTATTTAACACCTGTTAGTGTTTTTTAATGAAGTCGATTGTTTTTATTTGTAAAAAAAGTTTATGCTTTGCAATTTTTAGTTTTTGAATGAAATTTAATGAATAATTTAATAACCAGAGGTATGTACACCTGGAAAGGGCATACTATTACAATTCCAACAAGCCCAAACACGGCTAGGATACATTCTCTTATTATGGAGTTCCGATACCTGTCTCCTGGCTTCATCATCAGATCTAATGATAGAGTTGTTCTTATTGAACGCAAATGACAGAAAAAAAATACCAAAAGCGAGATTAGAAATAAATACTAAAAAAATTTGAAGAGTTCCCTCGATTTTGCCCAGATTCCATCTTCAGATCCCGACTTGGTGAATATGGGAAGTATACCCTTTCCAACAAACAAAAATATGTTTTAAAATCGGTTGGCAAGCGACGAAGTTATGCGCGAACAATCATAAAAAACAAACATCCGAATTGATTACCTCCACCTTTTTTAGAAATCGGTTAAAAACAGGCTTGATGTAATGGTCTAGGTATTATTAAAAATATCACACGATGTCACACGGTTTTACCCGCGTAGTTCACGTTCCCGTGGAAATACATACACATACATACATAAACACACGCCTTTTTCCCATGGGGGTGGCCAGAAACTACAGAGCGCCATATGCTACGATTCTTACATACTTCTTTTGCTTCGTTTACATTCATACATGTTGTCATACACACACGCCGGTTGCGAGTGCTACGCACCTGACCTTTCTGAAGAACCCGTGGAAGTACGGGGATAAAAGTGGCCTTTGCCATCCGGGATATCGTAACTTTCCAACGGAGAAATAATTTTTCAAATCGGTCCAGTGGTTAAAAATGCACACATACAACTCTGTCCTCATTATAATATTAGTATAGACTAGTCCTAACCCACGACTTCGTTTGCATGGTAAATAGGTTCATACAAACACTTTTACATGGAGGTGTAGGTACTACTTATACTATAGAAAATATCTTATAGCTCTCGTTGATAATCTCACTTTCTTTAAGCAAAAGATTTTTTTAATTGGTTGATTAGTTTCAGATATAACCCTAATTATGGTGTCGAAGAAGATCTTTAGGTTATTCAAAATACACAGTGATTTAAAGATACATTTTGGTTGAGTAGGTATCGAACTTTTGTATGCAACGGCCGTTTTTTTTTTCGTGATTTCCGAGTTGGTCCCATAGTTAAAGTTATTCATATTCATGAGTAGAACACCCTGTGAATTTTTTTCAGACGATTAAAAAATCACCGTGTATATTCTGAAATTTATATCCATTTTGGGATACTAGCAAGTTTGTTTTTTACTGGGAATCGAACTAGCGACAGTAAATTGGACGTTTTTTAATCGTTGCTCCGATCTGCACCTTTGAAGTACTATGAACTATCATAGATACGAATCTTTACATAATATTATGAAATCTCAACCATTACTTACAGTACCTACATTACTGGGTATTTTATTTCAACAATATCTCTGAAACTGGAAAACTTATCAAAATTATTTTATCTTCAACAACCATTAAAAACTGTACAATAAATAATAATGTAATCACATCTATAAATTATTCCTGCTCACGTATTTTTGTTGCCGTAAAATGACTGAGCTGAAAATAATTATGAAAATTATGTAATTAAAAGCGGTTCTGTAAGGCATCGGGTGTGTTCGTCGTTGCGAGGGTAGATGATCAGCAGAGCCATTGCGTATTTCCGTTGACAACAAGTTCATAGTTCTATTAACTAAAGTGCATTGCAAAAAAAAAAAAGAAAAAACACTCGAGCCACCAATTGTTGTTTTTTTTTTAATTTGCGTTGTCAGCGTACAAGTACACAACAAAATAAAATATATACTTTTGTAAAAGAGCGGAGACCTGGTGTCCTGAAATACAGGCCTATAGCTTAGTTTAGGCACCAGTCTCCCACAATATTAAAAGTTGTCTGACTCTGATACCAGGTAATATGTATTTTTTTGTAATATTGTGGTGAGAAAATAAATTTTTAATAATATTATAAATTTTATTATTATAGTGATGATCACTATAATAATAAAATTAGATGGTTAGATGTGTATTGTTCACATGAGTATGTTTAGATGGTTTGGTCACGTTGAAAGGATGGATGAAAGGCGACTAACGAAAGGTATTTACAAGGCAGATGTAAGTGGGAACGCCGGGAGGGGACGCCCTAGAAGGACATACATAGACCTTATTGGTGAGGTTCTTCAGAAAGGTCAGGTGCGTAGTACTCGCAACCAGCGTGTGTGTATGACAACATGTATGAATGTAAACGAAGCAAAAGAAGTATGTAAGAATCGTAGCATATGGCGCTCTGTAGTTTCTGCCTACCCCCATGGGAAAAAGGCGTGAGTTTATGTATGTATGTATGTATGTATGATGATCACGGGGCAAAGTGTTCATCAATTAACTGTCAAACAGCTAGTTTCGTATTGGCTATCATCAGTGTGTATCTAGGATGACGTCATACGCACTCGCAGAGATGTGATGAAGCGCAACTTACCCCGTTTGATAGTCACCGAAGTCCACTTAACGTGCAATACCATTTTTTTTTGTTAATTCTAAGTTTTCATCAAATTTCGATGTGCAACTGGATGTCAGTTAAAATAAATGACAGCACCACTTATGACGTGAGATGGTTTTTATATTAGAAACTGATCAAGTACCCTATCTATGGACACATGGTTAAAGGCCTAGTACTGCAGGTATTTCTTGTACAAAAATGGCTTCACTAGTTATAGCTTTCTAACTGTGCTTGTCTCCTTACAGAAAAGGTCAATACTAGAGTTATTAAAAACTGCGAGTTGTGCCCTAAGTGCGAGCTGGCTAACGCTATCGAAACGTTCACCGCGTTTGGCTCTCTGATTGGTAAAAAGCTTGGAGCGGGCCAATCGGAGCGCCGAACGTCATGAACGTGTCGATCGCGTTAACGTAAAACAAACTCGCACTAGGCACTCTAGAGGTAGGTCTTGTCGCACTGGTTTTGAGATCACATAAATTATATGAGGCCTACTATTATATGTATACCTTAAGACGAGACACTTGATCAGACTTTCGGAAATTATCTTTCACTCGTAACTATGGATGTGTCTGGCTTTAACCGGACCGAACCGGGGCGTCCAGCTAAATATATGTAGGTATACAAATCCTTTTAGGGCTTTTGACAGGCCGAGGCCGTCCAAACGAATTTAACAATAGGTAAAAGTAATTTACAAACACTAGAGTCTAGCGATTGTTTATTACTTTTACCTATTTTCTAGTGACTAAACGCACTATAACTGCATTATTTATGCAAATAAGAGTCAATAAAAAACTTTTGTACTAAAAAATACAACCAAATGTAAAATAAATCTAGTTCTGTTTCAGTCATAGTTTCGATTCTAACACCCATACAAGAAATAACCTTTTCCCTTTTTTAACCGACTTCAAAAAAAGAGGAGGCTTCTATGTTCGTGTGTATGTATTTTTTTTTTTTTATGTATGTTACCTGATTTCTCCCCCATTTGTGGACCGATTCACGAAATTCTTTTTTTATTTGAAGAGATGTGTTCAATATACCTAGATTTCGACAGTTAGGTAGGTATGTTAATTTTTTTTTGTTATTTTCTTCCGAATTTAGAGTTATTTTACACCGTTTAGTGTTTTTTTGAAGACGGTTTAATTTTTTTGCAAAAAAGTTTTTTGTAAGTGGCTTTAGGACCTAAATATCCGGATTAATGAATCTGAATCTGGCGCTTATTAAATATTATATTTATGTATTGGATCGCCATCAGAGGCTACACAATCACATGCATGACAACATTTAATAAAGACAATACAAAAATGTGCTCTTCCAAATTATAGCTTCTTATTACTTTGGGATTGGCAACCCTGGTCGCAACCCACCACAATATCCGTCTACCATTTGGCAAATCCCTATTTTCACATATACGGAATCGAAGTTACAATTACATGTGTGTATCGTATATCACGAATGACATGGTCGTAACATCTATATCATGTTTCTGGGGCACGGTAGCGCCCCATGTCCATGGTTGCTAATCTTCAATGACTTGGCATCAAAGGGTAGTGGCAGGGTGTGTAAAGGAAGCGAGAAGCGTGTTTGGTATTATTTAAAAGACTGTTTGCGTTTGTTGGATGTTCTCTTGATGCATTATTACCTAAGCTATATTAGGGACAAAAAAAAAGAAGTACGATTTGCCGTGTCTCTCAGTTTGTGTCTAAGTAAGAAACTGAAAAGTCATATTCATAATCTTAGTTGAGATATGCAAGCGACATGATTTGGATTCTTTTCTAACTAGTGTGGAGTCTGCAAGAAGGTGCTTAAGCCTCCAATTTTTTAAGTGACAGCGGTTATCTTAAGCAGTTTTCTTTTCACTTTTGTCTTTTTTTTATCAAATTGAGCCGTGTGCTGCTGTCTGTGATCGCGTCTTATTTGTTTTTTTTTTTTTGTAATTCTAAACGTGAGGACTTGAAATAGGCTTTCTGGTGACTATTGCTTTCTTATTTGTTGTGTTTTTACTAGCTGTAAGTCCTCCATGTACTAAATAAATAAATGAAAATAAATTAATTAAAAGAAAAAATATATTGTCATCAATAGGTACTACAAATATTATAAAGAGGTAAGATTTGTATTTTTATATGTCATATAACGAATAAATTTAAAAAGAACTGGACCGATTTAAAAAATTCTTTCAACGTTGGGAAGCTTCACTACACACTTCACAGGTTTACTTTTTATCCTTCTATTCTTATGGTATGGAAACAACACGGGTAAAACCGCGAGACATCCGCTGGTCATCTATGTATATTTTATAGATAGCTTGCTTCGTTAAGTTGTGTTGTTTCTACTCACTACCAAACCAACACACAAGTGTTGGTAGTGCGTACCTACTTAGAATTAGAAACACACTAGACATTAGACAGAATACACACTAAACAGAATAAAATAAAATCGAACTCCATTTATTTGAATTAATATATTGTTATCCAACGCGGTAAAGCTCCAGTTTTCTACACGTTTCCGGATGACAATGGTGCGGAGAAGTATTTTGACGCCTAAGGCCCAACGCCCACTGGCGGCACTGCACGGCAAAGGATTTTTATAATACAAACGATTTTGAATCCTATTTCAAACAGTTAAGACTCACATTTCATTGACACGCCTGCTTCGGCATCCTTCGGGACGGTCTGGCATGCCTTGGCATCCCGAAATATAGACACTAAGCCTGATAAAATAAGATCATAAATCATTTGCGCTTTCTAAAATTCCCATGCCGCCAATGTGCGCCAGGCCTAAGTGTTCCTTGTTTTGTTGTAGGTTTTTCTTCTTTTATTTAGTTTATTTTCAATATACATAAATAGAATAGTTGAATATGTACAGAGGCACATCAAGCTACACCAATCAGTCAAATTTCTTTGTTAGTATTTCAACTTTATGACACATAAAATAAGGTTCAAGTTCAATTGGGAAATATTGACAGTTTGGGGGTAGCTTGATGTGCTGGCGTCTTAAACTGTAATCTTATTTTTTTTCAAATACAGTTTCATTAAAAAATAAGAAAAACAATATCCACAGAGCTGTCACAACCCTTTTCAATTCTACATTCTCCAAAACGCTCTCGCCTCCGCTCTCCCTATGGCATCTCCCTGTTACGTAAGAATTAATTAAATCCAGCCGGGTGTGAATGATCTACGTAAGTGGATTATGAGACAGACGAACGTTGATTGTGGACTCACCAAACGGGAACCCGTTATATTCAGTTCTCATTTACAGACCTATATTATGTTAGACTGGATGTCTATTGTTTTATGGCTACTTATGTAGATAACTACTGATGATTACATATGCTCAGTTATTTTACACGGAGTGGTGTGGAACTCAGTTCCCGTGACCCCCGGCGCGGGGTGGTTTATAGTCAGTAAGAGTCTGGCAGACCCCTCCGCCCTCCCATTCTCCACCCCAAAAAAAAAACTATAGAATAGGGATGGTAAGTTAGGTTAGGTTATATGTAAAAGTTTTCATTCTAGTTCTATCCAACAGAAAAGGTTTAATGAGCACATTAGAAACTCGCTAAATAAAAAGTAGTAGTAGTTATTATTGTTGATCATAATCATTAAAAGTATGAATGTATATCTAATATATAAAATTCTCATGTCACAGTGATTGTAACAAAACTCCTTGGAAACGGCTTGACCGATTCTTATAAAATTTTGTGTATAATATATACCTACCTATTCAGTAGGTCTGAAAATAGGATAAAAACTAAATAAGACTAATGAATTGATTCTAAAGTGGAACAAAGTTTGCCGGGAGGACCTAGATTAGCGAGTCTTGATTCGTTAACTTTTGAAAGATTTCGCATTATAAGAACGGGGCACCTTTTTTTAATCAATTTGACTGCGATAAAATAGATTGTTGGTCTTCGCGAACAAAGTCCAAAGTAAAATCCGAATCGAAAAAATTATGAAACATAAATAAAATTGAATCCTTAAACACCGTTTATAGGTCCAAGAACCGTCCCTTGTCGGACTCCACGATCATTGGCTTAGAAAGCCAATCTAAATCGCGACAATCTGTATGATTAGTAATCATTTTGTAGCCTTAATTAGTTCTAACCACTGATAAAGTTGCGGTAATCAAATCCGGTTTAGAACGGTTTGATATGGACAAGAGCTTTGCTAAGTTTTTATCAACACAGTCTTATCAAATGCTCTTTTAAGTGCTATTGTTGCTAATCATCTGTAAATTCACTTTAATTTTCTTTTACTTTTTGATTGGTTACTTTGGAGTATGGTACATGTTTGAAAACATGTTATCAGGAACGTTTGAATAAAAAGTAGATCTGCCAGCAATAATAGAGGAAAATCAATGAAACTATGACTGGATGGTGTGAAATATATAAATGTTGGAATGTTTGGAATAATGGTGATTTTTAAGATTACGATAAATAAAAAAGAAGACTACTTGATCCACCGACCTTAATATTTAATAATTAAAATAGGTCCACCCTGGGTATACTCTGACACCAGGTTAGTTACTAACCACACGATAAGAAGAAGAATAGGTATTGTTGGAAAGAGTATTATTATGGCATACAATTAGGATGATAAAAATGATACCTAGTCATTTAAATAACATAGCCTCACGCCTGTTATCCTTTAAGGGTTAGGTAGAGGTCTATTTGTAGTATACTCACACTTCGCCAGTTATGTAAAAAAATGGTTTTATCTTTTCTGTTATCTTTCCAAAGTATGTAATTATATTAATTAGGTACTGTATTTTAACATTTTCTCGTCTTCTTTAACCTTATGCTCGCAGACACGCCATCCCAAAAACCCTATTTTACTACAGTTTGGATGTTTATCTGTCTACCTACATTAATTCAACAGAAAAATGTGTTCATTACAGCTTGTTTATAGTGTCCTACACAATCACCGTCAGCTGACGAGCAACACTAGCAGATAAGTGACGTCACCTAGACAGACAACGGCCCAGTTGCTCACAATAGATAGTGGCCGCTCCTACTTCTAGCCATAGATCAGTTAACATGATGGAGATTGGAAAAATGTTAGACAAATGTCTAGTAAGCGCAACGTTTTCAGAAAAACACATAAAAAAAATACGGCTGAAACGAGAACCTCCTGCTTTTTTGCAAGTCGGTTGAAAAGCGGTTTGCTGTCGTTCGTGTTTTTTATGACCTCATAACTCCACCGTTTATGGACCGATTTGAAAAATTCTTTCGTGTTTTTTATATAGTCGGTTGTATTTTTTGCCAACATTTCATGCAGCTTTAAGTCAACGTAGGCCATAATATGTCTAAAATGACAATACAAGTCTTTGTTCTATAATCATAATCTTTATTTTGAACGGTTCCGTATGTTAGTAAGTAAAATAATCTTAGTATTAATCCACACGGTTCAATCAAAGGTAAGGCTATGCTTTTCCCGAAAGATCTGTGAATGGGTCACCCTTCATTCCAAATAACTGACTTGACTTGTAATTGGCTTTCAGTCTAATTTACTGTTTGAATTCTGTTAATTTCTAGCAGTTAGTCTTCCATATTTTTTAAATCTAGACACGCGGGAGCGTGTCAAGCCAAAATCAAGCTAACAGATCTGGCGAGCAGCACCAGGGTGTAATTTTAAATAAATATCAAAACCCTTCCGTGTAACATAGTTGGCAAAAAGTCTATTCAGATGAATGATGATGATGGCTTCAAAATAGTGTCGTATCTGTAAAACACAGTGTCTATGTCTTAGCACCGTACGGATGTCGATCAATGACTTCTATTAGTCGAGTTGTGCGAAGGCCTCGGCTGTAATATAATATAATCTTTATCAGTCACCTGCATGTGGCTATAGTCCACTTGAGTGGGACTTCCGGAAGGGCCATACATAACGGTGATTTATTGGATTTTCATACATGATGTACTATGTCGACATAGGATAATATGGACTTCCGACACTCCTGTGATATAGAGGATGTTATGAGTTGGAGAACGCTAATATGTGTAACTAGAGATAGATTGAAAAGAGTATGCTTAGATGGTTTGGTCACGTTGAAAGGATGGATGAAAAGCGACTAACGAAAGGTATTTACAAGGCAGATGTAAGTGGGAACGCCGGGAGGCGACGCCCTAGAAGGACATACATAGACCTTATTGGTGAGGTTCTTCAGCAAGGTCAGGTGCGTAGTACTCGCAACCGGCGTGTGTGTATGACAACATGTATGAATGTAAACGAATCAAAAGAAGTATGTAAGAATCGAAGCATATGGCGCTCTGTAGTTTCTGCCTACCCCCATGGGAAAAAGGCGTGAGTTTATGTATGTATTTAAGTAGAGATAGATTTTGTTCCGCAAATTCTTCCAGTTGTGAAGGGATGGAGTATTGTACTGTCTTATGTAATTTTTGACCTTCAAGAAGTGCTGATTCTAAGCCTAGTTTGAATTAAAGAGTTTCTGATTTTAAACCGAACGCTCTCAGCCCAGGAAATCAGGATGACAACCAGCCGTTTATCCTTTAAAGTTAAAGTTTACGAGCATGTTCGTAACAAGTTGGCAGTGGTGTCTTCACAGCGCGAATGATTCTCATCTTTCTATCTCTTTGTGCGTTTTGTATTATTATTTCTTTTATTTTCATTTAAATTTGCACCTAACACTGCTTTTCTCTGCATCACCTAAAGATTGACTGGTAGAAAATGTCAATGGCATTAAGTCCGCCTCTGTACATTAGTGTGCTTGAAGTATTAAATAAATAAACCAGATGGATAACGTTCTAACATAACATCACGCCTGTAGGTTTGCCTCGAAGGGTTGAACAGAGATGTGCCAATAGTTAATCCACATTTCATTCCAGTTCAGTTTACGTGCCATATAATAGTGTCAAGCCTAAATTGCTTTCAACTAGGCAACATTCCAGACTCCGGACGGCTACTAAAAAGTGATGAAAAAACCATTAAGACTTTGTATGAATCGGGAATCAATCCTCACGGTCGGTGGAGCTACAAGGCAGAGATCTCGAGTGAAGATGCTCCGTGTGATAGCGAGCTCTTTGACACAGTATGTATACAAATATACCTTTTAAGAGACAGAACACAATAAGAAGTCGTAACCCATCAAATAAAGCATATTGTAAAAGCTTAAGGTCAAAATATAGGTACGTTGGATGTGATTGCTATGAACAAGATACCTTTAGTACCCTACGTTACCTTGGGAACAAACGCACAAACTCACACCACCAAATTGCTTTCGAAAAGGGATGTGATGTTTGAGATTTTTGATCACTAGCTGCCCCAACAAACTTTGGATCAAATGATTATTTTTATTTCGTTTTTTTTCCTATTTTCAGACTTATTTACTCAATATACGCACACAATTTTATAAGAATCAGTCAAACAGCTTCGGAGAAGTCTGGTAACAAACAATTTGACACGAGAAATTTGTACACCACTATGTTTTAATTTATACAAAAAAACGGGCTGTATCCGTACCTGTTACTGATCACATTTGCGTAATCAAAAGTAAAAAAAAACGAAATTAAATTATTAAATATGCTACTATTTAGTTAAACTTAAATAACGAAAACAGCTGTTGGAGGCGGGGCATGCTTGAGCGAATACCACGCGAACGTGAGCGAGAGATGACGATTAATTAATACTACCTACTATGTCATGAATAGCCTGTACAATATTTCCATAAATCGGGTGATTTTTTTGGGATATAAAGAAACGCTAATAACTTTTTTGAGTAGGTATTTGTACTAATTAAAAATTAGTGGTGTACATATTATTAGATAGATATCCTATCGTGAAGATTGGTACACACGGCTACACATCAAGCTATATAAGAGCGTATTTACTGTAGACTCTCTCACCTATTAATCTTTAAAGACACCTAAATTATAGGTGTTGATGGAACCAAATGATGTAATTAATTATATGCATAGGTATTTGTAATCTAGGTGAAGTTAATGTTTCGCTTTAGATTTCGTAAATCTAATTGATTGATTAATTACATACTAAAAAGCGTTATCAGCCGCTTACTTACGATTGATAACAAATAGATTCAGCTTTTATCACTGAAGCCATCAAACTTAATTATTGTAATTTCACGGTGATTTTTATTCATTAATACGATCAATTATATTCGTCATATTACGATGAATTGAAGATATATGTTTGAAACGGCTCGTAATGCTTTGTAATGTAATACTGATGTTAGAATGTGTCATTTGGATATCTGGTCTAATTTCAAAAGGCTGTTACAATAATAATCATATTCCACAACTTTCACACAATCCCATCTAGTCCAAACTAAGCAGAGCGTGTGCTAGTAGTAGGTACTGGACAACTGATAAACATACTTATATATTTCTAAATACATACATATTTTAGATAAATTACACCCAGTCACAGAACAAATGTTCGTGCTCATCACACAAACATTTGTCCTGGGTGGGAATCGAACCCACGACCCGCGGCATAGCAGTCAGGGTCACTAACTACTAGACCAACGGGTCAGTCAAGTTAGGGACACTAACAGGCTAGTCAATGAACATGAACCGTAGGTATTCTATTTTTTTTAATTATTGATAGGCACGCGTTTGACTGGCTTAACTACTATCTCACGTGATGGTAAGCGATGATGTGGTCGACGATGAAGCACGCTTGCCTAGAAGCAACCTGTTCACTCTTGACTTGAAGACCCCTAGGTTGTAGCTATCATGAAACACCGACTCCGGCAGGGAACTCCACTTCTTACGTGTACGCACAATGAAAGTATAATAAAGTAAATAATTCGTATTAAAGTTTAATTAAAAAATTGTCATATTGGGGTAGCTTCACGTGTTGTCCTCTGTACAGGACAAATTAAAGTTTGTGTTGTTTTTCTTCATTTCTACTTTGTAATGTTATACAATGGACTTTCAACTAAGTCTAGATAAATTAATAATAGACTATAACAACATTGTAAATCAAAGTAATGACAACTTCCGTAGATCGGGGAAGTCGCTGAAATTCTCTATCGTTGTATTTATAGGTTCAATAATAGTGATTATAATGTCCTTAGGTACCTAATGATCACGTTTAGGAAGCTTGGACTAGGTTAATGCTAAAGCGACTAAGCTTTTAAGGCGAGGTACATTACATATATACATATTTTTAATTATTCTTTGCGGATGAATCGTATGTTCCGGCAACCCCTGGCGCTGGTGTGAGATGGAACGGTCAGTAAGAGTCTGACAGACCCCTCTGCCCTCCTTAAAACGGAGGTTTGGGATTCTTATCCCAGACATAAAATAATTCGGCAGAAACTTTATGGCGAACTTCCAGTCATAAATAACTTTATTGAAAGTCGGTGTTTATTGTCAAGTGTAATAAATACGGCACTGTGTGGTTCAATTCCCGCACGGAATAAATATTTGGAAGGCCAACGGGTTCCGGGTCTGGCTGTGTGTGTATGAAAGTTAAAATGTTTGTATACGATTCCATTTCTACCATTCAAGAGGAATACCGAGATAAAAATAGTTCTCAATATTTTTCCAAGATATTTGTGAAGAAAGGAAAAATCGTAGCACATGGCGCTCTCAGATGTTGCTGCCTACCCCCATTGGAAAAAAGTGTGAGTCATGTGTGTATGTATTTGTGGAATTAGGAACATTTTTTTTTTTATACTATATTATAAAGAACAAAATTCTTAATAATTAATTACGATCTAGCCTAAAAGACTAATAAGCAATTTACTTCTAACTTAATATGTTACGTGATAGATTATTTTAAAACTAAGAATAGTGTCTATTTGCACTTTAACTCAAGTTCGTAGCACTTTCTTAGAGTCTGATTAATTTATGAAAAACACTATGTTCATGTGTTATATGTATAGCACAACATTGTTACTATTATTCATTCACTTGTACACTACACTAATTCAAAAGGTTTAGTTCTTTTTAGCCTACGCACTAAATCTGTGTTGTCCAGCAGCTGTATAGCCTCAACATTCACGTGTCGATGTAGTCTGTGTTTGTGAGCTTCAGCAAATTTTTGGATAGTAGTGGTGACGACTTCCATTTTGAGGTCACGGTGAAGGTCGTCATTTCTTATGTTCCAGGGTGCATTGACAGCGTCCCTGAGCACTTTATTTTGGAATTTTTGAATTACCTTGACGTTGCTTTTTTTAGTACAGCCCCAAAGTTGGATACCATACGTCCAAATTGGCATCAAGATATGCTTATATAGCGTTATTTTATTATGTAATGATAGACAGGATTTCCTTCCGAGTAACCAATACATACTTTTATAACGTATATCGAGTTCCTGTCTTTTCTTTTTGACATGTGCTTTCCAACGCAACTTAGCGTCGAGAGTAATGCCAAGGTACCTGGCTGTATTAGCAAAGGCACTTTTTAGGAACATGATTTATGGAAGTAAGCCCGACAAAGGGGTATTATCGTTAATCCATGTGAAAGTTATATCAAAATTAGGGCTTACTATTTATCAATCTGGTAAAAATACATTCATAATTTTTATTTTAGGTCCTGTTGCATTAAGAAACCTACGGAAAATGTATGGCCGGTATTCTGTACTTTATTTTGATTATCTTTTGTAGCTTCCTGGGTGCAACAGGACCTTAAATAAAATTATGTAGATATTTAGACTCATTTTAGTTCATACAATTTTATGATAAAGATTATATGAATCAGGAGATCTTGTTACTAATAATGACAGCAGCCGCATGTTCGATCGAAGGTTAAGCTTCGCTTGTTGAGGTCAGTCTGTGGACCCATCCATGCAGTAACTAAATTAGAATATGTTTAGTATTTGTAACATAGATGGGAAAAACATGGCCAGAAACGGGCATTCCCCTTTAATATTATTTGAACAAAACTCTATGACTTTTGAAAGAGATCCGTTTCCAGAGTTCCGCCATCATGGCTCTGCCAGAGAAGCTTACCTCGTCGGTCCCTTCGAAGACACCAACCTGTGCGCTATTCACGTGAAGCGCGTCACCATCATGACCAAAGACATGCAGTTGGCGCGCAGGATCAGGGGCGAACGCGCTGCTGGCTGCACACGTCAGTCACTGACTGTGCGTTCACAAATAAGGCCCTTTTCAGGGACACACATGTGTCTGATAATTAAATGTTTCTTTTTATTAGACATCATACAAAACGTTACCCTATCCCACCCTCCAAACACTCAGATTTAAGTCAATAGACTCATACCAAAAGTATGCCAATCTTTAACATTCAGTAGTACTTTTTATGTATAGATGTTAAACAATCGGGTTAAATTATTACCTCCTACTATTACTATTTCATACTATATTACCTCCTTTAGTATTGTAAGCACCATATAGACACGCCGCACAGTAGGCCACTTTTAAATTTTGTAATTAGTATCTTTCAAAATCAATGCATTTCAGTAAGGTAGCTAGGTTAGGTAGTTAGGTTCGCTATAGGGTAGGTATGATGAGTTAGGTTAGGTTATATGTATATATATCGTCATTCTAATTCTGTCTAACACAAAAGGCTTAGATAAGAGCACATTAGAGAATCGTTGAGTAAAAAAGTAGTAGTTACTACTACTAAGTGATAAATGATACTTATTGTTTTGTATAGATTAATGTCATCTTACGAATATTTCAAATACGAATATGTCGTATATTTTTCTTGACGGAATTTTGGATGAAGGAGGGGATTTTTCGATTACCTTTTTACTTGATTAAAATTTCGAAAAATATGACAATAAAAGTATATTCTAGTAAGTATATTTATTTGTAATTAATTATTAGTTTAAGTTCCTCAGCCTCAATTTTTTGCACTCATACTAGGTTATTATTGTAAAGGAACAATGTTATGTAACGTTGTACCCTCACAATTAAATAAAAAAAATAAAAAATAAAAATGTTTATTTCATCAACTTATGTAAGTAACGTTACAAAAATTAGGAACTACCTTTTAAGCAAAAGAAAAATGCTTGTAGTAGGTAGTTCCGCTCTTCTAGTTTACAGTAGCGGTAGGTACATAAAAACTAGTGACAATTTTTAAACTAAGTAAGAACACAATAAAATAAAAAACTTTCTAAAATAAACACTTCAGTAAAAAATATCTAAAATAACCAAAGATGAGCTCAGTTCGCGCATGTGTGTGTGTGTGTGTGAGAGAGTGTGTGTCTGTGTGTGTGTGTGTGTGTGGGTGTGTGGGTGAGTGGTCTAAGTATGTTTCTAATTATTTGAACGCATATAGGATCGACTCGATTTCGGCGTAACTCTTGTTTGTCAGCCATTGAGTGAGTGTTTTTTTGCAGTCATGGTATGTCATAGAGTATATGTTATTTTCTTTATTAAGAATGTTATATATGTGCGACGATTGTTTTGTATATTGTCTCGTAGCAAATGTAGTTCTGACCGGAATTTCTGGAGCAACACTATTCTTCCTCCTGGTTTGTGTCCTAGAAGAGATGAAGGGAAGGGACTTGTGTTTTTTTAAAACGATCTGAAGGATGTATAGCTTCCTAACCGATAAAAGGTCAGCGGTTAAGTATAGACGTTCAGTAGGGAATCTCAGTGGTTTGAAGAACCACTGAGATTCCCTAATTAATAAACGAATATTCGTTCAACCAGGCGGAACATACCCAGTAACTGGGTCGTGGAGGTCGGATAGAGGCAGTCGTTCCATGTAAAATGAACGAATGAATGAATGAATGAATGTATTCAGCTACATCAGGATAGGCTGGAAGCCGACCCCGTCCCCAACACACTTGTAGCAGACATAATGCGAATATGACTGGCCTGTTGGTCTAGTAGTTAGTGACCCTGACTGCTATGCTGGAGGTCGTGGGTTCGATTCCCACCCAGGACAAATGTTTGTGTGATGAGCATGATCATTTGTTCTGTGTCTGGGTGTTATTTATCTATCATATGTATGTATTTAGAAATATATAAGTATGTTTATCAGCTGTTTAGTACCCATAACACAAGTTCTTAGCTTAGCTTGGGACTAGATGGCGTTGTGTGAAAAAAGTTGTGGAATATTTATTATTTATTAATGCTAGCCGTGACTAATCGTTTGACGTGTTTCCGAAGCAGGGATGGTCATTCACGACAACCATATTGCTTAACCTTAAAGATCGACCCGAGCCCCGAGAGGCTATTATTACTTAGCCACGAGCACCTCCACGTGCATACCAAGATTACCAAGTGCACTTTCATAAATTTTTCTTATCATAATAATTGGTGCTTTACAACTAAGCCTTCTGCAGATATTATAAATTTTAGGGTAGCATATATGTCATAAATTTATTATACAATCTTTGAGATTGACGTATCAATTTAATGATGAGTTATTATTAGACTGTAAAGTTAGTTACGTAGGTAAAATACGTGTGTGATTGTTTTTTTTATAGATTGATACTACTAGGTGTTACCAAAGACATTCAATACCTATAGACCGGACATCACGAACAAAATTTTCGTCCGAAAAAGTGTGGCCTGCCGGACACAAGTCTATAAGTTTTTTTTAGTACGCTCCGCTGCCGCTCCAATATTGATATATTATTCTAGATGGCGTTACTGAGACATTGGATTAAAGTTTTTCTATGACATTTCCTTGACATGCCCGCTCTATAAAAGTCTTTTAAATCTCTATATTTTATCTCTATATTTTTAATCTGATATTTATCATATTTATTGTTTTATCATATGTATACAGGGTGTAACGGTAAGGGTATATACATACGAACAGGGTGAATAGAGTATTTAATAACGAGTCTTTCCTCAAAATTTCAGCTCCCAACTAATAACTTTGAAACTTCACGATATTATTTAATATCGACAGTTTATTAAATGCAAAATCATAACAAACGTGTCACCGCACTATGAGGGTCATAATCCTGTCCGGCAAGGTTCAAGTATATCTATCTCGGGTTCTGCGCCCCTAGTACAGACCTATCGGGCTCTGCCTAACCGACGAATGCGCGACGGCGCGGGCGGGCTCAACTTTACAATTATGTGTGTATATGTATAAAATCGTCGCCATGTCGTTTCTTATCACCAAGAGAATCCGTGCCCTTCGGATGTATATACCCTTTCCGTTACACCCTGTATATAAATAACTAATGTTTACTTCTCTTCAAATTTTCTTATGGAATTGCACCTACCACTGTTTGTCTCTCTGCATTACCTAAAGGTTGACTGGTAGAAAATGCCTAAGGCATTAAGTCCGCCTATGTACATTTGTGTGCTTGAAGTATTAAATAAATAAATAAATGCCATATAACAATTATTGTGTTCGCGGTGACCTAGCTTGCACCTCGCGGCCAGCGCGCGGGCTTCGAGCTTGCACCCTGCAGGTGGCGAGCTAGCACCTCGCGGGCGGCGTGCGGACTGCAAACTGGCACCTTACCGACGATGCGTAGTTAGCGCACTGGCAGCTAGCCGTAGCCTAAATTCGAGGCGACGCCGTGCGGCTGCTGTGCAGTTGCGGTGCCGTTATAATGTGCCATGACCTTTAGAAGGACATACGCTGTCTAGAGATGATCTTCAGAAAGGTCAGATGTACAAGTTTACCTGCATGGGAAAAGGTAATTAATGTTTGTGCATAGAAAGAGTTTTGAATAGGACGATCTAGAAACTGACCTTTACATACGGGTTACTTGAACCCATGCTATTGTGATCCGAGAAAGTGAATTGGTAACAAGAGACAGACCTATTTGCATACCTGGCATACCTGGCCTAGATGCTTTGACTTTAAATAAGCTTACACTAACGCCATTGTTCACGGGTCATTTCTGAGCTGATCTTGTAACGTAACACAAAAGCTGTCCTGTATATTTAACAGAACAGAACAGATCAGTTTTTGGATCAATTTATTCATATTTATGGGCAGAACACCCTGTGGGGATTCGGCCCCACAGGGTGTTCTTCCAACAAATATGAACAATTATCAGCAAAATGTATTTAAACAGCAGATTTTTTTAATAAAATTTTTGCCCTGTATATCTCTTGTATGTACAGACGCCAGCACGTCAAGTTACCCCAATGTGTCAAACTTCTTTGATCGGTTTTCAACTTTATGTCAAATAGAATAAGGTTCAATATTCAATTGGGAAAATTTGACACATTGGGGTAACTTGATGTGCTGGCGTCTGTACTATAAATTCCTACACATCTGCCCTCTTTCCCTTCGGGAAATACGATGTATATCTTCATGTAAATATTCTACGTCACTCTGAATCCACGATCCACAACATATGTGCTGGCGTCTGTAAATCCCTTGATTTAGGAAATATGCGTGCCGTTTGTCGGGACAGGTCAGCTCAAAGCTGAATTGATTCTCTCTCCAAAAGGCTTTTCCAGACTTTGCCCTGCATCGCGAGACTCGCATAATAAATTAATATAATCTTATGTCTGGACTTTAAAAGAGACCATGACCCCTGAGTTTCTTTCGGCATTTCTTCTCAGGGATCAGTCACTTTGGAAATGCCATTTAGTGCCATTTAGTTTAAAAAAATGACATGTAAAAGTATCTGCGAAGATCTACTTACAGAAATAAATATCAGTTCATCATTTCATTTCATCATTCATTTCAGCTGATCTAATAGGGGTAACGTTGGCTTACCTACTTTTTATTTACTAATTATCATGTTGAGGAAACTTAAAATATAACCTGAACTTACATTTCGTACTAAAACCCTCTTAGTTTGAAAATAAAATAAATTCAACGATACGTCTCACAAATAATGCGGCTTTCTATCGGTAAAAGCACTTTCAAAATCGGTTCAGTAGATTTAGAGATTACCATCTACAACGTCACGAACAATTACATACTTCACCTGTATACAGGATGTAAAAAGACCCTTAACGTAAACGAAAACTAAAATAATATAGAAGACAGACTAAAAACTAAAGTTTTGTCAAATACAACACTACTTTGTTTTGCCCATTGGGGTAGAAATTGCACTAGTAGTTAAATTTCATACGAGAATAGAGAAGTAGCTAAATGTAAACGTTTGTAAACTACAAAAAAAAAAAAATACAACCAAATTGAGAACCTCCTCCTTTTTTTGAAGTCGGTTAACAAATTAAATTAAATTATGTTCACGTGTTGTTGTACTTGTAGTTCTTTATCACATTCCAATAAAAAACTAGGAAGATTATGAATTCTGAAGTTAAATACCTTCTAAGATCTGTGAGCGCCATCTGTCTTAACAATAATAAACTAAAACCAATAAAATACACAATTGCAGGCAGGCAAGGTGAGAATAATACCTATCTAATGTTATCAGACTTTAATTTGATAACGATTCAAATTACTTAGTTTTAGCGTGATTTAGATTCTGTTATCTAAAGAATGGCCGACAATCTGTCTTTAGAAAATAGATAATTATGTCTAATTATATCATAATTATAATACTTACAGTCACCAATCTTGAGCCTAAATATGATACCTACATAATAAAGCTTTCTCGTTAAAAAGCAATTGCAGTTTTGAAACTTCCTTTCCTTAAGAAATGTCAGCAGGACTATTTTAGCTATCTTTTCATTGCTAGAAACCATAGAAATGTTAAAAACAGAATTTGACGAATACAAAATTCTTTCAAAACACATTTGCTCGTATAGGATCTCTTATTTCACCAATTTCAGTTTCGTAATGTATCTTATTACGGACTTGTGCGTTATGGTAATGTACATGTATGTTATGTATGTGTTTTACATTACAACTAGTCGTTGTAACATATTTAAAGATAAAGTAGCCCTTAAAATCACACCTGCAATAGTACAACAAGATAACCCAAACGATATATACGGAGCACTTTTTGATGTTGTCCACGCAGAGTACCAATCCGTTTTTAAAACCAAAACCGTAAATGTTACTGGAACCTCTGTTGGGTTCAACCAATGGGCTACTCCAGGTATTTATAAAAGTAGAGCGAGACTGTACGAGTTGTATGGTTTGAAAAGATACAGGTTTGATACTCCCTTTCTAGATTATGTTAAAAATTATTCTAAATTGTTTAAAAAGATTTGCTTTATAGCTAAGTCTAAGTATTTAAGCGAAACTATTAAAAATTCTAATAACAAAGTAAAAACCACATGGAAAATTATTAAAAATGAAACTGGTAAGTCAGTACGCCAAGAAAATCAATTTGAAATTATAGTCGACAACAAATTAGTTAGTAAAACGTCTGATGTAGCTCAAGCATTTAATGAGTTTTTTGTAAGCATACCAACTATTACGACTCACGCCTTAAGTTCCTCCCCGTCTAAAGCTGAGAACCTTTTACATGGTAGTGTGCCTAAATGTCGCTTATTCAATTTCGAACATGTGACACCGCGTGATGTAGTTAATGCTTTTAACACACTGAAGTCTAAAACCACTGGTGATTATTGGGGCATCTCCATTAAACTTTTGAGTAATATAATAGATGTTGTAGCCCCCTATCTTGCTGTTACTTTTAATAAATGCGTAGATCTAGGGACTTTTCCGGATCTCATGAAGAATAGTAAAGTCATTCCGTTATTTAAATATGGTAGTAAAAAAGATATTGGCAATTTCAGACCTATCTCGATCTTACCGGCATTTAGCAAAATATTTGAAAAGTTAATACTCAAGCAGTTGCTAAGACATTTTAATTTAAATAGCCTCCTTCATTCTGAACAGTATGGTTTTACAAAAGGTCGTTCAACTACTGATGCGGGCATAGCTTTATTAAAACATATATTTAACGCGTGGGAGAACTCGCAAAACGCAATTGGAGTTTTTTGTGACCTTTCAAAAGCTTTTGATTGCGTACACCATGACACACTTCTGCGTAAGCTACATCACTACGGTGTCAAAAACGAGGCTCTCAATATTATAGAATCATATTTAAATAATAGGTTCCAATGTGTTGATGTTAATGGTGCAAAATCTTCCGGACTACCAGTTCAGTTAGGTGTACCTCAAGGCTCAATTCTGGGTCCATTCTTATTTTTGGTATATATTAACGATTTACCATTTTACCTGAACGGTATCTGTGATGTTGTACTATTTGCAGATGACACATCTCTTATTTTTAAAGTAAATAGGAATAGACAAGATTTTGACGAAGTAAATAGTGCACTTTCTAAAGTCACAGATTGGTTTACCACTAATAACCTAGTTCTCAATGCAAAAAAAACGAAATGTATAAAGTTTGCCTTGCCTAATGTTAGAAACCTTGGACCTAATCTCGTCATAAGTAATGAAGTGCTGGATACTGTAGACTCCGCAGTCTTTCTGGGCATAACCGTTGACTCCAAACTTCAATGGAGCCCACATATATCAACTTTAGCAGGAAGACTCAGCTCTGCCGCCTATGCTGTTAGGAAAGTTAGACAATATACTGATGTTGACACAGCTCGGTTGGTCTACTTTAGTTATTTCCACAGTGTTATGTCATACGGTATGCTGTTATGGGGAAAAGCTGCAGACATCCAAAACATATTTGTGCTTCAAAAACGAGCAGTTCGTGCAATTTATCAGTTAGGTTCTAGAGACTCCTTAAAAGAACTTTTTAAAGAGATTGGTATACTCACAGTGGCATCGCAATACATTTTTGCCAACATATTATACGTTAGACAAAATATGCATTTATACACCAAAAACAGTGACATCCACAATTTTAATACCAGAAATAAGCACAAAATATATGCACCTCACCACCGTCTTCATAAAGTCCATAGTTCATTTGTGGGGCTCGGTATTCGCTTTTACAACAAGTTACCACGTTCTTTCTTGGATTTGCCATTTAATACTTTTAAATCAAAAATTAAATCGAACCTTTGTTCTAGAGCATATTATTCTATTAACGACTACTTAGATGATAAGAATAGTTGGTCGCTTTGTTGAACGCAAGACACTTATGTTCTTTCACTGAAATTAATTTATTACTAGTTGAAACTTATTGTTTGTGTGTGCCACTCTTCATTTTCATTTTTATTACATTTTTTTTTGTTGACATAATCTTCTCAGTACATTGTATTAAATGAGATGTATTTGCATTATGTGGTGAACTAGAGACTCCTATTTATTGGTTAATTTTTACTTGAATAACCGGTAGCAAGTTCGTCATGCTCCCTCAGATGTTACTGCTTGTGGTAGCGTCGAGGGTCGGGTTACCACCTTCCCTCTAATATGGCGAGGGGGGTAATGGCTGATCTTTGCGTTATGCTCGTGAACGGGTGCTGCTTGTGGTAACTGGTCGTCTTGCTGGCTTTGGTTTTGCTATTGTTTTAACTATTACCTGTTTTTTTTTGTTTTATTTAACTTCCACAGTTCTAGTTTATCATTTTGTTACATTGTGTTCTGCAGATCTATGGATTTAATCCAACTCTGCACATGCAAGCTGGCACACCCTTTTTACCTGGAGGATTCTTATTAGTCAGTTGTTTTTGCTTGAGTTAAGTTAGTTTTATTGTCGGTAGCTATATACATTACTGGTATTCTGTATGTTGAGTGTGCTAGCTAACATGTAGTGAATAACTAATTTTAATTATTTTGTAATTATAACTAATTGTACTGTGTAAATTCAAGTTCTTCTAACTTAACAGACAGATGTGTTGCTGGAGAGTTTGTTCCGCCACTTCTTCTTCCCAGCAAAAACACTAGGAAGTGGCGAAGGGTGGGCTTTTTGGGGGACTGTCTTCTGTAATTTCGACGTTCAAAAAGTGCTGATCCTCAGCCTAATTTGAATAAATGACTTTTGATTTTGATTTTGATTTCAACTTGCTCCGGCTAAAACGAACGGTTCCTTTTTTAAAAATCTTAGCATAGAGTTTTTATGTCAGAAAACTGGTCAACATTTTATGAATAAAATTAACTTTGGGAGATAAAATATAAAAAATATAAACAATTCATTTGTTAATTTAATTAGTTTTGACAATAAATTACAACCATTTGTAACACAAACAAAAAAATATTAAGTAAGTACTTAATTTAATTAGTAATACTGACTGTTTTTGTACCTTTGGCTAAGTAGATAATTGGCCAGTGCACTGCGTGCCGCGGGTTCGATTTCCACACGAAACAAATATTTGTTTGACTAATACATAGAAAGTCAGAATGGGAACGTGCTCTATACAGAAGAAATTTCAACGAAACCATACTAATCGTAGAGCGTCTAAAAGATCATCTAACATTCTAATACTACTCTAATATTTTAATATCTTTTTTCACATCTCAAAGTTTTACCAGATGCGAAACAAACACTGAGAAACATGCGATAACAGATAAGATTCTGCCGAGTTAGATAATAGATAACGGCCTACGTCAGTGTTGGGAGATGAAGAGAGAAAGCCACACGTCCTAAGATGGGAGAGGAGAGAGCAGACGATGAGGGTATGAAGAAAGGAGACACGTATACTTATGACGAAGCTGTGGAGTTGACTGGTAAATAACTTTTCCTATATAACATCACGAACAAAATTTTCATCTGATACTTGTGTCCGACAAGTCTATGAGTTTAATTTAGTACGCTCCGTTGCCGCTCCAATATTGCTATATTATTCTAGTTGGCGTTATTAAGACATGGGATCAAAGTTTTTGTCTGTTTGTTTGTCGGCGTTTCACGACTAAACGGCTGATCGGGTTGTAAAGCAATTTCGCAAGAAGATAGATCATATCCTGGAGACAAATATATAGACTATCTTTTGTCAATTAAAAGTAACAGAAAATTCACGAAGAAAATTAGTTTTTTCAGACATTCTTCAAATGCAGCGCCATCATGAACGATATGACAGGGTGACAAGTGTCTTCCCAGTCCAAAAACAGCACTACGATTCTATTTAAATTAAATTAAAAATTTAAAAAACCCCCATCGCAAAAAAGAAAATACATTTAAAAAGTTAAAAATAACACTTTAGCCATGAAATTTTACTTCACGTCGTGGTACCGCTTAAGTAAGGAATGTTCCTAGTACTTGTAGGTATGTAGGTAGGTACTTATTTTAACGGTACCCCGACGTTACGTAAAATTTCATGGCTAAAGTGTTATTTTTAACTTTTCTAAATGTATTTTCTTTTTTGCGATGGGGGTTTTTTAAATTTTTAATTTAATTTTTATTTTAAATTTTTTAAACACATTTTGTTTTATAGAGTTTACAGTTATGAGAATTATTCAGTGCATTTTATGAAGAGTCAAATGCTGGTTAAAACGAATCCAAACACGACATATCTGCTATTATTTTGTCAAGAGTCTACCTACTGGTGTGCTGGATAGCCTGGCTGCAGCATCAGCTCATCCTGTTGCCATCAGTGCATTGTGTTTAGAATCAAATGCTGGTTGAAATGAATCCTAACACGACCTATCTGCTATTATTCTGTCAAGAGTCTACCTACTGGTGTGCTGGATAGCCTGGCTGCAGCATCAGCTCATCCTGTTGCCATCAAGGCATTGTGTGCAGAATCAAATGCTGGTTGAATTGAATCCAAACACGACATATCTGCTATTATTTTGTCAAGAGTCTACCTACTGGTGTGCTGGATAACCTGGCTGCAGCATCAGCTCATCCAGTTGCCATCAGTGCATTGTGTGCAGAATCAAATGCAGGTTAAAATGAATCCAAACACGACATATCTGCTGTTATTTTCCCAAGAGTGAATTAGTCTGCTAGATATCCTGGCTGCGTGAGACCAGTTTGTAAGTAAAGTTAATACCCATAGACGTCTAAAATAGCAACGGTAACTAACGCAAAAGAGCTGATAACCTTGAAACGGCTAAACCGATTTTGATGAATTATGTCTAAGAACCATCGCAAGAAGCCCAGCTTTCAAATAAAAAAAACCGCATCTAAATCGGTTCACCCGTTTGGGCGCTACGGTGCCACAGACAGACAGACAGACAGAGACAGACAGACAGACAGACAGACAGACACACGCACATAGCGGTGAAACTTATAACACCCCTCTTTTTGCGTCGGGGGTTAATAACCGCGTGAAAATGTACCTACGTGAAGTGTATCGAGTTGAGTTGAGCTGTCATTCCATGTGTTACATAATGTTAGGCATTGACAGTTCGCTTCACTCAAGATTTCACGAGGCCCGAGGTGACTTTTACTGAATCGACCGACTACTGTCTCATACTAACCCATGAAGATCTACATTGAGTTCAACTGTTTCAATTAAGGATTTTTATTAGTGCCTGCAGTTTTTTTTTTGCAAACTTGCTTTTCAATTCACTCTAGACATTGGCAGAATAGTCGACATCGGCTTTGTTTGCCATAACAAACAAAAAATAGAATAGAATCGAACGACTGGTGACAGTTTGATATTTCAAAAGCCCTAAGCTAACACTGAGAAGGCACAACATCAATTAATTCTAAGAGGAAACGAAGTTTGCCAAGACTAGTAATACTATTAATTTTTCTTCAGACAAGATCACAAGATCCTAGTAGATACTCAATACTCAATATCGTTGTTGCTTTCCATATATTTATATTCTTGGGTGGTAAGTGTATAAATGAGATCATTATGGACCCTGTAGGGCACAGCCAAAGGGTAGGAGAGAGGAAGCTTTGCTTAACAAACTCATTTAATTTTAATACAAACAATGCGTACATATAAAAGACGAATTAAAATGAAAAAAATAAAAATTTAAAAAACCCCCACCGCAAAAAAGTAAAACGTTTAAAAAGTTAAAAATAACACATAGCCATGAAATTTTACTTCACGTCGGGGTACCCAGTATGGAATGTTCCTAGTACTTGTAGGTATGTAGGTACTTTTTTTAACGGTACCCCGACGTTACGTAAAATTTCATGGCTATGTGTTATTTTTAACTTTTTAAACGTTTTACTTTTTTGCGGTGGGGGTTTTTTAAATTTTAAATTTAATTTTTATTTTATTTTTTTTAAACGCATTAACTTTGTTTTATAGAGTTTATAGGTATGAGAATTTTTCAGTGCATTGTATGTAGAGTCAAATGCAGGTTAAAATGAATCCAAACACGACATATCTGCTGTTATTTTCCCAAGAGTGTATTAGTCTGCTAGATATCCTGGCTGCATCTGACTAAATACACCATAATGTTACTTATTAATATTACACACATGGGGGTTTGAAATTTTAAGAAACACATATGTTTTTAAGTAAAGGTAGACCATAGACGTCTAAAATAGCAACGGTAGCTAACACAAAAGAGCTGATAACCTTGAAACGGCTGAACCGATATTGATGAATTATGTCTAAGAACCATCGCAAAAAACCCTGCTTTCAAATAAAAAAAATCGCACCTAAAGCGGTTCACCCGTTTGGGCGCTACGGTGCCACAGACAGACAGACAGATAGACAGACAGACAGACACACACACATAGAGGTGAAACTTATAACGTACGTTTATTAGAACAAGCTTAAACATTCGAGGGGTCAATGTAAACAAATATACTGTGCGATTTACAAATTAACTCTACTTGTGTTTCATGTAATTGACACCTGACAAAGGAATTAAGTACCTGTTGGAAGCATGTAGTAGGAACTTTATTTCATCTTTGGCTTCCCTGAATGTAATGTACCTAGATGTACGTAAAATGAAGATGCGTCGATGCTAACAAATAGTCCTTTTTAAGGTTCCGTAGCCAATAAATGCAAATAGGGGCCCTATTACTAAGTCTCTGCTTGCCTTCCGTCTGTCGGTCAGCGGAACTGTATCTCATGAACTGTAATAACGTCGTGTGCACTGCAGCCCAGCCAAAATTTGGGCTAGTGCTGCAAAATGCCATCAAGCAGCTTTGGATTCAGTGGAGAGGCGTGCGAAGAGGCTAATTGAAAAGAGCAATCTATCAAAACCTTGAGCACAGGCTTAAGTTAGCCAGCATTTCGGTATTCTATAGAACGCACTTTGGAGAGTGTGCGTGGGAATTACATTATTGATACCGCGATACCGCCAACACCTTTCTACCATCGAAGAAACTGTACTGCGAACTGTGTCTACCTTTACATTGTTGGCACCTCTAAGATCCGAACAAAGCGCTTCGTATTGTATTGTTTGCCAGGTTTTTTTCATATTGTATACTTTATATTTCTATTGCCGCTATAATAACAATTACTGAAAGCCTATTCTGGTAAAATCTCTCAACGAAAAGTAAGGTGAAGTGAACTGCTCTGGTTTAAGATGATTGTTCACTTCGCCTTCACTTCACCAACATTTTCAGGGATAGATCTTTACAGAGAATCAGTACTGCTCCTTGATCCCTCCAATTTTTACTTGCAGGCCATGGTCGCTACAACTACCTCCTGCTCGCAGTATGCTGCATCATTGCCAACGCTTTTGCCTTGGACATGTTTGGGTTTGCGATGGTGGTGGCCGCTTCCAGCTGTGACCTTAAGATGGGGCTACGGGAGATCGGGATATTGGCTTCAGCACCGTTTGCAGGTATATTTTATTACTTAGCAATCTCATCACATACGAACTAAAGACTAGCATCCTACATCGCAATGTTAAAGTTATCCGCGCGATTGAATGTATACTTATCTACAAGTTCCCGATGATGATCGTTGTTGAGTCTGTATTGTCAGGTGCGAGTCGACTCTCAATAACGGATGGCTATCTATTCGATTTATTTTTACAAAGTACTTACCTGTCTTCAAAAAGCCTTTCTAGACTGTCCTGCATCGTTAGACTCGCATAACTCGGACCATGCCCCCTGAGTGTCTTTTGGCATATCTTCTCAGGGATCAGTCAATTTGGAAATGTCGGCGTCACTAGTTTAAAAAAATGTTTAACATGTAGAAGTATCTGGACAGATCTACTTACAGGAGTAAGTATCATATCATTTCAAGCAAAGACGTTTAATACTGACTAATAAACGGGACATAACGATTCTGGTACCCTGTACCCCCCAGTGGACACTATAATCCATTAGTCTAGTTTAGTACGCTCCGCTGCCGCTCTAATATTGATATATTATGCTTGATGGCGTTGCTGAGACAAGGGATCACAGTTTTTCTATGACTGTTCTTCACATCTCCTCTCGAAGGTCTCTTTGTTTCAAGTAGTAATGTGCCATATGGCTTCTCTTCCAGGAGTACTCTTTGCGTTCCCCTGGGGCTACTACGCAGACACGCATGGCCGTCGCCGTGCCCTGCTGCTGTCCACTGCTGTCGGGTTCCTGTTCGCAGCAGTCAGCAGCTTGTCTCCCAGCTGGCAGTTCATGCTAATCGTCAAGCTTATAGGCAGTAGTTTGTATGAGATTACTTTATTTTATTAGGTTAAGAGCTCAACAGACAACTTGGAAGTATGGTTACTGTCAACTTCTGTGTCGTAGAAGGCTGTATACAGGATGGAAGGCTCAAAATCAACACTTATCCTGACACCATGAAGAGAGAACATTTATTTGGGACACGGATAGAAATAACAACAAAATTAAATGTTACAATGTCAAAACAACTGACTTCTTAAAAAAAAACTAACAGGTGAAAAATATCTCCAGTTTCGGAAGTCTGTGGCTTTGGTGGTTTTGTTTTGTTCATTATTGAGCACTGACTTCCGAAATTGGAGTTATTTTTCACGTGTTACTTTTTTTTTTGAAGAAGACGGTTGGTTTTTTTTTGTAAAAAAGTTTTTATTTTGTATTTTTTTTTTCTTTGCATGTAAAGAAAGTCTTTCAGAACTTGAAAGAGTCATTGAAATTGGATAACAATTGCTAAAGAAGTTCTATCTAAACATTAATCTGTACATCTCTACCGGGCCCCTTTTAAATTAGAATGGCGTAATTAATTATGGAAATACAAAAGCTCAGCATAGACATCAGACTATAGCAATCGCGAATAATTTGCTGTTATGCGTTGAAGAGTTCCGTTGTCTGTCTTCTTCATCAGTCTTTCTTCACCAAATGATACCTTCTATATGAAAATGCTTGATTTGTTACTAAAAATGTTAAAATCGGTGCGTGTGTGCCTATATTTTTTTAGGAGTTCCCTCAAATCTTCGAAGATCCTTAATCAGATATCAGTTTTGATACAGATGGGACCAATCTGTTAGTACACCCTATCAAATAAAAAAAGAATTTTGAAAATCGGTACATAAATGACAGAGTACGGAGGTAAAATACTCTAAAAAAAAATACAAATGAATTGAGAATCTCCTCCTTTTTTGAAGTCGGTTAAAAACAGAAGACTAGTCCGATCCTAAAAAGGTCCCTATCTCAACACGATATGAATTTTTCATAGGTTTCACGTATTTTTCAAGTATTTTCTAATGTTAGTTTTACTTTTTTTTTATTTTTACTTTAAACTGTATAACGCATTATGATTTTTTACTAACCAAATGAGATTTTGTTTAAACCCTGTGTCTTACTTACCTAGTTATAAGCAAACATTTCATGTGATAGACATGATGGTTTTTTCATTATATCAAAAAAAAAAAACGGGAGAAAACTGACAAGTAATTTAAATGCTGAGAGGTACAGAATAGAGTAATGGCATAATACGAAGTCGTTTGTAAAATACTGGTACTTATTTCATTGTAGGTATCCATTTATACTGAAAGCCAACCTCAATATCGCTGCAAAAAAGCTTAGGCAGTTGATGAATATTATCGGAGTAGCGACATCTATCTCGCCACATACGAACTAACGAATGAAAACAACCGTTGCCGTCGGTCGGGCTGTAGTAGTAGCCCGCCAGAAACTACACCCGTCTGGTTGGAGGATCCCCCCTCTTTTATGGGGGACGAGGAACTTTACACCCTGTTCTGTTCCTCACTCTTCTAAATCGGGGACTTATTATACTGATATTTTTTCTACATTCGACAGGGTGTGTACAGAACAAAGTGATTTAACATACAGTTACCGGCACGTAAGTTGGCAAGAGTTTTTGTAGTGGGGGAAGTTTGCGCACGCACCATTTCATACATTTTTATATGCGCGAACTTCCCCCCCTACGAAAATCTCTTGCCAAGTTACGTGCCGGTAACTGTACCCTGAGATGAAATGCAAAGAAATGTCATAGAAAAACTGTGTCCCCGAGTCTCAGTAACGCCATCTAGAATAATATAGCAATATTGGAGCGGCAACGGAGAGTACTGAATTGAATTAAGTTTAGTATTGGATGAAAATTTTGATGAACATAACGAACAAAATATAAATACAAGTTACTATAATTAGTCAGGGTTGGAAAAAAAGAGTTTTTTAAATACTTTATAAAACAAACAGTTCGAAATGTTTTTACTTTTTACCTTTAGGGATCAATTTCAAATCAATTAAGTATAGCGAATAATAAAAAAATCCATTTCTAAATTACCTATTTCCTAATTCACATTAGTAAAAATTAACAAAACGATAAATATTTACTTTTCTTGCGTATCTCAGTACTTCAGTAGGTATCTCAAGCCTAATTATTAAAAATATTATTAGTATTAATCAATACAAAACACTTTACATACACCTTGTATGCAGTATTAGGTAAGTAGAGAACTAGGGAGAGAGCGGGGAATACACACTAATCCAGTGAATTACTTTTTTTCGACGGCTGACATGATTGCTGATGATTTTAGATTATGCGTGGAAGTCGCATCCTGTGTAACATAGCTTTATGTCCTAGTCTATCTGTTACCCTTAAAATCGTGTTTCTTAAGATAATAAAGATTTTATTACCTACTTATGGACATTTGTCACGTTGACGCAATAATCAGTACAATGACGCGTGCTCAGGATTACGTATGTAGCTGTCAATATTATAATGAATGGCGTTATTAAATATTATGATCGTCTATTGATAGCCATCGTATATTATGTTGATAAAGAAGGAATTCAATTGCGTAGACTATCCATGCATTGACAAATGATATTATGCAGTTGTAGGGTTCGCTTTGTTGAAAGATAAAACATTCTAGCTCCTGCATGCACTATAATTTTTAATTAGTACAACTACTTAAAGGGTTTATTCGAGACGGTCTTCTCATTATATTTGTAAAGTATCAATAAAAAATATTCATAAACAGCAAAGATATTAGCGTTTGTTTATGTCCCAAAAGTCACCCAATTAATGGATATACTGTACAGGCTATTCATGACGTAGTAGTATTCATTAATCGTCATCTCTCGCTCACGTTCGCGTGATCTCGCTCAAGCATGCCCCGCCTCCAACAGCTGTTTTCGTTATTTAAGTTTAACTAAATAGTGGCCATATTTGAAAATTGATTTTCGTTTTTTGTACTTTTGATTACGCAAATATGATCAGTAACAGTTACGGCATACAGCCCAATTTTTTTGTACTGATTAAAAATAGTGGAGTATTCTCTCAGTTTTGTTTTTTTAAACATTGAGCATTTAAGCTAGACCATGCTATTGTTCCACACGGGACTGGAACCCTTGACACGTAGGCAACGACTGCACAAACCATGCCGTCAAAATGCATGTGGATTCAAAACTTCACATATTGGCACTTTCCCGGATACCTAATGTAACCACAACACTATAAGGCAAAGCCCCACTAGACAAATTTGACTTTGAAAGGGATGCAGCTGTTTTAGACATAGCGACGAACAGTAACTACTTATTAATTTACAAATTACTAGGAGACGTCCCGTGGTTTCACCCGCGTAGGTCCCGTTCCCGTGGGAATACAGGGATAATAGTAGCCTATGTGTTAATCCAGGGTGTCAGCTAACTCCATACCAAACTTTATTAAAATCCATTCAGTAGTTTTTACGTGAAAGAGTAACAAACAAACATCCATCCATCCTCACAAACTTTCGCGTTTATAATATTAGTAGGATTCGCAGCTTTTATGAGGAAATCGAGGCCTGTCTTAGTTTATTTTACCTCAAAATACGCTTTGAGTAGACTCACTCTTGACTGTCATTACTGTTATTATATCTGATAGCTAAAATATTTAATATTATTACAGTTTAAAATTACATGTCTGTCTGGAGATAATAGGCACATTATGGCTATTTAATGTTATCAGAAATATGATATTATATTTGCTATATCACAGATTATTTTCGCAAAGACGTCACGACGTTCAATCTCACAATCGAAGATATTTACAATCTGTTCTTAGTAGAATCAGTGTGATGGTGTCAAAAAAGGTTTTGCGCAACGTCATGTGTAATTAATTAATTGTTATCTATTCAATCAGTTTTGTAATCATGACGTTAAATCCGCTCTCTAACAAATGCACCATAATATTTATTAAGTGAATATTATGAGCGCCGCAAAACTTCCACCCTTTGTTTTACGACCTATTTTCAAACGTACTAAATATACATACAAAATTTCAAGGAAATCGGTCAATACCTTTCACATGCGAATTTAATATTTCTATGTTCTCCTTCTCAGACTTGGCTTTTTCTTTGTTTCAGCTCTACAGCAAGTTTTACTCTCAGTATGACAATCCTGGGTGAGTGCACTGGAGTGCGATACAGAAGCCAGTTTCTTCAAATTTTGAATTCCTTCAACTTGGCGTCGGAGGTAGTTGGTTTTAGTAAGTATTTGAGCAATGAAAAAAATAAAGGAAAAAAAGCTAACTTTAAATCAAATCATTCATTTGCAAAAAACGATCTTAAACCTGTTTTCAGACCTACTGTAAATAAACACAAAGTCTCGTAACAATCGGTCAAGCCGTTTCTGAGGAGTTTGGTTACAAACACTGTGACACGATAATTTTATACATTAAATTGGTGGACGTCACACGGTTTCATCCGCGCAGTTCCCATTCTCTTGCAAATACAGGGATAAAAGCAACCTATGTCATCCGGGAATAGTCTAACTTCAAAACGGTGAAAGAATTGATCAAATTGTACCAGTAGTTCCTGAGATTAGTGCGTTCAAGCATACAAACTCTCCAGCTTTATAAAATTAGCATGGATTAAATTAGTAACATCACTTTGGTGGATTTTATTTGGTAAGTTCGTACGAAAAAAAATAATACGGCACTGATTTTTGACGAAGTTTTACTATAACACCATTGCAAACATATTTAGATCCTAAATAAAGTCTTTTAAAGCCTAATTTTCTTTGCTTCCAGGCTTAGCATATTTCATTCTACCCCTAACCTTCAATCTGCCTCTACCATGGTTTGGCATGACCTTCCGATCCTGGCGTCTCTTCGCGTTCATCCTGGCGTTACCTCTGGGTGCTGGAGCCTTTTTCATGTTCTATCTGGAGGAGAGTCCTAAGTACCTGGCCAGTCGAGGAAACGATATCAAGGCTTTGGTGGTGCTGAAGAGGATCTATAACATTAATGGGGGAAAGACGGATGGGTATCCGGTAGGTAATCTTATCTTATTAATAATAATAATAAACCATTTATTTCAGGTAACAAAAACCCATAGATAAATACCTTAACCTAAAAATACATATTAATTACACTTTTGTTAGTAAAATCTTATAAAACCATGTTAGTATCACCTCACTAGCATGAAATTATTTGCGTTCTTTTGGAATTTGTCCTTGGAAGCAACGGAACACCACATCCTGCGGCCAAAAACTTTCTTCCAGCACCAAATAGAGCATACACGTTGGGATGCGCACCACAAACGCCTTGAAATTGACGTTGCGGCGCGACTCCAGGTAGCTGTGCTCTTTTTCTTCTGTGCTGTGTTCTTCAAAATTCTCGTATCACAGTGTTTGTAACAAACTTCCTCCAGAACGGCTCGACCGATTCTTATGTGTGTGTCAGTAAGTCTGAGAATAGGACGTTTACTATTAAAAACTAACTAAATAAATAAATAAATATTCCACAACTTTTTCACACAACGCCATTTAGTCCCAAGCTGAGCTAAGAGCTTTTGTTATGGGTACTATATAGCTGATAAACACACTTATATATTTCAAAATACATACATATTATAGATAAATTATACCCAGACACAGAACAAATGATCGTACTCATCACACAAACATTTTTCCTGGTTGGTAATCGGACCCACGACCTTCGGGTCCGGATAACTAACTACTAGACCAACAGGTCAGTCAAATAAAACTGGTAGAGTAGTTTCTAAGCCGGATATAAAACTCCCGTGTCACATTGCTTGTAACCAAAGACATTCAATACCTATAGACCGGACATCACGAACAAAATTTTCGTCCGAAAAAGTGTGTCCTGCTGGATACAAGTCTATGAGTTTTTTGTAGTACGCTCTGCTGCCGCTCCAATATTCATATATTATTCTAGATGGCGTTACTGAGACATGGGATCAAAGTTTTTCTATGACATTTCCTTGACATGCCCGCTCTATAGTATTTCAAATCTCTTTGCTTGTAACTAACTTAAACCTTTAGGGAATGCAGGGGTGATGTTATGTTTGCAGGTAAAACACATAGTGACGTCAGACACAGAAACGAAACAAAACAGCGCCTTCTGGAAGTCAATAGCAGAACATACGGCCCCGATATTCAAACCACCTTTGCTGTGGAGGACTGTTCAGTTATTTTTTCTTATAGCACTATGTTGCAGTACGTAAGTTATGTTTTGCTTGCTATTATAACTTTGTCAGGCGCCATTTTTTTTTGTTTACAAATTAGTTGATGTAAACCGTTTAGGAGTTCCCTCAATTGTTCTCCATCGTTAGATCTACTCTTGTTTTGAATTATTTTGCAGTGTCATAAGAATGTGTTCCCAGTTTAAAATGAGGCTGGTTCATAAGTAACCATTCAATAGATGAAAATTTAACAATACCCTTTTTATGGGTTTACTGCTTGATTTATTTATTTATTTTTTAAAGGTTAAACCAAAAGCTTCTTTATACAGCATTACACTAGAATAATATTTTGATTTCGAATGTTATATGGCTAATTCCCCGATATCATCGGATTGAATACGTCCGAATTGCCGAAATACGAGTACCATAGCATCGAGCGTATGTTTCACTGAAAAGCTACTGCGACGATAGTCTTGTGGATCGAATCGAATGTCTATTGGCTCGACGTGCCAGTAAATCGTAAGCTTTTTTATATTTAATATTAAAAGGACAATAAAAGAAGGAATTACATTTTTAATTGTCGAAATTGGATTTGACAGTAAAAAGTTCTTCGAAATTTTAAAAAATAAAAGTACATATTGTTACAGGCTTATGTTTATCAACAACTTTTCGCCTTAATTAAGAACAATTTTCACAAAATACCAACTCTTTATAGATTGTGGAAGATGGTGGTTTGAAATTTCTGCACTTTTCGTACGTTTATGCACTTATCGATATGTTCTGAGTCGAAATTCCTAAAAACATATTATATCATTGACTTCCAGGAACAACGTGTTCATGATGTGGTTCCCAACGATGGTCAACTTCTTCTTCAACTCTTTCAGTGAAGAACAGAAGACAGCTCAGAGCTTCTGCGACAGGATATACAGTCAAACCAAGGCTACACCTGGAAATGAAACGGTTTGTTTAATTTATATTAAAGTCCTGTGTCAATTTGGATCATAACCGACGTAGTCATTATCACCCACAGCCCGATTTCACCCTCTGCTGGGTAGCCCTCTCTTTGCTGGTGTCAAGCTCCACGTCCTTGTGCCAGCTTAATTGAGGGTCTAAAATAAACATAGGAGATAACATTTTATATAAAAAACGAAATTTTTGAAGATAGATGACGACAATTTTGTGTTTGGCTTTTGATTCGGTACAAATAGTGGTGGGGTAGTCTAAAGGGAGTAAAAAAAAGTATGAAATAGGGGATGAAAGTTTTTTAGGCAGTCAATTCATAATTCCATACTAATTCTATATTCTATACTATCCATAATAACATCCAAACTTCCATATTTTAAATGCGAAAGTCACTCTGTCTGTCTGTCTATCTCGCTTTCAAATTAACTCGAAATCGATTTAAATGAAATTTGGACAAAGATAGTCTAGAGCCTGAGAAAGGACATAGGAAATTTTTAATTCGAAAAAAGGGTTGTAAGGTCTTGAAAAGGGAGATAAAGGTTGTATGAAATATTGTCATTTTGAAAGCAAAAATAATGAAACTTATATTTTAGGCTGTTGATTAGATGTAATTATGTATAGAATTCAAAGTATGCGAAGTATGTGTGGTGTAACAATGAATGACAGATTGAGGAATGATGTGAAAAAGCAATGTTGTGGTTTAAAAAATGATGTAGTAACAAAAATTGAAAAGAGTATGCTTAGATGGTTTGGTCGCGTTGAAAGGATGAATGAAAGGCGACTAACGAAAGGTATTAACAAGGCACATCATGTAAGTGGGAACGCCGGGAGGGGACGCCACAGAAAGACATACATAGACCTTATTGGTGAGGTTCTTCAGAAAGGTCAGGTCCGTAGTATTCGATACCGGCGTGTGTAAATGACAACATGTATAATTGTAAACGAAGCAAAAGAAGTAGGTATGTCAGAATCGTAGCATATGGCGCTCTGTAGTTTCTGCCTACTTCCATGGGAAAAAGGCGTGAGTTTATGTATGTAAGTAGAATTCAAAGTTTGTAAAAATGCCTTAAGGGTGCGAAATAAACATAGGAGATAACATTTTATATGAAAAAATTGTCATTTTTTAAGATAGAAAGATGTTTTTTTTTTCTATGATGGTAAAAAAAAAAAAACGTAGTATATTTTATTTAGCTTAATACTTTAATAAACTCTTTGCAGTACCAAACTGCTAAAAACTTCTTAAAGCATTTATTTATACGTGTCTTATTTTAAAATTATTTAACCCCAAATACACTTTGGGACGCGGACGAAGTCGCGGGCAAAAAGCAGTCCCACCGAGTTCTATAAGAACAACAGCCGTTATTAACCCCCGAAGCAAAAATAGGGGTGTTTTAAGTTTCACCGCTATGTGTGTGTGTGTCTGTCTGTCTGCCTGTCTGTCTGTGGCACCGTAGAGCTTAAACGGGTGAGCCGATTTAGATGCAGTTTTTTCTTTATCTGTGATTTCAGTCCTAACGCCTATCATTTGTTTCTTCCATGTGCATCATCACTTGGCCAAAGTTGCTTCAGCAAAATATGAGAATTTCCCTACCACCAAATAAACTGCGGGCTTCTACTGACTCGAATGACACAATTTTGTTTTCAGTACACATGCAACGACACAATCTCCACCAACACAATCTACACTGGAATGGTCTGCGGCCTTTTCTTCTTCCTCATTAACTTAGCCATCTCCAAGTTTGCCTCCAGACCTCGTCTGGTCCTTATTACAACCCTGATAGTCTCTGGAGTCAGCTCAACCCTGGTCAACCTCAAGGAACCGGTGGCAAATATGGTGTTCTTTACCTTGGTTCAGTGTACTGCGTTGGGGATTGGATGCGTGGTAGCGTATTTTGTGGATCTATACCCTACATGTCATAGGTAAGAGTTACTTTTCAACCGACTTACAAAAAAGAAGAGGTTTTCAATTCGGCTGTGTTTCTTTTTGTTTGTCTTTTATTAGATTCGAAGTCAAAGAGTTTTCATTGAGGTAGGATTAAATGGAAGCTTCTTCTGAAATCAGGGAGCGAAGCAAAAAGCGGCAATAGGCCTATGGCTAAGGCCTGAAGGTGGAGATGTTGTGAGTTTTGTTTCCTCCCACTATTGACGTGAACCCTCTCCCAACACAAGCATATTATTATGTAGCTTAGTTGACGGGGTGAACAAGACCTAGTAGTCTTGTTAACCCCTTTAGATCACAATGCTAGTAATCTTCCTATACCTAAAAATAAATTAAAAGTTACTACCAGTATGATCTCCGGATTTATCATAGTTAGGTATATTTATCGACGACTAGGTTTGGCATAACTTTGCTTCACGTTTATTATTAAGGCGGCTGCTGTTAAAGACAAAAATCATCAGCAAAAACTTTAGAAAAACGTAAGGAAACTTTAATTTCGTTGACTACCCCTGACCTGTCACATATTCCTCATTTCATTTTTGGTGCATGTGAGTAACTTTGCTATTACAAAATCGAAAGGAGTGTTTTTGTTCGTCATGGAAGTACTAAAGGTAGTTCCAGGTTTGGCTATTTGTGTATATGAGTTTAAATATTTTTGTTTTATCAATATTTAAGCGCACTATAAAAGTAGGTGTGTATTCTACTTTTAGCGATAACTGGCACATTCGTACCTACATAAGTCATCATTCCATCTAGACTTTTCCCATAAATAATCGTAATGCCATTGGCTTCTTAGTTCAATCGGATACATCTGAATACCATTGTTTTATATGAAGCGTCCGTTTGTCTGACCTCCAAAACCTCCTTTTCCTCCTTTTTCAAATGTAATATGTATATATAATTTTGCTAATGCTGAGATAGGGGTCTTTTTGGACTCGCACAGGTCTTTTTATTATTTTATTTATGTTTTTAGTTATTTAATCTTTTCTTGTTTTTTTTTTATTAAGTATCTGTATTGTTGTTCTTTTGTTTTATGTTCTGTGCGGCCAAATAAAATATTTTCTTTCTCTCTTAAGTTCCCAGTTACTGGGTAGTAACGATAACGATAGATAGGTAACATAGGATATAAGGGGATAATAGGAGGTAAGGTAGGGTTTGCCCCTTGGCAAACTAATGAACTACGTAGTTGACAGCGCTTTCGGGAATCTGACTACTCGTATCTACGACTGGCGCACCTACCCAAGTATCTACCTAAAATATATAAATTTATCTTCCAGGGGTTTAGTCACCAGTCTGGGTATGATGGTGGCTAGATTGGTGTCCTTCATGGGCGTCAATGTGATCGGGATGGTCATCACCAGTCACTGCGAGCTGACTTTTTACTGCCTGTCTCTTCTAGGGTTTAGTAAGTACCGGGTAAAACAGGGTGGATAGAAACTCAAGGGTGAATAGAAACAGAACTTTGAGTAGGATATTCACATACATTACAAGTTGCATGTCACATACGAGGACTCTAATGCTTTTGAATCATTGAAATATATAGTTTCGACGCCTTGTTAGTATCAAATAATATTAAAATCCTCCTCGAAGTTTTGATTCTATTCACCATTAATTTTCTATTCACGCCGACTTACGGTACCTGATGATTATTAAAAACTAGGATGTATTTTTGAGAAAGAAATAGTAGGTAAACGAATAATTAAAGAAAGAAAAACAAAAAAATAAAAATAATTATAAGAATCAAAGAAAGGAAAAAAAAATAATGTGGTGCGGTAGAATTAAAGTAGATTCTTAACCAATTAACAAAAAAAAGAAGGATTCTCAGTTCTGGAATATTTCTATTTGCATGTGTGTTACTTCAGAACTCCGTGTGGTCCTATAAAAAATTATCGAAATCGGTTTAGTAGTTCAATTTTAATGTCAACATAACTAGACAAAAAGCATCTAAATAAACAAAAAACTAAAAATTGAAAAGTAAAACCTTTGAACAAAAAAAATACAACCGACTTAATAAGCAGGCGTTGGGTACCTAAGTTTTTTTTTTTTATACCACGACGGTGGCAAACAAGCTTACGGCCCGCCTGATGGTAAGTATAGGTATCAGCGGTGCGAATCTGGTCAAATGTGGGCTCGTAGTGAGGGCGCATTGAGCTGTCATTTCACAATATGCTAGGCATTGATAGTTATTGAGTATTGAGTTCACTGCACTCGAGTTTTAATGGCTGACTTTTACTGAATCGTCCGGCAATTACCTATGTTTTTTTATTGCAGGTGGTGTCGTCGTGTCACTGTTTCTACCACCGGACAGAAAATGAGTTTAAGAATGAGCTCGGTGCGTTTGCGGCATTTTTTTACAACATCAATAAATTTAAGACAATACTTTGTGTTTTTGTTTTACTGCCAGTAGCCAGTGTTTATTCCATTATAAACTGTACACTGGTTTGAATAGAATATTACTGCACCTGGCTTTGATATTCTGTTGAAACCACCCAGTGGAAATGAGATGATTGAGATGTCAAGGCAAAGGTGATCCGTCATCTCTTCTAAATGCACACCTAACTTTTCACGAAATCAAAATCAAATCAATTGATTTTGTCGAAACAGACTAGCTGTTGAGCTGCTAAGATAATGGCATGCTATGCGTTAGATCGTAGACCAACAGCTCTTGGCTAGCAAGAGAGCAGCGTAATTAAATAAGTAGTTCAATATAATTAATATTCCTATTATTAATATCTAAAAACATACATAAACTCACTCCTTTTTTCCCATAGGAGTAGGCAGAAACTATAGAACGCCGAAGAATGTTACGATTCTTACAAACTTCTTTTGCTTAAATAAATAAATATTCCACAACTTTTCACACAACGCCATTTAGTCCCAAGTTAAGCTTGAGAGCTTGTGTTATGGGTACTAAATAGCTGATAAACATATTTATATATTTCTAAATACATACATATTATAGATAAATTACACCCAGACGCAGAACAAATGATCATGCTCATCACACAAACATTTGTCCTGGGTGGTAATCGAACCCACGACCTCCGGCATAGCAGTCTGGGTTACTAACTACTACACCAACAAGCCAGTCAAAGAGACTTAGTTTTCTATCTATAAATACTTACGCTTTTTAATGCAAACCTATACTCCATTTATAATATTATTAGAAAAAATAGGCTCGTAGAAGCAGGAATGCAGAACATTTTATTTTAAAGATAAGTGCAAAACAATTTTTAACCGACTTCAAAAAAGGAAGAGGTTCTATATTCGTGTGTTTATATTTTTAACCGACTTCAAAAAAAGGAGGAGGTTCTCAATTCGGTTGTATATTTTTTTTTTTTTTTTTTTTTTTTAGGGTTTGTTACCTCAGTACTCCGTCATTTATGGACCGATTTTCAAAATTCTTTTTTTGTTTGATAGAGTATACTAACAGATTGGTCCCATTTGTATCAAAACTCATACCTGATGAGGGATCTTCGAGGAATTGAGGGAACTCCTCAAAAAATATAGGCACACATGCACCGATTTCAATATTATTAGTAACAAATCAAGCATTTTCATTTAGAAAGTATCATTTGGTGAAGAAAAACTGATGAAGAAGACAGGCAACGGAACTCTTTAACGCATAACAGCAAATTATTCGCGATTGTCTGATGTCTATGCTGAGCTTTTGTATTCAAAGTCAAAGTCAAATCGTTTATTTCAATTAGACCCATAACAGGCACTTTTGAACGTTAACTTACAAAATAAAATAAATTAAGAGAATGATTCTAGTTGCACATTCCAAATGGTAGTTCCGTATGGAGAAGAATGTGCAAGAAACTCCACACTTACTCTTTTAAAATAGGATTAGGTACAATACTTCGTATACAACAATCAGATTTTATGTGAGGACGATGCACCTAGAGTAATAAGAGCTATACTGAGATAGGTATATAAAAAATAAGCAATGGACTCGATAAAATTATTTCCACAACATAACATTACGCCATTCTATTTTAAAAGGGGCCGGCAAAGATGTACAGATTAATGTTTAGAGATAGAACTTCTTTAGCAATTGTTATCCAATTTCAATGATTCTTTCAAGTTTTGAAAGACTTTCTTTACATACAAAGAAACTAAAAATTACAAAATAAAAACTTTTTTACAAAAAAAAACAACCGACTTCTTAAAAAAAAACTAACAGGTAAAAAATAACTCCAGTTTTGGAAGTCGGTGGCCAATAATGAACAAAACAAAACCACCAAAGCCACAGACTTCCGAAACTGGAGTTATTTTTTACCTGTTAGTTTTTTTTTAAGAAGTCGGTTGTTTTTTTTTGTAAAAAAGTTTTTATTCACATTGTTTCAAAAGAGAAACGAAGAACGTGTTCGTGAATTGTTCATGTTCATCCCTGCTACTTTGAGGATTTTATCATTGTCACTATAATTTTGTAATGTCTGGGGTAACTTTGATACTCACACAAAGTACAGACGCCAGCACATCAAGTTACCCCAACGAGTAAAATTTCTTTGATCGTTTTTCAACTTTATGATAAACAGAATAAGGTTCATAATTATTCAATTGGGAAAATTTGACATATTAGGGTAACTTAATGTGCTGGCGTCTGTACAAATGTTTTTCTCCTTTTTATCCGTAAAATTAACGTAGCTGATTATTTATTCTTCTACTACGAATTCTAGTCGTTAGGCTATGTTTCGCCTATGTCTTAACTTTGACAGATAGTTCTGAGTGGACTAAAACTCTTTGCAAAGTTAACCCTGAATTTCCGTCTAAAATGCATTTTAGATAGGGGTGACTTTAGAAAGCAATGTTTAATTGGAAGTTATCAAAGTAGTCCCATTTTCAATTGCCATTTATTTAACGGCATTAACTTTTTTTCCCCGGAACTTGAAATAAATTTTTGTTTAAGAATCGTTACTAAGTTATCATTTAATGTATCGTCACTGTGTTATTTTTTCCTTTTTTACTTTACAATTGTTAAAAACCTTACATTATTTTATAAATTATTTATTAATCGATCTAAACTCGTTTTACGGTATTATGCTTTCCTGTGTCTTCACTGCTTAGTAGGAACTAGTAGGAAGATTTTATTTTTAACCTGATGTACTCGCTTATCATTTATACCATTTTAATACATGATTTTAAATTTATATATCTCGCAAACAAATATATCTTTCTCCAATTTATATAATAAAAATATATAAACAAAATTATTAACGCCATAGACTTCCGAGGCTATAATTATTTTACACCAGTGTGTTATTATCTATAGAATACCTGAAGCACGGCACGGCCACAATTTTATTTTTAATGCTATTCGAATCGAAACGTAGTTATTGCAGATTGAATGAACAAGAATGTCAATAAATATCCCTTTATGGTGAACACAGTTAAATTAATTAAACATGCCGTTAAAAGAGCCCGCAGGTGACTGACTGACTTACTTCACTAACTTCGAAACTACTAACATTTACTCTTCACAAGGAGAGTTTGAGATTTTGTTAGGAAAAACCTGATAGAACACAGTTAAATTAATTAAACATGACGTTAAAACAGCCCACGGGTGACTGACTGACGAATATTGAACTCAAGAATGTATTAATTACTTCACTTGCTTCCACTACTAACATTTACTCTTCACAAAGAGAGTTTGCCTAAAAAGATACCTCCGTTTGCTCTATCCAAACTAGGGCTTGCAAATATTCGACAATTTTGCAATTCGAAAATTCGATTTTTTTTTGGGGTATATTCGAATAATTCGAATATTGTTCGAATATTAAATAAAAAAAATAAGTTTTGTCCTTTAATTTCTAAAAAGTCTTTATTCTCTAAATCAAAATAATACTAGTTAAAGCTAACGCAGTGTTACGAAAACAATTAAAATAAAATAAAAATCTGTTAGAAGAACACGAAGGATTAGAATAGCTAACATTACTAATTAACATCCAACACTGCACATTGGATGTCGTGTGCAAAACATAATTGATGGTACGACGGCAATTGTCGACCCATAAGCACACATCACACTTGCTCCGTCAGTTACCACACATGCTATGTCCACTTCTAGAGAAAGATTACAGGATACTAGTTTGTCCTTCAAAATATTGGCACAACGTTCTGCTGTTCCCCGGCCAGTTATTCTTGCTAGTCCCAGATTCCTGAAGCTCTTGCCTGCAAAGTTTGGACAATAAATGTTGACGTTCATGTACCGTCGGTTACGGGTTGAAGTCCATTCGTCTAAAGAGACGGAAAACTTCTGTCCTTTGACTTTCAATTTCTGCAATGTTTCCTTAAGTTCGCCTTTTAATTGCTTACTCTTTTCTACCACGATCTTTTTAATAGTATTTGGTGACTTCGGTAAATCTTCATAGCCACTTTTTTTAAAAAGATTTAGCAAGGAATCAGATGTACAGAACAAACTAAATGGAATCTGACCATCCCAAGCAGTCATTTTTGCAACTATATTTTCCACATCAGATTTTTTAAAGAAGTCGTCAATCAATTTAACTTTCTTCTTCTTTGACTCATTTTCCTGTAGGTTCGTGTGTGTGCCCGATGTCCCTGGCGCCGAAAGTTCATCAACAGTAACCCTAGTACTCTCAACAGGGTGAAGTTTCATAATTATGGTTATGCAGACATGTAGTTGTGTTTCGGCATTTAATCACTTTCTTGCACTTTTTACATTGCGCATGAACTCCATCTGAAGTTCTTAAAAAAAGTTCCATACTCACGACTTATCTCGCGTACCTTTGGTGTACTCTTTAAATTCTAATTTGTTTTGCAGTTGCTCCATGTTTTAATGTTAAAACTAATACCTGAAATGTCGAAAAATTAACCGGTCAACACACACTTTATAGTGTTTAAACAAATCTTTAGAGAACACAAATGAGAAGTAAACGAGTTCACAAAATAAAAGCTTTAGCTAAGTTAACTCGTAGAAAAGCTGCATTTTAGAGGTTAGAATTAGTATTATAATAAAATCACTATCACAAGTCAGAAATGCAATTATAGTAGCTACTTACATTAAAGCACGTAACTGATTCACTGAATTGTCGTTGGATATACAACTATACATTAAATAAGACAACGGGCACACTAAACAAAATAAAAACGTCTAACACAAAATAATAACAACTAAACACATCATCTTCCGAATGTTCCCGATCGTTGCCGAATCCTTTCGTAGCACTCGTAACGCTCGCACGTCGAACGATATTACTTTGTTTGGACGGCGTGCATGAACGTTGTTTTTTTTGTGCCCATCAGATTGTCGAGTTTTGTTTTCTAGGAATCTATCGAATTTTCGAATATCGTAAAATTTCTATTCGAATATTTGAAACAGTTGATTATTCGAATAATTCGAATATTCGAATATTCGAATGCAAGCCCTAATCCAAACGTCAAATTCTATACATAACAGTACAATACCTTTGTTTATATACGAAAGTAAATATGAAGATAATTATATCTACATAGAGGTAATTTATAGAAATGATGAAATGTTCGTACATGTTGACTTTCTTGTGATGCGTAATTTCGTAGTTTTAGAGGAATGGTCTCGATTTGACAGAATACATTTTGTAACTATTTGCTTTCTGCAGTTTTACCCACTCTCTTAAACAGTGACTTACCTGTTGCAAGCGTAAGTTCGAACCCAGGCCGGCGCTACTTTATTTAAATTATTTCAACACCACAGTTTTCCAGACCATTATAAGGTACTTTTGAACGTCAAACTTCAATTAAATTGAATATGAAAATGATTCTAGTTGCCCCTTTCAAATAGGAGTTAAGTATGGAAAAGTATGGGCAAGAAACTCCTTACACAAAGAAAATAGAACTCCGAGAAAAGAAAAGACGAGAGATGAGAGAATAAAGGCGAGAGACTAATGACAGAATACGAGAGACGAGAGATGAGAAACGAAGGACGAAAGACTAGACAAGAGATACAAAAGAGAGATTTTTACCTCCACAGGCACGTAGCTACAATCTTCTGAACAAACTAAAAAACGATTCGCTCACGAGACCAGAATATCAACATACAGTTACTTTTATTTATCTTACAGTCATACGAGACTATAGATTGCGCGGAAAGTTCCCTCAGAGTTACGATGATGATGATGTAGCAATAATGTCAAGGATTTAGAGAGAAGTGCAAAAGATATCTGTATTTGTTGTCATCATTGTGTCTACAAAAAATACAAATTAGAAATTGAAAAGGGTATGCTTGGGACTTCGATCCAGCCGTCCCTTGCTGTCCTCTCCCAGCGACGCCCTAAGCCGAGGCCCGTACCTCGCAGGGGATACCCTTAGAGTAGTCGCTTAGTTCTTAATTTTATACCCTGACTGGAGGTCCTAATGATGTTTAGTTAAGTCATCTCCACAGGATCGTCCGGTTAAGCAGCTCACATCCTCCTCTGGGATAATTGCGAGAAAGCCCGACAAAACATAAAGTTGAAAAACGATCAAAGGAATTTGACACATTGGAGTAACTTGATGTGCTGGCGTCTGTACGTTAAGCAGTTTGTTTCGGCTGTCGTTTGTAGATCTTTGACAGTCGGAATGGGTAGGGTAGTTACATACCTTCTTCTTTTCGTTACTGAGTATCCTGGAGTCGGTATGCCGCGGGTTTGAGTACTTTTCCGTGACCTACGCAAATGACCGGTAGATAGCGTCGTGTGGTGGATCGTCGCGCTCCCTGAAATAGGTTTGAGCTACACGATGACTGAAGCATGCATGCCGTCAGTCGGAACAGATCAATTTAAAGCTGAATTCACTCTTTCTTCAAAAGGCTTTTCCAGACTTTGCCCTGTATCTTGAGACTCGCATAATAAATTAATACAATCTAATGTCTGGACTTTAAAAGAGACCATTACCCCTGAGTTTCTTTCGGCATTTCGTCTCAGGGATCAGTCACTTTGGGAATGCCATTTAGATTTTAAAAAAAAAATACATGTAAAAGTATTTGGGAAGATCTAGTTACAGAAATAAATATCATTTCATTTCATCATTTTTATAACATTTCATATTTATTTATTTAATTTTAAGTCTTTGAACGCCACGTCGGTCACACGCTGACCGCGAACAATTAAATTTCTATTGTGTCTGGTAGTTAGAAGTCAACGTGTTAAAGAAAGCTTACAGATTAATAACAATTTAAATATCATGCATAGTTCAGATACGATTGCTAATAACAAGCTTCCACATGTATAACAATTTCATAAGCCTCTGATTTTGGTTTACATGCCGAGGATTAACACATAAGCATGCCAGTTTCTTAACGAAGATTTCTTTCAGCGTTTTAAAAGCAAGTGATTATATATTATGTACTTATACAACGTGTTTTTTTTGATATCCCATAACTCTAGGGTATGATTGAGACCATATCAAAGAATCAACTGGCATATGAATTATGTTTCAATCATCCTTTTTTTTTTAACATACAAAATAATTCGACAAAGTCACGATGATTAATGTAAAACACCCTTACGTGAAAGAAAAGTGATGTTAGAAAGAAGATTCGTCGTACTGGTGAAAATTTTTGAACTAATTAGTTAATAAAAATAATATTAATAATACTTAATAATAATATTCCACGACTATTCACACAACGCCATCTGGGACTAGATGGCGTTGTGTGAATAGTCGTGGAATATAGCTAAGCAGAGCTTGTGTTACGGGTACTAAACAACTGATAATTTAATTATGATTGATGATATCTCCGAAACTATGCATTTTTGGACCATCTATTCTAGGAGTTTAAGTATTATTTTTACCTACAAAATATAACCCTAGAGTTATGGGATATCAAAAAAAACACCTTGTATAGGCACGTGAATCTAAAAAGTAGAGGTGAGTGTCAGAAGTCTGACAGTCTGACAACTAGGTTTTCGACCCAAAGAGTATCTTTTTACTTAGTAACTTGGTTGTGGAGCTGTTAAGCAATAGCTCCATGTAAAATATTGGTACTGAGCTGCAAGTCTGCAACCGGTTATACAAACGTTTGTTCAACTATTTCGTTTATTTTCTTTCAAGTTAGTCTTTAGGCTATAACACGACAGAGACTAGAATGAGGCTTACGAACAAATATACATTAAAAATATTTATATTAAATTACTGCAAACAAAGTTGTTATATTGTTTTACTATGTTAAGTCTTGAGACGACGATAGTGTAAAGTTTAAAGTCTACTTGTGTACCTATCTAAAAATTGTGTACGTCAGATCCTAAATATATAAGTGTATTATTAGAAAAATAAAAAGATTTTTTTATATATTTAACATAATACATAACATAACATCACGCGTGTAATCCCCGAAGGGTAGGTAAATGTGTGCCTGTAGTAGGTTCACCCACATTTCGCCGGTTATGTTTAAGTCCCATGTATAGGGGCGAGCCTATTGACATCATTCGGGCACAAATCCAGACTCCGGGATGCTTCTTAGAAATCCCAGATGGAAAAACTCAACACTTTGCCCGTCCCGGGCATGGAACCCGGAACCTCAGCAGCAGTGCTTGCAAATTGATTTATTCATATTATTCATATTCATATCTTTATTTGCATTCCATAATGTGTTGAGATCTTACAATGGGCTTAAAGCTAGAGTACAATTACAACATCCCCCTGTATTTGTTTATTTATTAAATCTTTATTGCACTAGTGCTTAAAAAATACTTTTACAAGGCGTACCTACATATTTTCTACCAGTCTACACCAGTCATAAATCCGATTTCATATCAAAAAGCCAATGACACTTTACCTGACCCAGGAATCGAGATTGGAATAATTAATACCTAGTAGCATACATAAATTTAACGAAATTATATTTATTTCTGTAAGTACGTACATCTTCCCAGATACTTTATCATGTATTTTTTTTAAACTAAATAATTAAGTAAATAATTAAAAAACAAAATAAAGTAAGTATAGCACAAATTAAGAAAGTAAAACTCAAGAAAAGAAAGAAAATAAAATTGAAAACACAAAAAAAAGGTGATAAACAATTTCTTGATAAACAAATAATAATTTCAGCAGAAAGTAGTCACTGTAGATATACCCGCATTTCTTCGTTCTTTGCACTCCGTTTGTTGTTCGAATTTCGAAAATCTATTTCTATTCTAATCAATGTAATGTTATAATCCTTATTGGTAAAAATTCAATTCACCTTAGCACTCACTACTATAAAGTTATTCTCTTTAATTTTTCAATCTCATGTAAGTAATTAGAAAAAAATATAATAACGTGTCAAGCGCGTGATCGTCCGCTGCGCTCCGCTGCTTGGAGCGCATTGTCGGTGGACTGACTGATAAAATTTGATAACCACCGCATCTACTTATTATTATTGTTTTATACTTTGAACTATTTACACTTTGGTTTTATTTATTTATTATTAGACAATATGTATTATTTTCATTTATTGTGACACATAAAATATCTATTTATACATATCAAGTATTAGTATACACACAGTCACGTTAACTGGTTCGGCGTACACACCTCTCAACCAGGTCCAGTTGAAAACCAGCGTCAAGCACTTAGTGCTTGACATTTATGCTGAACTGGGTCTGTTTGGAACAGCCGTGGGGCAAAAAAAAAATGTTTTTTGGGCCAAATAGTTGTTGTAAATTGTTTCTTTAGTTTTAATTTGTTCATTTTATTTTTAGTATGTTTGTTGTTGTTGTGATATGCCCTGTGTCTGTGCCAATAAATGTTATTTCTTTCTTTCTTTCTTTCTTTCTTTCTTCATTTCATAAAAAAATACTATAATTATGATAGGTATAATACCTATCATAATTATAGTATTTTTAAGACATTTGTTTAGTTACCCAATTATAATATTCACAAATTAGGTAAAATTCAAAAGGCAGGAAACTTTGCTTCAATTTTAATGTAGCTCATCTCTGACAATTTTATTTTCTCTGTGGCGTAATTATGCTGCACAAGTGCGGATATCTGCCCCCCTAGCCAAGTTACAAACGATGCGTATCTATTCTCTTTCTACAATCGAGAACGCCTCAAATCCCTTTGTTTTGACCACGTGACTTAGCGAAAGGTGATAAGTCACGTGGTCAAAACAAAGGGATTTGAGGCGTTCTCGATTGTAGAAAGAGAATAGATACGAATCGTTTGTAACTTGGCGAGGGGGGCTGAATATGTACATACGCTAAGCTTAAACTTAGTATTACCTACGCACATGGAGGAGTGTAAGATCTGTATTTTTAAAGTATTGTCTATGGGAAGCGATGTAGAAACAGAAAAGCTGGAATTTAGACAACTGGAAGTATGTGGGTACTTATTTATTTTAATTATTTATTTAATTTATTTATAGTTAATTAAAATGGCACAGGTCCAATTATAATAAATAAAAATAATAATATTCCACAACTTTTCACACAACGCCATTTAGTCCCAGGCTAAGCTTGAGAGCTTGTGTTATGGGTACTAAACAGCTGATAAACATACTTATATATTTCTAAATACATACATATTTTAGATAAATTACACCCAGACACAGAACAAACGATCGTGCTCATCACACAAACATTTGTCCTGGGTGGGAATCGAACCCACGACCTCCGGCATAGCAGTCAGGGTCACTAACTACTAGACCAACAGGCCAGTTTAGTCAATTGTATTAATTAACATAGATTTCTAAAAAAATACAATACAATTCAATAAGACAAATATTTTTACATGAACAACTGCTTTTCTCTTGACTGTACTTACCTGTCAAAAAAGAGTAACGGGATCAGACCGGAATGACAAAGTTAATAGTGGATCAGACAGGAATTAAAATACTATAATAAACAACAGGGGATCAGATCAGGGGATCCGACCGGAATAACTCGAAAATAAAATTATGAATAATTATTAGAATAAATAATAATAATAAATGCAACCGCTGCATAATTTCTTAAAACACGATTGCTGGCTTCATAACTCCTCAGTAATTACTTAACTCTCAGGATTAAGGCCAAACACCTTAATCCTGAGAGTCAGATGTATGCATTGTGAATCACGTTTAAATGGACTTTGAACTCCATAAAAAACTACGTCTCTATTTGTTTTGTTGGCATTGTGAACCTTAAACCAGTGGAATAGCAGCCACTTTACCAAAGTAACTAAACGGTCCAGACAAAAGCAATTGAAATCAGACACCTTATCTACAATTTTGATAAATATACCTAAGTATAGATTTTTGATTGATCCGGCTTTACAATGATATGTCTCCAGTATGTCACAGAGTAAAGTCTTCTCCACACGATAACTGTTTCTATGCTTAAGGATATGATAAAACACCTCTTAGTTAAAGTAAACTGTTTTGTCCTGGATATAAACGCCATAAACAATTAATAAAAAATAACTTGAAAGTAGGCAAGTACTACGTAGGGAGTCACCCCGATTCTTCCATTTCAAAAGAGGATGAGAGACATTACACCATGTTTTCATACCCCTAAGAAGGTACCTACTTCAGCAAGACAGTAACTGTTCATTCTGATGAGGCTCCGCTTGAAGAAGTCTTGGGCAAGTTTAAATTGTAATATTCCATCGACACGACGATGAAGAAATCAGTTTCCTTTTGTTTTCTTTCTTTCTTTCCTTGCCTTTCTTATCTACCTTTTTATGTACTTGACTGACATTACTTTTGTAGTCAATATTAGTTACTTTGACCACATAACACACGACCGTCCACTATATTGGTAAGAAACAGGAGTAGTCACCGTAGTTGTAATCGGCGTGCGATATAATGTCGCAGCCAATTCGCCTAATCAGACGTTCAATCACCAGTCTAGCCCCTTAACTAAACAACACCATTTAGTAAAGAGGCTAAGCTGTTGATTGAACAGTTGAAACCAATCTGCAAAGCCTTGATCACAGGCGTAGGGTAGCTAGCCTTTCGGTATTCTATAGGATAAATTTTGGAGAGTGTAGGATACATTTTCTACCATCGGACAACCCGGCGTACTGCAAGTGTCCACCCTTACATCGTTGGCACTTCAACGATTCGGATGAAGCGTTTCGCTTCGTCGTTTATACCGCGTACATCGAAGGACTGGAACAACTTGCATGCTGCGGTCTTCCCGTCCGATTATAATTTAGTGCGCTACACCATCACTGATTACATCATTGCTTACCATCAGGTGGGATTGCAGTCAAGCACTGGTTTATAATATTAAAAAACAAACGGCTAGCGGCTGCGACATATACTCCTATACAGCGACTCATCGCTACAAGCAAAACAATTTTCTTCTACTGTCAAAGTCCAAGTACCAATCGAAGTACACATTTCTTGTGATGGATTAGATATGATAACTCTAAAGTGACAGTAATGCACATTTTGAGAGGCTGACAGAATTTATCAGACGAACTTGAAATTGGGTCTGTCACTATCTTCCTTCTTGGGGTTTCTTCTGTCTTTCTTCTTCTTCTTCGGGAGTTAATTGGGCGTCTCCGCTTTCCACTTTAAAAAGAAAGTGGTAAAAGTCCGCTTCCAGTCTATCCAGATGCGGTGGAATACCAGTATCTTACATGGAACAACTAAACAAGCGTAGGACTGGAATCCCTAATGGAAAAGGAAGTGTGGCCGTCCTCGGCAAAAGGGGACATAGGACATTAAGTCAAGTAAGTCACATGGAACAACTGCCTACCTGAGCTTCACGGCCGAGTTACGGGGAACGACAAATCAATTCGAACCCAAGACTGGCTTTTTGGATTCCTGTCCGCATTGTCATAATTATCCTTTGCTTCAAATATGGTAAAGGAAATAATTCGTAAAGATACCTGAGAGATTTTTCCGCTGAAGTAAAGACAGGGGTCCAAAAACCAGGTTGGTCCCATATCATACGAAAAGAATCCGTAAGACTAAAAGTCAAAATATCGTGGTTTCTCAGCCTAATCTGAAAATTGATATTGAATTTTGAAACAAAAGTGCTCCCATTTTCATGCAATCATGATGTAAAGATATATCTTTGATATGAAATAACATGCAAATAAAGAATGACTGGAAAAACTACCGACCACATTACATTTTATTTACAAACTTTTTACACACGATGCTTACTACGCTGAAACATCTTTAGTGATAACAATATCTTAAATATTAGGGTACCGTATCTTATCTTAGTCTCAGTAACCATCATTTAGATATTTGTTTAACTAGCGCTCATTGCACACTAAGGGCCGATTTGGCAATCCTCAAATAAACGGTTGGAGCAGTCATTAGACAGCAAACAAAATATTGCATTTTTCAATCGCCAGAAATGCTCTATGTGGTCAATAGTGACGCGAGTGAATCCATTGACGTTTAGTTTAAGGTTATTTTTATTTATTTATTTATTATTATTGATAGGCACGCGTTTGAGCACTATCTCACCTGATGGTAAGCGATGATGTGGTCGACGATGAAGCACGCGTGCTTAGAAGTAACTTATTCACTCTTGTCATAAAAACCCCTAGGTAGTAGCAGGGCAGGAAGCACAGACTGCGCCAGAGAATTCCACTCCGCAACTGTAAGCACAATGAAGGTGTTATTCCTTCTTTTTCCAATGTACAGCAAGCAAGGCGTTCACCAATGTTTTAGAAAAGTTAAGAAAGAGTTGGCCTAGTAATTTCACCGGCATATGAACCCTGCTGATTGAAATTAAATGCTGTTGAGGTTCTTATCAGTTGAACTTTCATAAAACTTGAATTTCAGGATATCTTGCTTGTGATTAATAGAGCAACTAACAGAGGTGTACCCCTAAATACATCCACATTTCACCAATTACGTTTGTCCCATGTAATAGGAGTCGAGCCTATTGCCGTCAACTGGGCAATAAATTTATTACAAGCCTTAGACGACAGGGTGATGTAAATTTTAAAACCATTAAATACCTATTTGTTTAAGATAACTATGATAAGCACGGAACCAAGCGTAAACATGAAAAATTCGCTTGACTATTTTTTTTATTATAAAATGCGTCCGTACCAGTAGCCGTCGCAGTCAGCGGCAGGTTTCAGTGAGATATTAACATTGAATCTTTAATTAATATCATAACTTTTTACGTTTTAGTGTACGTGTAAATAAAATAGTGCAAAATGACGGCTAAAGGTAACAGAGTACCGTTTGAAGAGGCGCTTGATATGACCGGTAAGTTTGAAATGAAATATAACCATTTGAATTAATATTTGTGTGATTTTTAACTCTGTTTCTTATTGGGATAGAGTAGAGTTAAAGACACACTCTAAGTATTTTTCGTGAAACACCACGTCTTACAGATATTCAAATATAAAACATGGCTTATTCAATTAATTAAAAAATATGGAATATAGAAATCTAGATAGGAGTTAATTACAAGATTTTTAGAAATAAGTTTTCAATAAGTTTCGATTTTTTTCGCATGTTAAAGCAAAAACGTATGCAGGATAAACATCTACTCGTAGAATAAATACAGATTAAATGCATTAAATTACAATCTTTTCTAATTCATCAGCAATTTCAAAACAAAAACCTGAGTTTTTTTTTAATATTGCTCCCGAACTTTTAATTTGGCAAATAATTTTTTCGTGGAAGATTCGCGATATTTGTTTACGTAATTTGCAACGAAATTCCCACGTTGCAGTTCGCGCGCTTCGACGTAAAAGTGGTTAAAAGTAAAATTCATAAAGCTTTAAAACTGTGAATTAATCGAACACACAAATGGCTATAATGTCACTTTATCCTCACTTACTTTTACTTTTTATGTATGTACCTCTAGAGGAACTAACAAGCTTAAATTATGATCTTACATCTTACAGGTTACAGCCGCTACAATGTGTGGATGTTCATATTGTGCGCGAGTATTATCGTGGGCATGACCTTCGAGATCTTCTCCGTGTCGTACCTGGTGCCAGCCAGCGTGTGTGAGCTGAACACCAGCAGCACGCAGCAGGGTCTGGTGGCTTGTGTGCCTTTGATTGGTTAGTTTAGTACCCTGATTTATGCTCTTTAACGAACGAACGTTTTATGTATATATTTTAGTATGTAGGGGAAGGCGGGGGGACACCGGATAGTTAAGAAAAAGTCACAATAAAAAAATCACTATGTTATTTATTGAGGTAATCAATGTCATAAATGTTTAAATATACCTTAGGCATAACTTTGGCATGAAAAAGTTTGGGATCAATCTTAGTAATTACAAGATATTTTTCTTTTAAATAAAATTTATAAATCCGAATTCACCCCGTACCTATGGGTCAAACCGGATAGCCATTTTTAATTCAAGGGGTGAATACAGATACTAATAATAATACTTAGTAATCAAATTATTCGCAGTTTTTGCATACAAAAAACAATAATTCTTGTTCAGTACAACTGATGCAATTTTCGTGAGCCCATTTAAGACAAGCTGTGCATTGAATACCATTCATCTGTGGACTTAGTTTGACTGTACTTTTCACCACAAACCAAACACTCCGAATCCTCCTGATAGTTTTCTTTATGCGTTTTCTTACCGATACCTTTACCTTTGCCTTTCTTTGTTTTAACTGCTGATGACATAGCTTTATCAGCCAGTTCATTTTTATACGGGGATTCAGTCAAAATTGCGGTTTTTCCTCGACGCGCTGATGGCCGCATGTTCTTTTTAAAATGAGGAATCGGCATGATATCACTGAACGGCACTGAATTTATGACTAAAAATATATTTAATATAATATTACATAATTTAATATAATTTAATGTATTATATGGATTTATGTGGGAATAAAGTGTTCGTTTATATCATTTATGGCTGAAAGCATGTCTGACTCCGACCATTGCAGCCTATTTGACTTTCTTACATTATGTTCGTGGCATGTTGACGCTTGCACTCTGTAAAACGTAAAAAAATAGCAATTAAGCAGAGAAATAAAACAAACCCCAGCAATACCATCCCAGCATATAATCGGGGTGAAACCGGATAGTCGGAATCACCCCGTCCGCTTGTACCCCACACGTGCCATGTTTGAAATTGTAATAATAACAGATATTTTTTTTACTCTCATAGCAACAGCAAACATCGTTTTAAAAGTTTAAATGTGTATTACTTCATAAAAAGTACAACTGTATATGATAGCACATAGCAAAACTTAATGATAACACTTTAAAAAAGTCAAAATATTTGTTTTCTTACCTTTGTTTACAATTTTTGTTTAGAGACGCACGCGCTGTGATGTTACCGTCGCCGCCTTTTGCAACTGCACTAAGTAAGCGTTTGCGCGTGTTTAACCGCTGGCTAGAGCGAGACAGCTGTACGCGGTGGACAGAAATAGCAACTATCTGGTTTCACCCCCTGTCCGATTTCCCCCCTCATTCCCCTACAAAAGGCGAAAAGAAGCTGTTAGGGTTTTTATGAACAACGTTATTATATGACGAATCATGGCACTCTGAAAGAATCAGCTGTGCTATACGTTTACGTCTATGTAACTCGACATAATATAAGGAACAGCTTCATATATAGGTTCGACCCATATTTAAAGTTGTTCATTATATTATTATACTGTATGTATGTATATTATTATTATACTCGTGCTTTCATTCTTGAGATTATCCTACTAATATTATAAAGGCGAAAGTTTGTGAGTATGGATAGATGGATGGATGGATGTTTGTTACTCTTTCACGTAAAAACTACAGAATGAATTTTAATAAAATTTGGTAAGAAGTTAGCTGACACCCTGGATTAACACATAGGCTACTTTTCATCCCTGTATTCCCACGGGAACGGGAGCTACGCGGGTAAAACCGCGGGACGTCTGCTAGTCTACTATATTATGCCTGAAATAATAAACTTACTAGGTACTTATTTATCCCACACCACCACATAGCACTTCACTATGTACCTACAGCATTTCCTTCTCGGCTTCTGTTCCATCGATTAAATTGACTCTTCATATGCATATTATTTTACATATTAACTAGCTACCCCAACCAACTTCGTATAGTATTAGATTCAATAATATTTAATTTGGGGAGTATGGAAAATAGTTTGCGTCCTATTCTCAGGTCTTGTGAACATCACATTTTTTTTATAAGAATTGTTCACGACGTTTCGGAGGTGTTTAGTTACAAACTCTGTGACACGAGAATTTTATAAACAGGATGTTTTTGAAATCGTGGGCAACATTTTCACAATTTTCACAGGCAATTTTTTTAAAAAAAATCATCTGTTGCATACCACAGTTTAATACATAATCGACTAAAATGTATGCAACAGTTGATTTTTTTTTCGCGATTTCTGAGTTGGTCCCATAATGAAAGTTGTTCATATTCATAGGTAGAACAGCCTGTGAAAATGTTGCCCATGATATCATAGCACCCTGTTTATTAGAGATAGTTTAATAGATGAAGAAGAAGACCATCAGGAACTAATGCCGTTGCAATTGATTCATCCAGGTATAATAACTTCGTCCCACGTCTGGGGATACCTGGCTGACACGAGGGGTCGGCGGAAGATCCTTATCATATCTATGACCATCAGCTACGTAGCTGGGACAACTGCTGCCTTCTCACCCAACTGGATTGTGCTGAGCTTACTCAAACTCCTTTCATCAGCGTCGTAAGTATTTTGCTTTTTAACCGACTTCAAAAAAAGGAGGAGGTTCTCAATTCGACGGTATGTTTTTTTTTTTTTTTTTTGTGTTTGTTACGCGATTTCTCCCCCATTTGTGGACCGATTCTCAAAATTCTTTTTTTATGTGAAAGACTATACTCCCGAGGTGGTCCCATTTTAATTTGGTGAAGATCTGGTGCTGATCTTCGGAGATATACAATGGAACTCTTCAAAAATAGACGGCAAATCTGTCGGGATTGCTGGAATCGCTTGGATATTTATTGTTTATACAACATCATGACGTATCATCACGCCTGTATGCTCTGAGGGGTACGCAGATGTGTACAATATACCTAGATTTCGACAGTTAGGTATGTTAAGTTTCATTTATTAGGGATAAGTGGATAACCCTATTACCATGACATGTATTGTTAACAAATAACAATATAAAAATAAATTCATGGCAAATATTTGTATGGGAACAACTAAAAATGGAAAAATAAAAATCTTTTTTGCAAAAAATAAAACCGACTTAAAAAAAACACCAACCGGTGTAAAATAACTCTAAATTCGGAAGTCGGTGGCCCATCATGAAAAAGACAAAACCACCAAAGCTACAGACTTCCTAATTTAGAGTTATTTTACACCGGTTGGTGTTTTTTTTAAGTCGGTTTTATTTTTTGCAAAAAAGATTTTTTACTTTTTCTGTTAATATCTTATCTTATGACTATAAGAATAGCCTCAGAAGATTGAGGAAACAGAAATAAAATAACTGTTCTTCGGACACTTTCTGTATTCACCACAATTATACACGGCCCCCTTCAATATTCGCGCCATTACGCATGACCATAAAAAAATGGGTAATTGTACAGACGCCAGCACATCAAGTTACCCCAATGTGTCAAATTTCTTTGATCGTTTTTCAATTTTATGTCAAATAGAATAAGGTTCATATTCAATTGGGAAAATTTGACACATTGGGGTAACTTGATGTGCTGGCGTCTGTACATTCGTCACAAAGTAAACAATTTCGGTATTTTATTATTAAACTAATAAAATTTTGAAGCTCTTCTGAATCAATGTATGGAGAGAAATTGTTTGGAGAACAATAGATTCAGAGCTCCTGAGATATGCCGTTGTACAGACGCCACAGCATATCAACCTACCCCAAATTGACAAATTCTCTTATTTCAATATAAACTATATTATTCTGATTGTAATACAGTTTGTAAAAATAGAATGAAATTTAAAACATTGGAGTAGCTTGATGTGCTGGCCTCTGTACCTTGAGTAGCAAAGATGGAATTTTAGGTAAAACAACAGCTTTAGTCAACGCAATTGAGTGCATTTTTTACGTGCTCATTAAATTAATTTTTACCTTGTTTCAGTGTATCGGGTTCTATGGCATTATCAATGACTCTGCTTAGTGAATGCACGCCGTCAGCAAAACGAAGTGCTTTGGTTCTATTGACCACAAGTGCGTATTTAGCATCCATAGGAGTAATGGCAGGTATGACCCAATTTAAATGATTACTCACGTCATGTTTCAAATCAAAGTTCATTCATAAATCTGTAACAGGGAGAAACAGAGAGAGATTGTATTGTTTTACTGTTTTCGCAATCCACCCCTCGCAACATTCACCCCTACTGCGGACACCGTAAGGGGTGAATTCAGTTCCAGTTTTCTAACTAGATGGCGTTGTACCGTTCAGTACATTTTCTGAATTGCGGTGTTAAGATTCTCGGCCGACGAATGACCCTCGTATAGTACTGTGGTAGCCTCATACTTACCTGGCGTAGGGGATATCGCGATCATGAAGGCGGTTCCCCCAGGGCGAGACTCCATTGCACTGCGGATAACGTTGACCTCTGCGATTGTCCCTTATGTGGACAACTCGGACGCATTATTTTTGGTAGTGAAGGATAGCGTTCGCGCTGTCCTTCGAAAAAACTGGAAATTAAAAATTGCTTCAGACAGAAGATACTCTACGATGTGGTTTATATTTGTACCACTTTCTTGCCTGATAATTAATATACAGAGAAGAGGGATCATTGTCGCATACAACGATAATATAAGTTCTGTATATAGTTTAGAACCATTTTTTTATGTTTGCGCTTCTAAACTTAAAACTGTAAAAAATCATGAGTAGGTAAAACATTATTTTTAGCTAACTCAATTTGGTTTTCCGGTAAAAAAAAAACGGAAGCTAATACGACACTTCTTTAATTAACAATCTTATTGGTTTAGATACAAATTATAAAATCTTACAGAAAATTGCGATGTGGTGGGGGGAAGGGGGCAGTAGGAATATGAACTGACCCGAAAGTGTGTCTATGTCTTTTCAGCCCTACATGCATACATAAACTCACGCCTTTTTCCATGGGGTTAGGCAGAAACAACTACAGTTACTTTTAATATTTCAGTGGTAGCAATACCAGTCCTGCCACTGACGTTCTCCTACTACATACCGATCCTGGACATCTACTTCAATTCCTGGCGTTTCCTGGACCTGATCTTCGCTGTGCCTTGTGCCGTCTGTGCTATTGGCTGCTACTTTGCCAATGAAAGCCCCAAGTACCTGGTCAGCGTTGGCAGAGATGAGGATGCTCTTGAGGTTTTGAAGACTATGTATGTCATGAATACTGGGAACAGCGCTGATAGCTATAAGGTTAGTAAGAAAAAATCAGATATATATTTTTTCCATAGGATGAATAATTTTATATCCTTGTGAATTTAATTTTGTCAGAGGGAAAAATCAGTGGGCCCTGAAAGTAAACATGGCCATTTTTAATTCTTAAGATATATTAGTGTTTTATTTACAGCAACTTTATTTTCTTATTATTTCTCGACAAGTGTAAGTCGAGAATTCACTCAGTCAAAAAATTTAAAACATTAACAGACTATTTTATTCTAAAGATAAAGATAAAGATAATATTTATTTTCAAGTATGGTACATTTAGGTCTTAAATTATATATTGCATCACACATACTACCATTACTGGTGTAGAAATATTATAGAGACATTACAAGATTCTAGTCATCAATGGTTATTATTTAGGATAATTGGTTATAGTATAGGTTGAAAAGGAAGCATACTTGGCTTATAAATATTCATTTAATTCAATGTATTACTTGCTGGTTTTCAGGTTGATGCATTAGAATTAGATGAGGGACAGTCCTCTTCGTTTAAAAAAGGATTCTGGGGATCAATAGCCTCGCAGATCATACCGATAGTGAAGCCACCATTGTTGAAGCACACTGTACTCCTGTCTTTCCTGTTTGTCATTTGTTACATTACGTAAGTTTCCCATTTGGCTATCACGTAAATAAGTAGTAATTTGTCGAGTATAATTAATTTTGTAGTAACCCGCGAACAAATCGAAAAGGATATGCTTACTGCTAAGATAGCATACTCTTTTCGGTTTTTTGCGGGTTACTGGGAAAGGATGAATGAAGGGCGACTAACGAAAGGTATATAATTGTATAATTGTAATAGGAAACGCCGGGAGTGAATTTCTATAAAGATATACATAGACCTCATGGGTGAGGTTCAGAAAGATCAGGTGAGGACACACACGCCGGTTGCAAGAGTACTCGCAACCGGCGTTTGTGTATGACAACATGTATGTATGAATGCAAACGAAGCAAAAGAAGTAGGTATGAAAGAATGGTAACAAATGGTGCTCTGTAGTTTCTTACCCCCATAGGAAAAGGCGTAAGTTTATGTACGTATGTAGTATGTAACTTGCGACTTTCTCGTCAACATTGTCTGCCTAGCCTTATCCCAACTATATTGCGGTCAGCTTCCAGAACTACTACATGCAGGTAAATACTAACTACATTTACATCGCCACTATTGCCTTCCTGATCTCCACAACAAACAACACGACAACCCTTTGTTTGCATGCTTGGTTAAACTAGTTGTCATAGTTTTTGACTACCATGATCTAAGAATAACAGCTGGGACCAACTGTATCTTAACGAGCATTCTGAGGCACGGTTAGGTCTTGATATGTAATGTCGACTGGTCACTTATCCATATTCCGACCTTGCCAAGCACAGCTTAACCACCAATTGACCAGTGCGCATGTTATTTAGTCACAAGTTTACAATCTTCCACATTTTAATATAAGCAGGGTTGCCTCCACATTAATTTGAAATCTTTTTGTTTCCAGAATGAATGCCTTCTTCGTATGGCTACCTTTTATAGTAAATGCCTTCATGATATCGGTGGTAGGAGGCGAGAGGCACCTCACAATCTGCCAGATGATCAGACTGTCAGCCAATTCTACATCAATGCAAGAGGTAGGGATCTTAAACCTTTGGTATGATTACAAAAAAATGTCTTCTGCAAAATAAAATTTGAGCTACAAAAATAGAGTTGAATACATCTATCATCTTATTAATGCAGCGGACGCAAGCTGATAATTATTGCATTGTTTTTATTTTAATTACGACCAGATAAAATTATTGACAGGTACACTTATTAGACACCTTTAAGGTGAAAATTTATTATGTTTAACTTCCATAGTAAAACTAGGGGATAAGTTTGTACAGGGCACAAGTCCAGACCCCCAGGACCCAAGAATTACTTGTTTCAGTTTGAATACCCTTTATTTCTTTAATATGTCGATTAGACAACACTGGCCAGGTACGTTACTAAAGGCATACCTTTTTTTATTTTATTTTTTATTACTGATAGGCACGCGTTTGACCACTATCTCACCTGATGGTAAGCGATGATGTGGTCGACGATGAAGCACGCTTGCCTAGAAGCAACCTGTTCACTCTTGACTGCTGGCTTGTTAGGAGTCAATTACCTATATGTTTTGTACGCCGTTGACGATAATACGTTTGCTCTTTATTCCTTGTTATAAAATAGATCGTTTAGACACTACTGGCTTGTTATGTTACTAAAGGCTTACTGGCTTGTTAAGGGTTGATATATTTGTTGTACCCGGTTGACAATAATAGGGTTTCCGTGGTATAAAATGGGTCGTTTAGACACCACTGGCCAGTTAATTTACAAAAGGCTTACTCACCTCTTCGCTTGTTCTTCGATAAGGGAAAATTATGTATGTTGTACCCCGTTGACGATAATAGGGTTGCTCTTTATTCCATGATATAAAACGGGGATTGGAAATACAGACGTTACTGCTGTTGTTTGATTTAAAATCGTACTAAATGGTTTACTAAATTGTGAGATATAAATGTTCTGATACTGTTTGCCATAAATTAATCTAATTTAAGATCTAAAATCTAAAACCCCTCTAACCCTCTAGCCTGTTAGTAAGTAATTATTGCAATTATAAATGAAATATCGTTTACTTTTTAATAACATGTAATGGGTCAACAACTGTAGGTTTTTCTTAAAATAAATAAATAAATATCCTTTTTGTTTCAGACCCAAGACTGCTCAATGAACTCTCAAGCTATGATTTTGGTATTTGGGATCAGCATGGTCCTGGCTGTCGGCAATACTATAATGAGCAGTATCATCAACTGCATTGGGAGGAAGGCACTCTTCTTAGCCATTCAGGTAATATATTCCATTCCATAACAACTCTTGGGCATATATTCGGTCTTGAGACTTATATACTGGTTGGAAGTAACATCAATGCATTCTTGACACCATGAATTAAGTAGGTACATGTTTTAGGCCCCCATTTTAGAATTTTTTGTCGATATTTATTTTCTAAATATTTTATCAAGTGTCACGACTAAAAAACCGTTAGAGAAGCTTATAACAAAACAACACAACATTAACACGTAGTTGAGCACCATTGCGGCACCCCATACTAGATGGCGCAACAGTGCCCCAAGTATACGAACAGCCTAGGCGACTCGAAAACTAAAATATCAAATCAATCTAACCCTGAGATTTTAAAATTAAAAATAGATAATTCACTTCTCTGAACTTCATTGTGTAATATGTATGCTTACAGGTCTAGTTCAGTTCAGTAAAAAAAATGAATGAAACTAGGAATAAGATATATGTAGGTGAAACGTTTCAAAGCTGTATGGTCCAGAATCGTGTACTGAATTCATGATATCTGGATGAGATCTCCCTTCCACCCTATTTTAATATAAATCACACGTCATTGTATACCTATAAACAATTCGCGCCACAATTTGTTTGTGGACTGACTATAATACGAGCAAACCTTCACAATACTATCGATATTCAAATTTAATCCGTCGTTCTATTTCAGTTCATTGCTGGAGGAGCAGCTTTAGCCATCAACTTCAGCCCCTTCTGGATCCTGAGCGCTATCATGTTCATGATCTTCTTGTCCGCCATCTTCAATTTTGGCTTCCTCAGCTCTTACAGCGTTGACGTCTTCCCGACTTACGTCAGGTTAGTAAAAATCAAATAAATTTCAAATATTATATGGACATGCCTGGAACTGTCGTAAAAACTATGATTTCATGTCTTAATGACGCCACCAAGTATACTATAGCAATATAGGAGCGGCAGCGTACTAATTTAGACTAATCGACTTGTATACACTAGGACACAAGTGTCGGGTGAAAATATTGGTCGTGATGTTCCGTCTATAGTGTGCATTGGATGGCTTTGGTAGAATCAGAATCAGAAATCATTTATAAAGTAAAAATACTAAAGTGAACAAGCAAGTAGGTACCTAATAGAGCAAATCCGCATTTAGTTTTTTTTTATTATTTTTGAATTTATTTTTAGATCTTTTTATCGTAATTGTAATTGTCTCTATGTTACTATGTTCTGAAGAGCATTGCCAATAAGGACTATGTACCTATGTCCTTCTAGGGCGTCCCCTCCCGGCGTTTCCACTTACATCTGCCTTGTAAATACCTTTCGTTAGTCGCCTTTCATCCATCCTTTCAACGTGACCAAACCATCTAAGCATTCCCTTTTAAATTTTTTTTACTACATCTTCGTATAAACTAGGTACAACGTTGCTTTATCACATCTTTCAAATACACACGTTACTGCAAAAACAAACGTACAAAAACACACTCCGAAACAAAACTACGAAATACAGACGTTACTGCTGTTGTTAGATTTAAAATCGTATGTAGGTAAATGGTTCCACTACTACTATGGTTTCCACTTACGAGTAGGTACCTACATTTGCCTTATAAATCATAATTTTTTAGTCAATTTTCATCTATCCACTTGATGAAGGTTTACTACGAAGATCAAGCATCCCACTTATCATTTTACTTAGTGTCAATTTGATCTGATAATATTGTCGAATTGAAGATAACGATCTTGTACTGCGTAGTATCGATAAGTGGGTTATCTGGATTATGTTAGATTAATGGACGCCAAGGTGTCTCGTCACGCAGTATATTCAAATATTCTTCTAACATGTACAGTCAGCCTCATAAGTCAAATCAAATCAAATCAAATCAATCTTTATTTGTGAACATAAGTACAAAAAGGTGTTATTTATACATTTTAGCTGATCTGTATGTTCGGCCAATAATCGGCATACAAATATAATATCATAATTAATAAAGTCTAGGATAAAAGGAATGAAGCAATTGAAAAATGTCATGAGCCGCATAAAATAAAGTAATTGAATTATATTATTAATTATTAAGAATGTCAAAGAAAATTAAATTTAGTCATGATTTGTCATTTAAAAAGTCTAAGTCTTCAATCGAGTAATACGTCTTTTCAACTAGAAACAGGAACAACTTTTTTTTTAAATGGCTGACATTTTCCTCACTTCTGATGCACTTTGGCAATTTATTGTATAATTTTGGAGCCATTACGAAAATACTGTTCTTGTATAAAGCCGTTTTAGATCCAACAGTTTGTAGCCGGTCGGCTCGACGCTGACTACCTACTCGGTCAAATTTATACATATTATTTTTGATGAACATAGATGTCTGATATATGTACAATGAGGGCACTGTTAAAATTTTCATACTTTTAAAATATTGTTTACAGCTGTCAGTGGTTTGCAGGTTACAGATCGCTCTAATACACCTTTTCTGACACTTAAACACCATATCTGTACCCGAGGCGTTACCCCAAAACATAATGCCATATCTTAATGTTGAGGCTACTAGACCATGATATGCAGTTAGTACGGTGTTTCGATTGGCCGTTTTACTTAGCATACGCAGCGAATGAGAAAATTGGTTTACTTTACTACATACTTCGTCAATCTGGGTATTCCATTTTAATGTGCTTTCAATATTTAATCCCAGAAATTTTGTCACATTTGTCTCATCAATCCTTTTATCATTATATCTTATATCTAAATTTAAATTCTGATTTACTGTTTGTTGAAATTTCATTATTACTGTCTTGTCTAAGTTTATTACCAAATTATTATTCTCTAGCCAATTTATAACTGATTTTATGTTGGAGTTGTTGAATGTCTGATTCTAATGTATCTAATTGGTCACTGTTGAAAAGTAGAGTGCTGTCATCTGCAAACATTGTCATGGGATAGGTCGATGCTTTTGGGAAGTCATTTATATATATAATAAATAGGAGAGGTCCAAGTATGCTACCTTGTGGAACTCCATACATCACTGTTCTCGGGCTAGATTTAAATGTTGTTTCATGTTTTTTACATATTCTATTAATAACTGTTACTTGCTGTCTATCTTGTAGGTATGATTTAATTAAATTTGATATGTTACCTCTAATCCCGTATGCGTCAAGTTTATTAATTAATATTCTATGGTCTACGCGGTCAAAGGCTTTCGACATGTCCATATATAGAGCCAGAGCCGGTTTTCTTTTATCTACTCTGTTGCTAACGAGTTTTAAAAAATCATAGATTGCCATGTCAATCGACTTATTTTTCCGGAAGCCCTTTTGGCTATCGACAAATAATTTATTTTTCTCGAAATATGAATTGATTTGATTGTATATTACTCTTTCAAATATTTTTGAGAAAATAGGTATCAGTGCTATAGGTCTATAGGAAGACATGTTGTCTTTATTATCTTTTTTGAAAAGCGGTTTTATGATACTAATTTTTAATTCCTTTGGAAAAACACCATGCAAGATGCACATATTGTTCAGGTGACTAAGGACGGGTGCAATTATTGTAGAAACTGTTTTATTAATTGTTGTGCTAATACCATCATATCCAGTGCTGGGAGTATTCTTTAAAGACATAATAATTTTATAAATATCTTGTGGTATTGTAGGTTTCATAAACATGGACGAATTTGGAGTATTTATTGGTAATTTATTATTACTATTTGAACTATTAATTGATTTGACTTGATCCGCAAAATAATTGTTAAAAGCCTCTGCTATATCAAGAGGGTTGGTAAGTATTTTATCATTTAATTTAATTCTCATTGTGGATTGATTTGGTAAATTATGTTTGTTTTTATTATTTATGACTTTCCACGTTGCCATACATCGATTCTTAGCTGAGTGAATGTAACGGTTATTGTGGGCTCTCTGCGTGAGATTGACAATTCTTTTAAGCCGGTTAGACAAAGTTTTGAAGTTTGTTTTATTATGTTCAGTCGGTGATAACCTGTATTTCCATAACAAATCTCTTTTTTTCTTGCTACATAATCTAATACCGCGACTAACCCAGTTTGGTTTTACTTTCGTCGGTATTTTTATTTTAATGTTAGGAAAACATAAGTCATATAGCAATTTAAACCAGTCATAGAACAATTTGAATGCTTTTTCAGGGTCTGTTTCCTCATAAACATCAGAAAATGACAATTGTTTTAAATAGTTTGTGAATTTTTCTATATTTTCTTTTGAGTAGTCCCGTTTTGTACAGTGCCAGTAGTCTAAAAGACACGTTTGTTTAACTGGACATCGTAAAAATTGTGCTGTGTGATCGGATACTGCTAGTTCCAAAACTTCTCCTTTAGCTCCTCGCACGTCGCAAGTCGATATACATATCCATATTTCCTAAACTCATGAACACCTTAGCTTACACAAATTGCTAAACAAGACTAGTGAATTTTGAACCTTTAAGACGTCAATTAAATCCTGGCACTAGTCTTGTTTAGCAATTTGTGTAAGCTAAGGTGTGAAATATGGATATGTATATCGACTTATGAGGCTGACTACAGTCAGTGAGCTGCGTTGCTTGACCCATCTTCCCCTTCATTTTTTTTCTAAGATGGATCAGGTAAATCAACTCACTGACTGTACAACATAACAACACGCTTATATATTCCCGCTTCTAAACCCGAAGGGTTAGGCAAAGCTGTACTGGTAGTAAAAACACATTTCTTGGTTATGGGTTAGTCCCATGAAATGGGGGCGAACCTATTGCCATCCATCGGGCACACATCTAGACTTCAGGCTGCTACTGAAAAGTTCGAGATGCAAGTACTCGATAACTTTTTGCCCGACTCGGAGATCAAAGTCAGGACCTTAGCTTAGCAGTTTTGCTTGCGACTATTGCACTGCCTGACACACTAAGTACTACTTACACTTTAAAACAATCCATTTTTGTAAAATATAAAAGTTTGAGATTAATAATAAAATAACGTTTTACAGCAAGTTTTATCATCTTTCTTTATGAGATTAGTAACATAACATAAAAAAAATATTTCGGAAGTATATCTTTTGCACTTAAAAAGTTACTCCGTTTTTTAAAGACAAAAAAAGGTCGCTGGCTGTTCGGTGTAACATGCTGGTTCGAAGATTTGCACGTTGTACGAATCAAGTAAAGGTAACGCTTTTTAAAGCCTTCTGCCAGTCCTTTTACACGTGCAGTCTTTGGACCACTTTTACGCAGAGGACATACAGCGATCTGCGTGTCCAATACAATAACGCATTCAGAATACTGTTGGGGCGGTCGTGGCGTTGTAGTGCGTCCGGTATGTTTGCGGAGGCGCGTACCGATGACTTTTACGCATTAATAAGAAAAAGGACCGCATCCATGGCCGACCGGCTGCGTACCACCACTAACAGTATTTTGAGCGTGTTCCGAGATAGGTGGGACTCCCCTCTGCTGCGCCACTGGATAAGGATCCACACCAGTTAAATTTCTTTTTGTATTACTAACACTAGTCTTTAAGTAATTTTGTTTTACTAACCCTATGGACGTTTGTCTGAATTAAATAAATTGAAATTGAAAACAGTTTAAATTCTTAATTAGAGAAAAAAACGAAACAAGAAACTTAGTTTTGCAGGCCAGTGTAGACTAACGAGGAAGCCAATTAGTTTATTGTTGTCTAATTCATTAAACCCCAAGATGACACTGGTGACCGCGCTATCATTGGCTTTCTATGGTGTCTCTAAATGACACGATTGAAAGGTTAACACTTACATACATACACATACATAACGTCACGCCTGTAATCCCCGAAGGGCTAGGCAGAGGTGTACCTGGTATTACACCCACATTTCGCCAGTTATGTTTAAGTCCCATGTAATAGGGGGCGAGCCTATTGCCATCAATCGGGCACAAATCCATACTCCGGACTGCTACTGAGAAATCCCAGATAGAAAAACCCAATAACACTTGGCCCGACCCGGGAATCGAACCCGGGACCTCATGCTCAGCAGTAGCGCTTGCGACCACTAGAACAACGAGGCAGTCGAGGCAGGAGGAGAGGCGGGAGGTTAACACTTCTATATCAGTATTCCTTGTTTCCATTTCAGAGCCATGGCAGTATGTCTGACCCTCATGGTTGGTCGTGGCAGTGCAGTCATCGGTATAAACGTCCTCAAACGACTCCTCGACAATAATTGTGAAGCTGCTTTCTATATATTTGGATCTATTGCCATCGGTAAGTCTGCTCGAGTACCTTCTGAGTAGGTTTTCTTGAATTCGTTATTGCAGACAGACATATTATGACAGACATGATGTACAGACTCCAGCACATCGAGTTACCCCAATGTGTCAAATTTCTTTGACAAACAGCATAAGGTTTCATAATTATTCAATTGGGAAAATTTGACACATTGAGGTAACTTGATGTGCTGGCGTCTGTACAATCGGAATTGCCCTTATGAATGACACTGTTTTTGCTGAAGCATTGTTGTAGTAATTTACTTAACAAATTATGTTTATCCGTGAATAAACTTCAACAATTTTTATAAAAGGGCAATGCCCGTTTGCCGAAGAAACTTTTGCCAAATGATGTACAGGCGCCAGCACGTCAAGATACTCCAAACTGTCCAATTTTCCCAATTGAACATAAACCTTATTCTGTTTGTAAAGTTTAAAAACTATCGAAGAAATTTGACACTTTAGGGTAGCTTTATGATTTGGCCTCTGTACATGAATAAAACCACATGAAAGACATTAGGAAACAAAACTTGGTGGGGCTTTTTAGTTAAGTTTACCTACTTTGAAAGTAGTTACATACACATACATACATAAACTCACGCCTTTTTCCCATGGGGGTAGGCAGAAACTACAGAGCGCCAAATGCTACAATTCTTACATACTTCTTTTGCTTCGTTTACATTCATAGATGTTGTCATACACACATGCCGGTTGCGAGTACTACGCACCTGACCTTTCTGAAGAACCTCACCAATAAGGTCTATGTATGTCCTTCTAGGGCGTTCCCTCCCGGCGTTCCCACTTATATCTGCCTTGTAAATACCTTTCGTTAGTCGCCTTTCATCCATCCTTTCAACGATAGAAGACGTTAGATTTGATAGAAGTTACTGAGTACTGAACGTAAATATTAGAATTAAATAATTATTATTATAAACGGCACTAGCCCATTGGGTAAGGCGTTGGACTGGCTATCGAGAGGTCGTGAGTTCGATCCCCACCCATTGCACTATTGACGTGAACCCAATCCAGACACATGCATATTTAGCTTAGCTTGAGGGGTTAACAAGACGATTAGTAACCACAGTATAAATATTAATACAGTAGTACGACGCCTGGAAAAATGCCGACACCTTTTACACGCGTTAGACTTGAATAATACCTCCCGCACTACGAACATCCTTTTGTGCGCAGTGCGGGAGCGGCTTTCTCGCGTCTCGCCCCTCATACCCCGCACGATTGTCCTGTCTAGACGGCTTCGTCGGACGACTGTAGGTTTTTAGACTGAGTTGTTACTGAGCCAAAGCAAAGCGTAGTCACGTCAGCTAGTATGAACGGAATATTTAAAGATTTTATAAGGCTATGAATTCATTTAGAAATTGAAGACCAATTCTTAAGATTTTCTTATATATTTTTTTTACAGGTGGTGGCCTAGTCGGATTTCTTCTGCCTTCAGACGCAAAAATCAAGGAACAGCAAAAGATACTAAACACGTGAACATTCAAAGAATAACATTTTGTTTTTTCGTTCTTAAAAAAGAGCAAGTTAACATTTCTTTCAAGTTTGGTACTTCGAGACATTAAAGATGGTTCTGATAGAGTTGGAGAGGACATCAAGTTTCATCATAATTCATTATCCACATCAATGTAGGTACTAGGGAAATCAACAAAAATAGTATGTTCTAGATAACATGTACACTATATTAATTTTTGTATACCCAGAATCTGATTTTTGATATTGCTATTCGATTTCGTTGCACTTACTCGTTTTGGAATCGTTGTTAAAATCGGCTCCAAAATTCACCAATGCAATGGACCGTACGATGTTAAATAACAGAAATGCATCGCGAACGAATCGACTAGATATCTGTGAATGTTCATTCAAAGAATATTGTGATAAAAGAGATTATATTGTGCTGTTGAAATTGTTTTTATTGTATGATTGTTAAATGAGTAATAAACTGTTTCGTTTAACTTTTGTCTCATTCAATATCGAAAAGCATGTTTCCTTAAGAAAGTATGTCACACGTCTTTGGTGAAATGGCGACCTCCACTGTGAACTAAAAATGGAATCCGTCACCAACATATTATACCGAAAATTTGCCGAAATTCATAAACACGTGGCTCCACTGCCATGTGAACATCGAAGTAATTCGGCTGTTAGATCAAACAATATATTATGTAGTACGAAGACTAAAACCACAGGATTATTAATACAGTAGGACGACGCCTTTGATCTCTGGAAAAATGCCGACTACGTCTACACGCGTTAGCCCTGAATAATACCTCACTAACTACGAACATCGTTTTGTTTGCAGTGCGGGAGCGGCTTTCCCGCGTCTCGCCCCTCACACCCCGCACGATTGCCCTGTCTAGACGGCTTTGTCGGACGGCTGTAGGTTTTTAAACTGTGGTTTTAGTACAGTCTAAAAATCTACGTGCGGGGTGTGAGGGGCGAGACGCGGGAAAGCTGCTCCCGCACTGCGAACAAAACGATGTTCGTAGTGCGGGAGGTATTATTCAAGTCTAACGCGTGTAGAAGTTGTCGGCATTTTTCCAGAGATCAAAGGCGTCGTGTTACTGTATTAATATTTATACTGTGGCTAAAACGAACAAAACTTTTTGAGTTAGTGTAGGTAGTGTAAAATAGTGAAGAAATAATAGTGACAGTGACACACATGTAACATATGAATTAAGTGCTTATATCATCATTACAGCCTCTAAGAAAGTGGAACGGACTTGCGTAGATTGAAGTTACTTATTAGTCTTTTAATAAAGTATATAACTCCGATACGGACGGGATCATGTGTTATGTACAGACGCCAGCACATCAAGTTACCTCAATGTGTCCAATTTCTTTGATCGTTTTTCAACTTTATGGCAAACAGAATAAGGTTCAAATTCAATTGGGCAAATTTGACACATTGGGGTAACTTGATGTGCTGGCGTCTGTACACATCCTGTTCGTATCGGAGTTGTATCCTTTTTACGTGCGCAAAATTCTTCAAGTACGAAATTTTTTAATCAACTTACTTCCCGGTTAGTTGTTCATAATTTTAAGTACAGCCATCTCCTTTTGGGTTTTATTTGTGTATTTAAGTTGTAGTTAAAAGATTCAACATTGGTTGCAGACACGTGGCAGTGTACAACACAACGAACTAATTTTCAATATTGAATGGAAAACTTAATTATCTAATTACGTTGGTAGCACTTATGGGATTACTATGACACACCATATCTATTCATTATATTTTGTTCTCAGCGGTGTACATAACATATTTACTTAATACAAACATACGCTATCTGATAATAGTGTCATCTCGGAAATTAGGGTTCCGGGGGATTTTGGGGAATGGTTCACTGTTAGATAATGATTAACGGTCGGACGATGAGATCACATCCAAGTTTGAAACATTACTACATTGCTGTTATGTTTGTTTCAAGTCGATTTTTACGCTTAGGCTTGTTAATGTAACAATTTTATCAGACTGGAATTTTCAATGGCTACTCTTATGAATGCTTCTTTCCATATTATTGTCTTTGATCGTTTCATCACCACCAAACCCCAACTTTGTTTATACACTAAGAACCTAAATCACTCATGCTTGTAAATTCAATTTGATCAAACAATACAAAACAATTACTCTTTAGTGTTCATGAAAAATAAAAACAACGTGAACATGTATGTGTATGTGTGCCTAATAGCGGAGATACGTTTTAAATTGTACTGCAACGTAAGATTTGCAGGAGGCAGTAAGTCAATGGCTGCGTACTTGGTTCATATTTTGTTTTGTGACAGTTGTCCGTAGATGACGACATTTTAAAAGTTGTGAACTTCGAAATTACCTGTCTAATATTTCGCTGTTTCTGCTAATTTACCAATTATTATTAAAACAAATGATTACATGTAATGTATCGTACAACATATTGATTATGCAGATTAATAATTATTATTATTATCACAACACTTAATGAATCGTTTAAAATATCATTTTCATTGATAAATTAACCAAAACGGGTACTTCAGACGCATAGCCTTAACCGGAGGTTGTTCTGGATGGGTTATAGAATTCGCCATAAAGTAAATTCGTCACATTTCGTAAACTACATACATTGAAAGTCTGTTCGCCACTTCAGTGCTTTTATTTCAATGTCCTACGGAACCAAATGTCTAACAAGATGAAACGCTTGACTTAAATAGTTTTTTATTATAAAATGTGTCCGTGACAGTGGCAGGCGCAGTAACTGCCACGATACTGGTGTGATAATAATGTTACAAATATAATATTAAATTAGTTTTTTAGTAAATAGTTTTAGTGAAATATAGTGCAAGATGACGGTGAAGACGAATAAGGTGCCATTTGAAGAGGCGCTGGATTTGACAGGTAAGATGTAACATTTAACATAAAATCACGCCTGTAATCCACAAAGGGCTAGGCAGAGGTGTACCTGGTAGAACACCTACATTTAGCCAGTCATGTTTAAGTCCCATGTAATAGGGGGCGAGCCTATTGTCATCAATCAGGCCCAATACCAGACTCCGGGCTGCTACTGAGAAATCCCAGATGGAAAAACTTAATAATAGGTCAGATATATTAGATCTAAATATTAATAAGCTGCACCATGACTGGCCACCCTTTGTAACACCCTATATATGTAGCCCTTAGAGTAAAAATGTGTTAGTTTTTATCGTGTAGTACCTACAATTTGTGTTCCTCACTCGTCATCGAATTATAGGCAGAACAGCTATATTGTGCGTGCAACCAGTAATTTTAATGAGATATGCAAGCGACATGATTTGGATCCTTTTCTAACTAGTGTGAACTCTGCAAGAAGGTGCTTAGGCCTCCAATTTTTTAAGTGACAGCGGTTATTTTAAGCAGTTTTCTTTTTGCTTTTGTCTTTTTTTCTTTCTTTTATCAATTTGAGTCGAGTGCTGTCTGTGATCGCGCCTTATTTGATTTATGATTGTAAACCTACACGCGAGGACTTGTAATTGGCTTTCTGGTGACTATTACTTTCTTATTTGTTGTGTTTTTGTTAGCTGTAAGTCCTAAATAAATAAATAAATAATTAAATAAAGAGTAAGTATTATATTCCACCTCCTGGTAAAAGCGTAGGTGAAGTGAAGGCAAGTAAACTGTCATCCCATATTAAAGCTAAGAGATTGACAGTTTACTTCACGCATATTTTTTACGGAATAGACGGCCTGGGCATCTAACAATTAGTGTAACCCAAAGAGATTTATAATACTATAGAGCGGGCATGTCAAGGAAATGTCATAGAAAAACTTTGATCCCATGTCTCAGTAACGCCATCTAGAATAATATATGAATATTGGAGCGGCAGCGGAGTGTACCTACTACAAAAAACTCATAGACTTGTATCCAGCAGGACACACTTTTACGGACGAAAATTTTTTTCGTGATGTCCGGTCTATAGGTATTGAATGTCTTTGGCGTAACCAAAGGGATGTCGTGTTACTAAGTTACTGGGTTGTAGATCTCAGAAAGGCAGATGTTTCATGTATAACGATGACTGGCCTGTTGGTCTAGTATAGTGACCCTGACTGCTATGCCGGAGGTCGTGGGTTCGATTCCCACCCAGTACAAATGTTTGTGTGATCAGTACGATCATTTGTTCTGTGTCTGGCTGGGTGTAATTTATCTATAATATGTATGTATTTAGAAATATTGTTTATCAGTTGTTTAGTACCCATAACACAAGCTCTCAAGCTTAACTTGGGGCTAAATGGCGTTGTGTGAAAAGTTGTGGAATATTTATTTATTTGTGGAACAATTATTTATAACAGTGATATTCAGCTGTATCTGGTAAGACTGGCAGCCGATCCCAACATATATTAGACTAGCAGATATCACGCAGTTTCACCCGCGTTGTTCCCGTTCCCGTGGGAATACAGGGATTAAAATTATATCACCCGGGGATAGTGTGGCTTCCCAACGGTGAAAGAATTTTTCAAATCGGTCCAGTAGGTTCGGAGCCTATTATATATTCAATGCAAACAAACAAACAATCTGACATTTTCTCTTTATAATATTAGTATAGATAGGATAAGGTTGATAATGACACCGGCTGGTCGAAGAAGGATTTGTATGGGTTGGAAGAAGAACACATACACAAACAGCTTCACACCAATGCAAAATAATGAACAACGTGTTTTTATTATTATTGCTAAGTCAATTGGGAACGTGAAAATAAGAAATTGTGTTGAAATATTGCAACACATTATTTAATTTACCTACCACTGCAGTCTGTTTCGTGCTAGAAAGATTTGCAAGACTCGTGAAAAATCAATAATGTACTTGTGTGCAGATTTTTTTGACTGGCCTGTTGGTCTAGTAGTTAGTGAGCCTGACTGCTATGCCGGAGGTCGTGGGTTCTATTCCCACCCAGGACAAATGTTTGTGTTATGTGCACGATAATTTGTTCAGTGTCTGGGTGTAATTTTTCTATAAAAAGTATGTATTTAGAAATATATAAGTATGTCAGCCCAAACTGTCAAATTTTCCTAATTGAACCAGAATCTTGTGGTGTATGTAATAAAGTTGAATTACTATCAAAGAAATTTGACATATTTAGGGTAATTTTATGTGCATATGCATATCTAACACGTGATCTATTGTGGATTTATAAACAATAACGAATCTAATTCAATCAAATCCAAAACGTGAGCAATTTACATTTAATATGCCTATTGTTATACATTTATTTATGTAGAAATGGCGTTGTAGAACATACCAACTCGGTCACAATAATATGGTTTCGACAATTTGCAACATTCGATGCGGTACCTACAAAGTTCACCGAAAAATTTGAAAACTATAGCTATTGCAGAAAAATTAAATACAGTATTGAGCAGATAGGTGATAGCACTGGTGGCGTTGCACTGCTCTTTTTTATCGTCCAGGATACTTAGATATCCCAGGAAACTCCTGGATAATGATTATGTCTAACATGTTACCTCTATTTATTATGTACTAGCAGACGTCCCGTGGTTTCACCCGCGTAGGTCCCGTTCCCTTTTGAATACAGGGATAAAAAGTAGCATATGTATTAATCCAGGGTCTCGGCTATCTCCATGCCAAATTTTATTAAAATCCATTCAGTAGTTTTTACGTGAAAGAGTAACAAACATCCTCACAAACTTTCGCGTTTATATTATTAGTGGGATTCATGTTGGTAAAGCTAGGCCTGCCTTTTCATTATTTAGGGTGACTAGTAATTAGTGACGAATACTTTAACCACGTGATTGTATTCATGTTTTCAATAAACTTTCCCAAATAAACTTTTTTTTATACATAATATAATAACTTATAACACAATAAAATAACACAAACGCTGTTTGAAATTCTCGCGCGCGCGCCTGTGATCGATCACAGTAGGCACGAATCGGCACAATCTATCAGCTGATAGTCTGACCTCGGGAAGGACGAAATCTACCAGTACCTAGTAGTAGCATCACACGCTCCCCGGCACCCCCACCGCTCTCGTTGTGACGACATCTCGTTGACGTAATATAATTAATTAAAAGTTAATGAGTTAAAACAAAAGTTTCATTGGGAAAGTTATTCGTAATTATGAGTACAATCACGTGTTGAAGTATCGGTCACTAATTACCTGTCACCCTATACATATATACACTATACAGTCCTCTTCCGTGCTTCGGAAAGCACCATTAAGCTGTTGGGTCCGGCTATCATTATTGGAATTCTGATGCAGTAATGGCTTAGTGATGTGACATCGTCCTCGTAAACACCGTGAGGAAACCGGCAAGCCACAGGGATATTAGCTAAGTTCATGGGATCGGGATCCATGGGTTCATCAAATCTCTGCAGGTATCATCTTAGTCGCTTACCAAGAATACGAAGTACTTGGATATTTTTTTTTTACTATTATTTTGTAGACTAGCGTTTTCTAACCACTATCTCACTAGATGTAGCCATTGATAGTCTTTACAAGAGAAAAAAAATGTTTTTATTATCTTAAATCTACATAATATACAATTAAGTTGCAGGGCCGGCTTCCCAGAAAGTAATCCGAAGACTTGTGATGGGATAAACCTCGCTCTTCCTCGATTAATTTACACATTTTTTATAAAACCAATAAAAAGAAAAAAGAAAATTGTATATGGCTGTGTGTGAAAACTAGAGTGTGTTTTGTGTAAATGTGTTTTTATACGTGTGGTTTTGAGTATGTGAATGTATATTTTGTGTGTAGGTATGTGTGTGTATGAGTGGGTGTGTGTGTGAGTGAGCGTGTGTATGTGTGAGTGAGTGTGGAGGTGTGCCGGGGTGTGTGTGTGGTGTGTGTATGAATGGGGGTGTGTTGGTGTGTGTGTGTCTGTGTGTGTGTGTGTGTGTGTGTGCGTGTGTGTGTGTGTGTGTGTGTGCTGGAGTGTGTGTGTGTGTCTGTATGCATGACGTTTAACCCAGAGTCGCCAAAATGCCTTCCACGGCATCATATCACAAGTAATATAAATAAGTAAATATTCCACAACTTTTCACACAACGCCATTTAGTCCCAAGTTAAGCTTGAGAGCTTGTGTTATGGGTACTAAACAGCTGATAAACATACATAAATATTTCTAAATACATACATATTATAGATAAACTCCAAAAATATGAACCCCAAAAGTCTAACCACCAGTCAAACCAAAGGGGTATCATGTTCCCTAGCCTTGAGTTTTGAAGCTCAGATTGACGGATACTCCATTATTATTTAGCTGCATCCGGATAGCCTAGAAGCCAAACACAAAGTGGTTTCAAAAATGGTAGTTTAACTGCTGGATAAGTTGGATGAATCTTGTTACTACGTAAGATAAACTCTAAGCATATTGCGTGCATGGCGAAGTGTGATGTTTGGCAAGGTTTGAGTTTACATTAAGAAGAAATACTGAAAACTAACTGTAGTCGTGTAGCACTACTTTTTATTATTACACTTGGTTAAAAAAATTAAGTACCTAGTTCCTGAAAAGATTATGTCGACCATGAACCATGAACTTGCTACTCATACTTTATAGCTTGGATAAGAACAAACAGAACAGTGGTCAATTTCTTTACTTCTATATTTAGGTGCAATAAACGTAAGAATTCTACGTTCTTCTAGTTTTTTAATGAATGAAAATACCAAATAAGTACTATAACGAATTATAAAAAAGCACTTCTTTAGCAGTCGATTTATTAATTCATCTTCAATTTAAACAAAGCGATATGGCGCAGTTTATAGATAATATGAACGTCACGATGACGCATCAAAAATCTTAAATAATATGTGTGCTATAACACCATTGATATATTTAGTTTTCTTATCAAAATCAAATAAATATACTTAGCTTATTATGTCAAGAATTACACGTGAATACGTTCCTAGTGTTTATTTTATATTATGTTAAAACAATGTGAGTAACATTTTGTGTAGCAAGCAGGTGATGAGTCTTTATGACACGTTGTTTGCTATACGGTATGGCATGGAGGCAAATTAAATCCATTAAATACTTACTAAATCTCTTTGCATGGAGGCTTATACTCTTTTAACATTCCCGGAGACTGACAGACAATGGAGTTACTGTGTGGCTATAACTTCAGAAATATGCAAACAAAACATTATTATTCCTAATTGACACATTAATTTTAATTTAGCTGAATTTGTATTATCCTAGCAACATTATGACAACTTGTTCTATTTTTTTTTTTTTGTATAATTAATAATGTAGTGTGGCAGTTGTCTTAGTTCAATCGTACATTAAAGCGCCACCTAGCTTTTGTTAAGCTTTTTTCCAAACTGTTTATACAAGACATAAACATGTTCAATTTGGTGGTGGGTGGCAAGGCTCTTTATCTACATCTCTTATCTCGGCTCTTTATCTCTTTATCTCTATCTTGGCCTATTAGTTACATATGTATATACAAATGCTCCAAAGCCTTCACGTTTTGCTATGGTAGTCGGGTAAAAAGTACTTTTTATTTCTATATTTTCTACAACGACTTCACTAACCTTCAAGATCAGTATGTTGTTATGGAAGCCCCCAAAGTGTCACCACACTTTGGGGGCTGCGCAAGACTCTGCGTTACTTAACTCTTAATTAAAAGTTCATTAACACCTAAAACTTTGTCTAACTTCCAGGGTTCAGTCGCTACAACCTGTGCACGTTCGTGCTATGTTCCAGTTTCATCATCGGCATGACCTTCGAAATCTTCTCCGTGTCCTACCTGGTGACAGCCAGTTCCTGTGAGCTTGGAACCACCAGCACTCAGCAGGGCCTGGTGGCATGCGTGCCTTTGATGGGTAAGTCTACTATTACCGATTGAAAGCACATTCGATAGCTGAACGTCTGGCACCGTGTCTCAGTTGTCTTATACAATTAGTCCATTGCACTGCGTGTTATAATGTATTTTTTCACACTCACAAGTCCCTATAAATTTATTAGAAAACCCGTGATATGCAGCATCATTCTGCTTATTTAAAATTGACTTCTAAAATGCACCGAATAATTATATAGAAAGCATATTATATTCTTTAAGTTTCTTATAAAACTGTTGCCATATATTACAAAATGAACTGCTCCCTGTCACTACTTAGGTAATTATGATTATATCTTTTTTGCTTCTTCCAACCGTTCTATTTCTGTAAGCATATCTTGTGAAATCTTTTACTGTTAATTTAGTGGATATGACAACATACCATTATTTCTTTATTTCCAGGCACGATTGCTATGTCCCACGTATGGGGTTATCTCGCAGACACTAGAGGCAGACGGAAGATCCTCATTGTCTCCATGACGCTGACATACGTGGCTGGTACTTTAGCTGCCTTCTCACCTAACTGGATTGTGTTAGGCTTGCTGAAATTATTATCATCAGCGTCGTAAGTGCTTTATTTACTCTTTTCTTCGTTATCAAAGCTAAGTATAATTATGCAGGAATGAGCTATATGATCAATTAACTGTAAAGCCTTGTGATTTGTGAATTGTGATGCTACACTTAATAACCAGTAAAAGTCATTAATTGCCGAGCCTTCTTCCCACTATGATAGGATCAGTTTTAAGTTTAATCGGATGCAGCAGGATACCAATGTTTTTGCTTGGAGCGACTGCATATTTGACCTTTATAGCACAGAAACTGGGTAACGCGATACTTGCTTAGACTGGTGGGAAGACTTTCTGGGTTCTAACTATCAAAGATCTTTCGATGACAGTCGGGACCAACCGGGGTGAGTGTGCTCTAGAGCTCCACGAGCTCATTCCACCATCTCCTTTCTTCCATCGGGAATCCAGACGTACCTACTGCAGGTTATCACCCATTCCTTGTAGATGTTCCACACATTCGCACGAAGCGCTTTGCCTGTTCCTTCATTATGCGCACAGCCAAGGAGTGGAATTCCCTGCCTGCATCAGTGTTCCCGAGTTCATATGACCCCAATCTGTTTAAGTCGCGAGTTAATAGGCTTCTTATGGGTATAAGCTCGTTCCATCGTCAACCTCATCTCGACCTCAGGACAAGATTGAGGTCAAGAGTAGACCCATATAAAAAAAAAAAAAAGTTTGGCTGTTATTAATAAGCTACTAACTACTTGTACAGCAGTAACAATATGAAGCATTATTTTATATTCACAGTGTGTCTGGTGGCTACGCATTATCAGTAACGCTGTTGAGTGAATGCACACCTATGGCGAGAAGGAGTTCCCTGGTGTTATTGACCACTACAGTCCACTTGGTGTCCATGGGGGTTATGGCAGGTATGTTAATTCTATTATATAGCTTAGATAAACCTCTCGGTTTCACAAGTCGTGGCAAACTTGTCGGGAAATCTGTGAATGCTGTTTTTTTGGTTTTTTTTTATTACTGATAGGCACGCGTTTGACCACTATCTCACCTGATGGTAAGCGATGATGTGCTCGACGATGAAGCACGCTTGCCTAGAAGCAACCTGTTCACTCTTGACTTGAAGACCCCTAGGTTGTAGCTATCACAAACAATTCCACTCTTTGGCTGTTCGCGCAATGAATGTGTTTCCATAGCGTTTAGTACGTATGGTTGGCATATCTACCATGTACCGCTGGCTGTTTGGTTTATTTTTAAAAATAATGCATTGTTTTTGTTTTCTTTAAATTAAATAATTTATTTAGATCATTTAAAGTGATATCCCTTCAAATCCCACTCAGTTTTCTCACCCTATATGTACACTTATGCCTGACCCTTCGGAGTATACAGGCGTGATATTACGCGATGTTTCTTTACATGTCATTTTGAGCAAAAAATTATACGAATGATACGCTCAATAAAAATATAACTTGATTGTTCCAAAATAATAATAAATAAGTAGGTACCTATAATTAAAGTTTATTTAAGCACAATAACACAAGACAATAGGTACAATAAGTAACACGATGATAGCTGCAAAATTATACCTAAACAGTAGCGCAGATACCAACGCCCTTCTTCAGATACAGAACGAAAGTAGTTCCATGTCAAAGTAATAATTAATCCATGATTTATTTCAGTGATAGCAATACCAGTCCTACCACTGACGTTCTCCTACTACATACCGATCCTGGACATACACTTCAACTCTTGGCGTGTCCTGGACCTTATATTTGCCGTACCGTGCGCCATCAGTGCTTTTGGATGTTACTTTACCTATGAAAGCCCAAAGTACCTGGTCAGTGTTGGCAGAGAAGAAGATGCACTCGAAGTTTTGAAAGGAATATATACCATGAATACTGGGAAAAGCGCTGAGAACTATAAGGTTTGTAGATTGTATTAAAACGTGCAGGGTTGGCTGATAGAATAAGACATCATAGTTATTTTTTACACTATTGCAATCTGTCCTAAAACATTAAGCCACTGCGTTGAGTCTATTATTTTATGTATTAATATTATGAGAGAGCTTCCATTTGTGCTCGTAGCTCTCATCTCTCTATGCATATTCATAATCAACTAACTATTAACCATTATTGATTATGTTTTCAGGTCGATGCTTTAGACTTAGATGAGGAACATTCTTCAGCACTACACAAAGGTTTCTGGGGATCCATTGCAGCGCAGACACTTCCGATGATTAAGCCACCATTGCTCAAGCATACAATACTTCTATCTTTTCTATTCGTCATCAGTTATATCACGTAAGTATCATTGCAAGTATGAAATGCAACAGAGAGATTACAATGCAGATCTTATGTGAGTTACCATTTCAATCATAGTTATTTGAACCACTAAAATGCAGATTGGTTGAGGACCTAACATCTAACAGTAGAAATGATTTGGATCATAACACTTCTGTTAAATTCATGGACCTTAGTCCATGAATTTTACAGAAGTGATATGGGCGTACAGATGTTCCATACAATTCCATGCCAACCTAATGGCGGCGATGCCAATGTTAAGTTCAAAATGGCTCAAGTTTTGTGAAGTACAACAAATGATTAGGATACGATAAGATACATACACTTAATGTGTAAAACTCCTAAAAATAAAGAAAGAGAAAAAAAAAACACTAAGTAAGATGATTTTTTCTGTTTTTCTTTCCAGAATGAACGCTTTCTTCGTATGGTTGCCTTTCATTGTAAATGCCTTCATGATATCGGTAGTGGGAGGCGAGAGGCATCTCACCATATGTGAGATGATCAGGCTCACCGCAAACACGACATCTGTCCAAGAGGTAAGGTTTAGGTGAAGCTAAAATGATTTTGGAAATTGCGTTATGGAATTCAAATGCAATTGGGCAGGAATGGCTGGTGGAGTAGAGTTGTGGCCGAGTGGCATTCAAAAAACGGCAAGAGAAGTGTTGGTCGTCCGGCGCCGAGATGGGCATACGACAATGCTGACATTGCAGGAATATCATGGATAAGGGTCCCACAAGGACGTCAAGCTTGGTACAGGCAAAAAGAGGCCTATACCCAGCAATGAGTGAAGTTGACCTGTGGACGATGATAATGAAAATCATTTTGGTCTTTTGGGGATAATTTATACAATGAATTGGTTTTAAAGGTCTGCTTATGTTAATTGTTTGACTATGATTTCAGGTTCAAGACTGTTCGATGAACACCGAAGCGATGACGTTAGTATTCGGTATCACTCTTGTTTTGGGTTTCTGCAACATTTTCATGAGCAGCATCATCACCTGCATTGGTAGGAAGCGACTCCTGATTAGTATACAGGTATACGTAATTTAAAACAGTTATCATTTTGTTAATGTTATTTTTTGCTTTCATAAATTGCTAACTAACAAAAATTGAAAAGAGTATGCTTAGATGGTTTGGTCACGTTGAAAGGATGAATGAAAGGCGACTAACGAAAGGTATTTACAAGGCATATGTAAGTGGGAACGCCGGGAGGGGACGCCCTAGAAGGACATACCTACATGGACCTTATTGGTGAGGTTCTTCAGAAAGGTCAGGTACGTAGTACTCGCAACCGGCGTATGTGTATGACAACATGTATGAATGTAAACGAAGCAAAAGAATGATGTTAGAATCGTAGTATATGGCGCTCTGTAGTTTCTGCCTACCCCAATGAGAAAAAGGCGTGAGTTTATGTATGTATGTATGTAATTGCTAACTAGTTGGTCTAGTGATTGCACGTGCTATTGCTGAGCATCAGGCTCCCTCGGGGTTCGATTCATGACTCGGGCAAAGCGCTATACAAAAAAATACGCAAATATTTATTTCCTTATAACAATATTTCTTACATTAGTTGATGATTGGAGTCTCCTTTTAAGCCAATAATGCCTGTAGTAGGAGACTCCGCTCTTCCATAATTTATTTTCTTAACAATATAATCCTAATATTCTCCTAATAGGTATGTTATGAATGTATATGAGAGGTTAATGGTAAAAGTTGAGTGGCGTATAATGGATGATGATTTGTGTAATTTGTGGAAATTCTCAGTAGTAGTCTGGAAGCTGGATTTAGCTCGCCTCTTGATGAGACTTAAGCAAAACTGGCAAAATGTGTGTGTACCTACTACGAGTACCTACACCTCTGCCTAAACCCTTCGGGGATCACAGGTCCATGTCTATATGCTTTAAGTAATTGCTTTAGTTAAGCCATTTTTAACGGGTCTACTCTCATCCTTAATCTTGGCCGTGAGGACAGAGACGAGGTCGACGATAGAACGAGCTTACCCAAAAGAAGCCTGTTAACATGCGACTTAAACAGACTGGGGTCATATGAACTTGGGAACACCGATACACGATTTTCCTCAAGTTTAGCGCTATCTACATGGATGGTGCTTTCTTCACCGTTAGTTTCTCAACTGTTTACTAAATACACTTTTTCGTTTCCTACAGATGATTTCTGGAGTGGCAGCTTTGGCCCTCAACAGTAGCCCATACTGGATCTTGAGCGCTATCCTGCTCATGGTCTACTTGTCTGCCATCTTTAACTTCGGCTTCATGAACACGTACAGTGTTGATGTCTTCCCCACATACGTTAAGTAAGGTTTTCAGTAAAAGTTATTTTTTTAAATATAGTAGAAGTCATAAGTACCTATAATATTTTGAAACAATATACATAGCGTACCAAATTTGTAAAATAAAACAATACTGTTATAAAATGACTATCGACAAACAACAACACAATACAATAGACAACAACAACACTTAACAACAACAACAGTTAACTATAATCGGTCGGTTGGTTTCGATCGTATACTATAGGATATACCCAATTTGCATTACTATCTAGCCTAGATTAACTAATAAGTAATTTAAATACATCTTAAACTGCTATGAAACTATAAAATTTAAGAAATTGTCGAAAAACGTCTTACTTGTTCACTATAAGTTTATGGTAAGACATTTGATTCATGTGTTTTTTGTGAGATTCAGCAATTGCACGTTAGTAAAAGAGTTATGTTTAATTTACTTGCACTTATTCTAAAGTGTACAATAGTGAATTAAAAATAGGATATTGGACATTGAATTACAATTGTCGTTTATTAAGCAAATAAAGTATAGGTCTCGCTGACTCCGAAACTAAGCATAACCTGTATCTGTATCTTCAGAGTCCGTCATCTGTTCCTATTTAATTTGAGGTCTAGTTATAAGTTTATTCTTTTACGCTTCAAAAGCATTGAAGTTATCTTTGTTTAATTTAAATGTATCCTTTAATTTTGTTACTTTTGTCTTAAATAGCTTTAAAAGTTTTGTCTTGTTAATTTTCAGGGCTATGGCAGTCTGTCTTACCCTGATGGTTGGTCGTGGAAGTGCTGTCATCGGCATCAATGTACTCAAGCAACTCCTCGACAACAATTGTGAAGCAGCTTTCTATATTTATGGATCAATTACTTTTGGTGCGTATGACTAATTATTAAAAGTAGTAAAGTATGTATTAGACAGTTTTTACGTAAAGATTCCAACCGTACATATTCCAAAATTCCATTGAAGATATTGGCAAAGCTATGAGTGACCTTAGACAAACTTGACATAGGATTTATAATCTGAGTGCAGACCTAAAAGTTAGAAGCATTTATTTTAATCTTCTGATTAGCTTTTTCCCAACTATGTTAGGATTGTTAAAAGCAGCTGAATAACATATTTTCTATGCAGCAATTGCAGCACGAAAGCCCGTAGAAATACTGATAAGCAGGCCTTTGAGCTTCTTACTACCCGTGACGACTGTCATGGATAAACTTATACCAGCCGGGTCCAATGGCTTTATGTGCCTTCCGTAGTACGAATCGATCTCGTATGTAATGGATGATCACCCATCCAAGGACCGGCCTCGGCCAGCGTTGCTTAATCAGGATAATCGAACAATTTAGCTTTTAATTCCTTGCTATGAGCTTGAGGATATGAGCGTTGGTGCTTTATTAATTAAACACCTACCTATGGTCTCAACCTCATTATAGTATGGAGCGTTTTTATGAAATGGCGGACTTTTTTAGTGGTATAGTGGTCGCAATTGCTAATTTAATGATGGGCATGATCCTCGGGTTCGATTCCCGGGTCGAGCAGTGTTATTGAGTTTTTCCATCTGGAATTTCTTAGCAAAGTCTTTACTTGTGCTCGATTGATGGCAATAGGGTCGCCCCTTTAACATGGGACTCTAACGTAACTGGCGTAATGTGGGTGTATCTACTATAGGTACACCCCTACCTAACTCTTCGAGGATTGCAGGCGTGATGATGTGTTATTTAGTGATATGTGTATAAATAATAAAAACCTACGTGAAAATCTGTAATTGGCTTTGTGTTCCTTATTTAATTGTTAACCATCTTTTACTGCTGTTGGTTTTCCTGTCTAAAGATAAATAAATAAATAATATGTATTTGTTTCCAGGTGGTGGTTTAGTCGGATTCCTTCTACCTTCAGACGAGAAGATCTTACAACAGAAGAAAGCTTTAAAAACTTGAAATTAATCTTAGGGAAGCATGGAAAGTGCCTGTCATTATTTACTCATAATGAATCAATGTTCAATTTGCAATATTGTTGCTAATATTATTGGTAAGGCGCTAGAACCAAGTACAAAATTATTTTATCTAAAAAATAGGTTAGACACGGTGATTTTTCAAATAGTTTAACAACGGTTTTTTATTTTATTTATTTTGTTGTTATAATTAATTTTTATAGTAAATGTTTTTGTTATTTGTGATACAAAAATAAGAGATCCATTAACTTAACGTGTTGTGAGTGTTATTTAATTTTTAGTTTGTTTTATTTATGTAAAATAAATTAATTGTATTTAAGTGAATTGTTTGTTTCATTTTAGGTAACTTACAATATGTAAAATTATCGACTTAACTTCATAAATCAATCTGAAAATAAATCAAAACTACCCTCAATAACTATTAATTCTTTACCAATCCAAACCGATCTCTCGCTCATTTCGATCACCGCTTAGCCGGCGCGTGCGCAACCATGTCCGATATTCCGTGATTTTGAACCTATAATTTAAATACTTTTACTAAGTGGTTGAAACCATTTGTGTTTTCAGAAAATTAAAGCTATTATCATGAGTTTGTACGAGTTTATTTTGCGTTTGTTCGTGTATGTGGTAGTAGTGTGCCCCGTTATATTGTCTGCCCATGCGCATGATAAGAACTATTTGTCACATGGACAAGGTAAGAATTTTTGAAGCATTATGATGCAAATGGTGATAAATCAAAAAGAAATCCTTACAGATATTACTTTATTTAAATCAAGTCAAATCATACATATTTATTTCTGTAAATAGGTTCATACAAACACATTTACGTGTAATTTTTAACTAGACGGTGTTTCACTAAGAACTCGGAAAGAAACTCAGAGGTCACAGTCTCTTTTAAAGTCCAGACATCTTGGTTAAATCATAGAACCATGCAGTTAGTGTCTGAAATGGTTTTTTTGAGGAAAGATCCACCCAGATATGAGGGACTTAAACTGAGTGTTATGGTGTGTGCGCGTAGATGTGGAGGAATAAAGAAGACCTCGTAAGAAACGATTTGAGCTGCTTATTGATTTATTTACTCCGATGGTCCTATAGTTTACCATTTTCTGGCATCGCATATACCTATAGATACAATCCAACACTGCACATGTAACCAGGCACGCCCTTTATACCAGGCTTATTTTTAGTCAGCTGCCTTTGGCTTGAGTTTTACTCTCAATGCCGGTAGCTATAATATAGCTACCGGCATTGAGAATATAACTAGCTGTTAGCTAGGACACTCCGGTAATCTTCTACACTAACTTCTATACTAATATTATAAAGAGGTAAAATTTGTAAGTTTGTAAGTTTCTATGTAGGGGGTAATCTTCGGAACTAATGATCCAATTTAAAAAATATATTGTACTGGTGGAAAGCTAAACTATTCCCGGTGGACATAGGCTACTTTTTATCCCCGTATTCCCACGGGAACGGAAACTACGCGGGTGAAACTGCGTGACGTCTGCTAGTATATTACATTAGTAGTAAATAATTCAATTCGTAAATAGTTTCTTTATCGCATTAGGTCAGCCTGTTAAGATAAATAAGTAAGTAAGGTTCTAGATAAATAAATAAATTTAAATTGATTGATTTATAATTTTAACTGATTATGCTGTATTTTAAGTAGGTAGGTACTTCTAACTTATCAGACAGACGTGTTGCTGGGGAGTTTGTTCCGCCACTTCTTTTTCCCAGCAAAAACACTAGGAAGTTTAGTCATTTTGGAGGACTGTTTTTTATAATTAGGCCCTTCAAAAAGTGCTGATCCTAAGCCAAATTTCAATAAATGTCTTTTTATTTTGATGTTGAGTCAGAATTGGGAGGGTAATAAGCGTAGAGGTAGACAAAGAAACTGTATGGTTTGCGTCAAAGATAAAATGGGTAAGTCAGAGGATAAATATAAATGAAGGTACCTATAAAAGAACAAGACTAGCTGCCTTGATTTTAAATACATTCAAAGCAAAGTCAAATCATTTATTTGCTTTAAATACATTCAAAGCAAAGTCAAATCATTTATTTGCTTTAAATACATTCAAAGCAAAGTCAAATCATTTATTTGCTTTAGGCCATTACTTACAAGGCACTTTTGAACATAACACGACACACTGACCAAGTATTCATTAGTGTATTAAAAGACTTAAAGGTAATAAGAATAATTAAATAGAAAAAGTAGTTGCAAATCGGGAGTACCGACAGAAGTAAAAATTTGAAGAATTACGTGTGACGATCTATGTACAGATGCCAGCACATCAAGTTACTCCAATGTGTCAAATTTTCCCAATTGAATATGAATCTTATTCTGTTTGACATAAAGTTGAAAAACGATCAAAGAAATTTGACACGTCTGTACCTACGTATATATGTACATACTTACTTACTCTATAGTAGCTGTGGTACTCGTAGGTATACCGTAACGATAATAGTGTAGCAAGTTCAATGGTTTTTTTCCCATCTTAAAAATGCCCAACGCGCCTTAAGATTTCACTTCAAAAATTGTGATTTCATTAATATTATTAAATCCCGACCAATAACATAAAAGGCACTTTTTGGACTTTTCACATGTACAGACGGTAGCACATCAAGCTACTCTAATATGTCAAATTTGTGTGATAGTTTTTCAATTTTATTACAATCAGAATAAGGTTAATGTTCAATGTTCAATTAATGTTCCTTCTATTTGTGACATCGAACTACAATTCCCTAATGAATATTATTTTACTTACCTATTGTTTATTAGTTTGCATGCAATTGATACATATTATTTTGTATAGCTAAACATGTGGACTTAAGATTTTGACTGTAAAACTTTATACCATGTTTAAGGCAAATAAAGACTAACTTACTTACTATTGGGAAAATTTGGCAGTTAGGGGTACAGACATATAATATGTTTGTACCCCTAACTGTAAAATTAGATGATAATAATAAAAAACTACATCATACTATACAATTTACAGAGCACAATCATTATAAAGAGCCTCCCTGCGCCATTTGTCCCCGTCATGGCAAATGCGTGCCGAAAGTGCTATGTCCAGCACATGTGAGAGCCAGTTCCTATAACCCAGCCTGTCATCTGGAAGGTACTGTTGGAGTATGCTGCTTCACTGGCAGTGGACATGCAGGTAAGATATAGAATATACCGTACCGATACGGTACAAAAAATACCGAGTAAAACTATAGGTAGGTGAAGCGAAAGCAAATTGAGCTGATATCCTTCATAATACCAATGCTAGGCATTGATAGTTCACTTCACTCAAGGTATCGGCTGGTTACAAAGCCTTAAGCCCAGTAAAGTTTTTCTGGAGGTAGCCATTTTAAATTTGACTTGCCGAAGTAACAGTGGTTTGGAAACTATGTGACACAAAAAATAACTAAGTAAATAAAACCATATAATCGTATCTATCAATAGCAGCTTAATTTTGTTACCTACTATTTAATAGACTAACTTTAGGAAACTGTTCCCCCAGCGGAATCGGAACGCCGCTCCCGCGCAGCAACGGCGATCAGCGCAGACGACGTCAAGTCTTCTCACTCACAGGCGCGTCAGACGTTATCTCAATGGATAACCATAGCTGCTAAACTTCTAGAACACTCCATGCACACCATTGTCAATACCACCTCGCCTAGTTATGGACACCATTTGGTAAGACAGTATTTTAAATATCTGAAAGATGCTTATAATAGCAATACCTAATCATTTTATTTAAAGATTCACAGACTCATTAGTTTAAACAACCATTAACACATAAGTAAACTTATCTCTTTACGATCTTTATTAACTTTTTAACCCCACTTCTGATATACCTAGTTAAACTAACTTTAGAAACGGAAATGCTAAAACAAAGGCTTAATTATTTTTAGTATTCTGCAGAGAAATGGCAAAGACATCACCTTTTTTAGGATGGAAAAACTCCTTAAAAAACTACACATCTTTAAAGAATTTGAAGAAGCGCGTACTTTACTAACAGAGTATAACATTCTAAGTAAAATACGCGCTTATAACTTGGTTCCTATAGTTTCATTACGAAATACTACATTTGTAATACAAACTACCTACTTGTATTTTTTTGCAGTCTACAAATTAAATATTCCACAACAGAAGCATTTAATTTGTTTATTGCCAAAATCAGATACGTCTGTTTAGAATATATAGCACACATTATTTCAAACTGCAACACAGTGGTTTTAACAGGAACAAAGTAAATAATACTAGCCTGTTACTGTCCCACTGCAGGGTAAAGGCCTCTTCTCATACAAAGAAGGCACTGTTATAATTCCCCAATGCTAGAAGAAAGCCTTAGTGATCAATAATAATTGAATAGTAAGGTTTTCTCTGAAATTGTCTCGTCATCATTTTAAAGGCAGCAAAGCCTCTTGCCCCCGCGGCACGTCAGTCTCATCCCGACCGTCGTACCGCTACCATCTCGTTCTCTCGTTTCTGCCAGTTACTAATTCAGTGTACAAGGTCAAACTAATTCAGTGTACAAGGTCAACCTTAAATAAACTTATTTTAATCCAAAAACAAAAGTGTTTTTTTTAAAACGAGGTTTTCGGGGTCCCGTATAACATTGGTGGCAGCTTAAGGGATTTTAAAGAAAAAATAAATCCTCGGAACGCCTCAAATTCGTGCAAATATTAATAAATATGATATCCGGTGTGTTATAATTGTGACAGTAAAAAGTGCTTAAATCCAATTTCACCTCCGTGTCGCTGTATCTCTCCGTTCACGCTGTATCCTGCTGGTCTCGTCAGACCCTCACGCTGCATCCTGCTGGTCTTATCAGACCCTCACGTGCTCTGGTGGGCATACTCCGAACTACTATCACTCACCTTGGGTGATCTCGCCTGGCTGCGAAATGATTCGTGGTGCCGTCATAGTCGCAGTGTTCCTGTAAGTACCTTCCGTATTCGTGTTGTGAAAATAGTGCAAGTGATTTTAACGGCAAGTTTCATCATAGTTTCAAGTTCATTTAAATTCTAAAGTGCTTTGTAACATTCAGTTAATCATAATTAATACATGTACTATTTTATCATAAAGTTAAGTCCTTATCATAAAGTTCCGAAGCTCCGAGACTAGTGCAACATTCCTTTCTTATCGCAAATTCTCAGTACCCTGCGCGCTATCTTTGTTTTGTCTAACTGATCATGCCTAAAGACGAGTCTAGTGACATGTCTAAAGAAACAAAAGAAATAGACATGAACTTCATTAGCAAATTTATCAATAAATTCGATGGAAACCGCGAAAAACTCAATGCATTTCTAAATAATTGCAGAAATGCAATAAGCCTTGCGTCATTGCATCAGCAAGATATAGTATTAAAATACATCTTGAGCCAACTCGAAGGCCGTGCCGAAAGTGCGTGCTCAATCAAAGAGTTTGGAACCTGGCAACAGCTAGAAGAATTCCTTAAAAATCAATTTGGCGAGAAAAAACATTACGCTGCACTACTCTCGGACCTCCAAGATTGTTGTCAATCTAACAGCGAAAATGTTAACCAGTTCGCACTACGCGTAGAAACATGCTTATCCAAACTATTAACTGAAATTAACATCTCAATTCCCACAAAAAAGAAAGGCGAACTGGCTGGCCGTGTCGCTGCAATGCAAGACCTGGCATTGCATACATTTATCAGTGGCTTAAATCCTAGATTGTCGACTGTAGTAAGATGCCGTGACCCTGAAACATTAAACGAAGCCATTGGCTTCGCTGTGTCTGAAGAAAAAATTATTCAAACAATTTCTAAACGTGTAGCACTAACAACTAATACCAACTCACCCAATCAAGGACGTTGGCCTCAACGCCGACTCCAACAAAACCGAAACCAACAGCAAGGTAATTCAAATGACTCCAATAATCAGAGACCCTCTACTTCGGGTCCTCCGGTGTGCCGGTATTGTAAAAATGTGGGCCACACCATTGAAGAATGCAGAAAACGAGAGTTCAATAATAATCGTTTCAGAGAACAAAATAATCAAAGACAATTTCCAAGGCGTTACCAAAATAACCAAGGTCAAGTTCACGCGTTTGATACTAACGAAGGCAATGACTATACAGACAATACTCAGGTTAAATCAAACGACGATTTAAACGAATAAAGGGCTCACGGCGGTGTCTCGTGAGACCCAACCTTCAAATTCCTGAACTTTGCTATATCAAAGACACCAATGCTATATCCTCTGTATCCCCTAAAACTAGGGACTCGCGAATAAACCGCGACGCTGTATCCTCTGTATCCTCTGTATCCCCTAAAACTAGGGACTCGCGAATAAACCGCGACGCTGTATCCTCTGTATCCTCTGTATCCCCTAAAAATAGGGACTCGCGAATAAACCGCGACACTGTATCCTCTGTATCCCCTAAAAATAGGGACTCGCGAATAAACCGCGACACTAGATCCTCTGCTCCCGCTGTATCCTCTGCTCCCGCTGTATCCTCTGCTACCGCTGTATCCTCTGCTCCCGCTGTATCCTCTGCTCCTGCTGTATCCTCTGCTCCCGCTGTATCCTCTGCTCCCGCTGTATCCTCTGCTCCCACTGTATCCTCTGCTCCCGCTGTATCTTCTGCACCCGCTGTATCCTCTGCTCCTGCTGTATGGGAATTAATTCCTCCAATACCTGAAACAAGAATCTATGAAATTAATATTGGTCCATTTAAGAAACGCTCACCTCACATCCTTGTCTATTCCTCAGTGTCAGATACTACCTTATCTCTTCTTGTAGATTCTGGCGCAACTGTAAGTCTACTGAAACGATTTTCTATACAAATACCAGTTGATATCTCAACAGAAGTAATCCTTTTGAAAGGCATTGACCCTGTTGATCAAGCTTCACCCACTATGGGTCATTTTCAGCTGAAGTTAAAGATAGATGATAAAAATAGTATTACACATAGATTCCACATAATGCCCCGAATATGCTTCCCTTATGATGGTATAATTGGCACTGATATGTTAAGCGCCTTTGCCTGCACGATTGACTACACTCGCGAAACCTTGAAAATAGGTGAATACGAAATAAAATTACATTTCAATGAACCTACTTACATAATTCCTTCCAGGTCTGAAACTATCATAGAATGCTCCGTCTCCAACCCTGAGGTGAAAGAAGGGCTCGTACTAGATCAATGCTATCACGAAGATTTACTAATTGCTAATTGCTTAGTCACAGTCAAAGAAAACAAAAGAATTAATTTATCAGTAATAAATACTTCCGAAACTCCTATAACCTTAAAGTCAAATCTGGATATCACATTAATTCCCTTAAGTTCTTTAATCAATCCTCTTGATAAAGTAGAGGCTCATACAGTTTGCCATCTCAAATATACTGACTCTTATCTCCGAACACAAGAAGTATTAAACCTCCTTAGAATCTCTCACCTCAATCCAGAAGAAGCAAATGCTCTTCACGATGTTTGTGCTGAATACTCAGATATATTCTTTATCCCCGGTGATAAACTGTCTCACACAAATGCACTTAAGCATAACATAAAGACAGCCGATCAAAATCCAATAAATGTAAAATCATATCGGTTCCCAGAGGTACACAAACAAGAAGTCAATAAACAGATTGACCAAATGCTCGATCAAGGAATCATAAAACATTCAGAATCTCCATGGTCCTCACCAATCTGGATTGTCCCAAAAAAGATTGATGCATCCGGACAACAAAAATGGCGTATAGTTATCGATTACCGAAAACTTAATGATATCACTGTTGGTGACAGCTATCCTATACCGCAAATATCCGAAATTTTAGACCAGTTGGGTCAGAGTAAATACTTCTCGACCCTTGACTTTGCATCTGGTTTTCACCAGATCTTAATTAATGAAGAAGACGCTTCTAAAACAGCGTTTAGTGTACCTCAAGGACATTACGAATTCACAAGAATGCCATTTGGTTTAAAAAATGCACCCGCTACTTTCCAACGGTTAATGAATACCGCCCTCACAGGCCTCCAAGGTATACGGTGTTTTGTATACCTTGATGACATAGTGATATATTCTCATGACTTGAATTCTCACATCGATAACCTTTCATCAGTATTCCAAAGGCTTAGAGATTACAATCTTAAACTCCAACCCGACAAGTGCGAGTTTCTCCGACGTGAAGTCGCATATCTTGGCCATCAAATAACTAAAGATGGTGTAAAACCTAACCCTGAAAAGATAAAAGCAGTAACCCAATTTCCTACTCCCAAATCTCCGAAGGACATTAAGTCGTTCCTCGGACTTGTATCCTATTATCGCCGTTTCATTGCTAACTTCTCAAAAATTGCAAAACCTCTAACTCAACTTTTGAAAAAGGATGTTCCTTTCCTATGGGAAAACCAACAACAAGTCGCCTTTGACGAACTTAAGCATAAACTTACCTCTGCTCCAATCCTCATTTATCCAGATTTCTCTGTCCCTTTTATTTTAACATGTGACGCCTCTAATTATGCCATCGGGGCCGTTCTCAGTCAAGGTCCAGTAGGTAAAGATAGGCCAATAGCCTATGCCTCTCGGACCCTCAACAAAAGTGAGTCTAACTACAATACTACTGAAAAAGAACTCCTTGCTATTTTGTTCGGTTGCAAAACCTTTCGCCCATATCTCTATGGACGAAAATTCCTGATCATTACTGATCATAGGCCGTTAAAGTGGTTATTTAATCATAAAGATCCTAGTAGTAAATTACAGAGGTGGCGCTTAAAACTAATGGAGTACGAGTACGAAATTGATTACCAAAAAGGTAAACTTAATGCCGCTGCTGATGCCTTATCCCGATATCCTGTAAATCCAATCCAACCGTCGGACTCTGATCCCATTCCATCCACTTCTAACCAAGACGTAGATGAGTCATCACCTCCATTCAGCCCCCTAACTCTCGAGGATCTTGATATCCAACTACCTCCTGGTTCTCTAGAACTTGACGATAAACTTCCTTCTGTAGACCTCTTAGAAAACGATGATTCTCCACCAGGAATCAATGATTCTTCTTCATCACCTAACAAATCGCCGAATCCTACAGCAAATCCCCTTTGTGACGATAATTATAGCAAATTCCTGAAAACAATGAACAACAAAGACTTTAACAGTAACGCTAAAATCATAGAACATAATGAAAGCATCCTGAAAACTAACTGCAAAATCGTTGTCATACCTACTTCCATCGATCTCGACGAATCCAATCCTCACATAGAAGAAATCTTGAGCAACCTTGAGGACTCTAAGGAACTACTAGACAGGGAAAGAACTCTCTACTCCTCTATCTCTTTCGATCATAAAGGAAAACTTATATATTTCCTATTCACTAAAGTATACCACTTTCATAACAGCTCTTATGAAGACATTTATAAAAGTATACTAAATCTTCGATCCAATATACTACATAATCCTACTGACCCCAACCTAAACTTAGCCATTACTGATTTCCAAAATCCTTTCGACAAACACATCTGGGCAAAAATATACAATATGTTCTGCTATATCTTTAACAATACTCAAGTATCAGTCTATATTTATCATAATACTATAATTTACCCTACACCCTCGGAAATACCTAAAATACTCCGTGAAAACCATGACATCCCCATTGCCGGACATTTAGGATCTACGCGGATGTTTCACAGAATAAAAGAAAGGTATTTCTGGAAAAATATGAGGTCAGATATCGACGCATATGTAAAAAATTGTTCCCAGTGCCAAAGTAATAAAGCCCTAAGACAAATTAATAAATCACCGATGCAAATAACTACCACTTCCACTAAGCCATTTGAGCGACTCAGCCTCGACCTTGTGGGTCCTCTTCCGGAAGCTGGCCTTACTAAGCTCAAGTTTATTGTTACATTACAAGATGACCTCACCAAATATTCCCTTGCTTACCCTATCGCTAACGCAACTGCAGAAGAAACATGTGAGTGTCTGGTGCACTTTGTTTCTGTTTTCGGTATCCCGAAGTCTATCTTAACGGACCAAGGCACAAACTTCACCGCAGATTTATTTAAAAGAACCTGCAACTTCCTCAAAATAAAGCAAATCTGGTCTTCCCCATACCATCCTCAAACTCAAGGTGCGCTTGAACGCAGTCACTCCACGCTCAAGGAGTACCTTAAATCTTATGTAAATGAAAATCATTCTGATTGGCATAAGTATGTCTATACTGCTATGTTGGCATATAACACTTCCACTCATTCCACCACTAATTTTACACCATACGAGCTCCTCTTCGGTCAAAAGCCTTTTATCCCAGACTCCGTCTACGAATTACAATCAGACCTTACATACCCAGAATACCTGAAATCCCTGCATCATCGCCTAAAACTCTCACGCGAAAAAGCCATCGAAAACATACAACGATCTAAAGAGAGATCTAAACAGTATTACGACAATCATTCGCGACCTGTTCAGTATAAAGTCGGAGATTACGTGTATCTAAAAAATCATGTACGTCTCCGTAAAGCCCTTTCACCAATTTGGAAAGGCCCGTATAAAGTAGTAAAGATCAATGGCAGAAGTACCTTGACTTTACTCATAAATAGACGTCATGTGACACATCACTATGACGAGGTCAAACTAGCTCCTAGATCTATAACGTAGTCCTAGTTATATAATTACTTAATTAATACTAATTTTAATTATATTCTATTACAGCAATTCTGCGCTGGGTCAGGAGTTTATTACATCCTTGACGAACAGTCCTGGCATCTACTTCGACCCCTTAGGTTCCTTAAGTTTAATTGATAGTCACCTTAGTATAGTTATTCCATATGATGTATCTTTTATTAATCCCCATATTCTAAACCTTCGCCTTATTCTCGATAAATCTAAACAAGCATGTGACAATGGTAAAGTCTTTGATTATTTGGAATGTACAAATCTCTTTGAACCATTGAACACTCGTTATAATGACATAGCCCACGATAACGAGGCTATATTTCATCTTACATCTCGGCAGTCGAGAAGGTCTGCACTTCTAGGAGTCGTAGGCACTTTATCAAAGAAACTATTTGGCACAATGGATGAAGATGACGCCATCAGATACGACAATGCTATTAGAGAAGTAGAAACAGACCAAAAGAAACTAGCTCTTCTAATGAAGGAAAATATATTAGTCACTACTTCCTCCCTTAGATCTTATAATGAGACTCTGTCCATAATTAAACTCAATGAAAAGCATATGAAAAATGCAATTGATGAATTGTCCCAAGATATCTTAAATCTGACCTATGTTTCAAAAGAATTAGGTCTTAGGTCTCGCATGTTGGAAATAACTTCCATGATAGAAAATAGTCTCCTAGCCTTGTCCTTCAAAGTTGAAGATATAATTAACTCCATCATGTTCAGCAAATCTAATGTTCTATACCCCACTATCCTAACACCTAAGGAACTTTACACCGAACTAGTCGATAATTACAGGTTCTTACCCGAATCTAAACAACTTCCAGTTCCTTTAAAACTCGACAACATGCATACTATTTTAAATATATCGGAAATATCAAGCTACTTCAGTAAAGAAAAAGTAGTGTTTACAGTTAAAATTCCTCTCATTAACCCTATACAATTAAATATACATCATAACTTACCTTCACCGGTCCCTCATGATAAAAATAATCCAGAGTCATACTCGACAATCATTCCATCGTCTAAATATATTGGCATAAGCAGAGATAGGTCAATGTACTGTAAATTAGATAATCTCGACCATTGTAAAATAATTAATAACTACCATTACCTTTGTGAAACATCAATATTGTACTCCTCTTCTGCGACGCCTTCCTGTGAAACAGAAATTATTACAAAAGTACTTACCTCAGTTCCTTCGATTTGTGAATCCAAATTTATTCATGGTCACGTTAGCATCTGGCAGCCACTACGACATAATAGATGGTTATTTGTAATGTCAGAAAAAACTAAATTAAGTATTGAATGTAATAACTCCCAATCTGTTGAAATTGAATTTAGTGGAAATGGTATATTGTACTTACCTTCTGAATGTGTTGCCTACTGCAAAGACACTCGTTTAACTCCGCAGGATAATCGTAAGGTTCAATTGAAAACTATTGTTCCTAGTTTTAACATTATAAACGACTCATGTTGTAATATTGTAGCGTATAATAATATTGTATCAAACTTACCTGTAGTTAATCTTAAGAATATTAACTTAGATACCTTAGCCTATGATAATCCTGAAATCCTGAAAAGCCTTAACAATATTATTGAAAAACCACATATTGTTCTATATCAAAAATACTATTCAGGTATTACCATTGTAATTATAATTTCTATTGTGTTCTTTATTATCTATAAGGTGTATAAAACTGGCATACACAAGAGACTAATGAAATCTAAAGAAAATAGAAGTCCTGAAAATGATGGGACTGAACTAGATGACATTGACCCCTCAAACATAAACACGGGGCCCTCTCTTCGAATCGGCTGACTCATGTTTCATTAATTTAAACATAAACTTCACTTTAAAGGGTGTAGTTTACTCTAAATCGGGGGGCTGTTATAATTCCCCAATGCTAGAAGAAAGCCTTAGTGATCAATAATAATTGAATAGTAAGGTTTTCTCTGAAATTGTCTCGTCATCATTTTAAAGGCAGCAAAGCCTCTTGCCCCCGCGGCACGTCAGTCTCATCCCGACCGTCGTACCGCTACCATCTCGTTCTCTCGTTTCTGCCAGTTACTAATTCAGTGTACAAGGTCAAACTAATTCAGTGTACAAGGTCAACCTTAAATAAACTTATTTTAATCCAAAAACAAAAGTGTTTTTTTTAAAACGAGGTTTTCGGGGTCCCGTATAACAGCACGAACCTGGCTCAAGGGGAATTGGCGATATAGGTTTCCTCACAATGTTTTCCTTCACCGATGTCAATGACATTAACATATAACGTACATATGAATTGAAAAAGTCACTTTGGTACTTGTCCGGATTTGAACCACAAACTTGTGCATGAGAGGTAGGCGCCTTAACCTCTGGGCCATCACGACCCAGCCAGCAACCCGACTCAGCAGGAATAAGCGAGGTGACAATGTCGTTATCAAATACTTTTTCTACTATATAAAAATAATCTATTCAAAGATAATCGTCATCATTCCTCAGTAGTCCACAGTTAGAAATAGGCCTTCCCTAATGAGTGCCAAAGCGCCCTATTTTCAGGTTGCCGCATCCAGCATTTGCCAACAGTATTTCGCAGGTTGTCATCCCACTTAGCTGGAGGACGTCCTACACTACGTTTGCCAAGTCGCGGTCTCCACTCAGAGATACATTGTTTAATAACTTTATTAATTATCTTTGTTCAGTCGGTGGTATCGCACGACGAGCGCGCTGCCACACTCGGGCGCGGCGGTTTATTGAACTTGTTAACTGCGCAGGAGTTGAAGACGCGTCAGGCGTTCTCTGAAGATGAACTAGCTTTGGGACTAACTGAACACACAGATGGTAACTTCATTTCTTATATAAGTGTAGGTGGGTTTGTGACAAAAACTACGGGTAGGGAAGTTTCAATGTACAAAATCTTATTAATAGTTATCTTTAAAATAATCTTAATATGTCTTATTAGTATCATCTTTGGATTATAATAGGCATAACTTTACGCTTAGGGTATGAATTTATACTTCTTGATTCACCACTAGTAGAAGTTTACGAGCTAAAGTTTATTCTTTATTAATTCATTAAACCCCGAGAGCACACCGGTGTCCCCGCTGTCATTGTCTTCCTATTGTGCCTCTAAATGACAAGATTCAAAGGATAAGAGATGAACTTGAAAATAAATGCGGATTTTTCAGGTCCATTCTGCCCACCACAGCCGTCCTGCTCGGCTCCAAGTCGCTACAGGAGTATCGGAGGGGAGTGTAACAACCCTACCTCCTCCTCATGGGGAGCTGTCCTCACTGGCTTCGAGAGACTTCTGCCACCTGGTTATAGTGATGGTAACTAATTTTAGCCGCAAAAATGTAATAATAGTAAAGTAATCTTTCTTCAATGACGTCAAGACTGCAAAATTACTGTTAATTCAATTTTCTTAAGGGATGTATAAATTTTGTCGTCCAAAGAGGTCAACTTGGGGGTTCATGGGCGGCATATAAACTCTAACCCTAGATTAACCGTAAAACCACACGAAAAAAGAATCTAACTAAGTATGTTTACTTTAATCCTTAGGCCGTTGACAAAAATCTTTCAAGCATAAAAATTTAACAATGCGCAGATTTATCCGAAAAGTCGGAGGTGTATGTCTCGGGTCCAAACTGGAGACCTATGAGTTGGAAATCCATCTTTCACACCACTAGGCCATTAGCCTGTGACTGATATTTAGTGAAAGGCAGCCTTTCTCTAGAGTTTGGATCATATTATTGTTAACTAGCTGTTGCCTGCGGCTTCTCCCGTTACAACTCGAAAAATATCACACTGGAAGATACAATCGGGATAAAAACTATCCTATGTGTTAATGTGGGTTATAAACTATCTGTGTACTAAATTTTATCCAAATCCGTTTAGTAGTTTTTACGTGAAAGAGTAATAAACATCCATCCATCTATCCATTCTCACAAACTTTCGCGTTTATAATATTAGTAGGATTTTGCATGACTTAAAGTTTTCAAGCTACCAGTAATTTAAACAAATCCCTTTTATGCAGGAACCTGGGCTATGAGAACCGCTAAATCTGGTCTTCCCCTACCAAGCGCGAGGACAGTCAGCAGTGCCCTACTCCTGGACGGAAGCCACCCTAGCAGATCTCACAATATGATGTTCATGCAATTCGGACAGTTCATCGCTCACGACATCAGCGCTGGAGTTGTGTTTACTGCAGGTGAAGGTAGTTTTGTCGGATTTTAAAATCAGACCAAATACTGAAAATAGAAATTATTCGGTAACTCTCTCTGAGTGATTAAAATAATGACAGACTACTATTACAAAATTAATTTAGCATTATTTATTAATTAGAAACCAATGTAAAGAATGATATAGTAAAAATAATTTACGTAATTGTCAATTTTGAACTATATTACGAGTAAAAGCTGTCCATTGAAACTAATTTATCATGAGCACGTCTTCTAATAGCTTGCAAAATTCTACTTAGCACAAAACTTTAAAAGATTCAAGGGAAGATCAATGCGAGGATCCTTGGTTGGAACCAACGGGCTTTGGTACTAGTTCTCAAATATCAACAGATTTACTAACCTGTTTCATCTTTCTTTCAGACAATGGTAGCGCAATCTCCTGCTGCATGAACGATGGAGAAGACGTCCTACCTCCAGAACTACAGCATTTTGCCTGTGCACCAATAGTAGTGGCTGCTGACGACCCGTTTTACGGACAGTTCAAACAGAAATGCATTAACTTTGTGAGGACTCAGATAGCGCCGGCCGGTGATTGCTCTGTGGGGTATGCTAAGCAGGTAAGCCTTTATAATAGTATCATTTTTATTTACGTTGATTTCATAATCTGAAGTTGTGGGTTAATGGGTCTTGTAATAGTCTGTGAGTATATTAGAATTTTTAATATCAGCAGTACCTTCCATCAGAAATCCGAAATACTTGCGCTTAAAGATTGTTACTGTGAGAGATTTTTTTTATGAATAAAATGAAATCAGATGTATACGTATACTGGGTTATTTGTAAAACACCAACAACCTCGCAGGAGTAAATTACTAACATCATAAACAACAACATTTGTTCTACGACTTTTTCGAAAACAGAAAAAAATTCAACTCTCCATACATATAATTATCTATCCGAACAGTTGATCGAGTTTTGTATCGAGATTTTTTTTGTGTTTTGGAAAAAGTCGTAAAACAAATGTTGTTGTTTAAGATGTTAGTATTCTACTCCTGCGAGGTTGTTGTTGTTTTATAAATAACCCTGTTTAAGAGTAACAATCATGGTACCTTAGTAGTGTTTGAATCCCTGTGATATCTTTTAAACAAATTAACCGTTGCTCTATTTTGTAAACTATTTTATTTCACAACAATTTTTTTCGGCGATAGGTACTCTTGACTTGGAGAAAAATAACCTCTATCATATCCTACTTACCTGTAAAATAATTTTTAAATTACGTAAGAAGTTTTAGAAGAAACTGTTAAACTTACAAACAAACCAACTTTTCCATACAAACTACTAATTGGAGCTCTTTATTTTTATTACTAGCCCTTAAGTAACAAATAGAATACAGGCTTGTTACTGTCCTACAACAGATAAGTAGTCTTTATCATCACGCTTGCACAAAGCGGATTAAAAGAAGTATGGATGATTTAAATTTATATCGTTTTTTTATAGATGAATGGCGCAACTCACTACGCTGATCTATCTCACCTGTACGGCAGTTCTGAGGAGAAACTTGCATCTCTTCGAGCTCCTGGTGGGCTGCTTAAGACCTTCAATGACTACGGCAGGGAGCTACCACCTCTTACTGAGAGGAAAGAGTGTTTAACAGTAAAGGATGGATCGGCTTGTTTTGAATCTGGTAAGTGGTGTTGAGTGTTGACAGACCAATATCGTACTTAAAATACATAAAGATAGTAGAGGACTTTGTTTACTATGAACTAAAATATTGATCATGAAGGAGACATAAAATTATAACATAGTAAGCGATGTTAATCTTTAGTGCAAAGTGGCTTACTATCGCAGGTAGCTTATACCAAAATTTTCTTAATTCAAACTTTGTAGAGCGTGATTTTTTTATAATTAGAACGAGTTGTCAAGGAAATCTATGGGCTTATTTTCAACCGACTTACAAAAAAGCAGGTTTTTAATTTAGTTTTGTTCTTTTTTCTTGTGTGTTTCCTCATAACTCATCCTATCTAAACTAAATAACTGAAATGCATATAAAAAATACAAAAAAGAGTAAATACAAAAGTTATTGTTTAACTAGCAGACGTCCGGCGGTTTCACTCGTTTAGGTCCCGTTCCCGTGGGAATAGAGGGATAAAAGTAGCATATGTGTTAATACAGGGTGTCAGTTAACTCCATACCAAATTTTATTAAAATACATTCAGTAGTTTTTACGTGAAAGAGTAACAGACATCCATCCATCTACTTGCTCACAAACTTTATAGTAGGATTCATCTTCTCATTCACAGGAGACAACCACGGCAACCAGATCATCTCTCTAACAGTCCTTCACACGATCTTTACGAGGGAGCACAACCGTGTCGCGGGAACTCTGTCAACCCTGAACCCTGGCTGGGATGAAGATACCGTGTTCTGGGAGACCAGGAGAATTCTGCAGGCTGAGTTCCAGCATGTCATTTATAATGAGTGGCTGCCTTTACTCTTGGGTAAGATCTATTTCTTTATACAGAGTTAGTAAAAACCTTGCAGAGGTAGAAAGCATCTATGATTTTATATTAATGAAATTTGGATTCTGAAATTTATAAAATCAATTATCAGGTCATGCACATTCTGCTGTCTAGCCCTTTCCCAACAATATTGGGGACGGCTTCCAGTTTAACCTGATGTAGCTGAATACCAGTGTCTCACACCGACTGCCTCTTTGACCTCCACAACCAAAGACATTCAATACCTATAGACCGGACATTATGAACAAAATTTTCGTCCGAAAAAGTGTGTCCTGCTGGATACAAGTCTATGAGTTTTTTGTAGTAGGTACGCTCCGCTGCCGCTCCAATATTCATATATTATTCTAGATGGCGTTACTGAGACATGGGATCAAAGTTTTTCTATGACATTTCCTTGACATGCCCGCTCTATAGTATTTTAAATCTCTTTGTCCACAACCTATTTGCTTGAACTGACTGTCAAACTTTCGTCCCGGCTGTCACCTTTAGATTTTTGACAGTTCAAAGATCTACAAGTAACATCCAACAGCAAAGAGATTTAAAAGACTATGGAGCGGGCATGTCAAGGAAATGTCATTGAAAAACTTTGATCCCATGTCTCAGTAACGCCATCTAGAATAATATATGAAGATTGGAGCGGCAGCGGGGCGTACTAAAAAAAACTCATAGACTTGTATCCGGCAGGACACACTTTTTCGGACGAAAATTTTGTTTGTGATGTCCGGTCTATAGGTATTGAATGTCTTTGGCCAACAGGGACCAACGGCTTAACGTACAGACGCCAGCACATCAAGTTACCCCAAAACGTCAAATTTTCCCAATTGAATATGAACCTTATTTTGTTTGACATAAAGTTGAAAAACGATCAAAGAAATTTGACACATTGGGGTAACTTGATGTGCTGGCGTCTGTACTTTCTGACACGGAGTACTCGAAAAGAATGGTCACCCATTCTCGGAGCGACCTTATCAAGCGTAGCTTAACCTTCAATTTGTCCGTGCAACTGTTATTATTTACCCACAGGGTGACGCAAAAAAGCAATATTTTAATTTATGAAACACAAAGCTGGTATGATAGTGGCCCAACCGAATGGTTTTTAGTAGTTTTACAAGTCACACTGATTAGTAAAAGTGCTCGCAAACATGTGTGTGTGTAATTTAAAATCCAATTTGTATCTTTTGCACAGGTCCTCAAATCATCAAGACTTTTGCACTGTCACCGTCAGCAGGTTACTCCTCATTATACGACCCTCGCACGAATCCGTCACTTTCGACCGAGTTTTCCGCTGCAGCCATGAGATTTGGACATTCAGTCGTCGATGGTAGAATTGTGTAAGTGGATTAAACATAACATGACGCCTGTAATCACTGGAAGGTTAGGCACAAGTGTACCTCTAGTACACCCATATTTGGCAACGTAATGTTAATAATAATAATAATAAAAAAAAATAATGACGAAAAACAAATGTCACATGTACTAGGGGTCCAGCCAATTTCCATCAATTGGGCAGCAATGCAGAATCCGGGCTGCTACTGCGAAATTCCAGATGGAAAATCTCAATAACCCTTTGCACGAGCCGGGGATCGAACAATGCTCAGCAGTAGCGTTTGCGACCACTAGACTAACGAGGCGTGCATTAGTGCAATATAATAACTAGAAACCTAAAATTGATTAACTGACTGGCCTGTTGGTCTAGTAGTTAGTGACCCTGACTGCTATGCCGGAGGTCGTGGGTTCGATTCCCATCCAGGACAAATGTTTGTATGATGAGCATGATCATTTGTTCTGTGTCTGGGTGTAATTTATCTATAATATGTATGTATTTAGAAATATATAAGTATGTTTATCAGCTGTTTAGTACCCATAATAACACAAGCTCTCAAGCTTAACTTGGGACTAAATGGCGTTGTGTGAAAAGTTGTGGAATATTTATTTATTTATTATTAACTCATTAGCCATAAGCAACACTGCTGCACATGAGATCCTGTGTTGGATTCCAGGTCGAAGAAATAAATGTTGGAGTTTTCATCTGGAATGTTTTAATAGCAGCCCCCAGCAGTTCTAGATTTGTGCCCACTTGGTGCCAATAGGCTTCATATTACAGAGGACTAAAACATGATTAACAAAATGAAGGGGAATATTTACTAAAGTAATAAAAACTAATGTAATAATAAGTTTTTTATTCAATAGGCTGGCTTATTCCCAACGGCCACCACTAAAACTGCCACCACTGGTGGTCGTTGGGATAAAATTTTACTTTTGTTCCCAACCGCCACCACTGGGGGCGGTTGGGAACAAATAAATAAATAATGGCTTATTCCCAACGGCCACCACTAAAACTGCCACCACTGGTGGTCGTCGGAACAAAATTTTATATTTGTTACCAACCGCCCCCGGTGGCGGTCGATGAGACATAATAAAACTTTTAATTTTATTTTCATCGACCACCACCAAACTGCCATCATTGGTGGGAGTTAGAAAAAAGCTGCTGTTAAAGCTACTTCTCGGCGCTTTTGTATATCCCCAGCGATCAAGTTGAATTCGCGGGCTTTGTCCCATATGCTTTTTTCATAATGTGTGTAGCAACCTTTGAGTTTAGCTGATGGTAATACTAGTCTGGTGGTCTTCATGGCGGCTTGGAAGTAGCTGTTCCACCTATTAAATTTTCTGGTACCAAGCTATACAGGGGTGGTAGGGTTCTTACTTTGATTTTGATGACTCCTTTGCAATTATTTTTCTTTCTTGCCACACACTCCCATATAATAAGCCCACTCTTATGCTTGCGCTTAGTAATATATGCCAAGCATGAAGTAAAACAACACCACCAGTTCTTTGAATAAAATTCAAATGTATATTCCCTGAGGAAGTACTTGCTCCACCGAAATCTGACAGGATGCCCGGTAAACAGCCCGATATGTATAACTGCATTAGTTCTATTATTTACATATATTCTTAGTTGTAAATATTTATGTATTATGAATATATTTAGGAATAAACAATTAGTCGGCAAGCATTAGAAGAGGTAATAAAACACCTGGGTCCAACATTTCAAATTTCTTTTGTTCTACTTCTACAAAATAAGACCACAAAAATGGATAACCGATTGGTATAACAAAAGCAAAGTACTCGGGGTTAAGGTTTGAGTTTGCAGTTGTAAATCACAGCATAATGTTATTAGAACCGCACTTAGCGTAATTGTTACTATGACGTTCCCATTATTCGTATTGTCCCCTAAAACCATTGATACGAGTCGCCACTTGAACAGGAAAGGATAATGAAGTACGTATTTTATCATGTCTTAAATTACATGAGTTGCATACCAAATAAATACTACAATAATAAATTCAAAAAAATTATTCAAGTTTTATTTATTTATTTGTTCCCAACCGCCCCCAGTGGTGGCGGTTGGGAACAAAAGTAAAATTTTATCCCAACGACCACCAGTGGTGGCAGTTTTAGTGGGGGCCGTTGGGAATAAGCCAATAGGCTTGACAACAACTACAACTAACCGACAACTACTAACCGATAATTACGATACAACATTTTCTTCTCAGGATCCAGAGCCCTAAAATGGGTGGAGTCTACGAGACCATATCGATTCCAGAGCTGATGTTCCAGCCGACGAGAATGCGACTGCGACACTTCCTGGACAGAGTACTGATCGGATTATCTTCGCAACCAATGCAGAGCGTGGATCCTTTGGTAACAGAAGGGGTAAGATGCAATAAAAAATAGACAAAATATATTAGACGAATTAGAAACGAGAAATACCTATAACTCCTAAATGTTAATGCATACAAACTCATTTATTTGTATTGTCATCGACACACTTTTACACACCCATTTTTTTACGCTCACACACACTTTTACGCACACTATCGGAATCCAGCAGGCCTGCAGGCGTGGTGTATGATTAGTTATAATCATCGTGTTCGTTATTAGGTAGTTATATCATCCTCTTTTTTTGTAAAAGTCTCATTTCCTCATATATATATCAAGTATTTAAATTAAACTAATTTAAGATAATATGGAACAGCGGAGTCTCCTAACGCCAGCTGACCTGGTTCAAAGTAGGCTCTAATCACTAGTTCTTAAGACTTCTATCAACTTTAAGCTGTAACAAGTTACAACGCCGCTGTCTAATCCATTGTAGACTTTTGTTTTATTGGGACTACATTCTCATCTACCACCAGTCATTACTGTGGCTATCACCAGAAAAGCGTAAAATCGAAAAGGCATTTTGAGGGACTGTCTTAAGTAATCTTTGATATTTAAAAAGTGCTTGTCCTCAACCAAAGAATAAATAAGTTTTGAAGTCAAAAAGCTCGATGGACCCCAGAATCCCAACATGATTCAACTGTTATTCACAATCTCATCATCTCTTCTTACAGCTATCTCGCTATATGTTCCACGGTGGTAATCCTTACGGTGTGGACCTGGCAGCCATCAACATTCAGCGAGGACGCGATCACGGCCTGAACTCATACAACCAGTACAGAAAACTAATAGGACTAGACATTTACACTGAGTTTCAGCAGTTTGCGCCCAGTGTAAGTGCCCCATTCTTTTTAACGCGAAGCGTTATTAGCTGGTACTCTCCGTTTTTTATGAGTTTTTAAGAGTACGGGGTAACTAGTTGAAGATGTCATCTGTACTTACGTCCAGTTGACAGGCCATGCTAGTGTTACCTATGAAGCAGAAGAGATGCTTCACAGTGAAGGGCGGGTGATTTGGAGGTTTGTCAAGTAAATTTTAACATTAAAAAAGTGCTGATTCTCATATTGTTTAAATACATTGGTACTTTTGATTGACGGCAATGAAAAGAGGATGCTGAGATGGTTGGCCCTATGCCTTAGAAGGACGTAGTATTACACTATGTAATTGTAATTGTAACACCCTATGTAGCCCTTAAAGTTACAATTTGTAAGTTTTTATGGTGTACAATGAAGAGTATTCTGTTATATTCTATTACACGGACCTGACTGCTGATATTCTTCGGAAAGGTCAGGTGAAACCAGTGTGCGTTTATGATTAAGTGTATGAACGTTCACTTAGCAAAATAAGTATGTAAGGAGCGTAGCAGGTGGCGTTCAGTTGTTGCCCATCAGAAAAAACGTGTGATTAATGTACATATACTTAGGAGTATCACATTACTTACATGATGTATTACCTAATAGAGTAAGAGAAGAAGGTTTATGTCTCATGACTGTGAGAGGACCGCGTTCTATTGAGCTCAGTTTTCGGCCCCATTTGTCCCATCTTTTACATTCTTTAAGCCAAGTTCATGAATTAAAAGACACTGAATTTTTCCCACAGGCAGCTCAACGCCTAGTCTCAGTTTACGAGCGTCCAGAGGACATAGACCTCTGGGTGGGAGGACTGCTAGAGGAACCAGTGGACGGCGGTATAGTGGGTCCGACCTTCGCCAATATCATAGCTGATCAGTTCGCCAGGCATAAGAGAGGGGATCGGTTTTACTATGAATATGGACCTGATGTTAATCCGGGAGCGTTTACGCCAAGTAAGTGGAAAAAGAATACAAATAATGATGCAGCTGCAGAATTGTTATTGCAATACTATGGCATCTTTGATTTTGTTTATCCTTTCGTCTTAACTTTTCAACTGCCGTTCAATGCATTTTAGGACAAAAAAAAAAAAAAAAAATCTTCAATACCACAAAGCAATTCAAATGTCGTAATGGCCCAGAGGTTAAGGCGCCTGCCTACCTCTCATGCACGAGGTTGTGGTTCAAATCCGAGCAAGAACCAATGTGAATTTTTCAATTCAAATATACTTTCTAAGTTTATCTTAGACATCATTGACATCGGTGAAGGAAAACATCGTGAGAAAACCTGGACTTATAGTTAATATAAGTTTGAAATCGCCAATCCGCCTTGAGCAAGCGTGGTGATCAATGCTCGTGCCTTCTCTGTATGAGAAGAGACCATTGGCCTGCAGTGGGACAGTAACAGGCTAGTTTTTTTTTGTGTCTGGCTATCTCTAGCCTCAGCTTATAATGGTGTGTGTGTTACTATTCAAATACCTGTATTTAACATCAATTACAGGTCAATTAGAAGAAATAAGAAAAGTAACGTTATCCCGCCTTATCTGCGACAACAGAGACGGCATAGAACTGTTCTCGCAGCCGCCTTCAGCTTTCCTCAGAGCCGATTTACCTGGGTGAGTGTTGCAGAAATAAACAGTTTAATATAGCAGTGCTATTCTGTTAAAACCACGTATTGTAAAATAAATGTAAGTGAAGTGACCGGTCAATGCCTAGCATTAGTATGGGATGACAGCTCACTGCGCCTTCACTTCACTTCACTGTGTGATAATTACCGAATAGATTGGCGGGTTTGCTTGATTTGCTACTTGTTTTTATTAGAGTTGTATTTAGGACAGAGCAGCAAGGCCTTAGAACCTCCACAAGGAACCGGTCAAAATAAATGTTTTTTTTTAGATAAGCAAAATACAATTGAAAATATACTTCGAACTATTATGACACATAGCAAACTTTCAAATTGAAATCTTGGATTTAGATTTAGAATGAATCACTTCTAATATACAAAACGTTGATCAATTTTATTTGAAAGTTTGCTTTGTGTCATAATAAAAATATACTTCGAACTATTATGACACATAGCAAACTTTCAAATTGATCAACGTTTTGTATATTAAAAGTGATTAATTCTAAATCTAAATCCAAGAATTTAGAATGAATCACTTTTAATATACAAAACGTTGATCAATTTCATTCTAAATCTAAATCCAAGATTTAGAATGAATCACTTTTAATATACAAAATGTTGATCAATTTGAAAGTTTCTTATGTGCCATAATAGTTCGAAGTATATTTTCAATTGTATTTTGCAGGGAATTTGTTAAGGAATATATTCTGACGAACAAAACTCGTTAACTTTCATTCATTACATGTATAAAAAAACTGGGTCTAGACGTCTTGGTTGCTCTAGAACCTCCATTCTTTTAAATCCGGCTCAAATTTGTACACAACCTTGGAATACCTACCCAGATATTATTTAATATTTTTCTTTCCAGGAACGAACCAGTGCCTTGTGATAGTCCCAGAATACTATCTATGGATTTGAGCAAGTTCAAAATAAATTAAATCATAATTCCTAGTGATAACATAATAAGTAAATAATTTTCTCTAAAATGTATTTATAATTACGTCATAATTTGTGATAATTTGAAGTCGCATTTAACATTAAAAGTATTTAGTACAAGAAATTGGCATTTCTATTTACTGGTAGGTAGGTATACAATATTGAAAGTTGAATTTATTAATTAATAACTTTCTTGTATCAGGAACCGGATCAAAATTATGGTCGTCAGGGCTTTAGAGAGAGGAACACCTCTTCCAATAGCTTTTGAGAGCCTCTTAGTTATTTGGCCACAGACGTCTAACTATAAGAAAGCACCTAACACGCGCCAGTTGCTGAATCAATATCTATAGTTTAAAGACCTTTATAAAGTAGTTTCAATCGGTTTAAAACCACGGACACGTCAGCCGTACAGTGATATGTATGACAACATACACATGTAACGAATGTACAATTTAAACCGTTTTAAACTAATTTATAAATGGGTTTTAACGGGCAGATTTTTGTTTTGAACGACGTTTTATTTACAACTGCGAGTGTAAACGCGTAACAATATAAGTGATCAGCCACACGCCCTTTAGTGGGTCAGCATAAGAGGGTACTTGATGTCAGTGATGTCTAAAATAAACTTAGAACAGAATGAATTAAAAAAGACACATTGTTACCAGCCAAGATTTTGATCCCACAAACCATGTGAATCGAGCCTTCTCCACTGGGTTGTTACGACAACGTAAATATTATGACTCTTTTTATATACATGTTTTTATAACAATTGATTTCAAAAACACTATTACATGGATATGTTTTATAATACATTCGATTGTTCACAACCTTTATAGGTAGACATCGGTAGTACAATGTTATTTTTTCTATCATCACTACAGGATGTTAAAATATTCGTGTTCCACATTGTGGTATTGAGTTGAGATTCTTTCATTTTTATCCCCTTTTTTTCTGTTCTTCTTACATTCTTGTTCTTCAATTTCTTGTCTTAATAAAGATAATTGTCTATGTCTACAGCTCTCTGAACAAATTGATCTAAATTGTCCACAACGATTAGCTAATTGTTATTTCTGCACTATAAGATCCTAATTGATTTTTACAATCAATTGATTCTGTTGCAAAAACGATCTTCGTTTCTTGTTTTTTTTTTACTGTTTCAACATTTTGCATGTTTTTTTTATTAACTTTTTGTGACAAAATCAAGAATTTTGTAAATAGATCTTTTTTCGCTCTCATCGGCTGATTTTTTGTAGATACAATATTCTTGATGTGGTTTTGCTTACTGTCATCTTGTTTAAGAGTTCTAGCTTCTCATTGGTGCCCGAACAGTGGGAATCTAGGGCTGGTTGGGACATCAGGAATGTTGTATCTGAACCTAATGATACTTTAAGTGATTATGATTGAGGAAGTGGTTTAGTGCAAAACATTAACTTATGTCTTGTGGTCAACAGAGCTTTATTACGTCATGTAGGCCTAGGATTGATTTATTTCTTGCAATAATCTTCTTTCATTTCAATAACTTGTATCTTTTCTTCCTATTTGTTTACCAGTAATAGATTTCAACTTAATTTTTTGTCTGGGAATGTACCTGATTGGGTGGTTTTTTCCGTAAAAAATCTATAAATCGGGGGACTTCTGTAGCTGGATTTGGTGTTGATAGAAAGATTAATGAAGTACCATTGTTTATAGAATTCTTTATTAAAAATTAAGTATTTTTATAAAAGTAAGTATATTTTATTCAATGTTGTTCAAATACCTACCAGTAATAACCTTTGGGAAGACAGTGTCCCATTCTAAAGCGGGTTTCCTGTACTTTACGAAGTATTTTCATATTTTAAATTAGCTTAAGTTTTTTGTAATTAATATTTTACAAATTAGATTAGATGTTAAGATATTCAGATTGGATGAGAGTTTAAACGAACAAAAAGAAAATAATATTAGTCACAGATGCAATATTACACCACTTAAAAACTGTTTTATTTTTGTTGAATAAATGATAAAATTTTACAAAAATTACCTACACATCTGAATGCAATTTTAAAACTTTTAATGATGTTGACTTTTTGAAGTAGGTATAAAGCGGTAGAAGTGGTGGCTATAAAATATAAAATGTATAAATAAATGAAATTGTAAAAATATAATTATTTAACTGTAAAGTTTGCTAGTATTTTTCTATCAATAGGTAAATTTAATTACCGATTCTAAATGCATAAATAATATGTGATTTTGTAAAGTAGAGTAGTACACTGATTAAAATCAAGTAAAATTTTGATTTTCAACTGCATGAACAATTTAATTGCAATTTTTTTTTGATATTTTGCATATATGTTTTTTTTTGTACATAAAACTGTATTTTCAGCTGATTAATCAATCGTACAATTATTTAAAAGTATTTTTGTAAACAATAATTCACTGTATAAAATCGAAATTATACAGAGTGTCATAAAGGTATCAACATATTCTTGTTACTTAAAAGATTTAACTGACCCTTTAATATTATCAAATAAAAATTATTAAAAATAGTAGAACAATTGAAAATGAAATTATTTTTGTGACAGCCTGTATAAAGGAGCTCCTGTAATGTAATAAATACCAATAAAATAATGTAAGGTTTTAAAACAGTCAATAAATAGATGAATTCACATTTACCCATACACTTTTTATTTTGCTTCACAAAAAAAATCTTCCAACCACAGAGGTTGATGTAATTTTGAAGTACCTAATGCCCACTTTTGTTATATTTACTGTGAGATAGAAAATTTCCATTAGTAAATATTATAAAAGTACTCCTTAGTCAGCTCTTGTTCTCACTATATGATTCTCAATCCTCGAATACCATGACAACGATTTTCACACAACTTCGCGGTCACAGGCTTCACTTTTAATCTCACATAATTGTTTTTTTTATTCTATCTCTAGCGACATCTAGCTAGCCACATACGAACTGACGTATTTCATACTACATCGCGATGTAAAAGTTATGCGGCCGATTGAACGTATGTATACAAGATCCCGACAGTAAACGTCGGGCAGTAGTAGCCCACCAGAAACAACAGCCGTCTGCAGTGCTATTCTGTAAATGGTAAATCACTTCGAAAGTCATTTCGCAAATCATCTCGAAAGTCATACTTACTATAACGCTTCACATTTTTATGTCGCCTGTACAAGTTTCGGTATTAACATGTCAACGTCAAAATACTCACCCGTTTTAGTTCGTCTCACTTTGATCATCACTTGGTGGCGCCAGTGTCGAAATCACTCCATTTAAGAGTACCTACGATATTTTAATGTCACATGATTTCAATACGGATTCATAAGTGATTTCGCAAATAAACTTTTCAGAATAGCACTGCTGGTCAGTTTTCAATGGGGGATAAGGACCTCCGTTGGTCAAGTAACAATACTACACGCACTACTGCTGAGCATGAGGTTCAGGGTTCAATCCCCGGGTCAGGCAAAGTGTTATTGAGTTTTTCCGTCTAGTATTTTTCAGTAGCACCCCAGAGTCCGGACTTGTGCCCGATTGATGGCAATAGTCCGCTTCCTATTAAAAGGGACTTTAACATTCCTAACTGACAAAACGTGGGTGAACAGACGCCAGCACATCAAGTTACCCCAATGTGTCAAATTTCTTTGATCGTTTTTCAGCTTTATGTCAAACACAATTAGGTTCATAATAATATTCAATTGGGAAAATTTCTCTCCCTGTACTATTACAGGTACACTGTGTTTTTTTAAACTGATTATTCCTGAGCGTTTCCCAAATAAACATATTTTCTTCTTCTTTTCTTTTTCTACACCAGCTAACCCTAGGGGATTACAGGCGTGATGAAAAGTATGTACGGATAAGGAAATTTACATTCGCCATACAAATAAATTTCGGAGATGTTTTTTCTCGTTAATTGAACGAGAAAAAACATCTTATCTCATTCTTACTTCTTGAATGCATTTTAACTTTGTGTGTATTATGCTAGGGTCATCAAATTACTATAACTTGCCACATAGCATGCAGTTCGAGTAAAAGCTAAATAATAATAGTAAATTATATCGTTATATTGCATATTACACTAAACTTGTTATAACTGAGCTTTAATGTTGTGCATTAGAATATTTATAATAATTATAAGAAGCTTGTTTTAGTTTGACTTTCACCTAGTCAATACTCGTATCCTTAGATGAGATTAGTTTAAAATGTAGCAGGAGAGAACACTTGAGGTATGACAAAGTATCTAATTATTACGACTGGCCACATTGTGGTCGAAATTTGCCCGTTCTATCTCTGCACAATGTCGAGTAAATTATATTTATTTCTGTAAATAAGTTCATTTCTAGGTTTCCTTTTAAGAGTACTACGTATGACCTAGTATATGTCGTGTATGACACTGTCAATTAGTAAATTGAAACACGTGGTGGCATTTACTTTTTAATTAGAAGATTAAAAGTAGGTACATGTCATCTAATGAGTAGAATCGATGCTGTCCGAGAATTGAAGAAGTTACACTAAGGTAAGATTTTCATATAAATATAAGAATTGATAGCAAAGTCCCGTTGTTTCACCCATTCCTAAGGGTCTTACCGTGATTGGAATAAGAAAAGAAAGAAAAAAGTACGACGATATGATTATGCTATTATTTATTTGTTTCCTTATATTATATATTATTGGTTTGACATCTTATACTATAATATTTCACGTTTGTTTAATAATTTTGATGTATTTTAAATAATTTGCTATGCAATCCATTTAATTTGTAACTACTTATATAACTTGTGAGAATCCCGAATACTATGGCTACTATAACTATGACTATTCTTCTTTTCGCAAAGGACTCCCACAGTTATTTTAACAACAAAAACTAAGTAAATCTAACATGTAAAGAAAACAAAATAGAACCCGTGCGAAAAAAAAACATTTTATTTTGTAGTCCCTCATCTAGATTACAATAAAATATTCGACACATATTTTTCCTTTTTTCACGTAATCAAAAAATAACGGCAAAAACTACATCGAGTCAAAATTTCGCATGACGTCTCTAGCCAGCACAGTTTATAAAGATAAAGTTAAAGATAGTGTATTTGTCAAAACATGAGTAAGCAGTACAAAAACTGGGTTGCAAAGCATGGTGTTATAGATAGAAAAAAACGTCCTAACATGTTTTGCCTAAAATAGGCGTACAAATATATATTATTTTTTAAAGTGTGACTCATTTTATTCAAGATATAGTTAAGTTAGATAATACGTATAATAATATTACCTAATTATTATTATGTAAATACAATTTTATTTTTTGAATGATTATGTTACCATTAATTGAATTTTTTTTGATATTATTAGTGACTGTTTTGATTCTATAAATAATTATTTAATTTTTCATGAATACTAGACAATGATGTTACAAGCCACCTCTCCTCAACTTTAATCTAAGCAGTTTTCCATCAATTCGAAAAAGAAAAAAATATGTGTCGAATATTTTCTTGTAATCTAGATGAGGGACTAAAACTAACATTTTTCCAAATAGCCTATTCAATTTCATGAAATTCGACAAGGAAATAGATCATAACCTACAGACGGACATAGGCTATCGTTTGTAGATTTGATAAAAATAATGCTAAGTTCACGAAAACAATCTATAGAAACTTCTTCATTAACTATTGGCTATCTTTTCATTGCTAGTAACCAAAGAGATATAAAAGACTATAGAGCGGGCATGTCAAGGAAATGTCATAGAAAAACTTTGATCCCATATCTCAGTAACGCCATCTAGAATAATATATGAATATTGGAGCGGCAGCGGAGCGTACTAAAAAAAACTCATAGACTTGTGTTAGAAACGTCATTGTAATTTCCACTTCCGGGATTGATTGAATGTTATTAAATACTCAAGCTGTATAAAATAATGTTAAAGTTATGATAAAGGTAAATAATATTTCTATTTTAATTAAATAATAATTGTAAGTTGATTAGTACTTGTATTTATGTAAAATAAATATTAAGCGCACTACTTCCGGCTGTACCCCACTCTTGTCATTGATACCAACATTACCAACCTTATTTTGCCGGTAAAAATAGTGTGGTGGGAAGTAGTGCGAGGGCTCTTTCGGCAGTTGAGCTCAAACACTGTAAGTGTGCTGATGTAATAGTGATCTTGTGAAAACATTATAATAAAACATTGTGAGATAAATCATAACCTAAGTGTTTGATTTTCCATCGTCGTTTACACTTGTGTCTGGCAGGACACACTTTTTCGGACGAAAATTTTGTTTGGGATGTCCGGTCTATAGGTATTGAATGTCTTTGCTAGTAACTCACTGGAGTCCAGTAGAATTTACAAAATAGTAGATTGTTTATCTTGGGAGCAAACAACTATTTTAAAGGCGAGAGTGTTTTTTTTAATCCAGAGCGGAGCGAAGGATTCTAGAGTAGAATCCTGAACGCAGCAAGGGATTAAAAGTACGTTACTCGAGCTTAAAATAGTGTTGCTCCCGAGGTGGACACTCTACTTTTTATGACCCTCTATGAGAAAATAAGTATGTGCAACTTATGAACAAGAATTTATTTACGTACAATTCAGAACCTTAAGACATAAAATATACACATTTTCTCTTCTTGCATTTTTCCAAAGGATGAAATTGTTGTATGCTTCGGCATATTGTTCACGGGATTTCGTAGGTAAAAAGACTTTCCATCACATTTTTAGCGTCCGATACAATATTCTCTGGAGTCAATATAATACTTTCACTTGAGGAAGACGCACTCTTTTTTATAATTCTAAAATCTGAATATGAATCAACTACGAACGAAAGCAGAATGCATTTAATTTCGCGCGTTGTTTATTTTTCATCAACTTTTTTTAAATTTGGCGCGCTCGCAGTTTTTCAGCCAGTCACATATTCAATACATTGTTCCGGCATGGTTTGTGATTCACCTCTTTGCTGATTGAAACATTTACTAACACTATCCACATTCCAAATTCAAATCAATTTTGGTCCCTAGGGATTAATGAGCTATTTTGGTCCCTGTTTACGAGGAATAAACTAGCTCTTTTTGAATAGATGTGATAAAAAAAAAGTTTTCGTGTAGCCGTAGACTTCAAGTTACGGTGACTATCAAACAGGGTACTGTGCGCTTCGTCACATCTTTGTGAACTTGCGCATGACGTAATCCTAGATACACACTGATGATAGCCAATACAAAACTAGCTGCTTGACTTGACAGTTAATCGTTGACCACTTTGCCCCGTGAACATCACTATGAATTGTCATCGAAGCCTTGCTGGTAAACCTAATCCTTCGGGGAATACAGGCGTGATGAAAGGTACCTACTCATTCGGACTCACTCAGCAACAGTCTTGACACGTGTTCATCCGATCAGTTACAATCACAGCATGCATCAGGGATCAGTCCCTTCAGAATATTATTAAATCAACAGCGGTAGTAAATTATTGCTGCTCGCAATGTAAAAAGTACAAGAGGTACGGTTTTGGGAACTGGCTAAAGGCAGTGTCAGACTACCGGTACGCCCGTACGATACGGGAGCGTTAATACAAGTAACAGTTTTTTGTGTTACTATTATTAATATGTAGGTACATAATAATTATTTAAAAATTACAATAAAAGAAGAACCGACTTCTTAAAACAACACTAACAGTAATAAAATATAACTCCAGTTTCGGAAGTCTGTGGCTTTGGTGGTTTTGTTCGTTTATTATTAGTCACCGACTTCGGAAAAAAATAACAAAAATTATTCTTTGTTACCTATACCTACTCCATTTACAATAGCATTAGTCGAAGTTTGAAAAGTTATTTTTAATGCACACTTTGTAACGAAAGTACAATAAGCATGTTCAATGACGATAGACGCCGAATTCATTGTAATCTATTTTCACAGCAGATGTAAAACTTAGTTGTAAACACTGCAACAATTTATATTAAGAAAAAATGAGTATTTCATTTAGTTATATTATTTTTCATTTTAGTTGAAAAGTAGTGTCAATGATAAAAACCTCAAAGAAGCAGGGATGAACAATATATGGACACGTTCTTCGTTTCACTTTTATTCTTCTAAAGGAGACAGTTTTTTTTGTTTGGGGAATAGGCCCACCACAGATTGTGGCGTTTAGCAATGAAATGTACGTTAGTTTATTCCTTATAATCTGTAGATTACAGTAGTAATATTAGCAAATCTGTATCTAACCGGAATACTGTGAAATACGATAGTCAAAACATGACTCTCATAATAACCTAAAATCTCAGAAGAGCGATTGTTGAATAATTGGATAGGTATCCTTGGTATTTTAAGTTAAAATAGTACACTGTTCAGTGTTCAGTAATAAAAAGTATAAAACTGATGTGATTTACACGATTTGATAGACAGAGATATTCACGAAAATAGATTAGATTTATTCATTTCGAGACACACATTTTTTCCAGCCATAGACTGTAGATAAAGATATTCAATACCTAAAGTAGTATATCTTAGTAGTATCTTTAGTATTTTAAATCTCTTGGACTGGAGATATAAAATAATAAGGTGATGTGTTAAAAGCTGGTTGTGTCAGGAGATAACAAAAACACATTAAAGTATGTCACAAGAAGTATTTTTTACTGTTCGTCATAATTTTCAAAATCTTCTCTTAAAAGCAGTATTTCATCTAAAAAAAATGCAGGTGGTTCAACTTAAACTTGATGCCGCGCCCAAGATAAAAACCACACTATACCTACACATCACATGTGCACAGCAGCCAACAGTGCCTCTGCCCACTAAACAATTACAACAGTATCCAGCAAGAGCAGCCCCAATTCCGTTGAAATGGTGCTGCACAATTGCTTGCAATGGCTTTGCAGATTTTGCACTGTATCTACAGATGCCATTTTCATAAAATCTTTAGAATAAAAATACGAAAAGAACAGAAGAAACATGCAATTATCTAGTAATCGGGAACAATAATAACGGAAATAATAATGTTGTTTGTCAGTGTCAAACTGATTGAAATTGGACCATAGAGATTACGTTTCGTTCTACTGTGTTTTTAAAGTACGTTACTTGATATTCCGTTAGTAAAAGAATTAAAAACAAGTTCACTGTACCAATTAATAATTATCTATTTAATATAACGCCGATGGCATTACCGCTGAGCACCGGGGTAACATTTTTGTTTTCACATTAAAATAATAGGTTTATTTTAATGTGAAAACAAATATGTAAACGCTCCTAAACAAGCATTTTTTGCCGTAACACTTTTTTACTATTATTTCAGTATTCCGGTTACATTTATATATAATTTTTGGTCTGTTAATAGTAATAAGATGATCACTTTCTTCATGTGTAATATGATTAATAAACGTTACCGTTTAATAGTAGGCCCAAAAAAAACTGTCTCCTTTGAAATAAAACAATTTGTAATAAAACTATTTTCACTTATTTTTAAAACAAAATGTTCTGCGTTCCTGCCTCTAGGTACGAGCCTCTTTTTTAATGCTAATAAGTGGAGTATATGTACGTACAAAAAATCCTGACACTATGTTTGTCCTCGGAAAATTCTGAACCCTCGAAACTATGGTTTGCTAAAATAAGTTCAACTATCTTACAGATGGCAGTGTAAGTTAACTGCAACATCTTTACCAGAACGTGAGGCCGGGTTAGTTAGTATTATAATGTTTTTATTTATTGCAGTTATACGAGTATGTCATAGTATTTTTTCAGTGTGTATGAAGAACATTGTTTCGAACTCAGTAAGTATCCCAATGAGAATAACTTATTTAAGTGCGAATCGTATCCGCATGCGAAGGGTTCCGTAATAAATATCAAACAGAAACCTTCCTTGTTCACCTTTTATTTTCAAATAATTTGATTTTATTCTTTTATTGTTAGGTATATCGGTCATCAAAAGACAATATGCGAATCACGCTGTTTGGAACACGGTAAGATCAGCGCGCATTTTGCGTTCCAAGCAGTATAAATTCCATACAAACGTGACACTTAACTATTGAACAAGTCTGAATTTTCTTTATTACAATGTGCTTCGGACCGTTTGGTGAAAAACGTTTATTACTGTTTACGAGATACTAGCACTCACAAATAACGTGGATTTCTATGGTAAAAGTATTCTCTATGTGGGTTCAGTAGATTATCCAGAAATAATTGCCTACAACGCGTACCGTCACGAAGTCACAAACTTTACCTTTTTTATAATTTTGATATAGATAAAGTACAGAAAGACAGATTTAGAAATATGGATAGCTCGCTGTCAAACGAACGTACGGACTGAAAGCGGACTCTTAATAATCGGTTGCCGTTTTCACCCTTTGTGTACAGAACCCTACAAATGATTAAATCTCCTCTCGCATTCTAAATTATACCCGTTTGTTTGGCGTGTGTAATGTTAATAAAAAGAGTTTAAGAGATTCGATTTAAAGAATTGTTTGTAAAGGTGGTAACAGATAAACGGCGCAGTATTTTAAAGGTTTATACAAGGTGTTTTTTTTATGTCTCATAACTCTAGGGTTATATTCTGTAGGTAAAAATAATACTAAAACTTCTAGAATAGATGGTCCAAAAATGCATAGTTTCGGAGATATGATCAATCATAATTAAATTACCAGTTGTTTAGTACCCGTAACACAAGCTCTGCTTAGCTTGGGACTAGATGGCGTTGTGTGAATAGTCGTGGAATATTATTATTTATTGTTTTTTATTATACTTCTTTAGCTTCGTGTGCTTCGTGTGCTTTAAATGGCGTTGTGTGAAAAGTTGTGGAATATTTATTATTTATTTTATTTATTATAGAGAAGTTTTGGGCTGCTTCTGCCCGTTCCGGGAATCAAACCCAGTACCCCATACTACATGGACTGCTTGTGATTAGGTACACACGGCTACACATAAAGCTAAACATTTCCAGTTTATTCTGATCTTGAATTGTACGAAAATCCTATACAATGTGAGATCAGCTTATACTGGAAATGTACAGCTTGATGTGTAGCCGTGTGTAATAGACCGATTAGGCAGTCAATAATAAAGAATCTATCAAAATAACATTAACATTAACATAACATCACGCCTGTAATCCCCGAAGGGCTAGGCAGAGGTGTACCTACCTGGTAGTACTCCCACATTTCGCCAGTTATGTTTAAGTCCCATATAATGGGGGGCGAGCCTATTGCCATCAATCGGGCACAAATCCAGACTCCGGGCTGCTACTGAGAAATTCTAAATAGAAAAACTCAATAACACTTTGCCCGACCTGGGGTTCGAACCCGAGACCTCATGCTCAGTAGTGGCGCTTGCGACCACTAGACAATGAGGCAGTTAAGTCAAGTCAAGTATTAAAATAATGACTACATAAAGAAAATAAAAGCGAACGACCGGGCAAATCGTAATAATGCTTTATCAGCAAGTATTACTTGTGAATGAACTTGAACTTGCTTTGAATTGAACCCGCGACCTCTTTACAGGTCAATGCCAATGTGCTATTGTGACTTCTATACTTTTATTACATATAAATTGCAAAGCGTGATATTGCACGCCCGGAAGTCAATACAAAAATGTCTGGATAAATTTGTCTGGTATTTTTTTAACATTTTATTATAATTAAGTATTTTTTTCGGTATTTTTTATTAAATAGTTACCTATTAATATTATTTAAAAAAAATAGTAACATACCTACTTATAATAATAAAAGGATACAAAAATAGATTACTTATTACAAATTCTATTTCTATTAAGTATAGAAAGAAAATGGCGTATACGGAATCAGCTGTTTGTCAACTGTCAAGTGTATTTTTCATTTTCAGCCATATTACAAATTCTACTCGTTAACACTTGACAGTTGACAAACAGCTGATTGCATATACTTAGGTACCTCATTTTATTTATATTGTAGCCTTAACGATTTCGTTAATAGAAAAATGAATTTTTAATATGGCTAGGCCTGCAGGTTTTTATAAATCTACAATTTCCTGTGCGCGACCTTTGGTCATACAAATAAGCAAGTTTAGTCTTTATTGGTATTATTATGATTATGCATTATAAAAGGTGTCAAGTTGTTCGATAGGGCTTAGAAAACACGTTACTACCAACTGTTGTGACTTTATACAGTTCTTAAAACGTACCTACTCCCAAGAGAGTGAGTTAAAAGGTAAAATGATGAGTTTTTGACTCATTGACCGATTTGGTGATAGCACCTTAAAATCCAATGTTATTTTAAGTAACTAGCCACACATTACCTCAGTGTCGCGTCGCGCCGTCATCGGACGCGTGCCTGCGTTAGTGTGTCGTTTTTGAATATCGAATGTTGTTTAGGTAGGTAAATAACATCATTGTTAAAATCGATAACAATGGCCAAAATAATTGTATGACATTAATCACACATAGTTGAACTTTGAACGAAAAGAAACTGTGACCTCTTAGTTTCTTTCACTGTTTCTTCTCAGAGTAGTCTGATAGTAAAACAACGACCCCTTCTACTAGTTACTAAAATGACGTGTCAAAACCTATTTACAGAAATAAATATAATTTAACATTTATCATTATTCATTAAGTATTGTTCGATTCCCGCTTGATAAACTCGCAAATCTCCAGAGGTCGTGCTAGGCTGCAAGTGTCATGGAGGAATGCCCCTAGGTTTGAAACTGAATTGGAGTAAGTTTATTAAGAAGTAGTACTTAATATAATATCAATCGTTAATTTACCTGGAGCAGGACAAAAGTCTTTTTAACTGACGAAAAATCAGAGGAGGAGGAGGAAGAGGAGTTTCTCAATTCGGTCCGATTTTAATAATTCTTAGATAGTAATGACTAATACAAGGTAAAACGACCACTTTAATTATCTAATATTATTATGATATTTATATAATACTAGCTTTTGCCCGCGGCTTCGCCCGCGTGGATGTTGAACTTCCGTCCCCTATGTTTTCCCTTTAAGGGTTGAAATTCCAAAAATCGTTTTTTAGTGGATACTTACTCTTCACTAAGATCACCCCTTCAAGTTTCATGTCTCTAATACCAGTGGTTTGGGCTGTGCGTTGTTATATAAACGTAATAATGTTAGCATAATACTTCCGGATAGACTACTTTCGAAGTTGATCCTTCCGGTATGTATGCATAAAGATTTCTGGAACTGCTGACCCGGGAAAGAGCGCCGTACAAATGACCATGTTGCCAGGCGTCTTGGTTACAACCGTACCAAGTTTGGTTAAAATCCCTAAAATAGTTTTTGAACTATGCGTGCACATACAGACAGACAGACAAAAGTTTTACTGATTGCATTTTTGGCATCAGTATCGATCACCAATCATCCTCCAATATTAATTTTGAATATATATTCAATGTACATAATTATCTACGCAGTGTGTGATAGTCCATTGAATTGTATGGCGAGCGATATTGTATCTTAAGATAAAATATTATAATATCTTAGCCGTGTGCAGCGCCCCTTGGTGAACTTCACTGCGGGTGACGTAACCTACGACAAACTTATTATTTGCGGTTGGTACAGTAGTCGGGTCTAGGGATCGAACCGCAAAATTAAGTTTGTTTTTCTGGGATAAAAAGTACCTAGTGTGGTGCCCAGGATATTAAAGAATAAGTATACCAAGTTTCATCGTAATCGAACCGGTAGTTTTTGCGTGATACCTGAACATACAGACAGACAGACAGACAGACAAAAATTTTTTTAATCATATTTTTGGGTTCGGTGTCGGTCTAGTAACACCCCCTGCTATTTATTTTTTTGATATTTTCAATGTACAGAAATTTTACTTCTACAGATTTATTATAAGTATAGATATAGATTAGCTGCCCTACAAACTTTAATCAAGCTTTAAAAAAATAGTTTACGATCTACATGCCTACTTAATATACACCCAAAATTTCATAAAAATTGGTCTTGCCATTTCGGAGGAGTTTGATAGCAAACACGAACGAGAATTTTATATAAAAATAAGATTTATTAATTCAGTAAATAAACACAACCTTTACTTTTTATCACCATCCTATTTCTTATCAAGCAGGCAGGCAGTAAGTCAGTAGCAACATAAAGGAGACTATTTATAAAATTAGTTAGGACGAGAAAGCTCATGCTATAAATAGACGGATATCTTTTTATTCTAATCGCTGGAGAGCATTGCCCGAGAGCCAGGGCCGTAAGCAAGTCTTCCTATTTAACTTTACTTAGGTGAAAGTTTTTCAAAGCAAAGTCATCCTGTATTTACAGGTTTGATATTAATCTTTCAACTGAGGTAATTAGAGACACAATAGAAAGACAATGACAGGCGGACACCGGTGTCCTCTCGGGGCTTAATGAATTAATAATAATAATAATTGCATTTATTGGCTTGTTCGTCTAGTGGCCGCAAGAGGTTTCAGGTTCGATCCCCGGGTCGGGCAAACCGTCACCAAGTTTTTACATCTGGAATTTCTTATTAGCAGCCCGGACTCTGGATTTGTGCCCGATTATGGCAATAGGCTCGTCCCCTATTACATGGGACTTAAACATAACTGGCGAAATCTGAGTGTACTACAAGTAAACCTCTGTCTTACCCTTCGTGTATTGCAGGCGTGATGTTGTGTTATAACATAACATATAACACAACGTCACGCTTTAATCCCCGAAGGGCTGGGCAGAGGTGTACCCGGCAGTACACCCACATTTCGCCAGTTATGTTTAAGTCCCATGTAATAGGGGGCGAGCCTATTGCCATCAATCGGGCACAAATCCATACTCCGGGCTGCTACTGAGAAATCCCAGATGGAAAAACTCAATAACACTTTGCCCGACCCGGGGATCGAACCCGGGACCTGATGCTCAGCAGTAGCGCTTGCGACCACTACACCAACGAGGCAGTCATGATGTCAGAGCATGTTGTGTTATGTAATAATAATTATCGACAAGACTGATGTGAACTCGGCGATCATTGTGCCGAGAGTCGTTTCTGCCAAGGACTCAATAGACAAGAGCCTCGAAGACTTGAGGAGGTTCTCATTGGGCAGCTGGATCAAGGGCTTGATTCAGACAGCAGTAGGTACTTCTGCACGCGGTTTGCATTGTTAGGCAATTCCTCGACCTGGAGCCCTGACCTGTAGATTGAATCCTGATCCCGATACCGATAGGTTACTATTCTTACATATATATTTTTTGCAATAAATGAGAGTTGTAAATGAATATACCAAATAATAAAAATATTCTACAAATTTTACACACCACCATCTTGTCTCAAACTAAGTAGAGCTTGGGTTATGAGTACTAGAAAAATGATAAAAATATTGTTAAGTACCTACATAAATATTTTTAAATAATAACATAGTTGAGAATAGACTAGGCAGATGATGATGATGGCAGGTTGTTCGTTTATTCTATAAATAAACTCTTTTTCTTATTTTACTATAAGATGATGTTACAAATTAACCTTTCACCCTTACAGGTCCAACCTGGTTCGATTCCCACCCAACACAATGTTTGTGTGATGAGCACGATCATTTTTTCTCTGTCTGGGTGGGGTTTAATTATTTATCTATTATATTTAATTTACGTATTTTCATCAGTTGTCCTTAATACCCATAGCACAAGCTCTGCTTAGCTCGGGACTAGATGGCGTTGCGTGAGAAAATAAATATACATATTTTGCTGAAAATCCCACAGATTCAAGTTAATTTTGGAGGGGCCTGTTGGTCTAACAGTTAGTGTGTTCAAATCAGTAGGTACTGAGTATTCTAGTGGCTGTCAAGGGTGGAAAGTACAGCTTTCAATTGCTTTAAAGCGCTACATGTTAAATACTCACACTTATGTACATATGTTTAAGTGGGAAAAGTTTCGATGTAAACAAACCTAGATCAGCCTCATTCATATTGATTGAGCACCTAGATTAACAAGAGGAGAAAGGAATAGAAATTGTATGGTTTGTGATTGAATTTTAGGCCCTTTAAACTGTCCCGTAAACAAAGGTTTTAAGTTGATTACTAAAAAGTACTTAACAATTACATTAAGTAACTAACTGCAAATGAATACCTACTAAATAAAGTAAAAAAAGTGGAATATAAAAATCAACTAAAATAAAACCAAGTAAAAATACCACTGGTTCGTTGGTCAAGTGGTCGCAGGTCAGGTTAAGAATTTGGTCGCGGGTTCGATTGCAGCAAATTGAACAAGATTGATTGATTTTTTTTTTTTTTATAAAGTTTATTCACAAAAATATGTACCTACATTTTCTTACAAGTATAGTTCATAATTTAAGCTTATAAAGTACACAAAAATATTAGCATTTGGGGCCGAACTAGGCGTAACCTGTATTTCAGCCCTCAACGCCGAATCCTCCCTGGGTTACTAATTAAATATGAAATACATGGTATTGGGTTTAATCCATATTTGAATGTACGTTTTATTTATGTTTGTAGAGAAAAAACAAAATTTGTGACTTAGAAAAAAAAGGGGATTTATTATTAATTTTAAAAAGGTAATATTTAAAATTACAGGTCCTCTCTTTGTGTATGGTGGAAATGTCGGTGAATATGTGTGAGAGGGTGTGTAAAATTTTTGTATATTATGTATGTAGTATGGTTGACATATAGTTAAAGTTAAAGTGGTAATAGCCCAATGGCTAAAGCGTTGCGATCAAGAATATAATTATGTGAGTTCGAACCTCACCCATTGCACTATATTGACGTGAATAAACTCTAGACAAAGACATAATTAACTTAGTTGGAGGTGTTAACCAGACTACTAGTAACTTTGATGGTCTAAACAGCTGATAAACATACTTATTTATTTCTAAATACATATCTACATATTATACAAAAATAACACCAGACACAGAAAAAATCAAAATCAAAAGTCATTTATTCAAATTAGGCTGAGGATCAGCACTTTTTGAACGTCGAAATTACATAAGACAGTCCCACAAAAAGCCCACCCTTCATCACTTTCTAGTGTTTTTGCTGGGAAGAAGAAGTTTCGGAACAAACTCCCCAGCAACACACGTTTAGTCCAGTTTTAATCAAGGGATTGTGTATTTTGAGTTTCTTATTTCTCTTGGATTTCAGCCCTGTCTGATCATCAGTCGGCTAAGGAATGCTGCCAGGCACCAGTCCAGACTTATAGCCCCAACGTCCTCGCGTACGGTTTATATATATTGGCCATTACCTCGACTGTGTTTACAGCTATTATGAAACTAGTTCCATGTGGTTGTAAGCGAGATTTACAATGGATAATAGAGAGATGTGTTTAAAGAATGTAGTAGGAGGTGGGTGAAAAACAGTATGACTCTTGGTGATACAATGGTCGAAGATTCGATGGATAAATGAGATTATTATACAATATAGATCATACAGGTATACTATTACATAATGACTCCGTAAGTCGATGATGTATTAGAATTAGCAATATAAAATGTGAATTATGTAGGGTTAGATAAGTTACATTTTTTTATACTTAGGTACTTTTAGTGTCTTATTACAGTTCCGCTCCTTCAATGGGCAATTAGACAAAATTTTAGTTTTGAGTCCCTTATCTAGATTACAAGAAAATATTCGATACGTATTTTTTGTTATTTCACGGTATCAAAAGGTAACGGCGATACATCGAGTTAAAATGTCGCATGACGTCACTAGCCAGTAGGCAGTTGATTCTAGCTAATGACGTTACAAGCCCCCACTCCTCAACTTTAATGCGCTTAATTTAAGCAGTCTTCCATCAATTTGAAAAAGAAAAAAATATGTGTCGAATATTTTCTTGTTAGCTAGATGACGGACTAAAATCTAAAATTTTGTCAAATAAATAGCCCATTTAAATGTTTTCTTCGCGTAATTGGTTCTTAGTGATCTAAGTTTTTTTTTTTAATACTATACTATAACGAACAAAATTCTTAATAATTAATTACGATCTAGCCTAAAATACTAATAAGCAATTTACTTCTTACTTAATATGTTACGTGATAGATTATTTTAAAAAACTAAGAATAGTGTCTATTTGCACTTTAACTCAAGTTCGTAGCACTTTCTTAGAGTCTGATTAATTCATGAAAAACACTATGTTTATGTGTTATATGTATAGCACAACATTGTTACTATTGTTCATTCACTTGTACACTACACTAATTCAAAAGGTTTAGTTCTTTTTACCCTACGCACTAAGTCTGTGTTGTCCAGCAGCTGTATAGCCTCAACATTCACGTGTCGATGTAGTCTGTGTTCGTGAGCTTCAAGTTTTAAATGACATGTCAAAGTGAATCTTCTATCCTGTATTGTATCCACCATCGGAAGTTTGTAACATTTAAGAAAACAGAGAACGAAAGTTTACGGTTTATTAAATAATGCTGTTAGGCCGAGTCATGAGCAGCCTAACAGAATTCTGAAAATGGTTGCTGACAAAATGGACTGTCTTTATACTGTAAATACTTTACTGCTGTTTGTTGCATGTGCCACCTTATCGTGTGGTTAAGATAAATCTCGAATAGGAGACTAAAAAAAATGTTGTTACCTTACGGTATCTGTGTTACCCTCTCCTATGCAGATGGTAACACAAAATAGGATTTTAATTTACGCCATCCATGCATCTGCACCCCGGAAATCTTCAAAGCTTCGACGGCGGATTTTATTTTAAAATACTATTACTTTGCATCATCAAGTCAAAAAGTGTTAAAAAATATTTTATTGTTGAGATATTATTTTTATTCTTTTAAATAAAAAACATTTAGATTTTCGGAATGTAATGTGCAGTGTCAACTAATCAAAAAAAAATGTTAACATGTTAAAAAAAATTGCTTGTTTTTTTTATTTATTTTATTGTAACAGGAAAACAAACAGTATTAACAACTAACAAATACAACAAATTATGCAACTAATAACCAAACCAATTTAACCAACGTACTCGTAATTGGTTATATTGCACGTTTCTGTAGCGAAATAAAATTAACTAATTATATTATACTTTGTTAATTTTATTTCGCCACGGCAACAGCGTGGCAGGGACAAATAAGTAAGTATTTATAAATATAGCATGCTATAGTTTTTTGGTGGAAAATGTCCCGTACTAAAATTACTATTAAAGTATAAATATATAAACGTAATATAAAAATGAAAATACTTACTTCCTACAAAACTACTTGAAACAATCGATTATTATTATTCATACTATCGGTTAACTATGTATACTATAATTAATTATTGTATAGAAAAACAAAAACCATAAAATTACATTCACCGAAATCGCAATCCCGTCTGAATGTAACCTAAGTCCAAATCGATTAAACACAAACGTATGTAGCTAACAGTGCGTTCAGTTTTTGGGCACGGAACACAAACACATACATACACATGTCAAATTGGTTTGCTCTTACTTTTGCTTCTGCGAATACCGCCGACTGAGTACAGTTACACGCGAAATGAAATGATATATTGTTGAACTGCGAAGATTTTTGTTATTAAAAGAAGCGTTTTGTATTAATCTTTATCGATGTATGGAGGCTTGAAAGGAAGTTATTGAAAGGATGAAATATGGCTGTATTTAAGGGTATTGGAAGATGTGGATTGAGGTTGTAATTATTCGGGTATTGTGAGGGGATCATACGGTAACATATTTTTTTCTTATTTAGCATGTATTTTATTTTACATAAAACAGTTCTGCATGCCTATTCTGAGATAGATCAAGGTTTCATAATTCGTAATCCGCATGATGTGTCTTCTCTAAAGAACCATTATCTATAACTCGATACATAATTTGAATATTTTTCCAAGTATACAGTATGTTAACTTACAGAGGTCGTTCCCGTTAACCCGCAATAGTATAGCATCCATACATGCTTAAATAAATATTACCTACCATTCGAAAACAATTTTCTTTTTAATATTAAAATATTCACTAAAAAAAATTAAATTGATACGTAAAAGAATCACTCTGTACATGCGTACTTGAAGGACGGCAACGTCGCCTTGCCGTCCTTCAAGTACGCATGTACAGAGTGTTTCTTTTTAGTGTTTTTTTTTAATTTTGAGCATGTATAGATGCTATACTATTGCGGGTTAACGGGAACGCACCCTGTTAATTAACAGAATGTATATAATAAGTAACCAGGTGCATAAGAATACAATTCAAAAAGTTGAGGTGTCTTTTGAATCGATAAATGTTGGTAAACTTCTTCGTTAAAATAATGATTTACTTTAAAGCAAAATAATAATAATTATAAAGTTAAACTTCGCGAGGGAACTTAGAATTGCTATACTAATGTAATAAAGAGGAAAGAATTGTATGGAACTAAACTTAAAAACTACTGGACAAAAAGCTGCTCTATCCCCGGGTGACATATGCTACTTTTTATCCCTATATTCCCACGTGAACGGGAACTACGTGGGTGACGTCCACTAGTAAGTAATACATTAAGTCTTAAATCGCCAAACCGCATTTAGCAAGCGTGCTAATTAATTCTGGCACTGATTAAGGCCTTTGCCCCACAGTGGAACAGTAACTGGCAGGCATAATGATTGTACGAAGTTAAAAGTATCTTCTGAAAATAAATTGTAGATATGAAAAATTCATTGACCTCATCACGTTCAAGTAATTGAATAACTACACAGTATAGGAATATTATACCAACATCCAAGAAAAAAAGCACTTACCTAGATTACTAACAAGGTAATAGATATCGTTGTTTGCGTCGCAAGCCAAACATTTCAAACAGATAATTATGTTTCTTGAAACTTGAAGACGAAATTTAACAAGCGTAAGGAATTTTTTAGAGCCTTTTACTGAGTAGGATTTTTATTTAAAGTCGTCAGTTCAGAGGCCAGCACATAAAGCTACCCCAATACGTCAAATAAATTTCTTTTGATGGTTTTCCAACTTTATTTAAAACGGAATAAGGTTCATATTCAATTGGGAATATTTAACAGTTTGGGGTAACTTAATGTGTCAGTACTATTTCTGTACGATACACGTCTTCTTCTTTTGACGTGTTGATTGGCTAACCTGATGTCCAAGTTTTTATGCCGTTCATAGGCTTCTGGCCTGCTTCATATGCCGTCGAAAAAAAATAAACAAAATAAATACTCCAAAACTTTCACAGAACGCTATCTAGTCCCAAATTAAGCCGTGCTTGCGCTAAGAGTACTAGATAACTGATAAACTAACTTTTATATTTCTTAATACAAACAGATTATATACACCCCTATATTTTTAATTAGTACAAAAAAAATGGGCTGTATCCGTACCTGTTACTGATCATATTGGCGTAATATTTAGTTAAACTTAAATAACGAAAACAGCTGTTGTATGGGCATGGCTGGGCATGCTTGAGCGAGATCACGCGATCGTGAGCGAGAGATGGCGATTAATGTATACTACTATGTCATGAATAGCCTGTACAATATTTCCATAAATTGGGTGACTTTTTGGGATATAAAAAAACGTTAATAACTTTGCTGTTTATGAATATTATGAATTGATACTTTACAAATGTAATGAGAAGACCGTCTAGAATAAGCCCTTTAAGTATTTGTACTAATTAAAAATTAGTGGTGTATAAATTACGCCCAAACATAGAACAAAAATGAACGTGCTCATCACACAACATTTGGGTGGGAATCGAACTCACGACCTCCAGCATAGCAGCCGCAAATAAGCATGCCGGTTTCTTCACGATGTATATCTTGAACTTGTTACATGAATCCGAATATTCAGAGGTACGGTGCATGTTAGTAAAAACTACACATGCAGTTAGAATTAAGTACCATAAATAAAATAATCACCTTTTTCTGTTCATAAATAATTCCACAAACCACTTGTGTTTGCGACAGTCCAAGTTCAAAGTCAAGGCGCGCCTCTCACGTTATTGCATGCTCGATTCTTGATTTACGACGCGACTGTACATATAGTTAGTTCTTACTTGTGTACGCGATTGTACCTATGTGTATGTGAGTGGGATGGAATTTTATCGTTGAGTTCACGGCGGTTGTTAGTGGTAGGTAAGCAGATTTGGGCTCGGACACACATGTGACGCTAAACGAAAAAAAAGTAGGGTTTGGTTTTAGTAATTTATTGGAAGTGATTGAAATAATATCACGCCTGTATGGGGTTAGGTAGAAGTATAATTATGTGTTCTAGGTACGTGCACTTTTTACCAGTTATGTTTAAGTCCCGTAAAAGGGGCGAGGACCAATCGGGCACAAATCCAGCTTCCTGGTTGATACTGAGAAATTCCATATGAAAAACCCATAAACATCCTCTTTTGCGATAATGTAAATTTTCACTCATACATACGTACATACATAAACCCACGCCTTTTTCCCAGGGGGGTAGGCAGAAACTACAGAGCACCATCGGCTACGATTACGTTTAAACATGTAGTTATACAAGCCTTCCGCTTGAGAGTGTGTACTCACCTCTACGTACTCTACCTTTCTGAAGAACATCATCAATAAGGTCAGTGTATGTCTTTATAGAGCGTCCCCTCACTCGTTTTCACTTATATCTTGTTACTTTTTTTTTCATTACAGATCTAAAAAAAATAAAAAAATAAAGTAGTGTAATATTGTCTTCGTTGAATAGAGATAATGTTCAATCTACGCGTGCTAATGATATAACCACTAAGGCGAAGCACAGAGCGCGGAATCCTAACGTCGGAGACAAAAAAAGCCATTTCTACTTCTATTCGATTCCGTAAAACTTGCGCTGGGCGCAAAGACATTCAATACCTATAGACCGGACATCACGAACAAAATTTTCGTCCTAATAAGTGTGTCCTGCTGCATACAAGTCAATAAGTTTTTTGTAGTACGCTCCGCTGCTGCTCTAATATTCATATATTATTCTAGATGGCGTTACTGAGACATGGGATCAAAGTTTTTCTATGACATTTCCTTGACATGCCCGCTCTATAGTATTTTAAATCTCTTTGGCTGGGCGCAGGTTTCAGTGGTCATTTTGTGTGGGTAGTCCTATTTATTTAAATTTTGCGTTGCTTCACCCAAGGCGTTTCTCCAGTATCGTGGGTAGGTATATTTTATCATCATCATCTTCTTTCTGCCCTTGTCCCGTGTTATTTTGGGGTCGGCGCAACACGTTTCTTTCTTCCATTCTATCCAGCCACCCGTCAGCCAGCCTTCCTTTTCAAGTGTACCTATTTACAAACAATTATACACACTTACATAAATTACTTACCACATTATATAACTATAACATGAGCCTACAACAACCTGTAGGCCAAACATAAATTTGTTCCGTGCGAGTATCGAACCTACCGCGGTACGCAGCGTACAGCCAACCGCCCAGCCACCACTCTAGTTTCGTCTGTCAGTTTCTATTATGGGTAATCGGTGACACTTACTGACGCTTGCTTTGCATGGAAACTGTTGACAATGCTATTTCTTACAACAATTACGATTGGCAAGGCGTCTATGAACAAGCCGGTCTATTCCGTAAAAAAAAATCACGATCAAAGACAGGTGAAGTGAACAGTCAATCCTTAGAAAAGTATGGAAAAGATAGCGCGCCACGACTTCACCCCAGTAAAAAAGATTCAGACTGCAGTGCTATTCTGAAAAGTTTGTTTGCGAAACCACTTCTGAATCCGCAGTGAAATCATGTGAAATTAAAATATCGTATTCTTAAATGGAATGATTTCGACACTGGCGCCACCAAGTGATGATCAAAGTGAGAGGAACTAAAACGGGTGAGTATTTTGACGTTGACATGTGAATACCGAAACTTGTACAGGCAACTTGAGAAGAGTAGTGAGTATGACTTTCGAGATGTTTTGCGAGATGACTTTCGAAGTGATTTACCATTTATAGAATAGCACTACAGAAGACGGTTGTATTTAAACACGGAACACGTGGTGAATCGCAATGCAGTTATGAAAACATGTGACAATAACACATTATTACATCTGCCAAGCCTTTTCCTTCTACGTCGGGATCGGCTTCTAGTCTAACTGCCTATCTGGCTTTCACAACCCATATTGGGTAACACAATACCCCATGGTTAAACTGGTTGTCAGACATTCGGGTATCTGACTACTTGTAACGAGTGTCCCCGCCCCCTATTACATGGGACTTAAACATAATGGCGAAATGTGGGTGTACTACCAGGTACACCTCTGCCTAGCCCTTCGGGGATTACAGGCGTGACGATATGTATGTATGTGTAACGAGTGTCAAATATCTACTTGAAATGTCAACCGGGAAAACCCTTTCTGAGGCACGGAGGAATACTATTCTCCAAAAAACGAGTGACATAGGTACTGCAAGTGGCCAATGATCATTATAATTACGCGTAAATAATGTCATGTTGTAACTCAGTGTGTTACGAGAAAATCGTTCATTTCCTTTTAAGAGACGTAAGTAGGTACAAAGCGGGAGATGGGAATCAGCTGATGGTTTAAGCACGACACTTAGGCTACGGGCACAAAGTCAGCGAGCAGCGAGAATAATTTCACAAGCAATTGTTATTTTTTCAACAACTCGCCTAACTTAGAAGATCTTTATTTAATCGACCGGTAGGTATCTCGTCGCTATCGATGAGCACCGACAGTTCTATTTAATTACTAGCAGACGCCACGCGGTTTCACCCGCGTAGTTCCCGTTCCCGTGGGAATACATGGATAAAAAGTAGCCTATGTCACCCGGGGATAGTGTAGCTTCACAATGGGACCAACCCAAATGTTCTTTCTTTGGTATTGTTCGTCGGCACGTGGAGCTCCTCAAGTTCCGAGTTGAGCTCACGATTACTGACAAATGCTTGCACTGACTGATCTGGTCCCCTCATTCTGTGTGGTTCTTTCCTCAAAAGACCATCTCAGACACTAATATGCATGGATCTTACATGATTTGACCAAGATAATGTCTGGACTTTAAAATAGACTATGACCTCTGAGTTTCTTTCGGTGTTTCTTCTCAGAGTAGTCAAATAGTGAAATACCGATCCCATTTACTAAAAAAGGCGACGTGTAAAAGTGTTTGTAAAAACCTATTTACAAAATAAATATCATTTAATGGTGAAAGAAGTTTTTAAATCGGTCTTTTTTTAAATCGGTACAGTAGTTTCGGAGCCTATTCAATGCAAACAAACAAATAATAAAACCTTTCCTCTTTATAATGTTAGTATAGATATGTTTTAATGGCATAACACATAACATCACGCCTGTAATCCCGAAGGGTTAGGCAGAGGTCTGCATAATCTCCATCTCTCCTTACATTTCGCCAATTATGTTTAAATCCTACGTAATAGGGACCGAGCCTATTGCACACCAATCGGGCACAAATCCAGACTCCGGAATACTACTGAAAAATTCCAGATGGAAAAACTCAATAACACACTAGACCAACGAGGCAGTACGAGCAACGAGCGGTTAAGTATCATTGCCGTAGAAAATACCAAACACAGAATTCGAATTGCTCCATTTTATATTTAAGGCGATGGACAAGAAGGTGGTCAACGCTCGAACAGCGCTTCCCGCCCCGGTCCCGCTCCGCTGTTTTCGAGGCCAGCTCCATTCGCCTACTTCGCCACCGCTGCCGCTTCGCTCGCGCCCCGCTACCCGCTGACTAGGTGTCCGTGGCCTAAAAGACAAATTAGAGCAAACCGAATTTAGTGTTTGGTATTTTCCGTACCAAATAATACCTTACTCCGTCCGAGTTAGGAGAGATTTGACCAAATAACAATTTACTGTGATTCATGGTGATGCGATGGATTTGCATGTGAAGTTATGTCAATTATTTTACAACTGCACTAAAACACAACATAGATTGTTTAATGTCTCTTCTTTATTGCATTGTATCTTAATCCACATTCTCCATCTATTTATATGATGCTCATTACATTCTTATATCGTTCGAATATTGGCAATAATTATCTGATGGTATTATAATAACCAATTTGTAATCTTCAAATTGCTTTTTTTAACTACTGAGATAATAGATAAGTAGGTATTTAGTATTAGGTTACAGCTGACCCATGAAAAAACTCGCTGATGCATACAAGATTCACTTTTAATGCTAGTGGGCGTAAAATCGCCAATCTTCGCCAATCAAGCAATTCATTTAACAATCGATTGTGCGCCTTATTTCATCAAGGTTAAGGTTCATCTGAGAGCCACTACTTATTTTATGAAAAAGCATCAATTAACGAATTTAAACTATTTCGTAAAAAGTGTTAATTGTGCCTTCCGTAGAAACCTGGAAGTCTAACACGGATGTTCTGCATTTTTTATGTGGTAGATAATAGAACATCAGTTTCTTATTACAATTTTACATGATATAATTTTATTATGAGAAATGAAGACAAGTCGCGCCTGAGGGTCGTCTTCATTCTAGGTGATTCACATTACATTAGAAAGTGGAATGAGCAAATTATTTGGCACCGACTTAAAAAAAAACACTAAACGGTGTAAAATAACTCTAAATTAAGAAGTCTGTGGCTTTCATGGTTTTGTCATAATCATGATAGGCCACCGACTTCCGAATTTAGAGTTATTTTACACCGTTTAGTGTTTTTTTGTGTCGGTTTTATTTTTTGCAAAATAGTTTTTTATTTTTCCATTTTTAGTTGTTCCCATACAAATATTTGCCATGAATTTATTGTATATTGTTAATTGTTAACAATACATGTCATGATAATAGGGTTATCCACTTATCCCTAATAAATGAAAATTAACAAAGCTTATGTACCAAACTGTTGAAATCTAGGTATATTGTACACATCTGCGTACCCCACAGAGCATACAGGCGTGATGATACGTCATGATGTTGTATAAACAATAAACATCCAAGCGATTCCAGCAATCACGATAAATTTGCCGTCTATTTTTGAAGAGTTCCGTTGTATATCTCCGAAGATCAGCACCAGATCTTCACCAAATTGAAATGGGACCACCTCAGGAGTATACTCTTTCAAATAAAAAAAAAAATTGAGAATCGGTCCACAAATGGGTGAGAAATCAGGTAACATACACAAAAAAAAATAATAATACATACACACGAACACAGAACCTCCTCCTTTTTTGAAGTCGGTTAAAAAGTACATTATGAGGTGTGATATATAATAAATAAGCAGTGATAGGTGTGACCAGCAGATTGAAAAATCATAGGTCTCGAGTTCAAACCAAAGACCTTTGACTTTTCAAATTCATGTGCGTATTGTATAATTTTATTATCACTTGCTCCAAAAAAGGTGAAGGAAAACATCGTGCGGAAACCTTTTTACGAGGGCATATATATGATGCTAAGTCAGAGGCCCATGGGCGGCATTAAAACTTTGTCACCAGGCTAGTCACTAACGAAGATGAAGATGTAAGTATGATGGGTGTGTGTGTGATGAAATATGGTGATCAATTCCTGTCTATCCTTTTTCCTACTATATTGGGGCTTTAAGTAATAACTCCTGTTTCTTGATATAAAATGATAAAACGATATTTATTTTAGTTAGGGAAACCATCGAGATGCTATATTTTATTATAACTGACAGTAGGTAGTAAGATTAACTGGTTACATACATACCTAAAAATAAACAAACAAAAGAACAGTAAACCAATTATAGGGCATCAAAAAACTCATCCGCATCGCTATCAACGGGAAAAGTGCCCAGAAGACTAGCCGCATTGCCACGTTGTATGGCAATGCTGATTCTCTGACCGAAATAAAGGCCAGCCCTCTGGTCACGTGAAGAGTCGACCAAACGCTTGGCGATGTCCCTGAAAACTAGATGGGCATTCGGACCCCATGGCACGAGTGTTTCAACCCCAAACGGTTCAAATATATAACTTCCAATAAGGTTGTTATATTTTCGCCGTTTGAGGTCTTCAGCACCTGCGGCAGCCGCACCAGCACAACCCGCCGTACTAGGAAGATGGGATGGCGCAAGGGTATCGACACATGTTGCATCCCACACCAAAGGCCTACCCAACTTCCAAGGCATTATGGTTACACCGTCTGGTCTCTTCCCATCGTCGCGTGCTAAGCCGTTGGGTTCTAAAATAGCTGGTAGTTAGTAGATCTTTCCAGATACTTTAACATGTCAATTATTTTCTAAACTAAATGGCGATGGCTCCAAAATTTCCAAAATGACTGAATCCTAGAGTAGAAATTTCGACATCTATCTTATACAATAGGTACATTGGAGACTCGCAAAATAAAAGAAGTAGTAGTAGTAGTTATTATTGTTAAGGATATATTTAAGAAACTCAGGTTAACCTAAGTGTCTTCAAATGGAGACTGAATCGGTCCCTTCCAACTTTAACCACTTTATCACTGGTGGGGTTCATGCGGTTTACCTTTATCCTGATAAACAAGACACCATACAAACTTTTCAAAGTCCAAAAATCGCGTGTCCGAATTTTCCCGCATTTCGGACATCGTAAAACATGGAAAAACAAGCAAAAACTTATGTCGGTGTCACTGATCGTTTCTATTTTCGTCCACAAATTATGATAAGTAATCATATTATTATAATTTGCAAATGTAATCATTGTTTTGTCTATTACAACCTAATTTTCCAGTCAAGTTTTGCCAGAACCAAGATTCTGTTGTCACATTAAAAGCGCTTATTGTTGCTTTTTTATCGTAGTTTGGTTATAGAGCTCGGAAGGCATAGATAGAACACGACCATTGTAGATAGTGTTTTCACTCAAAAAATAAATTTGGACAATGATGCGAATTGTACTCGATTGATGGCAATAGGCTCACCCCCGATTAAATGAGATTTAAACATAACTGGTGAAATGTGGGTACAGATACATTTCTGTCTATCCCTTCAGGAAAAATAACTGTGAAGATAATATGTGTGGTTTCATTCAAGACCAGATTCTATTAAGAGTAACTAAATTAGGATAAGGGCAAGATGATAAGGTTTTGTACTAGTTCAGAAAAATCGGATACACTGACTAAATTCTCAAAGGAATCTACAAGTGTAATAACAATAGATAATTTTATTGATAGTAGTAAAGTTGAAGAGCAATCAGCTCATACTCAGGCTATAAAAGCCCTTTAATGCTACTTAACAACAGTTTAACAAGACCATTCCCAAGTTCTCAGAGTCTATAAACAGGATACTCCCTTATCTTCTATCGCAAAATCCCATCGTGTCGTACAATTTATAAATTCCACGCAGGCGCCATTACAACTTATGGCAACCGTTAATCCCCACAGCAAATTACCAGTGACATGCATTACCAGTATCCGAGAGCAGTTATATGCAAACCCACCATAATTATGTTCAACATTAATGCGTAGCTGAAGAGAAATGGCGTCAGGAAGAGAAAGCTGATTAAGATATAACAAAATAATTGATTGTAGAAGCTTGATTTTGTTTTATTTAGACCAGTTATAATTAAAGTGATGGAAAGGGGTTGTAGCGTTGACGACGCTGCATGTAGACTCATAGAAGCTTCAGTTGGTAGAACATTTTCCATTTTGTTTTGCATTTTCGTTAACCAAATATCGTATTATTCAATAATTGGGTTGCGGATGACAGATAAGGCTTTGTGAAATATTCAGCTGCATCTAACTAGGCAGAAAACCGCCCACATTATAGTTCGGGAAAAACAGATAAACGGACTATTAATGATTATTACTATTACTATTTATTGAAATCACACACACAATCTTCACTGGATTATCCCAATACAAATTTTGTCAGTCCAGTCTTTTCGGCATTTTTCCGTTGGCCGTTGACAGCGTGCGTGTGATTTTTTGAAATCCAGATTATTATGTACATAATAGTTGTAGTTTAGTTATAATTAATTGGTACCATTATTTATTTTTTTTATTTTCATTAGACGCTGCAGTGACTTGCACGTCACCTACAGTCGTCGGCTATCATTATAAATAAATTATTTTGTATGGTTATTGTTTTATGTTGCACCTACTGTAATGTATTCAGTGTGTTTTAGTGATGTGTGCTATGTGTTTCATTTTTGTACGTTTATGAGTCCTGGATATTTGATAAATAAATGATTTATATTAATAAGTTATGTACAAATAGAAATACTTTTTTTTATATAGTAGTTTCCAAACAAATCATTATGATGAAGACGACCAGTCACTACCAAAAGTAACCGTGATCATGTTAGTATTACCAACCAAAGCAGGATTACGAACATGATCGGTTAGTCGTCATTTACACAGGCGATAATCCCACTGATTAATTTCAAAGGTGATTACTCAACTGCTCAACAAATTAAAATAAACTTAGTACCAATCAGAACACTGTTTAAGTATCCCAAGGCTTATTTTCTTACTCCAGTTCTAAGAACGATCTAGTAGAAATGACTAATTACAGTGTTTATAGGAAAGTGTGTCCATAGAAAGGCGTTTCCTGGCTAAGAAACTATCTATTAGGGTCCCGAAAGGAAAAACTATAAGTTCATCAGTTAACTATCAGTGCTTGCGGTTTTAGGCCCGTATCGTGATGTCCTATACAACCTATCACGAGAATATTGGACTGTCATAAGCATAGAAATCTAAAAATATCTATTGTTCATAAGGTTAAAAGGTTATGTAAAGTATGCACACTAACATAGAAAAACGTAAGTTTTTCAGTTTGTATGTGTGTGTTTCTTACTCCTTCACGCTGAAATAGCTCTAGGCATTTAGATGAAGCTTGTTATGAAAGTAGCTCACACTCTGGATTAGCACATAGGTGGCATACTTTTATTTCCTAAAAAAGCAAAGTTTAATGTCAAATCGTCTCATGTTGACTTTTAAAACGATTATAATATTTTCAATATTTTGTTTTGCAATTTTAGACCGGGGCTAATTACGTACAATCCCTACCATAGCAACGCACACACCTACAAAAAAAAACAACCATAAATTTTCATTGAAGAGCTTTTTCTACAAAAAAAAAACAGACTCAAAAAGAAACAGTAAATGGTTTGAAAAAAACGTAGTTTCAGAAATTCAGTTACTTTAAAATCACCTAAATCGCTAGAATTTTCGAGGAGATTCCATTACCAAATCCTGACTGAACTGACAATCGGACCACCCGCAAAAGTAAATCCAACGCAAAATGAAACGAAAACCTTCTCCTTTTTTTGATATCGGTTAAAATACAACAAGTTTTCATCCCCGCCTTCTCTGTGCCTGTGTAGGTCTGTGAAGCGATGACGCTGGGTGGCGACCTGCAGTTTGTCGCCGGCAACAGAGTGTAGCGCGCGGTACTGCGGCGCCAGAGCCCATGGTTTAGTGAACAACAGTGATAAATACCATTTAATAATAACCATTCAAAAATGGTTTGCAAAATTTTACCAAAAATACAGAGCCGTGAGTACTTTTTTTAAAATATTTTTTACAACGTTTGCGATCTCCGGAATATTTTTAATCAAATTACCGAAAAATGACGCTTAAAGGCGAACTTAAAAAATAGGCATTTACCATTTATTTTTTATAATTTATTTTACTTAAATGATAGTATTGGACAATATAAAAAAAAACGTTACAAGTATAATTTAAATATTTTATTTCCTTAACATCATAAAGATATTATTTGTAGTGTGACTGAAATTTTCTTGCCCAACAAACGTGTACGAGCGAGGAATCGAACCCGTAATTGTGGAAAATCCTAAAGATTTCACCAGTTTCCACGTAACTGCTTATCGTTTAACGTTCTCAGTTGCTTGACCAACGGAAAACATTCGATAAAGTAGCAATAAAAATCTACTGAGCCGGATTTCAGTTGAAAATCCTATTAGGAAATGTAATTTTCTGCTATCACCAAAATAATTGTGATTAAAAACTACTGAACAGAGGGATTATTTTTATTTGATAGGGTATACTAACAGATTGGTCAAAACTCATCTGATGAGGGATCCTCGAGAAATTGAGGGAACTCCTCAAAAAATATAGGTACACACGCACCGATTTTAATATTTTTAGTAATAAATAAATCAAGCATTTTCATTTAGAAAGTATCATTTGGTGAAGAAAAACTGATGAAGAAAACAGGCAACGGAACTCTTCAACGCATAACAGAAAATTATTCGCGATTGCTATAGTCAGATGCCTTCTATTTTAAAAGGGTCCCGGCAGAGATGTACAGATTAATGTTACGATAGAACTTCTTTAGCAATTGTTATCCAATTTCAATCTTTCAAGTTTTGAAAGATTTTATTTACATACAAAGAAACTAAAAATTAGGTACCATAGAGAATAAAGTAGATAACACGTAGGTACTTTTTGAAAATTTTATAGGGTACCTATTACAGTTCATGAGATACACCGATTTTTACGGAGTATTTCCGATGGACCACCTATTTTTAGATCACCTAGGCATTTACACACCAATCAATACAACCTTTGTAGCAACTATTTTTAGAGCACCTTTATTTAATATACCATGCATAGGTGCTCTAAAAATAGTTGCTTAGTCGGGAACACTTCACTTTTACGGTCGAGCTAAAAACTAGCTTAATCATTATCTATTTTTTCAAATTTATTATTTGGTAGTGTACGTTAAGTTAATCTTAAAAAACTTTTAAAGAGCTTATTAACAATGAGCCTATATTTATTAGTGGAAACTTGTAATTTACTTTATTCGGTACATAAATATACTGATATGTAAGTTTCTTACCTCAAGCTATACTAGCATTAATTTAAATTTTAGCTTTATTTACTATGTAGGTTAGTTTATTAATTTATAAGATTATAGTGTTTATTTTGTTTATATGGGCCACAGATGCCTGAAATAAAGAATTATTTATTAGCTTTATACAATTCCAGTATAAGCTGATCGCATCGTATAAGATTTTGGTATAATTTGAGGTCAGCGTAAACTGAAAAACTTTTTTACAAAAAAAACAACCGACTTCCTAAAAAAAAACTAACAGGTGAAAAATAACTCCAGTTTCGGAAGTCTGTGGCTTTGGTGGTTTTGTTCATTATTGGCCACCGACTTCCGAAACTGGAGTTATTTTTCACCTGTTAGTTTTTTTTAAGAAGTCGGTTGTTTTTTTTGTAAAAAAGTTTTTATTTTGTAATTTTTAGTTTCTTTGTATGTAAAGAAAGTCTCTCATAACTTCAAAGAATCATTGAAATTGGATAACAATTGTTAAGTAAGTTCTATCTAAACATTAATCTGTACATCTCTGCCGGCCCCTTTTAAAATAGAATGGCGTAATGTTATGTTGTGGAAATACAAAAGCTCAGCATAGACATCTGACTATAGCAATTGCGAATAATTTGCTGTTATGCGTTGAAGAGTTCCGTTGCCTGTCTTCTTCATCAGTTTTTCATCACCAAATGATACTTTCTGAATGAAAATGCTTGATTTGTTACTAAAAATGTTGAAATCGGTGCGTGTGTGCCTATATTTTTTGAGGAGTTCCCTCAATTCCTCAAAGATCCCTCATCAGATATGAGTTTTGATACAAATGGGACCAATCTGTTAGTATACCCTATCAAACAAAAAAATAATTTTGAAAATCAGTCCATAAATGACGGAGTAATCGCGTAACAAACACACAAAAAAAAAAAAAACATACCGTCGAATTGAGAACCTCCTCCTTTTTTTGAAGTCGGTTAAAAATATATAACTAGATGTGTAGCCGTGTCCTACCTACCTACAATAAAAGAAAGAAAGAAAGAAAGAAATAATATTTATTGGCAACAGGTAAAAACATGCACACACTGTTAAAACATGAAATTATCAAAATAAAATAGTAAAAAAAAAAATGGCACGTCTTACGGCTGCGCCAAAAGGCAATACGTATAGTTCTTCTAATAGTTAAACTTTCTTTATATTTATTTATATAACCGCAACAATGGTAGGTGAGCTGACAAAATCATAATCTTTCAATACATAATGAAGTTATTAAACTTACGATTCATTGTAACTTGTAATGAATCATGAGTTTCATGTTTGTTTTTTTGTAATATTTTTATGTTGTGGTGTACCAGAATATTATACTGAAATATCGTGGCATTAGTGTTACCTACAATTTCATTGTCATCATCACTTTGTTATTAAAACATCAAGTATTCAAGTATTCAAGTATTTATTGCAATCCATAATGAACATACAGGTGAAAGGTTAAACAGATTCGAGTAACAATTATGGACCCTGTCGGGCACAGCAACATCAAAATTAAGATGAATAGGAGAAAGGAAGAGCGCATTTTTAAACATTTTTTAAAAAATCTTAAATATTTGTAAAATATTACTCAATTAAATTATTACCTAGTTATTATACTGATATCTTGTACCATATATTATATTTATATTTATTATAGTATTTATTTATATTCAATTATAATTATACAAAATGATCATACATTTATTTATTTAGTAGTCAAATCAATTTGTCAAATTATCTGTTAGAAATTCTTCTATGGTGTTAATTAAGAGAAGTTTCAATTATCGATACGATTTTCGATTATTGGTTATCGATACGTCAGTAACGTGCTCTTCTTCTTCCGCCCGGCTATTGCGAGGGTCCGCCTTCCGACTGAGATTCCTCCACTTTGCCCGATCTTCAACATCCTTTTCAGTCAGGCCATTGGCTTCTCATGTCGGACTTGACGACGCGACGTCCAGCCAGCGCTTGCAAGAGCGACCGGGATTGCATCATATACTCGTATTATGCATCAATACATATTTATGCATTTCCGACGAGCGTACTCCATAGAACGGCGCATGATGTGGCTATACCACATGATTTGGCTATATCACATAATTTGGCCATACCACATAATTTGGCCGTACCACATAATATGGACATACCACATATTGTGGCCATTTGTGGCCATACCAGTAACGTGCTATTCTGTCCAATTACCCCGTGAAAATACATTTAGATGAAGTAAAGGCGAATTAAGTTGTCATTTTATACTAATATTTTATGTTAAGTACCTACTGGAGTATTTTAAAATTTGAAATCATTTGAAAACAGACTAGGATAGTGTTGAAACAAGCAATTTTTTGTATAAAATATTGATGTCGTACCTATCTGCTTTGCTGGCATCGACATTGTAGATTATAGATGGCCATCTATATGAAGCCTATCAAAACCTGCTGTTACCTCAACAAATCATTCTGATTACAAAATGCCATATCTTCGTCCTTACACAATCAGTTTTGTGGTGTCTCATCAATTTTCTTTGAAGCTTGGGTGAATTTAATACTTACAATTATTCTGGTAACCTTCCCGTATGATAACATTCTGATGGATTAAATACTGCAAAATGACAGGCTTTCGGTTTTTTAAATACCGCATATTTTTTTGTTCTACCGCTATTTGCTAGGTATAATCATAGGTTGGTTCATCATCCATAAGTTAATAAATAAAAACGTTTTCGATACTAGTCTATAACTGTCCCACTGCATGCCAAAGGCCCCTTCTTGTACAGAGAAGGTACGAACATTGGTAAATCATCAAAATTTCTCAAGTCGTAAGGCTTATAGGAATTATATTCTTGCAAGTCCCGGTTTCCTAACAAAATTCCCCTTCACTTCTATTATCTAAATTAAAAAGGACACATAAGTCTTTGCGCAGATTTCAGCCCACATCTCCGAAATAATTAACTTATCTGGATAATAGGTACGTCTATGCACAAAAAGCGGGCATAATGCCATGCACTTGAGGCATTTATAGAACGTGACTTCATATCGCAAATTGATTATTAATTTAACCAAAACAAATAGTTCTTTTACATAATATTTCAGTCTGGGGGCTGCCTTCTATAAAACTGGGATAAACTGAGAATCTATTGAGTTGCATAAATGTGTTTTTAGGACCTTTTTTGTATTGTTACTTTTTTTAATATTCATCTTTGGTTTAAATATTATGTAAATAATTAGGTGAGCACCATGTATCTTTAAATACACGCATATGATTACCAGCGTTGCTTATTTTATGATATCACCTTGTACCTATCTCAGTATAGTGGTTTTTTTTTTCAAGGTACATCGTCCTCACATATAATCTGACTATGTATACGAATATTGTAAAATCTAATTAAAAAGTTTAAGTATAAGTTTCTTGCATTTCTTCTCCATACAAAACTGCCTTTTGGAATGTGCAACTAGAATCATATTAATTTATTTAATTTGTAAGTATAGGTAACGTTCAAAAGTGCCTGTTATCAGGTCTAATTAAAATAAATGATTTGACTTTGACTTTAACCACAACAAAAAACACCACACAAACACACAACACACCTAGAATTTTAAAAGAATTAGATAATTTAAGTAGATTCAAAAAAATGCTTTCACAGTTTCTACTTAAAAAAGCATACTACTCGATTAAGGAATATTTAGAAGACAAATTGATTGGTCCATAATAACAAAAAAAAAGAAATTCAAAATGAGAATGTGTAAAAAAGTAGGTACTTACTTACTACTAATTTGTTACAGTGTTAAGATACTTAACCAATGTTAAAATTTGTACGAGTATACCTTGCAAGGTGAAACATAGTGTTGCACATAGAATTTGATATTGTCACCAAGTCATATACTTTTTACCTATGTTATACAAATAAATTACTTTGACTTTGACTTTCACTTTGACACCTTGCAACACAAAACACCTTGATTAAGCTGGTTGTAAGACTTTGGGGCTTCTGACTACAAGTAACGACTGTCAAATATCTACAAATGACAACCGGGACCGACGGCTTAACGTACTTTCCGAGGCACGGAGGGAGGTGTCTTGATATGAAATGAATGATCACTCATCCACACATCTAGAAAGAAAGAATGAATCCTTATCTTCTTTCTTTCTTTCTTTTCTTTCTTTGATGTGAATTGAATGGTCACTCATCTGCGGCTGTTATTTTTACTGGAGAGTTTCTTTCGCCACTTCTTCTTCCCAACAAAGGCGCTAGGAAGTAATAAAGTGCGGACGTTTTTCAAAAATTGCAGCCTATTTTTTTATATTATTAACCAGTGCTTGAGTGCAATCCCACTATGGTAAACAGTAATGCATTCAATGAAGCGCACTAGTTTATTGAAGTTAGTTTTACTCTTAGCCGCAAGCTTTTTTGTTTCTACTTCAAAGTAACTAATCAATTAAATTTGTAATTCAAGCCACGAGGCGGCCGGTGGGCAGTGACACAGCACCAGATGCAGTTCCCGGGGTAGCAGACTACGAAACGGCGCTGGATGTAGCTGGTGAGTTCAACATGCACAAGATATTTTACGGAAGTACTTGGTACATGCACTCATTTTATAATTCCTGTTCATCTACGGACAGCTTCTGAAGCAGATTACGCTACGTTTCTTTTGCCTGCTTCTACACTTGTGACCTTGTTCATTTATTAACCAACTTCTTTAACATTATGACAAGAATCATACTTTCTACTCAATTCCTACACATGTTAGCTGTAAGCAGTAACTTATGATTCACTCTTAGGCAGATGATGTAACGTGTTTAGACATCTTATACCCTGTAACTCCATGCATTTATACTTAAACTAACCCCATCACTTACAAATCACTAAGATAAACTTCCTACTCCATTCTTACACATGTTTGCCACCAGCAGTAACTTCTGAGACACTCTTAGGCAGATAATGTTATGTTTTTTTAGCCTTCTTCTACACTTCTTACCCTCGGCATTCATTCGTAAACTTCCTCCCGATTATTACGACGAATTTTATACTCAATTCAATAACGATTAACTCATTCATTCTCAAGTTACCCCCATCACGTGTAGATCATCATGACAAACTTCTTATTCAATTCTACACACAGCATATGAGTAGTATGTATGTTTGCTACAAACAGTAACTAATGACTCTTAGGCTGATGATGCCACGTGTCTTTGGACTTCTCTCAGATCATTATCACCAGAATCATACTTCCTACTCAATCCTACACATGTTAGCTGTACCTAAGCAGTAACTTATGACCCATAACGTTGTTAGGTCACAGATTTTCTCATTTCTGCTTCATCTGTATCATCACACGTGCATAAAGATTATCGATTGGCTGATTTTTAATTACTATAATACCTCCATTACCTTCTGCATACAAGTGGAATCGTAAATGAAAGGTAAATTGCTTCACGCCATTCGAACGAATCGAGGCATGCAGAACATGTGGTTGCTAGTACTGACAATATGATTATGTTGTTTGTAGTATTATCTAACCAATGCTAGATCATATTATATCGAAACGCTCGGGTCATGGGGTCCGAGTGCACGCATCCTTTTCAAGGAGATTTCTCGCTGACTGGTCGACATTTCGCGTTACCAGAGGGCTGGCTTATTCTTTGGCCAAAGAATTAGCATTGCCATCCAACGTGGCAATGCTGCCAGTCTTCTGGGCACGTTTCCTGATGACAGCGATGGCGAGGAGTACTTTGACGCCTGAGTGTTCCGATTTTGTTTTTTTTTCTAGAAGGGGGTTTTTGTATTTTTTTTTCTTTACTATTTAATTTTATAGTTAGTTTAAGTGTGCATATTTAATTTATTTTAATTAGTTTTATTGTATTTTAGATTTTAGCCTATGCAATAAAAAGTTATAAACACAAAAAAAAAATACTAGATTTAATGATTAATAATGATTGAGGATGTGATTTAAATAAACTGTAATTAAATTAAATTAGACATTCCTTTGTTTAGGGAATAGTAAAAATAATAATAAATTTTATTTTCGGACATAGTCCATACAATTGGAAAATTAAAATTACAATATACAATAAAAATACCTTTCAATCAATCAATAAAATCAAATCAAATATAAAATCAAATATAGTACCTGGATGATAGAACTTTGCTCGGCTTTTTTTCCCGACCCTGAAACCCCTAAACTAAATTTTATGACAATCGTTGGAGCCGTTTCCGAGACTCAGATTATTAGATATACGAGTACGTGATACCATCACAAAATAGGGGTGCAACTTTTCAAAATGGAAACTATTAAAACACTACCAAAACATAACATCACGCCTGTATTCTCCAAAGAGGAAGGCAGAGGTGTCCTTATAGTAAACCTTTAACTTAATCCTTTGTTTTTCCTGTTTTACTGTCTTAGTTGGCTAAAGTGTTGCGATGCGACCTAAACATTCATTGGACCCACCCGGAGGTCCGATTAGGACATTACTCATCCGACATATTGAGTCAGGCGACATGCGACATATTCGGCCTAATTTTACTTTAGCTGCAGCAGCGACCGCGGCTGTGAACGTAGGTATCATTATTTTCGAGAAGTAATTGAAGACTTATAGTGGACAGCGGAAATCAGTTTAGGGATGTCACGTCGAATAGTTTTAAAAGTATCTATCGCCATAACTATTGTTAGACACCAAATCAAATACAGTCAAAGGTGCAATTGGGTATAATAATTAGATCACAAAAGTCTTCTAAATAAGTAGGAAACAATATTAACACGTTGGCTGCCATACGAGTATACTCGTAGTAACTTTTTTTAATGCCCATTGCCACCATACAAAATGCTAGGTACGAGTATACTCGTAGTTGGCAGTGGAACCTAGTTCAAACTACGAGATAACTCGTAGTATGGCAATGAGATAGGATTTTTATTACCTATTGCCAATCTACGAGTATAGTCGTAAATAATTTTGCGCGAAAAAGTGCGCTTCCTTGCTCTGTCAATGTGCAACTGCGGGCGCCGCGAGATTGTTCCGGTACTTACAATAAGGAAATGTCCAGGATCGATCTTTCAGACCAAATGCTGTCATATTACTCAGCTCTTAGAAAGACGTTTTTACGTTTACGTTACGTTTTTTTTATCGTCGGACATTCGGTCACCGTGATCGAGTTTTTAAAAATTCAACTCCAAGCGTTGAAAATTTTTCGTCGGTCTTAAATAATTTCCAAGTTTTATTGTAAACTGTATAAAATCGTCATGTGTACCTATCCAAACTAATGGGGTTTATTTTATGAAAAAACTTACTGTAGCTTAGAACGGTGACTTATTAACCTGTTAGGAAACATAAATGGGTTAAATAATGCGGATTGTGTTTTTATGGTTCCTTTTTTTTTGCCCTGCAGTGGGACAGTAAAAAGCTGGTGTAAGTAATTCTAAAGCTTGTGGCTATACAATTCTAAAGCTTGTGGCTCATTGGTCGATCGAAGGGTACCTAAACTCTTCTTCTTCCACCTGACGTTAATCCCGGCTATTGCCAGGGTCCGCCTTCCGACTGAGCTTCTTCCACTTTGTCCGATCTTCAACATCCTTTTCGGTCAGGCCATTGGCTCTCATGTCGGACTTGACGACGTTCAGCCAGCGTTTGCGAGGGCGACCACGGGGCCTAGCCCCAAGGACAGCCATATACATGCATCTCCGACCAACGTACTCGATAGGGCGGCGCATGATGTGTCCATACCATCGCAGACGACACTCTTGTAGTTTTTCTCCCACGTCGCGGACAGCAAGGCTACCCCGGATGAATGAGTTGCGTATGCGAGGGGTACCTAAACTACGCTCGACTAAGTTGGTCCATGAATGACAGATCGTTCATTAAATTATATCAAGACTCCTTCGTGGTCCCGGCTGTCAATTGTAGATCTTTGACAGTCGTAATGGGTACTCAGAAGCCTGAAAGGGTCAGACAGGCAGACTCCCTGTCTGACCTCCACAACCCAGTTACTCGGTAACATGATACCCCTTGGTTAAACTGGTTGCCAGACTTTCGGGCTTCTGAGTACCCATTACGACTGTCAAAGATCTGGTGCCAGTATCACCGGATGAGGTTTACATAGAGCGACTGCTCCATGTAAACCTCATCTGGTGATACTGACAGCCTACCCTTACATAGTTAAAAGGCTAGGCAGATGATGAACATAGATTAATATTTATCGCCTATAAAGCCCCGTATTCATGGTAAACATTTGTTTAGCAACAAAGTTGGATCATCGTGTTGCGGTGTTCTCGCTTGATGAGCGTAAACACCGCAACACATCGATCGAGAGCTGTTAACAACTCTGCAACACACAGTGTTGCTAGCAACATGTTGACAGCACCTCCGCAACACGTTGATTCAACTTTGTTGCTAAACAAATGTTTACCATGAATACGAGGCTTAAATCTTTCGTCAATAAACCCAAATCAGACAACGCATTTTCTGCTTTCATGATGAAACTGCTCCATTCAGAACTCTAAAGTAACCGTTCGGAATAACAGTAAACTTAATATTGATTGAATGCTAACACTGGTAGCAGTTAACTAGGCACTAAAGAGTTATGCAACTAACTGCAAAACAAACTTACCAGCAAACATAACAATTCATAGTGAGTTTGGTACACATTGTAACCAAGAAGCTGGAAAACTGTTAATTTGTGACGATGCACTGCCATTTTTATTGAAAATTACCAAACAGTTAAAAGAACCAAAGTAAATTTATTACAGTTCCGCATGTTGATATATTCATAGCTTAATAGAATTTAATGTCTATGATTATACTGGCTGGTTTTAGTTTATGGTGTTTAAAAGTATAGCGGTTTTAAAATATGTTTGGAATTTTTCGTAGTTTGTTTTAGGAAGGAAAAACACGGCAGTCGTTTTTGAGTTTTTGATCAGATATGTTTTATTTAGTTTATTTTGAAGTTTAAAAAAGAAGTCAATAAAATAAATAATGTGAACGTTCAACAAGTTATAAAATATGAAGTTGTTTTATTGAAGAAAAGGATCTCAGTGATCTAAATAAAACTGATTTACAGCACAGTAAGATAACTATTTTACAACACCGCACGACAAAAGGTAAAAAAAAACTAAACTCTTTTAAGATCACTTGGTTGTCCGTCCATCTGGATTATTCCGATCTGTCACCCCGCTTTGTCCCCTTAGGGTGACAGATAGGAAAAAAAAGTTTGATCTGTCCCCCTGTTAGCAATGAGGAGACAGTTCGAACTTTATTCACTCCTTAACGGTTTCATCTGTTCTCCTATCTCTCATCTATGATGATTATAAACCTAAACCACTAGTCTTTAATTGACAGATGAAACCGTTAAGGAGTGAATAAAGTTCGAACTGTCCTCTCATTGCTAACAGGGGGACAGATCAAACTTTTGTTTTCCTATCTGTCACCCTAAGGGGACAAAGCGGGGTGACCGATCGGAATAATCCGTCCATCTGACTGTCTGTCAAGAGTTCAAGATCCTTTATCTCAAGAACGAGTGGAGGTTTTGGATTTCAATTAAAACCATTATCTAAGGTTTACAGTCTCTTGTAGTTAGTTGTGAAAAAATCAAACTTTTAAGTTACAACTTTAAAACAATAACAAAATAAAAAGAAACGGTTGTTAATTCCGCAAAAAACGTATATTTTACACTCTCTGTTAGAACTAGTATAAACCAAACAATGTAAATTGTCATAATTGTCTCTATAGTCCACTAGTTGGAGCTACTGTCTATGCCGTGATATTGTCTTTGGTGTTCGGTTGTATAATACTCCTCTCTTGTGTCAACTGTTGTACAGACGCCAGCACATCAAGTTAATGTGTACCCCAATGTGTCAATTTTTCCCAATTGAATATGAACCTTATTCTGTTTAACATAAAGTTGAAAAACGATCAAAGAGATTTGACACATTGGGGTAACTTGATGTGCTGGCGTCTGTACTGTGTCAACTAGATTATAATAAATCTTAGTTTACCAATCTAATCTTCTGTTATTTTCGCACAATCCCATCACTCTCTAGAGAAACAAAATTTTTGGGTGTATTTTCATCGACCTTTAATTTATGGAATTTTGCAAATAATATTGTCTTATGCTACAAGTACCTACAGGGAAAAATCCGTAATTATCAATTTTTTTCATTACATCACTCGTTATGGGCGGTCCATATTTTAGAGTCAAACGATCTTGTCATATGGGGTTTAATATGAAAGGGCTTAATTAGCACAAGTTATTTGATTACTTTTACGATTAACAATATTTGTATTTAGTAATTATAAATAAGGTGAAAATAGCTTTCATTCTAAACACATAGGTACCTACTTGTTTATTCATGGATGTCTTGACCTCTTCAAATTACCTTGATTAAAATTAATTATTAATGATAAACATTATTGCTCCTAGGGTCCAAGAAATATACATACAAAGGTCACTCACTTCCCCTCCGCATTTAGCAAACACGAGTTACTTTCCGTTTATAGTTAATAGGCTACTTAATTATTTATATTACTTTCTATTAATAACACTATTTTATTGCTGGATAATTGAAAGCGTAGGTTTTCTCTGGTATTTCATTAACAAAATTAGTATCCACTATATTTAATTGTATAATTCTGTACGTGTACTGTATGCCACTGTTCTTTAAACTGTTGTTGTTATTAAAACGAGGAAACCGAGATTTTATGTAAATATAAAAAAATGAAATCTGCCTTAAGCAAGCGTGCCTTCTTTATATGAGAAGAGGACTTTATCCTACAGTTGAGCAGTAACATGCTGCTATTATTCATAATTAGGTATTTAATACTAGCACTTAGCTCGCGACTATGTCCGCGTGAATTTCAACATCCCCTCCAATCCTTATTAGTTTGGAAAATTTAATATTGCCTATGAACCTGACAAATAATGTGGATTTCTATTTATGAAAGAATTTACATAATTTGTTCGAAAGATCCAGAAGGGCTGGAGGAGCCGCTTGGGTCGGATATAGGAGCTTGTGGCTAAATTATAACAGCCGCATGGGTCGATCGAAGGTTCAGCTACGCTTGATAAGGTCGGTCCGTGGGTGGGTGACCATTTATTACACACCAAGACTCCTCCGTGCCTCGGAAAGCACGTTAAGCCGTTGGTCCCGGCTGTCATTTGTAGACCTTTGACAGTCGTTACTTGTAGTCGATGCTTGAAAGTCTGACAACCAGTTTAACCAAGGGGTTTTAGTAACAAATCAAGCATTTTAATTTAGAAAGTATCATTTGGTGAAGACTTAAAGCTGATGAAGAAGACAGGTGGAACTCGTCAACGCATAACAGCAAATTATTCGCGATTGCTACTGTCAGATGTCTATGCAGAGTTTTTGAATTTCCATTTGGTACAGACGCCAGCAAATTTGACACATTGGGGTAACTTGATTACCCCAATGTGTCAAATTTTCCCAATTGAATATGAACCTTATTCTGTCTGACATAAAGTTGAAAAACGATCAAAGAAATTTGACACATTGGGGTAACTTGACGTGCTGGCGTCTGTACATAAAATTACGCCTGTCTATTTTAAGAGGGACCCGATATATTGTACAGATTTATGTTAAGAAAGAACTTCTTTTGCAATTGTTAACCGATTTCAATGATCCTTTCAAGTTTTAAAAGACTTTTTTACATACCTACGAAGAAACAAAAAATTTTATTATTAAGTATACATAGGCCAATAATGAACGAAACAAAACCACCAAAGCCATAGACTTCCGAAACTGGAATTATTTTTCACCTGTTAGTGTTTTTTTTTAAGAAGTCGGTTGTTTTTTATTGTAAAAAGTTTTTAATTTATCTTTGTATTAATTAAGAAATCAAGTGTCATAGACACGAATGGTCGTATATAAAGAAAAATACTGTCTTGTTTTAGTTGTCAAGCCTACTAACGGCTCATCATCCTAGTTTAACTTATAAGGGAGCAGGCAGAGAGACTCGTTGGAGCAGTTTATGCTGTCTATTATTATTGTAATGTTTGTATATATTTTGATATAGGTTTATGAACTCTTAAGTGGCCCAGTAACATACATTCCACGTTATTCGTAACAGACAATAATCTTTATGAATGTGTAAAGAATGGTAAACAATTTAAAATATTAAGATTGCAAAAAAACAAGAGGTAGGTAAAGTACGTTAAGTTTAGATGCAGGAGGCTATCCTCCAAAACAACACCTCCAATTAAAAAAAAATGTGTATGTAATGTACAGACGCCAGCACGTCAAGTTACCCCAATGTGTCAAATTTCTTTGATCGTTTTTCAACTTTATGTTAAACAGAATGAGGTTCATATTCAATTGGGAAAATTAGACACTTTGGGGTAACTTGATGTGCTGGCGTCTGTACATCTACATTACTGACGAGTACAATAAAATATATTTTATGTTGACATACACTTACTGACATATCTACACACGGCTCCATATCAAGCTCCACATTTGCAGTATATTATATGCGATATCAGCTTATAGGCAGCATATACATATAGCAGTGTGTGTATGCGGACGCAGTTGCTGGCAGAAGCTGGAACTCAAAAACTCTCAACCGTGCCGAACCTGTATAAAATAAAACGAAAATATTACGCGTGCCTTTAGCACGTGGAAAAATTCATCATCACTCTTCTAATAACATTTCTACACCCATTAAGAACTTAATAAAACTGTACACGTACTTCACACAACTAGTGCATTATCCATAATATTATTGTTACAGCTGTTTCTGTACGCATTGAGAACCTAACCATTGTGTGACGAAGATAAACTTGATGTATTGTGTTGTATGGGTTACTTACAATAATGTTAACGTAATCATTAGTACCTAAAGGCCTATTCAAACCTGAGCGATATTCGCTGCCGCTGTGGGTAGAGGTACATGCCGCGCGGGTTTTGCTCAGGTATTTAGTATCAAGTACCGCGGCCAGAGCGACCTGAGTGATATTCGCTGCCGCTGTGGGAAGAGGTACATACCGCGCTGGTGTCGCTCAGGTATTTAGTATCAATTTCGCTACCGTCTGCCGCAGACGGTAGTGAATACCGCTTAGGTCTGAACAGTAATATTACCGCATACCCACTGGGTTTTCTCTGCCCCAGACGGTAGCGAATACCGCTTAGGTCTGAATAGGGCTTAAAGCTAGTCTGATATTGCTAAATCAGGGTAAAAGCCCCGAGGGTACCTATACGTGTCTCAAGAAAGTTTCGCATGATTGATGATGAAAAGTCGAAGGAAGGTCATCTATGGGTAAAACATGACTAGAAATAATAACAATAATGAAATGAAATGAAAAAAATAATTATTCGGATAACTAAGATCATGTCGATATGTGGGATGTAGACTCTGCTGTCATTGTGCCGATTGTTGTGACGGCCAATGGTCTTATTGCCAAAAGCCTCGAAGACCATCTGTCGAGGCTTTCGTTACGCGGTTGGGTCAAAGGCCTGATACAGAAGGCAGTACTCCTCGATACGGCTCGCATTGTGAGGAGGTTTTTGTCTCTGAGACCCTTACCACCGGTAGCTTGGACCCTGATCCCGCCATCGCTCCTGTCATGTCTGTGTTAGTAATTACAATAACATGACTTACAACTATTGTTAGTAAATCGACACGATGTTGGTGATTCAGTATAGCAGAGTTAAATTTTATCACCATCTTTATTAAAGTTGGAGAGGTAAAATCCTCCCCTATTATTTTAAGGATGCTTTTTTTAGTTGCTCGGACTCTGCTTAGTCAGTCTTTTGGCGAATCACCTCATGTTAACCATCGGTTCGATTCTGCACAAATAATTCTGAAGCACGAGAAGTCAACTGGAGCAGTAACGAAGCCTTTGCAACAGCATCCTAAAAATACTATAATACTGGACTCGCAGAGTTTTCATCGCTCTATTGGCTTATGTGACCCACAGGTTTCTCGTGTAGAGACTTCGGCAATATGCCTTAAAAAGGGTGATTTTATATGATTTTAGGTGAGAATAATTTATTTGAAACAAGTAACAGGACTCACAGTGTTAGTAACAATACACGTACAACCAACGTTAGTAACAGACAAAAACAGAAACAGAATGTAACACCATTGCCGCAAGGTGACAGACCCAGCCGAAACCTTGCAGCAATGGTTCACAAACACGCAATCAAGCCTGCTCGCTATCATAGACAGGATGCTGTTGGCGCTGCCCCGTACCCTACGGACCAAGGATGCGAACCGCTTCAGCATCACCAAGTCAAAACAATCCACGTGTGCTTCAGCAAACATCCACGATGTGCTGCAGTAACAGAGCAACCCCATCAGCATCCTGTATGCGTAATTGTATTCGCGAAAGGTGTTGTATGATTTTTGTAAACTGGGCTCTTTATTTTAGGCACCATTGTCTTGTATTAGTCGAATACACTCATCCAAGTGCAAGAGAAGGAGGAGTTCTCTTATGCACTCTTCCTCCTTTCTCCTACATACTATGCTGAGTAGGGTAAAATATTCTTGAGTGGACCACGACTTGGCAAACGTAGTGTAGGACAACTTTAGATGGGATAACGACCTGTGAAAGACTGGATGCAGCAAGCTCTTATTAAGGAAGGCCTAGGTCCAGCAGTACACTACTGTGGAATGACAGGGTCCATTATTGATAACTACGTCATTTATATGAATTCAGGAGTGCAGCTCATTTCTAATCTTCGATGTAAATAATCGAAGTTTCTAATTTAAAAAAATCTCTTGTCACATTTTTTGTCACAAAACTTCTCTAAACCAGCTTGACCGATTCTCATGAAATTTTGTGTGTACATTCAGTAGGTTTAAGAATAGGACGTCAACTAATAAAAACTAAATAAAACTGATAAAGTGATTCTAAAGCGCGACGAAGTTTGACGGGGCAGCAAGTAAGATCTATAAAAATGAATCACTGAACATTTCAGTGTACAGTTTCACAAAATTTCATGAGAATCGGTCAAGCTGGTCTAGAGACGTTTTGTGACAAAAAATGTGAAGATTCTAAAGCGCGACGAAGTTTGACGGGACATGTACGCTCATAACTTCGATCATTTCGAAGTTATGAGCGTACATGTACATTTCAGTGATTCATTTTTTTAACCCCCGACGCAAAAAGAGGGGTGTTATAAGTTTCACCGCTATGTGTGTCTGTCTGTCTGTCTGTCTGTCTGTCTGTCTGTCTGTCTGTGGCACCGTAGCGCCCAAACGGGTGAACCGATTTAGATGCGATTTTTTTTATTTGAAAGTAGGGTTTCCTGCGATGGTTCTTAGACATAATTCATCAAAGTCGGTTCAGCCGTTTCAAGGTTATCAGCTCTTTTGTGTTAGCTAACGTTGCTATTTTAGACGTCTATGGGTATTAACTTTACTTACAAACATATGTGTGTCTTAAAATTTCAAACACCCATGTATGTAATATTAATAAGCAACATTATGGTGTATTTGGTCTGATGCAGCCAGGATATTTAGCAGACTAATACACTCTTGGGAAAATAACAGCAGATATGTCGTGTTTGGATTCATTTTAACCAGCATTTGATTCTGCACACAATGCACTGATGGCAGCTGGATGAGCTGATGCTGCAGCCAGGCTATCCAGCACACCAGTAGGTAGACTCTTGACAAAATAATATCAGATATGCCGTGTTTGGATTCATTTCAACCAGCATTTGATTTTAAACACAATGCATTGATGGCAACAGGATGAGCTGATGCTGCAGCCAGGCTATCCAGCACACCAGTAGGTAGACTCTTGACAAAATAATAGCAGAAATGTCGTGTTTGGATTCGTTTTAACCAGCATTTGACTCTACATACAATGCACTAAATAATTCTCATAACTGTAAACTCTATAAAACAAAATTAATGCGTTCAAAAATTTTCAAATAAAAATTAAATTTAAAATTTAAAAAACCCCCACCGCAAAAAAGTAAAACATTTAAAAAGTTAAAAATAACACTTTAGCCATGAAATTTTACGTAACGTCGGGGTACCGTTAAAATAAGTACCTACATACCTACAATAATAGGAACATTCCTTACTTAAGCGGTACCCCGACGTGAAGTAAAATTTCATGGCTAAAGTGTTATTTTTAACTTTTTAAATGTTTTACTTTTTTGCGGTGGGGGTTTTTTAAATTTTAAATTTATATAGATCTTACTTGCTGCCCCGTCAAACTTCGTCGCGCTTTAGAATCACTTTATCAGTTTTATTTAGTTTTTATTAGTTGACGTCCTATTCTTAAACCTACTGAATGTACACACAAAATTTCATGAGAATCGGTCAAGCTGGTCTAGAGACGTTTTGTGACAAAAAATGTGAAGATTTTAAAGCGCGACGAAGTTTGACGGGGCAGCAAGTAAGATCTATAAAAATGAATCACTGAAATGTACATGTACGCTCATAACTTCGAAATGACTGCACCGAATTGGATAATTGTTTTTTTCCTGTATTTGTTTTAGGGTGTGGTAAGTTTAGATTCACAATTGGACCCGATAGGTGGCGGTGCGATGGGATTTCCGAAACCAACGCTCGGGCAAGACAATATCTGTTGGCTCCGTTAGTTTTACAAAGATTAGGCCCTTATCAATGCCCCGCAGTACAAACAGAAACAGTTTTGCTAAGTCGTCATTTTGTAATGGAATCACAGCATCTTACCGTTGTTATGACTCCGGCCACGTTCGACCAGCTCGCATTCCGATACGATAAGTAACGTTATGATAATATTATGACTTTAATAGATCATTATCTCTCGCTGATAGAGAAATGGCGTAGATATTGATAAGTTGTTGCTGATTTGGAGAGATGAATGGGCGGTTGACGTTGCTGTTTTCTAAATTTGACTTTATTCTATTTATTCCAATACGTCTACAATACTCTGTACAAATAATGATAACGTACATATAACTTACGACTATATTATGTACTAATTGCAGTGAAGTGATTGTAATAAAATTCCTCAAAAAATTCATTCGCATCGCTATCAAGGGGAAAAGCGCCTAAAAGACTGGCAGCATTGACGTGTTGAATTGATTGATTTCATATACCTATTTATTCAGGAATACCTAATTACTAATAATAAATTATTATTATTTATGTGTGAATAACGAAGCCTTATTAAAAACATAAAAATAAATTACCATTGAGAAAGCAACTTTCCCTATGGAACCAACTCAAAATCACGAAAAAAAATCAACTGTTTCATACAAAAGTTCAATACCTACTCGACTAAAATGTATGAAACAGCTGATTTTTTTTCGTGATTTCAGAGTCGGTCCCATAGTGAAAGTTATTCATATTCATGGGTAGAACACCCAGTGAAAATTTGGCCGGTCATTGAAAAATAACCCTGTATACAAAATAATAATAAATTGAACTAAATTAAAAGATGCATGGTCACTATAGAATATGTTGACCTATAAAACCTCAACTATTTTTATCAATGTATGTCAGAACTCAGAATATTAATTGCTTTCCTTTACTTTCGCAGGTTACGGCCGCTTCAGCCGGAGTGTGCTCGGTGCGTGCGCTTTCTCGTTCTTCGCATCAGGCGTTCAGAACTGCGTCATGTCCTACGTCTTACCAGCAGCCAGGTGTGAGTTGGAACTCACCACCTACCAGGCTGGACTTATCAATATGGCGTTCATGAGTGGTAAGTAGGTATTACAAAAAACGGCTGTAGTTTCGTCACAGGGCTAATGTTTTCCCTTGGCATGATTATCATGTTCATGTGTTTAAGTTTTTTTTTGTATATATTTATTGTATTATATTATACCTATTATATTTTACGATATTTATCATATTTATTGTTTACAAATGTATAAATAAACTATGTTTACTTCTCTTGAAATTTCTTACGGAATTGCACCTACCACTGTTTGTTTCTGCATGACCTAAAGGTTGACTGGTAGAGAATGCCTAAGGCATTAAGTCCGCCTATGTACATTTGTGTGCTTGAAGTATTTAATAAATAAATATTACAGTCTCATTATTCGCATTAAGCGTAACGTGTCTTACGTCTAGCGTTCAACCAGTGAACTAGCATAACCTGAAACTTACTCCGCTCTCTGCTGTAACAAAAAGGAAAGTCCTTTCTTAAAGATATTTTGTGATGTGTTTCGTGATTACCATTTACCAAATGTATTTTTTTTATTATTTTAAATAAACCTACACGCTAGGCCTTAGGCATTTTCTATCAGTCTACATGAATGTGATGCAAACACAGAATAAAAAAGACGCAACAAGGTAAACAATAACAATAGAGATATAATCACGTAACAGTACTAAACTTCGTTAGAAAGAAATAATAGAAATAAAGGTACCTAGTAGTTTTTTTAACCGACTTTCAAAAAAGGAGGAGGTTCTATGTTCGTGTGTATGTATTTTTTTTTTTTTTTTTTTTTTTTTTTATGTATGTTACCTGATTTCTCCCCCATTTGTGGACCGATTTTCAAAATTCTTTTTTTATTTGAAAGAGTATACTCCTGAGGTGGTCCCATTTTAATTTGGTGAAGATCTGGTGCTGATCTTCGGAGATATACAACGGAACTCTTCAAAAATGAACGGCAAATCTGTCGTGATTGCTGGAATCGCTTGGATGTTTATTGTTTATATAACATAATGACGTATCATCACGCCTGTATGCTCTGAGGGGTACGCAGGTGGGTACAATATACCTAGATTTCGTCAGTTAGGTATGTTAATTTTAATTTATTAGGGATTAGTGGAAAACCCTATAATGGTGACATGTATTGTTAACAATGAACAATATAAAATAAATTCATGGCAAATGTTTTTATGATAACAACTAAAAATGGAAAAATAAAAAACTTTTTTGCAAAAAATAAAACCGACTTCAAAAAAACACTAAACGGTGTAAAATAACTCTAAATTCGGAAGTCGGTGGCCCATCATGAGTAAGACAAACCCACCAAAGCCACAGACTTCCTAATTTAGAGTTATTTTACACCGTTTAGTGTTTTTTTGAAGTCGGTTTTATTTTTTGCAAAAAAGTTTTTTTAAACATCTATGGCAACACTTACGGTCTCTATGCAAAGTGTGTTAACACTACTAACAGCCGTAAAAATTCTATAAAATACAAACCTAAAAATTATTTCAACGTCGCGTTTGGCGCCATTGACGTCATAAAACAAAAGCATAAGTAATCATCAATTTTTTTATTTCTCTCAGAATTTACATTTTAATGTAGGCGTTTCAGTTTATAGCTTGTCCATTTGGTTTACAGCTATACAGGGTGAAAAGTACAAGTTTGACGTATCAGTGTGGGTGAGTGTCTACGTAACTATTAGGGGTAAGACACACACACGTGTCTGTCTGTGGCATAGTAGCTCCCGAACGGATGAACCAATTTCGATTTTGTTTTCTTTAAACATAACATAACATCACGCCTGTGATCCCCGAAGGGCGAGGCAAAGGTGTACCTGGTAGTACACCCACATTTCGACAGTTATGTTTAAGTCCCATGTAATAGGGGGCGAGCCTATTGCCATCAATCGGGCACAAATCCAAAGACTCCGGGCTGCTACTGAGAAATCCCAGATGGAAAAACTCAATAACACTTTGCCCGACCTGGGGATCGAACCCAGGACCTCATGCTCAGCAGTAGCGCTTGCGACCACTAGACCAACGGGGCAGTTTCTTTAAACGTTACAGTAAAAGTAGTTAAGTCCCTCAGTAGGAAGTTTTCCAATATCGTGGTTGTTTTTAAGGTCATTTAAACGGACATACACAAAAAGCCAGAACTGGAACCACTACCTGTAGCCCCAGTCTGCAGTGTGGCCTGTAAGGTAGGTTAAATAGGAAAAAAGCTGAGGGAATTCACGAATTAGACAACGTTTTCGCGGAAGTTTGACACTTGCGCATCAAAAATTGATATGTGATTAGACCCAAATTATAGGCTTGTTGTTAAAACAAACACATTGAAACGTATTACTATCGTATCTAATTGAGTTTAGGAGAATCGTACTAATTCTAACATCAATAAATTCAGTTGAAAGACAATAGTTTGTTGTCAGTTGCATCATTGATTCAAGTTTGGGTCTTACGTCGTAGTCATAATCTTAGATGAATTAAGTCATTGACCGATTTAGGAACAAAATATGCCAATTATGATTATCGATACTTATAATCTTAGTATAATAACGCAGAGAAACCTAGTAAGAGTGCAATAAGTGAGGTAATTGAAACTGAGCCAAAATTGGCTTCTTTGCTCGGTGAGCCCTGTCAGTCTGGGTACTAAAAGTCACGTTGCGTCAAATACAGCTCGCAAGTAAACACATTCGGCTCACGCACACAAAGATGTGAAGTGGACACACAAGTTCGCCCGTGTTTTGTACTAAACGCGGCTTCTATGTTATTCTAAGCTAACATTATAACATTATTTAGAGGTAATTAAGAGGACGACAAGTTTTTTTGTCCAAATATGAAAGTTCCGGCCAAAAGAGTTGTATTAAAATATTATTATCGTATTAGAACTTGTTTTTTTAAGTGTTTATTATATTATGCCACCAAAACTAGAAGTTTTGCTTTTATTTGAGTTCGCTAATTCCATATTTTCATCCATTTTCCCACTGACATTAGGTTTCATAAAAATATAGATGACACCATTTTTTCCATAAAAAAACCCTCCCATTAACTACGTATATGGATTTGTTAGCGAAAATGTATCAAGTGTTACTACGATTTATTGGTAACAGGCTATATAAGGAATAGTGCCGTAAAGCAGTACGTAGTTCTCATAGCATCACGTGCTCATAAATTATAGTTGAGATGCGAATGATTATCATAAAACTTTGAAAAAAGGAAAAGTGTCAAAAGTATTCCATGTAGGTAAGTCTACATCGAATACTTTTCCCACTTTTCATTTTTACTTTATGTTCTTGCTTCTATTAGAGAGTCTCTTGGCAAGAACACTAGGAAGTGGCGAAGAGCGGGCTTTTTGGAGCACGGTCTTATGTGATATCGTCGTTCAAATACTGCTAATCCTCAGTCTTATTATTTAAATACTTAAATTACTTTTGATTTTGAAGACGCCCAACTTCATGGTTGGCTTACCTTCGGCGCAGGTGTGAGACGAAACACCGGGGTGGTCAGTAAGAGTCTGCCAAACCCCTCTGTTCTTCCCGGGGCGGAGGACATGCATGTGGGTTTATAAACCCGCACCAAAAAAAAAAAATGACGCGTAGCACTCGGAGGCTGCCACGGTAAAGCTATTGCATAGCATATTTTATCAACTCCTCTCCTCTCCCCCTCCCCATTCCTCCTCTCCCCCTCCCCATTCCTCCCCTCCCCCACACCTCCCACACCCCTCGCTTCACCGGTCCCTCCCCTTCCCTCACCCCTCCCTCACTTTCCCCTCCCTTCCCCTCCTGTTCCCTGCCTCTTCCCCTCCCCCTCTCCGCTCCCCTCTCACCTCATCCTTCCCATTCCCCTTGCCCTCCTTCTCCACCCCCTCTCTCTGTCCTGCCTCTCCACTCCCCTCCCACTCCGCTTCACATTCCTCCCCTGCCCCTCCGACCCCTCTCACAATCCCCCCTTCCCTCTGTCACAATCTCCATCTCAATTTCTGGATTCGGTCCCCGCGCACAAGGCCCGCGATAGAAGCTATGCAATAGCTTAAAAGGATAGAACTAATGTTGCGAAAATAACGTAGATAAGTTCCCGCAACCCCCGGCGGGAGTGCGAGAGGAAAACCGGGGTGGTTTTTAGTCACCAAGAGTGACAGACACCTCCATCCTCCCCGGAGTGGAGGGCATTCACGGGTATTTTATACACCGCACCAAAAAACAAGGATGGAGTTAATGGTTGCGGAAGTATTGTCTGTTTCCGTGGACCGCGGTCCACAGGCGCACCAGTGATGACTGGCCTGTTGGTCTAGTAGTTAGTGACCCTGACTGATATGCCGGAGGTCGTAGGTTCGATTCCCACCCAGGACAATGTTTGTGTGATGAGCAAGATCATTTTTGTTCTGTGTCTGGGTGTAATTTTTCTATATTATGTATGTATTTAGAAATATATAAGTATGTTTATCAGCTGTTTAGTACCCATAACACAAGCTCTCAAGCTTAGCTTGGGACTAAATGGCGTTGTGTGAAAAGTTGTGGAATATTTATTATTTATTATTTATTACTATCCACGATGATTTTCCTCCTCGCATAAAAATAAAACAAGAGTAGACTGAATACGTGGATGGCTTCAGTTGTAAACCATTAGGATTAAGAAAAGGTTGAGCGCGGCAAATTGACCGCTTATGTAATTCTGTTCGATTAGACGATGGATTGATTGAAACAATTAAACAATCGGTTTACCTACAAGGCTGAACGATTCTATGATACGTAGGTGGGGTAGCAATTTATCCAAAACCCAGTTGAGTTCCATATTCTTAATCAAACTATCCGATTACTTACAAATGTGTGCACTTACTTATCTCATAAGATCATAGCGTAGTTGATTAAATAGTAAAATTGTTTTTTATGGCATCGGATAACTGCCTGAGCCAATTACCGGTACCTATCTTATTTTTATAAAAAGCTCAATGAATCTACACAGTAAAACGAAGACTATATTAATAAAACTTACATTTTCTCGGGACTAGCTTTCCATGATACCGTTTTCCCGTTTTATATGGCATACAGAGACTGAACTTATGGTTGTATCTTTCCTTATAATGATATTTAGTCGTAATTTAATGTGTCATCATTCTTTGATTAACAGCTTCCTATCTCCTATCCTCAGGTGGAGTAGCCAGTGCCTTTTTCTGGGGCATAGTAGGCGACGTGTTGGGTAGAAGAAACGTGCTCAGCATTACTCTTCTTTTGGACGCCACCATCACGCTGGCGCAGAGCACCGTGTCTGACTACCGGTTACTGCTGGCTGCGAGGACTATTAACGGATTTGTAATAGGTGACTTTCAGTTTTTTTTTATCTACCTACTATCATCAGCTGGGCGCAGTGATGGCCGGTGGAGTAAAGTTGTGACCAATTGAAGTGTGGAACGTCCTGCGGCGAGATGGGTGGATGACGTTGTTGCCATTGCGGGAGAATCGTGGATGAGGCTGGCACAGGGATGTCAGGATTTGGGAGGAGCCGCGCCGTGCCCTCGTCTCTGGAGTGGGCAGTGACCTGTCGCTGCCAGCCGTGGTCGAGAGGATGGTCGGCAGCGTCGAGTCCTGGGACGCAGTGGTGTCCTTCTGCGAAACGGTCATCTCGCAGAAGGAGGCTGCGGAAAGGGAGAGAGAGATTACGTCCACTCACCCGGCCCGCAGCAGACGCACCGGGCGCAGGCGGAGGGTGGACAACGCTCTCTTCCAGCCCCCCTAATTGGGTCCAGGGGCGACGGACGCGGGGATGTCCGTCGCCCCCCACGTGCACGGACCCGAGGAGGCGGCGCGTCGTGTTCACGCGCGCCCCTCTTAGACGTCGCGAGGGGAGTCTAACACCTCACTCCCCTCGCTGACCTGGCGAGGCCCGCGGGGCCGGCACCAGTCGGGGGTCGCGGAAGTATCTTCCGTTCCCGTGACCCCCGGCGCAGGTGTGAGAAGGAACATGGGGTGGTTTTTAGTCAGTAAGAGTCTGACAGACCCCTCCGCCTCCCCGGGCGGGGGACATCCATGAGGATTTTCCACCCCTAAAAAAAAAAAAGGGATGTCAGGATTGGCACCAAGAAAGAGAGGCCTATATCCAGCAGTGGGTTAAGTCGTACTGTGGATGATGATGACATAGGTAGGTACATACGGTGCGGATGTTATATAAACAAGCATTTTTTGCCGTAACAGTTTTTTTACTATTATTTCATTATTCGGGTTACATTTCTGTATAATGTTTGGTCCGTTAATAATAATAAGATGATTAATTTCTTCATGTGCAATATGATTCATTCCGTTTATTAGTGGGCCCAAAAATTGTCTCCTTTATTTTGTTACTAAACGTCTTATATCAATTCAGAAATCGATTGACGTCAACTTTAATAATTCTTTGTAAATAGGTGGGTATATAAACTGACTGGCCTATAAAGTAGACCAGAGAAACGAAGTTTGAAGAAATTGTATGTAACACAAGGACGCGCGGCGCTGTAATTAAATTATGTCTAAAATTATGTATTTTTTGTTTTCCAAAATCAATGCATTTCAATTAGGTAGTTAGGTTAGGTAGTTAGGTTAGCTATAGATAGGTATGGTAAGTTAGGTTAGGTTATATATTATATTATATGTTGTCATTCTAATTCTAACACAAAATGTTTAAATCAAATCACCAATCAAATTATATATTTTCTTTAGTACTTAGCAGTCATTATTGTTTGTTTTGAATCTCTTTGTTGTCATCTTATTAAAAGTATGTGTATCTAATTTAATATACAAAATTCTCGTGTCACAGCGTTGTAACAAAACTTCTCCGAAACGGCTGGACTAATTCTTGTGAAATTTTGTTGTGTTTTGCAGTAACTATGAGAATATGGAGGATGTAAACTAATGAAACTAATTCTCAGGCAGAACGAAGTCTGCTCCGGCAGATAGAAATGAATAATAAATGAGATATTGTTTTCTTTTTTTTTGCCAGGTGGACCTGCAACGCTGGTGTTCTCGTACCTGTCAGATCTAGTTGGACCTAAGAAGAGACAACTTTATCTGAGTGTCGTGGGAATGAGCTTCGTAGTAGCGTGGCTGATATTACCCGGTAAGAATCTATTGACCTGTAACTCACTTTTATGATCAGAATGTCGATGCCTTTTGTTATTTGAGGTGAACCATTTCGGGGATCGTTCAACAGTAAAAATTGTTACTAATTTCGGTTTTTGTAAGAATTATAAATATTTTATACTGTAATTAAAACTATGAATCAATAAATGTAGTAATGTGAAAGTATAGTAAAAGTAATGAATTAAGAACTAGACAGATTGTCTTCACGTTCTTCTAGTAGGTACTGAAAGTAAAAATAAATATCAAGGTCAACTATATTCTGAGTGGAAGAGTCGTGTATGAGTAGTATTGGAAAAATACCACTCTGACTCATTGTATATAATAAAAAGTCTAGACAAGTACCCATCAACAAAAAAATAGAAACACTTTCTCTAAAGAGCTATGATCCTGGACCTTGTGAGGTCAACGGATCTAGCCGGTACTTACTCCGAAAGCCTAGATTTAATAACAGTGTTGGGACACAGAATAAATAGTTACAGAAGCTTCGTTCTGAAGCCCTAGCATGAGCACTTAATAGCGTGACGTAAATTTGAATAGTTTTGACGGCCTCTTTGGTACGCTAGCAGTAGGTATAATTCAGTATGACATCCAGGGTCAAATTCCCGGGTCAGACTGGGTTAATCGGTTTTCACAGTTGAACTTTCTCAGTAATAGCCCGGAGTCAGAATGCTTAATATTATTATAACTGGCAAAATATGTGTTTTATTTGTACATATATCTCTACTGAGCCTTTCCAGCAATACTCTTGAATTTTAAGCATTCGTGATAGCCGAACTGTTCGACGTTAAATATGAATCTACGTAAAATTTCATAAAGGTTGAAAATTTTACTTTGAAAGCTATTAAATGCCACCCGTCACCATTTTGTTTAATGTGCTCCGCATGATTTAATTAATATTATTATAACACAAAGATACTTATATTTATGGATTAATAATCAACAATAGTTAGTTAGTTAGTTCATAAGTTTAAAAGGCATAATTGTTTTATCTAACTTATATTCGTAAGACTTACTCACATTCGTGCCTGAACTTAATAATCATGTGGTCGTGATATTTCGATATCGTCTCGTCTCACGCCGCGTCCATGCGTATATAGCATTCTGTATACCTATCTACTCTGTGTCATACTGCTAGACAGATGAACCGATGACCTAAGTGTTCAATAGATAAACATACATGTACATACCAATTAGGGGTCAGTGTTACACATTTGTTAGTCTAAAGCGCGTTGGTAGACAGTTCCGTATAGGAGAAACCGATTGTAACAGTTTGTGTTGGATTTTATTTTATGAGAGAAAGTCTTGCTACTTAGTGTATTCATGGAAAAGTTTTGAGGTTAAATTTTTACTTTGGGTTTTTGGGGGCCTACAGGGAGCAACCCTGTTTTCGTGTAGGTACTTAAGGATATTTTTAAAGTTTATAGTGAAATCTTTATTTTCTTTTTAAAGAAAAAGAAGCTATTTGAATACTTGACAGGCAGGCAGAAGCCTAAACGATTATCATTATTTGCCACCAAAGAGATTTAAAAGACTATAGAGCGGGCATGTCAAGGAAATGTCATAGAAAAACTTTGATCCCATGTCTCAGTAACGCCATCTAGCATAATGTATGAATATTGGAGCGGCAGCGGAGCGTACTAAAAAAAAACTCATAGACTTGTGTCCGACAGGACACTCTTTTTCGGACGAAAATTTTGTTTGTGCTGTCCGGTCCATAGGTATTGAATATCTTTGTTTGCCACCGACTTCTGAAATTAGAGTTATTTTACACCTGTTAGTCCTTTTTTATGAAGTTCGTTGTACCTATGTGTTTGAAAAAAAAACCTTTCTGTCAATTAAATTGGTATAAACCAAATTGAAAACGTCGGTATTGTTGCATTGTCTGTATGCTTGTGCAGTCAGGCTGAACACTATGTATCTGGATAGGATGAATGAGATTGGGAACGATCAATCATGCATGTGCCTCACACGTAAACCCTCACCTTGACCTGGCGTTGAACAGAGTTCAAATAGAATAAAGGCCAGCTTATGTTACAGATTTTTTTATTGATTTATTTTAAATATTTATATGCTAAGCGAAAACTTTGGGTTCCTTTTTAACAATAATTAAATATAAAATTTGGCATTATTAAAGTTTATTTAGTGTAGAAGACAGCACACAAAGCTAAAACAGTCCCAGAAGACACCATTGGCTCCTAGTAATCGTAGTTCTTTACTTCAAGATATAAATTAAGCGAAATTCAGATGCCTAAATAAAAAAAATATAATTAAAGCTAAGAGAACCAATAAGACCAAGATAAGACCAAGAGCTAAGAGAGACCAATTTCGACAGCTAGGGTTGTAGTTATTGGGTATAAAATGGGGATAAAAAATTATTATCCCACTTATATAAAGTTCCTTTACCCCCATAGAATCCTCCAAACTGTATCTGCTGGGCTAATACTAAATTGGAAAATGCCTATATAATAATAATAATAATAATTTTATTTAATTCAGACCATTGATCCATATAGTGTTAGTAAAATCTTAACCTATTGTTAGTACATAAAAAGCTTAAATTAATTGGCGACATGTACGCCAGTACGCACATGTCGCACATGTCTAGCTGCCCAGTGCCTAATGAAAGGCCCATCAATTTTGTCCGCCAGTGTAGCCAGTATGTTGTGTATATAATGGAAACAAAATCATTTAAAAATCTAGGATTTCTTTCCGATAAAAAAATAAAATGAGTACCTACCTATACTTATTTTATTTTTGAATCTTCCAGGCATAGCGTGGCTGGTGATACCATTCAAATCAGTCAACTACGAGACGCTCCTGCCAATCTACTCCTGGAGGCTGTTCCTAGCCCTATCCAGCATACCAGGGTTCATCTCTGGGGGCTGGGTGCTGTATCTCCCAGAGAGTCCCAGACTTCTGTCAGATACCAATAGAAGTGACAAGGCGTTGAAGATATTGGCTTCTATTTATAAGTCAAACCATGGAACAAGTGCTGAGTATAAGGTATTTACTAGAAATATTTTTGAGACACCATTTCAGCAGAAAGTGCGTATGTTTGCATAGCCTTTAGTTGCAGATAAAATTAAGTGTAATACATAATTAGCAGATTAGTATTTCTCCAGCAATATATCTTTTTTTTCCAAGACATCGCTTGTATTTGGATTTTATATAAATGATTGTGTCTATGTATTTATTCTAAATTCTTATTGATTTGACTTTCTAGTTTTTGTTACCTTCTTGCACCTACCATGTTCTGTCTCCGCACCACTTTTAAGGTAGACTGGTAGAAAATGCCTAAGGCATTAAGTCCGCATTTGTACATTGTCTTTAAGTTATAATAAATCAATAAATAATTTGAGCTCAACTGTGACCAATGAAACAATTGCTAATTACTTTTTTTGTTGTTACCGATCTTTGATGATATAGCCACGCAGTGTTTTTTTTTAATTGCTTATGAAAATAGTAAAGACAGCTGCTGCTAAAGTAAATTATAGCTTAAGCTACGCTTGCCAAGGTCGATACTTGAATGGGTGACTACTCAAAGTAGGTACTCATTATACAGAATAACCCCTTGTACACAGTTACTGGATTGTAGAAGCCAGATAGGTATTAGCTTCACCATGTAGATAATAAGAGGTATAGCTGGAACCGGTAAGACTGGAATCCAACCCAAACATAGGGTACAAACATACATACTGACTGGCATGTTGGTCTAGTAGTTAGTGACCCTGACTGCTATGCCGGAGGTCGTGGGTTCGATTCCCACCCAGGACAAATGTATGTGTGATGAGCATGATCATTTGTTCTGTGTCTGGGTGTAGTTTATCTATGATATTTAGAAATATATATGTATGTTTATCAGCTGTTTAGTACCCATAACACAAGCTCTGCTTAGCATGGGACTAGATGGCGTTGTGTGAAAGTTGTGGTTTTTTTTTTTTTTTATACGGTACATTGCGAATAGGGTAGAAAAAGATGATGATAATTATTATATTTTCCCTATCAAAGTAAAGCAAATTCAAAACAGTACCTAATCAAAACATAACTGACACTTAACGCTTGCTATTATTAAAACAGAAACATCTTTACTTTCAGATAAAGAAATTGATTCAAGACGACGTATTTGTGGGCAAGACCCTGGGCAATGAGGAAAGCAGGACCAAGGTTTTGTTCCTGAGCGTCATCACGGACCTGAAGACGTTTGTCTCCAAGAGTTATGCTGTCAAGTCAAGCCTGATTCTCTTCATGTTCTTCGCTAATATGGCTGCGTGAGTATCAAAAATTATGTGGTCATGTACCTACCTACGGTAACCGTCTTAGGAAATGGTGCCCATAGTCATTTCACGACTTTTGGAAGCAGAACCGTTAGCTTATTGTAAGGGGCTCGTGGCTAAGTAATACCAGCTGCACGTACCGATCTTCAAGCTTAAGCAGCGCTTGCCGAGATCAGTTCATAGATGAGACAGTAAGTCGTCGTCGTTTATTGGACTCCGAGATTCGTCTGTGCCTCGGAAAGCACATTACATAAAAGTATAATGTTAAGACTTGGCGATAAACTCGTGACAGAGCCAATTGAAGTTGCCAATATTTTTGCTAAACAATTTGCAGAAAGCACTAATATAAATATCACTAAAAGTATACGATGCAATTTGGCAATAGAATTATTACACAAAAGTACAAATAGAGTAGATAAAGAAATGACTTGGGAACCTGTCACAACTAGTGAGATTGTTAAATTAATCAAGAAAATGAAATGTAAGGCATCGTGCGGGTTTGATGAATTACCCATATCGATATTTAAAGATAATTTAGATATTTTAGCAGAGCCTCTGAAATGTTTTTATAATAAGTGCTTCAGAAAAAGTATTTTTCCTGAACAACTGAAAATAGCCAAGGTGATCCCAGTGCACAAAAAAGGCTCTACTCAGGATCCTAAAATGTATTGACCTATATCTCTCTTGCCAACCTTATCAAAGATTTTCGAAAAGTTAATAAAAACTAGACTTATCATACATCTAAACAGGAATAGGGTTTTAAATCACAAACAATTTGGTTATCAATCAGGCGTAGGAACGCAAGATGCTATTGATACTTTACTTATGGAGGTCAGAAGTAAACTAAACTTAAAGCAAATGGTAGCTGGTCTCTTTTTAGATCTAAGTTCTGCTTTTGACTTAATAAACCACGACCTATTGTTAATTAAGCTTGAGCATTATGGAGTGCGAGGCAAAGCTATTCAACTTCTCACATCCTACTTAAAAAATAGAAAAATGATAGTAGAAGTAAAATAACTGACTCGAGCTGGAAATAACAATGAGAGGAATGTAACTAACGATGCATTTCATCAGCAAGCCATTGGGTCTAATTTAGAAAACACTAGAGTAGGAGTTCCTCAGGGATCTATATTGGGCCCCATTCTCTTTATTACATTTATTAACGATTTAATCGATTATGTAGAAAATAAAATAGGGGATCATTTAAAATTGGTGATATTTGCAGACGATACAAATGCTATAATTTCAGCAGATAACATTCAATCCCTTAATTCGCACGTAAATGAAGCTCTAGACGTATTCCACAATTGGTTCACTATCAATGGACTTAAAGTGAACGCTAGCAAAACAAACTTAATGCTATTTCGTACCACTTCTAAAAATAAAAATCAACTAAATTGTGTTTATGATGGAGTCCATGTTAGTTCGGTAGAGGCAGTAAAGTTTTTAGGGCTACATGTTGACTGTCATCTAAATTGGAAACCAGAACTTGAAAGCTTAAAAAACTCCATCAGCTCAGGATGTTATGTACTGAGAAGCCTACGAAATGTTATTGACATAACGCAATTAAAAAAAGTTTACTACGCGTTAATCGAGGCACGGTTACGGTACAGCATCTTATGCTGGGGAGGCAGCTACGAGTACAATATACAGAAAGCATTTGTGTTACAAAAAAGGGCCATTCGCACCATGCTTTGCATTCGTCAGCAGGAATCTTGTAGGAGTCACTTTGTAAATTTGAATATTCTCACATTACCATCGCTATACGTATTGGTGCTCCTAACACACTTTTCTAAATATGTACATAAATATGAGACTGAAGAAGAAAGAAAGCTTAGAAAGATTACAAGAAGAAAAGATTTTAAAAGCATTATTATTCCTAAACTTAACATAGTCAAACAAGGTACCTGCCACATGGCAGTGAAAATATACAATAAACTTCCCGATGACTTAAAATTATCACTATACAAAAGGGACTTTAAAACTAAATTGAAACGTTACTTACTGGATGGCTGCTATTATTCTATTGATGATATTTAAATTGTAAACACAAATTATGAAAATCATGGTTAGTATTTATCATTTAGTCTAAAAAAAATTATAACAACTATTACTACTATTTTTATTGATCTTATATTATTATTTTTATCATTTCCATTCTTGACATTTATGTATGTAATAGACATTTTTGATATTTGACATTGGCTACATTTAATAATTTGGACATTACTCTAGTTATTGAAATGACATTTGTTTATTATGATTATTTTCTCTCATATAGTAGGTAATTAAGTGGCATGTATTTTTGTATTTTATGTTCTTTGTATTTTTTTAAGTTATAAATCTGTTCTCAATATTCGACACAATGTAAAAATTGTTATGAATTTAAATAAATAAATAAATTAGTGGTTGGTGTCATATAGCTCACTGACAGTCATTACGTGCACTCAAGAGCTTGAAAGTCTGACCAGTCTAACTCAGGGGTGTGCCCAATGACTGGGTTGTGGAGATCAGAGAGGGCATCGGCGTTGCGACATATAAATTACTGTTATTCGTCCGCACCCGGTTAGACTGAAAGATAACCCAAAATCAAAAATGAAAATCAAAAGTCTATTCAAACTAGGCTGAGAATCAGCACTTTTTTAACGTCAAAAAAAATACATAAAGACAGTCCCCCAAAAACGGCCGACCCTTCGCCACTTCCTAGTGTTTTTGCTGGGAAGAAGAAGTGGTGGAACAAACTCCCCAGCAACACATCTGTCTGATTCGTTTGAAGAACTAGGTATACAAAGAATCTATACAACGAAATGCTCAATAAATAGCACCAAGGTTTATTAACTTTGTAAAGCATTACTTTCAGAATGATTGTCACGTGTTAGCTAGCACACAAAAACGTAAATATAAATATTCATATTAACATTGAAATCTAAACTCAAGCAAAACAACTACAAAACTGAAAAATAACAGCGTCCAGGGTATAAAAGGCGTACCCGCTTACATGTGCAATGCTGGCTTATATTCATAAGGCTGTGACTCTAAGTTTAAAATGATAATCTAGGACCATCGAAGCGAAACCAATAAGCAGTTAACTGTTATAACAATAAAAATAAAAATCCTAATTACGAAAAGGCTAACACATTAATAAAAGAGTTGAAAATGTATGTGTGTGGTTATGAAATTGATGAGAAGTAGACTAAGATGATCAGTATAGGTAGGTATATTTAATGCAGTCATCAGTAGCAAATAGGTGTGCTAAAAGCTGTTGCAAAGTGTTAAATTTTCTTTTCATATATTTCTAGAGGCTTCGGCCTTAACATGTGGATCCCAGAACTTCTCCTTCGCATCCAGAGTCGCGAGTGCAAGTTGACGGCGTCAACAGCTAAGCCAGAAAACGCGAGACTATTCAACGCTACAGGCCATTGGAAGGACCTCAAGCATGACTCCTATGGCAAAGAGATAACTGTTCCTGGATTCAATAATAGTGGTTATGATGATCATTTTGGACTTAGCAGTACTTGTGATGACACGATAGATCAGGAGGTGAGGATCCTAAATTATATTCATATCTTTAAAGAACCACAAACGATTTAAAGTTCCACCCCTTAAAATGAGGAAATCTTTGCCTAATTTTATCGTGCGAAATAATACTGAAAAGCTCTAAATATTTTATTTTTATGGAATTATAAAAAATATCGCAAGAGTTTATGTAAAAAAACGGTGTAATTTTTAAATTTAATGATCTTTAGCGATGAAACAAATTCCATAATGATTAGAAGTAATAGGCGTTTTCATCTAGATTTTTTTTTTGGTAAAAACACACTGTGTTACCAAGTAGCAACTTGACTGAACCTACCCTTTTCGCGGTAGGCCCGTGGATGAGCGATTAATTCGTCCTCCCCGTTTACAACCATCAAAAAGTCAGTGTGTATTTAATTTTGTCCTCCTTAGACGTTTGATATACATTTCTAGACAACTAAAAGAAACATATCTTGGCATGTTTTAAGTAGATTCTTCATAATTTTCCAGGTGTTCACCTCCGGTCTTATAGTCGGTGCTTGTTGTGTTCTCGGCAATGCTATTTGCGCAATTCTTTGCGCACGAGGTGGAGCTTCTGGTGTCCGTCGTGCAGCAATAGCATGCACAGCAGTATGTGCCCTCGCCAGCGCCTGCTTAGCAGCCACTGCTTGCTCCTGCTCGAGTTTCAACAAAATCGCAGTGGCTGCCGCTGCAGCGCTGAACGCAGCGTCACTCAACGGAAATGTACTGCTAATACGGCTGCTGTTGCATGCCTTGCCGGCTCGGTTGAGGTAATTAAGAATTCTCTTTTATGACTTCGATTAATTAAAAGGTTCCATCTGAGCAGATTCGTGTTTTGGACTATTTGAGAGCAATATAATAAATTGTGGTGACGCAAAAGGCGTTGTAGTATATATAACCAATTTTTTAGATAAGCATTTCGAAAGTTACAATTGTCTGTTTTACAGAGTGCAAGAAACATTGACACACAATCACATACTTACCATAAGTTCGATAAATTATTCTTTGGACTTTTAGAATTGGACTGGCCTGTTGGTCTAGTACTTAGTGACTCTGACTGCTATGCCGGAGGTCGTGGGTTCGATTCATACCCAGAACATTTTGTGTGATGAGCACAAATATTTATTCTGAGACCCCCAAAAGTTTGCTACAGCTTTTCTCAATTTTGTTCTTATCCTTTTACTTTAAATTGTAAACAGAAACATGATTTTTGAACTTACTGAAGTTTTAAAGAAAAGAAGCAGAAGAAGATTAAGTTTAATACAATATTTACATATTAGGAAAATCATTACCTAATGCGTAAATATTGTATTAACCTTAATCACGACAGATGTTTAAAATAATACATAAACTATCAAGTCTATGTATTATTTTAAACCTTCCTTTCTACCAAGTATCTATTATGTACACACCTAAAAAATAAACAAACAACGGAACGGGAAAACAATTATAGGGCATCAAAAAATTCATTCGCATAAAAAGAAACAAAGAAATAATTTAATTTGATTTGAAGCCTTTCATTGGGTTACTTAAAAGCTGTTCAGGTTTCAAGGACCAATGTCCTTTCACTATGTATTATAAATCTTTTTATATATCAATTTGGCGTTGACAAAAATGCTCTTCAGAAAAAAATAATGCCATAGGTATATTAGTCTGTATTGTTTTTACTTAATCATATCTTCATTAACGTTTCCTTTTCTTCCAGTGGTCTAGGTGTCTGCTGGGGAGCCTGGTGGGGCAGAGCTGGTGGAGTAGCATCCAACCTTGCAGTCGGCGCGTTATTAGACTTCTCCTGCCCTGCACCATTCATAGCAGTCGGGGCTTTGCTTGCATGTAAGTATTTAATTTTCTAGTTCATCATTTTCCTTCCCTTATCCCACTTTATTAAGGGTTGACGATGATCGTGTCTTTATCTTGAAACATCTTCTTTAGTTGCCACAACAATGTCCTTTCTAGGTGCTCAGCAAAGACGATAGACTATTTGTGGTGTACTTTTTAGTCTGTCAAAATAGAACCTATGTGATTAAACAGTGTAACGCATATGACATGCATCATTGATTGCAATAAGACCATAAGGCTGACCCCACATTTGGCGTGCGCGATCCGCGGGCGTGAGCGTCGGGTGTTGCCGCCGTGTGACGCTCGCCTTGGCGTTTAACCCCCTTCAGATCTGCGCGCCGCGCGCACGCTGCACGCAAGTCACACGGCGGCAACACCCGACGCTCACGCCCGAGGATCGCGCACGCCAAATGTGGGGTCAGCCTTATAAGGTACTTACAGTTAAGTTGAACTAAATATGAAAATGATTCTAATCGTTTCATTTATAGCAGACTAAAAAGGGCGTCAAAAATAGTCTGTCATCTCCGCAGCACCTTAATTGGTATTGTTATCCTTCTTAATTTCCCTACCTTTATTCATTTTCAACCTCTGTATTTTATTATTTACTTATTTCCTTCTCTTTTATTTAGTCCATCCAAAGGTGGTCAATATTAGAAATCACTTTTAGCGTAAAACTCTGTAGCTCTTAATAGTTGCAATTCTTAAGGTGTACAATAAGGAGTATTCCATTTTATTACTTAATGACAGACTCGGACGGTCTGTAAATTTAGCAAAATTATTTGAAGTCAATTAAAACATAATAAATGATTGTTTCACAGTATCAATTGGTGCCATCATGGTAATAAAACTCGGAGAAGACAAAGAAGATATAAGTCAGAAGACAGAAGAAGAACCAGAGCATGGACTGGAGAAGAATACAGGACTAGACAGATATATATCTACGTATATGTAGTTCTTTAGGATACCAAAATCAAGTAAAGTTAAGTAAATTTCAGTTTTAACCACTGAAGAGTGTTCTGTGTTAAAATAACAAGATGTAATGATGACTCTTGTGTAATAGTGCCTGGTGACATTCCGTCCGTGATACAGAATATTTTTGTAGAAAAGGCCATATATTATATCCTACAACTGCTGTCCAATATGCTAATATTAACAGCAACGGTTGATATTTCAACTGCTTTCTAAAATAGATAGTTAGTAGGTTACTTAAAGGGGGATAGTGTCCTGAGCAACATGCTACCTACATCTTAACACAGCATTTTTTTTTAACTTAGGTAGTGCCTTCTAAACAGGGTTATTTGTAAAACACGAACAACCTCGCAGGAGTAGATTATTAACATCATAAACAACAACATTTTTTCTACGACTTTTTCGAAAACAGACTATAAAAAATCAACTCTCCATACAAAACTCGATCAACTTTTCGGATTTAATATGGAAAGTTGATTATTTCGTCTGTTTTCGAAAAAGTCGTAGAACAAACGTCGTTGTTTATGATGTTAGTAATCTACTCCTGCGAGGTTATTGGTGTTTTACAAATAACCCTGTATAGAATGTATAACAATTATTTAAGTAGGTATGTAGATATGCCTTTTACCATTACTAAGTTGAATGTATGTATGAATAATGTGCCTATTACAGGGTGACTATTTATTTAATCATCTTTCTAGGACGAAAGTCCAAACTTATAGGTAGTAAAAATAATGAATATTAAAATAATGCGAGAGGATGAATAGTCACCCTGTAAATATATTATTACGTAACAGTACCGACTATATTAGCTCATAGGTTTGTACATAATTTAGTAAAATATAAAATAGATTTCTTTTAAACTATCCACACCAACAAAACCTTTCTAAAATCATGTCCTAACAAGCAATGTATCTGTATATTGGTGATCAGCAAGCCTAGCCATATTACAAATTCTATTTCTATTCTATTGCGACAATAGAAAGAAAATGGCGTATATGGAATCAGCTGTTTGTCAACTGTCAAGTGTATTTCATCTCCAGCCATATACAAATTCTACTCGTTAACACTTGACAGTTGACAAACAGCTGATTCCATATACCTACGCCATTTTCTTTCTATTGTCACCTCATCGATTACGATCATAGAAATAGAATTTGTAATATGGCCAGGCCTGCTAGGAAATCATTTTAAAAGAGTCTTTCAAGCTGTCAAATTTTCGCAATTTAACATGAACCTGATTCCGTTTGTTATAAAGTTGAAAACTATCAAATCAATTTTTCACATTGGGGTAGCTTGATGTGCACAGGTGGGCCTGTACTATGACGTGAAATGACCATCAGTACCAGAGAGAGATTGAGCTATACAGGTAATACAGACAAAATAGCGCTGTCTTTTATTCACATCAGAACAATGGTGGGTTCAAAACTTTATAGTACGATCCGAAGACATGTTCAAGAATAAAATATTTGATGCAGGCAATGATATTAAAAGTAAAAAGGTGTAGATAGGTTATAAGCGTTCAGAAAGCGACACGTTAAAATGTGGCTAATTAGCCGCATTCTACCTTAGTGTCGCGTCGCGCCCCAAAACGGACGCGTGCATGCGTTAGAATGCCGTTTTTGAAGATCGAGTGTAGTTTAGGTAACCTTTCTACACCTTTTAACTTAAAATATCATTGGATGAAGGTATATAGATAATGTCCTTTAGATTTGTATAGAAAAATCCTTCGAAAAGTAAATATTCATTAGTGAGGAGACGGACAGGGAAATGGGCCGTAATTTATCAGCTGATAGATTCTGTGTAGGCGATGTAAAGGTGAATTGAATTGTAATTCCACTCAACTATTTAATTTACGGGGTGACTTTTATTGAACAGACCTGCTGATTATCCGATTCATAGTTTTAACCTTTTAATCGTGTCAATTAGAGATACAATAGAAAGACAATGACAGCGCAAACGCCGGCGTCCGCTAGGGTTTAATGAATTAATATATATTTTATGGGTCCACCCTTTATAGCAGAACTTTTTACGTCATAATTTTATTTTGCATAGCAACGGATAAGTAGCATAATCCTCTTTTCGCAGAAAATCGTTTGGCATACACTCATTTACATACACCGAAACCCATAATTTTGTAAGACAGAATCATCTTTAGGCATACATTTCATCAAGTCAAATTATGCCAAATAATCGGCGCTCTAAATGAACTTTATGCTAAACGAAATTGTGCAAAATTGTAACTCTGACAAAAGTAATTATGCCCAATACAATTCTGCCATCTTAAAAGTATCCCATTTTAAATTCGGACATAAAAACATTAGGCCAAAAAACAATTATATTAAATATGTTTTATACCTTAACAATGTTCGTTTAAAAAAGTTTATGCCAAGTGAGTTATGCCAAATAGGTTTCGGAGCAACAAGTTTCTGACAGATAGAGGGCACCCATATTTTATAAGTACTCACTCTTTCAAAGTATTGTGCGTAAAAGATTACTCTAGAGCTTTTATCCTAAAATTAAAGAGAATTAACAAATAGAAAGAAAGAGGGAAAAAATATAAGAATCATGTAAAAGAAAGTTATACATATCAACAATATCACAATGAAATTATATGATATTTATTTCTGTAAGTAGTAGATCTCAGATTCTTTTACATGTAATTTTTTTTAAAACTCAATGGCACTAAATGGCAGTTCCAAAAAGTGAAGAAATGCTGAAAGAAACTCAGGGGTCATGGACTCTTTTAAAGTCCAGACATAAGATTGTATTAATTTATTGTGCGAGACTCACGATGCAGGGCAAAGTCTGGAAAAGCCTTTTGAAAATGGATTATGCAACTCCGAATGACATTAAATAAATCACTGTAAATGTAATTAAGTGTTAGTAGATTAAGATCTCGTTAAGGTTTTATATTTATTTTAGTTGTTAACAAATGACATGACGACTCAAAGGTGTCGTATCACATGCCAGAGGTTGTGGGTGCAGGGCAAGTAACAATGTGACATTCTAGGAGACCTAAACTTAAAATAAGTAATTAAAAGTACGAAATTGCTAACCCACCTTGAACAAGCAAGGTGATTAACACTCGTGCCTTTTTAACCGACCTCAGGAGGAGGTTCTCAATTCGATCGGTATATTTTTTTTAAGTATTTACGCCGATTACTCCGAGATTAATGATCCGATTTACATGATTGTTTTTGAGTTCAATGCAGAATAGCTGCCATTTGGCCGCATAAAAAAATAGCATAGTTTGACTCGTTAGTTTTCATTTTATGGACATTTTTATGAACATTTAATTTATTTTTTAACATTTTTTTGTATGTATGTGCACCGATAACGCTGAGATTTATGTACCGATTTACGTGATTTTTCTTTTATTCTGTGTATTGAAACCTTTGCGATACAGTGAAACAGTAACAGGCTGATTATTATCTATCTATTTATATAAATAAAATATCCCCTATTTCTCCTGGTCACGCTATAACTTGAGAATGGATTTACCGTTTTCATTCATCTGTTCTTACATTAAAAAATAGAATACCTAATTGCGCAGAAAATTTTAGACAACAAATAAAACATTTTTCAAATGTACCGACATCCTACTAATATTATAAACACGAAAGTTTGTGAGGATGGATGGATGGATGGATGTTTGTTACTCTTTCACGTAAAAACTACTGAATGGATTTTAATAAAATTTGGTATGGAGTTAGCTGACACCCTGGATTAACACATAGGCTGCTTTTCATCCCAGTATTCCCACGGGAACGGGACTTACTCGGGTGAAACCGCTCTGCTAGTCTTAAATAAATTAATTCTAAGGCGGAACGAAGTTTGCCGGGGCAGCTAGTATTTACTCATCTCAAAAAATATAATAATAATTAAACATTCCTTTAATATCGGGTTAATAGAATCGCATGGGTGAATAGTAACAAGAAGGGATTTTCATGTTATTAAAACACTAGGTGACGTCCCGCGGTTTCACCCGCGTAGGTCCCATACCAAATTTTATTAAAATCCATTCAGTAGTTTTTACGTGAAAGAGTAACAAACATCCATCCATCCATCCTCACAAACTTTCGCGTTTATAATATTAGTAGGATTTAGAAATAATTTAAGTAAGTCAAACTTTATCACCTTGTCAGTCACAAAATAGTTTTGCATATTTTTTTTGTAAAAATATGTTGGCCATTTGTAGATCGATGACAGTCGTAACGCATAATCAGAAGTCCAAAAGTCTGACAACCAGTTGAACCATGGGGTATCGTGTTACCCAGTAACTGGGAGATCAGATTGGCAGTCGCTTCATGTACACGTACAGCACTGGTATTAGGTACCAACATAATTGGGAAAATCTCATTTTAGAACTGGTTTCAATTCACCCGTGCATTTTGGATTGGACCCTGTTTTACCGGTACCGATTTAACAATAGCTAGCTAAAGTGTATATTCACTGTTTTGAATGTCAACTTTAAGTGCATGACGTCGACTATACTCCATCCGATTAGGTAGTTAACAAAAGGTAAACAACTTCGACATGTATTTTTAACTAATAACACAGTTTAAAAATAAAATGTAGCTGAAATCAAATTTAGATACAACAAAAACGATTACATGATTAATTAAACAATTTGTTTAAACAGTAGTTGTATTTAATTAGTAAGCGTTTATGTAAAAAGACTTGTCAAGATTGTTTACTTTTAGTTAACTACCTACTCGGATGGAGTATATACTTACATAACTAGTGTAATGGGTGTCACTTGAGGTGCAGTTCTGCCCAACCCTTGCGGGAAGAAGGCGTGATGTTGGCCACAACAGGGCTTAGCTATGTTTTTGAAAAACATTCACAACATATTCTGTGATTTAAAGAAAATATTTTTATGAGGGAATGTATGACGTGGCGTCAGAACGTGAGTCAAAAAATGTATGACAAGTGTATATTTTAGATAACGCTTTACAAATAAAAAAGTGAAATAAATAACGCTATAAATTGTCTATTGCATGTTTTTTATTTAAAAAAAAATCTATAACTACATTAACAGGGATTATAGAATTCAAAAAATATATGTTTTGTACATTTTGTAATACATTTCACAGTGATTATAATTATTATTTTTATTTTCACTATACGCTATTAATTTATTGTTTATTCTTAGAACATTTATTGATTTATCTCTTAGATTTTATACTCTTTCTTAATATTCTAAGTAGTTGAACATTGTTATGGAATATATAAAATAGCGCGAAAGACATCGGCTCACAATCTTATACCATAATATAAGTAACTATGACTCGGAACACAATTCCATAAGGCCTTGAAAACTTGACAATTGATTTCTTTGTTTAAAAACCTTTTATGATTAAACAGAAATAAAGATATCGGTAAAAAAAATCATCAACAAACAAAAAAAATATTGCAAATCCGACGATGTTATAAGAGGTCAATTATTTATTTATTTAATTTGCACATGTAATAAACTTAAGTACACTGTTTCCATTACCCTCTTGGGCTAGTTAAGGCTTTATTACAGCAAGGTATCATTATAAACTTTAAATTTAAATTATTTGCTTTGTATTATAAAGATTCATGATATTTTATACATTATGCTTCAATGTTGCTTTTACACTGTTTAATATCTTATTACATTGTTACTTGACTTTGCAAAATACATACATAAATCATCATCATGTTAAGTTTTAAAAAAATATTTTTATAATAAAAAATATAACTCAATAATATCTCCCACACCCCGCTTCTAATCCTCTTTCCTGTATATTTTATGTTACAGACAGACAAACAGTTAATTTACCTATAAACAAATATTTGCATCAGTTTGAATACTTAAACTCTAAATAATTTGGCTAATTAATTAATGAGGAACTATCAAAACGTTTTACAAATATCATTTGAATCTTGAATTGAGTTCGATGCCGTTTTGATTTTGTTATAAATAACAAGAGAAATGCCCAATTGCTTGATTAAATTTGGCTAAGAGATGCACATGGAAGAAAACAAAGACAACTAAGGGCTCGTACACAAAACTGCGATGCGACGTCGCATCGCAAATATGTGCGAGCTCTACGCATCGCAAGAACCTTTTAACGAAATTTTCTGCGTTGCGAATTCGCACCGCATCTCATCGCAGTTTTGTGTCCGAGCCCTAATACCTGTAGACCGGACATCACGATCAAAATATTCGACCGAAACTTGTATCCTGCTTGGACACAAGTCTATGAGTTTTTTTTAGTACGCTCCGCTGCCGCTCCAACATTCATATATTATTCTAGATCGCGTTACTGAGACATGGGATCAAAGTTTTTCTATGACATTTCCTTGACATGCCCGCTCTATAGTATTTTAAATCTCTTCGGAAGAAAACAATAAAAGGATTGACATTGCAGGGTCAAGAAACAAAGGCTGTTTTTATAAAGAACAATTGAGTGTCATAAGAATCGGGTTTTGATACTTTTATAGGCTTAGGTATGGTAATTACAATATTTAAGTTCCTAAATTCGATATGTAAAGTAAAAATTAACCTATGCTGATGCCCAAACCATTTTAGGGTCCCCCCATTTAGGGTACCCAGATTTTAGGGTCTTAAGCGTTATTTTTCTATTTTTAGCTCTCTATACAATAATACTTGTAACCATTTGACTTTCATTTGACCTCTAAATAACGTCATAATGTAGCCTGAACAGACTACTTCCTTCGTGATTTTCAAGATAAATTAAAATAAAAACTGTTGCTAGCATGTTGGTAATCTAAAAATCATATCTGTCAAGTGTCAACTGTTGACAATGTCAAGTTTGAAGTTATCTATTAGTGTTTATTGTATGTACTTACAGAAAACGTGGCAACAGTCTACAAAATGATGTCATCACGAAAAAAGCTTTAAAATATAATTTAAACAAACTGTTACTTGAAAAAAAAAATGTTTAAAATTAGTGGCTTTAAATGAAATGTTTTACGAAATAAAAATACAAAAAAATACCTGAAAAATACTTTACATACCGAATTAGTATAATCACAGTATGTATTGTACAGATCGAAATAACATAGCCAGAAAGAATTGAATAGAATAGAATAGAAAAATATTTATTCAGCACAGACACAAGCGCACAGCAACAAAGAAAACAGAAGTAAAAAGGGCAAAAGAAGGAAAAGGGGAAGGGGGAGGGGGGAGGGGGGGGGAGTGAAAGGGGCATTTCTCTTAAAATACATACATGACACGAATTGCATCGCAGATAAGCCCAATATTAGCTGTGTCTCAATCTAAATTTTGTCCTTGTGTCAAATCAATAACATTCACCTCATTCTGATTGTGGTTGTTATAAGTACAGCACCATTGTTTATAGCCTTTTCAAAGGCTAAAATCTCGTTTCTTCGATAATACTAAAAGTCGAGAACATCAGACACGACGTCTCTTCTAACACTATAGCTTACGTTTAAAATAAATCACAGATAAAATAAAGCTTTCTTCATCACATTTTATAGTTACACAGCATCTGGTTTGGGAGTTACTGGCTTGTCTGGTGGTAAGAACCATGCAGCTACTGCACTACCTGAAATGGAAAATATAACATGTTACGGCCAGTTTACTACCTTGCCATTGTGAGTGGCAGCTAAAGGTCTCTGCACACAGCCGGCGTGGCGTGGCGGGGCGCGGCGTGGCGGGGCGGCGACGCTGCGCAGGCGCGGCGGCATCGGTCACACTGCGGGCGCGATCTCGTCCCGTCCCGCCGCGCCCATTCATTTTTAAGAACAGTGTTTTTATACTGCCTATGGCCCAAATTGTACAAACATACGTGAGCACGAACACATTCGACTAATTTTTCGACATCCATTTTTGTAAAAAGATACAATATCACATTCACGCTCCGTTCTACTGAGGGCACTGCGTTCGCGTCCCGCCGCGCCCGTCCCCGCCGCTTCTGACTTGTATTCCCGATCGGCGCGGCGGCGGCGGCGTGGCGCGACGGTTACCGTCGCGTCGAGCGGGACGGCTCTGTGTGGCGTCGTCCGTAATATCTAGTACATTACAACTGCTCAGTGTCGCGTCGCCGTCCCGTCCCGCCGCGCCGCGCCCGCTGTGTGCAGAGACCTTAAGAGCGCGGCGGCGAACAGTAAGATTCTGAAAAGCGACGAGTTCGCCGCCGCTCGACCGACTCGTGGGCCGTGGCATGTTTTGTACATTTTCATACTTTTGACTGCTCGCTGCCCCGCGCGTAACCGTCCCTTACAGCGGAGGGTCGTGAACGGGCCGTTAAACTAATCTGGTGTAGAAGTAAAGAACCTTTATTTCTTTACCTGGTAATACTAGGGATTGACAGTTCATTTACTTAATTTGAAGTGAAGATTTTTACTGAACAGGCCGGCAGATTTGTTGTAGTTGATAAGGTAACTAATAAAACATTCTCATTTATTTAGTAAAGAATGATGAAGTAAGCATTTTCTATCTTGGCCTCTATGCGCATTTAACCAACATAAATGTTGGATCTGCGTCTAGGAGAAATTGATAAAAGCCGATGAATAAACCATCGATCTGGTAAAATGTAACAATGCATTTGGATATAGTGTTTATCATTAACACTAAAGAAAGCCAATTTTGAACTGGGTAGAATTTGAAATATTTTACTGTACGTTTATACTACTTAGTAAAATGCCCGATAGACCCTTGCTCAAGGGTGTCGTAATACCCAGTAACTGTGTTGTAAACAGCAGATAGGTGTTAGCTGACTTATGTGTTTCAACTGTAGCTCAGCAAGCCGCCATACTGTTTTACTTACTCAACACAAGTAATGACCACATGTAGAAGGTGACCTGACAGTGGTGGAAGATCAGGTTCCCTACCACGTTGATGCCAATGAACGTACTGCTCCGGCCCACCATGATGCTGAGGCAGGTAGCCATTCCTCTGCAAGAAGAAAGCAATTCATTTGTGGGTCTGTATAGTTTAGTAATAGTATAGTATGTAAACGTTATTATAGCAGAGCAGAATGAAATGATTAATGATTAAATGACTTGCGCAAAAGTATTGTAGCGACATCTATATCGCCACATACGAACTAACCACTGACATCCTACATCGCGGTATCAAAATTATCCGCGCAGTTTGAACGTATACAAGTTCCCGACAACAACCGTCGGGCAGTAGTTAGCCCACCAGACACAACACCCGTCTGGTCGGAGGATCCTCCCTTTTCAATGGTGGATGAGGAACTTTCCACCCTGTTCCTCATACCTTTAAACTGGTGATCCCGAGCATGAACGTCTGCGCAGCCTTCGTGCAACGTCATCCATCGTGACGTCATCATCACTTCCTCAAGCTTTCGAGCAGCGAGTCACCCAGCCAGCCAGCATCTACGGCTTCAACGGGTATCCTGACCATCAGTATGCACAACACCCTGGTCGGAGGATCGTCCCTTTTCAATGGTGGATGAGGAACTTTACACCCTGGTCCTCATACCTCCAAACGTTACTTAAGAGAAGTATAAGAAGATGGCGGGATGACCTGGACTAATTAAACGACCAGCACGCGTAGCACTAAAGGTAGAACTAAAGGTGATGTCGGCGGAAGAATCAACAAAGTAACAGATTGTAGAAACGTGTCTCGCGATTATTAAAGAAATAATACTCGATATTGTAGACTTCTGTCAACTGAAGAATCGACCCATTTCTTCATTCTCGATGTTGTCCTTGTCTGTTATAGTGTATTAAGAAAATTTTCTATTTTCGACAAACCTGGAAGTCATGCGGAAAGGTCTTTGCCCAGCAGTGGGATGAAGCAGGTTAGCAGTATCAGTATGAGAATATTTCAAATCATTTTAAAATTATGCAAATTAATGTAACTATCATCAAAGTTAAAGTCAGTCATATCATTTATTTGAGTAATGCCATTAAAATGCAATTGTTTTTTTTTCTAAATTAATATAAAAATGATTCTAGTTGCCCCTTTCAAACGGCAATTTCGTATGGAGAAGAATGGCAAGACAAATGGATTGTCTGTTGCTTACGTGGAGAGCTTACTCTTTTAAAATGTTTTTTTTTACAATAAGTCGTCTATAATAACAAATTCATTACATATAAAGACGATGTACCTATCCCATCCCGCCCCATCATCATCCCTATCCCAAATTATTTGAAATTAAATCAGACGAATCTATTAGAAATCTTAAATTTATAATTGAAATTGATAGCGTGAATAGCAAAAAGGCATGCACAATATATAACACTGAAAAACATTGCGACAAATACACCTACCTATAGGAAGTTGGATAAATATCCACAAAGTACGATGCCAGGATACCCATTCCGAGGCAAGTACAGGTGAAGACCATGAAAAAGAACACACTGGAGATGGGCTCCGGCACCAGGTTAAGCATCGTCCCACTAATTGAAGAGAGGCAGAGGATGCAGATCAGCACCACTCTCCTGCGGTTTTGGAGGTAGGAGATGAGGAAGTTGAAGAACGCGAAGACTGATTGTGAGGCGATGAGCGTCAGAATAACGTTGTGTTCTATTCTGCCGGTGCAGGCTTTATGGGTCTGAAACAAAATGTTTAGAAATAATAAGTTAATCTGCCAGGTTGAATGCTAACAAACCAGGATTTAAATTTACAAGTGGATGATCTAGTGGTCAAAATTGGACCGTACTAGCGCTCCTTTTCCACTCTTTATTGTATCACGATAAATTACCAGGAGCCAATGAAGAGGACTCTTTCGGCTAAGGTGACGATTGTCATCATCAGTGGTTATGGTGATCTGGGTACCTACCCAGATACCATAACCGTTGTTATTTATTTATTTATTTATTTACCCTCGCATCAGAACGCCGCACAGCAATTACACTAATGGAGCAAAATGAATAAAAAAATAAAATAATATCAACAGCTTCTTTGCACCATTCTATCCTGGGTCAACGAACTGGTGGTGGCTGCTGTAGATTACACATACGTCATGTCTGCATTATTTAAAGTAGTGAAATCATAATATCAAACGTATAAACTCGAAGTTCCAGCTGATGTCAGATCCGCGGTATAACAACGGCCGCAGGATCTCCACGGTCAAGAGAAGGCAGGAGGCTGGGCGTTGATCTTCAAGAATCCCGTTAGAAGGCCCACCTTTCCAGCCATTACTCTTGTATATTTTCTTAGTGAGGAAAATGAGTGAGTGTTATAGAACCGTTGTTACATAAATGTTAACTAAACCAATTTTAGACCTGGAAAATAAGCTTTGAAAAAAATACTTGAATGAATGTTCTTATAGCTGATCACTATCATTTTATTAAAGGAGCGTTTCCAAAATAGTTGGGCAAATGCTTGACAAATGAAGATAATTATCATACTTACGACATCTTTAGTAGTCGCGATGAGTTCACAGATGTTGCCTGACGCATCGCCACTCTCCATCGATAACCTGATCAGGTTCAGAATGTGGGGAAGCCATACTAAGAAGCTGTTGTTTCTGTAAACGATTAAAAACGAGTAAGTCATCATTTTCTTATCTATAAAGCAAGAGGTTTAACTAATTTGTTTTCTTTTGTTGACTGAATTCAAAAAATAAATTTCGCCAGTCATGTTTAACCACTGGATGCCGTAAGTAATTATAGAAACAATTAAAAAGGAATTGTGTCTCGCGTAGATACATGATGTTTCGGCACAGGACGGGTTAAGCCCTATATAATAGACGTAGATTAATCCTGGGTCTGAGCTGCTTCTATTACATATCTGATGGCAAAACTCATATCCTTTCGCCCGACTTAGGGATTGAACCCAAAACTTCATGATTGACCGTAAATGACTACTTTTAATCTTGAAAAAATGCACAGGTCTATTTACGACACTTAAACACAAGAGGGACATAATCATTGACTTTTGCATCCCATGAACAAATTTTCGCTTTCTTTACCAATCAGGTTAGTATTAATACATAGATACAATATTATAAAACCTGGCTCTCACGTGATGTACACGACTGCGACGATGTAGAACAGCTGGGCACTCCTCCAGACGTAGGGAGGCCTGAAGAGGGGGGCGCTCTGCTCGTACATAGCCCGGATCAGGGACATTTCTTTCCTTGCGGTGTAGCCATCTAAGGTGAGGGAGTGGACCTGAAGACATGGAGAAGAAAACTGCGGTTTAAAAATTAATTTCCTTTTAATGGTATCATATTCTTTAGATTTCATTGGTTGAAATTTTTGCGAATTAACAACAAGATATTAAAAGTTTGTCACTAGTTGAGGAAGATCGATAAAGGAAATCTGCATACTAATGTGACAAAGGAAATGATAATTGTTTTTGTAGGTACTGTCGCAGTAAATTGCAAGTTATTTTCTCTTTTGGAATAAGCAAGGGACTGACAAAATGAATCGGACAGTTTTTGTTTAAAAAAACAAACAAACAAACCTTATTGGCATTTGAACTGTAACGACCAAAAAAATTAAATTAAAAATTTAAAAAACCCACACCGCAAAAAAGTAAAACGTTTAAAAAGTTAAAAATAACACTTTAGCCATGAAATTTTACTTCACGTCGGGGTACCTAGTAAGGAATGTTTTTAGTACTTGTAGGTATGTAGGTAGGTACTTATTTTAACGGTACCCCGACGTTACGTAAAACTTCATGGCTAAAGTGTTATTTTTAACTTTTTAAACGTTTTACTTTTTTGCGGTGGGGGTTTTTTAAATTTTTAATTTAATTTTTATTTTAAATTTTTTAAAAGCATTAATTTAGTTTTTACAGAGTTTACAGTTATGAGAATTTTTCAGTGCATTGTATGTAGAGTCAAATGCTGGTTGAAATGAATCCAAACACGACATATCTGCTATTATTTTGTCAAGAGTCTACCTACTGGTGTGCTGGATAGCCTGGCTGCAGCATCAGCTCATCCTGTTGCCATCAAGGCATTGTGTGCAGAATCAAATGCTGGTTGAAATGGATCCAAACACGACATATCTGCTATTATTTTGTCAAGAGTCTACCTACTGGTGTGCTGGATAGCCTGGCTGCAGCATCAGCTCATCCAATTGCCATCAGTGCATTGTGTGCAGAATCAAATGCAGGTTAAAATGAATCCAAACACGACATATCTGCTGTTATTTTCCCAAGAGTGTATTAGTCTGCTAGATATCCTGGCTGCATCAGACCAAATACACCATAATGTAACTTATTAATATTACACACATGGGTGTTTGAAATTTTAAGACACACATATGTTTGTAAGTAGAGTTAATACCCATAGACGTCTAAAATAGCAACTGTAGCTAACACAAAAGAGCTGATAACCTTGAAACGGCTGAACCGATATTGATGAATTATGTCTAAAAACCATCGCAAGAAACCCTGCTTTCAAATAAAAAAAACCGCATCTAAATCGGTTCACCCGTTTGGGCGCTACGGTGCCACAGACAGACAGACAGACAGACAGACAGACAGACAGACAGACAGACACACACACATAGCGGTGAAACTTATAACACCCCTCTTTTTGCGTCGGGGGTTAAAAACAAGTAACATGACATACAATTAATTGGATATGCCTAAATTGGTTGAAGTATCTGGCAACATCAGCCACTGCCTTTTTAATAGGTGTATGACAGTAAGCAACGTTAATTACATAAATATTTATATTTAGTTTAGTTTTTAACACAACATACCACAAAACACGCTATGCCCGTTATGCTACACTATGCTACGCTACAAAAAGCTCCACTACATTCTCTATTTTATACACATTCGAAATTTCTAATAAAACATATAATTTACCGTATACTCCTCCATAGAACCTCGATGATTGACAGCATAAATATGCTTCAAAACCTCCACAGCTTCATCTCTCCTACCAGAGTTGAAGAGGAACTTGGGAGACTCGCGGAAGAAGTAAATGGCTAAGGCTCCAATACCGGACGGTAACGCCAGAACAACGATGAGCAGCCTCCAGGGTTTGTAGACGATGTTCAACCAGGGTAGTTCTACTGCGAAGTCTAGTTTTAAAGTTGGGTAGGTGAGAACTGGAAAATAGAAACAAAAATTTGAAATTAATCAAGAAGCCTAATTTTTTGTGAAAAATATCCCTTAGTTGCCTTTACCAGAATTGGCTTTTTTAGCCGATTGCGATGAAAACCAAAAGGAGGGTTATGTTTTTTAACAAGATATATTATAAACTTGTGACATCATACGGCTTACTGGACGCCATATTGCTGTAGCAAATGTAATGACATAAATAAATATTATTTGAACACTTTTGTCGGTTCTTGTACACCCCTTAATAATGTGCGACGGTTTTTAAATAGTTTTTAATTAGTAATTAAATAGCCCTTGAAGATACAATAATTGTCTTCTTAGACTGGTATATTAGGCAGTTCTTTATAAGTGATCAGGTATTCAGCGTTCTTACCTGATAGCCAAGTATAAACAAACCCTAAATCATCGTCATCACCATCATCATCAGCCCACAGTAGTCTGCTGTAGTCACTGCTGGACTAAGGCTTCCCAGCATTTGTCAGTAGCCTTTCGCAGGACGTCTTCTCATCTAGCCGAAGGCCTCTTACACCACGTTTGCCAATTCTCGGTCTCCACTCAAGAACACGTTTACCCCATCAGTGGTACGTTCTTCGCGAGATACGGTGGGTCTTGTTAATTCTTTGAGCATCCTAAATAAAAATACCTAAAGTCAGATACATACCACCAGCAACGGCTGGAGACAGCAGGATAAGACAGGTCATAAGAAGCATATACCGGTTCCTCACTCGCTGGACACATGACTCTCCCACCAGGGTGTAGGTGGCAGAATTGGCGGCACAGGCACTGAAAAGAAGAAATTATAATCATGATTTTTGATGAAACACCAAAAGACTTCACTAAATGCTTGTTGTGAATATAAGCTTACATACAATGACATGAGTATTCCCGGCTGACAATATAACTGGGGGTCGAGTCTGCTATTGCAATCGTGTCTCATGACCGGTCAATGATCGATTTTTGACGTATAACGTCAAACTTATGACACATTTCCCATACAAAAACTGTCAAAGTTGGCAAATATTCGATCAATGACCGGTCATTGAGACACGATTGCATTAGCAGACTTGAGCCCCTGCTCGCGAATGAATAAATAAAGATTCTATTGGCATGTCAGGAGAAGGTACTCCGAGAGGGATTAATTACAAAGTTAGACAAATTATAATAAGTCCTCCATGTACTAAATAAATAAATAATAAATAGACTCACGCCCAAAATTAAAACTTGATAGGTCATCGTGAGCACGTTATTAAATTGACTCAACTAGCTCGATAAATAGACGTGTCTATTTTTCACGTCAAATAATACTTTAATGATTTACAATCAATATTTTTTTTCTAATATTCCAATGTAGTTAAAATAGCTGGCACTTTTTCAAGAATGTAATAAAAATAAAACAGAAGATTGATAGATTGACATGGTTGTTTATAAGAAGCTATTCCATGAAATGTCCAGGAAGCATTTGTTTGTTGTTTTTTTTCATCCTTAACCTCCAGCAAAATTATTGGAGATATTTTATCCTACTAAGTGCCAAACAATATCAAAGCCAACTCTGCTCAAACCTTATTTATGTTTTAATGAAGGTGAAGAGTTGGTATTTTATACATTTTGAAAATGTTAATATCTAGAACTACCAGTCGGTTTTGTATGAATCTCTCTGTTTTGACAGCATAGTTCTTGAGGAAGATTATAGGATATTTAAGACTAAGCTACGGATCTAAGGAGCGGGAAGCAAATTAGTACATTAAATAATACAAAAGTATGAGGAAGCACATGACAACAATGATATTATAAGTTAAAAGGTGTAGATAGGTTATAAGCGCTCAGCAAGCGACATTAAATACGGCGTTAAAATATGGCTAACTAGCCACACTTTAGCTCAGTGTCGCGTCGCGCCGTCAACGGACGCGTGCGTGCGTTATTATCGAATGTTGTTTAGGTAAATATCATTGCATGACAACCACGCAGAACGAGTGGACCCGGTCTACTTACTGCTAGTATTAAAATAAAAGTTTAAAATGTTCGAAAATTATTGGTTCTTCGCATCGTTATATATATCATATGTTTTAGTGATCGATGGTTCTACGTAACAGTTAGCAGATTTTGTTGCAATGCTATAATTCTGTCACTTACAACCAAATTACGTTTAGTTTACTATTAATATTCCTCTATTATCGAATGAATAAGGAATAAATGAATTTGGTATGAAGCTGTAACTGTAGGTCCATAAAAATCGGGCTAAAGACGTATCATTTTAAAGCACAACAATCATAATGGGTAACTAGATATCACAATTTGATTGTCATCTTCATCAAGCAATTCTCAACACACGAAATACAATACGGTCTAAAAATAGATATAATCAAAAACTTTTCCACTGTCTGTTTTCTCGAATCTTCCCTCTAATAAGCACTTGACATTCATGAATACGGCACATGTGGTCACTGGGTGTATGCTCCACACAATTAAACGGGTCAAATTAATAAATTCCGTGCGATGTGGGAAAGGATGACAATATTGATTGTTATGATGCGGATGGATCTTTCCATAAACAGAGATTGATGCAAAAGTTTCAATTTTCGTGAAAAAATATGCACGTTTTAGTTTTGATGATTTATAAGAACCACATCACGGCTAAATTGCGAAATAAATTCAACAGTAAGGCGCAGTGAGTTTAGTTCATTTATTTTACGCGAATTAGACTAATTTAGGAAGAAATCCAGTAAAATTCAACCTAACTAGTCTTTGTCCAATGTATGTTTCTTCCAGTCAAACTGGCTGCGTACATTTTGAATAACTTAATATGTTACACAGAGCGCCTATCTATATGGCTTCCACAGCCTAGTGACTGAATAAAACAGTACCCCCTAGTTTAACTGATTATAAGACTTAAAGCCTGCAAAAGTGTAAAAGATGTACTATTTAAGAAGACCGAAATTTAAGAAGACAGCTAGCTTTTTGAATTTCGATTTCGTGCTTAGCACCATCCAGCCATTCTGCGCGCGCTGGTAGACCGGTGGGACTCTCCGATCCTGGCTTGATAGATACGGTTGCATGCAGTCAGTACCTATAGGGATATGTCATCATCGGGGAATCGGGGAGTCCACCTGGATCTGCCAATTTGATACAGTCCGGTTTTTTAATTCTTATTATTATTACTAACACTACTTTCTAAGCTCACAAATGTGCCTACTAACAAATATGGATTTAATAAAAATCTTAAACAAATATTATTACATTATATTATTTTTTAGCAAAGTGTTCTTCCCAACTCCAATTGAGTACCATATTAGTATACTAAACGAATATTTTCAATTTGAAAATCAAACATTTCGACTTTACGTTTTTGTTAAGCTGAATCATTCTGTTTTTGGCTCCAGTTACAATAATAGAAACTTACAAGCACACACATAGAAACTTGACTAATCCCAAGAACAGCCAATGTGGAGACAGGCTGCTGATGCAGGACAGTATGAAGGACAGCAGAAGGGGTATCACGAGGGTAAACCGACGGCCCTTAGTGTCTGACACGTAGCCCCACAGGTAGGATACCAGGAGGATTCCTGGAAAATTACGGAAACACGAGTTAATAGATATACAGTCAAAGAAAGTAGTTTTTGGATTTTGAACTTTATTCCGACAAAGAAACATTATAGTTTTGAATACAAAGTTGACAATAGCAGAAAGTAGCTTTGTACACAGATCTATATTCCGATCATAGTTGGGTACGTATTGTTTGTGAACACACGAATAAGTATCTGGGAAACTGCTAGTAGAAATAATTAGGGTTAGGTTAAAGAGATTGAAGACAAGTACTTAAGAGAGGACCCCATGTCTCAGTAACGCCATCTAGAATAGTTTAGCAATATTGGAGCGGCAGCGAGGCGTACTAAACAAGACTCATCGACTTGTGTCCACCAAGATATATTATTGGACGATTTTATCATTATGTCCCGTTTGTAGTTAAGTGTTGAATGGCTTTGAGTTAGATAATTTAATAAAATATGTCAAAAGAATAACCATATTTTGCTAATAAAATAGAATGACTTTTAGAAACTACTTTAATAAAAACAAAACCGCAACAGTCAATTGTTTTGTTATTGTTAAGCATACTGTTGAGAAAATTTAACATGCATCAATGAATAGAATAGAATAAATAGAATATAATACTCTATTGTACATCATTGAATGCAAATTTATAATTTAACAATGCTTTTGTTATAGCATATTATTGTAAAGATAATCATTGAGATATACTAGTTTCATAAAAGCAGAAACAAATCGCGTACTCACGTGAAATATTATGCAACGAGGAAATAAGTTGAGTCTTATATGACACGGGTGCCATATATTATTATGTTACAAGTCCGAGCGGAGACTCCTATGCGGAGCTAAAAAAGGGGCATGCCTATATTAAGGTAACTTAGGTCAAGTGGTGCAAAATGGAAGAAACAAAATATGAACGTAATTAAGTTACATTAGTATATTTTCAATATTTACTACATAGAAAAACATGGTCAGAAGCCGGAGAACGAGGGATTTCAACTAACCCAAGACTAAGTCACTTTTGCTCCCGAAGAGAAAACCCTACCTTTCACACCTGTAACATATTTGAAAGCCATAAATTATATTTTAGAAAGATTGGATTCGTGCCCGATTGAAGGCCATAGGCTCATTCTCTACTACAAGGGACTCAAACACAGCTAAAGCATTGTGAGGCATACAACTGGTTTACCGTTGGGGAAATGCAGACGTTATGTTTGTTAAACCTATCGAATGGCGGGATTTTGACTATCTTATGCAATCATGACGTTCAAAAAGTGCTGGTCCTCAGCCTAATTTTAATGAATGAATGATCAACTTTAACTTCAACTCTTCTCTATGGCATTTGTGGAAGAGAGACACCACAATTTTGCCAATAACACGTAGGTACTATGATAGACCATCAAACGCTGGAGATTAAAAATTATTAATTATTGTTGATTTAGGAAGAGTAAAAAGATAATTTATAATTAACCAAAAAAACATATAAAACCTTATTCCAGATATTTCAGTGTTGTAAATGAATGAATGATGATTGATGATGATTTTGACGTAACATTAATCTTTAAAGAAAGAATAGACTCACCAACAAATGGCAAAGATGTGAGGATTCCCTTCTGCATGACTGTGAGCTCTAGGTCACAAGCAGCTGCCACCACGAGACTGAACCCAAACAGGTCTACTCCGATGGCCAGGAGTATGAGGGAGCAGGTGATCACTAGGAGAATATTGTACAGTCCATTGCCTGGATAGAAACAATACATAGGATTAGTAAACAAATGCCTCGGTGGTCTAATGATCGCAAGAGCATGATTATTTTATTAACCCCCGACGCAAAAAGAGGGGTGTTATAAGTTTCACCGCTATGTGTGTGTGTCTGTCTGTCTGTCTGTCTGTCTGTCTGTCTGTCTGTCTGTCTGTGGCACCGTAGCACCCAAACGGGTGAACCGATTTAGATGCAGTTTTTTTTATTTGAAAGCAGGGTTTCTTGCGATGGTTCTTAGACATAATTCATTAAAATCGGTTCAGCCGTTTCAAGGTCATCAGCTCTTTTGTGTTAGCTACCGTTGCTATTTTAGACGTCTTTGGGTATTAACTTTACTTACAAACATATGTGGGTCTTAAAATTTTAAACACCCGTGTGTGTAATATTAATAAGCAACATTATGGTGTATTTGGTCTGATGCAGCCAGGATATCTAGCAGACTAATACACTCTTGGAAAAATAACAGCAGATATGTCGTGTTTGGATTCATTTTAACCTGCATTTGATTCTGCACACAATGCACTGATGGCATCTGGATGAGCTGATGCTGCAGCCAGGCTATCCAGCACACCAGTAGGTAGACTCTTGACAAAATAATAGCAGATATGTCGTGTTTGGATTCATTTCAACCAGCATTTGATTCTGCACATAATGCCCTGATGGCAACAGGATGAGCTGATTCTGCAGCCAGGCTATCCAGCACACCAGTAGGTAGACTCTTGACAAAATAATAGCAGATATGTCGTGTTTGGATTCATTTCAACCCGCATTTGATTCTAAACACACTGCACTGATGGCAACAGGATGAGCTGATTCTGCAGCCAGGCTATCCAGCACACTAGTAGGTAGACTCTTGACAAAATAACAGCAGATAAATGTCGTGTTTAGATTCGTTTTAACCAGCATTTGATTCTACATACAATGCACTGAAAAATCTTATCTCATAACTGTAAACTCTATAAAACAAAATTAATGCGTTTAAAAATTTTAAAATAAAAATTAAATTAAAAATTTAAAAAAACCCCCACCGCAAAAAAATAAAACATTTAAAAAGTTAAAAATAACACTTTAGCCATGAAATTTTACGTAACGTCGGGGTACCGTTAAAATAAGTACCTACATACCTACAAGTAATAGGAACATTCCTTACATAAGCGGTACCCCGACGTGAAGTAAAATTTCATGGCTAAAGTGTTATTTTTAACTTTTTAAATGTTTTATTTTTTTGCGGTGGGGGTTTTCAAGCAAGAATCAAGCGCACCTATACTCGTAACCTTGATCAACAACCACTGAACTGATTTTGATAGAATATATTTAAGAACCGCCGCACTGTGTGGTATTAGGCCCCAAAAGTTGGCCATAAATGGATATTTTTTTTATTAGTATACTACTACATATTACTGATCTTTTAAAAGTTAAGTAGTTGGCCAATAAAATGGCCAAAGAACTCCGAGCCAACTCGTCAACTCTTGGCGCACTTGTAGTTGGAAGTTGACGTTCGCTTACAGTGGTCGTGTGATTGTTCGATACGCTCAAATATTACTTGTTTTTAAAACGTGATATTTTAGGGACAAACGGTTTTGTGGTGGTTTTTGTGATGGATTCCTTTAAGCCAGGTATGTAAGTATATGGTCCATGTTTTTTTTTTACAAAAATCTCAATCAATTTTAATCTATAGCTCCAAAAGTAACCTGTCATAAACTATTACTAAAATTCTTACTTTTCTATGTATAATAGACTTTTTGTTACATTATTTAGCATTCTTTAAATACAAATACTATTGTTTCTTGTAGAGTAGACGGCCTAGAAACAATTTCTGAAAAACGCTGCCGCCCGTACCCGCCCCCTTTTTTTTTGAGAATTATTTTCTATAGTGCCTTACAATCTTGCATAAATATTCGTTCCTAAGATTTAGTCTTATTTTGTTACAGGGACATCAGAATTGAAGTTTATGACTCGAAATGAGTTGTTTGCTATTATGCAAGGTTCTAATGAGTCAACATTTGTCGGAAAATTGGCATTTTTGAAGCAGCAACTGCTAAGTTCTTACTCTGATTATGATATAAGAATCCACGATATAAATCTAAAGATCGCTAATATACAACACAATTTCAAGCAAAAATGGTTAGCAGCTCATCAAACCAAAGCAAGATTCGAAGAAAATAACTTAGAGTGGCTATCCGAATCAATATCGTTACCAGCTACAGGCATGACTCTGGACAATTCTTTTAGTTAATTAGGTGTTTCGGGTTTCCAAGAACTTGTTGACACTCAGGTAGCTAGGTCAACTATAATGGTATTTTGTTATGATGATTGTAACTTACCTCTCTCTCTAAACTCGTTAATATGAAAAGATAAACCTTTTTTTTATTGTTACAGGAATCAGCTCTGGGCACTCCTCTGGCCAAATCTTTTGTGGGTTCTAGCGAAAGGACTAAAAGACGGAAAACGGCAGATCTTTAGTCAAAAGACGTGAGCAAATTGACCTATGCTACTCAAACGAAAAGTTGGTAAAGTTGATGCTTCGAAAGTCGTAAAAGATGTTACGAAAAGTTCACGTAGAGCTAAACAATATGTGATGGAAATGAGAAAAAGTATTCGGACACAAGATCAACCTTGCCAATTGTCACCTTTTAAATGCTTAAAATGCTTTGTCGATGTTCATCGAAGCTGGATTAACAAAAGCACAATATGAACGAGTACGCGAAACAAATGCCCTTATTTCCGTTTTTCGGTGCTGCAAAAAATTAAGAAAGAATGCTATCCTGAATTTTATCGCGTTACCGAAACGTGTGCTGAGGTACAAGAACAAAAATTAATGGATCATACGGCGAATCTATTGATTTCACAACTTTTACTTAGTGAGAGTGATCTGACCAATAAAATGTATGTAGTAGTGATGAATAAATATTTTTTTCTAACTGTAATAAGTCTTTTATTACCTATTCTAACATGTATACACAAATAATCGTCAATCGAGTCGTAAAATATTTTTGACCAAGTTTTAGGGCCTAATACCACACTGTGCGCCGCCTGAAAATTTGCTTTCAAATAAGAGACACAAAATCCAAATCGGTTCACCCGTTTAAGAGCTACGGTGCTGCAGAAACACACGCAGCAATTGACTTATGTATGAGACTTCTAGAAAGTAGGTAGGTAGGTAGTAGTACTTTTAGAAAGTAGGTATAGAATCTCTTGCCTATCCATCTCCATACGAAACTACCTTTTCGAAGGGACAACTAAGTAGAATCATTACATTTTACTTGACGTGATCATGCACGGCAAGTACAACGTCACGACGCCGTCGCCGGGCCACGGCACGGCGCTGCGTGCGCCGCAGAACGGTGCCGCGAACGGTGTGCCGTCCATTGTCCATTCATTCGATATCTCACTGTTGATGCGCTAGACAAAATGGGCAATGGACGGCGCACCATCCGCCGCCGCGTTCTACGGTGCGGCGCCGTGCCCGTTCCCCGGTGACGGCGTCGTAACGTTGTACGGTGACGGCGCCTTGCCCTGCATGACTTAGGGCCGGGACACATAAACACGATACGACGTCGTGTCGTACCATGAGGCGGCGTCGTTTCACGATGTGACGTCGCGTCGTGGGAATCTACGACGAGCATCGTAAAAAACTACGTCGCGACATCGTAACGTGCCACGATACACGGCACGACGCCGTCGATACAATGCAGTTAATTTCGAGAAATGGACCGCACTAGACGCGTCCTGCTCCTGCTGTTGTTAAGAAGACGGATAAAGAAAAGACAGAATCTCAGAAGATACTACGATATACGCGTCTAGTGCGGTCCATTTCTCGAAATTAACTGCAACAATTCACCCTGCATTGTATCGACTGCGTCGTCCCGTGTATCGTGGTACGTTACGATGTCGCGACGTAGTTTTTTACGATGCTCGTCGTAGATTCCGACGACGCGACGTCGCATGTTGAAACGACGCCGTATCGTGGTACGACACGACGTCGAAACGTGTTTATGTGTCCCGGCCCTTAGTTTGACGTTTAAATGCCTTTTTGTGGCCAAATGAAATAAATGATTTAACTTTGACTATCTTTTATTTCATCAGGAGCTAATATTTGTAAAAACAAATTTACAAACAACTTGAAATTACCGTGTAAATCCTTTCCCCGCATTTTTATTTATTGCATCTGCTATCTTACATTTGAATAAAGTGAACTGTCACTGCCTAGCATTATATAGAATGACAGCTCAATTCAATGTCACTTCACCTGTATTTACACAGGGTGATTTTTACAGGGTAGCACTGCAGTTATGCATTTCATCATTCTCCCAAAGCCTAAAATTTCATCATGTATGTGTCTGTGTGAATGTTACCAATTCTACTTCAAGTTCAAATAATTTTATACAATATCTACGATTAAAAGGCTGCTGCACCTAAACAACAGGAAATACAGGAATACACAGTTCAATATTGTCGATCAAATACAGACTGATTACTAAGCGTATAATAAATTACTAGCGGTCGTCGCGCGGTTTCACCCGTGTGGTTCGCGTTCCCGTAGGATAAAAAAAAAACCGCATCTAAATCGGTTCACCCGTTTAGGCGGTACGGTGAGACAGACAGACAGGCAGACAGACAGACACACACACATAGCGGTCAAACTTATAACACCCCTCTTTTTGCGTCGGGGGTTAAAAAGTAGTTTAATCAACCGGGGATAGTGTGGTTTCCCAACGGTGACAGAATTTTTCAACGCGGGACGTCTGCTAGTTATTCCTTAGATAAGTTTGTGACTACGAAATTAAAGGACCAGCAGGGTTATTACGTATCTCCGTTGACAGTTTATACTCGTTGAATACTGAGCACAGTATTCAACGAGTAACTGTCAAACAGCTGTTTTCGTATTGGCTATCATCAGTGTGTATTTAGGATAACGGCGTGCGCGCTCGCATAGATGTAATAAAGCGCAGTACCCCGTCTTATTGCCACCGTAACTTGAATTCCACACAATGTGCAATAGCAATTTTTTGTATTTAAATAAATAAATGAAATATAAATATTCCACAACTTTTCACACAACGCCATGTAGTCCCAAGTTAAGCTTGAGAGCTTGTGTTATGGGTACTAAACAGCTGATAAAACAAACTTAAATACATACATGTAATAGATAAATTACACCCAGACACAGAACAAATAATCGTGCTCATCACACAAACATTTGTCCTGGGTAGGAATCGAACCCACGACCCCCGGCATAGCAGTCACTGGGTTACTAACTACTAGACCAACAGGCCAGTCACAAGTAACGACGTAGGTAGTAAGTATTTCTCAGTTGTGTGAAACTGGACACTAGTTCGACACTGGCAATGAAAATATAGTCAAATAGTTCTGCAAGTCTTTAGGTTTCAAAAATGTTTATTCCTACAAAGAAATACAAATGAAAAGAGTATGCGCTTAGATGGTTTGGTCACGTTGAAAGGATGGATGAAAGGCGACTAACGAAAGGTATTTACAAGGCAGATGTAAGTGGGAACTGCGGGAGGGGACGCACTAAAAGGACATACATAGACCTTATTGGTGAGGTTCTTCAGAAAGGTCAGGTGCGTAGTAGGTACTCGCAACCGGCGTGTGTGTATGACAACATGTATGAATGTAAACGAAGCAAAAGAAGTATGTAAGAATCGTAGCATATAGCGCTCTGTAGTTTCTGCCTACCCCCATGGGAAAAATGCGTGAGTTTATGTATGTATGTAAATACAAATGATTTCGGTTGATTCGCAAAATCAGTACTTGCAAACGAACGAAAACAATCTATATTTAATAAAAAGCGGAGCGATGACCTACGAATGTAAATAAAACTTTCAGCCACATTTTCCTCAATAAACGAGATTCACAAAAGTGAAAGAGACATCAATACAACAATAGAAAAGATAGTTTTAGTTATGTTTACACAACAAAACTCGGAACAAGAAAAAGAAACAGTTTTGGACACTTCCCAAAATTATCGATATGACATGCAGAAATTACTAAAATTATCGCGTAAACTTCATCAGTACTGAAATACTAGAACACAAAGGAATTATTGAAATTCAATAACTGAAATAGAATCACGCAAACATTCTAATAGTCTAAACGAAAACAAATTAATTTGGAAATTATCACTCCAAAAAAAAATCTGTACCCAATTGAGTTTCTCGTCCCAATACCTGTCTTATCGAGGGCTTCTTCGAAGGACACGGGGGTTTCGTCTTTTTCGTCACACTTCGTAGTCATGGTCACAAAATTTACAACCACCACACTTCCTTGGTAACACTGTACTGAAAGCTTTACACGCGCATGGATTTCAAAGTCAGCATAGGATCGACGTACAGTTGGATGGGAAAACTCGTGTTGAAATTGGCAGAGATTTGCTCTGTGTTCGGGGGAAAGGTTGCCAAAAGAATAACATTGGTTGGGTCGATTAACGATTTTTGGATGATGGGTAAGTACTTGGTTTGTATTAGTGTCAAATTGTTACACTTCCGTCACATGTCCCAAAGATTCATTTGAAAATCAGCGTCAGGCAGGATCTCATCATCTGTCTGGCATTACCGCTGAAATGAACCTTTTGGCGCAGCCGTGAGACATGCCATTTTTTGTGTTATTGTGTTTTTGCTGTGCGTGTATCCAGCTGTTGCCAATAAATGTATTTTCTTTCTTTTCTTTCTTTTCTTTCTTTTCTTTCTTTTCTTTCTTTTCTTTCTTTTCTTTCTTTTCTTTCTTTTCTTTCTTTTCTTTCTTTTCTTTCTTTTCTTTCTTTTCTTTCTTTTCTTTCTTTTCTTTCTTTTCTTTCTTTTCTTTCTTTTCTTTCTTTTCTTTCTTTTCTTTCTTTTCTTTCTTTTCTTTCTTTTCTTTCTAAATTGTATTATACAAACATAGACTTACGCCTGTTTCCTGTAGGCAAAAACTACAAAATGCCATCTACTACTATCCATTAAACCTTTCAATCATGTGAATTAGAGACACAATAGACACCAGTAGACAATAACAGCGCGGACACCGGTGTCATCTTGGGGTTTAATGAATTAAGGGATATAAATCTTTTTCTTTGTTTAAGTTTATACATCAAGTCATACTATTATACTCCTATAGCTGGGTTATAAGCGTTATCAACCTCAGTCAGGTCTCTTGAAGGTCATTTTCCTGTATTCAATTAGTTCTAGTCGACATCAAAATTTTGTTTAAGACTCCAAGAACTCTTTGCTTTGAATAGCATTGCCCTTTGTCTCAGCTTTTATTTGTAGATTTTGATAGTCGTCACCAGTAACCCGAAAATCAGACAACCAGTTTAAAAAATCAGTTTAAAGGGATATTAATGATACTCAACCACTGGGTTGTTAAGGTCAGTTATGAGGTCGCTCCATATAAAATACTGGTATTTAGCTACATTCAATCTAGGTTGGATAGAGCTGAATACCAATGTTTTACATGACACCTTTTCCCAACTATGTTGTAGTCAGCTTGTAATCAGAAACCGACCACAACATAGTTGGGAATAGGCTAATACTTGGTCTTCTTTGAGGAGATACTTAGGAGGCGAATCTTCTAGAGGGGAATAGTTTCACTGCAGCGATCTAGCTGAAGACTTCTAAAGACATCATGAATAAGTTTCAAATGGACTGCCCATCCACGAACCAACCTCAGCTTAATCTTTGATCCACCTGTGTGGCTGTTATAATTTAGTTAGAAGCTCCTCAGATGCACGAAGACCAAGTAGGAGACATTTTATGTCGGTATTAACATTTGACTAAAACTATGAAACAAAAGCAGTTGTCACAATCACTGTACGTCTCTCCTAACGATCGCTGAACACAACTTCAGATCAACCACTGAAATCTACGTAAACAACGAACGAACTTCATAACACAGAATACATTGACTGCCAGCAACCGATTCAGCTTCTAACAGCTCTGATTGAAGAAGCAATGGATGCACTAAAGTGGTGACGACAATTGAACTGTGGCATTATGCCAATAAGGAACGAAATGGATGAACAAGGTCGTATGACGAACTGTTACGTAGAATATATCACTGCTGTTGAACTAGATACTTTTTTATTAAATAATTTGTTTAGTTTTGTTATTAAATGGCAAATTTTGTTTGCTCAATAGATGGATTGACGTGTATTGTACCTCTGCAATCTGAAAGACTATGTTGTCTTTAAGACTATACGTGCTTTGATTATATTCTACAGTTTTGAACCTTTATTCAAATCTATCCGGAAAAAAATCCTAACCGAACCTACAGTCCGAAATAGTATTAGGTATAAGTAATGCCGAATAAGAGTTTATTTTACACCTTAAAAACTCCACCGCAACCGATCATTATGAAGTGCAGAGATTCCAAGTACATGTTGTCAAATGTAAAAAAAGAACACAAAAATATTTAAAATTCCCTTAAGTTTTATTACTTTAATCTGTGTTAATGATGGCAGTGATACATTACAGATTTAAGTTTGATATTACTCATTTATTTATTATAAATTAATATATTTAATAAACAAGGTAAACAAGGGAAAAAAAACATACAGTGTTTTACTTAGGAATATAAACAACAACATTCAACACCAACAAGCAACTTTCACAATAGGACCGACTCGGAAATTGCGGAAAAAAATCAGCATAGAATTAGAATAACTTCCCATAGAATATCTTTGCTAAATCGGTTATACTAACAACTAACATAGGTAAATGGTGAAAACTTTCTACAAAACTTGTAGAGGTCAATCAATAAAGTGGAGACGAGCAGTCTCTTCTGTGTCCTGTTTATATTTGGCTCAATGCCAAGGATCAGTTTGTCTAACTTAAGAAAAGCCATTGGCACGCATACGTTTGAGGCTTTGACCCCTTTTGGAGGAAATGCAATAAATGAGACAATTATAGTAAACTAGCAGACGTCCCGCGGTTTCACCCGCCTAGGTCCCGTTCTCGTGGGAATACGGGAATAAAAAGTAGCATGTGTTAATCCAGGGTGTCAGCTAACTCCATACCAAATTTTATTAAAATCCATTCAGTAGTTTTTACGTGAAAGAGTCACAAACATCCATCCATCCTCACAAACTTTCGCATAATATTAGTAGGATTATACACCAAGGTAATAAAACAGCGCCTTAAATAATAAGTAATGTTTATTTCTAAATAGGTTCATACAAACACTTTAACATGTCATTTTTTTGTTTGTCACCGTCGTAGAATAAAAAAAAAATTAGAAAATGAGGTCGGTATTTCATTATCTGACTTAGAGTAGGTACTAAGAAGAAACACCGAAAGAAACTCAGAGGTTTTTAACTCTTTTAAAGTCTAGACATTATCTTGGTCAGATTTTGTAAGTACCATGCAAAGGGATATGCCCATTTGCTGAGGAACCTTTGGCCAAGTGATGCACATGGAAGAAATAAATGATAGGCATTAGGATTGACATCAAAGATCAAGGAACAATAGCTGTTTTTCACATAAAACTAGGTGGGACTTTTATTAACAATTGTTATAATATATTAAACAATTGAGTGTCATAAGAACATCTGCTTTTATTACCTTTGTAGACATCCCAAATTGGTAATAGCAATAGTTAAGTTACTAAATTAGTATTTTTTTTAGTATTTATTACATAGATGGGAAAAACATGACCAGAAATGGGCATTGCCCTTTGTTGCTGATAATGGTTTTTTGAGGTCATCAGCAGGCCACATTGAATCTGAACGTTACAAAGTATTCTAAAAAAACTCAGCCAAGACACGTCAATCTATTGGAATAAAGGATAATTTTTACACCTTTTGCGAGATAATAAGAAGCAAATTAACTAAAAGGTTGCATGTAAACTTTTAGTCGTGGTTCCAAATTCAAAACAATATTAGTAGTAGTAATTTTATTAACTAGCTATTTACTCTAGGTTAAGTTTACATAACATACATTTTGTGACCATCCCTAGGTGTGAAAAAGCATTGTGTAGGTACTGTGAAGTGTAGACAGATTCACCCTAATAGTCTTATTTTAGTGGAACTGAAGAGATTCTCTGATAGAACGCTCTAATTTCTAAGCAAAAGTAATTTATTCAAATAAGGCCGAGGATCAGCACTTTTTGAACGACAAGAGTGACATAAGACAGTCCCCCAAAACGCCCGCCTTTCCCCACTTCCTAGTGTTTTTGTTAGGAATAAAATGTCGTGCACCAAACTTCCCAGTATCAGTAAGTATATTATGTACTTATCAAGTTTCTAATGTTCAGAGCCCAGGTCATCCAGAAAACGGACAAGAATAAATACAGCCTTAATATCTGGTCTTTCTATCAACATACAAATTACATTGTTCCCGGGTCTTAGAATGTCAATTGCGTCCATAAATAATATTGTCAAGGCAATCACAAGAAACACATGGGATTAATTAACTTGTTTTTCTTCTTGTAATTAAACCTCAGGGCAAATTATTTGAATAGTTTGCACGTGTATGTAGATGCTTTTCAGGATACATACATACCTAGGTATACTCTTCTTTCAATGGCGTAATTAACTGGCTGGTGGTCATAGACCTCAAGATAGGTAGTGCCATTCTTCTCCATACGAGACTACCTTTTGGAAGGGGCAACTAGAATCATTATAAATATTGTATTTAACTTATAATTTCGATGTTCAAAAGTAGGTATGGTTTCTGGTATTTTTTTCCGCCACTTTTTCTTCCCATCAAAAAGCTGTAAGTGGGTGGCGAAGGGCGGAAGTTCTGGGGGACTGACTTACTATATTTATGTAAATGTATGCTCATAAAGTGCTCATCTGATGCGACCTGATTTGAATAAATGACTTTAGATATCATTCGGTGGCGTTCTGTAGCTTCCACCTAATTTTAAGACTGCATAGTGAAAAACATTTATGAGTAGGTACCTAAGTCATTGACTTATAAGTTGGCTGTGTTTTGTCTATAGCCACATAGTTGAAAAGTAAACCCAAAGAAATATTCCTTACCAACTGAAAAAAAATGTAATGAAATATGGGGCCAAAGGACGGCGGCCTATTTCCTCTACCAAGTAAAATAGTATCGCTTAGATGAAAAACGAATAACTTTCCCATTTCATAACTACTCCCCTTTAGAAGTCGGTTGAAATTGTTAAAAAAAGGAAAATTAAATATTTTCTGAAAACTGTCATCACAACGCCTACCTTGTACTTAAAAAAGAAACGCGTTTGAATCGCATCTTGCTAACAACTTTGCTTCAGGCGTTGTATTTACTCAGTCCGTAATAACGTAAATCGACTACTTACTGACTGAATGTTGTCTACTGAATTACTACCTAGTTTCAGACTGCCTCGTTGCAAGCGCTACTGCTGAACAGGACGTCCCGGGTTCAATCCCCGGGTCGGGCAAACAAAATGTTATTGAGTTTTTCCATCTGAAATTTCTCAGTGGCAGTCCGGAGTTTAGATTTATGCCCGGTAGATGGCATTAGGCTCGACCCCTATTACATGGGACTTTAACATATCTAGCGAAATGTGGTTGTACTACAGGTACCTATAGTTCTGCCTAACCCTTCGGGTATTACAGGCGTGATGTTTTGTTGTTTCGGACTAAGTTTTGTGTAATAATGTGTTTACAGTTAATTTGTACGTAAATAAATTTGTAAATTGTTACAGAAATACCGTCTATACCATGTAAACTCACCGGACAGTCTTCTCTTTACAATAATACCATGGCAACCTCAAATGTACCCACATAATTAACTATCGTACAATCTTGTTTCCGCTGTGCCTATTATTTTTTAATGAAAACTTCCTTTAAAGGATTAACTAAGTACGTCGACCCATATATCAAAAATTACTTCCTTGAAATGATTGGATAATTAGGCAACAAGATTTTGGGTGGGCCACTACTTCTATTAATCAGAAAAACTGCTTTGTTGGTCTCGTTGCATGTCTAGGTTAGAGCCAGGTTATTCAGAATCAGAATCATAATTTATTCATGAATATAATATAGGTCAATCAAAATTAAAATCAAAAGTCATTTATTCAAATTAGGCTGAGGATCAGCACTTTTTGAATGTCGAAATTACATAAGACAGTCCCCCAAAAAGCCCACCCTTCGCCACTTCCTAGTGTTTTTGCTGGGAAGAAGAAGTGGCGGAACAAACACTAACAGGTGAAAAATAACTCCAGTTTCGGAAGTCTGTGGCTTTGGTGGTTTTATTTCGTTCATTATTGGCCACCGACTTCCGAAACTGGAGTTATTTTTCACCTGTTAGTGTTTTTTTATGAAGTCGGTTGTTTTTTTTTTTGTAAATATGTTTTTATTTTGCAATTTTTAGTTTCTTCGTATGAAAAGAAAGTCTTTCAAAACTTGAAAGAATCATTGAATTCTGTTAACAACTGCAAAAGAAGTTCTTTCTAAACATTAATCTGTACCTACATCTCTGTCGGGCCCCTTTTAGAATAGACAGGCGTAATGTTATGTTATGGCAATTACAAGCCATAAGGTAAGTACTATGTGTCTCTGTAGCTAAGTATTGTTTTGTATTACATTATTTTGTTTGCTAATAAGTAAATAGTATTCAACTAATTAATTATTGTTCAGTTAAGGTTTAAGTACTAACTGCTAACGGCGGGTTTTTTGGGGGACTGCGTTACGTACCTAATGTTGGCGTTTAAAAAGTCCTAGTCCTCAACCTTATTTGAATTAATGAATTTTGATTTAACTTTTTCCTTTGTCTTTCAAAGGAAAAAAATCCTTTCCGTGAAACATTCATAGATACCAAATAAGAGCGCTTAACAAGTAAGATTTTATATCGAAAATGTACTGCTAATGAATAGTGTTTTAAAATTTTAGCCATTCATTCGCCAACGTTCATACTAAGTTGAATACACCGGTTCTCGTCCGATCACCGAAGTTAAGCAACATCGGGCGCGGTCAGTACTTGGATGGGTGACCGCCTGGGAACACCGCGTGACGTTGGCTTTTTGCTTTTTGTTCCTTTCAAAAATTAGGAAATCCAGGATCTTACAATGTAGTATTTATGTTTTAATAAAAATGAGCAAACATATCAACAAAATATTGCATTACAATTCCAAATGAATTTAAAATATATTTTATGCATAGCATGCTTATTTTTGACAAAATTGTTTCAATGCTTCATAAAATAATGAAACAAAAATAAACAACAATAAAATAATAACAATTTAACCAGCATTATAAATAAAACGAAAAAAGCAAAAAGCCAACGTCACGCGGTGTTCCCAGGCGGTCACCCATCCAAGTACTGACCGCGCCCGATGTTGCTTAACTTCGGTGATCGGACGAGAACCGGTGTATTCAACTTAGTATGAACGTTGGCGAATGAGTAAATAAAATTTTCAAACACTATTCACTAGCAAGACTGACGTCATGATTTAAAGGCAATGACCGACACACTTCAAGCAACATCAAGATATTAACGATACAAAATTTAAATTAAAAAAACAGTAACTACATGAATAGCTTACAACCATTTTTAAAAATAGCCACTTAAAACATTTTTGTCCGCTGGTAAAGTACGTAGGAAGGTAATCTAAAGAAATAGAAAATTTAGATTTAAATTACTATTATTTTACATATTATTTCAGCTTTTTATTTCCCAAAATTACATTTGAAATAAAATAAAATGATATAAAATCTTAATTAGAATATTAACTTTGTTCATAATTATTTAAGTAAATAATTAATAATATGCATGAAAACATTTTAACAATTATTAAAACGCATGCATGCATTTTAACAATTATTAAACAAAATTTTAGTAATTGAACAAATTAGGTTGCTACCTACATACCTATGCATTCATGCATTTTAACAATTATTAAATATTTTTTGTAGTAATTGAACAAATGGTTCAATTACTCAAATAAGGTTACTAGGTACCTACATACATACTTACTAATTATGTACTTATTATTTTGAATAACTTCTAGTGCCAAACCTTATCTAAAACAAAAAACTTTTAGCCATCGTCATTATCTTACGGACAAAAAACAATTTTTATCCCACAACTTAGTCTAAGTAAGGAAAAGTCGAAGTCAAAAAGTCAAAAGAGTCAATCGTGAAATAACACTCGTGCCTATCTATATAATATCATACACATACTTCATGTACTGTAAGTTGAACACACCGGTCCTCGTCGATCACCGGAGTTAAGCAACATCGGGTGCGGTCAGTACTTGAATGGGTGACCGCCTGGGAACACCGCGTGACGGTGGCTTTTTCTTTTTTTCCTTTCAAAAATTAATCCAGGATCTTAAAATGTAGTATTATGTTTCAATTAAAAATGAAAATCCAAATGAATTTAAAATATATTTTATGTATGTATTACGATTTATTAGGCATGTTCATTTTTGACGAAATTGTTTCAATGCTTCATAAAATAATGAAAAAAAATATAACTAGCACTATAAATGAAATGAAAAAAGCAAAAAGCCAACGTCACGCGGTGTTCCCAGGCGGTCACCCATCCAAGTACTGACCGCGCCCGATGTTGCTTAACTTCGGTGATCGGACGAGAACCGGTGTATTCAACTTAGTATGAACGTTGGCGAAAGAGTGGCTTAAATTTTCAAACACTATTCATTAGCAGGATTGACGACATGATTAAAATAGAGGCAATCATTGATACACTTTAGGCAACATCAAGATAATAACGATCCAAAATTTAAATTAAACAAACAGTTACTACATGAATGTTGAACAACCATTATTAAAACATTTTTCTCTGCTTGTAAAGTAGGAAGGTAATCTAAAGAAATAGGAAATTTAGATAAATTACTATTATCATAATAACTGTGTGTGTATTGTTACTAACACTGTGAGTCCTGTTACTTGTTTCAATAAATTATTATTATTATTCTATTGTTATTACTGCACGCGTAGCATGATCACCGAAGAAACGGTCTTTGTCGTGTCTCGGAAGAAAATAAATTAAGTGTTCATGCTACGCAGGCAGGTTTATTGAAAGAAATTTGACAGATTGAGGTTCCTGTCTATATAATCTGTCACTTTGCCGATTCGTCTGTAGACAAAGGCCGTTTCTTCGGTGTTCAATGTGTTCATGCTACGCATGCAGCTTTTTATTTCCCAAAAATACATTTGAAATAAAATAAAATAATATAAAATCCTAATTGTAATATTAATTTTGTTCATAAATATTAAATTAATTTATAATAATGCATGCATGCATTTTAATAATTATTAAAATGCATGCATGCATTTTAACAATTATTAAACAAAATTTTTAGTAATTAAACAAATTAGGTTGCTACCTACATACCTACTAAATACTTATTATTTTGAATAAATTCTACTGCCCAACTTTATTTAAAATTTTTAGCCATCATCATTAGCCTACCGACTAAAAATAATTTTTATCCCATAATTTAGTCTACGTAAGGAAAAGTCGAAGTCAAAAGAGTCAATCGTGAACTAACACGTACCTTAGTATATATGTATAATATCACACACATACTTCATGATGGTACAGTAAGACCACCTGTTACTAAGTAAACATACCGTTAGTTTGATCGTGACGTGACACATGCGTGTGCGCCGACAGTAGGATCTCTGGCTCACACGTTAGCTATTAACTTATAGGGTACGTTATGCGCAAGGTAGGTTACTTTTTGGCATACCTTTGTTATAAGGAATGTCGAAATTTAGCAAAATAAGCAATAAGGTCTAAATCAGTAATTTATTCGAATTATGTTTATGTACAGATGCGAGCACATCAAGTTACCCCAATGCGTTAAAGTTCTTTGATCAATTTTCAACTTTACGAGAAACAGAATAAGGTTCATATTCAATTGGGAAAAAATGACACATTAAGGTAACTTGATGTGCTGGCGTCTGAAACTATTCTTTGCGACTCAGAATGGTTGTAAACTATTCATGTAGGTACTGTTTTTTTAATTTAAACTTTGTATCGTTATTATCTTGATGTTGCCTGAAGTGTATCGGTCATTGCCTTTAAATCATGACGTTAATCCTGCTACTGAATACTGTTTGAAAATTTTAGCTAGTCCTTCGCCAACGTTCATACTAAGTTGAATACACCGGTTCTCGTCCGATCACCGAAGTTAAGCAACATCGGGCGCGGTCAGTACTTGGATGGGTGACCGCCTGGGAACACCGCGTGATGTTGGCCTTTTGCTTTTTTCGTTTCTAATTATTAAAATGTAGTATTTATGTTTCAATAAAAATGAAAATCCAAATGAATTTAAAATATATTTTAGGGTCTTGGACCATTGTGACCATTTAAATGACTGCTGAGATGCATGGAAGATATAAAGATGCTGCGCCAACCCCAAACAATTATCCAGGATCCAGGATCAATAAATCCAGGATCTTACAATGTTGTATTTATGTTTTAATAAAAATGAGCAAACATATTCATAAACATATTGCATTACGATTTATTAGGCATGTTTATTTTTGACAAAATTGTTTCAATGCTTCATAAAATAATGAAAAAAAAATATAACTAGCACTATAAACGAAATGAAAAAAGCAAAAAGCCAACGTCACGCGGTGTTCCCAGGCGGTCACCCATCCAAGTACTGACCGCGCCCGATGTTGCTTAACTTCGGTGATCGGACGAGAACCGGTGTATTCAACTTAGTATGAACGTTGGCGAAAGTGAGGCTAAAATTTTCAAACACTATTCATTGGCAAGATATTTTCGATATAAAATCTTACTTGTTAAGCGCTCTTATTTCGTATCTATGTATATTTCACGGAAGGGATTTTTTTCCTTTTAAAGACAAAAGAAAAAGTTAAATCAAAATTCATTAATTCAAATAAGATTGAGGTCTAGCACGTTTTAAACGCCAACATTAGGTACGTAACACAATCCCCAATAAAACCCGCCGTTAGCAGTTAGTATAAACCTTAACTGAACAAGAATTAATTAGCTAAGTTAGTACTATTCCAGTTAAGATTTTATATTATTTTATTTTATTTCAAATGTATTTTTGGGAAATAAAAAGCTAAAACAATGGGTAAAATAATAGTAATTTATCAAAATTTCTAATTTCTTTAGATTACCTTCTACTTACTACTTAGGTACTACCACTTACTTTACTAGCAGATAAAAATGTTGTAATGGTTGTAAACTATTCATGTAGGTACTGTTTTTTAAATTTAAACTTTGTATCGTTATTATCTTGATGTTGCCTGAAGTGTATCAATGATTGCTTCTATTTTAATCATGTCGTCAATCCTGCTAATGAATTGTGTTTGAAAATTTAAGCCGTTCTTTCGCCAACGTTCATACTAAGTTGAATACACCGGTTCTCGTCCGATCACCGAAGTTAAGCAACATCGGGCGCGGTCAGTACTTGGATGGGTGACCGCCTGGGAACACCACGTGACGTTGGCTTTTTGCTTTTTTCGTTTTATTTAAAGTGCTGGTTATATTTTCGTATAATTATTTTATGAAGCATTGAAACAATTTTGTCAAAAATAAGCATGCTTATTAAATTGTAATGCATAAAATATTTTTTAAATTCATTTGGAATTGTAATGCAATATTTTTTTGAATATGTTTGCACATTTTTATTAAAACATAAATACAACATTGTAAGATCCTGGATTTCCTAATTTTTGAAAGGAACAAAAAGCAAAAGGCCAACGTCACGCGGTGTTCCCAGGCGGTCACCCATCCAAGTACTGACCGCGCCCGATGTTGCTTAACTTCGGTGATCGGACGAGAACCGGTGTATTCAACTTAGTATGAACGTTGGCGAATGAATGGCTAAAATTTTAAAACACTATTCATTAGCAGTACATTTTCGATATAAAATCTTACTTGTTAAGCGCTCTTATTTGGTATCTATGAGTGTTTCACGGAAAGGATTTTTTTTCTTTGAAAGACAAATGAAAAAGTTAAATCAAAATTCATTAATTCAAATAAGTTTGAGGACTAGCACTTTTTAAACGCCAACATTAGGTACGTAACGCAATCCCCCAAAGAACCCGCCGTTAGCAGTTAATATTTAATCCTTAACTGAACAAGAACTAATTAGTTAAGTACTATTAACTTATTAGCAAACAAAATAATGTACATACAAAACAATACCTACTTGTTTACAGAGACACATGGTACCTAATGGCTTGTAATTGCCCAAATATTCTATTTCTACCAGTCTTCTTTAAGGTGATGCAGAGATGGAACAAGGTAGGTGAAACAGACCTCCTTAACCCCTCGAATGTCGTTATGTGCCCCCGGGGGCACATAAGCTATACAAACAATGTTCGACGACATGCGACTGCCTGCCGAAGACCAGCATATTTTTATGCGGTTCTAAACAGCTTTGTGCTAGTCATTACATAATATTTGTTGTAAAACGTTGGATAAGGACTTGTCCCAAAGAGGGACAAGTCCAAGTTGTATTTTCATTTCTCTTGACTATGGATTAATTTTGTTATAAATAGGTGTCTAAGTATCTGAGTATTTTTTTTGCGTCACTTATTTGTCCTTTTTTTTATTCTGTTTCACCTACCTTGTTCCATCTCTGCATCACCTTAAAGAAGACTGGTAGAAATAGAATATTATGGCAATTACAAGACATTAGGTACCATGTGTCTCTGTAGTTAAGTATTGTTTTGTATGTACATTATTTGTTTGCTAATAAGTTAATAGTACTTAACTAATTAGTTATTGTTCAGTTAAGGATTAAATACTTACTGCTAACGGCGGGTTTTTTAGGGGATTGCGTTACGTACCTAATGTTGGCGTTTAAAAAGTGCTAGTCCTCAACCTTATTTGAATTAATGAATTTTGATTTAACTTTTTCATTTGTCTTTCAAAGAAAAAAAATCCTTTCCGTGAAACACTCATAGATACCAAATAAGAGCGCTTAACAAGTAAGATTTTATATCGAAAATGTACTGCTAATGAATAGTGTTTTAAAATTTTAGCCACTCATTCGCCAACGTTCATACTAAGTTGAATACACCGGTTCTCGTCCGATCACCGAAGTTAAGCAACATCGGGCGCGGTCAGTACTTGGATGGGTGACCGCCTGGGAACACCGCGTGACGTTGGCTTTTGCTTTTTGTTCCTTTCAAAAATTAGGAAATCCAGGATCTTACAATGTTGTATTTATGTTTTAATAAAAATGAGCAAACATATTCAAAAAAATATTGCATTACAATTCCAAATGAATTTAAAAAATATTTTATGCATTACAATTTAAGCATGTTTATTTTTGTTAAAATTGTTTCAATGCTCATAAAATAATGAAAAAAACATATAACTAGCACTATAAATGAAATGAAAAAAGCAAAAAGCCAACGTCACGCGGTGTTCCCAGGCGGTCACCCATCCAAGTACTGACCGCGCCCGATGTTGCTTAACTTCGGTGATCGGACGAGAACCGGTGTATTCAACTTAGAATGAACGTTGGCAAAAGAATGGCTTAAATTTTCAAACACAATTCATTAGCAGGATTGACGACATGATTAAAATAGAGGCAATCATTGATACACTTCAGGCAACATCAAGATAATAACGATACAAAGTTTAAATTTAAAAAACAGTACCTACAGCTTGGCAAAAAAGAGTAGAAAATAATGGAGGCGCCACTGTGCTGTTCGTATGGCAACCCGTTGCAACCGAATAGCGTACTGACCTAATCTTGATACTTAGCAATTTTTTTTTAGACAAAGCCTTGTTCAATGAAACTACTACTAATTACTTACTGATTTAAAAAATAATACTTATGCAGGTTACGAATATTAACATTATATTCGTAACCTGCATAAGTATTATTTTTTTAAATCAGTAAGTAATTAGTAGTAGTTTCATTGAACAAGGCAGTGTTCTCGACACGCAACTGATTACTTACCTAAAAATAAATATTTGGGTAAATACTCCTGACTTTACAACATTGTTTAGGAATTATAAAAATAAAACATCAATTGTTTGACCTAATTCTTTATTCCATACTTTAATCTAGTAAATCGTCCTCCAAATAGTCCACCCTGACCACATCCATGTCATGGCTAGAGCTGGCCGCAAACTCATCTGTGTCATGTTCGGGTTCAGAGGTGCTGCTTCTATCATTTTCTAGATTTATGACTAATCGCTCTATTTCCTCGTTCATAGTTAGTTAATTAGTTTTTTTTCCAGTAATCCTTTTCAATTTTTATTACATGTTAGCACGAGTTCTTACTATCCTCTTCGGTAATAGCTTCGAATGCACGTTTAGCTGCTTCCTGTAAAGACGAAATATTTCATTTATGTAACAGTAATAAAAGTAAAACATTTTGTTTACATGCTGTTAATAAGCCGGATGTAGCAAATACCCTTTTGTTTATTTACTTCCAGCACGAGTTTTCTTAGAAAACGCTAACAGATTTCCCTAAATTAAATAATAGATTTAGATTTATTTTTTAGACTATGACACGTATATAAAATAATTTATTTTACATTTCTAATGCAAACGATAAAACAAATAATTCTACACCTTGATATCACACATAAAGTAAAAGTTAAGTAGAAATTGAATTTTCATTTACTTAAAAATCAAGTCACCAAAGTATCAATTAATCTCGGCGCGCTATACCAGAGTAATGCAGAAAAAATGTAAACATAACCTATGTGCTCGACATTTATTGTTTTAAATTTCTAGTTATTCCTTATGCCAGCAAATTAATATAGCTTTGTATTCATCAATTAACACTTGATTTACCTAAAATCAACAAAACAAACTCTTACATACCTGTATTATAAGCAGAACTTTAGAAAACATTGTCAAGTTTAGAAAGAATAGTTTGGGCCTCATGTTCCGCCAGACATCGCCTGTACACCTTATAAATAACCTCCTTGCCAGCACTCCGAATCGTTATATTCATTATTATTCACTTTTTACGTTTATTAATCAACGTTTGGTGGACGAAATTAAAATTTTACGAAATCGTGAACTTTGTTTATTAAGAGATGTCATTATTTTAAAAATGTTGCCAACAGACAAAAATTTAGTTCCGTTTCTACACTTTTTTGCCAAGCTGTACATGAATAGTTTACAACCATTAAAACATTTTTATCTGCTAGTAAAGTAAGTGGTAGTACCTAAGTAGTAAGTAGAAGGTAATCTAAAGAAATAGGAAATTTAGATAAATTACTATTATTTTACCCATTGTTTTAGCTTTTTATTTCCCAAAAATACATTTGAAATAAAATAAAATAATGTAAAATCTTAACTGTAATAGTACTTACTTAGCTAATTAATTCTTGTTCAGTTAAGGTTTATACTAACTACTAACGGCGGGTTTTAATGGGGATTGTGTTAAGTACCTAATGTTGGCGTTTAAAACGTGCTAGACCTCAATCTTATTTGAATTAATGAATTTTGATTTAACTTTTTCTTTTGTCTTTAAAAGGAAAAAAATCCTTTCCGTGAAATATTTATAAATACGAAATAAGAGCGCTTAACAAGTAAGATTTTATATCGAAAATATCTTGCTAATGAATAGTGTTTGAAAATTTTAGCCTCACTTTCGCCAACGTTCATACTAAGTTGAATACACCGGTTCTCGTCCGATCACCGAAGTTAAGCAACATCGGGCGCGGTCAGTACTTGGATGGGTGACCGCCTGGGAACACCACGTGACGTTGGCTTTTTGCTTTTTTCATTTCGTTTATAGTGCTAGTTATATTTTTTTTTCATTATTTTATGAAGCATTGAAACAATTTTGTCAAAAATAAACATGCCTAATAAATCGTAATGCAATATGTTTATGAATATGTTTGCTCATTTTTATTAAAACATAAATACAACATTGTAAGATCCTGGATAATTGTTTGGGGTTGGCGCAGCATCTTTATATCTTCCATGCATCTCAGCAGTCATTTAAATGGTCACAATGGTCCAAGACCCTAATATATATTTTAAATTCATTTGGATTTTCATTTTTATTGAAACATAAATACTACAATTTAATAATTAGAAACGAAAAAAGCAAAAAGCCAACGTCACGCGGTGTTCCCAGGCGGTCACCCATCCAAGTACTGACCGCGCCCGATGTTGCTTAACTGCGGTGATCGGACGAGAACCGGTGTATTCAACTTAGTATGAACGTTGGCGAAGGAGTAGCTAAAATTTTCAAACACTATTCAGTAGCAGGATTAACGTCATGATTTAAAGGCGATGACCGATACACTTCAGGCAACATCAAGATAATAACGATACAAAGTTTAAATTAAAAAAACAGTACCTACATGAATAGTTTACAACCATTAAGACATTTTTATCTGCTAGTAAAGTAAGTGGTAGTAAGTAGTAAGTAGAAGGTAATCTAAAGAAATAGGAAATTTAGAGAAATTACTGTTTTCATATTATTTTAGCTTTTTATTTCCCAAAAATACATTTAAATAAAATAAAAAATATTAAATCTTAATTGTTATATTAATTTTGTTCATAAATATTTAATTAATTCACAATAATGCATTTTAACAATTATTAAATAAAAATTTAAGTAATTGAACAAATGGTTCAATTACTCAAATTAGGTTGCTACCTATATACCTACTAAATACTTAGATATTATTTTGAATAACTTAAGATAACCTATCCAAACCTTAACCTTTACTTAAGATATGTTGTATACCTACAGAAGCTGTTGGTAAACCTTGTAATAAATAAAAATAAAATAAATTAAAATAACTTCTACTACTAAACCTTATTTATAACCAAAATCTTTTAGCCATAATCACTATTACCGACAAAAAACATTTTTATCCCATTACATAGTCTAAGTACGGAAAAGTCGAAGTCAAAAAAGTCAATCGTGAACTAACACACGTACCTATTATGTATAATATCACACACATACTTCATGTAGGGTACATACGCCAAACACCGGCCACCCCTCAAATGCTGGCAGTTTGCTCATTTTTAACTTGCGTTCATTGAAAAGGTAAATAAGTGGCAATTTTGCTACTCGAATTGCATCTTTCAGTCACTTTGGAAATGCCATTTAGTTTAGTTTAAAAAAAAAGACATGTAAAAGTATCTGAGAAGATCTACTTACAGAAATAAATATCATTTCCAAAAAAACTGTGTGTATTCGATTACGTCGTCGCTCGCGTTTCGCACACTGAGTGTCCTTAACGATGCCGACGTTGAAGCGTCAAGTTTGTAGTAAAAGTAGCTTACTTTTTGTGAATACCCATATTTCGGGGATTCATTATTATTACAACGGCTAGGCATTCTTTTTTTTATTTTATGCTTTGTTATTAATATTTTTAGGTTAGTTTTACTATATCTTGAGATAGTCTTTTTATCGCTTTGCGCATTGATTTAAGAGGAAATATGGGGCCGCCATTAGAATATCAGTTTTGGTTTAAAGTCGGAATCTCAACCGGGGCCGACTTTTAGTTTAATGCAGTCTGTTTTATAAACTGAAAATCTAACAATTCCTTTCGCTTAATAGGAGAATTTGCAAGACTTATAAGTAAATAAATCTATTTCACGTGTAATCGTCAAATACCAGCTGGGGTGATATTAGTGAAATCTTGAGAAATTAGGCCTAAGAAATAGGGGCCGACTTTAGAAATATTAAAGATCGTAATATCGACCAGCCTCGAATCCGAGTGCTACTATACATGCAGGAGTGCGATTCACTAAGGCAAAACATCTTTACAACCAAGAAATCATCGTTGAAACATCCGATGTAAACATATCGGTATTCTTTAGTTATAACTAAGCGATCATAGCGCCTCAACGATGTCGACGGCGCGACCTGGAACTAAAATTTGGTTTCGAATGTATGAAAAACGGTATTCAGAAACACAAAACATCCTCGCCTTCGACGACAACGGTGCCTTCGCCTTCGATTTTAACTGTCAAACCGTAAAGCTTGTAAATTGTAGATGTTTCCTTGGTTGTAGACGATTAAAATGTAAGTAAAACAAGTTATTTTTTAAATTATAATACTTAATATTGTTTTGTTTAACGTACTATAATTCCTGAAACGTTTATCCCTATTTGTAATGTTTTAGATGGCAGTTCGTCTTTCCTGTATGTTTTTTTTTTGTTGGAAGAAGCTAATCGTCAAGATAATGTTGAAAAAGACGTCAGGCTAACGTGATACGTAATATGGATCTTCTAACAACTGATATTAACTATAATAAGGTATTCAGGTTGACTGAAGAACTAATTATTTAATTGGAAGAAGATATTTCCCCGTTATTAGCAAAGGCGAAACATCGAGGAGGAATTAGCAACCGAACCAAGGTACCTAGGTACTACTAAATTAATATAATATACCTAAATCACCGTACCTACAGTGGAAAAATGTCTAAAACTTACCTCTTATTCCAGGTTTTATGCACTCTTGCATTTTTAGCTAGTGGGAGTTACCAAAAAATATTATGTGAGAATGCAAGAACCTATATATCGCAAGCATCTGCCTCGAGGGCTCTAAGGACCGTAGTAGATGTCATCAACCACCCAGTTATTATTAATAAGTACATAAAATTTCCTCAAAATACATATGAAAGGTAAATTCTCAAAGAAATGAAACTTAAGAAATACCTAGGTACTTATACCTAGGTATTTCTTAAGTTTCATACTTTAGTTTTTATTTACTAAGTACAAAGACATTCAAGTTTTTAAATCTCTTTGACTAAGTAGATACTTTCATGAATCAAACCATGTGGCTACTTATTTATTTTTATGTTACATATTTAAATAATATTTTTAAATTGTCTTGAATAGGAACCTATGTGTTTCAAACCATATTTAAATCTTTTATTCTTGGGTTTTCAGATAAATGATCCGGACTTAATTATAATGCATGTGGATGTAACTTTTGGAGGTGCAACACACAACAGCTTTATATTTAATCATTCTGTCATAAAACTGCATTTGGAACAGCTAAATAATAGAGGAGAAACAGTGTATCTGCTTGGTATGTGTTTTAAAATGTTTTTTTTTTACTTTATCCAACATAAATAATTGTACTCAACAGGTTTCGGTACTTATTTTAATATTAATAATAAATTCAGTTATTTTTATTATTGTAAAATTAAACTAAATTCTTATTTCATTTATTTCAGGGGACTCTGGTTTCGCTCTTAGGCCATTCATGATGGTTCCATGTAACAACCCTGAACCTGGGTCAAGAGAAGAATACTATAATAATCTGCATGTCAGTGCAAGGAATACTGCAGAACGAACCATTGGCATACTTAAAGGCCGTTTTAGGTGCTGGTTCATCGTGTTCTTCACTATGACCCAGAGGTGGTGGGAAAAATTATTAAGGCTTGTTGTGTGTTGCATAACATTTGCAATCAAGCCGGGTTCCTCTAGTAGAAGTACCAGCTCATTTACTGAGACAAGAAGTAAGGGTGATCCAGCTACTACAACAAGGAAGCCAGAACACCCTCAGTGATTTGAAAAGTGGATGTCTTGCTAGGGGTCATCTAATTAATTCATTAAACCCCGAGAGGACACCGGTGTCCGCCTGTCATTGTCTTTCTATTGTGTCTCTAATTACCTCAGTTGAAAGATTAATAGACTGTGGCAGGGACAAAATAGTTAATAACAAAAGTAAATATAAAAAAATAGATAAATAAATACTAACAATAGACTTAAGATATTCATAATTCAGGGACAGTTTGTTAATTAAAAATTATAGTGTATGTTAAATAGTAATGTATAATAAAATAAAGAAAGTGAATGTTTTTAAACTTATGTAATGTTTTACCTTTAGATAAAATTAATACAGTGTGTATATAATTATAATATGGTATGTATTTGAACAAAATAGTATCTACAGACGCCAGCACATCAACATACCCCAATGTGTTAAATTTCTTTGATAGGTTTTCAACTTTACTCTAAACACTATAAGGTTCTTGTTCAATTGGGAAATTTGTTAATTTGGGGTAGATTGATGTGCTGGTGTCTGTACCTTGGAAAAGTAATTTTAATATAATTATTTCATAAATAAAACAATCTTTTAACATAGGTACATTTTATTTTAATTTATTTATTAACTCTATTAGCACTGCTAATTCTATCCAGAGCCTGAACCATTGCCTGATGGCCCTCTACTTGTTTAGTAATAGCTTGGGCAATCAAGAGTTCTGCTTGTGCTCTGCGTTCGGTTGAGTATTGTATTACTTATTAATTTCAATCAAATCAATAAATTTGTATAGGTATAGAAAACAAAACATTGAACTTATAAAGAGCTATATAGCCTTGGGAATTACAAACCGCAAAAGGATTAATAATTTATAAGTTCTGTTTTTTTTTTATTGATTGTTGCAACCAAAACTTTCTCCTCCCATAATGGTTTGGATTTTAATTTCAATTTCAGTTAATTCTGGCAAATCTTCTATGCCACCACCAGTACGCCGCCTCGCAGATGCAATTAAGCTGGACTTCTTCTTAACTGCTCCTTTTTTGTCCTTCCAGTACTGCAACACAAGTACGATTATATATTTTGATGTATTATGTAAATAAATTTGCTTGGTTTGGTTTAACTTTCCGTTGCAATTTTAAATGCTTTTCTAATTGCAATTTTAAATGCTTTTCTAATTGCAATTTGAAGCCTAGCCTAAAGTTACAGTACATGCCTCTAGATGCACAGGGGGCTCTCAATGTAAAAGGATACTATAACACCTACTCAATGCAACAATGTACACACATAATACATGTAATTACTAACCTTACACCACTGTTCAGATGTTTTCATACACCCACTACCATCACTGTTTAGGGCTGTTGTTATTTCAGACTATGCCTGACGACTGTGACTGCGAGCATTTGCAGTACGAGCATGGCCCCTAGCCAACCATGGTTTGCTTTCCAAAAAGCTTACTTGCTTTTCCAGCTGATTTAACGATGGAGCTGCGTTGCGAGACACTAAAAGACAAATATTTTGGTTAAGTATACATATAGTAGTTCCAGAAACTGTGCTCAGTATATAGAAATGTTACTGTGGAGGTACTTACTTTCAATAGGTTTGGAACCAAACTAACACAAAAACACTGAACAAGTAGAACGCCATTGGGAAGGGCGCAGGATTTTTTAAAAGTCCACTTAACCACTTAAAACCACTTGGAACTTTGGAATTTCGTATTTTGATAAAAACCTAATCAAGAGATCAAGTTGTTTGTTTTGAAACACATGTCACATAACCAATAATTACCAATGTCAAAAATTTTAACAAGTAATTATTTTCCATGCCGAAGACGATTTAATAAATTAAATATTTGTTGCATAATAAATATAATGTGTTTTATACATACGTATTGTGAATTTGTATTAATTTAAAATGACGAAATAACTTAAAAATTGGTTAGTCGAGATTATCTCGACTATACTCTAGATTAAACATAGCAACACTGCTAACATCGTACCCATCATCGTTGTTCGGCAGATCGTCGACGAGCATTACTAGCTTAGCGAATACGGTTTTTGTCAACGTTGTTCTTAAAGGCTATGTTTACGATGAAACATCTGTGAACTCGCCGTTGTTAACATCTGCGATGAGTCTGTTAGTGAATCGCATTGCAGGCTGATTACTTTGTACGGGTAGTCATTTTTAATACGTAACAAAAACCCTGTTGTTCCTTCTACCCACGTTTTAAGAATCGGAATCCGTACCTAATAAAGCGAGTCATTTATTAAAAATGTTCAAATTAATTAAAATAAATATAATTTAATAGGGTACCTGCATGTAATTTAAATATGGTTGGAATATTTTTTTTCCGAAGCTTTATGGGCAGAAAATTTGAACTAAATCATTATTTTACTTTTAAATAGTTATAATAATAATAATTTAAATAATAATTATTTGAAATTAAAAATAAAAGTGCGAATTAAGCGCGGGAAATTCAAATTTGTGAAACGCATCACCATTGGTTATAACGAAAAGTGACGTCAAATACTACGACAACAACTCAACGTCTTACAAGTAACTATTTTATTACCACAACATTAAAATATAATCAAATTCAATTATTAAAGAAGAAGACGACCGAGACCGGTGGGTTAAACGTGTTCTTGAGTGGAGTCTGCGAATTGAGAACGTAGTGTTGGATGCCCTCCGGCTAGGTGGGATAACGACCTGCGAAAAACTGCTGGCAGATGCTGGATGCGGCAAGCTGAAGACAGGGCGCAGGAGCTGAAGGCCTATGTCCAGTAGTGGATTACTCTGGGTTGATGATTATAATTATGATGCAAGTAGTAATAAATTTGCAATCACCGTTTGTGATAATTATATGAACATTGGTTTTTAGCCGACTTCCTAAAAGAAGGTGGTTATTCTTATATGGTGTACTCTTAAATTAATATCCTGACCATGTAGGTCCTACACGAAATTTGTGGAACACTGATTAGTTAGTTTTCTTTGGCGGCTTGTGGACGAACGACAAGCAATAATCAGGCACTTGTCACTTCAGTTCAACTATGATACGCAAGGGGCGCGGCACATGGGAGAATTACTTTTATCTTTATATTATTGGCTTAGAGTTGCGGTTACCTGTGATAATTTTAGGCGTATTGATTTTAAGCTTAACTTAAATGAAAACGGGGGAAATAAACAAGGGAAGAAGGAAGATTAAATCCAGATGGGAGTACTTAATTACACTTGTCCCTATCCAGGATTTGTACCCAATACTCCATAATCCACAATTATTACGTTATCGACCATCACTAGTCTAACGAGCAGTTTATTAATTTGATTAATTAATTAATTTATTTTATTCAATAAATAGCATTTTGCTCGCGACTGCGTTTGGGTGAAGTTCGTACTTTTTTCTTCGAACTTAACTTTGAATATTTTTTTTAATCTTTTGAGCAGATTTTTAGTTAATTACACATTCAAGTTTCTATTTAATTTCATAATTTGGAGGTTAAACAAAACTATTATTCGTATAATATTATAAATACAATGTAACTAAAAATTATGATCTCTCTTGGACTATTGATTACAATTCCAACATAATTGATAATAGTAAAAACTAAAATGTGAATCAAATTATACAAGATCAGTTCGAACGGTGACCCTCAATTTAGTCTTTGGCCTAAATTGGGGGTCAATATGAGCGATAAGAACTAAAACTTAGGATCTTTAGGCCATCAATAAGCTAAATCAGTATCAATTTTATTAAAACCTATGAACTGCAGATAATCTTGTCCTAAATCATAACCAGTATTCAACCTTGAAGCATGTTTGAGACTATTCTTATTACTTAGCTGTTCTTGTGATTTAGAATCACTATTTACATTCGTCGCCATGGCAACAAAATTCAAATTTTTCAAATTCAAATTAGTTTATTTGTGACACAGGTACCTTTAAAGGCCTGTTCAAACCTGAGCGATAATCGCTGCCGCTGTGGGTAGGCCTTAATGTATGTAGTATAGGTACTGACGCCAGCACATCAAGTTACCCCAATGTGTCAAATTATCTACGGATCTCCTCATTTCTGATTCGATCTCGCAGAGAGACTCCGAGCACGGCCCTCTCCATAGCTCGTTGGGCTACTTTGAGCTTATTTATAAGGCCCATAGTGAGGTCCACGTTTCAGTGCCATAAGTCATCACTGGCAACACACACTGGTCGAAAACCTTCGACTTGAGACACTGAGGTATGTCGGACGAGAAGACATTAGGTACGCAATTTTCCGAACGCTGCCCAGCCGAGTTGGATTCGGCGACTGACCTCTTTCTTGAAGTCGGACCTACCTAACTGGACTGCAGCACTGCAATAGTTATAGGCACCTGAATTTAAATAATCTAATTGTTTTAAGATGGCTGATTACGACCCATGTACCATCATAAAATGACACATAAAGTTCACGAACATACGCACAATAATGTGCGGATATACATATGATGACGTAATATCAATATCATGAATTCATTAATTCGTTATTACGATGTGATAATAACATTCTCTTATCGCCACGATATTATTATGACCTGGATTGATAACCTGTGTAATGATGAGCGAAATTACAACATTTTATTTTGATTTTGAAAGTTAAGAATAAAGAATAGAATGGAATCTAATTATTTATAAAAGACGTGAGAAGTGAGGACTTCGGATCTCTTCTTAAAAATAAAGCGTGCATAGGCAAAGGTGTGTGAGGTTTGACCTATGTACCTAGTTAAAATTTATGTAGAACAAGTGCAGAAGAACTTTGATTAGTTGGTCTAATAGTCGCAAACACTACTGCCAGCTGAGCACAAAGTCTGTGGTTAGGTCCCTGGGTCGAGCAAAGCGTTTTTGAGTATTCTGTCGTGAATTTCTCAGTAGCCTGGTGTCTGTTTTTTTTTCCGACAATAGGCATGCGTCCTATAACATGAAAAATATTTATTTAAGTGCAGAAAATTAAAACCGTCGAATTTTGACTAGAGCAATAGGCGACCACTAGTACCTAGACACTCATTGTGTAAACATTTTAATAATAACTTAAATAACGACACAGGGTCTTACAAAAAATAGAATTGACAAGGTTAAAGATAGACTTTGAACAGTGGTAAAAATATAATTTTATAATAGTATTGCTAAATCCACTGGGTCCGTAGATACTAGTGTTGTATATCGACAGATGAGATGAGACGCATAATGAAGTCATCAGTCTGATCAAGCGACGCGACGCGACGCTAACCTAAATTGTTATTTGAAGGGCTTTCTTTATTGCACACAGAGCAAAGCGCAGCAGTGATATAGGTCTTGGATTCGAACCCAAGGCATGTGCGTATTGTATAAATATAAATTCCTTCAAAAATGGTGCAGGAAAACATCGTGAGATGTATTTTATGCAACTTTGATTTTATTTAAAAAACTTAGAAACAAAATCCAATCGGTTGCTAGATGAATGTTTGTTTGTTTTTTCTCTAAGCTCACACTAGCACTGGTGGTGTTTTTTTTTTAATTTAATGGTTTATTTGATGATTATTACCTATTTTTAATAACAATCTACATTTGCATTACTTGTTAAAACGAGTATGTGATCTATCAATATTAAACACTAGCAGACGTCCCGCGCCCGCGCCTGCGTAGTTCCCGTTCCCGTAGGAATACAGGGATAAAAAGTAGCCTATGTCACCCGGGGATAGTGTAGCTTCCCAACAGTGAAAGAATTTTCCAAATCGGTCCAGTAGTTTCGAAGCCTATTCAATGTTAACAAACAATCAAACATTTCCTCTTTATAATATTATTACTAGCAGACGTCACGCAGTTTCACCCGCGTAGTTTCCGTTCCCGTGGGAATACAGGGATAAAAAGTAGCCTATGTCCACCGGGAATAGTGTAGCTTTCCACCAGTACAATCATTTTTAAAATTGGATCATTAGTTCCGAAGATTACCCCCTACATACAAACTTACAAACTTAAAAAAATTACCTCTTTATAATATTAGTATAGATATTAATTTAATCATCAGCAGCAGCTGCATTGCTTGTTTTTTTCTTGCTATCATAACGTTCTCAAATATTATATTTAATCATGATTAATGTCTACAAAATATTGTAAAATCTTATTTTTTTTTTTTTTTTAATAAAAGGTTTCTTACTTATTCTTCTCCATATGAAACTAGCTAATTACCCATTGCAAGACGCTTCTAGAATCATTTTTTTATTCGAATGTGCCTTTTACGATCTAATTAAAATAAAAAAAAAATATTCTGATTTTAAAAAACATCGTAAAATCCAATGTGTATATCGATGTGTGTTTATGTGAAAGTAGGTCGATACTTAGACATGAAAATACATAAAGTGTGTATTGTGTTAAATGAACATACACACTTCAATGTACATACTTCGAATACATGGCATTTAATACTTCTACTCCATCCGATTAGGTAGTTAACAAAAGGTAAACAATTTTGACTTGTATTTTTAGTTAATAACACAGTTTAAAAATAAAATGCAGCTGAAAACAAATTTAGATACAACAAAACAAAAACGATTAGGTATGTACATGATCAATTAAACAATTTGTTTAAACAATAGTTATATTTAATTAATAAGTTTTTATGTAAAAATACTTGTCAAGATCGTTTACCTTTAGTTAACTCCCTACCTTTTCGGATGGAGTATAGGTACCTATCTACTATCATTTGTGAATGAATTACGTTAGGTAAGATAAGCGATAGTAAAGTTGTTATTTTATCAGCCAAATCAAACAACATTAATTTCATGTTTAATTTTGTTGTTAAAATTTCCTAATCGATATCGTTTGCAGAACATTACTAATTATGTTTTTCCTTCATTTATAATCCTTAAACAAAGGTACAATTATCGGCCTAATAGCGAAAAGAACTAATTACAAAACAAACATTTCGGAATGACCTGGCACATGGCAGCTCTATATAAATACCTCACTGCGTCTGCGTCGATCCCGGTGCCTAATTTTAGTCAGTACTCAGTAGTTCATTCAGTACATCACTCACCGCGACCGAGGAAGGTCGTGTCGTTTTTATCCTGTTAAATTTATCCATTTTATATTAAAAAAACGTGGTTTTCTGAATTAAAATATGTCAACTATAATGGTATAGTTTATTTTTAGTAGTTTTTAGTTTAATTTTGTGGTGAAAAGTGGTGTTTTTGTAGTAATAACTTTGAAATCAGATGTTTCATTGATAAGTGCAGTTGAATCGTTTAAGTTTGAACCGCGTGTTGTGTGAGTAAACTATCATTTTTACCTTCACTTTTAACAGGAACTTGTTAGTTTTATTATTTGTATTGTGCATTGAATGCTTTATACCGGTATTTTTCGTTAAATCGTGTTACGACAATACCTATCTCTACAACAATTATTATTGAAGGAATAATGACTCTGTTTTTTAATTTCGTTTTTTATGGATTGATAACAATTGACACTTAAGCCACCCGCCTACGTTATGTATCTTTTTAAATCATAGCCTATATGTTATTTTGAAGTATACGAGTATGTTTTGTATCTTTTTGAATATTAGCCTATGTTATTCGGAAGTATATAAGGCTACAATTTTCATCAAAATTCGTTTAGTAGGTACTTACCTAGGTTTTGCGTGGCAGAGTAACACATAGCCATACATACTTAGAAACGTTCGCAATAATCATAATAGAAGTAGGTACCTAGTAGGTAGGTATTAGGCTGATGCAAGACAGGCTTTACTTGTCACAGAAAAAATGATATTTGACCTACCTTCTTTCAAAATAAATAACACGTGCCGTTTTACTATAAATTACGTTTTGCTGACTTTTAAATATCCATTAATCTGCATTTGTAGCGGTATTCTGTTGAGTCACGCACGTTTGCTACAACGGAGTGCAATCAGAATAAACAAAAAAAAAACTCGTAAATCCAGGTGTTTTAATAGCTTCATGGCTTTTTTTGGAATACCTTGTAGGTACCTATTTAAGTATAGGTAGTTGTTTTTAGTCAAAGTACCTATATTCTTCACATATTATTATAAAATGTCTGATAAATGTAGGTAGGTATGCAAATTTTGAAAAAACTATTTTGAAAAGAGTATGGAGAGTATCTTGCCCATTCTTCTCCATGCGAAACTAGAAGGGGCAACATATTTAAAAATTTAATTTAGTTTTTTTACTTTTGATTACGCAGATATGATCAGTAAGAGGTACGGATACGGCTCAATTTTAAGGGTTCCGTAGTCAACTAGGAACCCTTATAGTTTCGCCATGTCTGTCTGTCCGTCCGTCCGTCCTCGCTTAATCTCTGTGACCGTTAGTACTAGAAAGCTGGAATTTGGTACCAATATGTGTATCAATCACGCCAACAAAGTGGTAAAATAAAAATTGGAAAAAAATGTTTTATTAGGGCCTACATGTAAAGTGGGACGTGATTTATTTTTTATTTCCACCCTAACGTGTGATATATTGTTGGAAAGGTATTTTAAAATGAATAGGGGTGTACTAGAATCATTTTTTGATAATGTCAATAATTTCGGAAATAATCGCTACAAAAGTAAAAAACAATGTGTCCCCCTCTAACTTTTGAACCATAAGTTTAGAAAATATGAAAAAAATCTGAAATGTAGAACTTTATATGGACTTTCTAGAAAAAATATTTTGAACTTGCATGGAAATAACAGTTTTTGTACAAAAAAGACAAAAAGTTGTACAAAATAATTTCTGAACAAGTTTGTAGTATAATCGTATAATTATGCAAGCATTTTGAACACTTATTGTGACGGACGTGAAACTACGGAACCCTACACTGAGCGTGGCCCGACACGCTCTTTGCCGGTTTTTTTTTTTGTACTAATTAAAAAATAGTGGTGCGTAGAAGAAATAATGCTCGATATTGTAGACTATAGTCAACTTCAACTTCCACTCTTAGACTATAGTCAACTGAAGAATCTACACATTTCTTCTCTCCATTCTTGACGTTGTCGTGCTCAAAACAATAGAAATGTTTCTACAATATGTCAATTTGTCGATCCTTCTGTAGACAAAATCCGTATCTACAATGGTCATGCTACGCGTGCTGCTACCATAGTCAATTGACAACATTTCAAAATTTTCGGTGTTTTTTTTAAATCCCATAACTCTAGGGTTATATTCTGTAGGTAAAAATAAAAATGCATAGTTTCGGAGATATCATCAATCATAATTAAATTTTCAGTTGTTTAGTACCCATAACACAAGCTCTGCTTAGCTTGGGACTAGCTGGCGTTGTGTGAATAGTCGTGGAATATTATTATTAAGTATTATTTATATTATTTTTATTACCTAATTAGTTCAATAATATTGTCACCAGTACGACGAATCTTCTTTCTAACGTCACTTTTCTTTCACGTAAGGGTGTTTTACATTAATCATCGTGACTTTGTCGAATTATTTTGTATGTTTATAAAAAAAAAAATAAGGATGATTGAAACATAATTCATATGCCAGTTGATTCTTTGATATGGTCTCAATCAGACCCTAGACCCTAGAGTTATGGGAAATAAAAAAAAACACGTTGTATAAAAGTAAATCCAAAAATAGAGGACCCATATTTTTTGGCTTTTCGAAATTATGTACTTTTCATTCATAATTTTAACTTTGAAATTCGGTGCATTCTAAAAAGACGTAAGTGCCAAATGACGTCATTCATACGGTGGAATAGCGATACATCCTTTGTTTTACTGTGATACGTCAAAAAAAACTGTTACTTAGATGTCACTGTCATTCAGCAGTTGTCGATGTCATACATTGACATTAGATATGTCTTGTTTGACATTAGATATGTCTTGTTTGACATTATGGTTTTATCTTAAAAATTAGCTTGCTTCCGCAAAGGTAACTACCTCATTCCACCCTATAAGTGACGTCATCGCAGGTTTTTGGGCTTTTATTTTTTTTTCTCAGAAACTAAGCAATAAAAAAAAATAAAATATATAGGTATTTGAACTCTGCATACAAAAATGAAGAAACGGTATTTTTGGTTTAGGGTAATGTCAATTTTGAAAATGTTGTCAATTGTCTATTACATTCCGCCTATCCCAACCTTTGACATCAGCCTTTTCAAACCGTCACTATAATCTAATTTCAAAATCATAATTTCTCCTCTGCACCCATTCAGCATCAAGTTATAATAATTTACTGAACAGTTATTTCTATTGTTTAAGTGTCGTTATCGATCATGAAATTAAAGTACAATACAGCAATAAAATACAATGTAAACGTTATCTCTGCTACGCGAAAATAGACCTTATCGTCTAAACATATGTCCTTGTCGTGTCAATATGACGATACTATGTTTATCTTTACGCGTAAAATATGACTGAAGAATGTGTGTTACAATGTTAGTAGATACGTGGGTCATTGACCTTAAGAGTGCGTATCACGGCGGGAAATAAAAAAACTAATTAGAAATTAGTTTTTACAAGAAATAGACAGCCAATGAATGAAATTTCCGTCATTAGATAAGTTTTATCCAAAAAATAAAAATAAACTGTCATTTCATTTTACAAAAAAAAACGGCATCCGGCTTTATAATACAACGTAAGCCTTTTTTGGTACTTAATAATTGACAAAATCTTGAATTTACATACCAGTTTTTTTATTGTACTGAGACATAAAATCCTCAATAATGTAAGGTGTCCGACCTTTTTAACCAAATGTCTGGCCAAACTAGCTGGTCTGTCAGTCTATTAGGTTTGGCAACCTGGCAACCCTAGACACTATACACACACTTGTTTCGGTAAGGATGTAAGAAAAACTCCCCGTGACAGGAACTACTGAAAACGCAGGCAACAAATGAAGTAGGTATTCATAGTGTGCACTGACTAGGGTACACTATAAATACTTCGTTTGTTGCCTATTTCGCTCTCTTAAACGCATTTAAAGGTACCTACATGACATCACACTTATGTCATTAACATAGATCGGTGAGCGGTTAAAGGGAAACGAAGGATTTGCATAAGCCAAGGTTGTCAGATTAGCTAGTTGAAATAAACCGAAGGCAAAAGATACTTTAGACTCGTATTGAGAATAATATAGTTCGTGGTCAATTTGGGGTTTCTTTCTTTTTCTTGAGTAAGTGACCAACTTGATGTCAAAGTTTTAATGCTGACAATGGGGTTCTGACTTGGCTTCAAATGTCGAGATTCATTTTCAAATATCCTTATTAAAAACGAAACATAAACAAAATGCATTTACCTTTTATACACTTTAAATGGGATCATGTCCCTATCTACAAGATGGTAAAAAGTTATCGAACAAAATGGTACAAACATACTAAAAAAAATGTTTTGAATTTTCTTAAAAAATGCAAAGAAACTTTTTCCCCAACCTATTATGATTGTTATGAATGTTTACCCATCCCACGGAGCTTTCACGTCAAGCATTTGTGTGTATCACCTTTCTTCTCGGTATAGCTGGATATTTTTTGTGGAAGCAATTTCGTGGATAGGGGAGGAAATGTGGAATAGGAAACCGGGGGGGCGCGCGCTATTTGATTTGACCAATAAATGACGGTGCAAACCCATTTTGCTATAGACGTCGACGTAGGTACTTACTACGATAACATGTCAGACATTACATTCATATACGACTACAGTTACAATAGTTGCTAAAGCTTGGTTTTTTAACGCCCTCTTGCCCTCATCTACCAATTGAATAAAGAATAAAGTATTTTTTTTAAATTAATAGATTCCAACTTATCCGATAAACATAAAGAAGACAATGCTTCGATAAAGCAGGAAAACAAAACAGACTACTTTCTGACGCTTAATCAATATTTATTTGATGCCATGGATACCATCTAATTGCATCACGCGATGGTTGACAAGCTAGCTGATCGATGGTGTATTGTTATAAACATTATAGAGCAACAACAAATTAGAAAAAGTAGGTCAATTTTGAAAGATGGCTCGTGGCTAATAAATAACCGCCGCACCGGTCAGTCGAAGGTTGAGCTAGGTTTGGTCCATGGATGATGACTTTTCAAGACACCACCTCGGAAACCACGTTCAGATCCCGACTGTCATATCGAGATCTTTAATAGTCTCACGTGTACCTAATATGAAACCTGGAAGTTAGGCGACCTGCAGTCTTACCACTGAGTTTCTATCGGCATTTCCTCTCAGAGATCAGTCAATTTGGGTAAGCTGGCGCCATTGTTTTTTTTTTATTATTATCAAGCTGCATAGACTCATAAAGTGACGAGTAAACCTACAATTTGCTTAAAAACTATGTTAGTAACATACGAAAATAAAATAAAAAAATTGGAATAGCTACCATAGGGACCTCCCTATGGTAGCTATTTTAATTTTTTTGTCTTAAAAAATTCAATTTGACAAACCTTTATCAAATGCCATTTATAACAGATACACCTGCATCTGTATCATACATCTGTTACATCTGTATTGCTGTTCTTTTATTTTATGTTCTGTGCGTCCAAATAAATATTTTATTTCTTTCTTTCTTCACATGCATCTAAATACCTACCTAAATATGTTGGCCCATCCAGCCCCAGTGGCTGGATGGGCCAACATATTTAGGTAGGTATTTAGGCAAAGTCATTCAGGATGCTGTAGATGGTTTATAATTAATAATGTACTTATAATTAATAATATTGACGTGTAAGAATTTTTGGGAAAGATCTTCGTATTTGAAAACTAAGTATCTTCTAGTTACCAAAAAGTAGTAAAGAGTTAACTGGTTTCTGGAGATCATATACTTATACGTAGACAATCTCTGAATACCTCAATGCGGCTTGTGAGTGGCAAACATGGGGTTGAGTGGTTGGTGGTTGCTCGATCACTTAGGCTTAAAAGCAGCGTGCAGTGTTCCATGCTAGCTATTATGGAGATGTGCGGTCGTGAGAATGGCAACACTTCCTGCTTGGATAGGATTTCTTAAATTAAATTTCGAAAATTTAAACCCGAGTGCTGAAAAATTACACTCGTAAGAACTATGAAACTAAATAATATTGGCATGCAACCCAGCCTTGCCAATTTCTGTATATAGGCCGGGTCTAGTTTTTGAACATATTTTTACTAGCGGATGATCAAATTTTGAGAAGTAGCTTGAAAGGTATTGACCAGTATGCACATTGCAAGTAGGTACCTATGTTTATTGTGCCAATGAACATAGTTACATAAGTGCATACCGGTCAAGATTATAACCCGTAGTAAGGTAATAAAAAATCAAAACCCTACTTTTTGCTTAGACATTGTCGGGCACCGTTAGAGGGGTACAAGAGTAAAGTCCACGCTTTGCAGCTTATTGCAGTTAATAGGATTAACAAACCAGTCTAAGGTTCGCAAAAGCAATACCAAGGCGATTTCTGTAACTTAATTAAATGAACTGTGAGTCTTTGCTCGTTTACGTAGAAAAGCAAACATTTTTTCTTTAACACATGATTCCGAGAAATATTTGCAAAAGTTTAAAGTGTTATTGATAAGATTTGTGTTGACATTTAGATAATAGTTATGGTTGTTAGTAGCAATTTACTTAACGTAATTAATGTTTTGGTACAGATATTATGCGGTATTTGACTAAATTTAAATTTTAGTTCCTCATCTAGATTACAAGAAAATATTAGACACATATTTTTTCTTTTTTCACGTAATCAAAAAATAACGGTGATACATCGGGTCAAAATGTCGCATGACGTCACTAGCCAGTACAGTTTATACTAGCTAATGACGTTACAGGCCCCCTCACCTCAACTTTAATGCGCTTAATCTAAGCAGTTTTCCATCCATTTGAAAAAGATTAAAATACGTGTAGAATATTTTCTTATTTTACTGTTAAAGTACTTGCACGACACATGTCTGTTGTATACAAAGAGACTTAAAATACTATAGAGCGGGCATGTCAAAGAAATGTCATAGAAAAACTTTGATCCCATGTCTCAGTAACGCCATCTAGAATAATATATGAATATTGGAGCGGCAGCGGAGCGTACTACAAAAAACTCATAGACTTGTGTCCAGCAGGACACACTTTTTCGGACGAATATTTTGTTCGTGATGTCCGGTCTATAGGTATTGAATGTCTTTGGTTGTATACCACTTCATCTTGAGGAACACTGGCTCCTAAAACACAGGCTTTTGGCCTAGTTTAGGAGGCATCAGTTCGCCCCTGTAATGTGACTCTATTGTACAACATTTATTTAATTCTTGTGTACTAATGTATGTTTCTCGGTGTACAAATAAACAATTATTTATTTATTTATTTCTTGTAATCTAGATGAGGGCCTAAAAACTAAAATTTTGTCAAATATCCCATTAATAGATAAGTTTACTTCACAATTAATGTGAATAGTGATGATAGGACAAGAGCTTTATTTTTATTCGTGACTTTACTTACATATTATACTAGTGGTCGTGGGTTCTATTCCCACCCAAGAAAAATGTTTGTGTGATGAGCACGATAATGTTTTTATGGGTGTAATTTATCTTTTGTCGGCATATCCTAAAGGTTGACTCAACCTCTGTACATGTGTGCTTAAACCATCAAATAAATAAATAGGCATAATATTTACACAAAGCGACTGCGTATCTGACCTTTACAACCTAAACTGGGTAATAAGATAGTTAACACACCTGATTGATCCATCTTTTCACTTCGACGATTCCCATCAGGTTAATCAGAGAGACTTTGTGGTTTAACTAGTCTATACTCCATCCGATTAGGTAGTTAACAAAAGGTAAACAATTTTGACATGTATTTTTAGTTAATAACACAGTTTAAAAATAAAATGCAGCTGAAAACAAATTTAGATACAACAAAAACGATTACATGATCAATTAAACAATTTGTTTAAACAGTAGTTGTATTTAATTAATAAGCGTTTATGTAAAAAGACTTGTCAAGATTGTTTACCTTTAGTTAACTACCTACTCGGATGGAGTATAGCTAGTGTAAATAAACGAATTGCATGCGCAATGCGCATACCGATGCAGGTTCCAGCTATCTGATGATATCGAATTTTGTTGCCACGTCCACTCAACGTTCAAAGTCAAAGTCAAATTATTTATTTCAATTAGGCCTGATAACAGGCACTTTTAAACGTTATACTTATAAATAAAATAAATTAATATGATTCTAGTTGCACATTCCAAAAGATAGTTTCATATGGAGAAGAATGCGCAAGAAACTCCATAGATACTTACTCTTTTAAAATAGATTTTACAATATTTGTTTACATAATCAGATTATATGTGAGGACGATATACCTACCATGAGAAAAAAAAACTACTATCCTGAGGTAGGTACAAGGTAATATAAAAAAGCAACGCAGCTGGTAATTGTATGAGTGTAGGTATTTAAAGATACATGGTGCTCGTTCATAATATTACATTATCTTGGAATAACATGAGTAAAGTATAACGTTCAGTTCAAACTCAAACTCAAACTCAAACTCAAACTCAAACTCAAAATGTTTATTGCATTCATGTGTTTGTTGTAACATTTAATTATATAAGTTCCAACATGAAACCCGGTTGGGGCACGGCAACATAGTACATAAATTGGACAAAAACTTACATTAGGTGCTATTTAATATTAACATGATGTAATATTACATTTTATTATTTGCGTGTATTATTTATTATGTTTTATCAATTTGTTTTTTGTGTTGTGTTTTTTTTTCCGTTATGTGTAAGTGTAGGTTCTCTTCACTTCACCTTCATTCAAACAGGGAGATTTTCACAGAATTGTTTTTTTATTTGCTGTTGTTGATTTGCTATTTTGTCTATGAGTTGTTTCGTATGTTCTAGTGAACCTTAAAACTACCCAATAAAAGCTTATCCAGTCTATACTAAAATATACCTACCTACAGGATGTTTTTTGAAATCATGTGCAAAATGATTTCAAATTTGCAATGCTTTGCAAGGCTGTGAAGATATTCGGTATATTTAGGCATTTTCCAGTTTTTTACCAGTGGGAAATGTCTAAAGAGAATGTCGTAAGAAAAATTTATTTAACCACAGTCAGTGAGACAGTAGGTAGTATCTTCTGCCGAAGATGTGACACTATCTTGTCGCAAAAATCTACTATCTGAGAGCAAACGTACAGTATTACATAGTATTTTGTTTTATCTACTTAAGATAAAACAAAATGTATACTCACTTACTTGTAATAGTTAGTTATCTATTATCTGTTTTATATTCATGGCACTTATACTATCTCAAGAAGCATTTTATTTAAACTACCGATAGCATAATATCAAAAATTTTAACTTGTACATAGTCATACTCGTATAAAAGTTTTATAAAAAATAATCATCAATTGAATATCTGTTTTTCAATTAAATAATTTCTATTTTGCAGATACAAAAATAGTAAATCACATTTCGCTAACAAACAAACCAAGGGGAGGGAAGAGTGATGTCAAATTAGACTGAGAGAGGAATACCTAAGAAGAAACGTCAGAAAAAATGACAGACAAAAGCAAATACAAGGCAGAAGGAGATGCGGAGAGCGCAGAGAAATTGAATCCAACCACTGAGCATAGTTTTGAAGATGCCTTCGAACAAACAGGTAATAAAATTTAACTGCATCTATATTTAAGTAACGTAGATGCTGAAGATGATGACATGTGATGATGCAAGTAAGTAAGAAAGAAAGAAACACATTTATTTGACATCAGTCATGAGATGTGATGATGATGTGTGATGGTGTGTGTATGATGTGTGTGATGATGTTATTACGTAGCCAGCTATTATTATATTAGCTTGTGCAGGGTTAGTCGACACTCATTACCAGTTTATTCGCAGAAATCTGTCAGACAAAAGATCGTCTCTCGGATTTGTGTGTTTAAATTATGTCTTAGGCTAAGTTCGAATGAACGCGCGGCGACGCGCGGTTGTTCGGCGCGCGGTTTAAGATTGTAACAAATCAGTGTTGTTGTGTACATGACCGCGCGTCACCGCGCGTGCCCGCGCGCACTCGCGGCATGCACCGCGCGCCGAGCCAACCGCGCGTCGCCGCGCGTTCATCTGAACTTAGCCTTACTTTCTGGTACGAGATCTGTTGAAGAAATATATACCCTCGTGTGTTATTATTTTTGAAACTTTTTGTAAACAATGTTTTCTTGAATAAATTATTATTATTATTATTCACTAGTAATAAGAAATAAAAGATAGATAATATTTTATATTTCCCTACTTCGCCGACTCGTCAATTTTGCTTTGACAATTTGTCAATTAGTGACTTTTGAATGTAAGTACAGTTCATGATTCTGAAACCTTCTGATGGTTTTAATTTTTCGTCGGCTTAGCCAAAATTTAATGTTTACTCTGATTTTTTCTTACAACACTATTTGGAATGAGCTGACAAAAAATTCAATACAATACAGGTCAACGTTCCTTCCACCTTGCTTACCTACACGACCTTTATAACATTGCATGCACCCATTAGCACAATGTTTTTCGTACGTTACATTTCGCGCTCTAGTAAGCATCAATAATTCATGCAAAAATAAAACAAGATTACTTAATTTGTACATACATAATGCGTGGACTGTTTTGTGGTTCGTCCTTTCACTTACACCTTGCGTATATATACAATATTATTTTCAGTATACATATAAGCCAGCTAAACAGTGTCAATTGTTGTTTTACCTACTAACCCTTTTTACTGGTGTATGTAGTATCTAGTGTACCTACTCGTCATTATAAAAAACAATGGAATGGGAATGCACCCTGAAATTGCGAAAAATATCAGTTGTTCTATAAATCTTATAGAGTTACGTGTATTTAAATAAATTTATAAAACAGCTGATTTTTCCTGGGTTCAGACCAGAAAGGTCTTTAATTGAGGTAATTATGAGCAACAACAAAAAATACAAACATAAAAACACACAACCACAAACAAATAAACACACAACAACAAAAAAACAAAAGATTACACATTAACATTTTTTTCTGTCTTCTTTGTACTTTTGCCTTAATTAATAATAATGTAGTAGCCAATGAAGTTAAACTTGTTTCTTTTAAGTAATATAGTCCATCTTTCAACTCCTCAGGCCATGGCAGACTGAACCACCTGGTACTGTTCACCAGCGGCCTTATCATGCTGAACGTGTCTATGGAGTCAGTAGGCATGAGCTACGCCATCACAGCAGCAGAGTGTGAGCTCAAGCTGACCAGCAAAGACAAAGGGCTGGTGAATGCAGCCGCTTTTATTGGTGAGATTTTTTTTTAGTCCTTTTTCATTTCATCTGTAAGTTGGCCTACTGATTAGTAGTGGCCCTGACTGTTATGCCGGAGATCGTGGGTTGGATCTCCACCCAATACAAAGGTTTGTGTGATGAGCATTGATAATGATAATGATTTGTTCTGTGTCTGGGTGTTAAATATATATGTGTGTCAGTTGTCAATTTTCCTTCTTACCTACATTTTCACGTGGCACTTTTTACTGAATATTAGCACTGCAGATTGGCTATCGATTATGTTAAGAAATGGTATAAGCGCCAGTTGGGTAAAGGCTTTCCCAACTGGCGCTGATACCATTTCATCGTCAGCTGACGATGACATTTACTTCTATCTGGTTAAACTTATTTTAATACGTGAAGCGAAAACTTGGGATACCTTTTTGAGAATAATGCACGCATGGAGTGTAAGTTTTGGCAAAGTTAAATTTTGCTCGGAGAAGGACTACTGCAGACAGTTCAAACGGTCGAGTTTTGACCTCTTGCATTAGTAAACTGGTTTTGGTACTAAGCTGAATTAATACTCATAATTGATTAGAAAATTATTAATGACGATACGTTATGTGATAGATCGACATATGTTAATACAGAGACAGCTAAGCTGACGCAAATACATTATTGTTCAAAATAATTTATATTTTTATCGTTCTTCACACTTCTATAAGTAATATCTACTCAATATAATTACTGCCTGTTATAAGATTCCAACGAGTTGCGATGGGACTTGCAGCACCATTTTTTTGGATAAGGGGAAATTGTCATGAACATTATCCGAATGAAAATCGAACTTGAACCGATCACCGCAAATCGCAATGAAATGCGACCTTTTAGAACTGACCCTGAGAACTGAGATGGATGTAGGTATAGCAACTGAGGGTCAGTTGAGGAAAATCCGAAATTCGCATCAGGTAGACTGTGTGATTATGTCAAACTGAGACTCCTACTGACTAAAACCCCACGGCTTCTTTTACTATCTTGAGTCGTTTCAACGGTGTTCCCATCATATTTTGGCTAATTCCATTAGAATGTAGATGATGATGTTGACTCAATTCCTTCTCTCTTCCTGGGTTCCTTACGAACATTAAAATCCACCTCCAGCAACAACCCAAATCAGAACAATTTGGTAGATGTTTGTATACGGATTACGGACCTTTTATAATGATTCTACTTTTATCCCAACCAGGTATAATTAGCACATCCTTCCTATGGGGATACCTGGGTGACCGGATAGGTCGCCGCGCGGTGATGTTACCCGCCATCTTCCTGTCTGCAGTCTTTTCTGTCGCATCTTCATTCTCAACCAACGTGTGGATGCTGCTGGTCTTCAGGTTTTTCACTGGATGCTTGTAAGTTATCACAGGATGCTCAAGAAACATTGGTGCACAACCTAAAACCATGCCAACCATTTTCATTCTAAACGCGATTCTCAACCTACTCCCTAACATTTATTCTTTTCTAACCCGTAAAATAATGCTAATAATGTAAAGTTTTATTTAAAGCATAGTGATTTATGCTCGTATCTGATCTACCTTTCCAGATATATGAGAATAGGTCACCCTAGAAACTAGTAGGGTAAGTCGACAAAAGCATAGAAAAAGTAGAAACATTTCTGCTGATTATAGGAAGAATATGATATGATGCTTGATATCCTTTCAATCGTGTCAATTATAGACACAATAGAAAGGCAATGACAGCGCGAACACCGGCGTCCGCTTGGGGTTTAAAGAAATGTTGTAGACTATACAGGGTGTAAAAAGACCCTTGACGTAAACGAAAACTACATATTCTACCCATCACTGGGATAGTTTTCTTCTTCTAGAACATAACTAGGAATTCACTGGTTTTGGGGATATTGAAGGTCAAAGTGCAATATTATTTTTAGTTTTTTTTTTCAAAATTGTATTCCAAGTACCTTTCATTATTTTGTAAACTTTCTTCCGAACAAACATTATCAAAATTATCGATTTTTCAAAACAAATTACGCATTCGAAGTTACAAAAATGCAATGGATACTAAACAAGCGGGCCGGTCGGGTCAACGACCAAGCGCGAGTGGCCATACGCTCAGCTGATCGGAAATTGCGTTACGTTGCCGCGCTATGCAATGCGCGCAATAAAAAGCATCTCTTTTTTAAAGATGAAAAACAAAGTATTTTCCCAACATTATTTTTTGGTTAAAGTTACTTAATAATATGCACAGAAGGTGCGGTTATCGGCTATGTGATCGGACTTTTTACATCCTGTATATTGTCGACTGAAGGATCTACACATTTCATCTCTTCATTCTTGACATTGTCGTGCTCAAGTGTGGAAGTGTAAGTTGAATGGGCTAAATGACAAAATTTTAGTTTTAGTCACTCATCTAGATTACCTACAAGAAAATATTCGACACATATTTTTTTCTTTTTCAAATTGATGGAAAACTGCTTAGATTAAGCGCATTAAAGTTGAGGAGTGGGGCCTTGTAACGGCATTAGCTAGCATAAACTGTACTGGCTAGTGACGTCATGCGACATTTTAACTCGATGTATCGCCGTTATTTTTTGATTACGTGAAAAAAGAAAAATATACATGTAAATTTTGTCAAATAGCCCACTGGGTCACTAACACAATAAGGTTTAACGTCCGAACCGTAATAATCCATTATCATTTATTCATTGCAGTAATAAAGATAAGCATACAATAAAACTTTTTATTAATATTAACTGTAATAAATTCAAAGATTATAGGCATTCTTAATAATTAAACGATCGACGACAATATACCTACACCACTTAACCAGGTAACATAAATGCTTATAGTGTTCTAAGGCGATTATCACACTGCCACGCATCACGCTGCTTGTTGCGTGTCTCTGAAATGAATGAACGCGCGTGGATGCATTTTCTGTGTGTTGGACTGTGCGTGTTTTCTTTACAAACGGAGATACTTACAAGCAACGTTAAAAACACGCATTCACGCGCTACGCTGCGTGGTGCGTGGCAGTGTGTCAATCGCCTTAATGTCTTGAGTTCGATGGCATATAATATATGCGAACCTCTTTTGACTTCCACGAACCGAAAATAGAATAAATTAATAAGCAAAAGAATTGAACATGTGATGCAAAAGAATGAGCATTATGTACCTATACCTTTTGGAACGGGCCAATAGAGTCATTTTCTTTTTGGGTGACATGACAGGTAACAATATTTCTTCCCATTCACTAATAAGTAACAATTTTACAAGTCTTAAGCTTAGGAGGAAACACAACTTATCACATATTGGTACTTGCCCAGATTTGAACCACAACCTCGTGCATGAGAGGTAGGCACCTTAAACTCTGGGTCATCATCATCAGCCATTGTATCAGCCGTTCTATAATAAGAAACGCACTTTGATATTTCATTTACACCAGCTTTCGTTGAATCTTTATCATGATAAACCAAAGTGCATCTCCTTTACTTCCAGGATATCAGCATCCAGTGCCACGGTCTACGCGTACCTGGGTGAGATGCACGCCAACTCTAAGCGGGCAGCAGCCATCGCGTGGAGTTCTGCCTTCATTTCCTTCTCATTTATTATATTACCAGGTTTGTTCCTACTGCTTATTCCTACGTCACTCTTCTCTTAAGATTCTCTTACAAGTTCCTTTTTCGTGTCATCATCATCATCATCTGTCTAGCCTGTTCCCAACTGTGTTGGGGTCGGCTTCCAGTTAAATCTAATAGAGAGAGAGCAGAAAGAGCAGCGGTGGCCCAGTGGTGGCGGCCCCGACTTACAAACAGTAAGTCGTGGGTTCGAACCCAGGCAGGCGCATTACTTTGTGTAATTTATTTCATCACCACTGCTCTCAAAAACGGTGAAGGAAAACATCGTGAGGAAACCGGCATGTCTAGAACCAAAAAGTTCGAAGACATGTGACATCTACCAATTCGCACTGGGCCCGCGTGGTAGATTATAGCCCATACGCAAAATACGCGCTTTGACGTGGAGTTGCGGATACCAGCCCGGTATCTTTAATCTTTATACACCAGCTTCTTTTTCATTTCGTGTCATCAAAAAAATAAGAATATTAATTTTGAATTGAATGTTACAAAACATTGAGGATGATATTCTTGTAAGTAAGTTGTTTATTTATTAGCCAGTTAATTTCTAATAGTTTGTGCATTATAATTTCAGCGGAGACTATTTTCTCGTTTCGTACTTTAAAGAGGGTGTTTTAGTAGTCGGGTTTTAGTTTTTATTAAACTTTTTTTTTTAACCTGTCGCTTGCTGAGCGCTTATAACCTATCAACACCTGTATAGTATTATTGTCATCAAGTAAATAATAAATAATTTTAGAAACAAATTAGAAATCGGGTACCTTTGCACTGAGGCAAACACATACATTAAAACAAATGATGTAATTAGCATACTACTTATCTAATTTATAATTACTACAGAGTTAACTTGAACTTAAGTATAGCTATCTATCAGTCACTGAACGACCTATTTACTATAATTTACTATCTAGTGGAGTACAATTAAAGAGTAATTTATTATTTAATATTCTTCTAATACTTATTTTAATTCTAACTGCTACAAAAATGCGATAAGACCAAAGCCGTTCTAGACTGCATGTACGTACATAAAATAAATAAATAAAAAAAATAAAAGAATAAATAAAATCATGTTATTTCCGACAACTGTGGGATCCATAAAATTGTTAGTAACAGGTATACACTTAAAAACTATGGTTATCAACTTAACTACAGACGTATTAATAAGAAGACCGCCCTTGCCCAAGATCCTTGTTCTGGTTGATACCAGAACAAAGAACTGGAAGTAGGTTATAAGTCTTCTCACAAACTGCCTTATAAATATAGAGGAAGTATCGGCCGCCACAGCCTTCAGGATGCTATTGTGACTGCCTCTTATTCTTCTCAGGAGCGAGGCCGTTTTCTTGCGGATGATGGCATGAAACCCATCAGTGTGGGATACCGCGAACATTCCTGAGGTACTACAAAAACGAGGCAATTGCAATAGCATCCTAAAACATTATTTTATTGAACGCGTAGGACATCCAGCGATCTCTTCGAGTACATAAACACACGCATTTTTTTCATGAGAAGTAAATAAGTATGCAGAAACATCTGAACGTCACAGGAATTTTCTACCAGCATTGATTTGCTGCATTTATTTATTCTATTATACATGATTTAAACACCAATTTTGCATTATTTCCAGGTCTAGCCTGGCTGATAATTCCAGGAAAGTGGTCCTTCACTTTCGCGTACATAGAAATAGTACCATGGCGGGCCTTCGTCTGGCTGTGGTGTGCCCCAGGGTTAGCAGCGGCAGCCATCCTCCTGTTCCTGCCAGAGAGCCCGCGGTACCTTCTGGCTGCTAAGGGTCCGGAGGCAGCCCTACCTGTATTGGCTATGATGTATGCCTGGAACAATGGGAGGAGCGCTGAAGACTTTCCTGTAAGTATCATCAAGAGGCGCTTTGTGTCTCATAACTATAATAACAGACCCACAAATATTGATCGAAGCATAAGCTAACCTTGCCAAGGTTAGTCTATGGATAGGCTAATCATCAATAAACGCGTCTGTATCGATTCAAACGCGTATTTAAATTTATACAGGTGTGCAAAGCTAAACAGGCTGCAGTCTGTCTTGTAAAAAACCTGGTGTGCACAGGCTCTAAAATGGAGCCTTTTGACGCAGTTAACTTCACAGCGCGTTTGAACCGATACACACGCACGTTTGCATTGCGTCTATATCGCAACACGCGCGATTGCATCGCGTCTGTAGCGCAACACACGCGCTTCTGTATCGATTCTAAAGCGTATTTGAATATATACAGGTGTGCAAAGGTCTACAGGCTGCGTCTGACTTGTGTGCGTACCGCGTCTGTATCGCTACAAACGCGCATCAATGGCGCACTTATAAAACGTGGTGTGCACGTGCACAGGCCTTAAGATTGCTCCGGTAACCAGTTTTACCACAGCGTATCGTATGGTTTTACCTAGAAGGTAATTGGTTTGTGGAAGTCAGAAAGATAGTCTCTTTATGTAAGTTTATACTGATTTTGAAACACTAAAGTCAAAGTTTTTATTAGTGCGATTTTTGGTGAAATAACAGGCATTACATATAATTTTCAGTAGCCCAAATATTTGCTCTTTAGGGTACACACAATAAGTATTAGTTCATTTATAAAATTAAGAATAAATTTAATCATTAACATGCAATTATATTCCCAGTAGATTTTTGTTGAATCGTTTCCCTGAAACTCACAGGGGTTTATGATTATATGGTGGTAGCCACTGTTGCTTCTAGCTTTCAAGAGTAGTTTGAGAACTTTAATTTAACGATATCCTGTTAGACAAGAAGTTGACCCTAACCTTACTGGTAACAGACGAGGCGGAAGATAGATAATATGTTCATTGAAAAAGGCAGTTAAGTAGGTATTAACACAACATCACGCTAAGCAAACAGTAGAGCAATCGATTAGACTCATTAGAGATTATCAACTAATTAACGATCGATTATCATTAACCTAGTTTAAAGTCAGGGCACTTAACCACTCATTAGTAATAATCATCAGTAGTTTCATACATCATTGGTTCTGGTGGAAACTAGATGGAAATGAATGGCGCATACCGCAGTATATATATATATGTATATCAAACATAATAATATGTACAGTCAGCCTCATAAGTCGATATACATATCCATATTTCCGAAACTCATGAACACCTTAGCTTACACAAATTGCTAAACAAGACTAGTGAATTTTTTAGCAATTTGTGTAAGCTAAGGTGTTCATAAGTTTAGGAAATATGGATATGTATATCGACTTATGAGGCTGACTGTACCATGTAGTCATGCTGAGTTGACCCAGCGTAAAATAAATGTTGAACTACTGTTTAAATGATAGAAAGAAAAACATTAATTCCGGCACACAAAACTATAGTTCGTTCTCGTTAAGAATGCAGTAAAAATGCAGTGCAACTGCAAGATAAAGGTGTGTTAAATTTAAACAAATTATATTTTAAAAGATTAAGTTTAATGAATTTATAAAAATGAATTTGAAAAGATTTGATTGGTTAGGGGCCGGGCTAGGCCGAAGGATAATGATTACTTTACTGCATTCTTAACGCGAACGTACTATAGTGAAAATGAAGCTACTACCAACTGGTCAAGTGCTACCTGTGGTCTGGTCGCACATAAAGGGTTTTGCATTCACCATACATGACTATTCTGAGAAGTTTCAAATTCTCGTAAAAAAAATTACTGTTGCATACAAACGTTTCAACAGCTAATTCTTTCCTTGAGACTTCCGAGTTGGTTCCATAGAAAAATTGATTTATATTCATCGAGAACAGCCTGTGAAAATTTGGCTGGTGATACAAAAAATACCCTGTAATTAAAGATTCTTAAAATTGAGCATGTCTGAGAGATAGATATTCCTCTGACTTTAAATTTTCAGGTGCAGAAGCTGATAACAGGCAGTGAAGAGATCAAGACTGGTGGTTTCGCAGGCGCCGTCAAGAATGTGGGTCTAATGTTCAAAGTGCCACTCCTACGCTGTGTGTTCATATCACACATATCGATGTTCGCAGTATTCATGGTGTAAGTAATGAATGAAAATTTTAAGCACTGGTTTCTAACCTACGTCATCATTAGGACTGCGGTTTAGTCCACGTTCATTCAAGGATTTTTAAATTATTTGCACGGACCCTTAAATAATACCAATTTGTAACTGTCCCACTGCGGAACAAGTCACATTGATGCTTGTCTTGATTTGAACCATAACCTCGTGAGAGGTAGGCGCCTTAACCTCTGGGCTATCACCGCGATCATGGACCCGTGTTTTTCTGAAATATAAGTAATTAACAAGTTAGTCCTTATATCATCAGCTATCTGGCAATGAAGTACCATCTAAATCAGTCAGCAAGATTCTGCAAGTAAGGAGTATTTTAATGGTTGGCAGGAGCGGGAAATCTTCATGGACGCCCTAACTGACCCACTGATTCGAGTCGATTTGGGCAGTGCTGGCTCAGTGGCTAAAACCTACTCCTACCTTTGTTAGTAGTATGCTCTGACGTTAGAGCCCTTTTATTCCATTTTAAAATTTCGTTTCTTATAAATTTGTGTTTACAAGCAAGGAGTTAAATACCTAAATACAAGATTTTTGAAATCATGGGAAAAAAATCAGCTGTTGGATACTTTCAGGTCGAGCTGCTTTTTTCGCGATTTCCGAATTGGTACCATAATAAAAGTTGTTTATATAATACATGGGTAGAACAGCGTGTGAAATGTTTGCCCATGATTTCAAAACCTGTATATGTCTATGAGTTTCCAATTCATAGAATCAGAATCAAAATGCTTTTTTTTACAACAAAGCTTATTGTGTTTCAGGTCGAGTGGTCTCTACGTTTGGGTTCCAGATATACTGAACAGTATTTTAAGAAGCAATTCTAATCAAAGTATCACGATATGTCAGATCATACGTGATAAATTCGTTAATACAAGCGTAAGTGCCAAATTATCTTTTTTATCATTAGAATACCTATCTACTTACTGCTTAACTTGAATCGTCGTTGTCTGTCTGTTTAAAACAGACGTGTTGCTGGGGAGTTTGTTCTGCCACTTTTTCCACTTAGCAAAAACAATTGCAAAAGGTGAAGGACGGATTTTTTGAGGGACTGTCTTTAGTAATTCTGACGTTCAAAGAATGCTGAAATTTGTCCTGATTTAGATTTTTGAGAAACTTTTAGTGTGGGGCTACATTTTGTTATACAACTAGCACTACGCTCGCGTCTTTGTCTGCGTTTATTTCGTGCTTTAACAACCCTTTCACGCCCTCTTAGTTTTGCATGCTAAAACCAATTAGGGAAATAAAATACCAATTAAAAATAAAATATAGCTTTTGACACTCGCAAATAATGTGGCTTTCCAATGTTGTAACAATTTACAAAATCGGTTCAGCAGATCCATAGATTACCCCCTTTTTTAAGGGAGTATCAGACTCATACTGTATAAAATCCATCCTAATGCCTTTTGCGTTCCAGGGCCGCGGTGGCTTTTCCGAACAAATTTGACCACAAATTGAGAACAAAATTGACCCCGGCAGGCACGGGCCCTTGCGAGAGATCACCCCCTGCAATCTCGTCTCTTTGCAATATTAGTGTATTATAGACTAGCTGGTGCTCGCGGCTTTGTCTGCGCAGTATTAGTACTTCAAAGTAGTTTATTTTCTTGCCAATGTGTTATTTTTTTTTATTATAATTGATAGGCACGCGTTTGACCACTATCTCACCTGATGGAAAGCGACGATGTGGTCGACGATGAAGCACGCTTGCCTAGAAGCAACCTGTTCACTCTTGACTTGAAGACCCCTAAGTTGTAGCTATCAGGAAACACCGACTCTGGCAGGGAATTCCACTCTTTAGCTGTTTGCACAATGAATGTGTTTCCATAGCGTTTAGTACCTATGGTTGGGATATCTACCATGTACCGGTGGCGCAGTGCCGTACGTCTGGTGGTTCGATGATGAAAAGGGCTTGGTGGAATTAAATCCTGCAATTCCGATGCATGTTATTCTGATCTATGTGATGAGAACCGCCTCAGACTTTAAGCGTCCTGATACCTACATACATCTTTATAAGTCACTAATAAGGTCACAACTTGAATACGCCGTATTAATATGGAATCCCCTATACAAAAGATACGTAGATAGCTTGGAAAATGTTCAGCGCAAATTTATTAAAGCGGTGCGTTACCGTTGCCGGCATAGTTTGAGCCCTAGTGGCTCCTGTAGGGATGTTAAGTTGATGGACTTGAAGTCTAGACGCCTGTTACTTGAGATGATGTTTCTATATGACATATGTAGCAGCAGATATGACTGCTCAGATTTGGTAAATAAATTAAGTTATGTTGTACCTAGAACTGTTATGGGACGCGGGGTGCGCGCACGTCCACTATTCGCCATCCCATCTTGCCGCACTAATGCTGGAGTTCGCGCACCTCTACGTCGTATAGCAGATAATTATAACACAAATTTCTCGGATATTGATCTATTTACATTATCATCCAACAAATTTCGAAATACTGTAATCCAAAAATTAACAAACTAAAACTATATAACTGTAACCTAAGCATAATGTAAAAAAAAATAAAACAAAATATCAATCACTCGCATGCCTACTTAGTTCTTATATAAAAAAATGGAATAGGTAACATGTGGATAACGTTGTGAGTTACACATACACTATATACTTTATATACTAAGGACTATTAATTAAGAAACCTTTGTGTAACTGTTTGTTTTCCCAAAGAAAATAAAATAAAATAAAAAAAATAAAAATAAGCTATATTTTTGGAAAGTTTCATTAGAATCCATTCAGAAGTTCTTGCGTGAAATAGTAACAAACATTCGTGCAAACTTTTGCATTTATAACAATAGTAGGATAGTAGGATTATAATATTAGTAGGATATAGATTAAAAATTGAATGCTAACCAATTACCTGTTCCAGATGCTGTCTTCTGATCAAGCAGTGTGCCAGTCTGAGGTCTCAGTGGCCGTGTTCCCCATATCAATGTCTATGGGAGCAGTGTTCGCGCTCACGTACTTAGCTATTGGTTTCCTCATCAACAAAGTTGGCAAGAAAACGTTATACAGTAAGTTTTAGTAACTCTCAGCCGACTTTTCAATCGTATAATAGTTTTACTCTAAGAAAATAACATGGAGGTTTGACAGCCTTTGTATAGGTGGATAACAAAGAGATGTCTTTGGTGGATAAATTGTGTCAAACTGCCATATTTATTCTTTAGATAACAGTTTGGTGTCCCTCTTCCACAAATGCCATAAAGAAGAGTTGAAGTTGAAGTTAGATAACAGTTATCTGCGTATTGAAAAATGAGCTCTTAATTAACGTGCGTTGCTGAAATGAAGATTGAACACCGACTGAAGGCTAAGCTACCGATTAGCGAAAGCTACAGATTGGATCGGTGCTAAGATGGATGGCTATCCATTACTCACCTTAATCTTCTGTGTCTAAAAAAGCATGTTTTGCTATTAGAACAGGTACCTATAGGTAGTTAGAAGCCCAAAAGTCTGATATACAGTTACACGTAAATACAAACAAACAAATAACTAAACACACTGAACGCACCTTTAGCATGAAAACCGTTTTAGCCGTTCTCGATTTATAAGTTTTTTACAAAACACAAAAACATACGTTTTAAATTATAATTATTATCATTCATTACTTCATTAATTCACGGTAAGTGGATCGTGGAGGTCAGATCCTAAACTATTGGCAATCAGCTGCATTCGGTTTACATTGAAAGCTGATTTTAACATAGTTGAGTTTTACATGAAGTGACTACTTACCTAGCTGACATCAACAACTCGATGACTGAGAAAGCTCGACATTGTAGACTCGTGTCTACTAAAGAACCGACACATTTCATCTCTTCTGTCTTGACATTGTCATGCTCAAGACGGAAGAAATGTTTCTATAATCTGTAACTGATTCTTCCGTGGACAAAAGCTGTTTCTTCGGTACATGTGCTGGATTGCCATTGGTTAGAACTGAAATTGTAACTACGACTGTTAGTCAACCGATAAAATACCTTACCATTCACAACATAAGCACCATTTCTCTTTAACCCACCCTAGATCTGATTTAAATTGAACGTATTTTTCCAGGTGGTATAATGTTTATCTGTGGCATCGCGACAGTGGGAGCTGCCTTCGTACCCGAGGGTATTGCAGCGACAGTGCTGCTCATCATCTCCTTGTGTTCGGGCTGTGCTGCCTCGATTCTGGCGGCTATAGCAGTTGATGTGTTCCCTACACAGCTGAGGTTAGTAATCATTTATTTGTATAAACTTGATGTACAAATAAAAGCAACTACTTATACAGAAGCCAGTCTGATGCATTTTCTAACAGGTGATGTTTTTTCACCAAAGACATTCAATACCTATAGACCGGACATCACGAACAAAATTTTCGTCCGAAAAAGTGTGTCCTGCTGGATACAAGTCTATGAGTTTTTTGTAGTACGCTCCGCTGCCGTTCCAATATTCATATATTATTCTAGATGGCGTTACTGAGACATGGGATCAAGTTTTTCTATGACATTTCCTTGACATGCCCGCTCTATAGTATTTTAAATCTCTTTGTTTTTCACCGAAGATGATGCAGAGATAGAACATGGTTAACAAATAAAATAAAATATAAGAAAAAGTTGTGATAATAATATGGAAGGAAAAAACAAAGTCAAGAGTGATACTAACGTTGTAGGAGAAAAAATAATTTGACAAATCAACGCAGACAATATTTAAATTTTTAGGCATTGTCATCCAAACCAAACGTTTATGTAAAATTTTATCTCATTTGGTTGGGTCTAACCGTTTAAAATTAAGTTTTAGGGATTCATTCACCGACTTACATCGCAAGTTAAATAAAACTTTTAAAAATATGCTTGCAAAATAGTGATAAGAAGAGTTAAACCAGAAAATAAAAGAAATAGCAAAAAGCCAACGTCACGCGGTGTTCCCAGGCGGTCACCCATCCAAGTACTGACCGCGCCCGATGTTGCTTAACTTCGGTGATCGGACGAGAACCGGTGTATTCAACGTTAAATTGTTAATCGGTATAAACTAATGAAGTAGTGACGTCATTTTGCGTATGATGGTGTTATTTTTTTTAAACTTTTTTATTTACGCCGTAAATCCTATTATTGAATCAAGCGAATGTAGATCTTATTACTGAAGCCAAAAATATTATTGTTGCAGGGCTATGGCGATGTGCGTGATGTACATGGTGGGCCGAACTGGCGCAGCTGTCGGGTCCAACTTCCTGGGCGCCACGTTGGACCTGCACTGCCATGAGGCATTTACTGTGTTTGGAGTTTTTACTGCAGGTAAAAAAACACACGCCTGTTATACCTATTATTTGTATAATATATGTCGGCGTCAGCGATGGCTGAGCGGTATGGGCCGACATTAGGGGTTTCGTGGTACCAGGTAGGTACATAACGTTGAATAATAATCTTCATTGCAGTAATAACCTCGCTTTGTTAAAAGCAATCACATAACACAACTCAGATAGGTAAACAGACAGTTTCGCACTGGACTAGTGTCTTCGTTGGTGTCTCAAATCCAACTGAGCTCTGTCTAGCTTCCACTTCCCAATACGACTCCATCCACGTGACATCGCTCGCGCCAGTTGCAAAAGATAGCTGACGTCACGGCGTTTACCACAGACTCTGTACTAATGTAATCAACTTCACAACTTCTTATTTCTGAATATCGTTCGCCACGACATATATATATATTTTTTATTTTATTATTTTTATGATATCTTCCGACATTCGAAAAGGTATTTTTTTTGTTTTTGCCTTAATATTACCGCTATTTATAAGGTGATACTTTTGGTATGCGGCGACACGGCACAACACAATATTGCATTATTTCTTTTGTATGTGTCACTTACTAAAAGATACTAGGCACTTACTTAGATGTTTACTGATACTGCTAACCTGCATGATCCCACTGCTCGGCCACGGCCTCTTCTCCCCTAGACTTCCAGTTCTTTCGATCCAGGGATAATAAGTGGGTTGGTCGTTGAATTTGTCCAGGTCATCCCGCCATCTTCTTCTTGTTCTGCCGCGACGCCTTCTAGCTGTGTCAGGGCTTCGCATGATGGTTATTTTGGCCCACAGTTTATTAGCCATGCGGCAGACGTAGCCAGCCCAGTCCCACTTAAGTTTGGCGGCAATTCGAGCAACGTCAGTAATCTGTGTTCTGGGGCGCAGTGTGGTGTCGCGAATGTGGTCTGTTAATTTGACGCCAAGAATACTGCCCTCCAGTGGCGAGGGTTCAATTTTCTTAAGAGGGAAGCCGAAATATAAAAAAAATGGTATTCTGATGTCTCTCATAAAGTCATCAATCTACTTACAACCTGTATGCTTTTGGTGTACTTAAATTTTGTACTTACCTATAGTATATTTGGCAGTGCTAGGGTCTAGCTGCCATCATTAAATAGCGGTATAGTTGCTCTTCCGAACCTCCAAAGAGAATGCCATAGGAATCGAGTTGTATGGACACTGACAAACCCTGAGTTTAGAGAATGCCATAGGAATCGAGTTGTATGGACACTGACAAACCCTGAGTTTAGAGAATGCCATAGGAATCGAGTTGTATGGACACTGACAAACCCTGAGTTTAGAGAATGCCATAGGAATCGAGTTGTATGGACACTGACAAACCCTGAGTTTAGAGAATGCCATAGGAATCGAGTTGTATGGACACTGACAAACCCTGAGTTTAGAGAATGCCATAGGAATCGAGTTGTATGGACACTGACAAACCCTGAGTTTAGAGAATGCCATAGGAATCGAGTTGTATGGACACTGACAAACCCTGAGTTTAGAGAATGCCATAGGAATCGAGTTGTATGGACACTGACAAACCCTGAGTTTAGAGAATGCCATAGGAATCGAGTTGTATGGACACTGACAAACCCTGAGTTTAGACCGTTGCCTGTTTGTCAAAGACCAAGTCTATGGTCAGAATGGGCAGAATGCACGTGTCCATAATTTTTCGCTTTAATGCCAATGGCATATTTCCTTTCCTTTGATGTTTAATCGAATATTATTATTAAGTATTATATCTCAGAGTAGAAGGAACGTCACACTTACTGATACGATGAGCTCTGAGTAAAATAAATTTTATTTTTTACGTTTTTTTCTAATGTTTTGTTTGCATAGTACTGTCACGAACCACAAAAAACATCACATTCATTTTTTTCTCCTAAATTTTGTCCATTTTATCATTAAAAATCCCATTAGTTCGGACAAAATTTACGATTTTATACAGTTTAAAGTTAACAGAACATACGGAAAAGCCAAAAAATTTGGTAAACGAAAAAAAATCACTATGTAGGTTCCGGAATTATGTGGGTAGAGAACTCAATATGAAGTCCGTATATCCGACGATGATACTTTAACGATGTATTATAATATCACACTCATATTATAAAGGCGAAAGTTTGTGAGTGTGTTTGTTTGTAACTGCTTAACGTCATAAACGGCTGGAGCGAGTTAAATAAAATTTTGTATGGAGTTAGCTGACACTTTGGATTAACACATAGGCCACATATCTCTGTATTCCTACGGAAACGGGACCTACGCGGGTGAACCGCGTGAAGTCTGCTAGTCTACCTACTAATAAACCCTTAGTAAAATAAGGATGGCGGAGTTAAAAAATATTCACTTGAAACATTTTTTATTGGTTTCAGGTTCAACTATTTTAATGGTCTTCTGGCCGAATCCTCAGAAAGTTCGAGAAGAATTGGAAGAAAAGGGCTTCACCTACTAAATTCTATGTGGTCATAGATATCCTACTCACAATTGTTCCAAAAAGAGACTGATAGAAAACAGTTTATGCATTTGTAATATTTTATGAGGCATTTAGATTATTTTAATAATGTATTTAATTAATTAATAAAAAAAAAATAGCAAGAGGTTTTTTTATTATTATACTAAAATTAAAAAAAGCGCCATCTATGCAAAGGTTACTAAACTAGGAAAACCAAACTTAAGCCACGTGCACTGTAGTGTTTCGTTGCATTAAGTAGTTGCTAAAAATACACAATAGATGTCGTAACCAGTAACGATGTACATAATTTATTGTAAAATATTAGTTTATTCAACGTAATGAATATTTAATTATATTATGTAAATTGGAAATCGCACATTTTTGCTGTTTCTAATAAAAAAGGACAGTTACATTTGTGATAGTTTGCGAAATCAACGTCTTTGATAATATTTGCGAATTTTTTCAGCTCAGCACTTTTTGAACGTCAAAATAACATTAAAACAGTCCCCCCAAATGCCCGCCATTCGCTACTTCCTAGTATTTTGCTGGCACAGTTTTATTATCAGTCAGTTAAGTTACTAGACCATTCTACAAGCAAATCGACTTTACAAGATTCCTATCAGTTGATCCATTTTTTCCGATCCACTACACAATTATAACCAGTAGGTATCAGACCATCAAAATCAAAGGGTGAAGTGACAAATGTAACACCATTATTTATCGATTTAGATAATGTTTATCCGTTAGTCGTTAATCACATACGGCGCCTGCGCAACCCGTTGACACGTTTTTGTCAACCCTTGTTATGGGTTAAAAAAAAAAGTTAAGTAGAGCATGGCTCTGATACATTCCTTCTTGGCGCCGCGACCTGCGAATTAAGGGCGGGTTGCATTATAGAAGGTACAGATTACAAGTTTAGGTATTTTTTTCTTTCATTCTCTATTCAGTAAAACCCAACTGTAATTAAAAGCAATTAATATTTATAAGTAAAAACAATAGTTGCCCGGCAAACTTTGTTCCGCCTTATAATCAATTTATTAGTGTCATTGAGAAAGAGTTTTGTTTGAATTTCATAAAATTCGGTGATGCAGTTTCAGAGGGGTTTTGTGACAAAGACGCTCGATCGCACGAGAATTTAAATATTAGAAGATGTCTTGTCAAGTACCTAGTATAACTTTATTGCAGGTAGTTATTCCAAGTTTTGAGATCTAAGTTTGAGCTTGAACTTCATCTTGTTTTTTAAATAAACGCAGAGTACACTCCAGGAGTAACGACAGAAGTAAAACCATAGCGTCAGGAAATTAAAAAATTGCAACCCATTGGTTAAAACGTAAATTTACTTAGGTATACGCAAAGATGTCGGTTTAAGTAATATGTCGCTGTCGCGAGATCAATGATTTTCCCCAACTCAAAAATGCGGTACGCGCCAAACGAAGTTTTGACTTCCAAAATTGTTACTTTGCGGTTGTGCCTAGACTCCAGACCCAGGATTCGGAAACACAGGCGCGCAGTTCAGGGGACCTAGACAAAATTACATTTTCATTAAAAACGATAAAGTTCGACAAATCCAAAATGTAGATACGGAATTGGCTAAAGCTTTCGAAATGCTAATTCCATACATTTCGGATTATTCGAACTTCGTTAACACAACAGTTAACCCTTAGAAGTTGAGTTTGAATAGTAGGTACCTACTTCTATGGTTAGATTAGCGATTTATCTCGACCGATTCCAACTTCCACGTGCAACTTGCACGCTGCAAGGTAAATCATTTTGCAATGTGCATACTACTGTCATCACAGGATGGTCCTCTCTTTGTGTTCGTCTATCATTATTGAATATTTGATTTTGTCTAGGCCCCCGGTGATTGGCGAAACTTTTCGCAAAACCTTTACTTACAAACAGCCTCACTTTTCCAATGCAAATATCTACAGTACATTATCCCCACAAAAGAAACCGTGTCGGCTTGCTATTTCCACAAAAAAACCTTCCGTCCAATCATCTGAATCCGCTTCGTATCCCAAAAAATGTTTTGATAGACTATTTTATGACAAAATAATAGGTAAAGTATCACTGTGAGTCAAAAAAAAAATGGACGAATTACTGTCGAAAAAGTTCGGATCTCAGGTAGTGTGTTGATATCTTTGTAGTTAATGTTCCAACGGGGGTTGGAATTTTGCCTCGATTTGATGAGGTTTGGGGTTAACTACAGACCTTTGATTGTAAAGAAAACAAGGCTAGAACAAGAAAAGTCTACCTACATTGGTCTATTTTCTATTTCATTAGGTAATACTTAACTATTTTCATTCATATTTTTCTTATTGACTTGTTTTTTATGTATTTCAAGTTTGCGTCAGTCACTCGTAACAGTTAAACACAATAAGTTTAATTGAACTTGTACCAAGAGGGGTTAATTCAGGGTCAAAAGTACGTCACAGGGGTGGTACATCACCCCCTGGTGTATGTTCAACAATTTTAATTAGCGACCGAACGCCGAGGTCGGCCGTTAGTAGATACCATATGGGTAGCTTATGGGACGTTTTGTGGGGTGCAAATAGTTGTTGAGGTCAAATAAAATAATTGTTTACCGTTCGTATGGTCTTTTCCGTAAAGTGTGATTTGTGTAGGAATGTAGATTGTATGGAAGTTAAAGTACCTACTAATTACAAATGAATAAGTGTTATAACAGCGTCATGAAACTGTCTATTCTATCTTACAATGTTATAAATGCGAAAGTTTGTAAAAAATTTTGTATGTTGTTTGTGTGTAAAATTGTTACCTTATCCGTAGAACAGATTTGGGAGACAATTAAAATCAAAATCAAATCAAAAGTCATATATTCAAATTAGGTTCAGGATCAGCACTTTTGGAAGGTGTCTGCAGGTGCCTTTTAACGGTCTTATTGAAGTAAATAATTTAACTTTTGACTTTTTTTAAAGCACTTGATCATAATTCATTATTCTCAAGACGCTAATGAGTCTGAATCAAAATCAGAGAAAAAATCAAGCATGAACAATACCATGCGTGCATCCAGATTCCCTAACACAAAAGGTAAACAGTACCCAATCTGCCAGCTCCCTACAAATCGTTTGATCGTTGATATTGGTTACAAAAACCCGTGGATAGCACGTGCACGCTCAGGTGGGGCGTCACGTGGTAACCGACACGCCATATGTCACTGGTTCGACTCCCAGTTGGTCAGTTCAGGGGTTTCTGGAAAATTTCTGTATATTTGATTATGTTGGTGGTGTAGTAAAATCGGTGAGAGACAGTGTTGGGAATTAGATGTGCTAGAATTTAAAGCAATTTGAACAAACGTATCTAAATCTTTTGTTATGCCTCCGTAACGGTGCTTGGCATATTTAATTCATTAAACCCCAAGAGGATACCGTCCGCGCTGTCATTGTGTGATAGGTTAAATGGTATTTAAAGTTTAGTTTAGTTCAAAATAGACTATAATATTATGGCTGATTAATACTCGACTGTTTTTTTTTCTATCGCAAAAATGCCGATTGCATTAATCGGATTACGTATTATGATACAAACTATGTCATTGGTATATCCTCTTTTGTGTGTAGGTACAAAGTGTAAAATAAACAAACGTCTCTTCTTTTAAATAATTAAATAAAATAAATAAATATTCCACAACTTTTCACACAACGCCATTTAGTCCCAAGTTAAGCTTGAGAGCTTGTGTTATGGGTACTAAACAGCTGATAAACATACTTATATATTTATAAATACATACATGTTATAGATAAATTACACCCAGACACAGACCAAAAGATCGTGCTCATCACACAAACATTTGTCCTGGGTGGGAATCGAACCGACGACCTCCGGCATAGCAGTCAGGGTCACTAACTACTAGACCAACAGGCCAGTCAAAGTTCAATAAAATATAAAAATGATTCTAACTGCCCCTTCCAAAAGGTAGTTTCGTATATGAAGAAGATAATATTCAAATGGTCATTACGCATCTGTTACTGAATTACTGATTATTATCGCGTCACTAGCCAGTAATGCACATCGTATGACGTCACCGGACCGTGAAACATTACTGACATTACCATATCAACGGTATCCAGTCCTGTTGGGGTTGTAAGGCCTTGGTAAATAGCCGTTTTAGCGTATAAAGGCTATACATCATCTGGTGAGTATTTTTCTCAAATACTTCGGGGTTGGCTTCCATTGTAATCGGATGCCAAACTGGACTCCTCTGGATGTCTATTATCAATGATATTATAAGTAAAAAGGTGTAGATTGGTTATAAGCGCTCAGCAAACGACTCATGTGGCTAACTAGCCACACTTGACCGCAGTGTCGTGTGTTCTTGAAGATCGAATGCTGTTTAGGTAACCTAACTACACCTTTTTACTCATAATATCATTGTTTGTTATGCATAAATTTACTACCAATCTGGAATCCGCAAACTAGTTACTGAGTTACAAGGTAGTCTTTTGTATTCAATGACTAGTTAGACTCTTTGGCTTCCTGGGTTTCAAAACATTAGTACCTACTTTAAATGTTTAGGATAGGATATGTGATCTTATTTTTATTATAGGAAGAACAGTTCACAAACCCACGTCTCCATCATATCTGACTTCTCATTTTCAATATTTGTGTTCTGCACACGATAAGAATCTTCGTTCCACAAATAATCTTCTACGATGTCCTTCTCACCGTTCTGGTTTAATTAACCCTTCTTTTTTCGTCCAGGCGGTTTTCCTTTGGAATGAGCATCCTCTGAACATCAGGATGGCAACCAGTTTGTTCACGTTTAAAGTAAAGGCACGCGAACACATTCACAAGGTATTGGCAAACTTATCCCTAAGTTGAGTAAGCAGATTAGTTTCTCCATTAATATATCTTTTATTTTTATTTTTTTTCTTTTCTCTTGACCTAGGTATCTCTGGATTTTATATAATATGTATTTATTATACATAATAATTTATTTTTCTTTCAAGTTTTTGTTAGCTTCTTGCTCCTACCATGTTCTGTCTCTGCACCACCTTAAGGTAGACTGGTAGAAAATGCCTAAGGCATTAAGTCCGCCTTTGTACAGTTTATTTTTCTAGTGCATACAGTTTTAATAAATAAATAAATAAAACAGTTACAATGGCATACATGCGTTTGCGCTGTGTTCCTATATTGTAGGTCTGTAATTTATAAGCGACTTTTCTTTTGTTAATAGTCAAAATAAATCATTATGCCTGCTGTTAGTTTGTGAGTCACAAGCACTTCGCTCGCGACTTTGTTTGCATGCAGTTCGTACTTAAACATCACCTTCACTCCCTCTTAGTGTTTGAAATAAAATAGCCTATGACACTCACAAATAACGTGGTTTTTTATTGGTTAAAGAATTTTCAAAATCGGTTAGTAGATCCAGAACAACCTAAAACATCAATAAAGAAAAAGAAAGAAAGAAAAATCTTTGTTGGGACGGACAGAACATAAAACAAAAGAACAACAAACAGATACCTAATAAAAAAAAAACAAAAGATTTAAAAACTAAAGACAAAAATAAAAAGACCTGTGCGAGACCTAAAAGGCCCAGCATTAGGTGCGAAATTAAAAAAAAAAACACAAACACAACAAACAAACAAACATCACAAACTTTACCTCCTTAAAATTATTTAGTACCTATAGATGTTTTTTTTTACTCTGATAGCAAATAAAGTAACAGCTTTCTCTTTAAGATTTCGAGCAGACCTCCTACCTGTCCCTTTTGACCTCTGACACACAAAAATTATTAAGTCAAGTACAGACGACACGCAACTATAGCACCCGTGGGAACCCCACCACCTGCTCCGTGGCATCTTCAGCCACTTTCCCATAAGGCACGTTCACCCACCGTGAACTTACCCTCGTTCTAATTGCAGCCTGTTATGGTATCAGCTGGTGGTAAGCTGAGAATATAGGTTACCTATATACAGGCTACAAAAAAACTGGGCCCATTGAATGACTGGAATTTATGATGGCAATTTTTTTGGTACATTTCAAATTTTATGGGCATGGAAAGGTTTAGCGGTAGTCTCTTAAACTTTTCGTCATAATTATACCTAGTTGATAATAGTTGGTAGTTATAAAACTGTAAAATCTAGTCACAATTTGATCTCAGCGACAATTATTAATGTCAAAAATGTAGGTACTTTTAACATATTTTTGACAGTTTGAGACAGATTTTTGTGAAATAATGATTTAGAATTGCCTCTCTATTCTTCTTTGTTAAAAAAAATAATAAAAAATGGGAAAATATACATTCGTCATACCTACACAAAATGGCTACTCAGTGCATCCATCTTTTCATTGGTGTTTCTCTTCCAAAAATTAAACACTTCAGCTTACCACCATAAAAACCAACAGGATAAATCCCAACACCACTCCCAATTGACCCATTTACTGAAACCCAAAAACTAAAAAACCATTCTCGCCAGAAAGAAGCAATCAAGTTCAGTCGAGGCGCTACCGACATAATCATAAAGGTAATCGATTAAACAAACATCCGCTCTGCTTTGTGCCATAAATCATCCATTGATTGGATGTGCAAAGCATAGAGTTGGGAGAAGATTGGATGTCGATGTTTCTGCCTAAAGACGGGTGACCTCTGTGAGTGCTTTCTGTCTAAATTATACCACACGTACCTTACTGAGGCCGGTGCGGGAATTCCGACTATATTTTTTATGCTTGGACCGGCTACGTTCACGTAAGGGACGTGGAAAGCTAGTGAAGGCGTCTGCCATATAATTTTTTTATGGAAACCAGATACTTAGTCAATCCAAAACCATTGTTCCTGTAAAGTTCCTCAGCTAAGCTACTGTAAGTGGGCCTGGAAACCGTTCTTAACCTACTTAGTAAGGATTAGACAAGATAGAAGATGAATTAAGTATTCAGTATCAAACAGGTTTTAAATATTTCCATAAAGAATTGAAGGACCTAAGTCATAATACTATACAGTCAGTGTGATCTTGGAAGCTATCACATAAATCGGAAAAAATTGAATAAGCTATGTTTATCTTTAAAATGTCGACTTGTGCATCTGCTCTCAAAAACCTTGATCTATGGCAACCTGCGCGCGCGCCGCTCCCAGTTTTGCCAACCCAATTAAACGGTCCCCACGATCGGTGCTATATCGTATCAGCCCAGTGTTGCAGGTTTATAGCCTCCTCATTTAACTTAATAATGTGCCTGCTTTAGTATAAACCTAAATAATAAGATTGTAAAGAATTGGTTACGATGTGTGAAAAGAGAACAAATTGTTTGTTTTGGATTTAAACCAGTTACTAAGTTGGGCTGGGTAGCACATATAATTTGTAAAGTGTTATATTCACAGCCTTTTCTGTAATTAAACATTCTGTATTATTTATTAATCAGTTCATAAATTACATGGATAAAAAATCATGTTATTTCCATGCACAATAAATTTCATGACTCAAAAATCTAGTTCTTAAGAGTAGAGTAAAACCATTACAATGCATTAGTAATCTCAAAGAAAAAAAAAAATAGTATCTGTTTGAGATTCTATCAGCATGTTAGAAGTGCTGCGAGAGGCATTCATAAAAGTGTTATTCTTATAATCAAGCCCTTATTCCTCGAATAGTAAGGCAGAGGTGTACCTACTTATCGTAAATCCGCATTTCACAAGATTTGTAGGCAGGCCAATAGAAAGCGCCTCTCGCCATCAAACGTAAAAATTTGACAAGTTCAGAACTAAGAAACGCTCCTGTGTGTATTATTATATCAATAAATAAATAAATCATAATAAATTCCGACTCCAGGATGATACAGATGAAAAATCGAATAATCAAACAACCCGAGAGTCATTTTTTTTGTAAAAAAAATATTACGTATAGCTGGGAATTAAAGTTCTACTGTTGCCAAACGTAACACCCAACTAGGCGCCTACTATTTAGTAGCATTTGCTCATTACTCCACCAAAATTATATACAACCTAGTTATTTCACAGAAAACCTATGATTAAAGAATACAGCAGTCAAAATTGACCAAAAACAAGCAATAAAAATAAGCAATAAAATAGTTTTTTTTTCCAAGATGGCGGCTCTGTAAAAAGCGCGCCGAAGCGTTATTTGGCGCCATTTTTTCTTTTATTTTTATTATATAACGAGGAGATTAAGTAATATTGTAAAACCAACAGTGGGCGTAAAAAGCTTTGTTTTTTGAGAAAAAAAATGTGTTTTGGCGCCTTATGAGGTTAGCATTAAGTCATTATAGGCTGTTAGGTAAGGTCAGTAACGATGAAATTTTGGGAAAATTAGATTCTGATAATGTTTCGTAAAACAAGATAGAATATATAAAATATAGAATATATATATATGTTTAAACCAAACAATCTTAAAAGTACTCGTATGAATATAAAGTGTACTTTAACGTTTCGAAATTGAAGGTTTTAGTTTGTTATTGTGTAGAGGAGCTTGTGGCTAAATTATAACAGCCGCATGGGTCGATCGAAGGTTAAGCTACGCTTGACGAGGTCGGTCCGTGGATGGGTGACCATTTATTACATACCAAGACTCCTCCGTGCCTCGGAAAGCACGTTAAGCCGTTGGTCCCGGCTGTCATTTGTAGATCTTTGACAGTCGTTACTTGTAGTCAGAAGCCCGAAAGTCTGACAACCAGTTTAACCAAGGGGTATCATGTTACCCAGTTACTGGGTTGTGGAGGTCAGACAGGCAGTCGCTCCATGTAAAACACTGGTATTCAGCTGCATCCGGTTAAACTGGAAGCCGACCCCAACATAGTTGGGAAAAGGCTAGGCAGATGATGAGTTTGTTATTGTGTAGATCCTACTAATATTATAAATGCGAAAGTTTGTGAGGATGGATGGATGGATGGATGTTTGTTACTCTTTCACGTAAATACTACTGAATGGATTTTAATAAAATTTGGTATGGAGTTAGCTGACACCTCGGATTAACACAAAGACTACATTTTATCCCTGTATTCCCACGGGAACGGGACTTACGCGGGGACGTCTGCTAGTAGATAATAATTATGATCTGTCAAAAGTCAGATTGCTGACCAATTAATTTTACTTCTCTCAGGTTTATCGAAATAACATAACATAACGTCACGCCTGTAATCCCCGAAGGTTTAGGCAGAGGTTTACCTGTAGTACACCCAGATTTCGCCAGTTATGTTTAAGTCCCACGTAATAGGGGGCAAGCCTATTGCCATCAATCGGGCACAAATCTAGACTACGGGCTGGTACTGAGAAATTCCAGATGGAAAAACAAAATTACACTTTGCCCGACCCGGGATCTAACCCGGGACCTCATTACTCAGCAGTAGCGCTCGCGACCACTAGACCAACGAGCCACTATATTTTAAGTGCGTACAACCTTACTGATTCCACCATTCCTACCGATTAAGTTTAATAAGATCAAAAGTGCAGTCTTCCATTTTTTTACCCAATAAAAAAACAAATTTGAGGCAAAACAAACAAACCGACGAACTATAATTCATTATTACACGCCAAAACTATATTGCTAACCGGCAAATTCTAACCGAAAAATATCTATAATCGGGAATCGAACCCGCACCCAATAATCAGGCTTAATCACCGACGGGTTTGTTTGCTCAAATCGTGTTAAAGCACAAAAAATATATTTAGATGATAGCTTTGTTTTTTGATATTTTTGCTCTAATTGAAGTATTGCATGCTATATACCTGCTTGCTCTAGAAAAAATCTTATCTCCTTTAACGATAACGAAGTTCAATAAATCCGGGTTCAGTATCTTGATGGCAACTCTATACATTTCGAATGTACAATTGAACACCTTTAGATACTTAGTTCTTATTTATTTTAGTTTATTTATTCAGGGACAATAAACAGTTACAATATCGAAAGTCTCCGATTGGGGTCGGGACAATTTAGTCCGGTTTAATCTCTCCAAGACACAAGTTTGTGCGTTCACCGCTAAAAAAACTCCATTTACTGTGGCCCCACAATTCCAGGGCACAACCCTTACCATCAGTAAGAGTATCCCTATCCTTGGTGTCAACATTTCCAGCGACGTTCAGTTCCGAAGTCACTTGGAAGACAAGGCCAAGCTGGCATCCAAAAAACTCGGTGTGCTTAATAGAGCGAAGCGGTACTTCACACCGGGGCAAAGACTGCTGCTATACAAGTCGCAGATTCGGCCCCATATGGAGTACTGCTGTCATCTCTGGGCGGGAGCACCTGGATACCAGCTTGGGCAGCAGGGAGTTCATGCTCACACACTGGAGCCGAAATGGTCCCGTACAGTGCGGTTTCAGAGGAATTTCCTCCCGCGTACACTTGGATTGTGGAATGAGCTCCCTGCCGAGGTTTTCTCAGAGGGCTACAGTATGGAGTTCTTCAAAAGGGGAGTAAATAGGTTTTTAAAGGGTAAAAGCAACGCGCGTGTGGCGCCTCTGGTGTTGCAAGTGTCCATAGGCTACGGAAACCGCTTACCATCAGGCGGGCCGTAAGCTTGTTTGCCACCGTCGTGGTATAAAAAAAAAAAATTAGCTAACGCAGTCGTTAGGTCCTCACGTGTGCAGGTGACAGGGCACGCAGCGAAAGATAAAAGGCGAGTCATGGTCTGCGGAGAGGTACCGCATAGGCACTGAAGGTCGATATCATGTAATGTAGTAAAGAAAACAATAACATTGAATGTATAGAAGAAGATTTATATTGTATGTGCAGGTATTTTTGTTTGACGAAAATGAGCACAAGCCAAAAAACCCTTACAAATCCATAAAAAAACCATTAATCCTCGTTTAAAGTTCCTTCCTCTTAACATATCCCATAAGTAATTACGAGTAAGTATCTCAAATACCGCTCAAACGTTTCCAAAACAAATATTATACTAATATCAGTTATTAAAACCAATATTTTTGTAATAACTGTAAAAGCTATTCTAATTTGTACTTTTTTTTTCATCTACTCTATGACAAATTACTGTTTGCTTTTTGAAGCGTTATAATTATCTGTGATTTACAAATGTAAATATAAAGCTACTTTACTCTTGTTACGAGCACTTTAAGGTTCAATATTGATCGAAGTAAACTTCTTGGTAAAATGGGAGGTGAATTAGCACAAAATTTTGCAAAATCACAACTTCAACGAATTTGAACTTTATCTCAATCTCAAATAGAGTGTACTATTAAAGGGATGCGTTAAAACAATAACCAAAAAAACATGTTTGCAATATACCTTTATGCGGTTAGCGACAAAGACAGTTTTTTTTTTAAATCTTTGCGGTAGGCTGCGCCGGCGCTGACTTGCGGTTCGTCTATTGTTTGATCTATTTGTCATATTAGCGTGTGCGGTATCTTTAGTCTCCTTTTTTGTTTGTTATAATTATTGCGGTTATGATTTTTGCAAAATCTTTGCAAATATTCCACGTCTCTTCCAGGGTCTGTTATTGTGGGCTCGTCGCCAACTGAATGACAAGTAATTTTGGAATATATCGACTTCAAAAATTCTCAAACGATCCAGCAACCAACATTAAGCTGGATCGTTTGGCAATTTTCGAACTTCAAACTTAGCGCACATAATCTTACCTCAAAAAGATTGAGCGTTATACAATGTAATTACTAATGAATGCATAATAAAATCAATAGTTTGAATGTTGTGAAGCGGTTTGTCTAAAGATAGAATAGTCGCCAGACTTCCCGAGTCCGCTTATTTTATATACTCATCATCTAGGCGATTTTTATGTCTAAAACATCTATTTTTAAAATTCCTTCTTTTAAGATTCGATACAGCATAAATTAAGGCTATTTTCATCTCTGCTTTAACTGAGGCGAAACCGCGCATGTCACGGCGGCTGTGCGAATTTCATGTGACTATTTGTAACCACAAGGGACAATTTTAATCAAGTTAGTCAATACAATTTAGGTGAGAGTGAATTTTGTGCCACGTTGGTTTAGAGCGGTTTATTTTATCTTTTCTAGCAGTCAGTCAATACAAAAGACATCAACGTTTAACGTTTACAGGAGTTCAACATTTTGCAAATTCAACATTACGGGCCAGAAGGCTGACATTGTATATAATGAATTGTTAAGATTTCAATTATTTATTAAACGAAATAGTTTTGTTATTTATTGTTTTTGTTCTATGTTATTTAATAAAATAGAATAGAAAATTCTTTATTGGACACTATGAAAACGTTTAAATAATAACTTTAAGTATTACATAAGGTGTTACAATGGGCGCCCTTAATTTTATAAAACTAATTTGTTAAACATTTTGTATTATTGTAAACCATTTTATTTATTTATTAAAACTTTACGCACACGTAAAAAAACTATACGAAGGCGGACTTAATGCCTTGTCATTTTCACCACCTTAAAATATTTCTAACTTAAGTTCACATTTATTATATTAAAACGAATTTGATTTTGAAACTTCAACCCCAAACGAATCTAATATTTAGTTATATAACTACGGTTAGAGACGACTAAAAGAGATCATTTCTCTAAAACCCCCAACAAACAAAAATGTAAGATCTTTAAGGCACATTTTAGACTGCCTCGTTGGTCTAGTGGTCGCAAGCGCTACTGCTGATCATGAGGTCCCGGGTTCGATCCCCGGGTCGGGCAAAGTGTCATTGAGTTTTTCAATCTGGGATTTCTCAGTAACAGCCCGAAGTCTGGATTTGTGCCCGATGGATGGCAATAGGCTCGCCCCCTATTACATGGGACTTAAACATAATGGCGAAATGTGGGTGTACTACCAGGTACACCTCTGCCTAGCCCTTCGGGGATTACAGGCGTGACGATATGTATGTATAAAGTGACAAAACAAAATAAATAATTAATATCCTTCCTTTTCTTATCTTATATTTACTGTCTTGAAAGATTTCAAATATGTATATTCAAGAACATTTTAATGATACTAATACCACTGAACCCCACCCTCGATTCCACTCCAGAGATCTGACCTTACCTTCAAACTCACAAAACGGTACAGTTGCCCTTGCCACAGGTAAAAGTACCTATACCAATTAATAGTACCACTTATTTCCCAAGGATGTACCAATCACGCGATCCCACAAAAGAATCTTTTGAACTCAAAAAACTTGAGGGTTTTTGTGCACCTTCATTTTGCCACAACCTGTATAATGAAAGACTTCGAACACACTTTGTATGATAAAATTGGAGCAAGTATATTGGGCACGGTGTGAATACAAAAGTATAGGGAACATGTAAGTACGTGAAAAGGAGTACCCGGTCGGTCAAAGTCGATGATAAACATGAGCTAACAACAAAACGACATGTATATTTATTTCTGTCTGTAAGTAGCCCCTTTTCAACAAACAAAATAATAACAAATGTTACAACCTTATTAGGAGTTACATACTAAAATGACTATATACGTATTTGAATATAATAAGAAGATTATCATAAAACGCTGAAGAGTTTTTGTTTCAATAGCTCTGAGACTACAAATAAAAGGTTTCGTGAAAAAAAAAAACAAAAAATCTGGTATTTAAATAGTTTGGTCACATTAGAAATGTAGCATCGCTACGAACTACGACAATTTCGCAGGTCCGCATACGGACAATATCTTTACTACGAAAAGTTTTTAGCACTTTGGCAACCATATAACGATTACTTTTTCTAATGAATGCTTATTTTTTACGCATATACGTATCTTATTCTTTGGCCTTTCCTTTTCCCATTGCGTTAGTCCTATTCATGCGACGGCATTAATGTCAGTCTTGTTCATCATCTTCTGTTATTCCCAACTCCCTCATATCTACACGAGTAACATTATTACCGTAGAAATGGATTGACAGATTGTAAGAACATTTATGTATTTTGTTTTGAGCACGATAATGTCAAGAATGATGAGAAGAAATGTGTAGATTCTACCATCGACATAGCCTTTTCTACGGCGATCATGCGACGCGTGTTGTCGTCTGCTCGTCGACGTACAGACGCCAGCACATCAAGTTACCCCAATGTGTCAAATTTTCCCAATTGAACCTTATGGTCTTTGACATAAAGTTGAAAAACGATCAAAGAAATTTGACACATTGTTGTAACTTGACGTGCTGGCGTCTGTACATAACCGTAAAATTATATTTTGAATCCTTTACTTCGTCCGCATATTTAGATATGCATATAAACAAGAAAGTCAAAGTCGAAGTCGAGGGAGTCGGAGTCGAAGTCTTTAGTTAAATACATAGGTACTTATGCAAGTAACTATGTATTTAACTAAAATGCTAAATAAATACAACAGATTGTGAATCGACTTGTTTGTTCTATTTTATTTATTCACATTTAGCTCCCGTGTTCAAAATTAGATGTTTTTAAATTCACTTAAAATTGCCCCATTTAAGTACTTTTCAGCAACTGCCATAAGTTTGTAGTCTACTAACTCTAATAAAACACCGTGAGCGTATTCTAACAAATTCTGTTAAAATCTCTTGGGACTGGTAACGAAAACGTAACGTATTTTTTAAGGTTTGGTTAGATCAAGGTGTGAATTGTCCCCTTGGGGTAAAATCAACACTTTCGTTCGGCGATAAAAACATAATCGTGATGGATCAAAGTGATTTTGTGTTATTAAAGTAATCGATAACCAAATGTTTATCTAATCTTTTGTATCTGTGGTCCTTGTAAGATGCTGCGGGGTGTAAAGGATTAAAATTAAATTAAATAGAATATAATATAATAAACAAGAGACTTGTAATCCCCCCAGGGTAAGAGAGAAGTGGATCAATGGTACACGAACATTTTACCAGTTATATGTTTGAGTTTTATCTGATAGGGCACAAACCCAGACCACAGGTTGTTACCGAGTTATTGTAAGTTGTAAAACTCACAAAAAACTTGCCCGACCCAAGAAACGAACCTAGAATATCATGTAATAGTCGCTATGTCCCTCTGCAGTCTAAATTTGGGAGTATTCCCGTTGGAGCACCTATTTTTTGAGCACCTATGCATTTAGCACCAAAGGTATTCCCATTTTCCATAGGTTAATGCATAGGTGCTCAATAAATAGGTGCTCAAACGGGAATACTCCAAAATTTGACATCTTATACTGTTGTTTGGCTTTCTCCACTATTTCTTCTCCTAAACATTAACAACCCGAAATCTGTAGTATTATTTTATTGGCTACTTAAAAATCCCTGACCAATGATCCTTTTCTTTGTTTACCTTTTATGTGTCTGTTAGTTATTTAAGTAGGTTACTATTGTCATGTCATGTCCATGGAGACAAATGCCCATAAAAAAAAAAGAAAAAAAATACGAAACTAGCTGTTTGACAGTTAAGCGTTGAACAGTTTGCCCAGTGATCATCTATTAACTGTCATCGGAGATACGCGATAGCTCTACTGACTGTCTGATCCATTTACATAACTATTTCTGAGCCAGAAAATCCAAGGTTGTCCTTATTTTGGTCTATAGAACACATATAAAAGAATATTTTCAAGGCAACACAAGATATAATGATCTCCTTTCCATGTCCTTCGCTTTAAGCCACTGTTTAAAGACCCAAAGCTCCTGGCAATTCAGAAACGTGTTCTTTTCAAAGGTACCTTAACTACAGCGTTGAACAATACTGAATAAAAGCAATTGATTATATTATTGTGAATACCAAGACACGCGACCGAAGAAACTGAATATTTTAACTCTGGCGAAAAACATCTGTGGCGTAATATTGGGGTCTTTGGTTGATGCTTACAATGTTTACAAACATGTTTAAAATCCATGCAAATAATATGCAGAAATATTTATTTGTTTATTGACAAATCCACAGCTTTTTACAGAAATTTGACACATTAGGGTAACTTGATGTGCTGGCGTCTGTACATTATGATATAAGTGCGATAATTACAGCCGAGGCAATATTGCTAATAGCTAGCGCACGTATGTCGTACATACGACGTTTTGTAACATATTTGCGAGGAAATAAATAAAACAACACAGCGAAAATAAAAAGCGCGCGGAATCATTTTAACTTGATCACAAAAATTGGCAATGCGCGCGCACCATTTTTTTTTTTAAGTAACAGGCACAAAATCAGCCAGTATTACTAATAAAGTAAATTAATTATATTTTTTTGTTTTGGTTATTAATGGTTGTAATTTATTGTCAAAATTAATTAAATTAACGAATTAAATGTTTATTTTTTATATTTTATCTCCCAAAGTAAATTTTATTCATGAAATGTTGACCATTTTTCTGACATAAAAACTCTTTGCTAAGATTTCAAAAAAGAAATGAAGATGATCCGTGGATCATCATTGGGATGATCGTTAATAACATATCAAGACTCCTCCGTGCCTCGGAAAACGTGTAAAGCTGTAGGTCCCGGCTGTCATTGATCTTGACTACTTATTATATTTTTTATTCAGCTAGTTTCGTATTTGCTAACATCAGTGTGTATCTAGGATAACGTCAGCACTCGCAGAGATGTGACGAAACGCTCCGTACCCCGTCTGATAGTCACCGTAACTTGAAGTCCAATTTTTTTTTTCTTTTTTTTTTAGGGGCATTTGTCTCCATGGACATGACATGACAATAGTAACCTACTTAAATAACTAACAGACCCATAAAAGGTAAACAAAGAAAAGGGCCATGGATGCAAAATTATATTTTCAGCAATATATTTGGCGGCATCAGATGTTGGTTCTGCTAATATGCTTAAGAATGAATGAATGAATCAACCTTTTTCATTAAAAATGCAAACTTCTTCGAAGGATAATGGCCAGAGCGTAATCTATCTAATATTACAATATAGGATCTATTTAATTTACTATTATAAAACCAAGGTACTCGAGAAGTCCTTACTTAACGAACTTAAGGGGCCGTGCATAAAATTCGCTCGCTGGAGTTTAGGTAACATCATTGCGATGCAATATTTGTCGGCACGGTTCACGAACACACGCGTAAAGCTCGAGCGTAGTGATCGCTTAAACTGTTTTAATATTTTATATCATATTTTGAGTTTCTAAGTAAATTAAGACGGTTGAGAAATAAATCTCCGAAATTTTTGTGTATACATATTTGTTTACTATGTTGGTACACATGTTAAAGTACACAAGTTAAAAAATAGTACGAATATTTATTAAACTGAAGATTAATATGCTACTTTTAAAATTTCCTAAAAGTAATTCAAACAATAGAAAAAAAATACTGATTAGTCTTGAAATTTCCGGAAAGTAACGACATTGATTTTTTTTTCCGTATGTTGTAGTAAAAATTAAAAAAGTGGTTCCCTCACGTGCAAGTAGACTATATACTGGTGTTGGTAAGATTTTTTAATTTTCAAAATCTATTGTAGTTTCTTGTAACTAAATGATCAAACGTCAGTCTCGCGTCAGTTTTTGGAAAACATGTGGGTGAATTTTAGTGATTTTCCATGAATACGTAATTTTATTTCCAAAATTTAATCCCTCAACATGCAAAACAAGGAACTCGTCTTTTCAAATCACAAATAGGATTGTATAAATTATTTTTCTCTTTCTCACAAATAATGATTACAGTTGATCAAAATCAGTCGATTTCAGGCACGGCCCCTTAAAGTGCAATACCATTTTACACACATACATACAGGAACACTCGTGTACACTCATGGCAACACCTCTTTTCATACACTTCACTTATAAGTACGTTAAGTTACTTAGCAGATAACCCTCTTACATTTTTGCTTTACTTTATTTCATCTTTGAAATATTTTTATTTTCTTTACCTAAACCACTCAGTATTGTAACGGCTGACTAGACCCCAAGAAGGAACTGATGACTCTGAAGATACAGGCTATGCCTAGTTTCGGAGACAGGGATACCCATACTTTATTTGCCCTTTAAATAACCCAATAAACAGTTTTTAAAGAAAATTTGTAATTAAATACCCAATTCTTTTTTTTTTAAGTCACTATTGTACACCTTAGAATTAGTGCTATTGTATTATAAGATAGCCAATAACTCTGCTGGACAGGTTAGAATAGAAAAGTTATTTTTTTTAGAATAAGCAGTGATAGTCTTTTAAAATCTTCCTGTAGATATAGGTGAAGTAAATAAATAAATATGTTTTTAGACTGTGGAACTACTTCGAAACTCGATTTCCGAACATATTTGAACTAGATTAAACAGTAATATTTTGTTATTCAACTGCAAAGACATTCAATACCTATAGACCGGACATCACAAACAAAATTTTCGTCCGAAAAAGTGTGTCCTGCCGGACACAAGTCTATGAGTTTTTTTTAGTACGCTCCGCTGCCGCTAAAATATTCATACATTATTCTAGATGGCGTGACTGAGACATGGGATCAAAGTTTTTCTATGACATTTCCTAGACATGCCCGCTCCATAGTCTTTTAAATCTCTTTGTTCAACTGTGGAGGTTGTAATTAGCATTTTGGTCACATTTTTGTTAATATATTGTGTTATTAGTCTGTAAGCCTTACGACAATATAAAAAAAATAAAATAATAATAAAATTAATACTAAGTTTTTTTCATGTTAACCCGTTTTTTGATGTCATTCAACTGAGCTATAAAGATTAGCTGCAGTTCATCTTACGCTCTCTTAGCCTAATTTTACGAGTTTTTTTTTAAGGTTAAAGTAGAAATTTTTATTGCCTACTTACTTCAAGAAATACTCATCGTATTTCTTGAAGTAAGTAGGTAATAAAAATTTCTATTTTCTATAACATTACGTACCGAATTATGAACCAAATTCATGGTATCAGGTTTCTCTTCGATGTCTTTTCCATATTTATTTCCTGTATTCCCATTGTCACCATAACCTCTATTACCTTTATTCGGGTGCAAAAACAAGGAAATTCAATGCCTTTTTAATCCATAAAAAATACCATTTACAAACATCGCTACAATCACACATCACACATCGCAACATCGCTATTTTGCCATTTGCTCCCGTTATCGCCAATTTGTCGTATCCAGTCCACAATGGCATTCCTACGAAATGACCGGTCGTTGTGTACAATCACTGGCCGGACACCGTGACATTGATGCACTTAATGTGTCACCGGTACTTCTAGTAAATGCGTAGACCACAAACTGAAGAAAATAGATAAATCTTTTCTTTACTTTGCTACGTGTAAATATATCCATATTTTGTAAGTGGTTGAAGAATTGAATAGAATATAATGTAAGTATTGATGGTTATAGTTTGTTTAATAATAAACGTAATAACACTAGTTTGTTACTGTCCCGCTGCAGGGTAAAGGCCGCAAATCTTCTTGTACAGAGAAGGCACGAGCATAGATTATTACGCCTGCTCACTGCAGTGTAGCGGTTTCAGACTTTTATTAATTTATTTAAAAAAATTTCACTAGTAAAAGACACTGTATAAAAATGCCTTAGACGTTTTCTCCAGTCTACCATAAGGCGGTCTTATCATAATATTAAAAGAGGTCCAGTTTCTGAGGTTGCCAAAAGAAATCTCTGGATCTACGGAACCGATTTAAAAAAGTTCTACAAACAGAAAGCCCGTTGATTTTTCAGTGTCAAGTTGGTACAGACGCCAGCACGTCAAGTTACCCCAATGTGTCAAATTTCTTTGATCGTTTTTCAACTTTATGTCAAACACTGTAAGGTTCATATTCAATTGGGAAAATTTGACACATTGGGGTAACTTGATGTGCTAGCGTCTGTACTTGCCCGCATTAGAACGCATAACCTCTCGTGCATGAGAGGTAGGCCCACTTGCCCTACGGCATTATTCCAAAATAAGTTGGTACTAATACCAACCATTTTTAGTACACCTCACAAGCGAACATTATATCAGATGTTATTGAACATTATATCATTTATCGATATTGCAGACAATGGCAATGTTAAAGTTCTATGAATAAAAAGTTGTTTTAAAGTAAAACTATCGGGAACTTTAGTTTCAATCATTAACTATTTCTCTACCATGCTTTAAATAATAATAATTTATTTATTTATCAAGAAGAAGACTCATTAACTCACAATTTAAACACAGAAATTAAACACAATAGCACACATTACATAAACACATTCTGAAAACATTACAATACGTACAACACAAAACAAAGAAAAAAAGAACATTATCTCCCCCACGCCCTAAATATGGGTGTATGTAGGGTCAACTCCTAGGAAGCCATATAACTTCTAAGTCCATATAATTTCCAAAAACCCTTAAAATATACCTCCCAAGGCGATTCAAAGTTTCGCTAAATTATACAATTCAAAAAACCGCATCAAAACCGTCAAATCTAACAGTTTTGTAACGCACCGGTCTATAATTTCGCTAAACTCTCTATCATTTTGTGTTTAACTGTTAGGTAATGGCGGCAAGATGGCTGTGCTTCCGTTTGTCTATAGATCTCGATTTCCTGTTCTATGTCACCCTGTGTGGTTTATGGTTGATTTGATTAATGGTGTGTAGGCCTGTGTCATTGGGTGACACTGTGTGAGGTAAAAAGGTTGAAAGGTTTTTGTTTTAAAATAACGGATTGGTTAAAATGGATACATGCTTAAGTTATAGAAAGTGCAAAAGCATTATAGCCACCAATCATAAAAAAAAAACTGTGTTTTACTAACAGTTAGAGCTCTTCCACACAAGTGGCATGTTGCTACACGACTCGGCAGCAGCCCAACTGACTCCTATACTGAGAGAGCTGACGACGGCTGCCACTGATATTTGAAGTTGGAATGTCAACGGCCACCGCTGAGGCGTATCGTCGGCTGCAGTTACTTCTGCCGTTGGCAACATTCCGCTCGTGTGTAAGAGCTCTTAGATCAATTTATTCTAGGAAGGTAAGGTGACTGAATAGAGGACAGAAAATCGAGATGTGTGTGGAAGAAGAAGATATACTGCGCTGACCACAAATAAATTTGGTTATAGTTTTGGTGCGGGTGGAAAAGCCTCATCAGAAGTCTGTCAGGCTTTAAGTGACTAAAAACCACCCCGGTCTTCTCACACCAGCGCGGCGCTGGCAGTCACGGGGAACAGAAGCTGTACTTCCGCAACATGATGAGTATAATTTGAACCAAATAATGAAAACTTAGCTGAAGTCCTGATGCCGATCCAAAAAAAAAACATTAATTCCAAAACAAAGATTCACCGAACATGATAAATATCATGATGTCTTAATCCAGCAAAATTGATTGGTCCGAATAAATAAATATATCTTATAAATATTCATAACCCTAAAACGCGTAGGGGGCAAATTTGGCCCATTTATTTATTGATATTATGTTGTAAATGTTATTGTTATGTTGTTATAAAATTATGCAAATATTATCAATCAATGTTTGTTAAGTCTGGCCACACACTGAGTTGAGGGAACTGTTTTTGTGAAGGTTAATTGGTTCTAGAGTTAAGTTTAAGTTTCCGTTCAATGTATTGTATAATGAAGGTACTTATAATTACGTTAACAAGTAGGTATGTTACAGACCAGCACTTCTCAGTCTTAGGGTCAGAATTTGAATTAACATAGACATCACGCCTGTAATACTCAAAGAGTGAGGCAGAGGTATACCAGTAGTACACCTACATTTTCATATTTTAGTACCATGTAATAGGGGGTGGGCCTAATATCAGTACTTAGTATTTATGATATTAAAAGAAAGAAAAGAAAGAGCATTTAATTGACCTAAAAGTCACATGACAATAAACAAAAAAAAAACAGAAAAAAGTAGTAATTTTTTTTTATAGTAATTAAAAAAAAAAACAGAACAAAATTATCTGTTTTGCGGCTGCGCCAAATACTTAGGTCCAATTCAGCAAAAATACCCAAAAAAGTATATACGTAGAAGCTTGGAATAAATGCATCAAAGTATTTACTTTGACAGTAAAACTTATAAGGTAAAACAAAACAATAATCAAAATGTTACCAGCTTTTTCCATAAAACCTGTCGAATGTCTGCAGCTAAATTTATAATGGTGTAGAAATACCGTTTGACAGTCATCGCTTCATCAGTAATTATAACAATCCAATCGGAAGTGAACCCCGGAACAAAGGCACGTCTTCTGTAACGGGATCAACCCTTGCACCGTGGTCCCGTTACCATTGGGATCTTTTCTGTTACTTTTTCAACTTTTTGTAACTTTTTTGTTGATTTAAATTTTCACAGTCAACTTGATTCGGTGTTCCGTTACGTTTGTTGATTCGGTGTGTTATTGTATACCGGTAAACATTGAAATAGAATATGAAGGAATAAATAAGGAAGAGAAAATCAGGTTTTTTGAGGAAACGTATCGTTCGAGCCAAGATTGTTTAATAATAATAATCAATCAAATTTAACATCAATACAATAAATTGTTAACAAACTTCTGTTTTATTAAAAAATATTTACAACTGTTAAAACCCAATTACAGAAACGTTGTGTGTATGTTTTTTGTAACCTGGTCATCCTCCCTTTCTGCTTTTTTATAGTTTTTGTCTTTTTCTTATTCCTATGTTTTTCGCTAACAATAAAATTATCAAAGGAAGAACAACTTTAAAAGCAACACAAACCAACAAAAACGCTCGCGATCATCTATTTATACAAAAGTTGCTGTGTTACAAATTAGGAAACATGCGGGCTCCACCCTCAAAATTTCACAACACTAAAAATAAAATTCAAAACATGGGTAGATAGATACCTACTCCTATTATGTTAAAATTTGCATTACAACTTAATCCTCACAAACTACGATCATCAATATAAGTATCGAGATTAAGTAATTTTGATTTAAGTAAGACAAAACGACAAGGGTACCGTAGACCCTTACATTTTTTTATGGGTCGCGAAATCCGAGCCGCATTGAAGGGTTAATGATGTGTAAAATGATCGTTGAAAAAAACAATGTTCTTGACCTCAGGAGGGGTTTGGGAATTTTTATATAGGTACGTACATGTAAGCTAGTTTTTTATGGGGTAGGTAGATATCGTGATGTGTTTGTTTTAATTGGTGTTGACAATATTGCTTGGTGATTTACTGAATTGGAAGTCTTAGCCATTTTACAATCTTCAAGTTTTTAGTCAAACCTACCGTTTGTTTTTGCTAAATATTCGAATATCGTTTGTAGGACTGAACATCAAAACAGAACCTATATTATGAAGATTAAATAAAAAACATGTAGGTAGGAGTCCCAATCCTACCAACAAAATGTAACGCTGTTTGGTACAGAATGAATGAATCCATCATTGAAATGATAAATGATGATAAATGATATTTATTTCTGTAAATAGGTTTTCACAAACACTTTAAAAACGTCTATTTTTTTTAACGACTACTCTGAGAAGAAACACCGAAAGAAACTCAAAGGTCATAGTCTCTTTTAAAGTCCAGACATTATCTTGGTCAAATCATGAAAGATCCATGCCGATTAAAGTCTGAAATGGTCTTTTGAGGAAAGAACTACACAGAATGAGGGGACCAGATCAGTCAGTGCAAGCATTTGTCAGTAATCGTGAGCTCAACTCGGAACTTGAGGAGCTCCACGTGCTGACGAACAATATCAAAGAAAGAACATTTGGGTTGGTCCCATAAAGAACTCAAACTGCCAGACAAAATGTAAAATAAATAAATAAAAGAACCTAAAAATATTTAGAAAAGAAAATTTAAAAAAAGAATCCACATGGTCCTCACATTCACAATAAAAATTCAACTAGACGAGAGACGAAAAGGTCAACTAGACGAGTGTTGCCCGATGGCTGTTTTTTCGAAATGTTCTGTAAATAATATGTACGAGTATACTAACTTCACCAAAACCTTTGAATCAGAATTGACACATCATCATTATTATCTTCCTGCCCTAATCCCGTGTTATTTGGGGTCGGCGTTACACTTTTTTTCTTCTTTGGAGGAATGAGGAAAAGCTTCTTCATTCACCATTGAAAAGTGAGGATCCTCCGACCAGACGGATGTTGTGTCTGGTGGGCTAACTACTGCCCGACGGTTGTAGTCGGAAACTTGTATACGTTCAAATTGCGCGGATAACTCTGATACCGCGATGTAGGATATCGGTCATTAGTTCGTATGTGGCGAGATAGATGTCGCTACACTTCCATTCTATCCTGTCACCCGTCATGCTATCACTAACTTCCTTTTCTTTCATATCATTCTTCACACAATCCACCCATCTTTTCTTTGACCTCCTTCTCCCTCTCCACCCATCCCAACTAGTTATATCTAGTTATTATGTCGATACAAAAAAAAGAACAATCTCTGACTAAATTACACAGAATAAGATAAAGATAAAGATTATTTATTTGTCAAAATACATGCGTTTACACACTAATTAAAGCATGCAAGATCTTAAAAAAAGTATCTGAAGTCCGAACATGTTTTACCTGTCGAGGCGTACAAATTTTAATTTAATTTTCACATAACAGGACATATTTAGTGTACATATCTTTAAAATTATATTATTAACTTAAAACAATGTCAATATAAAAATTGTAAGCAATGTCAAAGTAAAAATTAATTATTTAGTACAATGTCTGACTGGCCTGTTGGTCTAGTAGTTAGTGACCCTGTCTGCTATGCTAGAGGTCGTGGGTTCGATTTCCATCCAGGACAAATGTTTGTGTGATTAGCACGATCATTCGTTCTCTGTCTGAGTGTAATTTATTTATAATATGTATTGTATGTATTTAGAAATATATAAGTATGTTTATCAGCTTTTTAGTACCCATAACACAAGCTCTCAAGCTTAACTTGGGACTAAATGGCGTTGTGTCAAAAGTTGTGAAATATTATTAATGTCAAAATAAAAATTAAAAACAATGTCAAAAGGTATCCGTGAAGAAGTCATTTACATAGGACACCCGTAATAAGTTATGCTAGTCAGGATCGTTATAAAACGTAGATCTTTTAAATCCTACTAATGTTATAAACGCGAAAGTTTGTGAGCATGGATAGATGGATGGATGTTTGTTACTCTTTCACGTAAAAACTACTGAATAGATTTTAATAAAATTTGGTATGGAGTTACCTGACACCCTGGATTAACACATAGGCTACTTTTATCCCTGTATTCCCACGGGAACGGGACTTACGCAGGTGAAACCGCGGGATGTCTGCTGGTATAATATAATATGTATTTTAGAACCTATAATATAACATAATATAATATAACACAATGCGAAATATTATACTGTAGAGAAGTGAAAAAATGTTTGTGATTGAAGTTCTAAGTGCAAGTGTGAAGGGTCGCAGTGGAAAACCAAGATCAATGAAACGATGGATTATCTGTAAGATGATGGCCAATAAAAAGGAGGTCTTCTTCTTATCGTGTCGTTAGTAGAAGTAATCTGGTGTCAGAGTTTTAATGCCGCCCATGGCCCTCTGACTTGGCATCACATGCCCTTGAGAATTATAAACACACACATACATACATAAACTCACGCCTTTTTCCCATGGGGGTAGGCAGAAACTACAGAGCGCCATATGTTACGATTCTTACATACTTCTTTTGCTTCGTTTACATTCATACATGTTGTCATACACACACGCCGGTTCCGAGAACTACTCACCTGACCTTTCTGAAGAACCTCACCAATAAGGTTTATGTATGTCCTTCTAGGGCGTCCCTCTCGGCGTTCCCACTTACATCTGCCTTGTAAATACCTTTCGTTAGTCGTCGAGAAATATTTAAAAAATAAATAATATAAATACTCCACAACTTTTTCACACAACGCCATCTAGTCCCAAGCTAAGCCAAGAGCTTGTGTTATGAGTACTAAACAGCTGATAAACATACTTATATATTTCTAAATACATACATAATAAATAAAAAATAAAATAAAATAAAAAATAAAAAGCGTTTTATTTCTTGCATATGAAAAATAACAAGCAGACTTTATAGGAAGATTAATTGATTATTATTGATTTTACAGATAACTTACTTTTACCTTATTTTCTAATAACAATTAATATTAACAAGATAAATAAAATAAATATCATTTCATTTCAATTCATTTAATTTCATTTCACGATAAAAGAGAAACTCATAATGGGTGCAACGTTCTTTATTTTTTATCAAATATTATTATATATATAAGTCTTAAGCTAAGCAGGGCTTGTGTTATGGGTACTCAACAACTTTACTGATAAACATACCTATTTATTTCTGAATACATACATATTATAGATAAATTACACCCAGACACAGAACAAATGATTGTGCTCACACACAAAGATTTATCCTGGGTGGGAATAGAACTAACGACCTTCGGCATGGCAGTCAAGGTCACTAACTACTAGACCAACAGGCCAGTCAAACATCTCTCGGACATGTCGGTTTCCTCTTTAGTTAAGTACTTTATTAAGCCATTTAGGTACTTATTTTTTTCTTATTTAAATATTAATAATGATGGTCTTCTTGGCTTCAATAGCGCCAGGTTTACTTAGTTAGATAGAAGTGTACAAATATGTACCTATTTACTGCGTGCCTATATAATGTCTATGGCCAAATTAAACTTATGGGAAAGATCAACAAATAACCAGGGGCTCGAGTCTGCTATTGCTATCGTGTCTCAATGACCGGTCATTGATCGAATATTTAACAACTTTGACAGTTTTTATATGGGAAATGTGTCATAAGTTTGACGTTATACGTCAAAAATCTATCAATGACCGGTCATTGAGACACGATTGCAATAGCAGACTCGACCCCCAGGAGCTAGGTCAGTGATTGACTTAATTAAAGGAGCTGTGATTTGCGTACGAGGAACGTTGTGAAAATGATTGGACCACACCGGTAGTAAGAGAATGAAGAAACGATATTGATGAACAAAACTGGCAGATTTGATGTGGTATATTTGTTCAAACGGAATTTTAAAATAAATAAGACAGAGTCTAAATCAAATAATTAGTTTTAATTAGACCATTTTAAAGGCACCTTAGATCGCCTTTTTTAATAGTTACTTAAAATAAAAATAAATAGTTTTATTTGGAGAAGAATAAAATTATGGTCAAGAAACTCCATACTATTTTTTTTTGAATCGGTCTTTACACGGTCAGATAATTATTATATGAAAAGATGATGTTCAAAAATGACACCTGTCATTTTTTAGGATATGCAAAAGTGTACCTGGAACAGCATTATTCGTTGTAAAAAATGTACTTAATAAATTTTGTATCAAGAATTACTTCAAATTCTCAGAAGTTTTATAGTCCAAAGTCGTAGATCAAACTAATAACGTAATGTTCTTTTTTATGTTAAATTTATAGCAAATTAACTTTTCAGTCATAAAGTTTAATAATAAAAAGTTCACCAATTTCTATTCAATTGTCATACATACCTGCATATCTACAAAAAAAATTCGACATAAATCTGACCATAGCTAAATACCGCATCCAACCTTTCCACTTCCCTGTCCTACAGCCCACCAACACGACAGTTTTGAATTTCACCCAGTGGGTGCATCTCGTGAAAAGTATCGCGGGTTCGGTTCCCGAGTCAGCACGGTGTCGAGTGGTGACTGGTTCACTCTGCCCTGGTATTCCACCAGGATGGGCATGAATTAAAATGTATGATCTAGGAACACATTGGTGGTAAAACAATTGGGAAGAGTAAATGGCTGGGAGACAGTGTGATAATAATATCTGGTACTTAGTTATCTGCACGTATTGCTGCTGCCACCAGCTGTTTTTATTTTTGTGTTGTGTATTAACCACTAGCTATACGGCAAAGAGATTTAAAAGACTATAGAGCAGGCATGTCAAGGAAATGTCATAGAAAAACTTTGATCCCATGTCTCAGTAACGCCATCTAGAATAATGTATGAATATTGGAGCGGCAGCGGAGCATACTAAAAAAAACTCATAGACTTGTGTCCGGCAGGACACACTCTGTCTATAGGTATTGAATGTCTTTGCTATACGGTATTTTACTAACAAATTGGATCATGTTGTCCGAACTAAATAAAAAAAAAATATTCATTCTGTTTGTGTATGGGAGATACAATGTTTGTATATGTACCCACTAAAATAGGTTTGAGCTACACGATGTCTGAAGTATGCATGCCGTCTGTCGGGACAGGTCGGCTCAAAGCTGAATTGATTCTTTCTTCAAAAGGCTTTTCCAGACTTTGCCCTGCATCGTGAGACTCGCATAATAAATTAATATAATCTTATGTCTGGACGTTAAAAGAGACCATGACCCCTGAGTTTCTTTCGGCATTTCTTCTCAGGGATCAGTCTCTTTGAAGATGCCATTTGATCTAAAAAAAGACATGTAAAACTATCTGAGAAGATCTACTTACAGAAATAATAATAATAATAATTTATTAAACCAAGAAGATTACAATGTTATTATAAAATCATAAAATATTAGTTTGCAGATTACAATTCATACCTAATTAAATAACAAAAACAGGTAATTAAATATCATTTCATTTCATTTCATTTCATTTCACGATAAAAGAGAAACTCATAATGGGTGCAACGTTCTTTATTTTTTATCAAATATTATATATACACCCTGTATATATATCAAATATATATACAGGGTGTAACGGAAAGGGTATATACAAACAAACAGGATGAATAGAGTATTTAATAACGAGTCTTTCCTCAAAGTTTCAGCTCCCAACTAATAACTTTGGAACTTCACGATATTATTTAATATCGACAGTTTATTAAATTCAAAATCATAACAAACGTGTCACCGCACTATGAGGGTCATAATCCTGTCCGGCAAGGTTCAAGTATATCTATCTCGGGTTCTGCGCGCCTAGTACAGACCTATCGGGCTCTGCCTAACCGACGAAGGCGCGACGGCGCGGGCGGGCTCAACTTTACAATTATGTATGTATATGTATAAAAACGTTGCCATGTCGTTTCTTATCACCAAGAGAATCCGTGCCCTTCGGATGTATATACCCTTTCCGTTACACCCTGTATAAGTCTTAAGCTAAGCAGGGCTTGTGTTATGGGTACTAAACAACTGATAAACATACCTATTTATTTCTGAATATATACATAATATAGATAAATTACACCCAGCCACAGAACATATGATCGTACTCATCACACAAACATTTGCCTTGGGTGTGAATAGAACCTACGACCTCCAGCATAGCAGTCAGGGGCTCAAACTACTTGACCAATAGCCTAGTTAAATAAGTAGATAGGAACTTGTTTTTGGAACATGTTTGGTATTTTATATAATTAATTTGTTATTCAGAATGTTTAAAAGATCTTAAAAAATATGTAAATTTTGACACGCAGTCATGGATCTAGTAAGTTGTTGTACATAGTAAAATGTACATAAATCAACAAAATAAAACCAAGTCATTTTAGCCCATTGGCTTAGGCACCTGCCTGTCATGTACGAGCATGTGGGGTTTAAGTCTAGGCAATGTGTCCAATGTGAGTTTTTAATACGTATATTAATTTACCTTTAAGTTAATCTAGGTCATCATTGACATCGGTGAAGAAAAACATAGTTAGTCAACAATCCGTCATAAACAAACGTGATCAATAATTGTGTAATTAAGTTTTATAAAAAAAATACAATGAAAAATCAATATTAAAATCAAAATTCTTTATTCAAACTAGGCTGAGAATCAGCACTTTTTGAACGTCAAAAAAATACATAAAGACAGTCCCCTAAAAACGGCCCACCCTTCGCCACTTCCTAGTGTTTTTGCTGGGAAGAAGAAGTGGAACAAACTCCCCAGCAACACATCTGTCTGATTCGTTTGAAGAACTAGGTATACAAAGAATCTATACAATGAAATGCTCAATAAATAGCACTAATGTTTATACACATTGTAAAACATTATATTTCAGAATGATTGTCACGTGTTAGCTAGCACACTCCAATATACCGAGATTAAGAACAAAAAAGTAAATTCATATTCTAACATTGAAATCTAAACTCAAGCAAAACAATTACAAAACTGAAAAATAACAGCCTCCAGGCATAAAAGGCGTACCCGCTTACATGTGCAATGCTGGCTTATATTCATAAGGCTGTGACTCTAAATTTAAAATGATAATCTAGGACCATCGAAGTGAAACAAATAAGCAGTTAACTGTTATAACAAATTAAAAATAAACCATTGGTAAGCAAGTCGATAAATAAATTACAACAAAGGGTAATTAACAATTCATAGTTATTATATTAATTGAGATCAGTACTATTCGTGTTTGACGTGATTTCGGTTTCTATATGGAATTGTAACCTGCAAGCCATTCTTTCTAAGAACAGAAAAGACGTTAATGCAGTGGCTTAAATACTTAATTTTAAACAACTTCGAAGTGCAATAGGATACAGGAGCCCTTCATGTTTTCTTTATAATTTGAATTAATCTTATACAAGAAAAATGCTTTAATAGTAATTGCCTTGCACAGGGTAATTAAAAACGTTGGTGTTTTGTGTTTTGTCGCAGCTTTTATCAATAAACTAACAATAACAAATAAAACTAAGACTTCATCTAATCAATTAGCATGTACTCACACTCGTACTTACTCACACCTCACTCACACACTCACTCGTGACACACACATCACACATATACGCGCGATCTGGCCTTTTCTAAATGTCGCTTTTTTTAATCTATAATTTTATTTTTAGTTTTGCATGTTTACATTTCTACATCTCGATTGCAATATAAATGATAAGTGGAAGAGCGGAGACTCCTAAGACAAGCAATCCCTTGCTTAAAAGGTGATCTCCAATTATTTGTATCTCTAAGCCCATTGTAATCGAAATAAACATTTTTATTTTTTTTTATTTACTACCATTGTAAAATATTAACAAAACATTTTAATAGTTACAAGGTTAACAACAAGCATTGTCATGTCATAAAAATAGAGTCGCGGAGTCAAGCGCTACCTACACTGCACGCGGTGCCCGGGGGAGGAAATAATTAATGATGATTGGCCTTAAATTACCCTCTCGGGACCTCTTGCGTCCCGCTCGCACCCTCACACCCTATCCCGGCGAACCTTTTCGCACAAACAGGGAAACTATATAAGGCCTACAGGTAGGCGCCAAAGGTAGACCCCTGCGGGACGCCGAACCGTTCGCACCTGTACTAATCGTGAGCAAAAATGACCGCCGAAACTTACGGACACCGTCTTAACTACGAGAAAGATATATTCGCGTCTGACGTGATGCTGGAGTATTCCACCGAGGAGTGTTACCTGTCCTGGCCGAGATCACCTGACTCTGGGCGTTCTAGCCTGGAGCCCACGCCGTCTATAGATGGCAGCATCAATCAAGATTCGTCACACATCGCGTACAGAGGATTGTCGCGTGACGTTTTGGAAGACAGTGCTGAGGATAACGAGGTTCTGGAGTCAGGGAAGAGACGTGGACGAGCCACCAGTGCCGCAGTGTTGAGAAGGAGACGTTTAGCAGCAAATGCGAGGGAGAGGAGGAGAATGCAGAATTTGAACAAGGCGTTCGACAGACTGCGAGGTCACCTTCCTTCTCTGGGAGCTGATCGCCAGCTCTCGAAGTACGAAACCCTACAAATGGCGCAAACGTACATTTCAGCACTTTACGAGCTGCTCCAGTAAGTTGCACCACGTACCGCCGCTATTTGCCAAATTAGATTTAACTACAGGGATATTTATTGTAAGTTTAAGTACCGTAATACTTGTTACCACTTAGGGTTAATCTGCTTCAAGTTTTCCGCTCAAAATTAACTTTGAAAGTGTCGAGTTTCTGTATCGTGTTACGCTTATTTTTTTGTAGGTTTTTTTACATCTTTTCTTGGAGTTAAAGACAGTGTTTCATAATTCAATACGGGATTAAAATATTGCAGTGTTGAAAATCTTGTTTAGCCGCTTCTAAATTGTTTCGTTAATAATACGAACAAACACAGTATTTCAATATTAAAATCATTGCGAACTAGATAAAAACATTAGTTTTTTTATAGTTTAGCACACGTAGATCAAAAATTAAATAATGTAAACAAGTTTAGCTTTTAGTTTTAAGCACATCTCACCAGTGTAATCCGTCCTACCGATTTAGCGTTTTATATTATTTTAACTAGGTCTAGATTATCATCTTTGCCTGCAAAAGTATTATGCATTCCCTCGTATTTTGAGACTAAAAATTTGTATATTTTAAAGATTACTTATAGAAGTGACAAAATGCAGATCTGTGTATATACTAAGTTTAAGTTTGTTTATATTGATGTAAATGTGTAAATGTATTCGAAGATTCAAATAGTTATGTGGGTTAGAATGTGCGCTTGTTGCAATTTAAATATTATCTATTAATTAGATGCAATGAAATATCAAATAACCAGATTATTTTTGTTTCAAACTTCGACGTTTGTACCTTTGTATATTCATTAGTTACCAGTTTATATCGTCTCGAAGTTTTTGTAGCATTTAATTTGCGTGTATGCAAGTTTGTCACTTTTCTAAGTATGTGTCGATACGAGAGCTTAAAACAGTATTAAACATTGTTAATAACTAGATTGTAGATTGTTTACGTAGTTCTAAGTAGCTTCGAAATGTTTTTTTCATGTGTAAATATACAAATTATGTTTAAAAAATTTGGTTTATTTCCTTTTACCCATACAAAACGAACAGGTTTCACAAAATTTGCATATGTATATCATGTTACATATTATACACCATACCTACACACAAAAACTATTCAGAATACCAAAGTCTGTAGGACTATCATTCAAATGTTCGTAATTAAATACCTTCTTTGAAAATCTATTAAAAAATCATTTCAAGAAGTGAACACCAGTTGAGATTCAAATTATTGAGCTTAACCTACTAAGTAAAGAAGTTTGAGAGGGTTATGTATGACTGAATACTAGCAGCCGCAGGTGTCGATCGAGGATCGGTCCGTAAATGGGTGAACAATGTGAACATTCATATCACTGTATTGGAGTGAAGTAGGCAAATAAAAGAAAACTGTTCAAATTTAACTAATCGTGTAATAGGCTAGCACAGTCTAAAAACCTACAGTCGTCCGACGAAGCTGTCTAGACAGGGCAATCGTGCGGGGTGTGATGGGTGAGACGTGGGAAAGCCGCTCCCGAACTGCGAACAAAGCGATGTTCGTAGTTCGTAGTTCAGGGCTAACGTGCGTAGACGTTGTCGACATTTTTCCAGAGATCAAAGGCGTCGTCCTACTGTATTAATATTTATGGTAATAATTACATTATAATACTGCCTTGCTAAACTCAAAAGCGGTAACTCAAACAATAACGTACAGTTGATTTATATGGCATCAGATGGCTTAACAAAAGACACATTCAATGAACTAAACCAATTAGCGGTATCTTATTTAAAATACATGAAAAACTTCGAATAAGTTCAAATAATCTTTAAAGTTAAAGGAAATCTATGTTATAAAACTTAAATTATCTCAAAACTAGCTTTCCCTGAGGTAATGCTTTTGCGCTTAATAAGTGTGTACAGTTACAAATATAAGGTTAAACGAGCTTCACACTACATCATAAATTTACGATTTACAGACACTCAAAAGTCCGAAAGTCTAACAATCAGTTTCATTAAAGCAGCAGCACTAGCGGTATCAGCAGTAAGCGCAATCTTTGACAAAACAGAGAAGTGATTACCTACGCTGAGTCAAGACCAATATTTTACATATTTTTGCCAAAAACAGCGCTATTTTTAACGCGCGGTAGAGTGCGGTATCTTGCTACCCAGTAACAGCTGAAACAATAAAGTAAACAGAGGACAGCGGATAAAATTGACACAGGGCCGCAGGGGAATAGTATTTTATCCTCTCCCCGTGGATAGAATATCTCCGGCCATGCTAGCCCAGCTGGTCTGTGATAGTCATATAGGTGGGTATTCACTCCAAATAAGTTACCTGTTACAGTACAGTAATGAATCGAGAGAAAATTTAACTAATATTCCTCGGTGATTACAGCTTCATAACGGTGGAAGAATTTTTTAAATCGGTGCAGTGGTTTTTGAGTTAAATCCCTACAAAGTAATTTACTCAAGATTAACTTAAAGCAGCACATATAAAATATAAAAAGTATTAGTAAGTGGGTTAAAAGTACCTTATATCATATTGAATTATCATTCAGGAAATAGTCTACTTATCCCATTGAAAACATAAATACATTTTGAAATGAGAGACAAGTTTAATATACGACTTGGTTGTTGCCGACGACAATACAAATGAGATCTAAATGGATGCCAAGTTCAATGGTTAGTGGTACTGGATATAATTACAACATAAAATATTTTATAACAACTTAGAAGATCAATGATTTTTATAAGTAAAGATAATCTTTGAAGTCTACGGTCTAACTTGGCTAGTTCACAAAAATGATTTTCTATTAAAAACTTACTAAAACAGTCATAGATGAGCCCTCAGTCGTAAGAACCTTTCATCCAAATCTGTTCGAAGGTTAACACGTGATTGAGTGACAAACATCTAAAAATCTTCAAAAACTTTTACATGTAGAATATTAGTAGGATAGGATTACCTACTTATACTCCATCCGATTAGGTAGTTAACAAAAGGTAAACAATCTTGACATACACGCTTATTAATTAAATACAACTACTGTTTAAACAAATTGTTTAATTGATCATGTAATCGTTTTTGTTGTATCTAAATTTGTTTTCAGCTGCATTTTATTTTTAAACTGTGGTATTAACTAAAAATGCATGTCAAAATTGTTTACTTTTTGGTAACTCCCTAATCGGATGGAGTATAGATACCTAACTATAATAATAATTATAATAGTATTCCATAACTTTCAACAATTCCATTTGGTCCTGAGCTAAGCAGAGCTTTTGCTATGAGTACCTACTAGGCAACTGATAAACATACTTATATATTTCTAAATACATACATATTATAGATAAATTACACCCAGACACAGAACAAATGATCGTGCTCATCACACAAACATTTGTCCTGGGTGAGAATCGAACTCACAACCTCCAGCATAGCAGTCAGGGTCACTAACTACTAGACCAACAGGCCAGTCAAATACTTCATATTATTCCAGTGCCCTTCCCCTCTGGATCCATTTTAATCCCCAAGCATACGTAATGAGAACAGCTTTTGCTCCCCATTCAAACACAACCAATCTATCGGTGGTGCCAACCCTGGAGTGACAAGACAATCAGTCAAGATCCAAGCTATGCAAATTAAGCAGATGTTTTGAAAACCAATCTAACCAGACCTGTGAAACGGCAGGAAGCACGCCATTTTGACCTCTACAGCATCGTAATAACAAGGTGTAATGTGAAGGGGAGGGTTTTTGAAGAGGGTTCGATGAAACATAGTCCGGTAGGGGACATTGTTTTTTGAAATGAAATAGAGCAGTGTTCGTCGAACCGTGGGTTAAGTATGTGTTGCTAATTCTTTTACACTACCGATAAAATCTACGGACTGTACAAATTAACCTTCTAACGAACTCTAGCAACTAGACGGCAACACTTTAATCTTATTAAGCCAATTGATACTTAGGTTCAGAGCAAATCACCGTGTGCAAAGTTGAGTGAAATATAACGCCTTTATTAATAAACGTGGAGTAAAGTTATGCCAATCTTAATCCTCGAAAAACATAAATGGTAAATCCGGAGATTATACTATTAGTAATAATATTTCACGTTTATTAATAAGGGCGTTAATGTCTAGCAAATCTGGGTGGTTCTTTCTTCAAAAGACCATTATTAGACACATGTCATATCTGCATGGTTCTTACATAATCTGACCAAGATAATGTCTGGACTTTAAAAGAGACTGTGACCTCTGAATTTCTTTCAGTGTTTCTTCTCAGAGTAGTCAGATAGTGAAATACCGACCTCATCTTCTAATTAAACAATGATATGTAAAAGTGTTTGTATGAACCCCATTTACAGAAATAAATATCACTTAGCATATAGCATTTCATGGAATGACAACTTACTATGCGTTTCAAATGAGAATAGGAACGTCAATGACCTCTATCTGTCAGATGTCACCTGAAAAGTACGTTCTGCAACGAAACCTTATTCGCGTGATCAATTATTTTTAGTTTTTTGTTTCACCGAAACGCGGTTATTCAAAATGAAAAAACGTCCTAAATGAATTAGTCTTGTGGACTGTACTTTTCTATTGACATTTGACAGATAGAGGTCATTGACGTTCCTATTCTCATTTGAAACGCATAGTACAGGTTATAGCTAGTTAAATTTTCATGGGTTGATTTTTAGATCTTAGCAAGTCTGCTGGTGCTTGCGTGCTTTAACTGCTGTAAATAGTCGAATTTATATATGAACCAACTGCCAATAGTAGGTATCACTTATTCTCAGATAAATCCAAGTCTCGCTTGTCTTTACAATCTTAAGGCGAAATAAATAAATATTCCTCAACTTTCACACAACGACGCCGATTTCTTTTAACTAAGCAGCAGGCCTAGCCATATTACAAATTCTATTTCTATTCTATTGCCATTATAGAAAGAAAATGGCGTATTTATATGGAATCAGCTGTTTGTCAACTGTCAAGGTGTATTTCATTTTCAGTCACATTACAAATTCTACTCGTTAATTGAAAAACAGCTGATTCCATATACGCCATTTTCTTTCTATTGTCGCCTTATCGATTACGATGATAGAAATAGAATTATGTAATATGGCTAGACCTGCAGAGCTTGTGTTATGAGTACCTACTAGACAACTGATAAACATACTTATTCATGTCTAAATACATACATAGATAGAAGCATTAACAGTTCACTTCACTCAGTTTTAACTTGGTGACTTTTACTGTAGGTAGGTACAGAACCGACCGGCTAAGCTAACTGGACGGTGAAACATGTAGCGAAGGAATTTTGTATAAAAGTCTTTCTAGCAACGATGAGCTATTCAAAAAACCTGTATATAATTTCCAAAAATCTTCATCAAAAACTCAAAAGTCATAACTATTTTATTATAACACACCGGTATATAATTAAAAGGAACGCAACGTGTGAACGTAATAGCGGGTTCCGTCCGCTTTTTAACTGCAGTTAAAACGTTGCGTCTTAATTCCACATGTCAAATGTCAAATTTGACAAGAGGGATATGCGCAAGAGTGCAATGTCATGCGCGATTCTTCGCCAAGATCGTTGGGTGAATGATAAGCTATCATTATAAGTGTCATTTTTATTGTTAATTTGATGCTGATGGGATTTTTTGCATGAGAAAGTATTTTTTTTAAGGAGTTGAATTTTGGTGTTGTAAACTTAAGTTAATTACAGAGGGAACGAAATCAAAAGTTATCATTTATATCCATTCGAACTAAAATATCTATTTAAAACAATGTTTATTTCCTAAGTACACTGTGAAAGCCATTATTTCATTGAATGTAAGGCATTTATTTACTAAGTAAACTTTACTGCTGAGCATGGGGTCCCGGGTTCGATTCCCGGGTCGGGCAAACTGTTATTGAGTTTTTCCATCTGGAATTTCTCAGTAGCATCCCGGAGTCTGGATTTGTGCCCAATTTATGGCAATAGGCTCGCCCACTATTAAGTACATGGGACTTTAACATAACCGGCGAAATGTGGTTGTTATACAGGTACACGTCTGCCTACCTTCGAAGATTACAGGGGTAATTTTATCTATTTACTAAGTCATGCACAGAGCTAATAATACTTACAGCAATACGATAAATGTACTTTTATACGAACATACTCCTGAATACCCAAGTATAATTATGTATTCACGCATTCAACGTACAAAGCCTTATTCAAAGCAAAATAAATAAAAATAAAACCATAATTATCATTGCTCAAAAAAAAAAGTAAAGTTCACTCCCCTATTTGACATTACCAGCGCATGCGCGTCAGCTCTATGAATGCAAACGATTCGATTGGATAATAGCCGACCAATCAGCGGCCGGCTCATAGAGCACGATTTGAATTCAATTGTCGAATGTACGTAGAATAAGGAGTTGTATAGTTCTTATTGTGGTATAAAATAAATACTGAATAAGACTTTTTTTGTTGGCAATGCAACGGTGGGAGTAGTTTTTGTTGCAAAAGCTTAGTTTTAAAGGCTTGTATGCTAGGAGGGATTCAATTTACCTATATGGTAAACAGAATCTGGCCTGTTGGTCTAGTAGTTAGTGACCCTAACTGCTATGCCGGAGGTCGTGGGTTCGATTCCCACCCAGGACAAATGTTTGTGTGATGAGCACGACCATTTGTTCTGTGTCTGGGTGTGATTTATCTATAATATGTATGTATTTAGAAATGTATAAGTACCTACGTTTATCAGTTATTTAGTACCCATAACACAAGCTCTTAAGCTTAACTTGGGACTAAATGGCGTTGTGTGAAAAAGTTGTGGAATATTTATTATTTATTTATTTACCCACATTATTCATCTTTGTTTCTGAAGTTTACTGCACGCTTGCTTACCCCATTTTTGTGTTAAATGGATCTCATAAATATTTAATTACTTCATCCCTGTTTATAATTACAGGCATCCTTTTCGTCTTACTTTGACACCGAAATGTGTTAATTTCTGATAAATTATATACACATTTTTTATTTTTATAATGGCTGACATTCGAATATGTTTTAATTACGTGCACTTTTTTTGATTTCTTGATGAGACTAAGAAGTGGTATTTATATCCCTCTAGTCAAAACTAAAAGTTGTTTTGGCTTAATTTAAAATTAGAATAAAATAGCTAAATAACAGTTAAATTTTGTATTTCTTTATTAAAGGTACCTACCGTATCGTTCCTATACGTTTAGACTCGCCCCTCTTACACGGGATTAAACATAACTGGCGCAGTGTTAGTGTAGGTACAGACGCCAGCACATCAAGTTACCCTAATGTGTCAAATTTTCCCAATTGATTATGAACCTTATTATGTTTGGCATAAAGTTGAAAAACGATCAAAGAAATTTGGCACATTGGGGTGACTTGATGTGTTGGCGTCTGTACAACACGGGCACCTCGGCCTGACCTTTCAGGGATTACTGGCGGATGTTAGTATTCTCATCGTTTTTCTGTCCTTATTTATTTGGGGTCCACACAGCATCTTCATTAACCGACTTCAAAAAAAGGAGGAGGTTCTCAATTCGACGGTATGTTTTTTTTTGTGTGTTTGTTACGCGATTTCTCCCCCATTTGTGGACCGATTCTCAAAATTCTTTTTTATACTCCCGAGGTGGTCCCATTTTAATTTGGTGAAGATCTGGTGCTGATCTTCGGAGATATACAATGGAACTCTTCAAAAATAGACGGCAAATCTGTCGTGATTGCTGGAATCGCTTGGATATTTATTGTTTATACAACATCATGACGTATCATCATGCCTGTATGCTCTGAGGGGTATGTAGATGTGTACAATATACCTAGATTTCGACAGTTAGGTATGTTAAGTTTCATTTATTAGGGATAAGTGGATAACCCTATTATCTATTATTATCGGAAGTCGGTGGCCCATCATGAATAAGACAAAACCACCAAAGCCACAGACTTCCTAATTTAGAGTTATTTTACACCGGCTAGTGTTTTTTTTAAGTCGGTTTTATTTTTTGCAAAAAAGATTTTTTTTTCTTCTATATATCTCGATATTCTCATCTACATGACACACACATGACTTGATTCCGCCATCACCTTTCTTCCAGCGGACAACCCGGCGTACGGCGAGTGTCCACTCTTACATCGTTGGCACTCTAACTATTCGGACAAAGCGTTTCGCTTCGTCGTTTATACCGCGTACATCGAAGGACTGGAACAACTTGCCTGCTGCGGTCTTCCCGTCCGATTATAATTTAGGTGTCTTCAAAGCTAGAGTGAATAGGCTCTTAATAAACTAGTGCGCTTCACCATCACTGATTGCATCACTGCTTACCATCAGGTGGGATTGCAGTCAAGCACTGGTTTACAATATTAAAAAAAAAACTAAGTAATCACCTCAGTTTTAGACATAATTATAATCTTTCACACTATTTCATACATTGTATTTGATCCTTCTCTGTTCCTAAATTTTTTCTCACAACATAATCCTCATTCCTCCGCATTACATGCCCACTGCCCAGCCCATACTATAACAACGATGTCCACACAAATTTTGCATATATCCATACATTAAACCCAACTTGGAATTCCGTTCACTTACAAAGCTCAAGTGCGAACATAAACACTATATTCTGTAGGTATTTAAAGAATTAGCGACTCCAAAATAAATTGAAGTAACCAAATCGATTCGAACAATTACGAGGAGCGATAAGAAAATTGAAGTTAATCCCGAGCAACGGACATACAGACGGATGGACAGGATACAGTACAATTACCTTGTCTGTATTCTTTTAAATGCAAGCGAAAATTCACAATTAGACGAGTTGCTAATGTTCCTGTGGAGTCGTTGGGAATCGCGGCTATTTGTCTTGCTCACGAGTTTATACAGACTTGAAGTTGGCTAAGGAAATAAATTAAAATCTATGTTTTAAGACGTGAGACGCGAGAAGGAATGTAGAAGAAAGAAACGATGAATGGATTGTGTGAATAATGATAATACAAAAGTTTGATAAGGGTAGAAAGATGATGATGTTAGGATATTTTTTTGTGTTGTCTCTCTTGTCCTGCGATCTGTCTCTTCGACATTGAGCTGGATTTTAGTCAGTTGAAATAGTTGGTATGTGTGGCTCAATATCCAGTGATATGTCCAAACTTGTTGTTAGCTACTCATGCAATTAGGTCTTGAGGAGCGCGTCTTTTCAGTCTTTTAAAGGTAGACTTTGGTTCTATGCTCATCAGCTCCCTAGCCAGGAGGTTTAGGGTGGTAATTTAATCTCTCTATATATTTAAGCGAGGAGTTTTTCATTTCCTCCTTGACAGACTCTACTTTTAATTCTTTGTGGAGGCTGGTTACGTACTAAGGTGCTCCAGTTATCATTCGCAAAGTCTGAGAGTCTGGAGACTGTTCGCAGAGACTGGAACCGCTGCAGAATCTCAATGTTGGAAATGGATGCCGTCCCCCACAGCTGAATGCCAAAAGGCTTTAGGATGCTTTTATATTAGGATTTAAATTATTATGTTATATCTCTTTTTAAGAATATTGTATGCACCAAAGAGCGTACGTGTGGGTACACGTACGCTCTTTGGTACACGAATAAACGCTCTTAAGGTTTTTGACATGGGTATGTCAAAAACCTTAAGAGCGTTTATTCGGTACGCGACAAAAACGAAAACGAACGATGTTTTCGTGTTTTTTCAAGAGCAATATCGAACTGATAATAGAAGATTGTACAAAGATTATCACAGTAATAGAAAGATTAAGGGCGAGACTCCACCAAAGCGGAGACGAGAGGAGATGTCTTGTAATTCACCAATAGGATATTGTATTGTGCTGAAGCTAAGCATTGAGCGGTCAAAATGACGCAAGCTGGTTGGTTGTAAAACACATCTATTCTCGTCTCAGCTTTGGTGGGGTCTCGCCCTAAGTCTTGATTTAGTGCATAGCAGTGTAGGTATTTCATATGATTTCATGAAATGAACTCCTTTTCCTTGCGACGAAAAATACCAATTGATTAAAGATTACAAGATTCAGTTCCGCTCTTTCCGAAACCTACTACTGATTTAAAAAGAAGTAATGGTTTATAAGCAACACCCATTCAGTAGCAACATGAGTTATGATGAAGTTGTTAGAATTAATTCACGAAACGGAAGAAAGGCGGGACCAACAACATCAATATTATATGAATTAAAAATGGAAGAAGAGTTTTTGTTCTAATATTTCGTAATACACTTAGTAAAAAATCGGGAAAAATAAATTAATAGGATTGAAAAGGTAAGATCACTTAATTAAAGATGAGTTATTTCTTTTGATATTGTTTCTTTGATGATTTTGTTTTTATTAGTTGCTCTCTAGGGGTTGTTTTTACCTATTTTTGCATTCTGCATTGATATATGCATCATGTTGTTAGTAAAGGCACGACTGGCTGTTCACAATAGTGTGCTGGTGCCTACATTAACGTATGGAAGTGAATGTTGGGCGTGGCAAATGAGACATGAAAGAAGAATAAATTAATGCTGTAGAAATGCGTTCCTTGCGAAGTATGTGTGGTGTAACAATGAATGACAGATTGAGGAATGATGTGATAAAGCAACGTTGTGGTTTGAAAGAAGATGCAGTAACAAAAATTGAAAAGAGTATGCTATTATGGTTTGGTCACGTTGAAAGAATGCATGAAAGGCGACTAACGAAAGGTATTTACAAGGCAGATGTAAGTGGGAACGCCGGGAGGGGACACCCCAGAAGGACATACATAGACCTTATTGGTGAGGTTCTTCAGAAAGGTCAGGTGCGTAGTACTCGCAACCAGCGTGTGTATGACAACATGTAGGTATAAATGTAAACGATGCAAAAGAAGTATGTAAGAATCGTAGCATATGGCGCTCTGTAGTTTCTGCCTACCCCCATGGGAAAAAGCTTGATTTTATGTACCTATGTATGTATGTATGTTGTTAGTAAAGTTCTAAGTATGTCTATGGAGGATTACAAGAGCACAGGAAGATTGGAAAAGTGGTAGATATATTCTGTGAAAGTTGCTTAATCTAGAAAAGAAGTAAGTAACTATAAAGATGACGGCAAATAAGTAGATATACTGCACCAATTGTAAATTATAAAGGAGTATGGGCCTGTATGGGTAAGAGCTGTGTTGTAGATAACGGCTACTCTTTTTCCATTATATACACCCCTATTTTTTAATTAGTACAACCTGTTACTGATCATATTTTGTGTATTCAGAAGTAAAAAAAACGAAATATAATTTTTAAATATTCCACTATTTAGTGAAACTTAAATAACGAAAACAGCTGTTGGAGGCGGGGCATGCTTGAGCCAAATCACGCGAACGTGAGCGAGAGATGGCGATTTATGAATACTACTATGTCATGAATAGCCTGTACAATATTTCCATAAATTGGGTGACTTTTTTGGATTTAAACAAACGCCATAACTTTGCTGTTTATGAATATTATTTATTGATACTTTACAAATATAATGAGAAGTCCGTCTAGAATAAGCCTTTAAAGTATTTGTACTAATTAAAAATTAGTGGTGTATATAGTTTTTAAATCGGGCTCCCGCGCGCACTATGCCTAAAATGGGGCACAAAAATCTCTTCAAGCATTACTGTAACATGAAGATGTAACATGTTTTTTTATTATTATGGTTATTGCCTTAAACACAACCATTTGAAGTAAGATTTTCGATCATGACCGTCACACTTTTCAAATACTGACGGCTGCCCCGGCAAACTCGATCCAAAATTAAAAAAAAATAGTTTTTATTAGTTTAATAGTCCGAAAACCGATCAAGCTGTTTCGGAAGAGTTTTGTTACAATCTTTGTGACACGAGAATATTTGCACATTAGACCTAGGTACTCATAAATTAGTAGAGTTTAGAATCTTGCACTTTGGCAGACGGTGCATAAATCAGTGATGCATTGGTAGTCCATATTCATTCTATGAGTCTGGTTTTTGCATCGCGATTAAAGACACAAACATTATATATTGGGACTTTCTTCACCTGTCAACGGTGTCCCAACAAATTACGACACCATTTATCTACGGAATGATCACCAAAGTTTTGCTTACAATAATTTATCGCATATAAAACTAGTATAAAGATTATCTGGATACGAATCTCAATAGTAAAACAAATAATAAAAGAACAAGTGAGAACGAGACAGCGCCGTACACGTAAAAGAGAGAGGTACACATCTTCTTCCGGTTGCGTCGGCGCAGGTGACACAAAATTTATTCCGAATTTGAAAACCGAAATATATATTATATGGGATACAAACGGCTTTTTAAATATGGACATCCTTTATGCGGCGGCAGCGCTTGAAAGTTTTATATTTGTCGTCGAGGTTATAAAAAGGTATTTGATTTATGGAAAAATAATGGTGACTCTCAGTGCGGGTGACGCCATAGAATTTGATTAGGCAGATATGATGCTGAGTTACAGATTTTTGGTTAGTTTGAATATTCTATATAATGCAGGATTGATATTTTTTTACTATTAATATTTTATGAGAAAGAAAGCTAATTTTCATAATCATAATCAAAATATAGTAGCAATTTTAGCGATAATTAATATAAAAACCTTTGTTAATACTGAAGGAAAATTAGACGTATGTATTTTCGACTGTTGGAGATTCAGAATATAATGCGAACATTTTTTTTAAATACGGTAGGTAATTCCTTCTCAAATAACCTTTGATCAGTAATAATGATCGAAGCACTACATAACTGACAAAAGAGGAACGAATCGGTAAGTTTTTAATCCATATCATGACGAGATCTAGTGTTTATATTTTTATAATAAAATTATTATATTAAGGTATGTATTTTCTTTTAGCTAGGTATTGAGTAAAATACCTTTCCGCATCTAATTGATAACCAACTCTATAAACCCCTATGTCCATTTCAACTAAATAACCAATGCAACCAACTTTATTTTTAAGTTCAGTTGAATTAGACAAACACAAAAATTGTAAACCATTTTGTATTTTTTGTTATAGTAAGCCGCAAATAGGTAAAAACCCTTTCTAACCTGCCCCCCTAGCCAAGTTAAAAACGATTCGTATCTATTCTCTTTCTACAATCCAGAACGCCTCAAATCCCTTTGTTTTGACCACGTGACTTATCACCTTTCGCTAAGTGGTCAAATCAAAGATTTGAGGCGTTCTCGATTGTAGAAAGAGAATAGATGCGAATCGTTTGTAACTTGGCTAGGGGGGCTGTTTTACACCCAAGTGGTTCACCTGTAGGTATTTTGCGGTTGACTTTGTATGCTCCTAGTTCACCTAGGTGTTTGTCTATAGGATTACTCACACAAAACAAAACAAAAATCAAGACAAAAAACACTATGAGCAAAATATTTCATTCATCCAACTACTATAAAATCCATGAGTACAACATTAATTTTATGTAATTACTACATTCATTTGACACATTCTTTAAGTCGAGAAGAAAGTTAACCGTGAGACGCCCAGGTGACCCATTTAGTTGTACAAGGACTCAGCAAGGGTAAAAACGCAGTCGCTTCTTCAATATTCAAAGCAGAGTCGCATTTGTTTCAGAATACAATTCTTTAGTCTATAAATAAATCAATGCTGAGTTATCGTGGGACGGTCGCACTTTCAGCTACAGAAACTCGTAAATCTAAACACTGATATAGATATGAGATTATTGAAGTTTTTATGGGAAAAGAATACTAGTTTCCCCTTTGTTTTGCGGTTTTGTTTTGGTTTGAAACACAAAAAGTTATGATAGGTGGTGTCGTCTTGTGAAAGTGATATATGATTTTAAAAAAATAGTGAATCCGTCGATTCGTATCTGGCTTGAATACTGTAAAAAAGTTATTTTTTTGTTCTTTAGTGTTAAAGACTGTATAGTAGTTAATTGAACTGACGACGGAGGTCAACTGCTACCCGGTTGACTGTTATTTCCAAAATCTGTGGGCAAGGACAGCCATAATGATAGACTTAAGGTACTAAAAAATACTGACATTTTTAAGTGCATATTTGTGTTACTAACAAACTAACACTCTATATTTTTTATGTTGTGTGTTTTGTAATAATTTTACTTAGGTATTTTAATGGAGATTTTTCTGAAATAAATAAGTAATAACAAACATAACGTCACGCCTGTAATCCTCAAAGGGTTAGGCAGAGGTGTACTTGGTAGTACATCCACATTTCGCCGCAGTTATGTTTAGTCCCATGTAATAGGGGGCGAGCCTATTGCCATCAATCGGGCACATATCCAGGCTCCGCGGCTGCTACTGAGAAATTCCAGATAGGAAAACTCAATAACACTTTGTCCGACCTGGGGATTGAACCCAAGACCTCATGCTCAGCAGTAGCGCTTGCGACCACTAGACCAACGAGGCAGTCCAAATAAGTAATAGTAATAATAATAAAACCTTTGTTAATTTCAAGTATTCTCACAGCATTTATATTAAAACCAATAAAATTTATCACTAGCATATCTATCATTTATATCTATTATTTCGTCCAAACGACATTTTAATCGTGGGTAGTCAAGAAATATCCCACTGAGTGAACAGCTTCTTATAAAATGAAATACAGCCATATTTCATACTTCGATGATAGAAAATATGTAAGAATTACATACTATTTGGTTAAAAATTAACATATTTCTATCGTCAATATTAATTTCGTTATGGGTGACAAATTAAAACCACTTAAAATGATATAAAATGCAACCCTTTTTATTGGAAATAGTAGTTTTTTAGAACGAAAAAAATGTCTTATGAGTTTTTGTAAAGGTATAAGTAGGTAGCTGATTTTCTTTTAGTACGATTGGGACGTTATTAGTTTTTGGTTATTTATGACGATATTAATACTTTTAAGGGAGTTTATAAAGAATATTGTGAATCAGCTGGTCTTGTGAAGTTTTTTTTAGGCAGTTTGAGAACCTAACGCTGGAGTTTTCGGATTATTTGTTATGCTCGCCGGGATGTTGGCGAAACTCCAACAAGAACTTACCACTGGGATTTAAAGTACCAGTTAACCCAGGTCTAATAGAGTGTGTCATGAGACTAAAATCAAGACGCTTTAACGTTTTCCGTAATTATTGAAACAATTACAAAGCAATTGTATCTCGCGTGGATCTATGTTCCGGCACATGACGGGTTAATACTTTTGCATTAACAGTATAGTTTCAGGGGCTCGAGTCTGCTATTGCAATCGTGTCTCAATGACCGGTCATTGATCTAATATTTGAAAACTTAGACAGTTTTTGTATGGGAAATGTGTCATAAGTTTGACGTTATACGTCATTGACCGGTCATTGAGACACGATTGCAATACCAGACTCGACCCCCAGGTGTGCAGTTGTGACTGTCCTGTTGGTCTAGTAGTTATACTAGCGGTTGTGGTAGTGGGTTCGATTCCTACCCAGGACAAATGTTTGTGTAATGAGCATGATCATTTATTCTGTGTCTGGGCCTGGGGGTGTATTTTACTCAAAGTCAAAGTCAAAGTCAAATCATTTATTTCAATTAGGCCATTTAAAAGGCACTTTTGAACGTTAAACTTACAAGTTAAATAAAATTTAATGATTCTAGTTGCCCCTTCCAAAAGGTAGTTTTGTATGGAGAAGAATGGGCAAGAAACTCCATACTTACTCTTTTAAAATAGTTTTTACAATATTTGTATACAATAAAAAATACATTATATGTGAATACGATGTACCTAGATTAAACAAAATAAAATAAAAAAATAACATACTATGCTAAGATAGATTAAGCATTTATGTGGATAGATACATGGTACTCTCACATTTACAAATACCTATTTAATTTATTTAATATATCAAGAGGTATTTTATTGTAACATTTAACACAGTACCCCATGAAAATACTATTTATAACATGTATTGGTTTAGAAATATATAAGTATGTCTATTAGTTGTTTAGTTTTAAATAACACAAGTTCTGTTTAGCTTGGGACTAAATAGCGTTGTGGATGAAAGTTGTGGAATATTATTACCTTTTATTACTTAAAGTAAACCAAACTTCAAGAAAATTCGCCAAAAGAGTATCAAACGAAGAACAACAAAAGTTCCCCTCTTTTTAAACAAATTTATAGTCTACCCAACAGTAAATAAAGCAAAAAAGTATGCAAAATCAAACAAGAGTTAAATCAGATGCTTTAAAAACTTCTCACGACATAAATTACATTGAAAAGAGCGTCCATCTTTATCCGGAAGTGGCGCAATTTGTCGAAGCTTACGCATCGAGACGACTTCCGGTGGGATACTTGCGCGGCTGAAAATAAAACTGCCTACACCCTGTCAGCTCGTCGTGAAGGTATCCGGTGTTATTATGAGTTGAATTTAAGGTGTTATTGTGATTTGTTATCTAAGATTTTGTTTGATTTATTTTTCGTACGGTTCATCAGAAATGCAGGTTTGGATTGTGCATTGAACTAGAAGTCTTTCTCAAGGTTTGAATCCGAAATTCTCAATGAGCGACTTTCTATAGTAGGTACCTAACAAACTCCATTTACCGCGCTTTACATTACATACTTACAAATAAATAAAAATACAAAAAAAAACTATGTTTAGGCTTATCTCCAAAACGGCTGGACAGACGATATTTTGCTGCCCGTGCTGCTTGTGTCAATGGTCAAGTATTGTATTTAATTTAATAGATAATCACCAATTATCGCTAAACGGTTGGTCGACTCTTCACGTGACCAGAGGGCTGGCCTTTATTTCGGTCAGAGAATCAGCATTGCCATACAGAGTGGCAATGCGGCCAGTCTTCTGGGCACTTTTCCTGTTGGCAGCGATGCGAATGAATATTTTGATGGCCTATAATTGTTTTACTGTTCTTTAGTTTGTTGATTTTTTATTGATGTGTACATAATAGTTACTCATGTTTATATCATAATAAATTAAACCTATTTATAGATTATAACCATGTGTTGTATTTAGTTCAATTAATAATGCCTATGTGTGCAAATAAATTGATATGGACCACGTATTGTGTATTTTTGACTATTGTTTTTAGTTTAAAGGTGTTTCCTTCCGTAAGGTAGAATTTAGCTGCAACACCTCATTTCTGTTCTAGTATTAAACCGTTACCGTAGTTGGCAATAAATTATTCTGATTTTGTTATTTTTTCTTGGAAACTTTGACACAAGCCAAATCCACAGGTGCATAAAACGGTTCAACCACTAACCCCCATCGATTACCATTCCCCACAACTGTCTCTCACTCGCGCTGGCCCAGGTTAAAAAGCAGCTGATACTTTGTATTGTTTTCTTGCAAAACTACAATAATTTTATAAGTTTATCTCGATGTAATTTGTAGAAAATTTGCCTTGTTAGCAATCCTAATAATCCTTATTGGCCAGTCATTAAGTAATTTGATATTAAGTTGAATTAAGTGGAAGCACTCACGCGCCGCTACCAATGAAATCTATATGGAATACGGTGGAATGTCTGTGTTTATGAACTTGCAATTATTTTAAGGCGACATTTAAATCATGCTTTTTATAAGTGCTTTTTTAATTATGTTATCTTTTTACGGTAATTAATAATATAATCAGTATCTGCCTAGCGTTCTCCAGTACATCAACTGCTTCTCTGAGATTCACAATATAGTTACTGGATAAAACAAGTTTCTGAATACTCGTAACGACTATCAAAAATCAAGGATACAGTGACTTGCGAGGTCAACTGCTTTTTTCATAAGTGGAGCGTCAACCCTTCCTTTGCAAGCGTAGTTATAATCCCAGAAACCCATTCGTCTCCTACTATTTAGAAGCGCCAATTTACAACTAAAAATATTCATCAGTATCCTGCACTAATCAATGGAGAAACAAAGCTCATTGTCACCCGTTACTGGTAATTTTAAAATAAAATATGTTGAACAAAATAATTGCAGACAAATCCGCTTTTCACGGCTAGTGTATTCAATCGTCCAGTTGTTCCGAATAAATTCTGCACGATTTTGATTTGATTAGAGATCGGGTGGTCCGCCTGTCCGCCTGTCTACCGCAGATCGGCCGCGCGTGTCGCTAAGAAGAAAAGGTAGATTAGAATGTTTAAATGGAGACTTTATAATTTAGGATATTAGGGTAAAGGAATTAGTTCTTATATCTCTTGGGATCCGTATCCAAAAGGTGTTATAAAAAAAAACCACAATTTTTTTACACAACGCCATCTAGTCCCAAGCTAAGCTAAGAGCTTGTGTTATGGGTACTAAACAGCTGATAACACAAATAACACAAATGCAACAAAAATAAAACAATGCAAATGCAGTTATAGAATAGAATAGAATTTTTTTAATTTCAGACATTTTCGCTCGTGAATGACGTTGAACATATTCGCACCAACGTCTCCTCGTCTATTATCGAGATTTTGTTTTGAATATCGGATAAGAGTTCGAATCACTATATTGCACGAATTACAATTGATAATTTCCGACATATTGACTATATTTCTTAATACGGTACACGGAGTACGCTCACAACGCCCGACACTGTTATGGAACACATACGCAACCGCATTTATGTACGCCTGCCTAGGAAAGATTGAAGCTCCACTTATGAAGGTATTAGTTAGCCCCGGCTGTTATTAGATTCTAGATTTTTGACAGTCGTAACGGGTATTCAAAAACTTTAGGAACTAGGTTGTATTAAAGGGTTTTGTTTAACCCAGAAACTGGGCAGTAAATCTCAGAGAGGCAGGACACCTAGCTAGGCACGGTGATGGCTGGTGAAGTAAAGTTGTGACTGAGTGGCATCGAAGAAACAGAAAGAGAAGAGTGGGGCGTCCGGCGGTGGCCGATATTGTTGCCATTGTAGAGTATCGTGGATGAGGCTGGCACAGGGACGTGGGAATTGCCACCAAAAAGAGAGGCCTATAGCCAGCAGTGGGTGAAGTCGTACTGTAGATGATGGATGATGATGTATGCAAATAAAACAAATGTAGAATAAATTAACATTTCACAACTTCCAAACAACGCCTACTAGTTCCAAGCTAAGCAGAGCTTGTGTTATGGGTGCTAAACAAAAGATAAACATACCTAATATACATATATTTCTAAATACATGCATATTATAGATAAATTACACCCAGACACAGAACAAATGATCGTGATCACACAAACATTTGCCCTAGGTGGAAATCGAATCCACGACCTCCAGCTTAGCAGTCAGAGCCACTAACTACTACACCAACAAAACCAGTCAGTGCTTAAAACGTGTTCGGACGTAAAATTGTAGACAAGCTCCATTCATAGATCTAAGTTCTACATTCGTATGTATTGTTATTTAAAGATGTAGATGAGAGAAGAGATTTAAAGAAGTAAGATAAGTAACCTTTGTTTAAACTACTCTACGGCTACTAAACAGCAAGTCGGCACGCGTGCTCAAGTGCGTGCTACAAACGTCGCCCGCGGCGCCGCCTGCTAAACGCCCACACAGAACGTAAGAGCATACGTCCATTTGCAACCAAGACCGACCCCTTATTCGTTTAATTTGATAAATGTAACTGACTCATTTGCCGTTAGTGTCGTTTCCTGAAGGAGATTATTTACAAATAGTGGTTTAAATTCGGGCAAGTACCAAAGTGGCTTTTTCAATTCATATGTAGGTACTTTCTAAGTTAATCTTAGACATCATAGACGTCGGTGATGGAAAACATCGTGAGAGACATGTGTGTGTCTCGAGGGCATATGATGCCAAGTCAGAGGCTCATGGGCGGCAATAAAACTCTGATAACAGGTTGATGATGAAAGAAATGCATGAGTAACTCATAAAAGAAAAACTCAGTGTAGGACGTTTAGGGTTTTAATAATAATAATTTTATTTCTGAACATAATTCTATATTGAAATGTTGGTAACACTAAAAACCATGTTAGTAACCCTAATTATACTGTCTAACAACCACCTGAGCTGTCCACCTTATTCCAGTGCCTTACAATAGGGCATTTAACCCATTCTGTTACAGTGTTCAGAATGCCACTGGAGCTGCCCCGCAGACAAGACATCAGGGAGACCACTCTTTTACGTTTTACTTAAGTTTTGGAGAAAAGACCTTAGCCCTGCCAAAGAGGCAGCAACAAACTGCTATCTGATCTACCACACTGCTTACCACAGCACGGGGCCTACACAGCCTGGCATCGCTACAGCTTATGTAAAAACGCTTTTGTCGTAGCCTAATTACAGGGAGCGGCCGTTTGTTCAACCGCAGGAACTTTCCCTGGACTCGGGCCCCTAATGTGTATAATATTGTAACTTACTGTATAATTTCCAATACTATTGTAAGGAGTCCTCCTGAGTGGAAAGGCCTTTCTCTTCCTGAATGTAAATCATAAAGAAATAATATTGTGGGATCATCATCGCACACAAACTGATATGTAGGTACCGTAAGTAGGTAAATAATTCTTTAACTCCCCAGAATCATATTATTCCAGCTGAACTCCAGATAGATTTAGGTATGGCAGTGCGTCGATGCCCCTTCCACCTTGTAAATTATACCATGCACGCGTATCATGACCACCAAAGAAAAGGATATTCTCAACAGAAGATTCAACATAGTGAAAAATTGTATAAACATTTATTTTGTTTTGAGCACGACAATGTTAAGAATTGAAAGAAGAAATGTTTAGATTATTCCGTCGTCATACATGTTCCATGCTACGCGTACATAATAACACTTAATCAGCTTTATTATCTATTGAGGACTGACTGGCTCTTGACTTCCTCGTTGGTCTTATACATGGACTACTATTGAGCATTAGGTCCTGGGCTCGATTACCGGGTCACGTAAAGTGACACTGAGTTTTTCCCTTTGTGCAATATTATAGAGCATTTATAATTAGGTACATGTAGTAGGTACAACAAAGCTGGATGATTCACTGCTCTCCTAGCTAGATTTCTGAGCAATCTGTGCTTAGGGGAGACAGTTTCGACTCCCTATTTGAGTATCACAATAATCATGTATTATACTTTCGGCGATAATAATATTAACAAAACAAAAAACAAAAAAAACCAAAATCGAAATCTTAAAATTAAATAAAAATAAAATAAACCAAATTAGATTGAGTAGTGCTGGTGTGATAATTCGAGTGATTATGTGTTTCTGTATGTGTATGGTGTGTGTGTGTGTGAATTTGAATTATGTCCGAATATTAAGCAAAACATTCCATGACCGTGTATTTGGCTTAGTAGGCGACTCGGACGCTGAGTCTCGTCCGATGCGGTCGAGACAGGAATTTTATTATTATTAATATTTTTGAGTGGTGTTTCGGACGCATCCTTTTTTAGAGGCAAAGTACCGTCAGACACATAATTAAATAATACATATTTTACTTTGTCGCTATGGATAAATTATTAATTACAAATAAAATAAACATTAAAACACATTGCACATTTTGCGAAAAAAAGTGGCATCAGTGATACGCAGAGTGAGGGGAAGCAGCAATAGCGTTCTGAAGGTATTTTCAGAAAGATTGGAAGGGTCTACGATGGATAGGTTTGTCAAGCTGCATGTCAGACATGGGTCTTGATGAATCCATCTCGAGTTGGGAGCTGTTTATTTTGCTGTGTATAATTTGTGTTCTTGTGTGTGTCTAGATGTTACTACTAACATAGTTTTTAAGTTATTTTTGTACTGAATACTAACACGCTATGGGCCGTCGACGCCTGAAAATAAAGATTTTTTTGTATTTTGTATTAATGAGTGATGAGATGACAAAGTATCCCTACTTGTCAGCTCACTCTTGCTTTGATACGATACCGATACATCGGTATCAGTACCGTATCCTATTTTGATATAAGAGCAACGGCTCTTATAAAAAATATCTGCGATAATGATACCGTAACAAGACTGGTTATTTTTTTAATAATATAAAAATAATAATAACAGGACAAACTAAACAAAATCATTTGAAACTATAGACAGGTTGAGATTAGTTAATAGTTATAGTAATTAAAATTAACATTGATGAGATTTTTGTATCAAAAACAAAGTAGACGAGACAACACGCGCGTTTATTTTACATTTTCAAAGCGCGAAATTTAAAAAGTTTCGTTAAATCGGCCATAAAAATATCGCCGATGCCGATTTAACAGCAAGCTTCGAGTATTGCCGATATATCGGCATCGGTATCGGTATAGGATACATCCCTACGGACAAGTTGGTTATTGAATCATTGTTTTATGACATAATTATGTGAAAATAAATAAGTGGTGGTAATGGTGGAATATTGTTAAAATCCAAGACGACATGTACTTAATTTTGACATTGATTTAAAAGTAACGACTACCTAACTAAAATGATTCTTATTGGACTTATTGTCAATCATTAAATCCTATAATTAATTGTACTTAGCTATATAAGAATGACATTTCAATATGTGTACACCATATGTTATGGTAGAGTTTATAGAACTTAAAAAAATATTAATAGCATACTATGTAAAACTATATTCTTAATTTAATTAAATAAATTCTAATTCTAAATTCTGATCTCTCACGAGTCGGTTAGTTTTTGACTTTTGGCATTTTGCACGCACATTGAGACATAAAAACTTCTAGTTGGTAGACATAAGGTACACAAATGACCTTTTATCTCCTCGCGCCGATTCAGACACATGCCATGCCACGATTATGTATTTTAAAATTAACTTTTATACCTTTTTGGAAAACTTACAGAATAGGCAAGTTGTTTTATTTATTTGTACGATTAATGTCATAGAAATTTTTGTGACGAAGCAACATTTTTGAAGCGTAAAATGAAAATATTGGTAAGATAATAATATCTCAAAACAAAATAATTAAAATAATGAGCGATATGAGATTATTCTTATTAAGTAGTTTGAAATATGTCCATAGTTAAATTAAAGTGCCAGCTACAACATTATTCTTAATGGTACCCATTCAAATATTTTTTTTTTATTTGGAAAATTTTGGTTAAATATCGAAAAACCCTTAAAATTCAAATATCTCGAAAACTATTGAATTTCGGCCATAAATATGGGGGGTTCAATTTGTTGCATTTTGGCCCCCTTATCAGCCCCTCACGTTTAATACCAGTAACCCTGTATAAGACTGATTATAGTAATTTACATTTAATATTCTTGTTGTACACGTTCCAAATGATATAAAATACTGATTATTGTTGTTAACATTTATAATTATTATTGTATCCTTTAAATTGATATATAAGACTGATTATTGTGATTTATCATGTTTACTGTTGATTGTTGTAATTGTATATTAAACTTTATCTCTTTCTAACAATTCCCTGACTTTTACTTAAGTAATAAAACTCTACCTAAGGTTTTTCATTCTGACTGTACAAAATTTGCTTAAAAAAAAGTATCGTCCGAAACACCACTCAAAAATATTTATAATAATAAAATTCCTGTCTCGGCCGGATCGGACGAGACTCAGCGTCCGAGTCGCCTACTAAGCCGTGTATTTAGTCCACAAGAAATATATACCAAAAACACTTTTAACCTTAATAATACGGAAATGAATTTAAAAGAAACCCAAAAGTCCTTATAGTACTTACACTTAAATTTGACAGAACTTCGACCCTTTATGGACAAACTAATGATGCCAAATTAGATCCCCGAATAAGCTTCAAAAAGAAATTGGCATGCAAACACAAGGCTCTTTTCAATCTGCGCAACCGCAATCGATTTGCACTGTACTACAACCGTGGCGGGTTTGCCAAACTAGTCATTAACCTTTGTTTGGCTAAACACCGGTTAAAATTGAACGCTGTACGTTACAGTAAACCGCGATGTTACTGAGATGTTAATTGTGAAGGTTAAATTATACTTAATGGTTAATTTTGGTAGTGGTAGAGCACAATGGTTGTACACTTCAACATAAATAAGTGACCCGTTTCGGTTGTTCGTGTAATTTATTCGGTTCATTTAGTTTTGAGATTATTTTTTTGTTTAGGTACCTTTGCAGGGCAAAGGGGGTCTTCTCATGCAGAGAAGGCCCTAGCTGTAATCACCACGTTTGTTCAAGGCGCATTGGCGAATTCAAACTTTTATTTGTTACCATCGACTTCGTCCGAAATTCAACTTTTTTTGCACGGAACTCAAAAATAAAAGTAAAATCGGTCCAGCGGTTTTAGAGATCATCACTCACGAACAGACAGACAGACAAATAAAAATAAATCTTGATAACTACCGCATACCTACACTTTCATATGTAAGACTGTTTTGATGATCTAGTAGCCGCATATGCTACTGCTGAGCATTAAGTCCTTGGTTATATTGATTTTTTATTAGAAAATATTAGTAGCAGTAGCCTGGAGTCTGAAATTGCGCCAGATTGATGGCAATAGTCTTGCACCCACCCACTTCATATACGGGACTTAAAGATAACATGTGATATGTGGGTACACTTCTGCCCAACTCTTCGGGGATTACAAGGGTGTAATGTATTAAACATTGTCAATATTACAAACAGACACTTTGATAAATGATATTTATTTTTGTAAATAGGTTTTACAAACACTTTTACATGTCGCCTTTTTTAGTAAATGAGATCGGTATTTCACTATTTGACTACTCTGAGAAGAAACACCGAAAGGCACTCAGAGGTCATAGTCTCTTTTAAAGTCCAGACATTATCTTGGTCAAATCATGTAAGATCCATGCAGATTAGTGTCTGAGATGGTCTTTTGAGGAAAGAACCACACAGAATGAGGGGACCAGATCAGATCTTTAGTAGACATACAAGTAGTAGTCATAGTACACATAACGTCACGCCTGTAATCCCCGAAGGGCTAGGCAGAGGTGTAGGTACCTGGTAGTACACCCACATTTCGCTAGTTATGTTTAAGTCCCATGTAATAGGGGGCGAGCCTATTGCCATAAATCGGGCACAAATCCAGACTCCGGGTGAGTTTTTCCATCTGGGATTTCTCAGTAGCACTGAGAAATCCCAGATGGAAAAACTCAATAACACTAGTAGTCATAGTATTTTATTGATAAGGGATTCTTACTAGTCATTTACAGATTAAATATTTTGCATGCATAACTTCAGATTTCTACCTACACCACGATATACCCATTTCCGATGCATTTATACAAATTAATAAAAAAAAAATTTAGTAAAATGAACACTTTCTTTCATACACACCGTGACATGAAACTTTCACTTCTTTAAAACAAAACAAAAAAAAAAGTTCGTTATTAAGATTGTAGGTGAAAAAGATGAGTACAAATCCTAATCGGTGGATCTGCCCAGGTGTGGGCAACAGTGGGCAACTAGGCACGGACGAGCGAGCGGAACAGCACCTGCGCTTGCGCCTCGCCCTGCGACACGAGCCATAGTAGTGATGGGCGTTGCGATGTCGATTGTTTTTGTCGATAGCCAATCGCCATTCGGCATTTGAGGTAACAGCTACTAACAAAAAAACATTGCACTTTTTCACACAACGCCATCTAGTCCCAAGCTAAGCTAAGAGCTTGTGTTACGGGTACTAAACAGCTGATAAATATACTTATATATTTCTAAATACATACATATTATGGATAAATTACACCCACACACAGAACTAATGATCGTGCTCATCACAAAAATATTTGTCCTGGGTGGGAATCGAACCCACGACCCCCGGCATAGCAGGAACTACTGTTTTTCTATTAGATAAACTAATACCGTAGAAAGTATTGGTAGGTATTATGAGAAAATATTTAAGAGATATCTTTACGGGACACCTATTAATTATAATAAATGGAAAAGTAGCTAGGTATATCCCACACGAGTATACTTTATTTCAAATTCAATCATTTGTAATGTCAAGTGATAATGTCTAAAAATTGTGTGATTACATTATGTTTTTTTAGGAGAGTTTGTGGCTAGGTTATAACAGGGTCGATCAAAGGTTAAGCTTAGCTTGCCGAGGTCGATCTGTGGATGGGAACCATTCAATACATGCCAAGACTCCTCCATGCCTCAGAAAGCACGCCGTTGGTCCCGGCTGTCGTTTGTAGATCTCTGACAGTCGTTACGGGTTGTCAGAAGCCCGAATAGTCTGACAACCAGTTTAACCGAGGAGTATGGTTTTACCCAGTAATTGGGTTGTGGAGTGCAGGTAGGCAATCCATGTGAAACACTGGTATTCAGATGCTTTCGGGTAAACTGGAAGCCGACCCTAACAGAGTCGGTAAAAGGCTAGGCAGATGTTGTTAAGGTTATTTTTTGTGGCCACTTACAATATTTAAAACTAAATTAACTAAGAAGGCAGTTGATACAATTATTTACACGACCAGAATGTTGATTGTAGATCAGATTTAAAAATATTTTAATACGTTCTTGTTCATTCAAAAAGTCAGTGTTATTTTAATCACTATAAACATTTTATTAGTAAAATTATAGTTTTTTTTTAGGATGATACACTCTAATAACGATACATGGCTTACACAGTGACATCCCTATTCCCCACCCTCCGATGGTTAGGGAAGATACCCCGTACTTGCGCGTACGCAGGGCGCGTGCCACCTTTTTGCTTCATATTGACTTACATCACTTTACAACCGACAACGCAGCACCAAACTCAGACAAAAAGCGACTGTAAAATCCTTACTATACAGTATATTTCCTTTTGAAGGCTGTAGGTTAAATATTGCCAATGCAAAATCAGCTTTATTTGTAGAGATACATTGTAAGTTTTCCCGTGAAACTGAAAAGTAGGGTGACTTTTTAAACAAACGCGAATAAAATAATTGTAGCAGAAATACACAGTAATGTTTTGTTAATTTGAATACGAAGGGTTTTCGTTTTGAAGAGGGGTGCAGCGCACGCGCCGATAAGAAGTTAATTATTTAGAACTAATTCATGGCACCGAAGGAATTTCGTTGTTTTTGAATAATTTAATTGGAGCCTTTGAATTTTTTAAGGTTTTGGAATATTTTTACGCTTTTTTACCTTTCAATTCGTGAAGCAACTGCTCTACTTAAAACATCTGCATGTGTACTTATGCAGATAGAGCTTTTGTTTTTAAAGTTTACGTAAGTGTATTGCCAGGTATAAAATTGAACAATTACTATTTTGGATTACCAGCATCTGCAAAGATGACAAAAATCTATAGAACTTTTAACGCTTAGTTGACACTTCGCGCCTTTACTTTGGTCAAAGGATAAGCATTGCCATATAACGTGGCAATGTCGCCAGTCTTTTGGGTACACTACCAGTGGACAGTGGACTATTTTAGCTATATTAAATAGTTTTTAGTTTGATTTCTAGCGTAGGTATGTAGTTTTTTTTAAACAGTTGTAAATATCTATTTAAAGAAATATTTATTTTTAAACCTTCATCATCATCATCATTTCAGCCATAGGAAGTCCAGTGCCTTGACATAGGCCTCCCCTATAGATCTCCAATAAGACCGGTTGGAAGCGGCTCGCATCCAGCGCGTTCCCGCGGCCTTAATGAGGTCGTCTGTCCACCTTGTGGGTGGACGTCCTACGCTGCGCTTGCCGATACGTGGCCTCCACTCGAGAACCTTTTAACCCCATCGGTCATCAGTCCTCCGTGCTATGTCTATTTTTAAACCTTAAAAAAAGTTAGATAAAAAATATCTGAAACTTTTTGTTACAAGATTCCTTTTTCCTATTTCCTAAAACCAACTCCAACCCATGTTTTTGTGAAATAAAGACCCATTAAAGCATAATAGAAAACAAGTAGAACAAACGAAAAGTACCCAACTATTTACCGTAAGCTACCAAATTAATTCAATATGCACGATCGAGTGATGAGTTTCAAACATCCCCGATAATTTATAGTCAATGCAAGGGCTGTCACCCCATCTTGTTGAGCCAATGAGCCGGAAATAATGTGGACACACCCTTAGCGCGGCTAATAACTGTGACGAGGTGAAATATGGGAATTCATGAATTGAATTTATGTAGCTACAATCTACATATTACCCTAGGAACTTTTATTTAAGACCTGTATTTATACTACACAAATAAAAAGGAATTTCGATTTTTATTTAATGGATATTTGATGTGCTGCTGGGAAGTTTGTTGCACCAGTTCTCTTCTCAGTTAAAAGACTAGGAAAGGGAGTGACGGGGGCTTTAGGGGACTGTTTTGGGTAATGTTTTACGTTCGAAAAGTCGTAATTCCCAGCCAAATTTCCATAAATTAGATTTGATTTGATTTCACTAAATACAGAGCACTGGTTATACTATACTTAATAGTAATATCTACTATTTATTGAGATTTTACCTAAAACTTCGGGTTATTAATGGCGTGAAGTGTTTACGGTCTGACCTCGAATAAAATGGGCGCTACTCAAGGTTCTATACTAGGTCCAATTCTCTTTTTAGTGCACATTAATTATGAACCCCAATTAATTCAGAATCAATCGAAGACGGTGTTATTTGCTGGTCACATCATTGATATTTAAAATAGACCGAGACGCTCAACTCTTTAGGCTCAAAATTGTTTTACGTTAGGTAAATAATTTGCTACTTAAAGAACAAAAGCGAGGCTCTGTTGACTTCTTACAGCTTAGCATAAGGTCAGATGGGAATATAGGGTGAATTATCCGACGCTGATTTTCAGCGAAAGATTTTTTTGTTTTATATTCAAAAACTTTCAAATAATACTACAGTTTAACACTGCTATTTGAAAATGAACAAACTAAATTCATGCCGGCAAGAGTAACCCCTAAATTTACGTAACCCACAACACAATTTTAATCAGTAGGTATATTGAGGCACGTGCGTACTGATCTGGTCACGCAACTAGCCAATGATGAGGTTCATGATGGGGAGCTTGCTACTGATGGGATGATGCCGTTTATTTCATGACAACAATATCAATATTGAGGTTAATTGGCTTAGGGTAAAAATAGCTTATGGAAGCCAAATAGTACTACTTAATCTAATATATAAAATTCTTGTGTGTTTGTGACAAAACTTCTTCCGAAACGGAGGGGTTTTGAAATTTTGTGTGTACGAGTATATTCAGGTCAGAAAATGGAACGTAAGCTATTAAAAACTAAACATATCTAAAAAGTAATTCTAAAGCGAAACGAAGATAGCGATAGGTAGCAAGTCATGTATAAATAATTGTTAACTTTCAAAAAGTGCGGATTCTTAGCCAAATTTGAATGAGTTTGATGTTGAATTGTAAATAAAAATATTTAACACTAGCAGACGTCCCGCGGTTTCACCCGCGCTTTTCCCGTTCCTGTGGGAATACAGGAATAAAAAGTAGCCTATGTCACCCGGGGATAGTTTAGCTTCACAACAGTGATTACGGTCAATTTTCATCCATACATCAACACTACACATCCACACTTCACAATTTTACATTCACCCTTCACATTTACACTCTACTCACATTTCTTTCTCAAAACATTAGTACTGGTGTGACATCTGATGGGAGAAGACACTGACTTCTGTAACACAGGTGAACCTAGATCAGAAGTCAGGGACTTCATAGGTCTTGTGTATCTTTTATTTGTGAATAAATTTATTTTATTATTATTATAGTGAAAGAATTTTCAAAATCGGTCCGGTAGTTTCGGAGCCTATTCAATACAAACAAACAATCAAACATTTCCTCTCTATATATTAGTATAGACTAGCACTTCGCTCGGAACTTCATCTTCTTGCAATTCATAGGAAATAAAATAAAATATTATAAATAATAAATATATAAATTGTTTTTATTGGGAACAACATAGGAACCATTTTTTGTTAGTACACACCTTGGAGAATACAGCTTAAACACTAGGGTTAGTAACAAATTTAAACATGTTATATTAAAACTAATGAGTCATTTACTTACGAGACACTTTATGCGGACAATGAAGCCGCATGAGATGGCTCAGCACAGGAGCTTCCGGGTCCTCAGCCACGACTTTCAGGATGCTATTGCTACTCCCCTGAATCCTCCTCACTTTTTTCCTGACGATGGCCTGGAACCATCTATACTATTAAGTATATCCCCTATATATAATTATATTCAACAAAAGTGTATCCATACTCACACATGGATAGAGTATTTATAGAGGGGGGTTTTTTATAGAGGTTTTGATATGAAATTTTGTTGTGACTCAAGCACAATTACATGTTTAGGAGCGTGAGTAAAGGTATAAGATCCCCATCACGAGACCCCAGTAAATTTGTCCTACCTCTTACTTTTACCGCTTTGTTAACCGACTTCAAAAAAAGGAGGAGGTTCTATGTTCGTGTGTATGTATTTTTTTTTTTTTTTATGTATGGTACCTGATTTCTCCGCCATTTGTGGACCGATTCTCGAAATCCTTTTTTTGTTTGAAAGAGTAGACTTTCGAGATGGTCCCATTTTAATTTGCTGAAGATCTGGTGCTGATCTTCGGAGATGTACAACGGAACTCTTCAAAAATAGACGGCAAATCTATCGTGATTGCTGGAATCGCTTGGATGTTTATTGTTTATACAACATCATGACGTATCATCAAGCCTGTATGCTCAGAGGGGTAGGCAGATATGTTCAATATACCTAGATTTCGAAAGTAACAGTTAGGTATGTTAAGTTTCATTTATTAGGGTTAGGTGGTTAACCCTAATATAATGACATGTATTGTTAATAATTAACAATTTATAATGATTTCATGGCAAATGTTTGTATGGGAACAACTAAAAATGGAAAAATAAAAAACTTTTTTACAAAAAATAAAACCGACTTCAAAAATAACACTAAACGGTGTAAAACAACTCTAAATTCGGAAGTCGGTGGCCCATCAAGAATAAGACAGAAGTACCAAAGCCACAGACTTCCTAATTTAGAGTTATTTTACACCGTTTAGTGTTATTTTTGAAGTCGGTTTTATTTTTTGTAAAAAAGTTTATTTTTAAATACAAATTGCAGCTGTATGACTATCATAATTTTTAACTACCCAGGCATACCTATAAGAGATCTGCCATTTACTCAATTCAGAGTCAAACTAAAAAAGTGGCTTATTGACAAATGTTTTTATTCGGTATCAGAATATTTGACGTGTAATAAATTTAATCATTTGTATATCACAAAAGCTAATGTTATTGCTTAAAATTGTATTATTATCGTAATAAAGGCCGATGTGTACAGTGTACGTACTGTAACTAAATTAATGTTAAAAAAAATATTTACTTATAAAAAAAAATGTATTTTTATAATGATTCTGTTAGAACTAACATTAACCTTGCATACCGTTTAACGATGAGACATGTTCGTAGCACTATTAAAAATTTTGACTGCCTATGTATTATTTTATTCCATGCTTCTGGCAAACCAATACTTATTCTTATTATTAACAACAAGTTAACTTACCTACGAATTAATAATTATCAAACCCATCTAGTTCAATTTCAGTGTCTGTCACAAAGTTAAAAAAAAAACAATTTCAAATCACGCTATTGGATTAAAACTTGCAAATAAACATCAACCAAATAAATCCGTTGTGGCAACAATGTTTCATGTTCCTACCAATTAGTTGCACAATAACCAGGCAAATATTGCGGCCATAAGCAGGGGGGTCAAACATGTGGTATCAAAGCACCGGTTTTGGCTGGTCGCAGCCCATCATAATATAGGAATCATAGCCCTGATTTGAATAAATTGGAGAATATTATTTATTGGAAAATTCTATTTTATTCTATTCTAATACACAACCTTACTTTACTTCTATATGACACTGTATTCTAGTCATAAACCACTCTTCTTCTTCTTTTCGTAAGGTTGGTGACTATGGTGTCAGATATTATAATATAGTGCCGTCCATGGACTTCTGACTTTACCTTCAATCAAGTTGTCCTCAAATATTTCTTCACGATGTTTTCCATTACAGTTTTTAAATCAAGTAATGCGTACATGAATCCAAAGATTTGGAAAAGATATCGAAAATACAGAATATCCCATTAATTTTTAACAACAAGACTCAATTTTAACTGTCCAACATTATTGTTTACCTCACAATTTAAATAAAGTTGTCGTGCCCTTTGTACCCGATTCGGTATTTTGTCTTATCCAATGCGGAGTTAATAAAATTTAGTCTTAACAAAATGTTGTGCGCCCCTGCCAGCACGGGGTCGCGATAAACAGCTCTCGTCAAACAGTGTCCGTCGGCCGCTGAAAATATAAACAGATGTGTTAAGGGTTAGCTTTTCACCGTAACTATCCAATTTTTATTTACTCCTAAAAATAAATACACAGGAGATTTTTATCTTTGATCCCTGAATTATTTTTTTCCATTATTCTAATTGATTTTAGATTATTTGAAATTGAAGCCTATTGTTGGTATTTTCTAGAAACGTAAACTACCTAAAAAAGACTTTAATGGGTTTCAAATAATGTATGAAAGCCACTTAAAGAAAAAAAGAATGAAAAATATTTATTTAATTAAGAAAATTTATTTAAGAAAAAAAGAATGAAAAATATTTATTTACAAGAGTAGGCTGTACCTACTCTTGTACTCATTCACTTCCAACCGGTCCCAGTGAAAATACATAAGTAGGGGAAGACTATGTTCAGTATCTCTAATATCCTTTAGGCGATATGAATTTATGAAAGGCAGTTGCATGTAGTTACCTAGCTCACAGAAGATAAAAAAAACAATCATGATTCGCCTTACTGAAATGAAATGATATTTTTTAACTAAATGGCATCGGCATTTCCAAAATGACGGATCCCTGATAAGAAATGCCGAAACAAACTCTAGGGTTATGGTCCTTTTAAAAGTTCAGACATATCATGGTATTAATACCTTTATTATGCAAGTCTAACATTGCAGGGCAAAGTCTTGAAAAGCCTTCTGAAGAAAAGATCAATTCAGCTTTGAGTTAATCTATATAGATCCTGACAGACAGCATGCGTGCTTTAGTCATTGTGTAGCTCAAACTTATTTTAGGGAACTCGACGACCCGCCACACCACGCTATCTGCCGGTCATCTGCGTAGGCTTCATAAAAGTACTCAAAACCGCTAGACAGTGTTCCTACACTTCCCACGACAACCAGGAAAATCTTCCACCATCCACCGCACCACGCTTCCCTTTAACCAACAAAGCGGACATTGTACAAACAATGTTCGCATCGCGCATTGTCCCAGAATGACGTCATCAGTTGTATCAACACAGCCTTTGTGCAGTATTGGACAAACTGCCGGCCTCTGTTCCCGTGCGGTAGGCTTCAATGTTTTTTATTTTCCAGGGTTCATCGAGTTTTTGGTGTAAAAAGTTGGGTCGGAGCCAAGCGGGGTAATAAAGGAAACAGTGCGATTTTGCTGTTTCTAGCTACAAAATTGATAGTTTGTCCACTAAAAAGATAAAGATACCTACCGGGCTGGTATCCGCAACTCCACGTCAAAGCGCGTATTTTGCGTATGGGCCATAATCTACCACGAGGGCCCAGTGGGTAGATGTCACATGTCTTCGAATTTTTGGTTCTGGGACATGCCAGTTTCCTCACGATGTTTTCCGTTGGTCCACTAACTTCAATGCATAGAAAGATCTATGTATATCGTCAGTTAAATATTATGTTATTTTATTTGGGAAACATACAACCTTCGATCAATAATGATCTATTAGTGATCGAAGCATACAACTGAACATTGTGTATTAAGTAAGGATTACACAGTATGCTTTAAATAAATGTACAAGCCACTACGTTTCCACATTTTAAGTACTAGTTTAAATCATCATTTATCTATTTAATCTTAAAAACGACGTGATGGACCAGAGGTTAAGGCACCTGCCTCTCATGCACGAGGTTGTGCTTCAAATCCGGGCAAGTACCAATGTTACTTTTTCAATTTATAGGTAGTTTTTAAGAATATCTAAGACATCATTGACATCGGTGAAAAACATCGTGAGGTAAACCTGAACTTATAGTTAATATAAGTTTGAATCAAAATCTTTGATCCGCCTTGAGCAAGTGATCAATGCTCGTGCCTTCTCTGTGTGAGAAGAGGCCTTTGCCATGCAGTGGATTACTTGCTGTTGCCGCAAACTTCGTTCTGCCTTTTTCTCAGACCTACTGAAATACACATAAAGTTTCATAGGAATCCGTCTAGCTGTTTCGGAGGAGTTTGGTTGCAAACATTGTGACACGGGAATATACTATAAGATTTTAAAAACATTTTTCAATGATCTGTCTCGGGTAGGTGGATAACTTTTACCTCTTAAATTAATAATGTAAATTATGTAAAACAACGAGTTCCTTTACTTTGTACTCGTTTTTTATACATTCGCACACAAACTTCGATTACTACTATTTAAAAACATTTAAACACGTCGGTCGTACAAGTGGCTCAGCCGCGCGTCGAACCTGGAACCGCACGTTGTAATTTAAGCCCCGCCGGCAATAATGCAATAATAACGCCACTCGATATTAAATCAACACGCTAACGAGACGCGGAGGTAGACAGGGTGTGGTTTTTGTGAACAAACGAAATTTAGTAAGATTTCTGATAAAACATAAAATAACGCCTAATAATTCACTAAGGGTGATTACGGAAGGGTTAGGCAGATGTACAGACGCCAGCACATCAAGTTACCCCAATGTGTCAAATTTCTTTGATCGTTTTTCAACTCTATGTCCACACAGAATAAGGTTCATATTCAATTGGGAAAATTTGACACATTGATCATCGTAGAAATGGGTTGGTACCGATGTCGACGGAAGAAACGACAAAGTAACAGTTTGTAGAAACATTTTTGCCGATTATCTAAGAAGTGATGTAAAATGAAACTTCGTTACCTTTTAATTATCAACATACCTATATATATTTCGCTTATTCTTATAATAAGGTATTAATTACTAGTTTGCACATAAACTTGCTTTTAGAACCAGTACTGTTTGCTTCCAGTGTCGACGACGAACTGACTCCACACCTTTCCTACCATACTTCCATGACTCGCCATAGCCGCCATTGCGCTCGAGTCATGGAGGGAAAGTCTCTTTTCAACTTAGCTCAAATCAATACAACTACCAATTAAACATAATACTTAATAATAGCCTTTTGATAATAATAATGTGTAATGTGTACATTTAAATATTTAATATGCAATATTTTCTAAGTATCAAATTAGTAAGTATACATAAGCATAACAATGCAATAATTTATCTATGTATTTCACATCTATAATAATCTCTAGTCAATTTAACTACCTACTTAATTAGAAAAATAGTGAGAATCACGACAGATGCTTGAAATTTTACACTCATTTTGACTGAAAAATCCACACATTTCTTTTCTTCTCTCTTGGCATTATTATGCTCAAAACGAAATAAATACTTCTTCCGTAGACAAAATCTGTTAATTTAATACAGTGATTATGCTAAGCTTGCTACCTACATTTCGTCAGTTTTATTTAAGTCCCATGTAATATAGTGGGCGAGCCCATTGCCATCAACCTGGCACAAATTCTGACTCCGGGCTGATACTGAGAAATTCTAGTGGCATGTAAAACCTCAATAACGCTTTGCCCGACCCGGGTATCAAACCCGTAGCGCTTGCGACCACTATACCAACGAGGCAGTCCTAGTAAAAGTTGTTTTATATTGATTAGGATAACAACCATTTTAATTTCGCGGTGTAGAATACACACCGTGCTGTATATAACTTAGCAAATCACCATTTAAAGAGACAAAATAAAAAAAAATATTTTCACGCGTCAAAAATATAATACGAGAATCATAATGTCAATAATTGTTTACCAGCACCACGGAAGTCGCGTGCTTACTGATAAATATACGGTACCAGGTTCGGTTCCCGCGTCAAGAAATTAGCCAAAAGTGTTGGAAATCATCCCATCTGACAACCTTTCCGACAGCCTGGTTATGACTAATTAGAAAAGTGGCATAAGTGTGAAACTCGTTTCTTTATGGAATCGCTTATTTTTACGGTTTAACTTAACCCTTAATTACTCGTCTGGGGTCAGTACAGTGCCATGTGTCGACAAACGTAAAAAAAAACAAAAGTAATTTGAATTTACCTTTAAAGTACTTGCGTTGTTGAGACTCTTTAATAATAATTAATAAGAAAGTCATTTATTGACATAAAGCGTGCTGTAAAATGAAACAAAATGCGTTTATGAAAACTGCGAAATGGACAAGTACGAATCGAACTCGCACGGAATGGTTTCGTGGTTAATTTACGTCGTAATTTATCATTGCCATTTTGAGGGTTTAGGGTTCCTTATTACACCTAAAGGCCACCAATAGAACTAATTACAAAATCGTAATAGTTTAGACTGGTTTCGCTCGTTAAGGTTAGAATCACTGTCTTTGCTTACTTGACCTGTTTATTTTCTAACTAAACATATCCCAACTTAGTTAGTTTCAGTCCATAAATCTTTATCTCCTTGCGACTAAAAAGTTATGATACAAATAGCGACTGGGTAACAGCCCAGTCGCTATTTATATCAATCAAAATCAAATTTTTCAGTTTAAAGCAAATTTGTTGTCAGCCTGTTGGCTATTTGTTGTTGTTGTTGTAATTAAATTTTGTAGTTATTAACCTTAACCTACGCATCTGATTTCAGTATATGATTTTGGACCCGGTTTAATTTTTCGTGGTCAGTGTTATTTTTACTTTAAACTGTAAATTTCTGTATTTCCTTATTAAAGTAAATAAGTCAAAAGTAGGTAATCATATAATTATACAGCTAAATGAAATAACATCCAAAAAAAATTGAACGAAAACTTAAAACGAAAAACTGAGGAAAATTTTCTATCCAGGATCATGTACAGACGGCCCGAACATAAAGCTACCTCAAACTGTAAAACTTTCCCAATTGAACCTTATTTTGTTTGGAAGAAAGTTGAAAAACTATCAAAGAAATTTGATACGTTGGGGTGGCGTGATGTGCTGGCCATTATAATACTAAACTAAACTTATAGTAATAATGCGATATGCGTCGCTATACTATCCATCTTGCACTTCAGTTCAAAACTATAGGATCCCAAACACTTACTTACTGCCAAACGCAGTCCATCAATTTGCACACCCCAACACGAAAGCCCAAGGCATCGGCACCTTTGTCTTAAGTCCCCTAAATGAAATTATTATGTAAGAGACAGGAGTTTTTAAAGATCTTTAAGTGGATATAGCCTTAAGTTAGCCATCAAATGTTTAAGGACATTCCTCACACCTTCAGAAACGTGACTCTTTAAAATTCCCCGTTAATTGGATGGGCAGTGATAATGACGATGATTTGTCACGATCGGCGACGACAGAAAGGTTTCTTCGAACTGTATCGTCTTTAAGTGCGGAATAATTTGAAGACTCAGGTGGTTATGGACGAGCACACAATTCTAAAAGCTTGGGAAGTACGTATTGGGATTCTCTGTCTGTTCATTGAAAGGCAGTGCATTGCGTTTCCGGGTTTTAGGGTATGAAGAACAGGGGGTCAAGTCTGCTATTTAATTGCAATCGTGTCTCAATTACCGGTCGATGATCGATTTTTGATATATAACGTCAAACTTATGACACATTTCCCATACAAAAACTGTCAAAGTTGTCAAATATTCAATCAATGACCGGTCATTGAACACGATAAGCAATAGCAGACTCGAGCCTCAGGGTGTTGAATTCTTCATTCTCCATGGAAATGGGAGGATTCAACGACCAGACGGGTGATGTGTCTAGTGGGCCACTAACTTACTGCCCGACAAATTCCGTAGGGTTTTTGAATAAATTATTAACTTTAATATCGCGATCTAGGACACGCTAGTATAGTTCGTTTGTAACGGTGTAGATGTCGCTATATGTAGCATACTCTTCTATTATTATCCACCCTCCTGGTAAGAGTACACAACAATCTATTGGTCATTCAGGCCAATTTAGTCAGGTATTATAGAAGACTGATACTGATTAATGTTATTCGGGTCTATGCTTAGTATTTTCATCACTAACTGATTGTTTACTTATAAATGAACAAGTTTCACTATGGAATCAAGTCGTATTAAAAGCAGTTGCTTTTTACAAATTTTTAGTAGGTCCACCGACTCGACTGAAATGTGTGCTGAACCGAATAGCAGTTTTTTCGTGATTTCAGTGTTTACCCTGTAACAAAATTGTTAAGACGTAGTACAAAAATATCCTGTATACTATATAGCTTCCCAATTTGTCACAGATTCGTCAAATTATTACACTGTTTCATATTTGCAATGAAGTGTCAGCCCAAAGCGTGTCATTTTCAATTTTGGTTAAGATATTTTCACATTAAAAAAAAACACTAATAACCCGCTTGCTCCAAAAACATAACTTTTTTAAACACGTGCTGCCAACGACATATGTGGCCACCATCTTGGAAGAAAAAATAGCGTCAGATGGCGGGAAAAAACACTCAAATGATAGAGGAAGTGATTTTACGCGTACAATAATATAAAAACATATACTTTTTTCATATAAAAGGATGTATTAATTTATGTAATTGTTAACCCTTTTGATAAACATGTGTTTGGGTTAACTCCAGTTTAATTTCGAATTTGTTTTGATTGGTTGTTTTTGTTTATGGTGGTGTATCCGGTTGTTTGGACTTCCGTTTTATATGTATCTTATGAGATAACAATGGATAACTTGGGTTTTTTTACTATTGTAGTCTGCTTTTTAGGTTTTTGTAAGAGCTTTGTAATGACAATTGTCTTGGCCTTTACACCTAAGATTAATAATTATTCGGAAGTCAAGCTCTAGTTTTTTCAGTCTGTCGATTCTGTAAAAATATCCCCGTGAAAATTTGGGTGTCATAAGCTACCAGCGTTACCGTCACACTGTTTAAATAGTAATACCCAGTATAACCTGTGAATTTACCACACATTTTTCAAGATTATATTATTACTATTTTTTTTTTATATTATAAGCCAGTGCTGCAATCCCACCTGATGATAAGCAGTGATGCAATCAGTGATGGTGAAGCGCACTAGTTTATTAAGAGCCTATTCACTCTAGCCTTGAAGACACCAAACCTTTTTATTTTTTTTGATTTTTTTTTTCTTTCTTTTTTTATTTTTTTTTTATTTCTGCTGACGCGCAAAAACACAGCTGTCTTAAGTAGAGCAAGGTAAAAATAAACAAACATGTTGCTTTAGTTGTTAAAATAGTTTTTAAGTTATGAATAATATCATCTATTGTTATCATCTTTTATTTTAAATATTGTTAATAATTCTTTGTTTTGTAGGACAAAGAATTATTAACAATATTTAAAATAAAAGATAGAGAGATACCAACCTTAATGAGCTCCTGTCGCTAGTGATACAGGTTTATCTAACCTAGTACAGGCATCTAACATTTTAATACCTTTGTTAATTATTTTTTAAGACTTTTGTATTTTATTTTACCAATTTTACTTTTGAATAAATATTATTATTATTATTTATTATTATTTATTTATAAAAAAACAGTACGTCTCCCTTCGCCTTCTTCTCGCCAATATTTTCACATCGAGATTATAAGTGAACTAGTAGTTTTTCTTGAAAGCAAAAAAAGTTATCTACTACATACACCCAAATTGTCTTAACATGGCGCTAGCAAAACGCTCTCACATATTTCACTTCGAAACCAATTTCGTAACTATCACAATAATGACGTCATAAAACTCATAAACATTAAAAAATACAATACCCCGACCGCCCATAACGTTTCCCATGACATAATAATTTCGTATTTTATATAAAATTTATGCAAACCCTATAACGCCGACTTTTGGGCGTTAAATCTGGTAAAATGTTTCTATAACTGCGCTGGCGCAACGGGGAGTCGATCATTTTTTTTTAAATATTATTCTTGCGCCCGATTGAATGTTTGATGTGGCAATTTTGTGTAGAAGGTAAAATTCCTTCAGTGTTGCATTAATTAAGATTAAAAACTGTATCGATTGCTGGGATGCTTATGACTTCAACTGAGCTTTTTCTTGCAAAACGAGCATTGGATTTTAATACTTTTGCCAGTGAAAAATATACAGCCATCCATTTTTAATAGTCCACTGTTTGTCATCTTTGATAGAATGACTACTTAACTGATATTGTTTTATGGATTTATGTTAATAAGAAACTTATTTTTTTTATTTAAGGGTTAGGCAGCTCCAATGTATGGCTCGGTTGAGTTTTTTTAATTTAAATACCAGATTAATGTTTTCAGTAGTTTATACAATAACTTTACAATTACTCAAAAAAAAATATACAACCGAATTAAGAACCTCCTCCTTTTTTTGAAGTCGGTTAAAAAATGCATAATTTTCATGAACTTACGTTAATGTGAATATACCTAATAGTAATAAGTAGAAATAACGTCCTATTTGATTTAACTACAGTTTTCAAAGGAATGTACGCCAAAAGTTTTTTTTGCACTACTTAGTTATTAAGCGATGAACAATTCATGTAAATGTAGACAAAGTTAAATAGTAGGCAAATATAAAAATAGGGTTTTCGAGATCATTTTGTTCATAAATGAATTAATTATATCCTTTGATCTATTCCTATGTTTTACATTTATTGTACACCGGAAGAACCGAAAAAATCACCCCCTTTCATCAATTGGCAATAATAAATCATCTTTTTTTAAAAAAAAAATACCACCTATCAGCAACTAAGCATAAACAATAGTATTACTTTTTCACTAACACTCTTTCGCTCTGCGGGACATTTTTGTTGTACCATCTTTAGTTTGCGTTTTCAAAACCGTTCTATCCACTTTATCATTTTGTGTTAAGGTTCAGTTTCCATTTCTTAAAGTGTAAATGCTTGTGGTTTCTCTGTATGTGTTGTCAATAAAGGTTTTGGCGGCAAAACTGTCTTTTGTATTAGTACAATGGTGAATATTATTGTCCTATTGTAGTTCAAGCGAATTAATTTCTTTGTAAAGGATTTCTCTGTGAAAAAGGATCTTTTATTGTAACAAAAGTTTATAATTAGCAATGTTTATTTGATAAATTTTGTGGGATTTTGATAAAAGCTTTTGAGGTTAACGAAACCTTGCACGAAATTGATTAAAATTATGTTTTTTGATCAACAACTGCTCTATATCTACGTCATACGGTGTTTTATTTGAGGCCAGCCTACATACTCATTTTGGTCTACTATCGTATTTTAAACTATAAAATATAATAATGTTTTTCAAATGTGTTCGAATGTTCTGTGATGCCTTCTGTGGCAAATATTTTGTATTTCTTACTTTACACTCTTTCTTTTCTTAATTTTCTTTTTAAACATTTCATTTTATTTTAAGTCCATAACTACACTACTGCACAGAATCCTAATGGTAATCTTATTTTTTTGGACCTTTCAACTAATCGTGACAGCTAACAATTTTTTTTCTACTTTAATCTCCAATTTTCCCCATCATCGATTGACACATTTGAAACTTTTTTAGTATCTTCAAATATCTGGTGTTTTGTTAACAAAATACTTGTCGATGTCAAGTGGCACCACTGTTTGGTTTGGCTACCGGGCCTTTTGCCACCCTCACACCATGCAGTGTGCACACTTGAGGTTTTTTTGTTATTCAAGTCAAGAAGGCATTTTTTCATTTGAAAAGAATATTTTAATTAAAAATATGTATTTGGAACATGCCATAGAATTTTTAAAGACACTGAAAGGTTTTTTACAGCGTGTTTGATAAAAAAACTTTATCTATAAACTAAATTATAAAGAGGTAAAGTGTGTGAGCTTGTAGGGGCTAATTAATCTCTGGATCTCCTTCACCGATTTTGAAAATTCTTTTACCAATAGACAGCCACATTATTTGCAAGTCTTATATGCTATAATTTGTTTTCCAAATAAAGGGGGGTGGAGGGAAAGTTGTAGTTTGAAAGTCACGCAGGTGAAGTGCTAGTATTTTTTTTCATAATAATATGGTTTTTTACAATTTTTTCATAGACCCATTAACGAATGCATGTATTGCTGGTAGGTAACTCGGACACAGTGTCTGAATTGACACAGTAATCAACTATACAGTTTATTTATTAATACTTTTTGCACTATCAAAAGACACTCTACAAAGGCGGGCTTAACGCCTTAGACATTTTCTACTAGTCTACCTTAAGATGGTGCAAGAAGGTAACAAAAATACAGTTAATTAATACAGTAACAGTACAGCACGCGTAGCATGATCACCGAAGAAACGGTCTTTGTCGTGTCTCGGAAGAAAAGAAATTAAGTGTTCATGCTACGCAGGCCGGTTTATTGAAAGAAATTTGACAGATTGAGGTTCCTGTCTATATAATCTGTCAATTTGCCGATTCGTCTGTAGACAAAGGCCGTTTCTTCGGTGTTCAATGTGTTCATGCTACGCATGCTGTACAATGTATTATGTTATTATTTTTATAATAGTAACACAGTTATGTCAATAAAAATTGACATGTAGATGGCCTACAGATAACTTATTTGAAGGTATTTTTATTTACATTTTCGGAAACTTAATTGCGCATGCGAGATATTTCCAGATATCTACTTTTCTTTGTGGATGCTGCACTGGAATCGACATTGAATTTATTTGAACCAAAATACATAATTACGTAATACTCTTTCAAAAGTTTGAATATGTAGGTACCGGGGTCCTTAAAGCTCTAATTTGTAAGTTTTTATGGTGTACAATAAAGAGTATTATTCAGGCACAAAAAAGTAAGGCTATTGGTTAATCTGAATATAACAGTTTGAAGTTTCTTTTAACCATAGAACTGTTTTTAGAATACTCAAGAAGTTAAGACCACCAAAACTATCTGATTAAATAAACTTGTCAAAAACAAATTAATTCATCAGGCGTCACTCGTTAAGCTTACACTTTTTAGCACAGAACTCCCAGTCATGGTGCCTGGGTGGGTTTTTTATCACCATTACACCATAGACACACCATGGGAGTTTTTATTTCACTTCAAATATTGCAAGTCAGTGTCGGCACGGTAAAGAAACTTCCTTCCTATGAAGGTTTTTTTTAGGAATCTCTATTGAAATTGTAAAACGATTGGGAGTTATTGGGAGTTCAATTCAGTCTGTTTAGTTTAATTTTTGGTGCTTGTGAAATGAATATTTTGTTGAACTTGTTTACGTATCATTTTTATGTTTTTGCTACGTATTTTGGGATGCTGAAAGTAAAATAAAGACTCAAATACTGTACAAGTTCACACGGTCTGAATCTTATTTGAACTGAGAGTCATATTCAGGTCATACTTATTGCCTAAAAGTGTTATTTGAGATAAGGTCTTTCACGCCGCTCCAGCTCAATCATTTAAAATTATATGTTTTAAAAATCTAACCTAAAATGTGTATTTATAATTACTTCTCCTATAGTTTATAATAAGATCTGGATTTAGAACTTCATTGAAAGATTTAAAATAAGCTTAGCTTATAAAGAGAATCTTCGTTGTGAAAAGTGGAGTCATTTGAGTATTCTCCTCGAGGATTTAATGTTTCCTTCATCTGCGTCTAGACCGAATTTATTTTTGAATCTTCTATTTTTTTATTGTTTTTATTCAGTAGCGTTTATCTATTCTAATACCAGATAGCTATCCATTGTTTCCTAAGTATTGCTACTTTAACTTAACCATTTCAAATGATAACTTTTTTATCAAAATATTGCTACCGAGAGGGTAGCGAAAATTTTGATTATAAAAAAACTAAAAAAAACTTACTTATCATCGTCTGTGACCAATATTTGGCCCCAAGTTATAACTTAATTTACTTTAATTACTTCTACCAGAAATGTTGCAGCTTTTTATACTTTTTATTGAGTGTGACGAAAAGGGTGGTCGATTTGGCGCCTAAAAATTGGACATCAAGGGTTTTTTGGGGGCATTTTTGGCAAGTTATAGCCCTTTATTTTGATTTAGGATAATACAATTTCTTGATGTTTTGGCATATTCCCATTTGCAATGTTTTTTGTGCTTTCCTAGAGTGCATATCGGTTAAAAACGATAGACGAGACTTTATTTTTTTATAATATCACCACTTTCACACAAGCCATCTAGACCCCCAGCTTTCGTCAATAGTGGCTCGAAGCCTAAACTTAGCTCGATAGCATTGGGATCGCTCCCTATTGCATCGGACTTAAAGAGAACTGGCAATACCTTCTATTGATAGAGTACATCTTTGCCTAACTTCTCAGAGAATAGTACTCGGCCTGTCGATCTAAAGGTCGTGAATAATTGTCTGAACCCACTCCAGTCCACTGTTCGTAGTTGGAAGAGTTGACAAGACTACTACAAAAGTGCAACCACAATCGAGAGTAGGTACCCAAGCTTTTTTTTAAACAGGCGTGGTCTTGTGTTTGTATAAAAACCGAGGTTAAACTAAAGTTTTTACTTCTTTAATAAATCTCCTAGCGACACAACATGCAAAAGTAGCGACACAACATGCAAAAGTAGCGACACAACATGCAAAAGCAGCGACACAACATGCATAAAAAGCGACATGACATGCAAAAGTAGCGACACAACATGCAAAAGCAGCGACACAACATGCAAAAGTAGCGACACAACATGCATAAAAAGCGACACGACATGCAAAAGTAGCCTTACAGCATGCAAAAAAAGCGACACGACATGCAAAAGTAGCTTGTCTAACAAAGAAAGTCAAAATCAAAATAATTTATTTGAATATAATCATTATAAAGTTACTTTTGAATGTTAAGTAAAGTTAAAAGAAGCCTATAGAGTAATGAATCAGATAGATTAATATAATAGTTTCTTATGAGTAGCTGAGAGTTGAGTTTGGACACAGGATGTCATTATAAGCAGGTACATGAAGATGCTGAGGGTTGGGACACACTAAGCCGAGATAAACAGGCCAAAAATGATAAAGATTTGTATTGATCTGCAGAAAACTTGATTAAAATTAAAATACATAACAAAAGTTTTCACGATTTTCTCAAGCTGATAGTTACGAGACGTAAAATATGTTACTTTACTCCTGCGGTAGTTGGTTTAATTAAAACATTATTTTGTACTTAAATAAAGTATATTTTCCCTATGGTAGAATAAAAAAAATAGAAAAGGTACACTCCATAAACTTACAATCAATAACTTATATACAAAGTACCACAAAACCGTAGTAGTGGTTTGATTGTGGTGGGGTCGATGAATCTCAATAAACTTCGTACCTACTTGAAATAAATTATTATTTATAGCACTGTAACACATTTCTAAATAATATAAAAAATATATAGTAGGTACATACTTATACCTAGCGTACAAGTAAAATGTCTGCTTAGATGGTTGGTCACATTGAAAGGATGAATTAAAGGCGACTAATGAAAGTGGGATTGCCGGGATGGGACGCCCTAGACGGACATAGACCTTATTGGTGAGGTTCTTCAGAAAGGTCAGGTGTGTAGTACTCGCGACCGGTGTGTGTGTATGACAACATGGTATGAATGTAAACGAAGCGAAAAAAGTACCTATGTAAGAATCGGGTAGTATATGGCGCTCTGTAGTTTCTGCCTACCCCCATAGAAAAAAGGCGTGAGTTTATGTATAGTACCTAGCGTTTTACAAATGATCTTATGGTCAGCTTACAGTCAAGCTGGATACAGCAAAATACCTCATTTTACATGGAATGACTACTTCTAAAGTTGTCACAGCAATACATAGCTAATGAAGCGACGCCATCCACGCGAAGCAACATCAACACTCAAACACTATTCTTTATCATTTCTCTTAAAAATTACACAAAATCTACACCACCATCCCAGTGTACCGCGAGCCTAAAGACCGGATGTACTCGGAACTCTTCCTTGCCCTTTATATGTTAATGATTACAAGAGTTTTTGAGTTAAGGTAAAAAAAAAATATTCACAGAAAAAATACTTTCCCACAGCTACCGTGATCTGTTGTGTGGGAGAGAGAGATTTTGTGGGTCCCAGAGTTGAAGCACACTTTCTTATTTATTGGTTGGTGGTCTATGTTGTTTCTTTAGAGAAACATCATAGATCTATCTATGTAAGGTTAGAATAGAATAGAATAACATTTATTTGCATAAAAACACGTTTAGGTTAGGTTTATCGGGCAGGAGTCCACAACGCCACGACCAAGCGTGTGTTTTGCGTACGGAAAATACGCGATAAATAGATCTATCTATCTACATTATAATTAGAAATTAAACGAACTTACCTAAGTGAAGTTCCATTTTAATTGTACGAACTGCATAGTCTCTTCATGATAAAGAAGACATGTAGATGTTTAGAGAGTCGTAAAATAATGATATGCATTTAAAAATATTTTTATTATGTAAGTATTTTAAGTTTAAATAATCACACAATTAAACATTCGTACTTAAAACAATAGATAAGTCTTCGTTAGTAACAACCTCCCTATTATAAAACTGGGCAAAAATTTTCGAAGAACTGCTCCAACCAGCTGTTCTTCTAATGGTATCGATGCTGACACCCAGGCGCTTAGCCGCCGAGCTGGCTGCGTGGCGTGTACTGTGTGCTGAAAATATCGACACGTCTATTCCGCTCATTTCCAAAGTATTCTTGATCCAGCGGCTAAGCGTCTGAGGCGTCACTGCTTTATGCGGTTTTTTATAGGCAATAAAGAGGTTGTCACAGTCTCTAATACATGATGTACGTTCTAAATAATTAAGTAAGGCACTGGCCGGACAAATTTTTGCATTGCTTGTAAAAAATGGTAACATCAGACTTGGCTGTACACTGCCTGGCCTTGACGTTTTAATAAGATCTGGGATTTTTATATACACTTTTTCAGGTAAAACTTGAATGTTAGCTATCCTAATAAGAGAAAATGTTTGGACTCTATGGGCAGTTACAATTGCTAAAAGGGTAATTAATTTTTTAGAAATATCTTCTAGAGATAGAAGGTTATTTTCGCCTCTCTGAGTTAAATAACTGAGAACAATTGATGGATCCCATGTAATATCATACTTGGGATGTGGTGGGCGAAGTCTAAATACTCCTTTCAAGAAACGGGAGATCCTATCGTCATTGCATATTTTTGAACCAATAATAAGGGATAAAGCTGATCTGCAACAGTTTATGCTGCTATAAACTGCACCATCGTCATATAATTTTGATAAAAACACCAGAATATGTGGCACTGATGTTTGTTGGTAATCTAAATTAAATTTAAGACAGTATTCATACCACTGCTTCAAGTAAGTACTGTACTGTTTACAAGTATTTTCAGATAAGGAGGCCAGCATGACAGTCATTGGGGCCGCAGACACGCCGCGTCTTGCAAGCGCTTCCCTGACAAGCGCGCGGCAACCAGGATAAGGCGTTGACGAAATTGGAGATTGCTGGAATATGATTTAAGCAAGTTATCACAGGGGCCAAAGCGTATAGGTTTAGAAACGGCAAGTCTGTGAAATAACGGGTACCAAGGCTGTGTTGGCCAGTCTGGTACTACCACTATACCCTCCGATTGTTCAGAGATTACTTTTTGCAGGACTTTTGTTATCAAGACAAAAGGCGGAAAAGCATAAAAGAAATATGGCTTCCATGACAAAGTAAAAGCATCAAGTTTAAAAGCATCAGGATCATTTTTCCATGCCACATACAAATCACACTTAGCATTAGCCCGAGTAGCAAATAAATCCACTTCTGGGACACCACATGTTCTTAAAATAGATTTATAATAATCATCATTAAGTTCACATTCAATATCAGAGTGGGATTTTCTAGACTCTGTATCTGCAATCACATTCTGTTTAGATTTTATATAAGATGCAAACAAATAAAGTTTTCGATTTTCACACCATTGCCATATTTGCCTAGCAACAGAACATAAATGTGGGTATTGTATGCCTCCCATGTGGTTTATGTATGAAATAGCTGTAGTGTTGTCCACTCTCAGTAGAACTTCACAGTTTTGAAGGTTGTTAGTAAAAGCTTTAAGAGCAAGGAAAGCTGCCGTTAATTCCAAGTAGTTGATGTGCTGTTGTCTTTCCTTTTCATTCCACAACCCTGCAGCTTTTTCATTACCACATGAGGCTCCCCAGCCAGTGAGCGAAGAGTCTGAAAATATTTCAAGAGTGTAATTACTACATTTTATCTTGCTGACATCTGTGTCAATGTGTGAAAACCACCACTTAAAGTCAGGTGTTATTTTTGCTGATAAAGGCATGACTTTTTCAAAATTATTATTAAACTTGTTTAAATAAATAAATTTTTGTCTTTCCATTTCCTTAGTGTACAAAAAACCATAATCTATAGCAGGACATGCTGCCACAAGTAATCCAGTCAGATGTGCAAGTTCTCTTATTTTACAAAATTTTAAGGATAAAAATTTTTGAATTTCTTGTTTTATATTATGTCTCTTTTTAGTAGGCAAAGAAATAGTGTATTCTTTGGAATTGAATTCAAAACCTAAAAATGTAACAGACATACTAGGTGTTAAAGAACTTTTTTCTTTATTTATTATAAATCCCAGATCAGTTAAAGTTGTCATGGTTTTTTGTACATTAATACAACAATCAGCATATGTAGTACCAGAGCACCAAATATCATCTAAGTATATAACAGATATGAAACCCATTGATCTTAAATGTTGTACAACTGGTTTTAAAATCTTTGTGAATACATATGGAGCGGTATTAAGCCCAAATGGGAGAACCTGAAACTCATATAATTTTTGTTTCCAAAGAAAACGTAGGTATTTTTTGTCACCATTGTGAATGGGTACTAAAAAATAAGCATCTTTGAGGTCAATAGTGCTCATATAGCAATTTTGAGTAAGTAATTTAGTAACTGTACGGTAATCTTCTAGTTTAAAGTGTTCTGTGAAAATAAACTTATTTAGTTCTTTTAAGTTTAAGATAAATCTAGTCTCACCATTAGGTTTAGGCACTGTAAAAATTTTGAAAGGAATTGTCCTTCACATGGTTCACAACAAGTTATGGCGCCACTGTTCAGTAACAGTGTTACAGATTTGTCTATTTCTAGACTATCTTTGGAAGAAAAAGATTTATTTATTGGGATAACTTGTTGTGATGGTGTACAACTAAAAGGGATTTTATAGCCTGTTATCCAGCTTAAAATTCTAGGGTCAGAAGTTATACTCATCCATTGATGTTTATAATATTTTAATCTACCACAGTGTGTTTGACTAACCTCATTTAGTTGCGATTGTTTATTCGCATGGCAGTCTTGTTCGGGTAAGCTTTCTGGAAAGCTGATTGTGCCGCTGGTATTGGCTTCTTGTAGAAACGTTGTGGCCCGGGCTGGTATACACGGCCCCGAGGCTGGTGTGTTGCCGGGCCTTTGAAGTTTAAATGCTTCTGTTGTTGTTGGTTTGTTGGCTTTTTGGGTTTATTCATAGTGATTTCTTGAGCAGATTTTTTAATTGCCTTTGAAGCTTTAAGTTTTTCAGCAAAACCTTCTCCAAAAAGCCAAGTGTCTGTCTCTGTGTCTTTGATGGCCTCCCTAGTAGTTTGCTCCAACCCTTGCAGTATGAAATTCTTTCTTGTTGTGGTCTCCTGATGTTGGTGGTCACACAACAGACGAGCAGCATCCACAACTACATTAATTGTAGGGGCATTTTCTTTGTTTTTGCATAGTTTTCCAAAAACTGTAGCAAGTGCAGTCAATGCACGACCAACTTGATCTTGTTTAGCTGCAATAGCTTTGTCTCTTTTAACTGCCACTTCTACTATGGCAGCTTGGGCCTCTAGGTTCAATTTGGGGGCCCCAAGGGTTTTGCAATTTTCTGGTGGTGGATATTTTTCTTTGAGTTCATGTCTTTTTTCTTTGGTTAGGCCATTTTTAATGATATCAGCCCATCTTGTGGCCAACTCTTTATGGATTGGTGGTCCAAAATTGCTTTCTTGGGGGGCATCCCCAAGAAGATTTAAGATGTCATCGTCTAAAGGCTCCTCTGAAAGAAGGATGAAAGAGCCATGTCAATACATGGAAACAACCGAAATACCTATTTCTACTAAATAGTAGAAAATAGTACAGAGGGTGAATACCCATCTTGATAAGATTGAATAAGGCTAAATAGCCCGTCATAATGTGCGGTTTGTTGACTTAGAATGCCTCAATAGGCCTCTAACAAACACGTGGTTTAAGTATAGGTACACTGTATTTTATAACTTACTAGGAGGGAAAAGACTGCCAAATATGAACATTTACCTTCTTGGTCTTTATTTTCTCCGAAATTACAATTTTCGCCATACTGAATAGGATCTTCTTGAGTGAGATCTTCGATTGATCCCACAATTACGTCGTTATCCGGCGGTATAGGTGACGCTGACGGCAATGGCGTCCGTGACCGCGTGCGCGAACGGCGCCGGCGACGCTTCATATTTTGCAATAAGTCGCTGTATTTCTTTAGTTTTCTTTCAATTTTTTCTTCACTGCACTCACGTTTACGTTTAGGCATTGTTTCTAAGATAATAACTCTGTTAAATACTAAATAAAGGGGTAATAATTTTTTGTGCTGTGACGCAGGCTGCACGAAAAACGATAATGACAGATATAGTGTTGTGCCCATAATAGTTTGTTTTTAGAGATGGGGTATGGAGTTTTTGAGCTCTAAAAATCGTGACATAAGGCTAGCGGATGCGACTACTACATGTCTTCTTTATCATGAAGAGACTATGCAGTGAAGTACAATCTACATTCTCTAAAACATTTTGTTTTTTTTTTTAATTTATTTTATTTTATAGAAGTCTTACAGACTAACAATTCAATGAAATAAAGATTGTAATATCAGAAAATTTCTATTAACAAGCCTAGTAGTTTATGAGAAAAAAATGTCGATAAAAAGAAAGTACCTACAAAAAGGTAATGATTATAATTAATAAAATTATGTGTCGATAAATTGACTATCTACCGATATAAAATAAGTCAAAATTAAGGTCCCTAGGAAACCTATAAAAATCAAGAAACAAGACCAAGACTGTCAAGACCAGATCATGGAACTTATTGTAGGCAATTCGTATGATCTATAGTGCAGACATTAGATTTTTTTCAGATTTTATCACGATTTTTAATTATGTTGTAATTTTATTCTAATTTTAATGTGTCATTGCATTTTTTTTTCAATTTAGGTTGACCTGTAATTGTCGACTGCTGTGTAGGAATGAGGCTTGTAGGTATTACTAATACTTGAAAACACTTTAAACAGAAACTGTTGGTAAACTTGTTTTGAATAAACAAATTATGATGAAGTCTTTTGCTTCGAGTGACCTTCGAAGTACGAGAAATGTCCTAGGACTTTTCTAAGGTCGACTAGTGGTCTCAGGCACTACTACTGAATACAAAGTCCTGGTTCTGGTTTCCAGGTTAAGCAAAATGTTATTGGGAATTATTTTCAAACACATGAAAGAGAATAAATGCTGTAGAAATGCGTTCCTTGCGAAGTATGTGTGGTGTAACAATTAATGATAGATTGAGGAATGATGTGATAAAGCAACGTTGTGGTTAAAAAGAAGATGTAGTAACAAAAATTGAAAAGAGTATGCTTAGATGGTTTGGTCACGTTGAGAGGATGGATGAAAGGCGACTAACGAAAGGTATTTACAAGGCAGATATAAGTGGGAACGCCGGGAGGGGACGCCCTAGAAGAACATACATAGACCTTATTGGTGTGGTTCTTCACAAAGGTCAGGTGCGAAGTACTCGCAACCGGCGTGTGTGTAGGACAACATGTATGAATGTAAACGAAGCAAAAGAAGTATGTAAGAAGCGTAGCATATGGCGCTCTGTAGTTTCTGCCTACCCCCATTGGAAAAATGCGTGAGTTTATGTATGTATGTATGTATGTCTAATTTCACAGTAGCGGCACGGAGTCCGGTTTGTCTAAGGGCAGCAACAAATATTAAGATCAGACAGACTAGTCGAGTTGCCTCCAAATTAATTTCAAAGATTATCAGTTTGTGGTTGTTTGACGGCGTGGTTGGTGCAGTGGCTGAGCAATTGGCTGCTGAGCTGCATGTCGAATATTCAATTACAGACAACAAATAGTTACAGTTAGTAACAAACAGATAGTTGTTCCGGGTCCAGTTGTTTTATTAAAATGTTTTTTTTTTATATATATATATATATAATGGGTCTACTCTTGACCTCAATCTTGTCCTGAGGTCAGAGATGAGGTCGACGATGGAACGAGCTTACCCATAAGATGCCTATTAACTCGCGACTTAATCAGTTTGGGGTCATATGAACTCGGGAACACTGATGCAGGCAGGGAATTCCACTCCTTGGCTGTGCGCATAATGAAGGAACAGGCAAAGCGCTTCGTGCGAATGTGTGGAACATCTACAAGGAATGGGTGATAACCTGCAGTACGTCTGGATGGATTGAAATGTAATTTATTCATTTGCTACGATGCTGATTTTGTAATATTTTAAATCCAACTCTTAGTATAGTTGTAGTTATTAATTTAATTATAACATAATAATGTGAATACGATGCACTCTTCACATACTTAACTATATTAATATTATGGCTGATTAATGTATACGAATAATTGATGAAAATATTTCAAAGGAGATTGTATTGGAGTTGTTTGCACTAGATTCAATTTTATTAAATGTTTCACATGATAAAGAAGAAATTTCTCGTGTCGTTCGCCATCGTTTTGTTTTATAGAAAAAAAACGCTTCTTGTGCGTTCTAATGAACCATATTTCGTCATGTAAGTTGTAACATCAGATTCACTCACTAGTATACAAACAGTAGGCCAATGGGGTGACCGTAGGGCTTCGACCACACATCGACGCAGGCGCATCACACCTCATTACACCCGCCTTTTTGTTTTAACACGACGTTTAACCTGTGTGGTTTTTAGAAGGTGGTGACCTGATGTCATGTTCGCTTTAACGTTGTTAATCTTGGGTAGGTAGAGAAAAAATGGGTGATTTCACTGGGTAAGTGTGCAAGGGCACGTACTGTATAACATGTATAGTAAAATAAGTTTTTTTTGTTACTTTGTCGTATTATATTTAATTTGCAATGGTGATGGGAATATTTTATGTGAATAAATAAATTAATAAAAATATGACCACATGTACCTTCCATTATCTTGCTTATTAATTTAACACACATGGGTGTTTGAAATTTAAGACACAGGTATGTTTGTAAATAAAGCTGTTAATACCCATAGACGTCTAAAATCGCAACGGTAGCTAACACAAAAGAGCTAATAATAACCTTGAAACGGCTGAACTGATTTTGATGAATCATGTCTAAGAACCATCGCAAGAAACCCTGCTTTAGTTCACCCGTTTATGTACTACGGTGCCACAGACAGACAGACACACACACAAAGCAGTCAAACTTATAACACCCCTCTTTTTGCGTCGGGGGTCAACAAAATGATTCTGATTTCGCCAATCAAAGCTTATTAGGCTATGCTACTGCATTCGATTTTATAGAAATATCTTCGAAGTCATCACGTTGTTATCTGTTTATGTCCGTTTAATTTAAAATGAACTTTACGATTGCCAATTAATTTTTTTTTTTGGCTAGGCCTTTACTACACTAGATTGGAATAAAGCCTTACCTACCTGACCTACATCTGCCGTAAAATTCTCACGAAAAATTCCTAAGTTCACTCATTACACTGTTAATTAAACTCATTAATCCTGCTGAGATTTTACATTCTATCCCCCATATGGTAGTCATTTCGTGTGAAAATGGTTGGGGCAATATCACAGGGAATAAACTGCAAAATAAAGAATTTATTTTTATTAAATTTAATTAGCAGTGTCTTCAATTAAAGCACTTAGTTAAATTCAAACAGTGCTGAAATTAGTGATCCCAAAGCTGTTCAAAAACAAAGGTACCAAGCTGTTCCAAGTCGAAGTTAAACTTTGTTTGACTGTTAAAAGTCACTTTTCAACGTCAAACTTACTTGTTAAATAAATTGATAATGTACTAAGTTTAAAATGTATCTAATTACTAGGTATTATGTACACACCCAAAAAAATTAAGAAACAAAAGAACAGTAAAACAATTACAGCACATCAAAAAAATCATCCGCATCGCTGTCAACGGGAAAAGTGCCCAGAAGACTGGCCGCATTGCCACGTTGTATGGCAATGCTGATTCTCTGACCGAAATAAAGGCCAGCCCTCTGGTCACGTGAAGAGTCGACCAACCGCTTGGCGATGTCCCGGAAAATAAGATGGGCATTCGGACACCAAGGCCCGAGTGTTTCAACCCCAAATGGTTCAAATATATAACTTCCAATAAGGTTGTTATATTTTCGCCGTTTAAGGTTTTCAGAACCTGCAGCAGCCGCACCGGCACAACCCGACGTACTAGGAAGAAAATATAATTAAGTGAATTATTCTAGTTGCAATTTTTCAAAGACCTAATCAAACGTTTGAAGGATCAGGAGCTTCTAATGTTTCACACGTAGAAAAAGTAGATTACCGTAGTTTAAGTAGTAATCTGTGGCAAATGTAGGTAATGGGTAGGTGATAAGTCATAATTATGTTTAAGACACTTTGTGCATTTTTAATATACTACAGTTTGTTTTCCCTATAAAATAAAATAAAATAAAGAGTAGTTTTGTATGGAGAAAAAAGGGCAAGAAATTCCGTAACAAAACTTCACGTCTGCAATCCCTAAATGGGTGAGGCAGAGGTGTACCTGTATTAACTACCCCCAAATTTCGCCAGTTCGAATCTGAATTCCGTAACTCTTTTAAAATAGGTTTAACCATACTTTGTAGGGATACATTAATCAAAATATTTATATGTGAGGATGATGTTCTACTAGATTACTAATATAAGTTGGGTATCTACCTATTTAAAGTGAATTTATGTAGTTCTTAGAATTTATTATTGTATTTTTTTACGCTGTATTTCAAAGATTTTTTTATCGTAACAGCCAATAGATAGGTAAATTAATACTTACAAAGAAAACACAAAATATCTTATTGCTTTTGACCTACACCTACCAAAAAACTCACACGAAAAGTTCACAAGATTCCTAACTTACACCAATTACACAATTCATTTAACACCTGATTTAATGATCAGCTGAGATTTCGCAGAAAAAATACGCACATCTGGAGGACATCTTGAAATGAAAAATAATAAAAGGGCGGGAAAAGTGACAGTTGCGAGTCGACCGCAATGGCAGCAGTTGGGAGGCTTCTCGCGCATGCGCGGACAGGTGGCCTGCAATTGGTCGAAACTTGAATGTGGATTCGCGAATTACGTATTTCGATTGTACGTATGTTTGCGAATGTAGATATAAATAAGGCTTCTAGTCCATAGACTGGTCTACTTCTTCTATGAGATGTATCCCTGCCTGCTTAGATATACCTATACGAGTATTATATTATTATTTGACTGCCTCGTTGGTCTAGTGGTCGCAAGCGCTACTGCTGATCATGAGGTCCCGGGTTCGATCCCCGGGTCGGGCAAAGTGTTATTGAGTTTTTCAATCTGGGATTTCTCAGTAGCAGCCCGGAGTCTGGATTTGTGCCCGATGGATGGCAATAGGCTCGCCCCCTATTACATGGGACTTAAACATAATGGCGAAATGTGGGTGTACTACCAGGTACACCTCTGCCTAGCCCTTCGGGGATTACAGGCGTGACGATATGTATGTATGTATGTATTAAGCATCTTTCATATATTTTATGGTGTTATAAGTGAATCGTAACTATGCAAAGTAATGTTTGAGTTCATGGTACCTATATTACATGTATTTTATAAGTGTCCATTAATTGTTTATTTTGTTTCTATGCGGGGTATTATTGCGTCGCGATGACCATGTAATTGACAAAATAAGTTATTTAAAAATGTTGAGTCAAAAACTTCTATCAGCATTTTATTTAAAGTACCTAATGGAAAGAAGATACTGTTTGTGTTGGGCAAAATTATGCAGGAATTGATAAATAACGTTTTGCTTGTGAAAATAAGGTGAGGAAATGCAAGGTGAGAAGGCATCCTGTTTCAAGAAGGAGAAAAATATACTCAAACAAATAGTTTTTATCCTCTCAACACCTACATTGAGCAGAAATCTACTGAATTTTTGCCGAAATTTCTGTTCATGCCTGTTGAATTATTCCTCCTAATCACTTTTTTTTAAACAAGACTGATGATGATGACGAGGTATTTCCAACAACATATTATTTTAATTCAAAGTGAACGTAGCGTTAACGAAGGTTTAAGTTACAAAAGGGCGTATCGAATGGAGACTTCCCATAATTTCCTAAACAAGGTTTCATGCCCGGAAGTTGGCAGAATTTGTAAGATATCGCGTTTCCGGGTAGTTCATAATTATTGTCACAAAATATATGACGCTGGAATAGTCTTGATATTTGGGATAACTTAGTTCAATTATTATTAATAGAAAGACTTGCTTACACACATAACACATTCACCTTTAAAGTCATTAGATGTGTCCACTTACCGGAAAGCTCAAAATCAAATACTTTATTGCATTCATTCATTGCACACTCGTCATTAAAAGTAATCTCACAAGGTGGACCGATGTCCAATGACCGGGGCTCGAGTCTGCTATTGCAATCGTTTCTCAATGACCGGTCATTGATCGAATATTTGACAACTTTGACAGTTTTTGTATGGGAAATGTGTCATAAGTTTAACGTTATACGTCAAAAATCGATCATTGACCGGTCATTGAGACACATGCCATCGCAATAGTGTCTCAATGACCGGCGACTCCCTGGAGAACGTCGCGGATAACCGATGGATGCGCGACGCAAAAGACCGGTGTCGGCACTTGGAAGAGAGCTATGAAAAAGACTAGGAAACTAGGCCTGTTAGGTTGAAGGACTCTGGACAGGACAGATAGATAGATTAGTTCTTAAATTTATAATATTATCACATCTTAATGCATGTGTTGCGTAAAAGTAAAGCATGCAATATTAAGAACCTACGTATAACTAATTTACATAATCAACATTGTAGACACTGAATGAAAAATAAAATACCGGACTGCTTAACGGTGCGCTCATTTATTTTGACAACGACAATGTTTATTAAGTATATTAAATTAAAATTCACAGTGATTTTGATTACGCATGTATTGCTGAAATGTCATAAGTTTTTTGGACATAATTATTAGCGACAAAAATGAGGAGGAATTATTTCGACGAAATTTGTTTTACATAAAACAATAGAATTCCACAACTTTTATACGACAGGCCCAATCTAAACAGACCTTGTGCTATGAGTACTACATAACTGATAAACATATTAAGACATAAAATAAGAGAGACAGTGAGAAAAAGGGTAAGATATTTTATTGAGCATTTTATTGTATAGATTCTTTGTATACCTAGTTCTTCAAACGAATCAGACAGATGTGTTGCTGGGGAGCTTGTTCCGCCACTTCTTCTTCCTTCAAAAACACTAGGAAGTGGCGAAGGGTGGGCCGTTTTTGGGGAACTGTCTTTATGTATTTTTTGACGTTCAAAAAGTGCTGATTCTCAGCCTAGTTTGAATAAAGACTTTTGATTTTGATCTTGATTACTTATTCCTAAAAGTGTATGGATACAACAGTTGTTTGTAGGTAATTTTTTGAAAGAAGTACACACATTTATTCAAATTAAGAATACAGAATCAGTCACTTTCGAATGCAGTCCCAAAAAACACGATCTAAAACTCAAACCACTTAACAAAACTATCAAGACTGGTTGATCGGAAGCTACATGTCCGTGCGAGACATCTCAACAGCGGACGTCCAGCTATGAGCAGTTTGCATGCGCCACTGAACCGGACATCGACAAGCAGAGCAAAAAATGCCAACTCCAATATTATGATACCCTTTTGTTATTGCTGTACTTATTTCGCAGTGGCTCGGATGAGGAGAAAATAGATAAAAAATATCGTTTATACAAAAACTATCTGTGACCTCAATTTCACAAGGTGCTTAGTGTTGTGGCAATCGAAGCGAGATGTTTTTAGAAGCCAAAAAATTTCAAGATCCATCTAGAAGATCCAGGGATAAGCCGCCTTAAGGTAAACGCACTATAGAGCTATGTAGTAAAATAACAGATAGATTAAATAAACAAATAAAACGAAGCAAAAGTTTGTAAGTAAAGTCGTTCGGATCATCATTCTTCAGAGTACTTGTCTTTTTACAGTTGAAAATACACATTAGGTTAATGTTAGGGCTTCAGAATCATGTATATACTAAAGACGGAAATGTTTGACTCATTTAGTCCGACTATGTTTATTTTATTATGATAGTAAGCGATTATGTGATCGACGATGAAGCACGCTTGCCTAGAAGCAACCTATTCACTCCCCTAGGTTGTTGATAGCAGGAAACACTGAATCCGACAGGGAATTTGGTTATCTTAACTTGTGCATAAAGCAACGATACATTTTAAAGCTGTATCGTTGTTAAGTGGAACATTATCGGCAAGTTACTATATTCTAAAGCTGCTTTAACGAAGTAAGCATAGAATGAAAAGCCAGCTTGTGTTACCCTAGGCGTGCGGCATTGCCGATATTCCCATGGCAGAGTTTGATAGATAGACCTCCGATAACCATAAAAAGTGTGACCAAGTTTTTGCTTCTACCAAAATTGCCAGTTTCTTCCTCGCCGTCGTCACTATAGTCTGTTCTAACAAGCCCAAAGTAAGCGGCGACATCTAAGTTTTTTGTTAAATTAGCCATATTGGCTATACTTAGCCACTACGTCTATACTTAGTAGCCGTAAAGGTATAATTTTCAACTTTACGGTTTCGGACTAATGCTTGCGAAACTAATTCAATTAGAAGGTTTGGGTGTCATTGGGTGTTGAGATTTACTACATTGCGAATTTTGCAGTCGAAAACGAAATGTTACTTGAACGAAAGATGCAGTATTAGGTAAACTGAAGTTTCGTGTAACTTCCACGATATGATTTGGATCCTTTGATAATAATTGTGATTTATCTATTCCTCAACTACAAAGACTTGCATTGGGTACCAAAAAGAAGAACAATAAATTGGATAGAACAATACAAAAATCACTTATGATACTGTTATTGTCACCGTAGGTAAAGTGACTTTAACCTACAATTAAAATAATGAAGGTTTGGTTTATTATAATGTAGTTAGCCAAATATACATTGATTTCTAAAATATGTAATAAAAAAACTTTTAATACGCAAACCTTCAGTTTGACATTTTCAAACGATTGACACTGCAGAAATGTGAATACGATACATTTCTATGTTTATCGACCCATTTTTTTTTCGACGAAGCGTTCGCCGGCGTTGGCGGTTTTCGAAAGGCAATCTTGTTCGGCACCGTCAACAGGTTGATCGCGATTTGATGACAAGTTCCAGTTATTTTTTTGCGAACATCTCTAATTCACTAATAGAATTTAATTTAATGCAATTTTGCGTGCGATTATATGCGATTTGTGACGTTCGGTTTATTCATTAGAACTTCCTGTATTTGATAGGGAAGAAAAAAATATGAGGGATTGGGAGAATTACAATTTTGGTTTGTTGTTTCGCGGGATATCTACTAAAAGGAAAGAGACATAAAATCTCACTGTTTTCCTTACCGTTTTGAGTACTGATAATAAGTACATTTACACAGAGAAAAGGTCTATGTCCCAGTTATGAGAATAATTATAAGCAGATTTTGATGATATAATTTGTTCAGCTCAAAATATTTTTAACATAAAAGTAAACCTATTCTACCCAAAGGATTAGGCAGAGGTGTCCATATTATACAGAAGACCTAAATTTGCCAGTTAAGTTTAAGTCTCATGTGATACTGTATCCCAAATTTAGACTCCGGGCTGCTAATAAGAAAATAAAGAAGCCTTTGACCAGCTAGGCAGTTGTTGAATATGAATTTAATAAAAAATAGAATTGCACAGTGTTTACGTCAAATTAATCACCGTTTTGTCATAACTACCTACATCAAATGGGTTTAACATAGTTTTACAAATAATTATAATTTTAGCACGTTGTGCTATCGAGGAATTTTATGAGAAGTCATTTTATAATAGAAAAAAAAAGAATTAACGCCAGTAAGAATGACGAAAAAGAATACACTTTAAAATAAATAAAAAAATAATAAATAAAATGTTCAAATTATTATGATTATAAGAGAATTATTATGATTATTGGAGAATTATTATGATTATTACAAAATTATTTTATTATTATGTTGAATTTGAATTTTATTTATTTTTATGTGACTCTTTTTATACATTTATATTATTGAAAGATTTCTACATGTGTCTAATATGGGTTATGATACCTGAAATAAATGAATTTTATTTTTTTTATTTTATTAAATTTCATTTAAAATCAAGGAACACAATAGGTACATTTATAATACACACACGATGTCCTACATGTTTTAAACATTTTTTTTTAAGACTCATCAACTTCTTACAAATCATTGCTCCATTTCCGAGCACTACATCAAAATAACAATGTAATCGCGTTGGGGTCAAAAATACCCCATAAAATTTAGTCATAAATTGACCACACCACGCTTGCAGCGGAATAATATGATATAGTGTGATTTTTTGCCACTACCCGCCATCTTACAATTTATGATTTTATTTGGAAGCGCGAGGCAAAAACTTAATCGATGGGTCAAGTGGACCCTTTGAGCTGGCTAAGGGTTGACGGATTTTTTTACACTGCGGTGATTTTTGGAATGTCTTTGTGGGAGAAATACCGAATGTGTGTAACGTGTGAGAGACTGAGGGAAAAGGTAATGCCATTTTGTAATTAAATGAATTTCTGTAACCTTAATTCAAGCAAAACTTTTGAGCTAGTTACGTACGTAAGTTAGGTACGTAATGATGTGATCGTCTAAAATGTTTAACAATACCTTCATAGTTATAAATACCAAGTGTGTGATTTGTGATCTCTTAATCAAATCTGAAATCTTTGATTCTCAATAAAACCAAATAACATAGGCAACGTATTTAGTTATTTATTTCCGGCTTACATGTATCATTACAGAGTTAATGCGATAGAGTGGTCCATATTTAAATTACTATTTATCTGTACTTTTTTATAACTTCTTTGGCCTAATAGGTACTTAAAAATAAAATCTTGTTACATATTACAAACAATGCATTCTTTGTGAACTGGCTGAGAGCACAATAGAAAATAGGTTTAAATCACTAGCTATAAGGTTGAAAGTGCAGAGCGCACGCGTCAGTGGCGCCTGACTTAACTAATCAGGCTCCGCGTGGACACCGGTGTCCACAAACAATAGTAATTTAATTGTGTCTGGATTGCGGTAATTGACTATTATGGGTCAAAGAAAAACGTTTACAGAACATTTAAAGACTTTCTCTCAACACACCCGCTCTTCATCATTTCCTAGTATCATTGCTGGTAAGAACACATCAACACATATCTGTCTGATTAGTTGGAACAACATAAAGAATGTTTACAATATTGTTCTTAAGGAGACCACCATTGCGTACGCATTGAGATTTGAATCAATTAAACTTTACACACAAAACAGCATTTATCAAATACTCTTAAGAAAGTGCAAACGTCAAAATGTTACTCAACTTAATTACAAAAGATTTAATACCTATAATTAAACAAAACGCTACCATTAGGTAAAAATTGAAATAAATCCATGGATCTAGGGGTGGCCACCTCCCCGCCTACGCATCAGAAATGAAAAAAAAAAACTACATTTATTTTGATGTTTTGCAAAATATCCACCACATAATTACTAGATGCATTTTTAAGGTATAATTAAAAGTATATTTAGTGCAAAAGCTCAATAGAGCGATAAATCGGTGTTCCTAATACCATTTGATTGTAGTTTTTTTTTATAGATCGCCTTTTGTATTTCGGCGCGAATTTTACCACGTACTTACATGATTGTCAATGGAAATTTAGCGTGGTTTTTTGAGGTTCAACTGTCGATCAATCACGGAAACGTTTCACATGTTCACGAAAAAATCGGCGAACATACAAATATAACCTGTTTTTGAAGTTTTAAAAAAAAATGGCTTCGCAGGCATCGCTACAATTAATTATAATTGTTGCAATAAAGGCCCAAAACGATTACAGCAAAATACAACACAAATGCTTGCAATGCTACTTTGGGATCTATTCATAAGAGTAAGTAATGTTGTTTATTTGTAAATAAATTATTTATAAATGAAAGAAAAAATATATAATAGAACCAACCTGTTAATGTCTCACTGGGCGTAAGCTTCTTTTCATACGAAGAAGCCACAAACAATAACCACCACGCTTGTTTAAGACGGATGGATAAGTGATTTGTGTCTTATTGTAGTTGTAAGCACAAGTTTCACGATGTTTTCTACACCAATGTCAGTCATGACTTTTAAGATCTTTTTAACTTGTACCTATAAGGTACAATAAATTAAGGATATAACCTTTGGGGAATATTGAATCTACACTTTAGACTCCTGGCATTAATCAGTTTCTAACCTATTTTGTCATTAAAACCCAAATAAAAACTTAGACAATCAATCGAAAGTCCTTCTCAATTAAACGGTCAGCTACCAAAAAAGTGTCGCATCACTAAAAAGACTGACCAATCTTACTTTTTCGCCCAAAAGTACCAATAAAACTAAATTTATTGTGTCCATACAAATTAAGTGCCTCGACGATTCAATGATCTTTACTTTGAGTGACAATAGACAGGTATAAAGCTTTTGAAAATTGAACTGTAACATAAAGAAGCACGGTACCTTTTCCTTATTCTGTTTTATTAAATTTAGGGTTGACAAAAGTGTCAACTTATCTTTTAAATGGCTTCAAAAGCTTTGTAAAGTGATAGTAGACCTCTTTATTGACATCAGTCAGTTTGTCACTGATTTTAATGTCTTGACCGGTACGCTACCAACATGGTATAAAAACTATCGCCTTTTTTGTCGGAGCGCGTGACGCCTGATGTTTTTTAATAGATGATAGGTATGTGTTAAATTTAATTAGAAGGCACGTGCTTATTTAATTACTGGATTATAACAAGATGCAATGTGATCAATGGTTTAACAGCACTATTTTTAGGCAAAACTTGTCCCTTGTACCAGATGTAACGTTACCCATTGCACTCATTGAAAAAAGCATGTAAACTAAAATTACCAATCGTAAATTTGATTTTACGCGTTGGCCTGCAATATCTATCCTTAATAAGTATTATAATAAATGTATTATAGTAAATTTTATAAGTTTGTGAGATTGCAGGGGAAATTTCTGGATGTACATACTACCCCATTTAAAAAATGTTTCATCAATGAAAGCCACATTATCCGTAAATGATTATGATGTTCATTATTCGTGTACGGTGTGTATTAGATTTTCTAAATTGAAAGGAGTTCTGTCGATGTTAAAGAACGAAATGCAATCAGACAAAGCTGCGAGCGCAGTGCTCTAGTGCATAATACGCTATGACTAGTGTGATACTTTCGAATGTCCTATGGCAAAAGCAAACAATAATAAAGATAATAATGAAACAGTAAAAATAACAACAGAAAGCTTCGACTTTTAAGATATTCTATGCTACGGTAAAACGATTACTGCAAGAACTCCTTTTTACCGCAACATATTACGCACCGCACCACTAGCTTATTATGAGCTTATTTCATACAAAATATCGGGATTAGGTATTTATAAGGGAAATGTAAGTAGAAACGTCGGGTGGGGACGCCTTAGAACGACATACACATACCTATTTGGTGATGTTTCTCAGGTCAGCTGCGAGCGTAAAGAAAACAAAAGATGTAAGAATCGTAGCAGAAATAGGATCGCAAGAGCTCTGTCTTTCTGCCTACCTCCGTGGGAATAAGGCGTGAGTTTATGTATGTATGTAATATCGGGAGTGAAAAGGAAGACTGGTTGACATTTTGCGCCTCAACAAAACTCAGTCTTAATAGGTACTCAATGTTGCACATACATTTGCACAACAAATCACTTCTCAATTACTCATGATTGGATCCTTATAGCAAAAAAAAAAACAAAACAAAACCGTTCTATTTCCAAAAACAAAAGCGATTAGATAGATTCTGCTCTGAATTCCCCGAAGCTAAAAAGTAATAAACCTTTTTAGCGACATTACAAAAAAAAAGCGGAACCAAACTGCTTTTTTCGCCAAAATTTTTATGGGTTATTAAAACAAATTAACGTCGCGTCGTTTAGTGGTGAAAAAAGTGGAGAAATTTATTAGTTTCCTAAACAATAAAATTAGTTATTATCGCTAAATCTAAATGGTGGCCGTGAAATACTGACTACCGTACAGACAGATGAGTCGTTAAGATATTTATTAGGAGACACAAAAAACTGCAAGTGAACTGCTTTTGCATTGCTGAACAGTGCCCTAAGTGCGAGTTGTTTTTACGCTAACGCGATCGAAACGTTCACCGCGTTTGGCTTTCTGATTGGTTAAAAGCTTGAAGCGGGCCAATCGGAGCGCCGAACGTCATGAACGTGTCGATCGCGTTAACGTAAATACAACTCGCACTTAGGGCACAGAACAAAAATATTAAAACTATGTAAAAAATAAAACACATTTAGGTTTCGCGTAGTGTTAATGAAGAAAATCTCTACCAACAATTAAAATCCATTTCTGAAAACTTTTCGAGTTTTTAGGTTTCTGGGCTGGTACTAAGACATTCTTACTTAAAACCCACACACACTGGGTAACACAATACCCCTTGGTTAAACTGGTTGTCAGATTTTCGAGCCTCCGAGGTCTGTAACGACTGTCATAGATCTACAAATGACAGTCGGGTCCAACGGCTTTACGTGCTTTAAGAGTCACGGAGAAGTCAAGACTTCTCCGTGACTCTTAAAGCACGTAAAGCCGTATTTAATAAATGGTCACCCATCCGTGGACCAACCTCGTCAAGCGTAGCTTTACCTTCGATCGACCTGATCGTGAGGCTGTTATTATCTAGCCACAAGCTTCTTGATTTTAGTTTTTCCCTATCCCCATGGGACAAACGACGCAGATTAGCGTTAGCTTATACACTGCTACTGTTTAATTAGTACAAAAAAAAAATTTAACAGGTACGCCTGTTACTGGTCATATTTGCGTAATAAAAAGTGAAAAAACGAAATTCAATTTTTAAAATTAGTTAAACTTAAATAACGAAAACAGCTGTTGGAGGCGGAGCATGCTTGAGCGAGATCACGCGAACGTGAGCGAGAGATGACGATTAATGAATACTACTATGTCATGAATAGCTTGTACAATATTTCCCATAAATTTGGTGACTTTTTGGGATATAAACTAACGCTATTAGCGTTTGTGTAACTTTGCTGTTTGTGAATATGATTTATTGATAGGTACTTTACAAATGTAATGAGAAGACCGCCTAGAATAAGCCCTCTAAGTATTTGTACTTATAAAAAAAATTGCGGTGTATACCCGTGTATGAAGTCAGCTTATTTCAATCTGTAGTATCTTTTTATGTAAATTCTATCCTTACACTAGTTAGGAACCCACAGAACATTTTTGAACATGATGGTCAAATTAAATGTTGTTTGCGGCCACACAAGTGAAGTCATAAAACATTCTGGCCGGGGGCGGAGCTCCCGGGCTCTGCCCCCTCGCCAATACGAATGATATACACGTGCGGCACTTTTGTTGCTACTTTATGATACCTTTTGTGGAACATAAAGAAATTGATCTACTTAGTAATCGTTACATTTGAGTTTAATAAATAATAATTATTTATTTAAATCAAGTAACAATAATCCGGTGTTAGTTACAATACACTTACAAACTACGTTAGTAACATACAAAGACAAAACCAAAAACAGAAATAGCTTGTGACATCATTGCTACCATTGACCACCATTGCCACCATTTTTGCCATTTGGTTGCTCTTTTAAAGTCAGTGTTTACTTACTAACGCTGAGTAGGGAATTGACTGTGCAATAAGAGTGGGCTTAAAATTCCTGACAGATAAAAAAAATGAAACTACTTTGCAGTTTAGCAGAGGTAATAATTATATTGCACTATGTATTAGAAATGTAAAAATTTTTTTTTGAATAAAATTAAATATTTACTGTGTCTTTTTTTTAATGAAATGTAATGTATGAAATGTTGAGGCAAATAAATAAATAAAGATGTATTTCTGTGAATAAACAATTTTTTTTTATTTAAATTCACCAAAAACAGCAGCTTGTTACAGGTTACAGTCAAAACCAAGAAAGTAAGACAACCAGTCTAAAGTCACATTGGTCTAACCAAAGGGTACTGTGTTATCCAGCCACCGAGTTGTGGAAGTCAAATAGTTAGGATGCCCCTTGTAAAACACTGGTACTTAGGTTACACTGGAAGCTGAACCCAACTTAGTAGAGAGAAGGCTGTTGAAGTGAATGCAATCAACGTGTTAATCTATCTCAATTCCAGAAGTAACATTCACATAACACGTATATACAAGACATACCTAACTTTTAACATTAACCAAATCTACATAAAAAACGACACACGTGCCCATTTTACACTACTATCTACTCTATGATCACTTTACATTTAAAAACAAGTATAAATAAATAGTGGAGCCACCCGATCGCGGCGTCACAAAGGGATGCGCACGAGTCCATATGTCGCGTGCCCTCGTTAGGGAGTAGGGTGGCTGTTGGAAATCTATCGGTTGTTTTTTTTCTATTTTCTTGGTAGGAAGCAATAGAGTGACCATAAGGGGTGAAATGTATTTTAGATTATGTTTTTGAGGGTTGAAATACGTTGCAAAAATTGCAGTTTCTTCTGCAAATCAAGTGATATAAATTTTGACATAATATTATTTGTGAATTTAAATATCCTTCTAACGATTACATTTAGCTAGTTTCGTTTATTAAGTTACAACCAGTGTGATCTCTGGTTTAAACCATACATTTTTCTGAAGATTAAGTTTGGCACAACTCTACTCCAAGTATCTCAAAAACTAGGTTCATGTTTAGGTTCATGGTTTAACGACGTTGTTGGTTAAAACCCTGATAAGTCTGGACTCTGGACGCATGTAACTTTTCAATATATTTCGACATAATATATTATGTACAGACGCCAGCACGTCAAGTTACCCCAATGTGTCTTTCTTTGATCGTTTTTCAACTTTATGTTAAACTGAATAAGGTTCATATTCAATTGGGAAAATTTGACACATTGGGGTAACTTGATGTGCTGGCGTCTGTACTTACTTTCTAAGTGTATCTTAGACTTATTACTGACAAATGTAAAGAAAAACATTTGAAGGAAACCTGAACTTGTTAATAGTAGGTACCTATAAGTCTACAATCGCCAACCCTCTTTGAGCAGGTAGGGTAGGTGTGGCGATTAATGCTAGAGCCTTCACTGTAAGAGAAGCGGTGGTCTTTATTTCGCCGTGAAGTAGTGAAAAGCTGTTACTTACTTTATATGAAGTGTTAACTCCTAATTTAAAAAAGATAATACAGACGCCACATATCAAGGTACCTAAAACTGTCAAACTTTTCCAGTTGAACATGAACTTTATTCAGTTTGATATAAAGTTGAAAAACTGCAGTCAAAGGAATTAGACTCATTGGGGTAACTTGATGTGCTGGGCTCTGTAACTATTTTTAAAGTTAACAGCAGCTGAACTCACCAACAAAAGCGTTTACAAAGTAGGCTCTTTATTTATTCAATACAATTTATTTTATAGTTTGCATTTGCACTTCAAAAATAAACCTAAATGATGAAACCTAAGTGGGACTCGGTAAATTAACATCCGGCACAACTTGTTAAACCTTGAAATCTTAAATCACAAACTCAAATAACGTAGAAAGGAAACTATTTATTGTACCCAACCTTTTTTCAGTAGGTACTTCTCTAAAATTATCATGGTTACAATCTTGTGTTAACCCCAAAATGGTGAATGTTTCACCCATAATCCATATGTTGTTTCGGATACCGATTATCGTTCCAATATCCTGTTTGTACAGTCATTCGAATTTTCGAATTATGCTCAAATTCGCGCCAAAGCCTACCCTACTTCCGGCGCCCGCGCACGTGTCCTACGCACCAAACAATACACTTTTTTGCGATACGACATTCAAATGATAGCACTACCAACTAATGAATCCTATTTCCATCCCTCTCTTTTCTTGTTTGCATCTTCTAAGTACGACAAGGAGGGAAGATATGACAGTTGGCTTCGTATGGCGTCTGCCGCGACCATATGTTGCTTGAGGTTTCGTAAATTACCCTCAGATAATTTTTAAAAATGGCGATATTTACGTCAGTCAGTTTTGTCTATTCATTACAGTATGTATGACACGCGAGCCTTGATCGGGATGACGGACCTTTTAAAGTTTCAAGGGTTTTGGCAAATTAAAGAGTCGGCAATTAAAGGGTTTGTGTGCATAAATGTAATGATAGGAACTGCTTGAAAGGAACGTACACTTGTGCTTCATGATTATTTTATGAGTCAGAAAGGTTTTGGAAACTTTCTGAATTCACCGTCTGACATCTTACACAAAACCCCTCCTGATCAGAAGGTCTAAGTAGAATTCGCGAAAATATAGGTGAAGATAAAGCGAATTAAGGTAGTCATAGTCAAAACTCGAAGTCAATGTCAAACCATTTATTATTTCAATTATGCCATTTTAAGGCATGTTTGAACATCAAACAAAAGTATACTTAATAAATGATTTTAGTTGCCCCTTCCAAAAAGTAGATGTAATAAGGCAAGAAACTCCATAGGTAAAAGTACTCTTTTAAAATAGGTTTTACAATACTTTGTATACATAATTCAGATTATATGTGAGGACGATGCACCTAGAATAAAAAGCATACCACAGTAATACTATGAATTCATAGCATAACTACGGTGTGACAGCGAATATTCCACTCTAGTTTTCACGCGGTTATGTTTATTTAACCGACCGGCTGCAAAACTAAAGCAGTCGTTTTTCAACCACAAGTCCTTAACCCTAGAAAGATAACGTTATTTTTTGGTACTGAAAAGATAAAGATGCGCCTTAGAGGCGCTCAATTTTCGATATCGATTTTTTATACGTATTTAAGTAATTATTAAACTTCTTATAGCGTTGTGAAATGCTACATTGTCACTAAATAAATAAAACACAAATTTAAGTTATTACTTTTTAATTATAAGAAAAAAAATGGGATTTTAAAAATCCCTTGCGTAAATCAACAAAAATAAAAAGTCTTCTGTACTAAGGTACATTTTTTTCTTAAAAATATAAAGTTTATAGTTTTTTATCTTTATCACTAGTGAGTTATGAAATAGTCAGTCTCAAAAACATGAAAATACAAAAAAAAATATATTATATACAGTTGTTGCAAACATATTTTTTATGTTCACCACACACAGACTTTTTACATTTGGTACACGTCATCTTGGACATTCTTTTCTTTTTTGATGTGCATAGGCTGCAGTAGCACCGTATATTAGCTGGAGGTTCCTCATCAGCTTCTACAGGTACCTCTTGAGTAGTTTGTGGCAGAATGTTTTCAATATTCTCCCACAAAGACACAATTTGGGTCTCTTTCAATATTCTTCTCTTCGCCATGATGTTAAAACTATCCTAAAACCAATAAAAATAAGTAATAAATACATACCTACTTTAATATTTACCGTATATAATTAGAAATTAGTAAAAAACAACAAAAACCAAAACACAAAAAAATTTTTGAAAGTTGCACAAAAGATAAAGTGGCGCCTATCGAGCGCAACGTTTCGCCATAGCAACGAAACTATGGTACTTACCGAACAGGAGCGGTTGCCTCTCGGGAGTGTTGGTCGCCGACTGAGTTGGCGCGGAAACACAAGCTTGTATGCGCGTTGGTTAGAAAAACACAGCAACACATTTATTTCGCGGGCGCCTCTGAAGCGCACGTTATCTTTCTAGGGTTAAAAAAGCTCCTTCAAATCAGCAGAATTCTTCTAGACCCTATTTCTAATTTATTTTAATATTCGATCCATAACCAATCACACGTAATGATGCTACCGAAACATACAATTATTTCAACCCTTGAATGGTTCTGATCGAATTGAAAATTACGTCAATGTACAGTTATTGGGTGAAATAGAAAAAAGTTTTTTTTAGTATTTTTTGTTTATTTTAAGATTAATAATTGATTTTTATTATTTGTTTTCGTGTCTTGGTTGGGCTACTAAACATTTTTTTTGTTTTCACCTTTCTTTGCCCATGTTTTTAGTTTTTTTTTTAAACCTCTAATACCAATAGAGTTTTTAAAAGTTGTATAACAAAAATTAATAACAAATTACTTATAGGCTTTTGTTGTTGCAAATTAATAAAAGTATAATGTAATCAGTTATGTTCCCAAACATATTTTTTTTAGTAAGTACAATAGATGATTTTGAAAATGATACATTAATTTTTTTTTGTAGTGATTTCAAACATAGCCCTTAAGTTAAATATTTATTCAACAATCACATTATGCCCACAATAAAAAAGCTAACCTAACGTCTTTTGAACTACTTACATAAACTTTGAGAGAAAGTTTAATAAAATGGGCTATAATTTTGTAAACTTTAAACGAAGAAGGTTTAATTTAACAAAAAAAAATATCATCTTGGTAAACAAAAAAGGTGATCAACTGGATCAAAGATCCCGATGTGGCTAAATAGTATATCGTTATAAAACGAAGCGCGAACTAAGTATAGTTGACTAAATTGACGTTTAACCCTTCGGTGTGTTTTGAGTCTGTAACGACGAAGTTTAATGGGGTTTGCGTTTTTTGAAGACCACAGAACTCTTTTGACATCTAGTTGCTTTTCTAGCATTACGGCTGTAAGATGTGTGTGTGTGATGTGAGTTTAATTATTATTTGCGGTAGTATCTTATAGTGTGTTTATTAATTACCAAAATAAAGGCCCTTTATTACATGGAACACAACATTTGCTAAAGTTCTACTTCTACCTAACATTTTGAGAAATACAGGCAAGATGCTATATATGAAAAAAAAACAGTAAATTAGCAGACACTTATAATTGTTTGTTGAACATAGACATTTTCTTTTTCTAAAAATATGGCTTTCTTTAAGTAGTAGTAACTGACTAGGTACCTACTAGTCTTAACGTAAACGCAAACCCCAAAATCAAAGTTAAACCATTTAAATCATTGCCCCGAATCAAAAGTGGATGAAGTCATTTAGAAGCAAAAATCCCGTGTTTGTTTAGCATTAAATATTATAATAGGGGCCTAAACGACCTGCCGATGGTAAATAAAGGGTTGACTCCGAATTTATTAAGTCAACATTTGGACGTTTTTTCGACAAACATTTGGCTATTACATATTTGATGTGGAAATAAATATAGCAAAGGATGGGTTAAAAAAATATGGTTATACTGTAGTTTTATGAGTTAATCAGATTTTTTATGTGTTGATAAACTATTACCTACGATCCATGCCGAAAAGGACTATGTTTGATATGGTGAATTTATTGCTAAATAGAAATCTGCTTTAAAAGTTAACTGTTAGTAAAATACTTTTCCAAAATAAATTAAGTAAGTATATTCGGTCTTTAGGAAATGTTTTTTTTGTTAATATTTTGCAGTCGTAGAGGTATAAAAAATCGAATGCAAATTTCTCGTTATTGCGAATTTAAAGTTACCAACTTTGTGTGCTTTAATGAAACTTTAAATTTGAAAAATATTGCTCTATGTAATGTAATATTTTGACAATGTTCGAAAATATTCGACAGGCCATAACCATAGTAAACAACTCATTCGTCCGCAGTTTACTTGAAACTAATAGTGCAATCTAGAGTCCCCATAAAAAGCCTTAAAACTGGTAATAGAAAAGGTTCAGAAGTATTTTGTCCGTTACCTCTACCTTAAATTATTATGGGTTATACCCATAAATGTACCCAGCACCATTCGTGCTTTGTATGGCGACTTATCAGAGTTTAGAAGTCAGGAGAAATCTTGCTCTTATCAAATACGTCATACGACTAATTCGTGGTTCCCTTTTTAATTCCTCGTTATTGGAAAATATGTCCTTTAACGTCGCCTCTTCCTATGAGACGCGCTCTTCGCGCACGCCAACGACCTCTTTGTCCCATTCCATAACATAACCCTTAAGACCAGCCCACTGTTTCTAGCCCTTACCCACCTCAATACCATGTTGACGTATGACGTAGGTGCAGATATCTTTGCAGGTACCGAACTGAGACTCCTGAACACTGTTTCTCGGTACCTGGAGTCCATTGCCACTCCAAGCACTATCTCCCAAGATTATTTAAAATAAGAAATGTTACATTATTTTATTTTAGTTTATCTGTGTTATACTTATTAGTTATAGTATTATTATCTGCTGATATTTCTCGGAACCCTTGGGTTCCGGACCTTTGGAATGCGTACGAGGAGCCTAAGCCAACTCGCAGAGGCCCTTTGTCGTTTTTAATGCAATGAGGCACCAATTGCAGATTTTCCCTGTATGCATTATGCAAATGCACCCAAGGAAAACCTACGACTAGTGCAGGACTATTGTAGACTAAAACAACAAATGTATTGGGCTATAGGTTAGGGTTGGATAAGGTGAACTGGTTACCTAGTACTATGTAAGGACTATGGCCCCTGCCTCATCAATGCTTTGTAAATACACGAATAAAATGGCAGGGGGTGACTTGCACACGCAGTAATGGGCCCTCTGGAACGGCCGCTAGCACACAGTGACGTAGCGACAAGAGGGCAACATAACCTGAGGTGCTTGAGGAGTGGAGAGGCATTCCACGGCTATCAGGACAATCCCGGAAGTACGGTCAAGATCCCTACCAGCACCTTACTGGAATGCTTCCTTCCTCCGAGCACGTTTGCTCTTGCGAATCTCCACTCTAGCCGGCCAACTAAGGCAAGAAAGAGGTGGGAGCTCCGTTCCTCGTCAGTGCTCACTCTAGCCGGCCAATAAAGGCAAGCCAGAGATGAGGAACAAGACTTCTCCCGGGAGATCGGGTCCGTGGGGTCGCTACTGCCCAACAGCTCGCCACAAGCTGCCCTGCGGGGATAGTATTATTATTATTATTTAATTATTATTACTTTTTTTTATTATTTCGATTTTATATTTCTTCTAGCAATAGCTTGTATGTTTAGTTATTAACTTTAGAAATAAATAAATTTTAGAGCAACTAGTAATATATTTTGCACTGCCAATCATTCACTATCAAAACGTCAGCACCGAAATCAAAAGTGGCATAACTTAAAAAAAATGTAAAATCCATCAATTTCCTGGACACGGTAGCGCGACATCCCGCGGTGTGGCCAGTGTCGGCTACCGCGAGTTGCTACAAAAAAAAATTTATCGATTTGCGAAAAAAAATGGCGGACCTTTTCACTTTCTGAGGTTTTGATTTTGCACGCCCACTCAGCGGACGCATCGTGATTTTGATATCCTTGGCGGTTTTTTTTATTTATCACAACTTTTGTTGTTCAATTTTTTTATGCTTTTCTTCATGAAGGTTAGAACACATTATTTTTATATCAAATATGTAACGAATAGTGCATTAGTGTGTGCGCCCATGACTGAAATTAAAGTTAGTCTCATTAAACCATCCAACTTGAACTCTTGTCCCATGTCATCAATTTACAACACAATACCTTAGAACACAGAGTATTCTTAAGTATTCATATTATTTATTTGCATTTCACAATGTATAAAAGATCTAAAAATAATGCAATAAGCTACGCACAATCATGGACCCTGTAAGGAACAGCAAAAATTTAACAAAATTGAGTTAAACATTAACAAATAAAAATACAAAGAACTGAAGTTATAAGTATTTATCTTATTAATATTTCTAGATAGACTAAATTATTCCAAACTACGTCTACTGTTTAAATATTATTGTTAATAAACAATACATTCTTATTTAACTGAAATTTAAAAGTAACTACCTACTTACTTACTTTTTTCTTTGTTTGTTTCCTGATTAATAAACGTAGAGAACGTACTGGACGCAATGTCAAACTTCATTCTTGAAAAATGTGATTCAGATTATACTGCTAAGTATATTATAAAAGGGGTGAAAGTAATGATAAGCCAAAATCTCAATTTTACTTATTGCTGTGTCTCTAGAGCTATTTTTTTATCGATTACGGATAAACGAAACTGCAAGGAAAAAACAAGTATTAAATGATAATAAACTTTTACTTAACTAGATTAAACCTAGTGGTCGAAATTCAATCGTTTCAACTTTCTGAATTTCTTCTCTTAACAAACTTAAGGTTTGTGTAAGTATGCCAAATTTCGCACTTTTCCATGCGCGTAACATTTTTCAAAAGGGAGCCAAAGTTCTTGCTTCGTATAATACGTCAATGCCACTAAAATCGGCGGCAGCTTTATAAGCAGAAATAAAGTGATCTTCAAACTCATTGACAATGTGAATAAATTACATGCAATGAGGATAATTCGCATTATGATATCTCCCACGGCGGGCGTTGCGAAGAAATCACAGGAAATCCTGATTAAGTCATTATTACACATTCACATAGGCACTGTTGATGTGTGACAATCAACGCAGCGTTGTTAAATCTCCATTTTGCTTGTAACAAGTCGTTTGGGGGAGAGAACAAAGGCAATTTGTGACGACACTTGACATAAATATAACATTAGAGAGGCTTTAAAATACATAATTACGATTAAATGTATTTGATACTTTACTATAAAGATAGACGGGACATCACGAACAGAATTTTCATTCGATACTCGTGTCCGAGTGGTCACAAGTCGACTAGTACAGTTTAGCGCGCTCCGCTGCCGCTCCAATATTTTCTGTATAAAGGCTATTCAGACCTAAGCGGTATTCGCTACCGTCTGCGGCAGAGAAAACCCAGTGGGTATGCGGTAATATTACTGTTCAGACCTCAGCGGTATTCGCTATCGTCTTCGGCAGAGAAAACCCAGTGGGTATGCGGTAATATTACTGTTCAGACCTAAGCGGTATTCGCTACCGTCTGCGGCAAAGAAAACCCAGTGGGTATGCGGTAATATTACTGTTCAGACCTAAGCGGTATTCGCTATCGTCTGCGGTAGAGAAAACCCAGTGGGTATGCGGTAATATTACTGTTCAGACCTAGCGGTATTCGCTACCGTCTGCGGCAGAGAAAACCCAGTGGGTATGCGGTAATATTACTGTTCACACCAAAACGTATTTCGCTCTCCTTGTGGGTAGAATAACGCGCGGTAGTCGAGTTTCGCTCAGAGAGGTAAGAAATTTTCGCCAGTTAGTCCTTTCTGAGTCGCCAAAGAATATACACGTCAGTCACGTTGCACAGCGGCAGCGAATATCGCTCAGGTCGCTCTAGCCGCGGTACTTGATACTAAATACCTGAGCGAAACCCACGCGGTATGTACCTCTACCCACAGCAGCAGCGAATATCGCTCAGGTTTCAATAGGCCTTAAATACCTGAACGAAACCCGCGCGGTATGTACCTCTACCCACAGCGGCAACGAATATCGCTCAGGTTTGAATAGGCCTTTATGCGAGATGGCGTTACTGAAACATGGGATAACCGTTTTTCTATGACATTTCTTTGCATGTCATCTATACGGTAGGTATCTCCGATCTCTTTGCATACGCATCCCAGTTACTAGCTATCTGGTGGGTGACCAAGAGACATTAGGTTAACCAGGGTGACTGGGTTGTGGAGAGCAGATCAAACTAGTGCCTGACTGCGATCCCACGTGATGGTAAACAGTAGTGCAATCGTTGATGCTGAAGCGTAGTAGTTTATTAAGAGCCTATTTACTCTTGCCTTGAAGCCATAGTATTATTAGCGCTGCGATGTTTATAGTTTTAATTGTCGCAGCTAATGCTGAGATAGGCGCCTTTTTGGTCTCGCACAGGTCTTTTCATTTTTTTTTTTTTTTTTTTTTTTTTTTTAGTTTATTAATTTTTCTTTTTTTATCTGTATTGCTGTTCTTTTGTTTTATGTTCTGTGCGTCCAAGTAAAATATTTTCTTTCTTTCTTTCTTTCTTTCTATTTATAATCGAACGGGATGTTTTTATACTTAAATAAAAAATCTTGGTACAAAGGATTACAATACTAAATTTACCTACTAGAAGACAGTCTCAAGCTGTTGGGAATTAAACAGTATTTTAATGTATGAGTGAGTGTGGTTCAAAATAACAAAATCTCAAATTCTATGTGACCCCTAGAAAGTAACCTCGAGCACACCACCTACAACGTAAATGGCTTGGTAGGTGGCTCTGATCGACCCTCAATTAAGACAAATTCCTACATAAAAATAAGTCAATTAATAAAAAAAGTTCCCAATCAATTGAATAAAAACCTTTTTTTACTTTGGCAACCGCGAATAATGACACCGCGGGTCGTCCGCGTTCTTTTTGAATTTCGAACAATGGCATCCAACAGTTCGCGCCCAAAGAATGACACTTAAAGAAACATAAATAAATTAGGAAAAAAGTTACTAATGTAATTATGCTAGTTCTGACACGGGCTACCGAATTTGTAGGGTAATTACTTACAGAATTTTAATTAATATAATGGATAGTGGATAAGAAGATTTTCTTTAATGTTATGAGTACTACCTACTTAAGTAAATCATAATTTTAAAGATTTCAAAAATAAAATATTTTGAATTGAAGTAAGTTACGTACATAAAGCCTAAATTGTAGAACATCACTCACCCAAGCGTTACTCAAAATTCAAGTAATAAAGTTGGGTCATCATTTTGATGCCAAGATGAACCGATTGCCAAGGAGTGGTTTTTTTCCTTTCGATCATGACATAATCAAGACTTTGGAAGTAGGCACTTATAGATTTTACTATCGAACATTTTATAGACATCAGGTTGGTCAGTAACCTGCAGACATATCTTGGATTTAATTTTTGAAGATGTATATTGAGTAGTACGCTGGTCAGTAATGATTATGAAGTCTACAGGCAAGGTAAGTAATCCTTTTTGCCAAGAATATATAGAATAAGACCTCTCAGAAAACTGAAAAAAGTCAACTTTGACAAGTGTGAAATGAATGACATCTTTTATAAGAAAAATACGGAAAGGGCACCAAGAATTATCCAGTAACAATAATAAAATTAAAATGTGACGACTTAAATCACGAATGAAGCTTGATAGTGCCTTTAAGGGCACGCGCTAATCTGAAGTAAGTGATATACTGAGGCTTGTCACAAAGTCAGATGCTTTGAGGTTTTTTACAGTTTCACCTACCCATGATCTGACTACAGCAACCACAGCTCCCTTACCTTTTTCCAACTAAGTTGGGAACGGCTTAATAATCATATCCTTGACTTCATTTCAGTAATATCTAATTAGTTACTAACCTACGAATTACTTTAAAATTCATTCAAACCCGTTCAGTAGCCTACTTTTACAAATAAAGTCACATATTCTCAAACATCCTTACATAGGCTGGAGGCTGGAGCGTCCACAACCTCGTTACTGGGTAAACTTGTCCACCAGCATTTTAATCTTTCCAATTCTTTAGCACTGACATACTTATACTCCATCCGATTAGTTAGTTATCAAAAGGTAAACGATTTTGACATGTATTTTTAGTTAATAACACAGTTTAAAAAAAAATGCAGCTGAAACAATTAAATACAACAAAAACGATTACATGATCAATTAAACAATTTGTTTAAACAGTAGTTGTATTTAATTAATAAGCGTTTACATAAAAAGACTTGTCAAGATTGTTTACCTTTAGATACCTACCTACTCGGATGGAGTATACTACCTAACCATTACCTGTACCTACCTAAAAATAAAAATACTAAACGTATTTCATAAATCGTATATTATAAATGTTCGCTCTAGTAACAAAACAAATAATATGTTTATCATCGTCTAGATCAATTATAAAAGCCAATCGCAAATGAATAATCGTTACATTTCAGGTAATGGCGTCTGACCTAGCGAGAGGTTGTAACGAGCAGACAATTAACACCCAGTTCGGTCAAGTTCTGTATAATCAGACCCCTGGGCTTCGAGCCCTCTCTTCTGAATCTTTCACCAGGACATCCCGGGAATCCAACGTAAGAATACAGGCTTTACTAAGGCTCTGAAACTAATTGTCATAAAATTATAGAGATTAATATATGAAAATATTTAATTGGCAATAACAAACATTGAGGTCAATCAAGATAAAAGCAATGCTATAATATCTTTTAAGTTTAAGAGTTTATCGAGGATAAACGTGACAGGAGATTTTTATACAATTAAGCCTCATCAATTTCATTAACGATAACGAAGTTTTAATAATCCGAAATAAATGGAATTAGCATAAGCTTTTGAAATGGTAGGTGTAGTAGGGTGGTGGTGGTGGGTGAGTGGTGAGGTGGGATTGCAGTCAAGCACTAGCTTATAATAATAATAAAAAAAAAACTTTAATTTCCATACATTTCGGATTTATCAAACTTTGGTTATCATTAATGAAAATGTGACTTTGCCTGGGCCCCAAGGTCAGATTCCAATCCGACTAAATTCAGCTGAATACCTACTGATTAAACCTTCCTTGCTATAAACATTAATAAGAAAGACTTATAAATTGTCCTATTTCCTTATCTAACAGATTGATGAACCATGTTCATCATCATCGTATACCCTGGCCAGTGACGACAGCCGATACAACGATACCACAAGAAGAGGCAGCAGTGCCACTGAAGATACTGGGGTTCAGAACAGCAGGTACTTCACTCTAGAACTATAGACAGACAGGCTGCATTTCAACTGCTCTCGTCTGCCAAACAACCTGTATATACAGATATACAGGTTGTTTGGCAGAACATTGAAGATACGAAAATGGTGGATAGGTGGGGTCATCTGCTACTTACTCAGCCCTAATTTATTTGGCCCTGGACCCATGGATTAAAAAAATATATTTTTGCTTTCTTCTAGTTTCACCACTTTCTTAACTTTAAAGTGTATTTTTTACTAAAAATGAGTAAAACAGGCAATATATTGTTTTTTTTTTTTAATTTTTAATGTTGGCAGATTCTTATAAAATGATTGCTTTATTCAGATGTTAGCTAGAAAAAAAGTTACGAGTCCTCAAACTTACAGAAAGATGTAAAAAATACTTTTATTAAATCTTAATTTCAACTTGCATTTAAAAAAAAAACAAAAAGTGATTAAGGAGTTCCAATTCTAGCAAAATATCCCTAGTGTGACGTGGAGTCACACTGTTTGAAAGCTGAGTTACTCGTAAGTAACAGCCGTTGGCAGTTTTGTTGCAGTTTTACAATCTGCGTGCAAACTTAGACCTCACGTGTAGTCGACTACCACAGCCTGTGGCCGCAGATCATCTCATCATCACAGCTTATCTCATTTTCCATGCGAGTACGCAGAACCTATTGAATTACGAATGAATTCAAAATATTAAATTCAAGATAATTTAAAATTAAATTACGTCAATGGTTGTCAGCTATTACAGTTTCAAGAAGTTTCTTGAGCATAACATCCGCTGATGATTATTGTTGTAGCTTTATTGTTGCACGTAAATCTGCACGCTTTTTTGTATGAAGCAAAATATGTATATTATTATTCAACAATTGTATTTACCATCTCGTATATTAAATCGGTTTATGCAAATTATTGATATAAAGAAATCAATACATATGATCCTAACATACCATGCCTAATAAGCTTGCTGGCCTGCTGGTCTAATAGTTAGTGTTCCTGACTGCTATGCTGGAGATCGAGGGTTCGATTCCCACCTAGGACAAATGTTTGTGTGATGAGCACGATCATTTGTTCTGTGTCTGGGTGTAATTTATCTATAATATGTATGTATTTAGAAATACATAAGTATGTTTATATGCTGTTTAGTGCCCATACCTCAAGCTCTGCTTAGCTTTGGACTAGACGGCGTTGTGTGGAATATTTATACTATAAATACTACTTTTGCTTCGTGTACATCATACAGGCACGATCTACCCACCAAACCGGAAAGCTATACAATCCGGATCATTAAAAGTCAAGTCAGCATCTCTCTGTTCTTAACTATGTCAGGGTTGGCTTCCAGTCTATCCAGATGCAATAGAAAACACATAACATAACATCATCATCACGCCTGCATCTCCGAAACGTCTAGGCAAAGGTGTACTTGGTAGTGCATTCACATTTCACCAGTTATGTTGAAGTTCCATGTACCTAATAGGGGACGAGCCTATTGCAACAGTCTAAAAACCTACAGTCGTCCGACGAAGCCGTCTAGACAGGGCAATCGTGCAGGGTGTGAGGGGCGAGACGCGGGAAAGGCGCTCCCGAATTGCGAACAAAACGATGTTTGTAGCTCGTGAGGTATTATTCAGGGCTAACGCGTGTAGACGTTCTCGGTATTTTTCGACAGATCAAAGGCGTCGCCGTCGTCCCACTGTATTAATATTTATACTGTGCTATTGCCATGAATCCGGCACAAATCCAGACTCCGGACGGCTACTGAGAAATTCCAGATGGAAAAATTCAACAATACTTTGCCCGACTCGGGAATTGAACCCGGGACCTCATGCTCAGCAGTAGCTCTTGCGACCACTAGACCAACGAGACAGTCAATACAACAGAATAGAATACCGTAGTATTTGTAAGGGTCTGTAGGTTTCAAGCAATGATGTGTAAGTTGTTATAAAATGTTTTAATGTGTTATAATTTAATTTCAGGACTGATCATTGAATTTAGCACCCATTTAGATCTTCACTTCTTTTGTCGTTGAAGTTAGCAACCAAGGCATAATAATACGTCATCATATTGATGTTGACTCTCATTTTAACATTTTTGTTTTTGATGGGATCATTTATAGGGTCACGGTAGTCCAGCGCGCGACTTTAGCCCCTTCATCGTCTTTGGACAACAGCGGAATGATGTATGTCATGGCCCTGCTCCTGCCTCTCCTCAGCATCAACAGCTTTGACTTCCAGTGGAGGTGCACGCCAAGGTGAACTGAGCCCAAATCTAGTAAGGTCTTACAAAATATACTGTGTAAAGTCCTTGAAGATCTTTCGAAAACGGCAACTGACTTAACAAAAGTTGTTGACGCCAACAAGAACGATTTTAAAACTCAACTAGCCTGCCCATAAATGTTTTATTTAATGAGACAAGCACAATAGGTAGGTATCACCCAAATATAATAATAGAGTCTTAGAACCAACTTAATAATTGATATATTTGAAACGAGTGTTTTAAAATCGGACTTTTCGACGCTACGTTTGAGGCAAGCAGAACTTGTCTACTGATGGTAAGCGATGTACACAAAAGTATTCCTAAAGCTATTTGTGCCTATGGATGGGTTCGTCATACCTAAAGGTGGCGCAGCCGTAGATTCGTCTTGCTATCCCACTATGGATCATTTTTATGTTTAACTAGCTGTACCCTGCCACGCTTCGCTGTGGCACATTGTGATTAAATGGTTGAAAAAAAAAATTGATTAAAACAATCCTTGATGCGGATTGCATATCATGTTAAAATTTCAGCTCGATCGGTGCAGAACTTTTGAGTTTTTGAAGCGTACACAAACCAACATAACATTTCACAGCATCAAAATCCTTCCTACTAGATTACATGATAATTAGTCATCTTAAAAAAAAACTGGCTTTTACCGCCATCTGTTAAGGTTTTGTAGAATCACTCACGCAGGAACGAGCATCACGAGAGAGACGTTGTAGTAGGGCAAAGCTTGGTATCCCTCCCTTTGCAGCGATAATGCGCTTCAGTTAGTAGTTTTATAAAATCATGTGTAGATGGCGGTCAACGTCACGTTTATCCATTCGTTTATTGTAAATGATTGTGTCTTAATTAATATTTGAGATTATAATTTAGAGAGAGAGTATTAACTTTACTAACGAAGACATTTAATAGTTACTGTAGTTGAGATATCACAAACAAAATTTTCATTCGATACAAGACTTGCATCCTGTTGGACACATTAAAGTCGATCAGTCTGGTTTAGCACTCTCCGCTGCTCCAATATTACTTTATTATTCTAGATGGCGTTACTGAGACTTATGATCACAGTTTGTCTATACATTTCTTCGTATGTCTTCTCTATAGTGTCTTAAACCTGTTTGTTTATAAATAAGTTTAAATATACTTTAATAAGAAAATAATTATGCTATCTTTTACAGTGCTATGCTACACGCTACAGAAATATGCTTGGTTCAACTGTCACGGATGCTCGGGAAAGCTCGTGCTTACGTCCGGCGGTTCGCTCACGACCAGCTCGCCAGGGACCTATTCGCCACCGCCATGGATGTGGTCCTTGTGGTTTATGCCATCGGGTTCCTCTTCCTTTCCCTGTACCAGGCATCCATTATCACAGGTCCATTTTGAAGACAGTGAAGTCAAAACGCAGTGTGTTGTACAAATTATTTTCTCAGTAAGTCTCACAGTAAGTTTCTTTTCAATAAACATTTGGTGCAATAATGATTGTTTTTTTTAAGTAGTAACTGAAGTGTAATGTGATGGCCCAGTGGTTACTTCGTTATTCTGGTGGTCCCTGGCATTTTTGCTAAGCGTGAGCTCCTGGGTTTGATTCCGGGGTCGGGCAAAGTGTTATAAAATATAGGAGGGTTTTCCCCGTTTGGAACTTCACAGTGAGTCTGAATTTGTGCCCCTATCGGTGGCAGCCCGGTGGCGTATTGCCAAACTGTATACTGACCCAGACCGGGGTTGCTCTGAGTTCGATCGCAGTTCGCCTTTGTAGTTGAAGAGCAAACTGTATAGCTATTCAGAGAGTGTCTGAATCAATATACATTTTGCTTTAAAATACTAGAGCAAAATACATACGAGTCCAGACGTCCATACTTTCCAGTGTCTGGTGTAGTAAGTAATATGACATCGTCACATCGATAATTTAAAGCAGAATGCGGGTAGAGTGTCGTCTTTGGGGCACCATGAAAAAAACAAAATTATGATAATTATTATATCATATATGATATATCATGAATCAGCAATAGGTAGCGCTTGCAACTACAAGACTAAGGAAGCATAGGTACAGACGCCAGCACATCAAACTACCCCAATGTGTCAAATTTCTTTGATAGGTTTTCAACGTTATGCTTAACACTATAGGGTTCATGTTCAAAATTTGACAGTTTATGTACAGAGGTCAGCACATCAACCTACCCCAGGTTGATGTGCTGACCTCTGTACATTTAAATAAAAAAAACGTACCTACAAATTTTACGTAGGATAAGTATATATTTCTCTACGTGTAATGTTGCCTTTAGCTGTGGCCTGTGGCCGCAGATTGTTGCCGGTGACGAATCCAACCTTATTTATGTCGCGTACTACAAGTATTCATCACCTCTATTTACCACAAAGTGAATAGAAAAGTAAACAAGCCTACATATTATTATAATAAATCACACTAGACCAGGTAGGCAACCCGTAACTGGGTCACATTTTCTTGTAATCATGATGAAAGCGAATATATGACGAACTGAATTCCTTTGGAGATGTGCATGCGGTTTGTTTAGCTTCGTTACTAACTGGACACGTAATAAAGTAAACATTGTTACAATCACGTCGCCTGAAGGTATGGCGGATTTACGCAGACATACATACAAAACTTCTGTCTGGTGAGACAGTGGTTAAGACGCCTACCTCTCATGCACGTGGTTGTGTTTCAAATCCAGACAAGTTACAATGTGACTTTTTGAATTCATATGTACTTTCTAAGTTTATTTTAGACATCCCTTTTTTTCAAGGATGGAAATCATCAAATGACTCCTGCCGCTCTGGGTGAAGCAGAAGGGTGTGTCAGACTCTTACTGACTAAAACCCATCTGCGTTCCTCCTGATGCTTTTGGCGTTCCAGGGTCGCGGTGACTCTTTCGAACAAATTCCGCAACCCTAGGGCAGATTCGGCCACCGTAGCGGCGCCTACGGTGGCCGAGAATCGCCCTGCGACTCCTGATGCCTGGGGCGTGTTCTTCTGTTACGACGGCTGCGGCGTGAGGTTTCCCTCTCTCTCACGTGTTCGCCCTCCTCTTTCACTAGCATACTGCTTCGCAAAAAGAGGTGACCGTTTCCCATGTCTCCTCGCTCCGGACCATGGATAGAACCAAGGCCAAACGCGAGAGGTAGCTAGGCGGTGCTCCGCCCAAGCAGGACAAACCTCCACCGTATGCTCCACACTGTCCCATCTTAGACATCACTGACATCGGTGAATGGAAACATGAGAGGAAACCTAGACTCATAGTTAAAATAAGTTTGAAAATTAATACAGTGAGACAGTAACGGGCTGGTAGGTATTATTATTATTATACGCTTATATTTCTCGGAACCATTGGGTTCCAGATCTTTGGAAGGCGCACGAGGGGCCTATGCCAACTCGCAGAGGCCCTTTGCCGTTTTTAATGCAGTGAGGCACCAATCACAGATTTTCCCTGTATGCATTATGCAAATGCACCCAAGGAAAACCTACGACTAGTGCAGGACTATTGCAGACTAAAGCAACAAATGTATTGGGCTATAGGCTAGGGGTGGATAAGGTGAACTCGTTACCTAGTACTATGGAAGGACTATGGCCCCTGCCTCATCAATGCTTTTTAAATACACGAATAAAATGGCAGGGAGTGACTTGCACACTCAGTAATGGGCCCTCTGAAACGGCCGCTGGTACATAGTGCCGTAGCGACAAGAGGGCAACATAACCTGATGTGCTTGAGGAGTGGAGAGGCATTCCACGGCTATCAGTATTATTATTATTATTATGAGCTCTATCGTGACTGAGACACAATTACTTTTTCTATTGTTACCGAACTTTTGTGATCAAAATCGGAGCGGATATAAAGGCTTCTGTTTCTTTAGTGACAACCCTACTTGCAGTCGATTATGTTTGAACAATTGTTTCTGTATCCACTACAATGATTGCGGCTACATTTTATGAGTTAAATTTCCATAGTACTATGTATTTCTCATATTTTCTTATTATAGCTGATTTGTCATACGATGACATAGTTTTAGTTGATTTGTCGGCTGCCTCTTTTCAAAGCTCAGTGATGCCAGTGAAAAAAATATTACTCATTTTTTGTTTTTCGGAAGTCTCTACCAATAGATTTTAATTTTGTTTAATTAGAGTCTAAAATCCATTGACCAATCTAGTTGATCACTTTGATCACTAACACACCAAGTAGATAGCTGATTGACGCTTTGCTCATAGCAAAGTCTCTGTCTAATTGGTATTATCCTTTTTCGGTCCCACTGCAAAGCCTCAAAAACTTCTTCTCATGCAGAGAAGTCAGGAGCATGTATTACCGTGCGTGGAGTCCAGATTTTCTCAAGATGTTTTCCTTAATCGATATCAATGAAGTCCAAGTAAAAATAGATTTATGAATTGAACAAATCAATTTGTTTTACTTGGTTTATCTGTTTTATTTTCACTTGAGATTAATAAATAGATCTTTGAAAGTCTTTCAGAATAGCCAGAAAAAGTATGACAACGTTTAGTCTGGGTACCCCGTAATTGGGTTGTGGAGGTAAGAATGGCAGCTGTTCCATGTGAAACACTGGTTTTCAGTTGCATCTAGTTAGACAGGAGGAAGCCGATCATTAGCCAAACTTAGTTCATAAAAACTAGGCAGATGATGAAGTAGGCAGTAAGTGAGTAAGTGAATATAAAGCCTCGTTCCTACTAGGAACATTTGTCGAGCGACGTGGGGCGAAGTCGCCCTACACCGCCCCACGTCGCCCGATGTCTTGTCTTCTTCTACATCAGTTCAGTCGAACCTCTACTCTTCATCGACTGTGCGACCAGGAACAGTTTCAACAATGTTGCGGCGATGTCATCCGACGTCGCCCGAGGTCGCCCGATGTCACAGGGGACACATGTTGCTTGAAAAATGTTTCTAATGGGGACGAGGCTTTAAGGTAGGTATTAAGACAGATGTCAGTGGAAACGCCGGGAGAGGGCGCCCTTGAAATACATAGATACACAGACCTTATTGGGTGAGGTTCTTTATAGAGGTCAGGGACGTGTGTGTTTGACAACATGTATAATGAAGCAAAACAAGTATGTATGTATGTAAGAATCGTAGCAGATGACGCTCTGTAGGTTCTACCTACCATCCCTACGGGAAAAAGGTGTGAGTTTATGTAGGTATATATGTATGTATGTACCAGCAATACCTACTATGGTATTCATTCCAGTTGTCCTACTGGAAGTGAGCACCATAACAACTTTGAATATTGCTTATAAACTGTCACTTTATAAGTTTATACCTACTTACACCATAAAAATACTTACATGTCTGAAATAGCTTCCACTCGCGGTTATATTTATGTAAATGTACGTCCGTTATACCCTACATATATATAATGCATATAATATATGCATATATAATGCATATAATATATGCATATATAATGCATATAATATATGCATATATAATGCATTTGTGGTTTAGTTTACAGACGTGTAAACAACCTGCATGCCTAGCCATATTACAAATTCTATTTCTATTATCGCAATCGATAAGGCGACAATAGAAAGAAAATGGCGTATATGGAATCAGCTGTTTGTCAACTGTCAAAGTGTTAACGAGTAGAATTTGGAATATGGCTGAAAATTAAATACACTTGACAGTTGACAAAAAGAGTAAGTATGGAGTTTCTTGCCCATTCTTATCCATACGAAACTACCTTTTGGAAGGGGCAACTAGAATCATTATTTTTTATCTAACTTGTAAGTTTAACGTTCAAAAGTGCCTTTTAAATGGCCTAATTAAAATAAATGATTTGACTTGACTTGACTTGACAAACAGCTGATTCCATATACGCCATTTTCTTTCAAGAATAGAAATAGAATAGAAATAGAATTTGTAATTATTGCTAGGCCTGCTGATTCAATGGCGTAGCAGTGTCAAGCAATACTGCTGGGCATGAAATTCTGCAGGGCGATTGTGTGTATTTCAATATAAATGTCGATTATACAAACCATGTCCCGCCGATAGGCATACAAAATCAAGTTTATAAAGTTATTATAAATGTTCAAGAAATATGCATGTCAAATTACTTTAATTATAATATTATAGCCGTTAGTTTATGATTACGTGAAAAAAGGAGAAAAATATGTGTCCAATATTTTCTAGTTATCTAGACGAGGGACTAATTATATAAATAAACAATATTCCACAACTTTTCACACAACGCCATTTAGTCCCAAGTTAAGCTTGAGAGCTTGTGATATTGGTACTAAACAGCTGATAAACATACTTATATATTTCTAAATATACATCTATAGATAAATTACACCCAGATCCAGAACAAATGATCGTGCTCATCACACAAACATTTAATTTTGTCCTGGGTGGGAATCGAACCCACGACCTCCGGCATAGCAGTCAGGGTCACTAACTACTAGACCAACAGGCCAGTCAGATATAATAGGCCAGTCGACTAAAAACTAGTACATAGCCTATTATAATAAATTAATTTTGATTTGATCACTAAGATATGATAATAATTTTATTAAAACAATTGTCCTATTACGCTAACGAGGACTTAGTAATAAGCAAGAAAATGAGAACCTTCAGGTAATGATAAAATAATTACTTAAGCTGTTCAGTAATTATTGTTTCGCATTGATTAAATTTTAATAAACTATACTCTATTAACAATATCATAAGAAAAAAGAGGCTCGTAGAAGCGGGAATGCAGAACATTTTATTTTAAAGATAAGTGAAAACAATTTTTATTTAAATTTTTTTTTTTTTAATTTCGAAGAACAAAAGTGAAACGAAGAACGTGTCCATGTATTATTCGTCCCTGCTTCTTTGAGGTTTTTATCATTGACACTGAAATTTTCAAACTAAAGTAAATAACTAAATTAAATCCACATCATTTCTTAAAATTAATTGTTGCAATGGTTACTACCGAAGAGATTTTAAACACTATAGAGCGGGCATGTCAAGGAAATGTCATAGAAAAACTTTGATCCCATGTCTTAGTTACGCCATCTAGAATAATATATGAATATTTGAGCGGCAGCGGATCGTACTAAAAAAAACTCATAGACTTGTGTCCAAGCAGGACACAAGTTTCGGACGAAAATTTTGATCGTGATGTCCGGTCTATAGGTATTGAATGTCTTTGGTTACTACATAGTAAGTGTGACAGCTACTGTCAAAATAGATTATAATAAATTCGGCTATCTATCGTAATTATAACATGCTTAATTATAGTTTCGTTACAAAGTGCGCATTAAAAATAAACTTTTTTAACTTCTGACTAATGCTATTGTAAATGGATGGAGTATAAGTACATACGCCAGCACATCAACCTACCCCAAACAGTCAAATTTTCCCAATTAAACATGCACCTTATTGTGTTTAGAATAAAGTTGAAAACCTATCGAAGAAATTTGACACATTGGAGTAGGTTGATTTGCTGGCGTCTGTACATTGATAAACATAATGAACATATTATGCTGATCGCAGAGAAAAAAAAACATTTAATTCAGAGTATGTATGTCCATAATATTATGTTAGTCTAGTATCTACTTACAAAACTATGTTAGTCAGATTCAAATCAAAATTAAAATAAGAATCAAAATTCAAAAAAGGTTAAAGTTTAGGCAATGATATTAGCAATAGCATTGTACCGGTATGTCTTTGGGTTTAGGTGAGCTTGAAGTCATTTTTTAAGTCTGGATTTCTGACTGAAAATCTTTACTTATTTTTCACAAAAAAAGTTACTTACCAAAATTTTACAAGATATTATTTTTGTTAAGTCGGAAACATGATTTATGAAATGCGCTCGATAAAAAGAAATTGTAAAGTTGACAGTAAATCACTATTTAAAACGGGTTCAACAGCTACTTGTCAGAGATGACATAATAAAACCATGTAAGTAAAATGTAATACAAAATATACTCACTAACTAATAGGTTTGGTAAAAACATAATTATTTTGTAATTTCGTTCGAAAAAAAATCCTTTGTGATCAATAATTAAAAAACTAGCAGACGTAACGCGGTTTTACCCGCGAAGTTCTCGTTCCCGTGGGAATACAGGCATAAAAAGTAGCCTATGTCACCCGGGGATAGTGTTGCTTCCCAACAGCGAAAGAATTTTCCAAATCGGTCCAGTAGTTTCAGAGCCTATTCAATGGAAACAAACAAACAATTAAATTTCTCCTCTATATAATATTAGTATAGATAAATTATACCCAGACACGGAACAAATGATCGTGCTTATCACACAAATATTAGTCCTGGGTGGGAATCGAACCCACGAAATCAGGCATTAGCCACTAAATACTAGCCAAGCAGGCCGGTGAATGATGATATGATTTGACTGCGCAATGGCCTAGCGATCGAAAGGTTGTGAGTTCGATCCCCACCGATTAAACTACTGACCTAAACCCACCTCAGACACAACATTATTTAGTTTAGTTAGCTTAACAAGACATGTGCAACCAACATTGCCAGTATGATTGTTAAAAAACCTTTTACTAAAATGCAACGCAGGCACATAATATAACAACAAATCATCTAACCAGACTACAAAAAAATTACTGCTAAAACATGGAAACATGCTCTTGCGATATTATGCCAATACATAAGAAAACCTTTAAATTAATAAAACGACATAAATCTAAACATTTGAATATCCCAATTTCGTTACAAAATCATTTTCATTAACGTATTTAGAGTTTAATTTCGAAAATCACTTTCAGTTATGTGTCGGTTTTCTTGTGAGAAAAGTTGTTTTATTTGACGGATGTAAAAGACGTGTCTGTCTGCTCCAAAATTAATGTCAAATATAAATAAATGTACTGAATGTATTATGTAATGTGATGCGAACTTGCTCACTGATAAATATGAATGGGTGCGCGTAAAATGTGGAGTTTAGAACATTTTTATCGTTTATTAGTCTTATGATGAGGATGATAGATGAGAAGTAATTGCAGCCCCACAGGTCAATCGAAGGTTAAGGAACGCTTGACAAGGTTACTCCTTGGATGGGTGACCATTCATTACATGCCAAGACTCCTCCGTGCGTCGGAAAGCACGTTAAGCTGTTGGTCCGGCTGTGATTTGTAGAACTTTGACAGCCTAGTCGTTGTAAATAGTCAAAAGCTTGAAAGTCTGACAACCATGTTTAACCAAGGGGTATCGTGTTACCCAGTAACTGAGTTGTGGAGGTCACAGACAGGCAGTCGCTCCATGTGAACAACTGGTATTCACCTGTATCCGGTTTAACTAGAAGCCGACCCCAATATAGTTGGGAAAAGGCTAGGCAGATGATAATAAAAGGTATGTGACTATTGAAAAATCAGCCCTAAGTTAAGTAAAACTAAGAGTGTGTATCACCTAATTACTGTTCTGCAATCATCTCATTATTCCAGCTACTTATGCAAATAAGGCAAAACAATATTCCCAGATCACGAATCGGATGCGTATATTATGCAGTTTCCATATCAAGACTGATATGCAAATGCCTGCACCGACCGTGCGGCGTGTGCGCAGGTGCGCGAACACTGTTCTATCACTCGCAGTGCAACCCGCGCACAGTGCACTATGGCCGCGCGCGCTCTCGTCGCGTCTTGCGCGGTACTCGCGATCGCGGGATTTGCGTATGCGCAGGTCGGTTGATTTTATTTTATTATTATGTGAATTTGAATACAAAAGGTTAAATAATATATTGAAAAAAATACATGTTAGTTAAAAAGATTTTTGGTGATGATTTTGAGTTTTTTTTTGTTGTTTTGAAATTGTTGGTTGGTAAGAGTATTTTTTTCTTGCAAATATTATCGTAATTATTTATTGAAAATATTTTAGTGTGTTCTGGATGGCAAGTCAATATTTTGGCAACAGTGAGCAAACAACATTTTTACTTAATTTTCAACCTATCGAATTTTTTTAAATGACCTAGTTGATTTTCATAAATAAGTGTTACATGAGTAAATATTTACCATTAAAATAATTAAAGTAAATACAGATACTTTCATTCATTTTGTAAAAAATATTTATTTATATTTATTTATTTTTTATTTTATTTATTTATTTATTTATTTTTTTATTTAAATTAATAAATGAACTTGAATTTGAATTTGAATTTGAATTTAGTCAAGTAGGTATTACAAGTTTTAGGTAAAAGAAGTCGGCCAAAGATATAAGTCATTGCAGACTATGTTACATAATTATTTATGTAGGTATTAAAAAAATAATTAAAAAACGTCTGTTAGGTAAAGCCAGTGTTACAAAATTAATGTAATGTCGTGTCACCATAAAATCGTTCTAAGGAGTGTTTTAATACTCTTTAATTGCAGGTGTTTCAATCAATGTTGGAATTTCATAATTACTGTAGCAATAACTAGGCACCTACATAAATTGCCTATAAAATAAAATATCCAGTTACTACAACATTGTGTAGTTTAACAATCGGAATTGCGAATATTTTTTAAGACTGAAACCTTCAGAATTGCTATTTTGTTTTTAGTTACCCAACACTAACACAGAAAACTTTTTTGCAAAAAATAAAACCGACTTCAAAATAAACACTAAACGGTGTAAAATAACTCTAAATTAGGAAGTCTGTGGCTTTGGTAGTTTTGTCTTATTCATGATAGGCCACCGACTTCCGAATTTAGAGTTATTTTACACCGTTTAGTGTTTTTTTTGAAGTCGGTTTTATTTTTTGCAAAAAAGTTTTTTAGTTGTTCCCATACAAATATTAACCATGAATTTACGTTATTTTGGTAATTTTATTTTCAACAATAGGTACATGTCTAGGTAATAGGGTTATCCACTTATCCCTAATAAATGAAACTTAAACATACCTAACTGTCGAAATCTAGGTATATTGTACATATCTGCGTACCCCTCAGAGCATACAGGCGTGATGATACGTCCTGATGTTTTATAAACAATAAACATCCAAGCGATTCCAGCAATCACGAAAGATTTGCCGTCTATTTTTGAAGAGTTCCATTCTATATCTCCGAAGATCAGCACCAGATCTTCACCAAATTAAAATGGGACCACCTCAAGAGTATACTCTTTCAAATAAAAAAAGAATTTTGAGAATCGGTCCACAAATAGCGGAGAAATCAGGTAACATACATAAAAAAAAAACATACACACGAACATAGAACCTCCTCCTTTTTTTGAAGTCGGTTAAAAATAAAATATGTCACTGTAGATAATAAGACAATCAGCGCAATTATCTACAATATAACGTTCCCACAAAAAACCATTTGACAATATAATCAGGAATATATATTACTAATATTATTTAACGCGAAAGTTTGTGAGGATGGATGGATGGATGGATGTTTGTTACTCTTTCACGTAAAAACTGCTGAATGGATTTTAATAAAATTTGGTATGTAGTTAGCTGACACCCTGAATTAACACATAAGCAAATTTTTATCCCTGTACTCCCATGGGAACGGGACCTACGCGGGTGAATGCGTGGAACGTCTGCTAGTTATTAATATATTATATTAATTCGTAAAGAAATAAATAATATTCCACAACTTTTTCACACAACACCATTTAGTCCCAAGTTAAGCTTGAGAGCTTGTGTTATGGGTACTAAACAGCTGATAAACATACTTATATATTTCTAAATACATACATATTATAAATGAATTACACCCAGACACAGAACAAATGATCGTGCTCATCACACAAACATTTATTCTGGGTGGGAATCGAACCCACGACCTGCTGCATAGCAGTCAGGGTCACTAACTACTAGACCAACAGGCCATTCAAGAAATATAAGTAGATCATCATTTTCATTAAAACCGACATCCATTGTTGCACATAGGCTTCTCAGGACTCCTAAAGCTTCTTGCATGTTTGTATGTGAGTTCCAATGCTTGTAAACGCACCCTACCTACCATACAGGAGAAATTCCCACTGTCAGGAAATGATGAAAATAATGTAGGTAACCATGCAGTCCACAAATTATCAAAAGCTTGACAATTCTTTGGCTTATGTCGGATCGACAACCTTCCTTAGTTCTTCTTTGGCCTCTTTATTTCTGATTTAATCAACAAAGGAAACTCCAAGCATAACCCTCTACCAAAGACGTTCAATACTAACTAGAAATCACAAACAAAATGTTCATCTGACTTGTGTCCTACGGCGGACACAAGTCTTGTTTAGCTTAGTACGCTCAGCTGCCACTCCAATATTCAAAGTCCAAGTCTCTATTTGCTTCAAAACATGGTAATTAGAGGTGTTACAGTTGAAACAGGAGTTCAACATGTTTAGCTTTTAAATCTATAGCATGCAAAATTGAGTAACATTGTAACTTATTTATTAAATTTGCCAAAATTTATTTTCGAAGAATGCTTTAAGGGAGTAGAAATTATGAGCATTCAACCATTCCAACATTTTACTTTTAAACAGTCTACCATTTTTTTTAGCTCTATAGGTATTTTATTATAAATTTTTACACACATAGTTAGACAACTTTTGCTGTATTTAGACAATCTGGGAGTGTCATTAAAAAACTAGTCTATTTTGATTTCTCCGGTTTCTAGAGCTTAAGTCAGACACTTTTACAAAATTATCTTTATATTTCCATACAAACTATTGCTGTATTATGCTAGATGGCTATATTGAGACATGGCAACATAGTTTTTCTTTGACTTTTCTTCGCATGTTCTCTCTATAGCATCATTAATCTCTTTGCCCTCTACTAAACATATTGGCTGTCAAATTGCAAGCAGAATCACAAATGTTAAGATTCAAAATACTAAAATGACCGCGTAACATTCAAGTGGTTAAGAAAAGCAGCGTCTTATTCAACCAGCCTCTCTGCTGACCCTACAAAAAAATATCTCTGTACACAAATAAATCTGAAGTATACTCTTCAAAAACAACGGATTTTGTATCAAGTAGATTCATTTATCATAACCCTACACCACAAATTCTGCCGATAGTCTGTAAGTAAACATAACCAGGTTTGCGGCGAATGTGTGGGAAAATATCTAAGGGTATTATTGTCTCGAGGTCAATGTTAATGGCACGTTCACGACTTTAATCTGTTATAGGGGAGGTAAAAAGGTCGGTTGATTAATTTTACGGGATGAACTCAAAATTATGTCAATCCTACTAATATTATAAACGCGAAAGTTTGTGAGTATGGATAGAAGGATGGATGTTTGTTACTCTTTAACGTAAAAACTACTGAATGGATTTTAATACAATTTGGTATGGAGTTAGCTGACACCCTGGATTGACACATAGGCTACTTTTTATCCATGTATTCACACGGGAACGGGACCTACACGAGTGAAACCACGGGACGGCGTCGGCTAGTACAAAATAAGCTCAGGTTAGCAATATCTAAAAAAAAATCGTTATGTTGATTTGTATGGCATTGGATAGCTTAAAAAATCACATACCTACATCGAAATAAGTCAATTAATAGCGGTATCTTATTTAAAACAAATGAGACCCGTTAAATTAATTTAAAAAGTAAAAATATATTTACAAACACGGATATCTATGTTTACAAAACTTAAATTTTCTCTCTAAACTCTGAGATTCAGATTTTGCGTTTAGCACGGCAGGGTAATAGGTAGAATAAAATATGTTGCCTTTGTAAAATATTCTGTTAAAGTTAGCAGTAATTTTGATAACTTTTGGTTCGTACATCTGGCAAGAAAAGTCGCGAATTATACATAATTCTAGGTTTAAATAAGTTTTCCATAAGTCCTGATTGTTAATTTAGTTAATATACACATATGTAGTTACTTCTTGGGTACTAGAATAATTATGTATCTATTTAAGATTTTTTTTGGCCTTTATATGTAACTGGGTATATTGTGTAAAAGATTGAATAAAGACTTGATTGATTTGATTGAAATAAAATTGAGTTAGAAAAGTGGCAGATTAATTGAAAGTTTTTAACGCCCATCTCTCCGTTTTTTTCATTGAAGAGGTAGTATGGGAAAGTCTGAAACTATAAGACATACAAAGATCTGTTCTGAGGAACCATATCATCGATTTTAATAACAAGAAAAACTGCATTCATACATTTTAAAAAACATCTGTACTCCGTTCGGGAATCGAACCCGGTTATTTTGAAAAAAAAACCAACACTATTTCTATTTAGATAGCGATTGTGTAGGTCTTAAGCAGTAAATGTATGTATGAAACATGATGTCTAAAATGAATAAAATGCATAAAATGCATTGTGTCCACATACTTTAATTTATTTTAGTAGGTGCTCGAAGTGACCACGTTTACTTACTTAATATTCAACAAGTTCAGGGTATTTAAAATTGTCTCTATGGTTGTTTGTACCTCTTTGCTGATGTTGCAACTTGATACATACACCGCTTTACATACATATGACCTTGGCATTGCATTAAACCATTCCGGAAGTTTTGTTATCTGCGATAATATATAATTATCTATTGCAATTGCTTACTTCTATTAAACAAACACTAGCAATCAATAGAAAAGCCCACTTAAAATAAGTATGTAGATACAGAGACGTGATAAACCTCATTTAAAAATGGAACGTTTGTGCGACTGGCCGAATAGCAATAAAAAAAGAAAAAAAAAACATTGGAGTGTCAATGCTTTGGCGGGAACTTAAAATTTGGCTTAGGTATTTTTGTGTGTAAGTATCGCTGTTTGGTTGACAAAATGCGTTTTACAAACTCTGAGCAGTTGGAATTATTGGAAGCTTCCTTTAAAAATGACAGAAATTGTTCCCGAGCACTACATTGGTACCATATTAAATATCAATCGGACACAAATCTAAATTCACTAACGCTTTATCCCCCGACCTGGGAATCTATCCCGGGACTTCTTTCTCAGCAGTAACGCTTGTGACCACTAGACTTACGAGGCCAAGTAAATATTACCTAGATTCCATCAGCTATACCTAAATTATAAGTAGGTACCAATTAAAGTAGACAAACCTAAGGCTATACTGACTGCTTGAGTGTATCGTGGGAGCTACGTCTGCCAACAAACTGCTCTTTAGTTTGGCAGAAGTAAACTGTTATGTATTTGCCTTAAGTTACAAATAAACACTTTTTCATTTTTTTTTTTTTACAAATGAGTAATACGTCTTAATCGTGTTCAAAGCATTTGACAAAGCAAAGCATTAGCCACTAGGTACCAGCATTCGGTACCTACCACATAATCTTCTAGTCAGTTTATTTTCAACTATGTAGTTCAAAATAATAAAATACATGTATCGAAGTATTTTGATTTAGCACACTCGCCTGAACTCAACCATCATCTGAAGAGGGTCTCGTTAAGCTATGGGTCAAGGGTTTGATGCGAACTTACTGTATTTTTAGACATGGCCCTCATTTTAAGACGGTCTCTGGACCTTTGGTATCTTCAATGCACGTCTTTTTAACCGACTTCAAAAAAGGAGGAGGTTCTCAATTCGACGGTATGTTTTTTTTTTTGTGTGTTTGTTACGCGATTTCTCCCTCATTTGTGGACCGATTCTCAAAATTATTTTTTTATTTGAAAGAGTATACTCCCGAGGTGGTCCCATTTTAATCTGGTGAAGATCTGGTGCATCACGCCTGTATGCTCTGAGGGGTACGCAGATGTGTACAATATACCTAGATTTCGACAGTTAGGTATGTTTAGTTTCATTTATTAGGGATAAGTGGATAACCCTATTACCATGACATGTATTGATAACAAATAACAATATAAAAATAAATTCATGGCAAATATTTGTACGGGAACAACTAAGTATGGAAAAAAAAATATAACTTAAAAAAAAAACACTAACCGGTGTAAAATAACTCTAAATTCGGAAGTCGGTGGCCCATCATGAATAAGACAAAACCACCAAAGCCACAGACTTCCTAATTTGGAGTTTTTTACACCGGTTAGTGTTTTTTTTTAAGTCGGTTTTATTTTTAGCAAAAAAGATTTTTATTTATCAAAAAAAAGCTTATGCGTGGATTGCACATTACTAGTAGTCTTGTTAAACCTTCTTACTAAGCTAAATATGCTTGTGTCTGAAATGGATTTGTGTCAATACTGCAATGGGTGGGGATCGAACTCGCTACCTAGCTCTTGATAGACAGGCCGACGCGCGACGCCTTAATCAGTGGGCTATTCACACGGACAAAGTCGCGAGTGACGTGCTAGCGCAATATAAATATCTTGTATGTTGTCTACAAAATCGTACTCTCATTTAAATCTCAGCGATAACTTAAATCCGTATTTAAATACAATATAAAAATAATTTCTTTCATTTTTGTTTATTTGGAAAACTTACAGCTAGGTACAAAAATAAGTTTGCTTGAATAACTAATGTTAAGGCCAATTGAAAGTTTCACGCATAGAAAATACATTTAAATAGGTTCAAGAGGGTAGAGGACAGCAAATGAATCCCTTTTTTCTTGGTCACACACGAACGGCTGCACCAATTTCGCTACTTCTTTTTACGTTGTGTTTGTGGTTTTGGTTGTTTTGTTTCATTCGTTATTGGCTACCGACATCCGAAACTAGAGTTAATTTTACACCTGTTAGTGTTTATTAATGAAGTCGGTTGTTTTTTTTTTGTAAAAAGTTTATATTTTGCAATTTTTATTTTCTTTGTATGTAGCCCTAAAGAACAGTTTTGCAAAACTTGAAAGTATCATTGAAATTGGTTAAAAAATTGCTAAAGAAGTTCTTTTTACAGCACAGACATGTGACTGTAGCAATCGCGAATAATTGTTTGGAGTTGAAGAGTTCCGTCGCCTGTCTTTTTCATCAGTTTTTCTTCACCAAATGATACTTGCTAAATTAAAATGGGTACATGTGTACCTATATTATTTGAGGAGTTCCCTCAATTCTTCAAGAATTCCATCATCAGCGTGAGTGAAGGTAAAAGGTACCCATCACGAGACCCCTGTAAATTGGTCCTGCCTGGTACTTCTACAGCATTGTGTAATTTCAGCTGTATGACTATCATAATCTATACTTATAATAAATCTGTAGAAGTAAAATTTCTGTACATTGAAAATATCAAAAAAATAAATAGCAGGGGGTGTTACTAGACTGACACCGAACCCAAAAATGTGATTAAAAAAATTGTCTGTCTGTCTGTCTGTCTGTCTGTCTGTCTGTCTGTCTGTCTGTCTGTCTGTCTGTATGTTCAGGTATCACGCAAAAACTACCGGTTCGATTACGATGAAACTTGGTATACTTATTCTTTGATATCCTGGGCACCACACTGGGTACTTTTTATCCCGGAAAAGTATATACAATAAAAAACAAACTTAATTTTGCGGTTCAATCCCTAGACCCGACTACTGTACCAACCGCAAATAATAAGTTTGTCGTAGGTTACGTTACCCGCAGTGGAGTTCACCAAGGGCGCTGCACACGGCTAAGATATTATAATATTTAATCTTAAGATACGATATCGCTCGCCATATAATTCAATGGACTATCACACACTACGAAGATAATTATGCACATTGAATATCTATTCTATCCTACTTTGCTGTGCCCTCACGGGGTCCATATTTATGTACCTAGCTTTAAGCCCTTTGTAACATCTTTTATACAATATGGAATGCAAAATAAATGAATATGAATATGAATATTCAAAATTAATATTCGAGGATGATTGGTGATCGATACTGATGCCAAAAATGCAATTAGTGAATGTTTTGTCTTTCTGTCTGTATGTGCACGCATAGTTGAAAAACTATTATAGGGATTTTAACCAAACTTGGTACGGTTGTAGGTAATCAATACGCCTGGGCAGGTTGATCTTAGTATCAGTTGTTTTACACATGGTCAGTTGTACGGCGCTCTTTCCCGGGTCAGTAGTTCCAGAAATCTTTATGCATACATATCGGAAGGATCAACTTTGAAAGTAGTCTATCCGGAAGTATTATGCTAAAATTATTACGTTTATATATCAACGCACAGCCCCAACCGCTGGTATTAGAGACATGAAACTTGAAGGGGTGTTCTTAGTGAAGAGTAAGTCTTCCATGAAAAACGATTTTTGAAAATTCAACCCTTCGATATCCACGCGGGCGAAGCCGCGGGCAAAAGCTAGTTTTTAATAAATTGCCCAGGCATATAAGAGAACTGCCACTTACTCAATTCAGATTCAAATTAAAAAGTGGCTTATTGACAAATGTTTTTATTCAGTTTCAGAATATTTGACATCATGACATGTATTAAATTTAATCTTTTGTAATAGGTATTGCTTAAATTTTATTCCTATCATTATAAAGGTTGTGTATGTAATAATGTGTGAAATAATAACTAAACCAATGTCTAAAATTAATATAAAGAATAATAATTATCATTATGACCACCTATGTATTTATACCATGTTTCTGGTAAATAAATATTCTATTCTATTCTATCAGATCTGAGGTTTGATACAAATGGGACCAACCTGGTAGTATACCCTATCAAATAAAAACATAATTTTGATTATCGGTTCATAAATGACGGAAAAATGAGGTATCAAATACACAAAAAAAAAACAATCGAATCGACATTACATTATTAACCCCACACAAAGTAATAAGAAAAGATAATGTTCACTACATTATTATTGGTATTGAGTAAGTGAACACTTGTATCCATAATTATACAATGTTAAGTAGCAAATGATTTAGAAGAAAATGTATCATACTTTACAGCTGTTTCCTAACTACGACATTATGACAAATAAATATTTCAGTACTAAACGGCTCAAGTAGAAAGGCTTGTGGTTAAATTATTAAAGGTCAATTGAAGGTTAAGCCACGCTTGACTTGTCCGCGGATGGGTGACTATTTACTACCTAACATGACTCCTCTGAGCCGCGGAAAGCACGTTAAGCTGTTAGTCCTGGCTGGCATAATATACAGGGTTATTTTTCAATGACCGGCCAAATTTCCACAGCGTATTCTGCCCATGAATATGAGCAACTTTCCCTATGGGACCAACTCTGAAATCACGAAAAAAGAATCAGCTGTTTCATACATTTTAGTCGAGTAGATATTGAACTTTTGTATGAAACAGCTGACTTTTTTTTCGTGATTTTAGGTAGAACACCCCGTGAAAATTTGGCCGGTCATTGAAAAATAACCCTGTATAGATCTTCGATTGTTGTAAAAGTAGTCAAAATACCGAAAGTCTGACAGTAGAGTAGTTTCTGCCTACCTCCAAAGGAAGTCGGCGTGATATTTAACTAATAAAGTTTGTTATTATTTTAGTCCATGCTGTTTTCGTAATTTGATAAGTATTTGCATATAAATATTACTAAATATAATAATAATTGCTGAGAAAAAAATAAGAAGGCTTCATGATTACTTTTGGTCGCGATAACCGACTTCCAACGCGAGCATCAGCTAAGCTTTATAAGTTACGAAATATAAACCTACTTAGGTATTTAGTTTAAATGATTTACCAACTTTTGAACCAAATTTTGAAAAATATTAATTTACCATCTAAGTATACAGGATCTGTCAAAGCACCATTTTTATTCCTCAGATATAAGTGACTGTATATATTATGTACGTTGTACATTAAGTTTGGTATAAATAGAATCTGCCAATACAGTTTAGTTCATTTTTAAAAATAAAGTACTTTAAGTTTTCTTTAAGTAAAATAGTCAATCTTAAGAATTTAAAGTGGTTTCGTTAGTTACACATATTCTTTTCCAATACAATAATCTTTATCAACTAACCCGTTTTTCAAGTTCAATGTCAATCTGTGCAATAGAACAAACTAGTGACGTAATATCTGAAAATACTTTAAATAATCCCACTATTCCTTCAACTAAATTTGTACCAGAGATTATCTTTTGTAATGTTGAGAGCGTGACGTCATATGCACTTATGTTATATGCACTATATGCATTTGCCATCGGTGCAAAGAGAGACGCTCTCATTGTGCACCGACCTTGTCTGTATTGACAAAGCAATTGGTAGTATTGATTTTTACTGAAATACATTGCTGGAGATTAGTCATACTAGTTCAATATACAAATAGAGGAAGAATCTAGTTTTGTACTATGGCTATAGCTTCTGCCCACGGCTTCGTTCGCATGAAGGTCTGTTTTACCATAAAACATATTATTAGAAATAACCATACAGTATAATGCTTTAAGGTTTGCTAAGCAGTTGGTCCAAGCTATCATTTGTAGACGTCGTTACGAGTAATCAGAAGCCCGAAAGTCTGATAACCAGTTTAACCATGGGGTATCATGTTACCCAATAATTGGGTTTTATCCGCTCCCCTGACCTTTGTGTTCACGTAAACCCAAAATTAAAAATGCGTAGTTGTTCTACTAAAGTGGTCTTGGACTTCACTTGAAACCCGGAATGGAACTTAGCATGCTAGCTCCACTGGATAACCCAATTACCAAATACCACTTTAGTAGAACAACTACGCATTTTTAATTTTGGGTTTACGTGAACACAAAGGTCAGGGGAGCGGTTATAGGTCAAACAGGCAGTCGCTCCATGTAAAATAATGGTATTAAGCTGCAACCGGTTAAGGCGCCGTGCCTGAAATCGACTGATTTTGATCAACTTTAATCATTATTTGTGAGAAAGAGAAGAAGAATTTATACAATCCTATTTGTGATTTGAAAAGACGAGTTCCTTGTTTTGCATGTTGAGGAATTAAATTTTGGAAATAAATTACTTATTCATGGAAAATTACTAAAATTCACCCACATGTTTTCCAAAAAATGACGCGAGACTGACGTTTGATCATTTAGTTACAAGAAACTGAAATATATTTTGAAAATTAAAAAATCTTACCAATACCAGTATAAAGTCAACTTGCACGTGAGGGAACCACTTTTTTAATTTTTACTACAACATACGGAAAAAAAAAATTCAATTTCGTTACTTTCCGGAAATTTCAAGACTAATCCGTATTTTTTTTTGTATTGTTTGAATCACTTTTAAGAAATTTTAAAAGTAACATATTATTCCTCAGTTTATTATATATTCGTACTATTTTTTAACTTATGTACTTTAACATGTGTACCAACATAGTAAACAAATATGTATACACAAAAATTCCGGAGATTTATTTCTCCATCCTCTTAATTTACTTAGAAACTCAAAATATGATACAAAATATTAAAACAGTTTAAGCGATCACTACGCTCGAGCATTACGCGTGTGTTCGTGAACTGTACACACAAATATAGCATCGCATTGATGTTACCTAAACTCCAGCGAGCGAATGTTATGCACGGCCCCTTAAACAGGTAACCCCAACATAATTGGGAAAAGGCTAGGAAGATGATGATGCTTCAAGGTGGTCGATAATTTTGCTTTCTATTAGTAATTTTTTTCGGAGTTTGGAGGCTCCCCCCCCCCCCCCCCCCTCTACGTTACAGTACAATAGTATGTATATCACTTCATGATACACAGTGATACTCTCATTGTGCACAAGCCCTTATGTTTTCAATAGGTTACAAACGTTGATACAAACAATTTATTTATAGCTTATCGTTATCGCATTCCACTGTCAGGTTTGTGTTATGACTTCTTAATTGTTATCATCCGGGATTATTGTGTTGCATGTATCTTTCCAGCATAATTATTATCTTCATCAATCGCGTTGCAATCTATCTAATATCATCTTAATATTCTTGATTATACTGTCAGCTATGTAAGACGTGTTAATATTGTAAGGATTCTGCTACCTCATTTTTTCAGGTCTTCAGTTAAAGAAATAAGTTTCCTTCCTCCTACAAATTTTACATGATATATATAGTTATATAGAGGGTAGAACGGCCATTGAGGCACACCCAGAAATAATGATTATTTCCAAAAGAAAGAAAGAAAGAAAAATGCGTGTATTGGCATTACATCAAAATACACCTTTAAACTTAAATACACAGATTATAGTTAGTTCCCAACATGATACTGGACCCCCCAAATGAAATATTTATCGGTTTTTCTTTACTCCTAACTTGAACATGACATGTTGGTCGTTTACTATGAACGCTCTAAAATCGTGGTTTCTGTGCGAACAAACAAGATTTTTAATTTAAGAAGTGATAATATTTTGGAGTTAGATAGGGATGATGATTTTTCTTTAATAGCTAGGTTGTTTTGAATCATTTTCAAAAGTGACACTGTTCACATGTGCCTCGATGACCCTCTTGTCCTGTATTCCAGTCATTCGAGTAGTGCGAGCCCCGATAGTCTAACAAACAGTCTAACCATGGGTGTCAGTAGTTAGGAAAAGTCTCAGCAGATACCTAATGATCTAAATTAGTAGTCAGCACGTGGAGCTCCTCAAGTTCCGAGTTGAGCTCACGATAACTGACAAATCCCCTCATTATGTGTGGTTCTTTCCTCAAAAGCCCATCTCAGACACGCATTGATCTTACACGATTTTACCAAGATAATGTTTGGACTTTAAAAGAGACGGTGTTTCTTCTCAGAGTAGTCAAATAGTGAAATTTCGATCTCATTTACTAAAAAAAGTGACTGTAAAAGTGTTTGTAAAAATCTATTTACAAAAATAAATATCAATTTATCATCATTTATCATTAAAGTAAATTTGAATTTAGTTTTCCTTTGCATCAATCATATTTTATTTAATATCGACACTACTCCACATCACGTGACGCCTCAGCGTGATGCTCCCATTGTGTCGCGAACCTTGTGTCTGTTTACACACAATCGTAATAAACTCGCACTGGAACATTCGGATTTATGTTTATGTCAATGTCTTCAGGATTTCCATGGTAATTCGCCTCAATGATGAACTGAACTTCTGAAGGTTTTGTAATTGTCTGATAGACTTAATCGTACACGGGATACAAATTGTTTCCCAATTTTGGTTTTGAAAGCGTGTCCGAGAAGAATTCCTAATGAGAATTAGGAATTCTTCTAACAACTACCTGTAAGCTATTCAAATATTTGTTTTGAGCGGGAATCGAGCCCACAATACGCAGCGTAGCTGTCAATCCCTCGATCCATAATTCCCAACCATCCACACTGTTACTCGATAGAACAGGTTTTTATTAATACTAAAATAATAGTATTCATATTTTTTATGTTATTGCTTTTGTATTTAAATATTCTAAAATATAATTTATATGTATGCTAAGTAAAATAAAGAAAATAATAATAAATACTCCACAACTTTCACACCACGCCATTTAGTCCCAAGTTAAGCTAAGAGCTTGTGTAATGGGTACTAAACAGCTGATAAACATACTTATATATTTCTAAATACATACATATCTATATATATAAAAGAAAGTCGTGTTAGTTACACCATTTATAACTCAAGAACGGCTGGATCAATGTGAATGATTTTGGTCTTTTTGGATTTATCTTTGTCCGGAATAGCATATAGCATAATCTATATATATAAAAGAAAGTCGTGTTAGTTACTTCACTTATAACTCAAGAACGGCTGAACTGATTTAGCTGAAAATTGGCAGGGAGGTAGTTTAGAGCCAGGAGAAGGACATAGGATACTTTTTATCCCGTTCGACATCATAAAAATAAATATCAAGAATATCGGTTGTCTCAAACATTTTTCAAACGCAGCGCCATCTTGGATGACATGACAGGAGTCAAACTTCCCAGTTCATTATCAGGTGACAATTTGAAATTGACAAGTCTTAAGCTAAACCCAAGAAGGTAAGGTTGTCAATTTATAATACGCACCTACGTTCTGAAATTTATTTTGTTACTAAACTTAGAGGTTTTATGTAGCATAAAAAAGTCTTATATTTCAGAAATCAATTTACGTAACTAGCAATGATGACAGAGACGAACTTTAATAATTCTTTGCAAATAGAACTTATTTTACTGTTAGGACTTTAATTAAAGTAGACCGGGAAAACTATAGGCATAAATTATTGTATGTAACATAGAGGCAATAGTTCAGATTAAAATTATGAATTTAGTATTTTTTATTAAGGTAGTTAGGTTAGATAGTTGGGTTAGCTATAGGATAAGTATGGTCAGTTAGGTTAGGGTATATATACATGTTGTAATTTAAAAGTAGTAGTAGTTATTATTGGTTTGGATTTATTTGTTGTCGTCTTATTCAACGTATGTATATCTAATATAAAAAAAAATAAGAGCAATGAATTGACTCTAAGGCACAACGAAGTTTGCCGGGGCAGCTAGTAATTAATAAAAAACATGAAAAGTCGTCGAAAAAATAAATATCAAGAATATCGGTTGTCTCAAACATTTTTCAAACGCAGCGCCATCTTGGATGACATGGCAGGAGTCAAACTTCCCAGTTCATTATCAGGTGACAATTTGAAATTGACAAGTCTTAAGCTAAACCCAAGAAGGTAAGGTTGTCAATTTATAATACGCACCTACGTTCTGAAATTTATTTTGTTACTAAACTAAGAGGTTTTATGTAGCATAAAAAAGTCTTGTAAGTAAAATCAATTTACGTAATTAACAATGACGACAGAGACGAACTTTAATAATTCTTTGCAAATATAACTTATTTTATTGTTAGGACTTTAATTAAAGTAGACCGGGAAAACTATAGGTATAAATTGTATGTAACATAGAGGTAATAGTTCAGACTAAAATGATGAATTTAGTATTTTTTTAAATCAATGCATTTTAGTAAGATAGTTAGGTTAGGTAGTTAGGTTAGCTATAGGATAGGTATGGTCAGTTACGTTAGGTTATATATACATGTTGTAATTTTAATTCTATCGAACACAAAATGTTGAAATAAGATCACAGTAGAGACTTGCTACTTAAAAAGTAGTAGTAGTTATTATTGGTTTGGATCTATTTGTTGTCGTCTTTATAAACGTATGTATTAGATATACATACGTTTAATAAGACGACATGTAAAAAAAAAAATGATAAGAGCAATAAATTGACTCTAAGGCACAACCAAGTTTGCCGGGGAAGCTAGTTATAGATAAATTTCACCCAGACACAGAACAAATGATCGTGGTTATCACACAAACATTTGTCCTGGGTGGGAATCGAACCCACGACCTCCGACATAGCAGTCAGGGTCACTAACTACTAGACCAACAGCCCTGACAGTTTATTGTCTGCTCCCAACAAGTGACACTATTACATGATAGGATAGCTTTTTGTTGTTTGCTGCCAAAAAGTGACAGCTTCACATGGTGTATAATCCGTTGGGAATAAAAACAAAAAAAAAGTCAAAAAGTCAAATCATTTATTTCAATTAGGCCTGAAAACAGGCACTTTTGAACGTTAACCTTACAAATAAATTAAATTAATATGATTCTAGTTGCACATTCCAAAAGGTAGTTTTGTATGGAGAAGAATGTGCAAGAAACTCCATACTTACTCTTTTAAAATAGATTTTACAATATTTGTATACATAATCAGATTGTATGTGAGGACGATGTACCATGAGAAAAAAAAAACAGCTATCCTGAGATAGGTGATATAAAATAAGCAACGCGGCTGGTAATTGTATGAGCGTATTGAAAGATACATGGTGCTCACATATTTACATAATATTTAATCCAAAGTTGATTATTAAAAAGAAAGTAATAATCATGAAGTTAATACTTAAAATAAAAATAAAAATAAAATAAAAAAAACAAATTAATGTGTGATGTAGAGAAAAAGCAAACATTCCTGTCCAGACATTAAGCTGTCCTATGGAGCAGGACCAGCATGTTTTCAAGCATTTTTATCTTTAATATAATCCATTAATGTATAATAAGCCTGTTTGCAAAGTGTTTTTTTAACATAAGTTTTAAAGTTTCTTTGATTTAGTTTTAATATATCATTAGGTATTTTGTTGTAGCATTTAACGCAGTACCCCATAAAAGATAATTGTACTTTGGCTAGTCTGAAAGCTGGTTGAGCTATTTTATCTTTATTTCTAGTGTTAAAATTATGCCTATCACTTATTTTGCTAAAAAGATGCAGATTCTTTCTAACATAAAGTTGTTCTACCGAGTAACCGTGTGACTAATTGGGATTTTATTCCCAACGAGTCATTCTGTTACACGTTACAGTGTCTCTTGTTGGGAACATTCGATAGTTAAAAGTTGTTCTATCGAGTGACAGTGCAATGTGACTGATTAGGATTTTATTCCCAACGAGTCATTCTGTTACACGTTACAGTGTCTCTTGTTGAGAACATTCGATAATTAAAAGTTGTTCTATCGAGTATCAGTGTGACTGGTTGGGATTTTATTCCCAACGAGTCATATTGTTACACGTTACAGTGACTCTTGTTGAGAACATTTGATTATTAAAAGTTGTTCTATCGAGTAAAAGTGTGACAGGTTGGGATTTTATTCCCAACGAGTCATATTGTTACACGTTACAGTGTCTATTGTTGGGAACATTCGATAATTAAAAGGTGTTCTATCGAGTAACAGTGTGACTGGTTGGGATTTTTTTCCCAACGAGTCATATTGTTACACGTTACAGTGTCTATTGTTGGGAACATTCGATAGTTAAACGGTGTTCTATCGAGTGACAGCGTGCCTTGTTGGGATTTTATTCCCAACGAGTCACACGTTACAGTGTGACTCGTGAACTAACTGATCGGCAGAATTATAAAGAAGTATTTTAGTAAATACCTTATTATCTTTTACAGTCAATTGATAAATGTTATTTGAACTAGTGAATGATGGGCGTTTAATCCGTCATCATTGGCAGAGAGCCCTTGAGATAAATGATTAATTACGGAAACACCTAATACTGACTGCAATTAAATATTAACTTAACAATGAACACATTACATTATCTCATATATGGTTCGAAAGGGATGACAGGATTTATTATGTCATCATCTATTCATTCATCTTCTTATCATGTGGTTAGTAATAACCTGGTGCCAGAGTTTAAATGACACCCATGGGCCTGACTTGGCATCACATGCCCTCGAGAAATATCTCCCAGGTATCCGGTATCCTCACGATGTTTTCCTTCACCGTTTTTGAAGCAAGTGATAATACAATACGCACATGAATCCGAAAAGACAGAGGTGCGTGCCTTGGGTTCGAACTCGAGACCTATGATTTGGCAATCCGCCGGTCACACCACTATGCTAGCACAGCTTTTAATCACCTATTGAAAAACATTTTCCAAGGTTCATGAAAATAAAATACCATTATAAGTAACAAGTAAATCTTAACAAGGGATTGGAGCCTCTTTCTAAGCAGATAAACTTGTGTAAGGAGACCTACTCTTTAATGTCTGTAAAAAGTTTCATTTAAGTAAGAACCTACTTGTTTCATGAGGGAAACTGGCTTATTTTGTTTTAACCCACTTCAAAAAAAGAGGTGGTTCTCAATTCGGTTGTAACGTTGTAAGTATTTTTTTTTGTTTTTTTTTTTTTTGTTAGGGTTTGTTATGCTCATTACTTCGTCATTTATGGACCGATTTTTTTAAATTCTAAAACAAATTGGTCACATTTGTACCAAAACTCATATCTGATGAGGGATCCTCTATGAATTGACGGAACTCCTCGAATAATAGGTGAGGATCGAGCCCCAAACTCAACTGTAATGCATGCAACCATTTGACCAACCAGATACTTGTTAGATCGTCCACAAATTCTACCCACCTACCTTACTCCATCTGGTTGATCAATACAAAAAGAATAACGGACCACCTATTAGATATCTGCATATCATTACCCTAAGACATAACAGTACGAAGCGTCAAGGTTTTCGTTTATCTTCAGTGTGCATAAGATAAGCGACCCCACTTAAAACGTTTCAGGAATTTCAGGTATTTAGGTCATGGCCGCTAGTTAGATCACTCTCTGATGGGATGCAGGTGGGAATTAAATGGGATATGGTACAGTTATCAAATTAGATTAGATTGTGTTGAGGTAGGTACGGAGCGACGTGATGGTCTAGTGGTCTTCAAATCTCATGTACGAGCTATACAATATAAGCCATAAATTCCATAACCTTAATCATATTTATGTGGCCCTAGTGAAAAGGGGTATAAGTCCAATTTTGTCGAAAATGAGTTAAGTGTACCAAAGTGATCAGAAAACCGACTTTTACAGTTTTTTTTGGTGTCAGTTGGACCCTTTTACACAAAGTAACTTTCTTATTTTTAGAGATAGCTTAGATCTGTCTTCACCAAACGATAGAGCATTTTTTTTCTGATCACTTTGGTACACTTAACTCATTTTCGACAAAATTGGACTTATACCCCTTTTCACTAGGGCCACAGATTTTAATTAGAAAGAAAGAAAGAAAGAAAAGAAAAATATTTATATGACATCAGTCATCAAAACACACATACACACAATAATTTATAAAACAATAGAAAATAATACAATAGTAGGTACACATCATAGGCCTCATGGCTGCGCCAAAAAGGTCCATTTCAGCATTCATGCCAGACAGGTGATGATGTCTGACGCTGGTCTTCCAAATTAACAATGTTGTTAGTAGTGGTTAGTATTTAACTTAATCTTAGTTGTTAGTAATTGTGTTAGTTTTCAGTTGGTTTTTGGATATGGACCCCAGTTTAGGTAAAGGCCTCCTCCAACTCTTTCCGTGTCTTTCTGTCCTAATCCCGCATCATCCAACGTTTTCCTGCAGCCTTCCAACCTGCGTAGCATGAACACCGAAGAAACTGTCTTTGTCGTGTCTCGGAAGAAAAGAAATTAAGTGTTCATGCTACGCAGGCAGGTGTATTGAAAGAAATTTGACAGATTGAGGTTCCTGTCTATATAATCTGTCACTTAGCCGATTCGTCTGTAGACAAAGGCCGTTTCTTCGGTGTTCAATGTGTTCATGCTACGCAGGCTGATGTCGTCAGCCCACCGTGTTATTGCTCTTCCTGCCTTTCCTTTTTCTAGTAATGGTCTTGTCCAACGCGTAGTTTCATGGCTCACCGTCTGTCTGTGTATCGGGAGACATGACCAGCCCAGTTCCACTTTTGTCTCAGTGCATGTGTAAGTGCATTACTTTTGTTTTTTGTCTTATGATGTCGCTTCTTATTTTCTGTATTTTTCTTCTTTAATGCTTCGTTCCATGGCTCTTTGGGTGGTCAATATTTTGTGTTTCACTCTTTCTGTGAAAGTTCAGGTCTGGCAGCTGTACAGTAAGCTTGGTGTCCATTTGCCATTACGATTTTCTTCATGGTTAGACTGTAGTCGCAATTTTAAAAGGTACGAGCTATACAGGGTTATTTTTCAATGACCGGCCAAAATTTTCACAGGGTGTTCTACCCATGAATATGAGCAACTTTCCCTATGGGACCAACTCTAAAATCACGAAATAAAATCAGCTGTTTCATACAAAAGTTCGGTCCCATAGTGAAAGTTGTTCATATTCATGGGTAGAACACCCAGTGGAAATTTGGCCGGTCATTGAAAAATAACTCTGTATGTACAAATTCAATGTATTAATATGAGTATTTTTATTTTCAGTTTAATCTTACTATCAATGTGGGTTGCACATAACTTAGTGGTCTTATTAACTCTTCCAGTTAAGATAATGATTGTGTCTGGAGTGTGTTCACATCAAAAGTGCAATAAGTGGGGATTGAACTCACGACCTCTCAATCGCCAGTCCAACGCCTTTACCAATAACAAGACTAAATAGCAAGTTAATACTTAGCTCTTAAACACTCTAAAAATCAGCTAGCGCGGCGTTTTAGTCCAGCAGGCGGCTTAATATTAATATGAAAGTAGGTACTAGAAATTCGTAACGTATCTTACTATCAACTCCTCCATTGTTTTTAAGACTAATTTCTTTGCGGGAAAGCCCAATCCGGTAACCATGCTCTTGCCGTCAACGTCCTAATAAGGTATTTTAATTATCTAAAACAATTCCATACTTTATTCTTCAATAGCCTGTAAAGCACAACCGCGTAACACGGCACAATAGTACGGTTTACACAATAGATAAGGTATGTAAGTGTATGTATAATATTACTTAACAAATCCTTGACGATAAACAAACAAACAGAGCACACATCGCCGTGGATGCTACACACGCTGCACGCTGTAATGTTACACCTGTTTATGTGAACGATATAAAGTAGGGATGTCGGAAATTACAGAATTAATAATTATGTTTATTATAATAACAATTATAATATTTCACGACTATTCACACAACGCCATCTAGTAGCCCAAGCAAAGCAGAGCTTGTGTTATGGGTATACTAAACAGCTGATAAAGATACTTAAATATTTATAAATAAGTACCTAATATTTTAGGTTAATTACACCCAGACAGAACAAATGATCGTCCTCATTACACAAACATTTGTCCTGGGTGGAAATCGACAAATCAATCAGACAATAATTTTAGAGACAAAACCACAAAGCCTTCTCTTGAACTAGAGTTATTGTACACCTGTGATTTTTTAATGAAGTCGGTTGTATTTTTTTTTTTTGTAAAAATGTTTTTGTTTTGCAAAGTTTTAGTTTTTGTTATGTAAATGATTTATTATTTTTTTACTTACTGGTTTTGATAGCACAACCAAACTACCAAACCACATTCGATGAAATTTTAAATGGCACCGCACGGGGAGCGTAGGTATACACTCACGAACAAAAAAGCGGAATTATGAGAAAACACACATAAAAAATACAGCCGAATAGTTAATTTAATACTTTTTGTAAGTCGGTTGAAAATATATAAAACTTTTTTGGTTTAGAACATCATCATCTTTACCCTTTTATCATATCGTGTTAGAATAGAATATATTTAATGAATATATCTTGCAGAAAGCTGAACCTTATACACATTGTAGATTGCTAAGAATACAACCAACCTAAATGAGGCAAGCAAAATAATTATTTCTTTATCGCCGGTTGGGGTTCTTCAAAAGGGGAGTAAATAGGTTTTTAATAGGTCGGCAACGCGCGTGTGGCGTCCCTGGGGTTGCAAGTGTCCATAGGCTACGGTAATCGCTTACCGTCAGGCGGGCCGTAAGCTTGTTTGCCACCGTCGTCGTGGTGTATAAAAAAAGTTCTTTATTAATTTGTTGTATTTAAAATGTGAATAACGTAGCTAACTGACACATATGCAATGTAATTTTAACTCGCTATACCTGATTATTACCATGTTTGTGTAAATGTTTGGTTTCCTAAAATAAATAAAATAAATCACGATATGAAAAAGAATCAATTCATCAATTCCTGTTCATGACGAGCTAGTCACAACAATGATTTGCATAACATAATATTACCTATAATAAGTTGAGTCACTCCAAAAATGCGGTAGATAAGATTTTCAGTAGGTACATTGTCGGTAGGTACAAAACATTCCATTCATATAAGACAAGGCTATAGAAATAACTCTGTAATCACTTTGGTCTATTAATGATTTGCATGGGAATTAAAATTACTTACGCTGCTGTGAAAGGGGGTTGGCAGGAGTAGAGGTGAATGTGTTTGATTGCGTCATTCGCGCAGTGGCAAGTGAGTGGTTGACTGCTGCGTTGTGTAGTCGCAGTTTCGATTCCCGCTCGGAAAACATATTTGTATGGCCTACAGGTAGTTTACCTGGGTCTGGTTTTTTGTGAGTTTGAATGTTTGTTAGTAAATTCATCAGGAGAAATTCCTACTGTTGAAAAAAAAATGCTTATTATTTAAACCTAGTTGAAATAATTTTAACTTCCTGACTTTCCTTTTTATCAATAATTATAATAGGAGCCAAAATAGTTTATTTTACCTCTCCACTTTATCGCCTGTGAATGTCTATTTATTTGTACGCACATTATGCAGAAACTAACATAACAGAACCCATATTACTCGGTGATAAAAACTTTTTGAAAGAGTAAAAAAAAATTGTTTTGCAGTTTTTGATTTAAGTCCCCTCAAACAAACAAGAAAATCAAATCTTTTCCTATAAAACGTAGACAAAGTCGCGGGTGGGTACTAGTACTTTAATAATACAAAAGACAACATGGAAATGGAAATTCAATGCATTCAGTCATCTTCAAGTGCCTGTTACAGCTAGAATGGACAGCAGAACAAATATTGTTGCATTGTTATGTCGAACGCGTATAAGTGTAAATTGCCATGAATACTAAAGGATTGTGTATTAGCTCTGTCTTGCACCTTGTATGAGTTGTATGTTTGGTTTTAACCGATTTTATAGAAGGTGGGCAACATTGTGGTATACAATACTGATTCAAATGATATTAAAAGTAAAAAGGTGTAGTTAGGTTATACGCGCTCAGCAAGTGACACTTTAAAATGTGGCTAACCAGCCACATTTCACCTCAGTGAAGCATCGCGCCCAAACGGACGTGTGCGTGCGTTAGTGTACTTACCGTTTTTGAAGATCAAATGTTGTTTAAGTAACCTATATACTATAGCTCCTAGGGCTGTTATTCACACTCTGTATCAGTCATTCCTACCTGCCAAATGAGCTGATGAAGACGGTGGTAGTTCCAATAATTACTAACAAGACTGGAGATTATATGACTAGTTTTTTGCCGGACTATAGGGGTTCATATTTTATAAATAGTTGTAGTTTTTAATTTATTTTATTTATTCAGGGACAATGAACAGCTACAATTCGTGTTTACATAGAGTAAAGATAAGTTAGGTGGTTAGTTGACTGAGGTGGCGGCGGCGGTGTTCACGCGCGCTCCTCTTAGACGTCGCGAGGTGAGTCTAACACCTCACTCTCCTCGCCAACTTGGCGAGGCCCGCGGGGCCGGCACCAGTCGGGGGTCGCGGAAGTATCTTCTGTTCCCGTGACCCGGCGCAGGTGTGAGAAGGAACACGGGGTGGTTTTTAGTCAGTAAGAGTCTGACAGACCCTTCCGCCCTCCCCGGGGCAGGGGAGATCCATGAGGATTTTCCATCCCTCAAAAAAAAAGGTGGCTAGTTGTAACCTAACTACCTATCGCACTTGAAAATTTTCAGTAGTTATAATTCGGTCAACCGGACTAACAACCGAACTGCTGCTACTAGAGGTAATATTTCCGTTCGATGGTCAGTAGGAAGTAGAGATCGCAATACTGAATAAAATAGTCCTAATATTATTTATTTCTTCCATGTACACATCAACCTACCCCCAAACTGTAAAATTTTCTCAACTGAACATGAAACTTATTCTGTTTAGTATAGAGTTGAAAATCTATCAAAGAAATTTGACACATTGGGGTAGGTTGATGTGCTGGCGTCTGTACATCTCTTGGCCAAAGGTTTCTCAACAAATGGGCATTATTTTTTATTTATTTAAGACTAGCAGACGCCACGCAGTTTCACCCGCGTAGTGCCCGTCCCCGTGGGGATGCGGGGATTAAAATTGCCTATTTTACTCAAGGTAAAATGTAGCTTTCTAAAAGTGAAAGAATGTTTGAAATCGGCGAAGTAGTTTTTGAGTTTATTAATTACAAACATACACACACACAATTTTTTCCTCTTTACAATATTAGTGTAGGTTATTATAGTGTGGACTTCAAGCACACAAATGCACTTAGGCGGACTTAATGCCTTAGGCATTTTTTACCAGTCAACCTTTAGGCACATCTCATTCAAGTGCAAAGATCATTACAGCATAGAATGCAATGGATGATGTAATTATTATGCATATTTTAATAATCAAGGATAATCAAATATGTATGCAAACAACCAGACCCAAAATTCTGTGATGGTCCTCCCTCGTCCAGCCTGTTTAATCCCATGATTGAGTATCCCTAGAAAGAATTTACTTGCTTCCACTCGTCCTTAGAAACCAATACTGTAGTTAAGAGACAATTCAGTATTCAACGTCAACTAATTCTTGTATTTACTTTAAGCAACGGAGAGTACATTGTGCGCGGAGTTACTACCTGTAGCCCACATAAATAATTTATTCCGTGCGGAAATCGAACCCGCAGCAGCCAATCGTTCAATCACTGCGCCAACGGTGCCCTCAAGCTCTGAATCTACACCACCCAAAGACACACACACACACGCACCTAAATTCATTAAAACCTAGCTGTTTAGGTATATTCCAGTGACATAGGTACACACGCCCGTAGAAATATTATATAAAAATTATAGTTTTAGCAGTTCAGAAAAATTGGCATGTATTACTGAATGTCTGACGTCTAAACATTAAATTGAACTGTAAATACAGTAGCCATGGTTTATGGTTTCCTTTGTGACATCATGATAATAATTTCGCCATAAGGTTTTTATGGCGACCTTAGTTTTGCACTGCAATGACGAGTTAGACTAGTCTTCTACTAGTGTGAGGAAGCTATGAAAAATCTACAAAGATTTTATACTCTTCTTCGCGTAGTACTTATGCATTATGTCTGTGTCTCAGTGTGTGATCGCTATTAGTGATAAATGATAAATGATATTTATTTTTGTAAATAGGTTTTTACAAACACTTTTACACGTCGCCTTTTTTAGTAAATGAGATCGGTATTTCACTTTTCAACGGTATTTTTTTTTATATTTGACTACTCTGAGAAGAAACACCGAAAGAAACTCAGAGGTCATAGTTTCTTTTAAAGTCCAGACATTATCTTGGTCAAATCATGTAAGATCCATGCAGATTAGTGTCTGAGATGGTCTTTTGAGGAAAGAACCACACAGAATGAGGGGACCAGATCAGTGCAAGCATTTGTCAGTAATCGTGAGCTCAACTCGGAACTTGAGGAGCTCCACGTGCCGACGAACAGATAAGGGTGCCTGTACTATTACAGTATAAATCAGTAGGACGACGCCTTTGATCTCTGGAAAAATGCTGACAACGTCTACACGCGTTAGACCTGAATAATACCTCACGAACTATCTATAGTATAATGTACTCTGTGCGAACTACGAACATCGTTTTGTTCGCAGTGCGGGAGTGGCTTTTCCGCGTCTCGCCCCTCACACCCCGCACGATTGCCCTGTCTAGACATCTTCGTCGGACTACTGTAGGTCTTTAGACTGTGTCTGTGACTGTGTTTATCGTATTTACTTATAGATCTTATTACGTATTTGTATGTATTTATTGTGTAAATTAATGAATTCCATTTTATGCTTTTTTGGCATTAAAACGTCTTTTTTGTTAAATAATATTATTATTAACACTTGTTAATTCTAGTTTTGTATTTAAATTGCTTAAACGTATCACTAATTAAATGTTTTTGTTTCTTTCTTAAAAAAAAAAACTTCACGATGTAGTCGCTGGTCGATGTTACACTGTCTGACTACTCTGATAAGAAATACAAATAGTCTAATGTAGCTAAATTAATAAAATGCAATAGGTAATGTATTTTTTAACTGAATGTGAGTGTTTTTAAAGCGCTTTAAAGCTGTGCGGGATTCTAGTTAGCAATTTACAACGTATATTGGCCAACCCTATCGCTCAGCGCTGATCGGATGGGAGCACCAGCTTTAGTCTAACTACTTAGTTATTATTATTGTGTATGTTAGATTTGATGTCGGAACTGAGTGCAGTGCTGTTTTTATGAGTTTGCTCTCAATTTAGTTCTCAAGGAAATAATTTTAGGCAGTATTTGTTGGGAGACCTGCCTACCTGATTTTAATTTAAGGGAAACTATAAGTGTCAAGAAAAAGTCAACTTTTACTATGGTTCCACTCCACCACAATCTCATTAGATACATCTGCGCAAGCAATAGTACTAACTTTTTCAGTTACGTAACAGAAATTAATGATATAAACACGATGATAACCTTATAAGTGTAATCCTACACCGGGTAACCCAAGAGGTTACATGAATCACATTGCATTATGACAGGTGACTCAGACTGTATTTTACTTAACATAACATAACGTCACGCCTGTAATCCCCGAAGGGCTAGGCAGAGATGTACCTGGTAGTACATCCACATTTCGCCAGTTATGTTTAAGTCCCATGTAATAGGGGGCGAGCCTATTGCCATCAATCGGGCACAAATCCAGACTCCGGGCTGCTACCGAGAAATCCCAGATGGAAAAACTCAATAATACTTTGCCCGACCCGGGGATCGAACCCGAGACCTCAAGCTCAGTAGTGGCGCTTGCGACCACTAGACCAACGAGGCAGTATTTTACTTGTATAAAAATACCTATGTCAAGTTTTCTTGAAAGGGAAGGTTCATATCTGACGGAACATGCGCCGAGCGTTTGCGACAATGGGACGCATCAACGCATCATCTGTTGAGTGTGAACGGTCAAGTGTTATTCTATACATTTGTCTGTTCTGGCGTTACGCGACCGATAATACGCGACGCATGTTCCGTCAGATATGAACCTTCCCTTATACGTACCTATAAAAACCGATACGGAAATAAATTTATCATCATTTATTATTTAATTTATCTGATTGATCGTGATCCAAAGACCGAGAGATTTGTATCTGTAAATGCACGAAACAATTCGCAATGTATCCTTGTTTATACTAACCAACATTTTTATTGATAAATACAACTACAAACCTAATCTAATGATCATTTTGACTTTCCTAAATCTAAAAATAAAAACGCTGTTTACACTTTCAAGTGTTGCGAAAAATTTTGATTACCAGCCTCGAAGAACGTTATTATGTCTTAATTTTGTTCCCGGGTAATTAAATTATTAAAAGCGGACATTAAGTAGCGTTACAAGGTCAACATTTAAGTCTAGTGTCTGAAATAGACTGTTAGATGAAAATAAAAGAATATTTCAAGAATATCGTACGTACTCGTAATGCCTACATAATATAGGAACTGTAACATCTCTGCCGTACCTGTCTTGGTAGCCACCTTCTTCTTAAATCCCGGAATTAAAGAGCCCAGCATAGAAGACAGTACATCGAGCTACCCCAAGCTAACAATTTTTTCCAATTGAACATGAACATTGTTCTACTCGTAATAAAATTGAAAAGCTATCAAAGCAATTTGATACATTGGGGTAGCTTGATGTGTTGTCCTCTATTCCTGCCAATTTTACACCTGCGTATCTACGTTGACAGTTCAAGTGATGATAACTGGGCTAACCCCAAAAACTTGTAGTCACGCTTAACATAAATATAACCATCGATTGAATTCAAATTCAAATTCAAATCCTTTATTTGCAGAATATGGGTATACAGGTGTTAAAATTGAGATATATCGCCATACTCAGGCTCATGCCATGCAAATTATTAAAATAAAAGCGTAATAATAAATATATTACAAATTAATTAATTAACCATAGTTAATCGTATATTGTTAAAGAAAACTGTAATAAGTTAATAATTAATACCTATGTCAGTATTTGAAGCTAATAAAATTTTGCATGCCATGAGGCAGAATGTATAAGGATCTAAAAATATTGTAACATCTAATGTATTCATTACCTATACAATTCTATACAAATGAATAAATCTTATCTTATCTTATCTTATCTTAACCACAGTAAAAAATAAATAAATAAGGCTACGACAAAAATGTCAATGTGAGAGGATGTCAAGCTTACAATACAAATAAAATATAAATATGAAAATTAATATATGTCAACAGTGCAAAAATAGTTAGGTATACAAATATACATAATTCTTTAATAATGATCGGATTTACTGTTTCTACAATTTATCATCAAGAAAATCTTCTACTGAGTAATATGATTTATCTAGTCAATTACCGCAATCCAGACACAATTAAATTACTATTGTTTGCGGACACCGGTGTCCACGCGGAGCCTAATGAGTTAACTAAAAGTGTTTTCTTCAGTTCATTTTTAATAACATTATTGTCTGAAATTCCAGTTCTATTAGGAATAAGCCTATTTTAAATCGATGCCTCTTACCTTTTAATTTGACAAAGAACTGGTATTTTTTCTGATAAACATAATCATATCCAATATATATATAAACAAGGTACAGTCAATACTTTCATTTTTGGGAATATTGATCTATAACTTTCAGTCTGTATCATCCTAAAAACCATTAATTTTGTCTTGCTTAAATTTTGACGTATGCCACTGCTGTTATAGCCAGTGTCAAATGCGGAAATAAAGATGGAGGAACAATTTCTCGAAGCATCTCTTTTAACTGGTCTAGAAGTCCAGCAGGGTTATTACATTTCTCCATTGACAGTTCATAGTGATAATCATTGGACAAGTTCTTTATGACTTCTTTATGGGACCAACCCAAATATTCTTTCTATGGTCTTGTTCGTCAGCACGTGGAGCTCCTCAAGTTCCGAGTTGAGCTCAAGATTACTGACAAATACTTGCACTGACGGATCTGGTCCCCTCATATCTGTGTGGTTCTTTCCTCAAAAGACCATCTCAGATACTAATCTGCATGGATCTTACATGATTTGACCAAGATAATGTCTTGACTTTAAAAAAGTCTATAACCTCTGAGTTTCTTTCGGTGTTTCTTCTCAGAGTAGTCAGATTGTGAAACTCCGATCTCATCTACTAGTTAAAAAATGACGTGTAAAAGTGTTTGTGAAAACCTATTTACAGACATAAATATCATTTAACATTTACTGGCAATGAAGAGCCAATAACTCTGCAGCTCACACAAAAGATAGATTGTAGCAATAACTACTTTGTAACAATCAACCTCTTTTGGAGAAACAATTCAAAATGATTACTAAAAAAATATGATAGATACCTTTAGTAAACAGTATCTAGCAATTTTACTCCTAGGCTACATCATACCCATAATATTTTATTACTAGCCTATATTCTGGGCAAACGCCTCCCTACTTTCCTTTCACCTCTAGGGCCACCTGACAAGGGCTTTTTGGGACCAATCTTTAACGAATGAGTCCAGCTCGCCCCGCCATCTTACCGCGATGTCGTTTGCCTAGGCTACATCATACCCATAAGCTCCCGAAGAAACAAAACCCAATTTCCTTTTGTTGTCATTCTTGTTCAAGCCCAACCCTTGATGTTTCAGGACGCAGTGATCATCGTCGAAGTGAGCAATAGCACCCACTCACCACAGGTGACCTTGGATGATGACCAGTACGCAAGCACCATTGCGCAGCTGCATACTGCTAAGACTGATGCCCTGCTGCTGTACACAGACTACGCATCAAGAGCCGGCAACGATTTGAAGACATTCCTCACTAACATCACCGGGTTCGCTGATGGAGTCATCAGGAATGTGCAAATAAGGCCGCCTCTTAATGATGTGAGTAATAGTTTATAACGAAACACTTAGTCGGATTTATCCGATAGCTATTTTCGAGTCCATTTCGGCCGAATCGCTTTTGTTACGACCAAAAAAACCTGTTTGTCCAATTTCAAAATGATTTCTTGATTCTGCTTTACATCTCTACCCAGAAATAGAAAAATTCGAGCTACATGATTCAATTATTGTGATAACCCCCAAAATGCCTATAAAATTTTAGTTTTTACAACTTTACATAACCTACTCAAAATTAGTGTTAAGGTCGGCTTCCCCTAAGGGGCAAGGGGTCGCGCTCCACCTTTCGCACGACCCTGTAGAGCTCGTCCCAGGCTAGTCACTCTCCTACGGACACTAAATAAATTCCCGTAACTACTACTGTTTAATACTATTGATGTAAAATTCCTATTTATGCGAAGGTTCGAATGCTAATCTTAGTTTTCAACTGCCATAGATACGTCTGATTTACCCACTTAACTGCACTAAAATCATTTCCAACTACGCCCTGTAAGGGATCATAATGTACCTACTTACTATTCATACATTTTATTCAGTATATAAATATTTACAACATTGCAATATAGTACTGTAATACGAATAATGGCAGACTATTGTTCTCCAACACTTAGATTTATGATCTCCACGATTGTGATCGACGGTTAAGTGTAGGGTTACTGTCGCTTGAGCTCGGTAAAAGGCGATGATATAATAATAATTTTTGTAGGTGTTGCAGTTATTAATCTAAGAAACTATTGTTTACTATTTCATGATGAAAACGCAATCTGCTGACGTCTAAATCGCTGACTGTGAAAACCTCTAATTATTCATTTTACACTCTCAGCGAGTAGGTCGTTGTGTTAAATAGCCTATTGCAAGTACCAATGTGTCTTTTTCAATTTACATGTACTTTTTAAGTAAATCTTAGACATCATTGACATCCGTGAAGGAAAATATCGTGAGGAAACTTGGACTTATAGTTAACATAAGTTTGGAATCGCCAATCTGCCTTGAGCAAGCTTAGTGATCAATGCTCGTGCCTTCTCTGTATGAAAGCGCAAAACAGGCAAAGGTTCAAATTCAAATTCATTTATTAGTGTGTGTGTGTGTGTGTGTTTTTTTTTCATTAGAAAATCAGCGTCAGGCAGCATCTCAGTATCTGTCTGGCATTACCGCTGAAAAAAATCTTTTGGCGCAGCCGTGAGACACGCCATTTTTGTCTTTTTTTAAATGTGTTATTGTGTTTTTGCTTTGCGTGTTGGATACACGCAAGGCAAAGTATAGATTAGTATAGATACACCATTACACCATGCAAAGCTCTTTTGTTTAATCTACCAACTTCGCAAGATTTGCAACCGAAGTATTATAAGAAGAATGCTATCACCAATCCCCAAATAAATCCATCTATCCTACCACGTGTAACCAAACCATAACTAACATTGTTTTCTAAACCCATTCCAATTGATGCCACGTACGAAAATGTTGATGATTAACGAAATTCTCTTTGGTAACTATTTCTGTATTAGTTTACAAATATTAAACATCCAGAAATACATGAAAACTTTCTAAAAATAACCTTGACGTGATCAAATAGTGTTTGTTCGTAAGCGCTGTATGGAGAAATGCGTGTTTATCAAAACATAATGGCAAAATATGCGGGGTACATAGTTGCAGTGTAGTATACTAGGGCTGATAGATTTTATTTTGGATTGTTTTCATTGTCCTGGTGCTATTCATATATTAGGAGATCTGACCCTACTTAGATGGGAATAACTGGAGAAACCTTTTACCGCAATACACCACTAATTTTTAATTAGTACACATACTTAAAGGGCATATTCTTGACGGTCTTCTTATTATATTTTGTAAACAGCAAAGTTATTAGCGTTAGTTTTTATCCTAAAAAGTCACCCAATTTATGGAAATATTGTACAAGCTATTCATGACATAGTAGTATTCATTAATCGTCATCTCTCGCTCACGTTCGCGTGATCTCGCTCAACCATGCCCCGCCTCCAACAGCTGTTTTCGTTATTTAAGTTTAACTAAATAGTGGCATATTTAAAAATTTATAAATTTTTTTGTTTGCTTTTGATTACGCAAATATGATCAGTAACAGGTACGGATGCAGCCCATTTTTTTTTTGTACTAATTAAAAAATAGTGGTGTACATTCACGAGTTATTTATTATACAATCATTGTCAGTGTAACGATGAGCTGCCTACAGGTTGACATCATATGCACTAATCATAGCTTTACATAATAACAATAATTTAAAATAATGAATAAATACTATAGTATGACTAAATACTTCGATTTATTAGTTACTTTACGTGTAACTTGTGATAATGATTAAGTATTAGAAACTTAATGAAAAAAAATTAAAAAAAATGAAAACAAAAGAAAGCTGATTGTCAAAAATTAAAATGGATACAAAGATACACGAGATTAAAATAAATTAGTTAAAATAATTGAGAGCAGCATGCAGATAAATATGTACTTAAATCATAACAAACCATGTATGCAAGTACTTACAACAGAAATAGGTTAACATTTTAGTATGAAAACTACTTAGTTTTGAATAGCTATAAGCTATAATAAAAGCTCGTCTGCCAGCCCTAACAACAACAGATGGAAGCGCAATCGATGCAAGTAATGCAAAACGAATGCCTTCACGTCGGAATGCTGTAGCCTACATGCGTGTTTGCGGGCTTGTGCGGGATTTGGCAATACTTCCCGACTTGTACATTGATGAAGGAGCTGGGATTAAACGTTTGTTTAATAGTGGGTTAAGTGGAGGCTTGAAAATAAGGCGAACAGCAAATGAGCAGATCTCAAACTTTAAAAAAATTAAGTCAATTTTTATTAATTTGCGTTCTGCAATGTGTACTTAGGTGAGGGGTCCGATAAACTTTGATTAAGGACACAGGAAAAAAATTAATTTAAAGTCGAAGAGTGGAGGCTAAAATCCCTTCAAAGTTAGCAGCAGTGATAGTTTTGTAGAATGAACGTCGCCAAAGTACGCACCTCTGGCTTTTCAGATTCATGTGCGTATTGCAGGTCTTGCTTTAAAAGCGGTGAAGGAAAACATCATGAGAAGTGATGAAGGTGAGAAATGAAGCCATGTCAAAGTCCCATGGGTGGCATTAAAACTCTGACACCATGTTAGTCATTAGCAGGCTACACGAAAAGAAGAAGAAGAAGCTTGTCTTTTACTCGCCAAAACCATTACTGCCTCATGAGGTTCGTGTGATGAGAGTGTTGCTCATGAGGTTCCGGGTTCGATCCCGAGGTCGGACAAAGTACCTATTGAGTTTTTTCATCTGGAATTTCTCTGTAGCTAGCAGCCTGAAGTATGGATTTGTGTCCGATCGATCATAACAATCAACACGAGTCATATGTGACTCATGAAACAACAAACTGGTTTACATAACTGGCGAAATGTGGGTGTAATCTGAAGAGTAAGGCTACTGCCTTACTCTTCAGAGATTACAGGCGTGATGTTATGTTAAACCATTAATGATTCATTCAGTTCTCTAGAAGCGATTCAACGACTAATTACCTTGACCACACTGCACTCTGCCAAACAGCCATTAAAACTTTATAAGACGCCGCCATTCTCTCAGCAACTCGAAGCCATCATATTATGACCAATAAAATAATCGTAACTCTGACTAATGGTCGACATTACAATATTGTCAACGTAAATTATTATATTTGTAGATTACTTCAGGATGTCGTAACCTCGGAACTAATGCAAAGACTGTTTATTGTAAGCCTCTTATTAGTTTCACGTGGAGTTTCAGAGTTATGCCAAGGTAACTTTGGAATGAGATGATCAACGTCGAGCCATAGGTCTGTCAAACAAACTTGTCTGATGCAATCATGCAAACCCTTGAATTTTCGGATTCATGTGCATGGTATAATAGGCTCTTTGACAAAATTTTCGTTTCCTCGTCTAGATTACAAGAAATTATTAGACACATATTTTTCTGTCTAAATGTCGCATGACGTCACCAGCCAGTACAGTTTATACTAGGTAATGACGATACAAACCTCAACTTTAATGCGCTTAATCTTAGCAGTTTTCTATCAATTTGAAAAAGAAAAAAAAAATACTAAGTTTATGTTAACTGATCGACTAATTATATTTCGATGATCATATTTTGTCAAACACTCTATTATCACATGCTTTAATAACGGTGAAGGTAAAAAAAGTGTGGAAAGAAAGAAAGAAATAGAATACATTTATTTGGGTCACGCACGGGAATGTAACAGCAAAAGCTATATCTAACATATTTAATAGCCAAAAGAGGGCGAGGCCAAAAAGGCCCCTATATCACCACAATGCCACAATATACTTTACCTATATAGGGTGACTGGTAATTAGTGACCGATACTTAAACACGTTATTGTATTGCCCGAATGCCCATCGTTGGCATGGAAATCGGAAGTGTAGTGCGAACATTTCTGATAGTCTTACACTATATTTAGCATAGAAACTTGGCAATAGGTGAACGCTCTAGTCATGTGTTTGCACTTAAATGCAAGTTGCTTTAGATTAAAAGATAGATTCCGTAAGTGGGAACGCATAGATAAAGCTAGTTCTACCTTTAACAAACCAAAGTCAATTTATTTCAATTAGACGTGTAGACGATGTGTAGTGGTTGTGGTAGTTACACCACTTATAACTCAAGAACGGCTGGATCAATTTGAATGATTTTGGTCTTTTTGGATTTCTCTTTGTCCGGAATAGCATAATAATTAATAAAAAACATGAAAAGAAAAAACACGAAAAAATAAATATCAAGAATATTCGTTTTCTCAAACATTTTTCAAACGCAGCGCCATCTTGGATGACATGACAGGAGTCAAACTTCCCAGTTCATTATCAGGTGACAATTTGACATTGACAAATCTTAAGCTAAACCTAAGAAGGTAAGCTTGTCAATTTATACGTACCGGTACCTACGTTCTGAAATTTATTTTGTTACTAAACTTAAAGGTTTTATGTAGCATAAAAAAGTCTTATATTTCAGAAATCAATTTACGTAATTAACAATGACGACAGAGACGAACTTTAATAATTCTTTGCAAATAGAACTTATTTTACTGTCAGGACTTTAATTAAAGTAGACCGGGAAAACTATAGGTATAAATTGTATGTAACATAGAGGCAATAGTTCAGTAAATTATGAATTTAGTATTTTTTAAATCAATGCATTTTAGTAAGGTAGTTAGGTTAGGTAGTTAGGTTAGGTAGTTAGGTTAGCTATAGGATAGGTTGGTCAGTTAGGGTAGGTTATATACATGTTGTAATTTAATTCTATCGAACACAAAATGTTTAAATAAGATCACAGTAGAGACTCGCTACATAAAAAGTAGTAGTAGTTATTATTGGTTTGGATCTATTTGTTGTTGTCTTATTAAACGTATGTATATCTAATATAAAAAAAAATGATAAGAGCAATAAATTGACTCTAAGGCACAACGAAGTTTGCCGGGGCAGCTAGTATATTATAAAATCCTATTACTCCATACAGGGTTAAGCTTGAGAAATTAATCAATTACTTATGTTTATTTACTGACAACGTGTTGATATTAGCATCAACACTATAATTATTATCATGTCAAAGAACATAGATTTAATGTTAAATTACAACTGCATGCGGAATTTTGCACCTATTACGATGTTGCATTGTTCATTCATGTGTGTAATTAAAGTGTTTTCTATAATTATTGGCAAGTTACTAAATATTTTCTTCACCAGATGGTATACCTAAATTCAGATTTAAGGACATTGAAGGCCGTGTACGTCACCATACTCATCAAATAACTAAAATCTTTATACTGACATTAATTTCACAAGGTGATTTTAATAGAATCGCACTGTTGATAACAGGCCTGATGACTACTATGCCGGAGGGCGTGGGTACGATTCCCATCCAAGACATTCATTTGTTATGTGTCTGGCTGTAATTTATCTACAATATGTATGTATTTAGAAATACATAAGTAGGTATACAGTAATAAAATCCCGCTGCTGCTGGAAAGAAATAATCAAAGTTAAATAATAATAACGTTTATTTCGTAATGAGATTGCAGAGGTTACAGATGTTGCATTTATATACATATTTTAGGATGTACAATATAGATGGGTGCAGTACTGTTTTCCTAGATAGGCTAAAAATTAGCCTGTGTTAAGGAGAGACAGCGCCCGTCCCCTAATTGGTGGATTAGAAAACAGCATTTGCCTGCGTAGCATGAACACCGAAGAAACGGTCTTTGTCGTGTCTAGGAAGAAAATAAATTAAGTGTTCATGCTACGCAGGCAGGTGTATTGAAAGAAATTTGACCGATTGAGGTTCCTGTCTATATAATCTGTCACTTTGCCGATTCGTCTGTATACAAAGGCCGTTTCTTCGGTGTTCAATGTGTTCATGCTACGCAGGCTGGATTTAATTGTAGTGAGTTGGAAATACTTATTTTACTGTAATACCTATTTATAAAACTTATTACTCAAAAGTGTGAGGGTGTGTGTGAGTGTTAAGTAAGTAAAGTAATAATTTAGTTAAGTATCCTCAGGGCTGTTATAAATTAATTGATCCAATCACAGTTGTTAATGTTATTTAAACACTTTGCAATTTACCTAATTTGCATGCAATAATGTTTGATCATGTTTCTTTCAGAACGATTTCCCACTTTAGAAGTAAACCATATTTCGTAGGAGCGTTTACAAACATGCTAACTCAAAAACATACAGTCAAATTGAGAACCACCTCCTTTTTTGAAGTCGGTTAAAAACACAAACAGCCAGACACGGATCAACTACCTACTATAAGGCATACAAATATTTGTTCCGTTCGGGAATCGAACCCGCGAGACGTAACACAGTGGTCCATTGCTTAGCTATCGCGCCAACTGTACCATCAAGGCTCTTACAGACAACCTTTTCTAGAAGCTGGGCTTAACAAACAGTATTTATTTATTTACTTACTTCATCTGCCTAGCCTTTTCCCAACTATGTTGGGGTCGGCTTCCAGTTTAACCGGATGCAGCTGAATACCAGTGTTTTACATGGAGCGACTGCCTGTCTGACCTCCACAACCCAGTAACTGGGTAACATGATACCCTTTGGTTAAACTGGTTGTCAGACTTTCGGGCTTCTGACTACAAGTAACGACTGTCAAAGATCTACAAATGACAGCCGGGACCAACGGCTTAACGTGCTTTCTGAGGCACGGAGGAGTCTTGGTATGTAATAAATGGTCACCCATCCACGGACCGACCTCGTCAAGCGTAGCTTAACCTTCGATCGACCCATGCGGCTTTTATAATTTAGCCACAAGCTCCTCTCCTCTCCTCTCCTCTCTATTTATTTACTTACTTACAGTATAAATATTACACTATATAAAATTCAGAACACGTAGACAATATAAGTTTTCACAGATCTATAACACATACATTTAAACAAGATATTATTATTTTTATGCGCTGATATTTCTCGGAACTCTTGGGTTCCGGACCTTTGGAAGGCGTACAAGGGGCCGAAGCCAACTTGCAGAGGCCCTTTGTCGTTTTTAAAGAATTGAGGCACCAATCGCAGATTTTCCCTGTATGCATTATGCAAATGCATCCAAGGAAAATCTACGACTAATGCAGGACCATTGTAGACTAAAGCAACAAATGTATTGGGCTATGGGTTAGGGGTGGAAAAGGTGAACTGGTTACCTAGTACTATGGAAGGATTATGGCCCCTACCTCATCAATGCTTAATAAATACACGAATAAAATGGCAGGGGGTGACTAGCACACTCAGTAATGTATATATATAGTATGGGCCCTCTGATATGGCCGCTAGCACATAGTGACGTAGCGACAAGAGGACAACAATTATTATTATTATTATTACTAGCCTGTGTTTCCCCACTGTAGGGCAAAGGCCTCCCTACCTTCCTTCCACCTCTCTCTGTCAAGGGCTTTTTTGGGACCAGTCCTTATCGAAGGAGTCCAGCTCGTCTCGCCATCTTCGCTTGGGCCTACCGCGATGTCGTTTGCCATGTAAAGGAACCCATTGGGTCGTGAGTTTGGCCCACTGATCGTCTGACATGCGGCAGATGTGTCCAGCCCAGTTCCATTTTAGCGTGGCAGTTAAAACAAGATAATAGTTATATTATTTGTTTAGATTATAAACAACACTGAATCATGACATCACGCCTGTAATCTTCGAAGGGATAGGCAGAGATGTTCTTGTTGTACACCCACATATCGCCAGTTATGTTAAAGTCCCATGTAATAGGGGGCGAGCCTATTACTATTAATCCGGCCTTTCGGATTTCTATAGGATACAATTTGGTGAGTGTGCACGGGAATTACATGACTTGATTCCGCCATCACCTTTCTACCATCGGACAACCCGGCGTACGGCGAGTGTCCACCCTTACATCGTTGGCACTCCCACGATTCGGACAAAACGTTTCGCTTCGTCGTTTATACCGCGTACAGCAAAGGACTGGAACAACTTGCCTGCTGCGGTCTTCCCGTACGATTATAATTTAGGTGTCTTCAAGGCTAGAGTGAATAGGCTCTTAATAAACTAGTGCGCTTCACCATCACTGATTGCATGACTGCTTACCATCAGGTGGGATTGCAGTCAAGCACTGGTTTATAATATTTAAAAACTTTTTTACAAAAAATAAAACCGACTTCAAAAATAACACTAAACGGTGTAAAATAACTCTAAATTAGGAAGTCTGTGGCTTTGGTACTTTTGTCTTATTCTTGATGGGCCACCGACTTCCGAATTTAGAGTTATTTTACACCGTTTAGTGTTATTTTTGAAGTCGGTTTTATTTTTTGTAAAAAAGTTTTTTATTTTTCCATTTTTAGTTGTTCCCATACTAACATTTGCCATGAATTCATTTTATATTGTTAATTGTTAACAATACATGTCATTATAATAGGGTTATCCACCTAACCCTAATAAATGAAACTTAACATACCTAACTGTCGAAATCTAAGTATATTGAACACGTCTGCCTACCCCTCTGAGCAAACAGGCGTGATGATACGTCATGATGTAGTATAAACAATAAACATCCAAGCGAATCCAGCAATCACGATAGATTTGCCGTCTATTTTTGAAGAGTTCCGTTGTATATCTCCGAAGATCAGCACCAGATCTTCACCAAATTAAAATGGGACCACCTCAGGAGTTTACTCTTTCAAACAAAAAAAGAATTTCGAGAATCGGCCCTCAACTGGCGGAGAAATCAGGTAACATACATAAAAAAAAAAAAAAAAAAAAAAAAAAAAAATACATACACACGAACATAGAACCTCCTCCTTTTTTGAAAGTCGGTTAAAAAAAAAACCAGACTCTGGGCTGCTGAGAAATTTGAGATGGGGCAACTCAATAACGCTTTGCCCGACCCGGGGATCGATCCTGGAACCTCATGGTTAGCTGTAGCGCTTGGGACTAATAGACCAACGAAGCAGTCCTCGTTTTAGATAATCGTAGCATATGGCGGTCTGTAGTTTCTGCCTACCCCCATGGGAAAAGGCGTGAGTTTATGTATGTATGTATGTATGTGTAAAAAAGTAGCTTATCTAAATTTCTTAAGATAGATCAAACACGACTAACAAAACATAGATCAAGGTACGACTAGAAGATAGTCAGTGCTAGAAGTGGCAATTGACTACATTGCATTAGGAAGGTACTAACCTACGTAAAGCAATTATCGCTGTCATAGATAATCCATGAATACAAACAAATGTCAGCAGTCAATGTATGCAATGGGCTCGTCACTCGCGTCAGCGTCATCGAGCTGCCAGTTGATCTACTGCCAAAGTGCACTACGTCAGAGTAGGGTGACCACACGTGCCAACAATACTAAGGGAATTACCGTTTTGTATAAACACTTGTCATGAGTAGGTAAGGTACCTACTTGTAATCATTCAAGTTCCTTGATCGGAAAATTTCTGTCTATCACGATAAAGATCCACTCCAGTTACTTTTAAGATATTGACGATTCGATTTCAAGAGGTATTTTTTAGTAGTATTTGTTTTATAATGAACAAGAAGTATATTTCTGTAGATGTAATATTAGTACGTTTATTCATTCGTAATAATGTATTTATGCGTAGAATTGTATTTGACTCATTTTTACCCAAGTTGTGGATTGGATCCTTTTTGCTTAGCTACGTCCTAAATAATGTACAATATTATGCCAGACTCGTTTTCAAGTAGGTACAAAAACGTGTTAATTTATTTAAGTAGGTATAAACAGCGTCATCAACTGGTCACCTGATTGTTGGCTGGCCTGTTGGTCTATGGCTCTTACTACGACCACACTATCGCATTAGGTACATATGTAACCTGTTATGACAGCTGTAAGGATGATTTTAATAAATAAATAAATATATTAGAGGTCGTATATACATATGATTCTCACCCAAGACCAATATTTGTGTGATGAGCACGATCATGTGTTCTGTGTCTTGGTGTAATTAATCTGGATAACGTATTTATTTAGAAAAAAAGCTCTGCTTAGTTAGGTTAGGTTAAAGAAAGATAGATAGAATTTATACTTTATTTGGACGCACAGAACATAAAACAAAAGAACAACAATACAGATAATAAAAAAATAAATAAAAAAAGATTAAAAAACTAAAGACAAAAAAATAACAAAAAGACCTGTGTGAGACCAAAAAGGCCCCAATCTCGGTATTAGTTGCGACTTAACGGCTACCAGCTGCCGGCTGCTGGGACTAGGTGTCGTTGTGGAAGATTAATATTAAAGTTCCCCTCATGCTCCAGCTCCTTAAGAAGGCGGTAACCAGTTATTGATGCTTACCATAGTTACCATACTTGTAACAATGACAGCCTAGTGTGACCGGTGGGTACCAAGTCATAGATCCACGCACTTCTGACTTTTCAGATTCTCATTCTTCATCAAAACATCGTGAGAAAACCTGCGTTGTCTGAGATATATTTCTTGACGGCATGTAAAAGTAAACCAAACGCCTATGAATGGCATAAAACTCTGATACCAGGTTAGTTACTTAATATTCAATTCTTTATTGCATTCCACAATTTATGCTTAGGCGATAAACATCTTGCTAAAGAAACAATCACGGATTCTGTCGGACACAGCAAAAGAGACATAATATGTGGACAAAAGGACTTATCATCTATGTATCTTATAATCTAACTTCTTTTAAACTCACTTTAGAATAATTATATTCCTACTCGCACTTAACCACATGAAAAATCATTTATTAGGAGATGAAGTTTACCTATGCCGTTGTCGACTTTTTGCAACAATCTTCATCCACACGGACGTAAGGACCAGTTTTTAAATTCATGGCTGGAAACAGTTGGAATCCAATTTAATTTATTTTTGTATTCTCGTCCATCCGGCAAGACTTCGTGATCCAGTAATTGCTAGGGTCTGTTTTGCATAGGCACAAGTGTGAACCGATCCTGCAATCAATATTAAGTGCGGGGACAGTTGCTAATACATTGTTTACATAAATAAAAAAATAAATGTCACAATAAACTGTCCGTGAGTGTCGTAATTAAAAAACCTTTATTAATTGAAATAGTCATCGCATTTGTGGTTGGTTAACGTATAAAAATACCCGCATGTTACTGTTCCACTAAAAGGCAAGAGCTTCTCATATAGAAAAGCCAGGAATATTAATCGCCATGCTTGATCATTAAGGGCTATTCCAAAACTCATATTCATAAATCCAGATTTAGATACGATATTTTTCTTCACCTTTGCAGATGTGATCTATTATAAGATAATCATAGAAAGTACATACATAGTAGACTTAAAAAATCTGGATTTAAAATGAATTTATGCCCGATTGATAGCAATAGGCTCACCCCCTATTACATGAGACTAAAATATAACTGGAGAAGTGTGGGTGTAGTTCAGACACACCTCTATCTCTAACTCTTTGGGAAATAGGTACCTACGTTTTGTTTATTTTTTATCATAATTTTTGCATTGACTGCATTATGTATTTCAATGACTGAATTTTGAGTCTAATCGAATAAATTCCTTATTGCGACTTATTTTACACCTATTAAGACCAAACATGTTAAATCTAACCAAACAATAAACCTATCTTTCATCGTAACAATTCCGATGAATCAAGGAAAACAACGTGATAAAAATCTAGGGGTTCCAATAAAATTATAGTAGTACTTTACGCTTCCAAGGTAATTGCGTACATTTGTAAGTAAATCTGTATATCAAGAGAACCCGCATTTTACACACAAATATTTATAATTTAATATACTTGTTTGATTACAAAATAAGCTAGTGATGGCTTCCTTGTCAAAGGTGTAAGGTTATCAGTTGCAGCATCATTAATTTGAGATTATGTTTATAGAAAACTGCATGTTAAAAGTTTAAAGTATCTAGGCTTAAGTGGTCTACTAAGTAAAGTAGGTATTGTTTTCGTTGATGATAGAGAAGTTATTTTGAAAAAAAAAACAAAAGTGAAATCTTTTGTTCATGAAATTTATTTATTTACTACATGACTTATAAAGTAAGATGTTTGTCACCGGATCCTTGTATTTTAATTGCGTTATGTTTTTTATTTATTTTCATAGTTCATTTTCATTAATTTAGACACCTTTTTTTCAATATTAATTGCGTAAGTTCTTGGATTTTCGCAATCGACTGGATTCTTTATTCAGAACTAATAATAGGTTTTTACAAAAAAAAATAAAACCAAGACCATTCATTCAAGTTTTTACTCTCTGGCTTAAATTATATTTTGTTGGTAAGATGTCTAAATTTTTGAATGGAGACGAAAAAAAAATTGATGCCTTCAAAGATCTTATTGTATTGATTGATTTAGATTACATTTACAAAATGCTTTGTGACACTAAACTAAATTATCCCCATGAAAGTGGTCATCATGGTATCCCTACCTGGGTGTGAGTTTATGCGGTATAAGTGCAACGCCTTGACTGTGTGCTCCGTTCAAGGGTGCATGAGTAATGGCTGCAACATTGCATAATACCCTCACCTGCAAGCTGCCAATGTTGCACTACCAGGAATTAGTTGTAGGAAATCATTATTTTTAGGATTCTGATTAATGGTGACGGGATAGGCTCGTTGTTTATTAATAACTGGCTTCTTCACGCGACTTTGCCTGATAAGAACTTTGAAAATAGTAGTACCTACTATTTACAGACGCCAGCACAACAAGTTACCCCAATGTGTCAAATTTCTTTGATCGTTTTTCAACTTTATGTCAAACAGAATACGGTTCATATTCAATTGGGAAAATTTGACACATTAGGGTAACTTGGTGTGCTGGCGTATGTACAGACGCCACAACATCAAGTTACCCCAATGTGTCAAATTTCTTTAATCGTTTTTCAACTTTATGTCAAACAGAATAAGGTTTATATTCAATTGGGAAAATTTGACACATTGGGGTAACTTGATGTGCTGGCGTCTGTACCTAAATTGCACGACAAGAAAGAAAAATAGAAAAAACTCCATTCTTTCTTTGACTGAGGTTTGTAGGTTTTTTTCTAGTTTTCTTAATTTATTTATATCTTCAATCGTATGGGAAAAATAATTTATTAGTTTGTTTAAGTCGCATATGAATTTTATCTATAAACTACTGTTTTTTTGTCGAAAAAAAAATAATAACGTCCGGTAAGTGTGTACTTTTCCGGACTTTTATGTGTATAGAACCACTAATTGCAAATTTTATACTTATTGATTTAGTACTTACTCAAGTACAGACGCCAGCACATCAAGTTACCCCAATGTGTAAAATTTTCCCAATTGAATAAGAACCTTATTCTGTTTGACATAAAGTTGAAAAACGATCAAAGAAATTTGACACATAGGGGTAACTTGACTGGTGCTGGCGTCTGTACATTTCCTTAATGTAATTATTTTTTACAATAAAAAAATCTTGTCACTATTTGTGGGACAAGTACGGTAGCTTTGTCAGTACTGAAAAAGTTTTCGAAAGCGGATTAGTATTTTACGAGGTTACTTTTTACAAACATACAAAATAATTGTACTTCTTGTTAAGATGGTAGATATAGATTGTTATTATTTACTAATATTTATAGCAATTGAATTCTTTGGCAAGTGTTAGTATTATTTGTTTGTATCGTAAATATAGAGATCAAAGGAATCTTAAAATATATTTAGATTCATTCAGATGCTTGCGTTATGGAAACAATTCCAAACAAAAATATTGCACATTAACTTCAAACTACTAAAGTCTTAAAAGTCAGCTATTAGAATAATTAAAACTGTGCAGCTATTTTTGAGTTACGTAATCCCAAACAAACAAAACAAATACTTAGCCTTACCCTTGCTCTTTTGCCAATACTATAGAACGCTCAACTTACATTCTCATGGCTATTTTCTTTGCACAAACGTTCTTGGATGGCGCAAACACATTTTGTTGGCATTATTGAGTTTTTAAAAATACAACTGTAGCAATATTAAATATTAATCTGAACATACATACATAAACTCACGCCTTTTTCCCATGGGAGTAGGCAGAAACTACAGAGCGCCATATGCTACGATTCTTACATACTTCTTTTGCTTCGTTTACATTCATACATGTTGTCATACACACACGCCGGTTGCGAGTACTACGCTCCTGACCTTTCTGAAGAACCTCACCAATAAGGTCTATGTATGTCTTTCTAGGGCGTCCCCTCCCGGCGTTCCCACTTACATCTGCCTTGTAAATACCGTTCGTTAGTCGCCTTTCATCCATCCTTTCAACGTGACCAAACCATCTAAGCATACTCTTTTCAATTTTTGTTACTACATCTTCTTTCAAACCACAAAGTTGCTTTATCACATCATTCCTCAATCTGTCATTTATTGTTACACTACACATACTTCGCAAGGAATGCATTTCTACAGCATTTATTCTAATTTCATATCTCTTTTGCCACGCCCAACATTCACTTCCATACGTTAGTGTAATTAATCTGAACTAATAGTTTAATACTAATACTAATATAAATTAAGCTGAACTAATAGTATAATACTAATATAAATTAATCTGAACTAATAGTATAATACTAATATAAATTAATCTGAACTAATAGTATAATACTAATATAAATTAATCTGAACGAATAGTTTAATACTAATACTAATATAAATTAACCTCAACGAATAGTTTAATACTAGTACCTACTAATATAAATTAATCTGAACTAATAGTTTAATACTAATACTAATATAAATTAATCTGAACTAATAGTTTAATACTTTTTGAACAGAGAACTAAAGAATTAGGTTGGTGATTCGGTCCTTGGGTGGGTGACCATCAAGACTTCACATGAGGTGGACTGATAGTACCCACATATCCCCAGTTAGCTTCAAGCCCCATGAATTAGGGGGCGAGCCTATTGTCATCAACAACTGGGCACAAATACTCTGAGCTGTTATTGAGAAATTCATGATGGAAAAACCTGACCTGGTAATAAATCAAAATCATTTATTGCTAAATCCTTAATGTATGCAGGTGGTAAATAAAATATAGAAACAATCATGGACCCTGTCGGGCACAGCAAATTTTGTAAATATGTAGAGAGGAAGAGCGCTTTATTAATTTTCAGTTTAAAATGTTTTATATCCTATTAAGTATTTTATATTTCCATTTAAATCAAATAAATAATAATAATAAATATTCCACAACTTTTTCACACAACGCCATCTAATCCCAAGCTAAGCTAATAGCTTGTGTTATGGTTACTAAACAGCTGATAAACATACTTATATATTTCTAAATACATACATATTATAGATAAATTACACCCAGACACAGAATAAATGATCGTGCTCATCACACAAACATTTGTCCTGGGTGGGAATCAAACCCACGACCTACGGCATAGTAGTCAGGGTCACTAACTACTAGGCCAACAGGTCAGTCAACTCAATCAACTCAGTCAATTTATTAACTTATTCTATTTAGGCATATCTATTAATATTATTAATATCTATTAAATTATATATATATTAATATCTACAACAACAACACAACAATAACAACAACACAACTTAATGCAAAATATTTCTTTACGAAGCCCGGGTATCGAACCTAGAACCTCACTCTCAGCAGCCAAACTTGCTACCACTAAACCAACGCGACAGTCTACTGATGGCTATCATACCAAACCGGTAGCCAGGCAGCTTAATTGGCTGTCAATGCAGTAATATCAGATATCTAATCCAAGGACGTGAACTGCATTCTTCAATTAAAAGCTCTGTTTACTTCATAAAAACACATTCCAATTTGTATAACTTTAATTACTATAAATGACAATAATCGTTATTTTCAATCCTCATAGCTGTCAGCGGTAATTACATAGTAGGAACGTCGGAAATCTCCGCTTCCATGTTAAAAGGTTAAATATTCAACTAATGAGTATCCTACAACTTTTTTCGGGAATATCTTTTCCATAGTTTAAAAATTACAGTAAATTAGGAAAAGCGAACAAAAACTTCAAAACCAAAACCCAATTCCTTTATTCAAATTAGACTTAGAATTAAATAAGATAGTCCCCAAAAATTCCCGCACTTCGCCACTTTCTATCTATTTTTATCTTCTTCTTATCGTGTGGTTAGAACTAACCCTGGTATCACAGTTTTTGTTGCCGTCCATGGGCACCTGACTTGACATCACATGCCCTCGAGAAATATTATGCGTGTTCCTTCCCACACCTGCGCCGGGGGTCACGGGAACAGAAGATACTTCCGCGACCCCCGACTGAAATGGTAAAACCTTTTTTTTTTTTTTTAGGGGTGGAAAATCCTCATGGATGTCCCCCGCCCGGGGAGGCGGAGGGGTCTGTCAGACTCTTATTGACTAAAAACCACCCCGTGTTCCTTCTCACACCTGCGCCGGGGGTCACGGGAACGGAAGATACTTCCGCGACCCCCGACTGGTGCCGGCCCCGCGGGCCTCGCCAAGTCAGTGAGGGGAGTGAGGTGTTAGACTCCCCTCGCGACGTCTAAGAGGGGCGCGCGTGAACACGACGCGCCGCCACCTCGGGTCCATGCACGTGGGGGGCGGCGGACATCCCCGCGTCCATAGCCCCTGAACCCAGAAATGGTAAAACCTGAACTAACTCTGTGCCCGACCCGGAATTGGAAACTAAGACGCACGCAAAAAAACGAACAGGTGTCGCATTTTCGCGTGCGACTATTAGACCAATTAGGCTGAACTTTTATATCTTGTAGGAAACTTGGAAAATTCGTTACTGCAGTCAAGTACCTAACTAAAGTCGAAAAACCATTTCCTTAAACCACCAGTTTATCGAAGAAGGTCAGTCTTCAAAATAGACATTATGTTACATCATTTCATACAACCAATCCACCTTCAGGCCTTGGCAGCGACAGCTTCAAGAACCAACCGGCCAGTTGTCTGATATTTTATGCGACAACACCTGCAATACATCATACAATATGAGATCAGAGGTGCATCTGTCTGTTCGTAATGTAGTTCAAGAATAAACACCGAAATAGAAACGATTCTATGTTCAAATAATTACGGGTAACACAGAGAATGACTCTGACGAGGAAGATGATGAGTGGCTTAATAAAACAGTCGCACTAGTTCAGTTATACTTGCTGGGGTTAGTCCATGGATGAGGTTTCGATAATTCATTATACATCAAGACCCTTTGGAGGTATGGGGAACAGGGTGTAAAATTCCTCATCCACCATTGAAAAGCGAGGATCCTCCGGCCAGACGGGTGTTGTGTCTGGTGGGCTAACTACTGCCCGACGGTTGTAGTCGAGAACTTGTATACGTTCAAATTGCGCGGATAACTCTAATACCGCGATGTAGGATATCGATCATTAGTTCGTATGTGGCGAGATAGATGTCGCTACAACCCCTTTCGAAAAACACGTAAAGCTGTTTTGTTCCCGGCTGTGTCTTATAGATCTTTGGCAGTAGCCAGAATCGCGGAAGTTTAAGAACCAGTCGCACAATAGAGTATCATGTTACCCTGTAACGGGATTGTGGTGGCCAGATAAGCAGTAGTTTCGTGTGCTGGTAAATACTGGTTTACAGCTGCATAAGGTTAGGTTGGAGGCTGACCCTAAACTAGCTGGGAAAAGTAAGTAAGTAAGTAAGTAAGTCTTTATTTGCCTTAAACATGGTATAAAGTTGTTACAGTCAAAATCTTAAGTGTTTAGCTATACAAAATAATATGTAACAATTACATGCAAAATAATAAACAATAGGTAAGTAAAATAGGTAAGTAAAATAATATTCATTAGGGAATTGTAGATCGATGTCACAAAGAGAAGGAATATTAATAAGTACAGTAGTTTAATGTCAACATTATCTACAATTAAAATTATAATTTAAATTTAAAAAATATCTTTTATGTCATAAAACATCTGTTCATTCAGCCATTTCAACAATCTGTTTTGAAATGCGTTTATATTATGCAACAGTTTTATTTCTTGTGGAATTTTGTTATAAATGCGTATACACATGACTAGGAAACTAACGGAGGAAACTAAGGAAACGAACGAAAAGGCTTGGTAGTTCATAACTTGGCGAGGTACGAAGGGCCAGCACCAGTTGGAGTTGCGAAGTATCGTCTGTACCCACCCATGACCCCCGGCGCACGTGTGAGACGGAACACCGGGGTGGTTTTTAGTCAGTAAGAGTCAGACAGACCCTTCCACCTCCCCTGGGTGGAGGACATCCATGAGGATTTTCCATCCTGCACCAAAAAAAAAGGCTTGGTAGTTCATGAATGGTAGAGAATGACGACTGTATAGTTGAATGGACTGTGAAAAGGACATGACAGCAAATTTAAATTAAACGGAAAAGACATGCAGAATCGATCCCCGATAGAGGGTGACATGGTAGTGACAGTCGTTGAGGAGTCTAATTCTATAAAATTGATAAACTGACGAATGTTTCGAAGTACAGACGCCAGCACGTCAAGTTACCCCAATGTGTCAAATTTCTTAGATCGTTTTTGAACTTTATGTCAAACAGAATAATGTTCATATTCAATTGGGAAAATTTGACACATTGGGGTAACTTGACGTGCTGGCGTCTGTACCTATTAAAACAAAGTTAGGTTTCAGACTAGCTAAGATGTTTATGATCATGGATATGATTGAAGAAATTTCCATCCCGCAACTGACCTTAACATGAAATTAAAGAGACGGGAGAGGACGCCCTGAAAGGACGTGCATTGACCTAATTGGTAATGTTCGTTAAAAAGGTCAGAGGCGTAGCAACTGGTGTGCATGTATGACTTGTTAAATGAACGTAAACAAAGCAAAAGATGAATGTGATGATCATAGCAAGTGGCAATTTGTAGCTTCTGCCGACCCTTATATGCAAAGGCGTGACTTTTTCAATCAAATCGATGTAAGGAAACTACTTATATAATTCTTGGCTTCTTGGTAGTTTCTCTGTTTATTACAAAAAGTCTCTTGGAATCTTTTAAAAACGTTGTACACTAAAATTAAAATAAATAATTTATGACCACCAAAAGAAAAATTACCTACTGTAACAACGATAGACAATATCTATGCGTTTGGCTATATCTACGCAATTGAGCCTGAAACCGATAACACATCACACTGTATTTAAAAATAATCAGTATCGGAAGAATATAAATAATTTTTAATACATACATAATCATATAATATAGGTGTTCCCGCGTCCATCAATGTTAAAACCTTGGCAATGATGAGAACGCGGTGTGGCCTTACAATTAGCGAGTTAATTGTCAGTGCACATATTCATTTCAAATTATTATTATGTATGACACAAGCCATGTGTCCAACTGCGGCAAAGATGAACTTTAGTCACTGGATTTACTGTGATTTGACGATCATAATAAGCCGCTTCTACATTATTTTTATCAATAGTTTGTGTCAGCTGATATCTATCGACAAATATTACAATTGACTTTGAATCTCTTTTTGATATGTAATATACGCGTAGATTTACACAATACTATGTCAATTTGTCTGTCGGTTACATAGTTGAAATCACATTTAAAAGTGGAATAAAATAAATTTATTTGCAAACAGCATGGCCTTGTCAAGTCCAGACACTTATCAGTTACTCGTGATCAACCTAAATAACAAATTTTAAATAAATTATGTCTACGTCACCTAATTCCTCCACGTAAAACGTTGTACACGACATTACAATATTGAACTATTTCTTCTATCTACATACATTATTTTATTTTATTTGTAAAGAAAGAAAGAAAGAAAGAAATCATTTATTTACTAATAATGTAGGTATACATATAAGTTGGAATATTTGATTAATTACTACTACTTTCTGATTTGTTTATGTTTAATACGATAGTACTTATGACTATTATCTACATACATAAAAAAAATAGAATCATGGGGCATCAACGAATTCGTCGCACCATCGTCAATGTTAATTGAATAAATATTTTTGATTGATTGATTATAAATGCCCCGCTCACTCTATGGCCTCGGTAATGAGATCACACGTCATAGTACTGCCCGTCTATCTTACGTAGGTACTACATTTGGTCACTACTAACCTGCGTTCATTACTGTTTGGTAAACCTTGTCATCGGTGTATACATAGCACATAGTTAATGTACTAAAATAACATTATTTAATGAAGGTTAGGGCATAAACTAGCTTATTATAATGCCATTCGGAAATTCGCTGGAATTTCTGGAATAGTTTCAATTAGTAACATCACGTTTCCATGCGTACGTGTGCTAGGTATTACATAACACTTCTGTTAATTTAAAGGTTCGGCAGATGTATAAGCTACACAGCTAGCATGGCCGGAGATATTCTGTCCACGGGGAGAGGATAAAATACTATTCGCCTCTGTCAATTTTATCCACCCCCCGAGCATGGCGACATGGGTGGATAAACTATTCACGGGGATAAATCAGGGGAAACGCTTGTCCTCGAATTATAAGAAAACTTTTATGAAATTACACAATAGTCGAGAATGTCATGTAAACCAAAGTACTTTCATCGTTTTATTACATCTGTACTGGATATTTATTTTGTTTTGTTGTCAATTGGGATTGCTCGAATCGCGAAATCTTTCACTAGTCGCCATGCTATAAGCCGTGGTGGATGAGTATCCACGTCTAATGTCAAAAAATGATATAATTCTCTTTCCCCCTGTTGCCGTGCTTTGGCAGGTGGATCAGATAATTGTATCCCTTGTTAGTGGAAATAACCGGTGGATAAAAGTTATATCCCCAGCCCATGCTAGCCCTGCTGCTGGAGTTTGGATTGGCCCTATTGCCATCAAACATGCACTAATCCAGACTCCGGACTCTTACTTAAAAATCCAGAAGTATAACCTAATAACAGTGTATCCGGACCGTAATCAGAACCCAAGGGGTCATATTTTAACAGTAGTGCTTGCGTCTACTAGATCAAGGAGGCAGTATATACTCTCATTTTAGGATAGTTGGGTAAATCATATACCTAGTTAAAAAAAAAACTAAACAGGATTATTTTGTCTTTACGTTAAAGGATCATATACTGAGGAAACTTTGGCAAAGAGATAAAAGGCATAAGAATTGACAACAAAGGTAAAAAACAACGAGTGTTTTTCATAAAGAACTCGGTGGGACTTCTTATTAGGGATGCAAATCTAAACTTTGATTGTACTGACCACCGAACCGCATTAAAATGCAAAAAACAATGGGTTATTTGACAAAATTTTAGTTTGTAGACCAAAGAGATTTAAAATACTATAGAGCGGGCATGTCAAGGAAATGTCATAGAAAAACTTTGATCCCATGTTAATGCCCATGTTATGTGTAATAACGCCATCTAGAATAATATAATAATGAATATTGGAGCGGCAGCGGAGCGTACTACAAAAAACTCATAGACTTGTATCCAGCAGGACACACTTCTTCGGACGAAAATTTTGTTCGTGATGTCCGGTCTATAGGTATTGAATGTCTTTGTTGTAGAAAATAGATCATCTAGATTTCAAGAAAATATTCGAAACAAATTTTTTATTTTTTCACGTTATCTAAAAATGACGGCGATACATCGAGTCAAAATGTCGGTTGCCGTCACTAGCCAGTCCATTTTAAACTAGATAATGACGTTACAAGCTCCCTCTCCTCAACTTTAATGCGCTTAATCTAAGCAGTTTTCAATTAAATTGAAAAAGAAATACTTGTGTAGGTATTATTTTTTACAATTTTTATAACTGATGGACCATAGATATCCATGATGGACTAATTATACATGGGTAATTGCAATATTTAAGTCACTAAATTAGTATATTTTTAAGTATTTATTACATAATTATATGAGAAAGACATGGCCAGAAATTATTTTCACCCTGACGACAATGAGCCATCTCTGGCACTGTGGAGCGCTTCTAAAATTTCTCCTCGAGAAAGAACCTCAGTGATTCATAAAAAATGCCTTTACTACAACTCTATTCACATCTTTTTTCTTTATCTTAATATTAATGTTGACTTCCCAGGTCAACGAGTGCTGGACGAAGTTCGAGTATCGAGTGAAAAAGATTGAGCATGACGCGAGGAAGGCGGCCGTGTACAGCGGCGATTGTCATCACAAGTTTCTGCTTGGACACATGATTGTGTCTCGAATGCATCTAAATAAGGTAAATAATGAAATTGGCGGGGCTTGTGAATCTTATTTTTTTTTATGATAATGACCATTAATAATACCCTGAAGCCCTACAAAGTTTGTTGAAAATTTTATCAAAGACTTAAATAATTGTATCCTTATTCTGGAATTTAAACTATCCTTTGGTGATTTAGTTAAAGGAAAACATTAAATCAAACATTATGAAATCCAAGTAATAAGACATATCCGCAATCTTAAGCGTAAAATGCGGAAAATTGGCGTGTAATATTTACTACATTGCTGATTTCATTCCTCGATCGGGACAAATTACAAATAATATATGTGTGTCAATTTTTATCCTCTCAATGTTTGTTTTTATATTCCTGATCTTGTGTAAATAGCAAAAAACATTAACCTTTTCCCTTCCTTACCCTTTTTACAAGCTCTTTTATACTGGAACCGTTTTCAATCTTTTCGGCTGTTGACGACGCGTTAAACAACCGTGCTTTTTGAAGCACGAAAAGGTTAAGTGCATAATTATGGATGATTGCAAATCCAAAACCTAACTTTGGCAATAGTACCTATTGTTGTTATACAGAGTCCAGCACATCAACCCCAATGTGTAAAATTTCTTAGATATCTTTTCAACTTTATTTCAAACTCTTTTCTCTTTTCTCTTTTTCTTTATTTAACTCCTAATTCAAACTTATTTTATTTTGTTTAATTTTTCTTTTTACTGTTTACCTAATAATATATTTTAGTGCAATATCAGCTTACCAGCTCTAAAAATGCTTGCATGGCTTATAGTGTCCAAGTAGCAGTAGAACACTGACTCCTAAGTCACAGGAATTCCTAGTTTCTGAGTCAGGGTGTCAACTTTTGTTCGCCTTAATTTGTAAGTTAACTGATATATGTACCTATGAGTTGTAAGGACTTGTGTCAATAAATTATTATTATTATTATTATTATTTTTATTAAATAAAATAAGGTTCATGTTAAATTGGGAAACTTTGACAGTTTCTTATTATGCCTATTTAAAATACGCTTTCTTATCTCTTTTTAGAGCGAAGACTACTTAAAGAGGTGCGACAAGGTAACCAGAGGATGTAATCGACCATGCGAGGTATGTATACCTATCACAAAACAATTTCTTCCTTGTATTAGGTAATCATTAAAGTAATGAATAATTCTTGTGCTGCTCTGGGATTAAAAGAGAAAGTGTAGCATTTAAAATGTCAATCAGTTGGTACGGGTTGTGAATAACAAAATAATGAATTGTTAGAACACTCGAGACAGACAGTGCTGGAATACTCTGGTTTTATCTGAGATCTTTGAAGACTAATTTAATAGAAAGTCGTATTAAAACTGGTAATTCCAATCGTCAATTTTGAAACAAATTAATTTGAAAGGTCCTTTCGAATCATTGCCTCCAACTCCAAAAACAATTCGAATAGAATTGATTTTGGATTTCGAGACAATTACTCTTTAGTGACCAAAGAAAATTGCAGATTAGGAAAATAATATGATATGTCTAGAATTTTCTTAATATTTGGTAAATTTATGTATCATCTAGTTTTAATATTATAAAGTGGTTTACGACCTTGTAAGATGTAATTTATGAATTTATAGAACCGATTTTAAAAATTCTTTTACCAATAGAAAGCCACTTAGTTTGTGAGTGTCATAGTTTTTTTTTTCACAAATAAGAGAGAGTGCACGGGGTATTAAAGTTTGAAATACGTGAGTGAAGTGCTAGATAGATAGAAATAATCTTAATGGCTACAAGTACCACACGCACATTACACCCACTTACGTACAGTGACACAATAAATAGATTTTATTTCTTTCTTTGTTCCTACAATGCCTAAATCACACGAAAATCTGCCTCCACAGTTCTCCCCTCGCGTCAGACGCTGGCAACGCCTGGCCCAGACCGAGATCCGCCGAGTCCGAGACGACATGCCCTTCACCAGGAGATCTTACCGTGACCTGGTCTCCCACGCCCGTCGGAAACTCAACCATCTGAGAAAGCAGGCCATCACCAAGTCCTGTAATGCTGTTAAGGAATATAAGTCCTGTATAAATAGAGGGTAGGCAGGAGTCTTGTGGGTTTTGGTTAGGTCGAAAGTCGCAGTTTAAAGTGAAGTCTACGACGACGTGTACTTATGGCGAGACTCTACGAAAGCAGAGAAGAGATGGGTCTTACAACCAATCAGTTTGCGTCATTTTGACCGCTCTGTGTTACTTTCAGCGCAATACTACAATTCTACAATTCCTATTGGTTAATTACGAGACGTCTCTCGTCTCCGCTTTGATGGAGTCTCGATAAAGGATACTACGTTTTAAAGTAATCAAGATAAAGTTTAAAATTATATGACACTAAAACTGCTCGCCACTTCGCTGTCATTCCTGTGGAACTCGGCCTATAGGGTTTCAAAGAGATTAATGCACTTTAGACTGTAATCAAATACCACAAGATCCATTATAGAAAACATGTGTCATATTAGTTAGTTTAATGTAGAAAAATTATTCGTTAGTGATTCAACTTCGGTTGATCATAAGTGAAATAAAATGAGATTGATATTTTAGTTCGTGACTATAGTATTAACTGTTTAGTTAATTTTATTGACTATGAATAAAAATCAATTAATAAACGATGCCCAAGATCTTGAACAAAAATTTGGGACATCTAGGATGAAAAGTAATAAGTCAAACAAATGGTCTCTTCAGACGATATTAGTAAAATAAATCCAAAGTCAGTAGTTTCGTAAATCGATCAGAAATTAATAAAAACTTAATTATGTTCAGTCAGAAGTGGGTAGATAAATAATTAGAACTATATTTACTATTGAATATAATATTACTATGTACCTACTCTGTGCAAAATTGCATCCTAAAAACTGCTTTATCCAAAAATAGACCATGCATCTATTAAATAATATAAGACTCAAAATTATTTAAGTTTAAAATTAATGTAAAAAGAAAAATAATTTATTTTAGTTAACGAATGCTATTGGGTTATGTAATTGGAAAATCATGAGTTTTTATCTTTTATGTGTTAAAACAATGAAATGACCCGTTCTTATTTCCAAATTATGTTGTAATAATTTTAAAACAGCGCTTTATCTACATTCAAGCCTTTTTAAAAATTAAAATAAATGTTTTGCTAAAAATAAAAATCTTAAAGGAGTTTCCAATTAAATTTTCATTATTTTTCTTGTTACTAAAAACGGGTCATTACAGTATTTTTATTAGTTTTAAATTCGGTATACAGACGCACTGTGATAGTTTATAAATTGAATATAATTTAATTTCAGAATTAAGTTTAAATTTTAATGTACCTACCTTTTTTGTAATTATATTTGTTGTATATTTAACTAAATTTATTACCTATTTTTGTTAATGCCTACATCTGAATTTTGGGTTTTTTTTTGTATTATTTTAACCCGTTTTGTTATTTTTATCAGTCTGCAACCTTTTCTTATCTTTATACCAAACTACAGTATAAATATCTGTTCCGTTGTACATACAAAAGCATGTATAAAACGTACTGTTTACCTATTCGGTATGTATTCAAGTGTATCTCACAATAAATGAAATTCTTCACTGCGTAGATCATTTTAATATAATTATAATTTAGCGAAGAGTTAGCCCAAAATGACCGATGTGCGGTATTAAAAATTATATAGATACTTACATACGTAAAAAGTACAATTTATTGTTTGTTTTTTTATTAAAAAAAAGTGTTTAAAAATTACACCATCATTGTTGTTAATGTTATTGTAAAAAAGATGTATTTGACAATTTATTTTTGTAATAAATATTGTAACATTATATTTTTGTGTTTTTTTTTCACAAACATTGCCAAAAAATGACTACCATTTACATATTTTCTTTTATTTCTAGTGAAAATTAACTTTTTTTTTGGCATTTGGCATCTGATAGCACCTCGTTTCACTCCTGTCTCTTTATTGATAGATGATACATCGATCAGTATTTATTTCCGTAAATTAGTTTTACAAACACTTTTAGTAAAAAACGTTGATGCAAAAAAAATACAACTGACTTCGTACAAAAACACAAAAAGATATAAAATAACTCTAGTTTTGAAAATCGATAGCAAATAATGAATGAAACAAAACCACCAAAAACAGACTTCAGGAACTAGAATTCATTTCTACTTTTTAGTGTTAATTTTTTTATGCGAAAAAGGTTTATACACCACTAATTTTAATTAGTACAAATACTTAAAGGGCTTATTCTTGACGATCTTCTTATTATATTTGTAAAGTATCAATTAATAATATTTATAAACAGCAAATTTATTAGCGTTTGTTTATATCCCAAAAAGTCACCCAATTTATGGAAATATTGTACAGGCTATTCATGACACAGTAGTATTCATTAATCGTCATCTCTCGCTCACGTTCGCGTGATCTTGCTCAAACATACCCCGCCTCAACAGCTGTTTTCGTTATTTAAGTTTAACAAAATAGTGGCATATTTAGAAATTGAACTTCGTTTTTTTTGCTTTTGATTACGCAAATATGATGAGTAACAGATACGGATACAGTTCAATTGTTTTTGTACTAATTAAAAAATAGGGGTGTTTATCACAAAGTTGTTAAATCAAATGGTGACAGTATACTTAATTTAAGGAAGGGAAACGGGCTTACAAGTTACCCTATTATCCGACCTTGGTGTGACTGACTGTGTGAGTGTGCAAACAAATATTAAATCAACCTGCCAACTGATAACCTAAGGTTATCATGTTGGTGCATGCGTACAGCCAGGCAGACAGACGGTAATTATAATTTAGCTGATGTTGGAAAATAAGGGAAAACCACATCTCACTACAGTATTGCCGGAGAATCTGCCATTGGCAATATATTGAAAGCGTAAACAAAAGAGTGCATACAAGAAAATAAACTATAATTCTATTTTATTTATGTTTCACTGGCCTCTTGTACCTAGTCGTAGGTTCGATTCTCACCCAAGACAAATGTTTATGTGATGAACACGATACTTTTTTCTGTGTCTGGGTGTATATATACAGATGTTTCTTATTTGTTTAGTACCTATCCATAATACAAGCTCTGCTTAGCTTGGGACTAGATAATAATAAGATAATAATTAAGAGAATTAGATGTGTCGTGTGCAAGTTGTGGAATATTTATTTAATTTTATAGGTAGTTATAAAGATAGTATCTAGTGTTTTCTAACGATTTAATTGAAATAAATGACTTGACTTTTAATCACAACTACATAGAGAGTTGTAACTTATTGCGTCTCATTTATAAATTCAATACTGTCATCATAATAATTATTTATTTACATAGATAAATTGCTAGCTTTACTTGAGAATGTGCCACAGATAACACAATTCACATCATGCTCTCGACTAGATCACGTATCATAGCTTTAACAATAAATTAATTTTCGAAATGTTTCTATCAAAACTAATGTTAGTTTTTCTGTTGCCTGTACTCAGAGATGCTTCTTGTGAGGTAAGTGCACATCTTAACTTGTTGACATTTTGAATAGACTAAAATATTTTATGTCATTATTGGCAGTGTAGTCTGCGCTAAAATTAGTATATACGAGCCTTCCGTGGGTGTGTTTATTAACTATTATATTTGACTGGCCTGTTGGTCTAGTAGTTAGTGACCCTGACTGCTATGCCGAAGGTCGTGGGTTCGATTCCCACCCAGGACAAATGTTTGTGTGATGAGTACGATCATTTGTTCTGTGTCTGGGTGTAATTTATCTATAATATGTATGTATTTAGAAGTATATAAGTATGTTTATCAGCTGTTTAGTACCCATAACACAAGCTCTTAGCTTAGCTTGGGGCTAGATGGCGTTGTGTGAAAAGTTGTGGAATATTTATTTTATTATTTTTATTTATTTATTATGATCTCATGATTGACAATAGGTAACTCCCGTAACTGTCTGCTTCTTCTCGTATTGACACATACTTTGACTTCTTCAATAATTGCCTAGTTCACGTCTTGGCCGCTGTCGTTGTCTATTCTCCTTATTCCACAGTGTGCAATGCATCAGATATAGTTCATTATGGTAAATAATAATTACAAACATACCTAACCTTTTATCCAGCCAGTTTCAACAAAAACACTAGTTCGGAAATACGAGACTGCTCTCAATGCATCACGGATCCTGCAGAAAGATGACAAAAAGCAGATGTTGAACTGGGCTGATGAGTACCAGATCAAGCGGCTTGATGTCGCTATGCTGTATAGGCTCCAAATGGTGAAGCATCAGGAGCACAGCTTGAAAAGCAATGGAAATGTTAAGGTAGGGCGTGTTTTATGATATTATCTACTTACCTTATTATGTAACAGGTTCTTTAAAGAAGCTGATCTAATACTATACTATATTTCCCAGAAACGTTCTTACCTTAAAGTGTGTAGTGACATCTATCTCGCCACATAGGAACTAATGATCAATATCCTACATCTCGGTATTAGATTTATCCGCAAGTATACAAGTTCCCGACAACAACCGTCGGGCAGTACCTAGTTAGCCCACCAGACACAACACCCGTCTGGTAGGAGGATCCTCCCTTTTCAATGGTGGATGAGGTCCCTTTACACCCTGTTCCTCGTACCTCCAAACTTTAAAAACAAACACATAAAACCAGAACATTCCTTTTCCACTAACATGTAGTGTTATCATCTACAACCTGGACACAGCAACAGCAATCAATATGGAATACTTTAGACTGGTTGCAGACTCAAGTTAGATGCTGTACCTAATCACGCCTAATGGGGTAACCTCGATTGTTACCAAATAAAGAACCAGATTTGAGCCCCTTCACAAGATATGTCGCTTTCCTTCCCTTTCTTTGATGAGCATGCACAATCAACTGCATCTTTATTATTATTGTCTAAAGAAGTGAAAAAGATAACCCTTGTTTTTAGGATTCCGTAGTCAACTAGGAACCCTTAAAGTTTCGCCATGTCTGTCTGTCTGTCCGTCCGTCCGTCCTCGCTTAATCTCTGTGACCGTTAGCACTGAAATTTGGTACCAATATGTGTATCAATCATAATGTCAATAATTTCGGAAATAATCGCTACAAAAATAAAAAACAATGTGTCCCCCACCCCTCTAACTTTTGAACCATAAGTTTAAAAAATATGAAAAAAATCTGAAATGTAGAACTTTATAAGGACTTTCTAAGAACATTATTTTGATCTTGGATGGAAAAAACAGTTTTTGTGCAAAAAAGACAAAAAGTTGTTCAAAATAATTTCTGGACTAAGTTAGTAAGTAGTTATAATCGTATATGCAAGCATTTTCAACACTTATTGTGACGGACGGGAAACTACGGAACCCTACACTGAGCGTGGCCCGACACGCTCTTGGCCGGTTTTTTAACTCTTACGCTGTTCTTTTCTGAGTTCGTTGCGAGATCCAAAACAGTTAATTCCTTACTTTCTGTAATGTAACTTGACGTTTCTCCTTTTCTGATGGTTGCAACTTTTTATTTCAGGTTTCGAGAGTTGTAATGTTATGTGAATAGTGTGGAAGATGCAGATATCCAAACCACCGACAGACTCTGATTAACGAATTAGTAATAACTTATATTCTTATTTACTTTGCAGTGGATCGACTGCCTCTACATCCATAGGAAGGAGATCACACGATCTATTAGGTTTTACCACGAAAATGAGCACGTATGCTTGAAAGCAGCCGCCTCCAAAGATGTGGAAACAAAGGAAAAAGTGGAGCAATTGGAAAAACAGGTATGATGTAAAGATACCACGAGTATCTAATTATCTTATAGTACGTATAAGATAATTAGATACTCGTGATGGTCTAGTCATTGACGAGGGAGATACTATAGTACACAAGTGTTTGTCAAGTACAAACTGTAATGCTCTCTCTCATTCTCCACTCTTATGGCCTGATGGAACGGAGGTTTGACACGACCAAACACAAATCAGGCGCAGGAATAGCAACTTCTTTTTAGGTGGCAGTTAACTTTGAATGTGGCAGTTTGTGCCCAAAACTCTGCAACGGACTGCCACATTAAAAGTTTTCTCATGGAAAAACGCAATAATGCTTTGTCCGTGATAGGAATGTAACCCAAGATAAAACTCAGCAGTGGTGCTTACGACGAGACAACAAGGCGGTAAAGCCAAGTGGAGACTTTCTCGGTATGCAAATCACTATTATTGTTGGCCTACATCATCTTACTGTTGGAAAAAGGCCTTTCTGACTTCCAATTTCTTGCAAGTTAGAGGAAAATAATATAATAACCAAGTTATTTTTGTTGTAGATAGGAAAATGGAGAAAAGGCTACAGATATTTGAAAAAACTATGCAATGATGAAAACCCCACTGACAAGAAAGTGGCTCAGCAGTGTCTGATTGAATATGTGAGTATACTACATCGCATTTTTAAGAACTTAAACATTAATAGTATGTTCTGTGAAATGAGATACAGCTCAATTAAATACAAGTATTGTGTGACACGACACATTTTTCTTAGACTGGATGTTAGGCTGTCGGTGTTCTAACTTCTTCTAACGACTGTTAAAGATCCACTTGACACTGGGACAGAAAAAGCACAATGTTAGTTTCGTAGCTTATGACTTCGGTCAATGGGCTGTTATCATTTAACGACAAGTCCCTGATGGTCCTCACGTCTTTGTCTGACCAAGATAATATCTGGACCTTTAAAGAGACCTCCGATTTTGTATCCTGGTGGACACAAGTCGATTAGTCTAGTAGTTTTGTACGCTCTGCTGTCGCTCCAATATTGCTATATTATGCCAGATGACGTTACTGAGACGTGGGATTGCAGTTTTTCTATGAAATATCTTCGCAAGTCCTCTCTATAGAATCTTAAATCTCTGTAGTTTGTTTTAAACTATTTAATGACCGACAATTATAATAATAACATAACTAATTTAAACGTGTTTCAGATGCAAAAGGATAACTACGACGAAGTGGTCGAAAGGCTGATGCAGCTAAAACAGCGAGCTATGACCGACCTATACGCCTACTTCAACTCCTCACTCATTGACCTGCAAGAATGTCTGAGGAGCCAGCTGTCCAGGTACTTGGACAGGATTCGATCCATCATGGATACATTTTATAAATGCTATGACTTAAATACATGACCTACATTTTTGAATGTTTTAGAAATTGTAGTTTCATTTTCTAACAATACCTCTAGGGGTTCTAGGTAAAGATTTTCACAATAGTCTAAGATTCTGTTACCGAGCCGAGCCTTCACCGAGCTGGTTAATGAATGAAACCTATTTTGTATTAAATTTAATATGTCAAAAAATATATTACATATGGGTTTCCTAAAAAAATTCAGTCCAGGATGTATTTTTTTTTATTATTTCACCGGTTTGGTTAATAGACAAATTCCTTACCAATTCAGACATCTGTATGGGATTAGTGAGGTACGGACGCCGGCAAGTTACCCCAATGTGTCAAATTTCTTTAATCGTTTTTCAACTTTATGTCAAACAGAATAAGGTTCATATTCAATTGACAAAAATTGACTCATTGGGGTAACTTGATGTGCTGGCGTCTGTACCATATACTGTAATATTTCCAGTTTCAGCACGAAGAGGTTAATTAATTTTGTTATTTAATCAAAAGAAGATATTCGATATAAAATCTCTTTATTGCTCTTTCGTTGTTAAATAATACTTGAAGGTATAAAAATATATAAGTATTTACATCATGGTACTTAACTTATTGACTATTTATTTGTATAATTGAGTTTATTTACTAAGGGACTATTTGTCAGCTTTGTATAGGATAGAGGTTGTTGAACAGAATATTATATATTTTACGTCATAAGACTTTTAGATTATAGAAGTGCTGTTGCTATTTACTTAATTAAACACATTTAAAAAGGATATTTCATCAAAAGGGTAGGTAAATAAGGTAAAAAATATATTTAAATGTACAGAAGCTAGCACATCAAATAATCCCAATATGCAAAATTTTTTAATAGTTTTTCAACTTTATTACAATACTTTAGGATTCATGTTCAATTGATAAAATTTGATAGTTTTGGTAAGCTTGATGTGCTGGGGCCTGTGCCTTTATTCGTTTTATGGAGTTTCGTGTCCAAATGGTTGCAACCAAATTGAAATGAAACTTATAATCAAAGAGATTATAGAGACCCTGATTTTTTTTGGTTATAACCGCAGATAACTCTGTTTCACAGGTTTTTTGGATGCAATGAAATACAGTCATACAATAATGTGTGTGCGTTATTGATCCAGATTACAGCAGTTCTATTCTGTGACATTCAACACGATATAATGTAGGTGAAGTGAAGGGGAGGTGAGCTGTCACTCCATACCTAGCCGCTAATGTATTGACAGTTCACTTCACTTAAGTCTTCACGGGATGACTGTTACTGTATCTACTGGCTGAGCCCTTTCCCGTACATTATTTGACATAAAATCAGCATTATAAACGAAGAAATACAAAGAAATAAAATCAGCCGTTTTTATTTCTTCGTACTAAATTAAGTTACATCATGTCATGCTAAGTAATAAGTATATAAAAGATAAAAGTCTAAAAGGTGTTGTCTAAAATATCAATAAAGCAAAAATCCATTAATATTTCACACAAAGATCACACATCACAAATTTGTTAAGACACAGGTGACTATTTACAAGATTAATTTATTCCAGAATGGTCCTTAATTTCATTATACTGGAAATAATCGGAATACAATTTATCTTAAAACCACAAATAGGTACAAAATCAACTTTGATTTGACGTGATTTAAAAATATCATTGCGCCAGCGCTCATAGTGTCTATCAACTACAAAAATGTAGATTTTAATAAACATTTTATGAAAAATACATACTCTGAAATTGGTCCCTTAAAACTAATATTAATTTAATGTCTTATTTTATATTGTAGTTTGTACAATATTTGTAATTTACAATATATTTATATGGCAATAGTTAACTCAAGAAAAGGTGTAAATAATTTAGATTACAAGTCTAAGGTTTAGTCTAAAGATTGGCTAAGATTAAATGAGATTCAAGACAAGATTCTAGTCACAATATTTAGAAAAATGTATTATAAAAAAATGGTCTTTTTTTTCACAGTCTACTTAGCTTCAAGATTTTCCTTTTTGGAGTATTTATTTGTGGGTCTTTAGATTTTTGTTTTTGATTTAAGTTTTTACTGAAAAATGGAGACAGCATAATAATAAGTTTATTCCAAAGAGGATAATCTTGAAATAATTACAATAAATTTAAGTATTTATAAATTTGTTCCTAAAATTAAAATAATTGGACGTTGTCAATGTATCACATGAAATAAAGCGTTTTTATAAATTGGTAACAAAAATATAACTTATATCTTCAAACAGTCTTTGAGATGATGTATTTTACTCATTCCGTAACATACATTTTACTCTAACTGTAAGCAATGTAAAATTGAGAGCAAAAGTTACAAAAATAGTAATTTCGTTAAATAATGCAATACATTGCCAACATGCACTAACTAATTACCTACAGCATATTTACAGTTCAGCTTTATATTTATAAATCTGCCACCATTTTGTATTGACGTATCTGCAACGAAAACAATATTTTATAATATTAAGCTTCCAAATAAATTCAACCTTTACACAGTTGAACAAAAAATAAAAATGATAATTGCGACAAATTAAATTTTAATTTAGACTCGTAGTAGTAGAAGTGTCTATTTAAGCAAGAAGTTTGCTTGTGGAAGGACACTACTCTTCCTTTGTTACATTTAAAGAAAATTATTATTCGATTTCGAAGCCACAGTTATTATTCGATTAATTATTAAAAACTAATAAAATAAACATGAGTTGATGATAAACTTGCTAATACGAGTATATTTGTGAGAGAGTGTGTGTGTGTGTGTAGATTATGTGGGGGTGTAAGTGGAGGGAGAGTGGGTATTGGGTACCTATAGTAAGTCAAGTTCCTTTTATAATAATAATAAAAAAAACTTGACTCACTACACCGATTCGAATACGTTGACAAAAGGTCTAAAAAATAAACATTTAGTGACGTTATTAGAACTTACCATCAGAGTACTCCCAACCCTGAGGGTCTAGGTGGCGGTTCTGGTGTATCTGGTGATGGCGGCTTAAACGTGCTACCCTGTAAACCAAATCGCAGTGTCAAAAAACTTTCAAGATCAGTGAAGACGATTCCACCACTTTAATGAAGAGAGTCCATAGGTTGCAAATTAGTACCCATATATTTTATGTACATACCTGGAAGCCTAAGGCAGCTTCTAGAGGCGTAGGTGACTCGCCACCTAAAGTCGCGTAGTCACCAAACCTCTCAGTTGTCCGACTGCCCTGTATCGTCGCGTATGTGTTGTCCGGCTGTAATGAAAGTACACTCTTTACCTCACTGGAGATGACTCACAAAGAATAGTGTTAAATCAGGTAACATTGCTGAAGCAGATTTTAATTCTTCAATTCAATAATAATTCATGTAATTCATCAAAATGTATGTTTTTTGACAATTTAAACTCGACAACAATAATAAATTAACTAAGTACTACATTGGATAAATTATAATTTAAATATGATTATGATCTGAGAGTACCTAAGGTATATTCTATGTTCGAAATGGTAATAATTTATTTATAATTTTGTCCCAACTGGTGCATTTGATAAACATAAAAACGTTAACTTTAGGTACCTTTACTAAAGAATTTGCTACTGCTACTAAAACCAATTTGCTACAGTGATTCGGTAGTTTAAAGCTCTAGGCTTAATTTATTGCATAAAGAGCTCTCTAAAAGCTCTTATCCTAATTAGTTTGGGGTCAGCGGATCATATCTTTTCATCCATACAAAACTATTCACTTTCAATACTTCCTAGCAATATAATCTTTCATACACAATCCATCCTATGCTTCAAATAGTTCTAAGTACAAACCGGCGTCGGCTCAGCGACAGGCTGTTCGTTCTGGTCTCCAAACACGTTCATGGTGAGTTCCTGCTCCTCATACGGCCGGAGCTTGGTCTCCAGCCACAATGGGTTCTCAGTCGTGGACAGTTCTTCCAGGATCCGTCGACGAGCAAGACTGTCGCCTTTGCTCGATTGAAGAGAAGGCGGTGGTATTACCCTGGGAATTAACAAGTTTTTGTGTTATGGGGGCTTTCTGTCTGCAATTTGTTGGTCTGGATTTTATAGCCCCATTTACATTGGACTGATTTAACTGGCAATACGTGGGTGTGTTATTGGTACTCCTCTATCAAATGCTATATGGAATACATGCGCGATGTCATGTGTTGACACATTGTAAAAGAAAACAAGAGAGTCAGGGATTCGTCAAGACTTTGGAGTATGATCTGACGCTCAGACGCTTACAGTCCATTTGCAATAAGATATTTAAACAAACCGTTTTACAATTCGATCAATTTTATTGTTTTTAATTTCTATGCCGCAGTAATAAGGATAGCGTTGTAAGCAAAAACGCGGATACAATATTAAATGATTATTGCAGCTGCCATTTGTCATGCCACTAACGCAATAGAAAATTATTGAACGGACTGTAGAAAAGGTTTAGTTAAATGTCTAATGTTATTTCAAATGGGGTAAATAATACCTACTGGAATTTGTATAAAAGTAAATTCAACTTACCAGTGTTTGAGGCATGCGCATACGACTATGAAAGTCACGATTCCAGTGAATAACACAATAAGCAAAGCTATTAACGCTGCTAATGCTGGGTCGAAGCTGTCCGGTGCTAGAAAACATAGAAACAAAATACAAAAATCCGTATTTTACAGAAATTCAACAAAAATTGACGTTCAAAGTTTGGAAAATCATAAAAGTTGGTTTTTATCCGTCTGATGCAAGTCGAAGTCGAAGAGAAAGTGTTATCATGTGTTATGAGTGTAATACTTGAATACTAAATCATGTGGATTTTGTTTTAATCGAATGGAATTGATGAACATCTTCGCAAGTTGGACCTATCTCGATTATATCTACTATCAAGATCCATGGCGACCTTCGATCATGTCTTGAAATCCCTCCATGCCTCCAAAGCACTTTGCCATTAATTGCCGTATTTTGAAGATCTTGTGAGTGGACACGGGTAGCACCGAAAACCTGACAACCAGTTTTGGGCTGAGAGGTTAGATGGGCATTCGTACCATATAAAATGCAGCTGCAACCTTTGAGAAGGCTAGGTTACTAAGATTACCTTTAGAAGTAGCACTGGCAGCAATCAGGGTCTCCACTCCATACTCCTGATAGACATCCTTGAGCTCGTCGTACTTGGAGTCGATGGTTTCCAGAACCTTCTCAACTGGTAACACCTGGTATGTGGTCGGATCCACCGCGTGCAGGTGGATTTCACACCTAGGGTGTGAAAAAAGAGGATTGGGTTTGGTAATGGGGTTAGCTACGTACGACCTCTGGCATAGCAAAAATGAACCTTTTGGCGCAGTCATGAGACATGCCTTTTTGGTGTCTCTTTTTTTGTGTTATTATGTTTTTATTTTGTGTGTGTCCAGCTGTTGCCAATAAATAAATAAATAAATATTCCACAACTTTTTCACACAACGCCATCTAGTCCCAAACTAAGCAGAGCTTGTGTTATGGGTACTAAACAGCTGATAAACATACATATATATTTCTAAATAATAAATACATAATAAATACATATTATATATAAATTACACCCAGACACAGAACAAATGATCGTGCTCATCACACAAACATTTGTCCTGGGTGGGAATCGAACCCACGACCTCCGGCATAGCAGTCAGGGTCATTAACTACTAGACCAACAGGCCAGTCAAATGTCAAATGTAAGTTCTTTCTTTCTTTCTTCTTTCATAGCAGTCAGAGCCACTAACTACTAGAGCAACAGACCAGTTAAAAGTGATCATTTATGGCCCCAGATCGTAGTCATGATACCAAATGGTGCACTTACCAGTCATCGTACCGCCGGTCGGCCTGCACGAGCGGCAGGCGACGACCAGGCACCAATAAGGCGCCGGCCGCGCTCGCCAGGCGGCGCTGCACGCCCCACACCGCTGCACTGCAGCTGCGGGACACCACCATGCGGATGAGGGACGAGCGGTCGATTATCCAAACCTGAAGATCAAAAGAAAACAATTTTGGTTATTGCACTATCTTCGAGAAATGAGTCTTTTGTCTTGAAAACTGAATTCTAAAAATAGATTTTTAATAAACAAGCATAAATTAACAGCTTGGTTTTACCAAGGATAGTTCAAATACACTACGGATACTGGTGTTGCCACTTTAAATCATATTTACGTTTGCAAAGATGATACATGCCATGGTTTAGGCAATTTTTTTGATTTTTCTAAGGCATTCGTTTGCATTGTTCATGATTTTTTAATAAATAAAATAAGGATCGCCATGAGAATTGAAACTTTTGACCCTTTTTACGCAAGATGGAGTATTAGGTTTAAGAAAATTGACGTTAACGGTGCCAAAATTCTCGGATACTTAGTAAATAGCGATGGGAGTCCCACAAGGCTCTTGGTCGCTCGCATATACTGTGTTAAGTAATTAGCATTATTTTGGATTCACTCATAAAGGATAACCATGATATGACGTTGCTTGAAGATGACACTTTGTTTATTTAAGAATAAGTCTTATATTAATGAAAAAAATAATGTCATATAGAAGATTGTATTGAGGACAAAAATGCCTTGGCGCTGCTCTACTTAAGTAATTTAATTTCCGCAACTCATCACCGTTTAGCCTAGCCTTCCCCGTTGGGGTTTGCTTTCAGTTTAATGGGTTCCAATCTTCTACCTGCTTTTCACAATCCAGTTATCCGGTACCCTTTGGTTAAACTGCTAGTTAGACGTTTGTACTTCTTTTATTTTTACAATTAATATTATTTTTTCAACAGCTATTTCGTTAGTTAGTATTTTTTTTTAATAATGTTTATTAATCAATAACAAAGTTACAATCATAATTCATCGATTTACATACCAGAACAAACCATCTCGGGTTTTACAGCGGTATGTCAGAAGCGTCAACTCAAAAAACATTTTTCGGTGAAAAGGAAATAATACATACCTACACAAGTCATTGTTCAAATAATACGATACGATCTAAAAAGTATCCCCTCAGCACTCTTGAGCAATTCTTTGCATTTATTTCCTTACAGATATCTAAAGGTAAATCGTTCGTAAGTACCTATATTTAAATGAATATTATAGGATAATTCTCTAAGGGTTACTTACGTAAACTTGAGCCTTCGCCTGTCGATGTGGTGGTGCAAGCTCTTGTGCGATGATATCTAACACAAACCGGTCTTGGTTATATTCTGCCATGTAGTGAGCTGTCATTAGTATACCTAAAAATGAAACATCAAGATCATAATTCACCCTTACCTATTAGTATAATATGCATGACTTAATTAGCTTTGTTTACTTAAATTTTGGAACAAAAGAAAATAGATTAGTTAATTAAAAAATACAAAATAAATAAATAAATATTCCACAATTTTTCACACAACGCCATTTAGTCCCAAGTTAAGCTTGAGAGCTTGTGTTATGGGTACTAAACAGCTGATAAACATACTAAGTAACATATTTCTAAATACATACATGTTATAGATAAATTACACCCAGACACAGAACAAATGATCGTGCTCATCACACAAACATTTGTCCTGGGTGGGAATCGAACTCACGACCTCCGGAATAGCAGTCAGGGTCACTAACTACAGACCAACAGGCCAGTCAAAACGGCTGGAAGAAGAAAAATCCTGAGAGTAAAATCCCCACGCATTCACAAAATAGACTGGACCTAGGGAGATGATAACGATGCTTGGTACAAACGCCAGCACATCAAGTTATTCCAATGAGTCAAATTTCTTTGATCGTTTTTCAACTTTAGGACCAACAGAATAAGGTTCATATTAAATTGGGAAAATTTGACACGTTGTGTCTGGTGGGCTACTACTGCCCAACAGTTATTGTCGGGATCTGTTGATAAATAAATAAATAAATAAATAAATAAATATAAACAACAATGACTTACCATCCTGACTAATATTGAACGGCGAAGGTACCACACTACCGCTGGACTGCGATGCTCCAAACTTGTACAAGTTAGAGGCGGCCACCATGTACACAATGGTCCCATTCTCTTCCAGATCCGGATCATCAGCTATTACTGAGATCACTGGCTCGTTGACGCGCGCTGTGTGTTTTATGCCTGTTGGAAGAATAGTTTTGTTTAATAATGGGTGATTTAACCCTATTTAGTAAGTTATTGGACCAATAGGGTTTTAGTGGTACACACGTTAATAAAAGTCGTGGATATCGGAATTATCTTCTATTTTGTATTCACATAATATGCAGGGTAAAAGTTACAGACGTAGCTCCGCTCTGTCGAGTAGCAGTAACAGACTCTATATTCCAATATGGCGTCAGACTAGTCTCGCGCCGGAAACATATGGTGTTGCCACCCCAATTATCATAGGCGGTGTTGCGACGTAATCCGCCACAGGGTCTTAGTTGCCCATAGCTGATTTGGATGTTGGAATAAGAAATCTTCTGATAGTCTATGTCTTGGAGAAGGTAACTGGCCAATATTACTCTGTTCATGACACTTAAGAGCAGGTAAATCGTAGGTTACAACTACCAATAAAGGAATGGTTACTTCCTACCACACTACCAAAGTAATAATACTTCTTCCTGTATGCCTTCTAAAGCCTTGTAACACCTGCATGCGTAGCATGAACACATTGAACACCGAAGAAACGGCCTTTGTCTACAGACGAATCGGCAAAGTGACAGATTATATAGACAGGAACCTCAATCTGTCAAATTTCTTTCAATAAACCTGCCTGCGTAGCATGAACACTTAATTTCTTTTCTTCCGAGACACGACAAAGACCGTTTCTTCGGTGATCATGCTACGCGTGCTGATAAGGTTAAATATTACGTCAAATTTAATTTTTAAAATTTAAAGAATCAAAACAAGAAAGAAAAAGCACAAAGGGCACACCTGAGGTATACTTGACTTCGTTCTGTTTTATTCAAGGTAGTCTAGCAAAATCATTTTACGCCCGTCTGACCATCTTTTAGGTGACTGACTCCATTAAATGGAGTCAGTCAGTCGTAGAAGCAGGAATGCAGAACTTAATTTAAATTTATTTTTGAAAACAATTTTCATCTAAATTGTTTTATTTAAAATTTAGAAGAATAAAAGTGAAACGAAAAACGTGTCCATGTATTGTTCATCCCTTCTTCTTTGAGGTTTTTATCATTGACTGTTATTTTCAAATAAAATTAAATAATAAATAAATAAATATTCCACTACTTTTTCACACAACGCCATCTAGTCCCAAGCTAAGCTAAGAGCTTGTGTTATGGGTACTAAACAGCTGATAAACATACTTATATATTTCTAAATACATACATATTATAGATAAATTACACCCAGACACAGAACAAATGATCGTGCTCATCACACAAACATTTGTCCAGGGTGGGAATCGAACCCACGACCTCCGGCATAGCAGTCAGGGTCACTAACTACTAGACCAACACGCCAGTCAATAATATAACTCAATCCACATCATTTTTTAAAATAAATGAATACTTTTGGAACTGACCTGCATAATAAACCTTATGCTGGAACTTGGGTTCGTTGTCGTTCTCGTCCAGGACCCGCACCTTCACACCAGTAACGCTGGGGTCCTGTCCGTCGGTCGCGTTGTCCACAGAGTTCAAGATGGCTGCGGCGTGTTCCAAGATAGGGTTGTTGCTAGCGTACACTGTGAATGAATATTCTGACTGCTTTTCTCTGGAAGAAAATGGTTTATGTAGTGTGTGGGTTTTATTACTGTAGTTAGTTTTTATTCTTGTGAGGTCAAGCGGGTCGATGATATGTTTAAAGAATTGAGGACAGAAGAAAACACTTTGTTCACATCAAAATTATAGCAAAATAGCATCACGCTTGTAACAGTGATCCAAGAAGGGAAATGTGGGTGTCTTTCTGGTTTACCTGTAGTACTGTATTTCGCTAGATATGTTTAGGAAAGGGGCCAGCCTATTGTCGTTAATCGGGCACAAATCCAAACTTCGGGCTGATACTAAGAAATTCCAGGCAGAAAAACTCAACTACAGTTTGCTTGATCTGGTGATTGAACCCGTAAAAGAAAGAAAGCTAGACGTGAAACAAAAATAAATGTAATTACTCTAGATTGCTTACCTGTCAAAACTGATGTTCGCCCTGATGATGCCTTGTGTCCTATCCAGTGTAAATGCTCCTTCCTGATTGCCCTCCAAGATATGGTAATACACTTTACCGTTTTCACCGGAGTCCTTGTCAGTCGCTTTTACAGTACCTAGAAACATATCAAATGAATGTGTATACATATCCAAATTGAGATCTAAATGAGTGCCAGATTCAATGGTCAGTCCTGAAATTTATTAATAACTAGCAGACGTCACGCAGTTTCACCCGCGTATTTTCCGTTCCCGTGGGAATACAGGGATTAAAAGTAGCCTATGTCCACCGGGAATAATGTAGCTTTCCACCAGTACAATAACTTTTAAAATTGGATCATTAGTTCCGAAGATTACCCCCTACATACAAACTTACAAACATACAAACTTACAAATTTTACCTCTTTATAATATTAGTATAGATAGATAGATAGATTATTATTATAGTATAGATAACATAAAACATTTTATAACCACTTATAAATTATTATTTGGAGCCTATTCTACGGTCTGACTTGGCTCACATATAAAGATTACGTTCTAATCTGATTATAATTTATGCCATAACCTGTCGAAACATAACTAGGTTTCCGCATTAGGTTAATAAGTCACTTTTTTCATTAAAAATCAAAATTTAGGATACAGATATCACGTTGTAAAATAAAAAGAACATTAGGTAAAAGTATTGAGAAAAGCCGATGCAAGATTAAAACGTTGTGAGACACCAGGATGATGATACATAATTATGTGGATAGATACATGGTACTCTCACATTTACAAATATTAAAATCACTGAATTTTATTTAACAAATCAAGAAAATATTAAATAAATAATAATAAAAAATACACAGTATTAGCATCAGCATATTGAATTCAAGAAGAAGTCACCCTGAATCCTATTATAGCTAGAAATAGCCAACATTTGGTCTCAAAAACTCATTGTACGAGTATCCTGACGTGCGCCAATGTCCGATCCCCCCTATATTCTGTCTGCCTCGTAGTTAAGTTACCTACATATTCTAAGTCACATCTCCACTTACCAATAATAACTCCAGGCAGCAAGTTCTCCTTGATGTTAAACTGATGGAGCGGCAAAGCGAAGTGCGGTGCGTTGTCGTTGTCATCAACTAACACCACGGTCAGGAGACGAAGACTTTCAAACTGAGCTGGGGTCCCGTTGTCTACCGCTGCTATTACCAGCTGCAAATACGAAGAATGTTAAGCAATGTTTAGGAAGATAAGAATGTGTGGTGTAAATAGCACAGCAATAACTATTAAGTCAATTCAAAGGTTGTCTGTAATTAAAGAGATTTCAAACACTATAGACAACAAAGAAGAAGACATGCAAAGAAATTTCAGAGAAAAACTTTGATCCCTATAGAAAACCGAAAAGCTAGCTATCCTACGCCTAGCCTTGAGCATAGGCGTAGGATAGCTAGCCTTTCGGTTTTCTATAGGATACATTTTGGAGAGTGTGCACGGGAATTACATGACTTGATTCCGCCATCACCTTTCTACCATCGGACAACCCGGCGTACGGCGAGTGTCCACCCTTACATCGTTAGCACTCCCACGATTCGGACAAAGCGTTTCGCTCCGTCGTTTATACCGCGTACATCGAAGGACTGGAACAACTTGCCTGCTGCAGTCTTCCCGTCCGATTATAATTTAGGTGTCTTCAAGGCTAGAGTGAATAGGCTCTTAATAAACTAGTGCGCTTCACCATCACTGATTGCATCTCTGCTTACCATCAGGTGGGATTGCAGTCAAGCACTGGTTTATAATATTAAAAAAAAAAAAAACCCATGTCTCAGTTACGCCATCTAGAATAACATAGCAAAACTCGCTGCCCCAGGAAACTACAATCTAAAACTACTAATGCAGGACGCATTAGAGTTAATTTAAATTGGGGTGGAACACTGTTATCACTTAGGGGTATAAAAATAGATAGTAGTCGATTCTCAGACCTACTGAATATACACACAAAATTTCATAAGAATTGGTCAATCCGTTTCGGAGGAGTATGGTACCTATTAAGATTAAGATTTAAGATACTGGGCTGGTATCCGTCCAACTCTATTATTTCTAGGATTGTCTGTATGTGTCTTAGTTAGTAAGCCTTTATAAATAAATAAATAAATAAACTCCACGTCAAAGCGCGTATTTTGCGTATGGGCTATAATCCACGAACCACCACCACTACCACGCGGGCCCAGTGCGAATTGGTAGATGTCACATGTCTTCGAATTTTTGGTTCTAGGGCATGCCGGTTTCCTCACGATGTTTTCCTTCACCGTTTTTGAGAGCAGTGGTGGTGAAATAAATTCAACAAAGTAATGCGCCTGCCTGGGTTCGAACCCACGACTTACTGTTCGTAAGTCGGGGCCGCTGCTCTCATGGTACCTATCTAACATTTTCATATAAGACTAGCAGACGCCCCGCGGTTTTACCCGCGTAGGTCCCGTTCCCGTGAGAATAAAGGGATAAAAAGTAGCCTATGTGTTTATCCAGGGTGTCAGCTAACTCCATACCAAATTTTATTAAAATCCATTCAGTAGTTTTTACGTGAAAGGGTAACAAACATCCATCCATCCATCCTCACAAACTTTCGCATTTATAATATTAGTGGGATTTAGGTAATATAAGTTTGGAACGGCATTTACCACCTAAGAATACATATGGAAAGCAATGAAGATATATTATTGAGTATTGAGTATTGCGTACTAAACTAAAATCGTAGACAAGTATCAGATGATTTTTGTTTTGTTTTTTTTTTTATTTTTTTATTTGGTAAGTATTTGAATGTCTTTGTGTAAGTTGGTGTAAGAGATTACTTGAAGCGAAGGCCAACTATTGTAACACTTAGATTTAAGTCAATACACAAAAGTATGCCAATCTATAATAGTAGGTAACTGCTCTATAAACATGGATGATATAAACAATTTTGTAATATTATTACCTCCTACTGCTACTATTTCAAATGCTACTACCTCCTTTAGAATTGTAAGCACCATAGAGACACGAAGCAAAGTAGTTCACTGCAAAATTTTGTAATAAGTATCTTTGAAAATCAATGCATTTCAGTAAGGTAGTTAGGTTAGGTAGTTAGGTTCGCTATAGGATAGGTATGATGAGTTAGGTTATATATTATTATATATCGTCATTCTAATTCTATTTAACACAAAAGGCTTAGATAAGAGCACATTAGAAACTCGCTAAATAAAGAAGTAGTAGTAGTAGGTGATAGGTATTGGTAGATGTTACTTATTGTTTTGAATAGCCTATTTGTAGTAATTTTATCAAAAGTACCTATGTGATGACATTTTTATATATTTTTATACGATGGATATTTTAATGGAGAAGGGGATTTCTTGATTACTTTTCGAATTCAGAAGAATATGGCAATATAAGTAATGTTTATTTCATTTAATTTTATTACGAAATGAGTTGACTGCAGAAAAAATATGTTTGTCATTCGTCTGTATAATATAATGATAATTCATTTATTTAATAATTCTTTATATTTTCATTAACACAACAACATAGGCCGTTGCGGACAATCAATTTTCTATATTTTATAGATGGGATAGTAGATAAAATCACATTCATAAATATAAACTAAAAATATATTACTTAACAAGTAAATATTGATACGCTGTTTGTATTCAAATAATGGAACTAACCTGATACTCTGCTTTATGCTCTCTATCCAGGAAGGTCTTGGTTCTTAGCTCTCCTGTATCCTTGTCGAGGTTAAACTCTTGAGTTTCCCCCACATTTTGGTTGTCCACCTTCAGGAAGTAAGACACGCGGCCATTTTCGCCACTGTCCTCATCTGTTGCTTTTATTGTGGTGATTAGGTAATCGGATTGGGCAGCGTTCTGTGGAAGAAAGGTTATTGGTTAACGATAATACGCGAAAATGTTCTTCTATTGTTACTGAAGAAGTTTCGAGAAGAATATTTCTGTCATCATCATCTTCCAAGCCTTTGCCAACTAGGAGAAACAAAATAGTTATTGGCCCGTATCCAGTAATTAGCCATTACTAGCAAAATCCTACACAAATATTGATTTAAAACAAACATTGCACGGCAACACTGTTATCATCTATCAAAAAGTTTTAACAATATTCCACTTGGTGGATTGGTTCTTTTCTAAAGTGTGTTTTTTGCCGGAGGAACAAACGGAGGTAGGTACGTTTGTGTAAAAAAATGTTAACAGTGCAATTACTTTATAGGCCCTTGACGGGGCACTTGAAAATATTAATGCAAAAACAATGTCTTTGCGAGCCGTCGCAAAAACATGTAACGAGCGGCTTCATAATTTAAACTGAAATCCTCAATGAAATGAAAGACTTCAAAATCTCAATCAGGACAACCACCGCATGTGACCTTCGAAGAAGACAAAACCATCTGCGGTGATCATCTCCACTACGGGGAAACCTCACTAGGTGTAGGTTCTGTACGTAGGTTTATCACTGGCTCATCACTACACCCAGATCCAAGCGCAAGCGCATGTCCCACTCGTATCGCGTCTAATCTAACGACAGACTGCCCGGTCGGGTGACGTTGAAAAGCTACGCCCTTTTCGGGGTACATGAGACAATATACTATGTTATATTTACTTAATAGATACGTAAACACTACATCATCAAAGCGAGTGTTTAGTCTTAAATATTTTTTGATGTGGCCAATTTATAATTATGTGATCTCGTGGCCAATAACTGCAATATTATGGCTAATCACTGTAAATTAATTTTATTCCTAAATATTTAGTAAAACTGTATGAGAGATATCTTAACTAATGCACTTAACTAATGGAATTGTTTGATATATGATGCCCACGGCCACTTTCTATCATCGCACCGCTCGCCGTCGACAGGGAGTTCATGCTCACACACTGGAGCCGAAATGGTCCCGTACAGTGCGGTTTCAGAGGAATTTCCTCCCGCGTACACTTGGATTGTGGAATGAGCTCCCTGCCGAGGTTTTCTCAGAGGGCTACAGTATGGGGTTCTTCAAAAGGGGAGTAAATAGGTTTTTAAAGGGTCGGCAACGCGCGTGTGGCGCCCCTGGAGTTGCAAGTGTCCATAGGCTACGGTAACCGCTTACCATCAGCTTGTTTGCCACCGTCGTGGTATAAAAGAAAAAATGCGTAACTTAATCACGAACCATATAACTTTTATTTATTTGTAACTGTTACTTTATTTTTAAAAAAATGAAATTTTTGATCTTGAGGTCGCATAACTGGCCAAATAACTATCCTACTGTTTCCTGTTGGAGTCGGATTCCATTTTAATCCGATGCAGCTGAATCCCAATGTTTTACATGGAGCAACTACCTGTCTAGAAGACCATGATGACTTTAACTGTAACTTTATTAAAATACCTCAGGGATGTCCAACTGCCTCTGTTCCGGCGGTGGCTGCGTGAACACAGGACTGTGTCTGTTGACGCTAAGCACGCTGATGTCCACCCGCGCCACGTCAGTGTGTGGGCCGCTACCCGCCTCGTCCTGCGCCGTCACCGTCAGGTGGTAGGATGTGTTGCCCGTCACGGGCTTAGCTGGATAGATGATCCCGTTTGAAGGGTCTACTGTGAATACGCCTGGAAGAAATGGGATAGTTGGAGGTGGTGTTAGAGCGTGGTTTATTTAATTAAAAAATAAGTTAATTTACAGATGTGGGGACACAAATCCTACCTATTATAAAATTTTGTCAGGTGAATACTGTTTCGGTTTTGAAATTTCACATGTGCAATTTTGACGCCGTGACTTACTTTTTGGAGTTTTAGGTACTTATATATAAGAAGATAATTTGTGTACCCGAAATATTATTTCAAAAGTTGTATACTTATTACAAAATAATTACCTACAAAAATGTACATTTTTAAATATTAGGTATACATGTTTTAGTGATTGTAGCAGCGTTCTGCCTGATCCTTGATGGAAACAGCAAAAACGTGTGTATATGTAGGATCTATGTAAGGAAACAAAAAAAACTTACAAACCCTAACAACCTCTACATTTGTCAAAAAAAAACATGGAGAAAAATTTGGGACAACTCGAAGCGAGGATGGCCGTCAAATTTCAGAAGACCATAGTATAGTCCATTTGACTGCTGGCACTGAAACATGGATAGATTTATATCCACTCATATTCAAAACAAATATAAAAGTATTTTCTCACCAGGCTCGCTCTGCTCAACAATCTTATACTCAATCTTCCCGTTGATCCCCTCATCCTTGTCATCAGCTAATACCTGCAAGATGGCTGCTGGGGGATTCAGCTGCAGATTCTCTGCTATTGTACTCTTGTAGACTTTCTGGCTGAAGATCGGCGGATGGTCGTTTATATCTAGAATTTTTATGTGGACCTGGAAATGAAGATTTTCGTTATGGGTCTACCACTACTTGGGTCTAATATGATAAAGAAAAATGGAAGTTATAACATGCCTTATTGCACAGCTCTGTTTCTTGTGTCAACAATACTATATACCTGCCCTTATGTGGAGGTAATGGTGTACTCCTTCACAGAGCTATAAATTTAAGAGATAGTTTATCGCTCACTGAATTTCGCTTTCGACTTTTTTTAGTACTTGACTACGATTCCATCTGATGGTAAGCAGTGATGCAATCAATGATGGTGAAGCGCACTAGTTTATTAAGAGCCTATTTACCTACTCTAGCCTTGAAGACACCTAAATTACAATCGACGGGAAGACCACAGCAGGCAGGTTGTTTCAGTCCTTCAATTTACGCGGGATAAACGTCGCACGCATTTGATTTTATTTTAATGGGATTTGGGCATCCTCTTTGTGATGCTTGTATGTTAAGTTGTTAGTGTAGTTAGTGTAGTTACTAGACAGACAACAATTTCTAAATTATATTATAAAGAAAAATATGTTTTCTTTCAAACTTACTTGCTGAACATCAGTGAACAAAAAGATCGCGAGAAATCCTCAACTAATAATAAGCCTGAAAAGACCTATTCGCCTTAAAAAAATGCGGTAATTAGTGCACCTGGCTCTTGTGATAGAGGAACTCCTAGTACAAGAGCCAGAGCCACACTGATGCTGGACTTTTTTGAAGTTTTTTTGAAGTGAAATAAATAAATTATTATTATAATACCTGCTTTATCTATGCAGAGGCTTTTTCTATACCGTGTTAGGCGATTATCACACTGCCCCGCATCACGCTGCATGTTGCGTGTCTCTGAACTGAATTGAACGCGCGTGGATGCATTTTCTGTGTGTTGGACTGTGCGTGTTTTCCATACAAACGGAGATACTTACAAGCAACGGAAGAACACGCATCCACGCGCTACGCTGCATCATGCGGGGCAGTGTGTTAATCGCCTTACTGAACATCAGTGAACAAAAAGATCGCGAGAAATCCTCAACTAATAATAAGCCTGAAAAGACCTATTCACCTTAAAAAAATGCGGTGATTAGTGCATAATACCTGTTTTATCTATGAAGAGGCTTTTTCTATACCGTGTTATTATTGTCTACATTACTTACCGGAACACTGGTAGTCCTTCTAATCTTTGCAGGTGCATTATCACTCGCGATGGCTCTCAGCCATACGTCTCCCACCACCTCTCTGTCTAGGACAGCACCCTCGGCTACCGTGATGACGCCAGTGTGAGGATCGATGATGAACTGCTGCGAGGAGTCGCCTGATAGGCTGTAGGTTACTTCGCCGAATTCACCTGTGAAATCAGAACCTTTGTTGAAAGACTAATAATGAGCCTGATTTGTACTTACTGCGCCCTACGGTTTTACGCGCTCCTCAGTATCTTAGCTGGACTGGCCTGTTGGTCTAGTAATTAGTGACCCTGACTGCTATGCCGGAGGTCGTGGGTTTGATTCCCACCCAGGACAAATGTTTGTGTGATGAGCACGATTATTTGTTCTGTGTCTGGGTGTAATTTATCTACAATATGTATGTATTTAGAAATATATAAGTATGTTTATCAGCTGTTTAGTACCCATAACACAAGCTCTCAAGCTTAGCTTGGGACTAAATGGCGTTGTGTGAAAAGTTGTTAAATATTTATTTATTTATTTAGCTTGATGTTAAACAGCCCATAATCCTTCCTGAAAATTGAGTTACCAATTGGAAAAAGACTTATTAAAAACCAGCTGGTACTCTGTGAGATCAGTGCATCTATGTAAGCAAACTATTCAGCTTCTCTGTAGGTAATATAGTTTAATAGTATCGATTGCGCGCAATGTATCTGCTATCTATATTGTTTTACTGCGTTTTTTATGGTCTTATCTCAATTATATTATAAGTAAAAAGGTGTAGATAGGTTATAAAGGCTCAGCAAGGGACACGTTAAAATGTGGCCAAATAGGCCACACTTGACCTCAGTGTCGCGTTGCCAACGGACGCGTGCGTGCGTAAGTGTGCGGTTTTTGAAGATCGAATGTTGTTTAGGTAACCTATCTACACCTTTTTACATTCCTCTCCATAGACTTTGTAATCTCTTTGGAAAGAACCATGTAGTAATAACGTAACAATAAAAAAATATATTTCCCTGAAAACAGTAGAACTACTTTGTTTAGCCATAGTATTTTTTGGATGGCACCTCGACTTTATAACCATTTACCGAGATGTATTATAAGACTTAAACAGTATCGACATATTTAAAAGTAATGTTAAAAAAATGTTATAGGTAAAATCTTATTATAGTGTTAATTAATATTTGTGTGACAAACTCTAAATAATGATTATTACTTAAGTTTGACATAAATTGCTTATATTATTATTATATTATTATTTCACAATGATTAATTGACATTATCAACTTTTACTATAACTGACAATTTAATAGACATGTAATTTTAAACATTAATGTATTAACTTTTTTTTTTAATTTAGGGACTAACCACGTTCCGAACTAAATGTTGCATCCCTAGTGCAGAATATGGTGACACTAACAACTTTCCTGTTTTTAAAAATAACTACCTGTATAACTACCCATATTTGCAATAAATGAATTTGAATTTGAATTTAGTAAATTTTGTGGTCCTACCTTCATCCTTATCCACAGCGCTGACAGTGATGACGCTGGTCCCGGCGGGCGCGTGCTCTGGCACGGCGGCGTCGTACGCGGCGGCCGCGAACACGGGCTCCTCGTCGTTCGCGTTGAGCACGGACACCGTCACGCCGGCTGCCGTGCTCAGCTGCGGCACGCCCGAGTCGTACGCGATGAGTGTGAAGTTGATGCTGTGGATCTTCTCGAAGTCTATGCGTTGGGCGGTTTTTACTACACCTGGTAGCAGGATGGATATAAATGAATTAATTGTATAAATATTGTTACTAGCAGATACGCGAATCGCCTTAAAAAAAATCGTCCCTTTCTTTTTATAAGATGTTCAGGGTATGAAACCCAATAAATTAATAAATACTTAAGTAAAAAATTGACATTGCATATACCAACTCATTCTATAGTAGGTCCCCTTCCCTTAGGATACCTAGATGTTTTTAGAAAATACACATTAAATCATTTATTGCATAACACAAGTTCAGAGGATGTTACAAAAGGTTCATAAGGTACACTGTATTATAACTTATAACCATACGAGGTGTGCAAATATATTAGGAGCATTATGATTTGACACAATTATTCATTTTCAATAGTAATTAATGTTCAATGTCATCATTATTTTTTTTACACGGGATTAAATAGTAAAATAAATTTTATCAAAATAGAATAACAAATTAATTAGCTGTGGCTATTTATAATCTGGTGGTTTATCGATTTGTTTAGCCTCTGTTTGGCGTCTAAATCGTTTTGGTTAGCCAGCCTTACAATAACTGTTTAAGTTATGACTTTAGCCGAAAGCCTCTCTCTAATAGCCTGATTACACCTGCCGAGTAGAGGGCGAGACAGTAAAATCCTACTCGGCCGAGACAGTGATGCAACCGAGTAGCTGTTCACACGTCTTGTTGAAATTGTAGCGAGCGCTCGGCCGAGCACTCGGCTATGTGTTTACAAATACCGAGCGCTCGGCCGAGTGCACTGTCTCGCCACTGTACTCGGTAGGTGTAATCAGGCTATAAGTGCTGCTTTCAGCAAACTTTAACGACCGTCACCAGGTCATTCGTTCACCTAATGGGAGTCCTTTCTAGATTCCTCCTTTATCTTTCTCACTAGACACAGGTAAAATGATTGCATTGAGCCTTGGGACAACAAGTTAATAAAAAACTACATTTAACTTTATTTTTATTGGTAAGTGAGTTAGTAAGTATTACATATATAAATTAACCGCACTATCGCATTGGGATATGCCTGTTAGGATAGTGGCGGAGGAAACTTTAATAAATAAATACATTTTAAAGGCTTAACTTACCAGTAACATTATCAACGGTGAAGTACGGGCTCGGTGGGTGTATCACTATGGCTTGCACCGGCGTCTCCCTGTCTGTAGCTGTGTAAGTGTTGAGCACTGTGCCTATGGGCTGTTCCTCCACCATGCTCTCCAGGTATGAGGGTTGGGAGAACACGGGAGCGTGGCGGTTCACGTCTACGATGGTTATTATTAGCTCACCTAAGAAAGATAGTGCCAGAATTAGTATGTAGGTGTACCTGGTAGTACACCCACATTTCGCCGTCATTGATTTAATAAAGCAAAAAATACGTATCTAAAGCCGCGTACAGATTGCTGAAACGTATCATGAAATGTAACATGCAATGAAAGAATTTGCCGTCCACATTGTCGAAATGTATCATGCAATGTAACAGAATTCCCATAGTGTGGACGGCTTGCGCGCACGAACCGTGCTCAATACGCGCACGAACAGAGCATTGCAACTCGTGCGCGCCGCGATCCGCCATTTGTCGGTTTTTTCGCCGAACACAAAGGGGCGTGCAGTGTGCACGGAGCGTCAGCGTGGACGGGTTGTGTGTGTCTGTACTGCGGAATGCGAGTTCTCGACAGACTGAGCTATGTTCGCCGCGCGCATGTCGGAAACCGATGTGAGTACGTACATGCTTGGTTCGTGCGCGCCCTGCGTCCACACTTATGAAATGCTCCTTTCATGTTACATTGCATGCTACGTTTCGCAAATCTGTACGCGGCTTTAGATTCTTAATCAGTATTTACGGGTAAAAAACGTGAAACTGTATTTATAATCCAAATCCCTCTTATCTGTCTCTTATTGAGGTTCTACTTCTAACTATATTCGTAACCAGCTAATATCTGGAATTAATTACTTATTCCCTTCTATGAGAACTTACCATCAGCCTGCTGTATTGTGGGTGCAGATGCATCAGTTACTCTGACAGGCAGAGTCAACACGGCTGCCCGGCTTCGGTCTAACTTCTGCGACACTACCACTGTGCCGTTTGGCTGGACTGCGAACCAGGAGCCGAAGATGCCTTCGTCAGATACCTGTAAGGCACGGAAGAGGTACAATAAGTATGCCAATTCCAATGGCTAGGGTGTCGGACTGTCGATCGAGAAGTTAGTTCGATCCCCACCCATTGCACTAGTGACGTGAACCTGGTCCAGACACAAGCATAATTAGCTTAGTTGGAGGGGTTAACAAGACTTCTAGTAACAGCCCACATTACTTGTAGGTATTTTTTTTAGCCAATGTTTCATTGAGAGTTAATGACATAAGTAAGTACTTATTTCATTAAAAATCGCTTGGGGCTAGATAGAAATCATGACTCTTAGGGTGCCTTCAAATTTGCCGCAAAGAACCGCGCGGCGGCAGCGCGGCTACAGCGCTGCCGCCGCGCTACAGCCGCTATAGGTTCGAGCATCATAGTGTTGTACGTTTAGTTTCAACCTCGTCGATAAATTGTTCAAGCTGATTTTCGTTCATGTCTGAATAAAAACACGTACGCATAATCACTAGTCGATTGATGAACCGATGCGCGGCGGCAGCGCGGCTGTAGCGCTTCAGTCGCGCGTTTTTTATTTAAGTATATGGATTAACAAAGCAGCGCGACGGTAGCGCTGCAGCCGTGCTGCCGCCGCGCGGTACCTGGTGGCAAATTTGAAGGCGCCCTTACAGTTTAAATTGAAGAGTGGAACTCAAGAGAGAGTGGAGTGTTTAATTTTAATAATAATGCATTTGTTTAAAATGAACTATTGAACTTTTCTATAACCTGGAACCCACGGTTTATGTATAAAATATAAAAAAAGACTTTATGACTGGAACAATTGGTGCTGTAAATCATCTCCTTAATTACAAAGGATGACGGGCGGAATGTACCCACCGACCAATAACGACCAGACGTATGTCGATAGAAAGCTCTTTTCATGACTATCATTTAATTTTGTTATCATGGGGTATCAATTCGCTGTGTGGAAAATGTTATAGTTACTTAAATTATATCTATTAAAATAAAAGTTGTTAATTCTAGATATCTACCTAAACAAACAGTTGACATGAAGTGTTCAATCCTCCAGCATCATTTTTAAATGATGTAATCGTAGACAGCATAGATCACTAGTTTTAAATAATAAGAACTGTGTTTGTAAATCAGTAATAAACGATTTTAACTCTGTTTTTTTTTTTAATTTTAAGTTTCTTTACCACGATTTGACTGACCTCATACTTAACATTATAACGCTGAAAGTACATGGAATCCACACAAAAACTGTTTTTTAGATATCTAGAATTATCACATTTTATTTTAATAGATATCACTTAAGTAACTATGTATAACATCTTCCCCACAGCGAATTGAGACTAGCCCCCATAATAACAAATGATAGTTATAAAAAGAGCTTTCTTACGACATACGTCTGGTCGTTATTGATCGGTGGGTACGCGTCCCATACATTTTTGCCCGTCATCCTTTGATCTAGTACATTGTGCGCTTTGGTGTGAAAAAAGTGCTTGCCTCCTTTCCATTCTTATCCACCGCTCTAATAACTCTATCCCCGATCTCGTAGACCAGCGACCCATTATCCGTGATATCCGGGTCCACGGCTATCAGGTTGTGCACCACAGAGTCCAGCTCCGCGTCTGCTGACACTTCCGCTCGTTGGATGGACGGAGTGAAGTATGGCTTCTTGTCGTTCACGTTGATGACGTGAACTGTCAGTTCCGTGGTGCCAGTGAGGCTGGGTATACCTGGAAACAACAGTTGATCAGATTACTTACATACTTACTGTTAGCCTGCATCATCCCTCTGAGCTGAGCAACGGCTTCTCCCCAAGACTCTACTCCAGCTCATATAGTCGGAAATCACAACTTGAAATCAAGAGTCCTGCCCTAAGACTCCTCATCACTCATTAGTTACAAACAAAACAAGAAATAAAAAAAAAATGAAAATCCCCTTGAACCATCGTAAGAAACCCTTCTTCGAATTAAACAAACCGCATCTAAATCGGTACGCTACGGTGCCACAGACAGACAGACAGACATACCTACACACATAGCGGTCAAACTTACAAACTTATAACACCCCTCTTTTTGAATCGGGGGTTAAAAATAAAATGCAATGGACATGTTATGTTAATGGAACTTAACTTACCTAAATCAGTAGCCACAATCTGTATCCTATACGTGTTCCTCTTATCATAGTCCAGCTTAGAAGATACAGTAACCACTCCTGTGTCGTTGTGTATGGCGAAAGAGTCCAAGGCTCCCTTCTGGATCCAGTACTTCAGCTCCGAGTTGACGCCGCTGTCCAGGTCTGTAGCACGAACTGCTGCTACTTCCGTGCCTGGTGATAAATAACAGAACATCATTATTAATTACCCCTTCATCTATCCCTCAAGTGTTGCTCAGAGATGCATCTATTAATATAGTTATTACGCGATTAATGTGTCTTTGCTATAAGTCCATAATATGGGGTTATTTTTGTTTGTAGTTTTTTGTTTATTATTACTGATAGGCACGCGTTTGACCACTATCTCACCTGATGGTAAGCGATGATGTGGTCGACGATGAAGCACGCTTGCCTAGAAGCAACCTGTTCACTGTTGACTTGAAGACCCCTAGGTTGTAGCTATCAGGAAACACCGACACCGGCAGGGAATTCCACTCTTTGGCTGTTCGCACAATGAATGTGTTTCCATAGCGTTTGGTACGTATATTAATTGAGACGGTGCATAATGTTTGTAGGGCAGTCAGTAGACTTTATTACCGTGTGGCGCTAATACCTTAATGCTTCAAAACCAGATAAAAACCATATTTCACTGACGCTTTCGATATATGTTAAGACCAAGGCCAAGACCAAGGGCTACGTTAATTACCCCGCGGTAGTATTTTTTCCTGTATCGCAAATGTCCTCACAAACATTTAAAATGCACAAATAAATTGATAATTCTTCTTTTGCGCTTTGCTATTGATTGGATAGCCTATATATCTTCTTTTTCTGCATTATTCTTCTTCTTATTATTATTCTTTTTCTTAATAAACTAGTGCGCTTCACCATCACTGATTGCATCACTGCTTACCATCAGGTGGGATTGCAGCCAAGCACTGGTTTATAATATTTAAAAAAAAAATTAGAATGCTAACTTACCTATAGGAGCGTCTTCAGAAATATCAGCATCATATTTGTCAGTATCGAACACTGGCGCGTGATTGTTGACATCGCGAACAGCTATCTCCACCTTGCAAGTCGCGTTGTGGACTCCATCTGTTGCCTGGGGGACGAGCAGATATTTAATGAGGTCACAATCAATAAAACCTTAGTCAAAGCAATTATAACTTACGCTGGATATTAATAATCTATCTCGGTTGCTATTTTGATCCCGATCTTTGTCTGTAACCAATCAACGACCGAATTCGCCTATCCGAGTCTTAAAGATGTCCAATCAGAAGCAGCCGTCAAAAACAAAGGATCGGGATTTGGATTGAGATAGAATATTAATATCGGGCGTTAGAGAATATCATGTAATAATGTAATCTTATCCGTTTTTTGGGTCTTGCTAGCCTCTGTCTGGATGCTCTAATATAATACTAATGTCATAGTTTCTTCCTTCTTTTTTCTAGAATATCTACTTTTTCTATGAGTTCAGGCATTAATAACCACCTCTTTACACATGTCGTCTTTTACACAATCCATCATAATCCTCATTCCTAACCTTTTTTATTCTCCAGCATAAACGGATACATTTGAATGTCAATATTAAACTCGGTGTTCCAATATTCAAAGGAAAAGAGTATCCCTTGGTAGGACTGGTGGTCCGAGTCCGACCATAGGCTTTTAAAGATCTACATAAAAACAAAACACCAATTGATTTTTGTGCTTTTTAAAGCACAGAAGTGATTTGGTATACAATGAATCTTTTGCATCTTTTACACACCCTCTCACATACATACACGTACACAAACACTAAACACCATCCATGAGAGGTCCGTGTATCTACTTACTAAGTTTTTATTTTTTCATTATTTTTACGTAGCCAAAAACAGTTTTACCTTTGTTATGTAATTAAATAGACTAGTTAACAATAAGCATCAGAGGGGAGTGGCGCCAGGTACTGAAACACAGGTTTTTACCTAGTTCGGTAATGGATGCTGTTCATTGTATGTAGGATCACAATTTCTAGTCCATGCATGTGAACAAACTATGTATACTTACTTATATTTTGGCAATAAAGTTATTACTATTATTATTATTATTATTTAGCAACTAACATAAATTGCATTTCACATTTCTAAACCTAGTCTATAGCTATAGGTATACCAACATTCTCTTCAATCCGTCTAATTTAAACTTACCAGTACTGTCAGGAATATCTTGTTGCTATCTTCAGGTGGGTTCACTCCACCGGTGTCAGGCCGGACTGATATCTTGCCGTTGATGGGGTCGATCCAGAACGGGTGGATCGGGGGGTCGATGATCGAGTAGCGGATGTCTGATGTTGCGTCTACATCCCGGGCTTGTACCTGAGGAAATTATAATTCAAAATATTTGATATTTAACAAAGACATTCAATACCTATAGACCGGACTTCACAAACAAAATTTTCGTCCGAAAAAGACAAGTGTGTCCCGCCGGACACAAGTCTATGAGTTTTTTAGTACGCTCCGCTGCCGCTCCAATATTCATATATTATTCTAGATGGCGTTACTGAGACATGGGATCAAAGTTTTTCTATGACATTTCCTTGACATGCCCGCTCTATAGTATTTTAAATCTCTTTGATATCTAATCATGAAGGTATTTAAAAAGGTGAGTACTAACAGTGTTATGGGGGACACAATCTGAACACAACGTTTTGACAGTAAATTCTTAAGAGTAATCTTTAACAATATTGTTCACAAAGTTTCAGTTTTTATTCAATTAAATACAGAGATAGTAAAAAAGATCCAATTCTAAAATGGCATAATTTATTTTTAGGTACGAAAAAGTTATCAAAGCACAAGAAGATACAAACTTTAGCCATCTCATGGTAATGAATAGTCATTCTTTAGCTGTAACGGCACGGTTGGCGCAGCGGCTGAGCAATTGGCTAATGCACAGCAGGTCTCGGGTTCGATTCCCTCACAGAACAGATATATGTGACCTACAGGTAGTCGTTTCGGGGCTGGTTGTTTGTGTATGTGAGTTTGAATGTTTGTTAACGCACCTACGACTCAGGAGAAACTCCATTTCTGGGGCAAAATTCTTTTTAAAGAAATAATTACGTATTTGCTTCCTTTACAGATATAATGTTACGTACTTGTAGTTCTGGTTCAAACTTAACAGCATCTTCATCGATAGACGCCTTGTAGACAGGCGTGTGGAACACTGGGGGATTATCATTGGAGTCTGTGAGAGATATTTGGAGGGAGACTACTGTCATCTGGCCAGCACCATCGTCGTCTGTCGCCTGGGAAAGAATTTGGAAATGATTACATGATAAAAAAATGTGGTAAAAACTTTTTTAAGTAACAAAAAATAAAACCGACTTCAAAAATAACACTAAACGGTGTAAAATAACTCTAAATTAGGAAGTCTGTGGCTTTGGTACTTTTGTATTATTCTTGATGGGCCACCGACTTCCGAATTTAGAGTTATTTTACACCGTTTAGTGTTATTTTTGAAGTCGGTTTTATTTTTTGTAAAAAAGTTTTTTATTTTTCCATTTTTAGTTGTTCCCATACAAACATTTGCCATGAATTCATTTTATATTGTTAATTGTTAACAATACATGTCATTATAATAGGATTATCCACCTAACCCTAATAAATGAAACTTAACATACCTAACTGTCGAACTCTAGGTATATTGAACACATCTGCCTACCCCTCTGAGCATACAGGCTTGATGATACAACATGATGTTGTATAAACAATAAACATCCAAGCGATTCCAGCAATCACGATAGATTTGCCGTCTATTTTTGAAGAGTTCCGTTGTATATCTCCGAAGATCAGCACCAGATCTTCATCAAATTAAAATGGGACCACCTCAGGAGTCTACTCTTTTTCAAATAAAAAAAGAATTTCGAGAATCGGTCCACAAATGGCAGAGAAATCAGGTAACATACATAAAAAAAAAACAAAATACATACACACGAACATAGAACCTCCTCCTTTTTTTGAAGTCGGTTAAAAATCAGCTTTTAGTAACATAACTATAGTCACTGTAGTGTGGTGTAATAGGCATGCCGGAGAAAAAAATAATGGTCCAAACGATTTATTTTAGCATGCATACATTAATAATTACATTAATTGAATAACGCTCAACCTTTTTGAGGTAAGATAATGTGCGGTAAGTTTAATTTTATGTAAACCAGCTATGCAAGGTTAATTATCATATTTTTACTTAATATCAGTATTTACACACACACACATGCAAACTAATTAAAAAAAATCTAACGAACAAAATACACTCACAAAACACTTTCAAACGTAAAACATACCACTACTACGCTAGGAATAGGGATAGCATAGAAACTGCCTTTGGTAAGAACTTTATACGGAAGAAGAAATATTCAGTTTGAGGAGCCGAGATTTATAATAAATTACCAAAGGAAATAAGGGATTCTTCATCTATTAATATATTTAAAAATAGGTTAAAGTTGTATTTGACTAACCAACAATAATATACCACTACCTAAATTTTTATGCTAAGCTGTTTTTTTTTATGCTAAGTTTCCATTGAACTGTGTATGTTCTTTTGAGATATAAAATTCTTTAAACCGAATAATAAAAAATATTTAGTGATGTATTTCTTTAAACAAGTTGATTAGTATTCGTTACTTCTTGTTTGGAAATGTTTAATAGTATCAATAGAATCTTAATGAGACTGCAGCGACATCTATCTCGCCACATACGAACTAATGACCGATATCCTACATCGCGGTATAAGAGTTATCCGCGAAATTCGAACGTATACAAGTTTCCGACAACCGTCGGGCAGTAGTTAGCCCACCAGACACAACACCCGTCTGGTCGGAGGACCCTCCCTTTTCAATGGTGGATGAGGAACTTTACACCGTGTTCCTCATACCTCCAAAAGACTATGGCGAGGGGCGTAATGGCTGATCTTTGGGTTATGCTCATGAACTGCTTGTGGTAACTAGTCTTCTTACTGGCCTTGGTTATGTTAATTTACCTACCTTGTACTGCAAAAAGTAGTCCTTCCTGTTCTCATAGTCGAGACAGGGAGCTTGTCCAGGTGTTGGGCAAGGTGCCACGGTGATCACTCCGCTGCGGTTGTCCACACGGAACAGCTCTGCGCCGTTACCTGATAGCTGGTACACTATTCCTTCAGTGCCGAATCTGGAAGGTGGTACAACATGTATTGTTGAATGTGTGCGAGAGAACAGACAGACAATAGAGTGGTCTTATAAGGGTTCCATTTTTTCTTTTGAGTTGCGGAACCCTCAAAAGATAGTGCAAGCATGCTAGAACAGCACTAAAGGTTTGACAAGATCCTTTTAGGGCCTATAAATCACCCCCATTCTTTCAGGCACTAAAAGTAGTCATTTGTAAATTTTATGGAAGAGCATTCGACATTAGACGACTGTGAGACACATCATACTATTAAAGTCGTCAACTTTATCACAAAAACATATACAGTACTAGCAGACGTTCTGCGGTTTCACCCGCGTAGGTACCGTTCCCGTGGGAATACAGGAATAAAATAACAAAAAAAGATTCTGATTCTGAAAATATAGCCTATGTGTTAATGCAGGGTGTCAGCTAACTCCATACTAAATTTTATTAAAATCCATTCAGTAGTTTTTACGTGAAAGAGTAACAAACATCCATCCATCCATCCATCCATCTATCCATCCATTCATCCATCCATCCGTCCATCCATCCATTTATCCATCCATCCATCCATCCATCCATCCATCCATCCATCCATCCATCCATCCATCCATCCATCCATCCATCCATTTATCCATCCATCCATCCATCCATCCATCCAACCATTCATCCATCCATCCATCCATCCATCCATCCATCCATCTATCCATCCATCCATCTATCCCATACCCATAAACTTTTACGTTTATAATATTAGTAGGATTCATTGTCATGTCAGGTTTAGTATTTAATTAAAAAATAAATTATATGAAGAGTAAAATAAACTAATCTAAACTATTCTATTATTTTATATTCTGTTCTACCATGGACTAACCTGCCAGTATCCCTATCAGTAGCCTTAACACTAGCGACCCTGGTGCCAGCAGGCGCGCTCTCAGCTACTTTCGCTGAGTAAGGCTCGTCTGCGAACTGAGGAGCATTGTCGTTCACGTCCGTCAGGGATATGGTGACGCTGGCCTTGGAGGACAGGCGAGGTGATGTGTGGAGCTCTTCGGCTATCACCTGGAAATTACAAAAAAAACTTTCAACGGAGTCTAATCCTTGGTAAAGAGGTTCGCACTGGAAAAACAGGTCAGGGATGGATGAAAAAAACAAATGCACACAATAAACTTACACGATTTTAATTTTCTATACACTTAGTTCGCAATAAAGAATTTAAATTTAAATTTTTGTATTTGACTCAAACAAAGGCTGCAAAAGTCTACCAGCATTTCATCGATAATGTTTAAGTCCCATCTAATAAAGTTGAGCCTATTGCTACCAAACCAATAATCCAGATGAAACACCCAATAACACTTATTGAAGCCAAGACTTTATGCCAAGCTGTAGTGCTTGTGACCACAAGCCTAATTTGGCGTTCGTTTTTATTCCATTTCACGTAAAACTTACCTCCAATATAAACTTCCTCTGGTTGGGGTCTTCGTAATCCAGGCTAGAGTTGAGCCTCAAAGTCACAGAGGCGCTGCCGGTAGCTGTCGAAGGTTCTACGATGAAGGCACCCATCTCGTCTGACAGGCGTAGAGTGAACACTGAGTTTAGACCCTGGAAGCATGGAGAGAGAACTCAATGAATATACATCAATAGGAACGTTTTATCATAGCTCAGATTTTTGGTGAATTCTCGAGGTTTACTTATTTTTTTGGTCATAAAACTCCGGATTCGTAACTGGTAACAATATAAGGATCTACTCTCTATTTTTTTACCAACATACTTTTTTGAAATTTTAACTATGACTCCATAATTAAAGAAGACAATAAACTTTACAACTACAAGTACTCAAAAGAAGTATTTTGCTGTTCTAAAAATATAAAACAAGATTGATATTTTTAGCCCAGATAATACACAATTACTTTGCTAATTTTGCACAAAAAAAAAACACATTTGCGTACTTACTGCAAATCTGCTAAGCAGATTATGCTCATTCCTAACCAGTCATCTAGTACGGCAAAGGTGATGGATTTCGCTGCACAAAATGGTTGGCAAGAAATGACAAGAAATTATTTTCCAGACACTTTTACACTTCAATATGATGTTGTATAAACAATAAACATACAAGCGATTCCAGCAAACACGACAGAAATAATATAAATAACCGATTTTTTATAAATGGATAAGAAGAAAATTAAATGTCAAATGATGCTCTATAATTAAGACAACCATTCAATTTTATTAAGATACTAGCAGACGTCACGCGGTTTCACCCGCGTCTTTACCGTTCCCGTGGGAATACAGGGATAAAAAGCAGCTTATGTTACCCGCGGATAGTGTAGCTTCCCAACGGTGAAAGAATTTTACAAATCGGTCCAGTAGGTCCGGAGCCTATTCGATGCAAACAAACAATCAAACTTTTCCTCTTTATAATATTAGTAGGTATAGATTATACGAGTCTAACGATACAAGGTGAACTCTGAAAAGTCCTTCTAAAGAAAGAGCCATTACAGAAGAGAGTCAATATCACCAAGCCCACTTACCACATCTGTATCAGTGACGACCATATCCAGGTTCGGTAGAGGTGTTCCAATAGGCAGACTCTCGGGTATCTCCACACTATACTCCCGGCGGTTAAACCGCGGCGGTTCATCGTTGACATCCTTGATAGTGATTGTGACTGTTGCTAGAGTTGAAGTCAAGTCAGAAATCAGAGGAATACCGTTCACTATTTCTGTTGCCTGTAGAGTAATATGAGAGGATTTTATTTTACTGTGAATGAGCAGGGTTTTTAAAACGATCATTACTGAAAACCATTGCTTCGCTGTGGGCCTCCCTGGCACCTTCACTTATTCTATTGAATACTAATCAGAAAGTCACGATGTTCATCTGACGAGATTGTCACTGTCGTGTTTTGTCTTATAGCATTATTGCTAGATTTTAAGGTTTTTTTCTTTGTATCGTTTGCACACATAGAAATTATTGTTTTTATTCCCCAAGCAAAACTGTTTCAGATCAGTCAGATCTTTCTTTCTTTGTACAGAAGGCAGTACATTAAGCTTCCCCAAACTGTCAATTGTTGTTCTCAATAGAACATGAAGCTTATTCTGTTTAAAATAAAGTTGAAAAAATATCAAAGAAAGTGTCCTTGGGATAGCTTTATGTGCTGGCGTCTGTATGTACACAAAAGTGACTCAATGTGAAATTATTTGTCTGCCAAAACAACATAAATGGTGAATTTAAGCCGTTAATATATCTTAAGCTGTGTTACTTACTCTAACGGTAAGGTTCAGTGGTGATGATGGGTCTGCTAACGCTTCCCTGTCCAATGGTTTAGCTGTCCTCAGTTCACCTGTTTGACTGTCCAGCAAGAAGAAATCCAAAGGATCTGCGGAAAATAAATCAGTAATAAGAAGACCTGCTGTCGAGGAATATCGCTAGTCAAAAGCCCAAGGGCGGTACAAAAGTTCTGACACCAGTTTATTTACTAACCATATCAAAAGAAGATGGTATGATTATTACTTAACAAGATGTCCAGCCACTTACTTGTAACTAATTCCAACGCAACATTCCTTGGCTGTGCCCTATCTGCATCCCTGGCCTTCACAGTGAGAGCCAGAGTCCCAACTGGAGCATCTTCGGCCAGGGCTCCGCTGAGGGCTCCACTGAATACCGGGGGGGAGTTCTGAACATCCACCACCTTAATCTCTACGTGGGCTGTCGAGTTTAGCGTGCCATCCTGAGAATAAAATATTTATGGATACCCTTATAGTTATGTAAGTATGTAAGTTTAGAGGTATGAGAAATAGCGTGTAAATATAGACAAAGAGGATCATTCCAGCAGGCGGGTGTTGTGTCTGGTGAGATAGTAACTATCCCAGGACAAATGTTTGTGTGATGAGCACGATCATTTGTTCTGTGTCTGGGTGTAATTTATCTATAATATGTATGTATTTAGAAATATATAAGTATGTTTATCAGCTGTTTAGTACCCATAACACAAGCTCTCAAGCTTAACTTGGGACTAAATGGCGTTGTGTGAAAAGTTGTGGAATATTTATTTAAAATTTATTTGTTTAATGGATGTTTTATGAATCTTCTATACGTGTAATCGCGCGGATAATTTTAACACCGCGATGTAGGATGTCAGTTGTTAGTAAGTTCGTATGTGGCGAGATAGATGTCGCTACATGATAGATAAATAGGTTATCTATTAATACTCCATCCGAGTAGGTAGTTAACTAAAGGTAAACAATCTTGACAAGTATTTTTACATAAACGCTTATTAATTAAATACAACTACTGTTTAAACAAATTGTTTAATTGATCATGTAATCGTTTTTGTTGTATCTAAATTTGTTTTCAGCTGCATTTTATTTTTAAACTGTGTTATTAACTAAAAATACATGTCAAAATTGTTTACCTTTTGTTTACTACCTAATCGGATGGAGTATAGGGTTACCAATCAAAAAGTTTGGACTATAAAACCTTTAGTAACTTTTTCAAGTTACTAAGGCTAATATTACAAGTTACTAAGGCTAATAACAATACTAAAAAGAGTTTTCTCCTAACATCTACCTACTTGATTTTCAATTAACTTACTTGGAATTTTGAAAAAAATAACTTAGAATTATAATATTTTCATTTTACTTACAGTAGCATACAGCTGGTACTGGTAGAACTGTCTGTCGTTGTAATTCAGTGGTTTCCTGAGCACCAGAGCGCCGGTGTACTGATGAGCCGACGAGTTGAGGGTCACTACTTCAAAGGTCTCACATGCTTCGGGCCACTGGAATATAAACACTCATGATAAGTTTCTTTAAGTATCAGTGAGTAATAAAATGCCGTGTATGTATAAGATCATGCATAACATACCATTAGGCCATTATTATGGAGAGGTTATGCAATAAGCAAACCAAATGTCTAAATGTCTTTCCTCGTCGAGAGCAGTATTTAGTATTCAACTAAGTTATTTTGCGTGGATTATAACAATTATTTAGATCAACAATCCTTGATAACTAAGAAATCATCACAGGTGTATTCTCCGAGGGTTGGGCATTGATGTATATTATATTATTATACCTTCCCTAATTTCGCCAGTTATGGTAAAGTCCCATAATTAGCTCCCCCAAATACATGAGACATAAAAACTGTCCTATTGTCAGGCTGCAGCTAATTCTAGATGAAAAGGCCCAACAACACTTCGCTATTATTTGGGCATTAGACTCAAGCTTTTACGCTTGGCAATAATGCTACCTTAACCTAAATCTTGAAATTCTTCAACCTGAACCTATTATGGCCACATAATTTAGCTCACCTGTTCATTAGGCACACATCCAACTTCCAGGTTATCCCCCACAGAGTCTCTGTCTTCTACCAGGATATTCTCCAGAAGAGTTTTTCCAACCGCCTCGTCTTCTGGCACGTTGACTTCGTAAGGACTCTGGAAATTTATATGAAGAGTATAAGCACTTTTTTTTCTTTTCTAGTCTTCTTTAAAATGATTTATACAAACACTTTAAAACTAGTTAACTCGCTGTTTCCTATCTGGCTACTTTGAGAAGAAACAGAGAAACGAACTTAAAGATCAATTTCTTAACATACATACTTACATAAAAATAAAAAGAAAAGTAAAATAATTATAGGGCATCAAAATATTCATCCGCATCACCGTCGACGGAAAAAGTGCCTAAAAGACTGGCCGCCTTGCCGCTTTGAATGGCAATTCTGATTCTCTGACTTAAATACAGGCCAGCCTTCTGATCACGTGAAGAGTCGACCAACCAATTGGCGATGATCCGAAAAAAAACAATATAGGCACTCGGACCCCATGGCCCGAGTTTTTCAACCCCGAATGGTTCAAATATATAACTAATGAGGTTGTTATATTTTCGCCGTTTGAGGTTATCAGGACCTGCAGCAGCCGCACCTCTTTTGCAGTCTGGGCAGTTTCTTGATCAGATCTTGTGAGGACCATACAGATAAGTGTCTGAGCTCGTCTTTTCAGGGAAGATTGGTTATAACCATACAGAATTGAATATACTTGTTCAATCAGTCCACACATTTGTCAGTTATGAGCAAAATCACCTAAAATTTGGTAAAAAAAGTAATCGTGTCTCATTAGTCACAGTGGAGCGCATTTTAGTGTAACCCAGAAGTTTGACAAAGCGTTCGATGCATTCACACTCTCAATAATATTTGTTAGAAATAAGTAAGTTTCTTACATTTTGGAACATTGGTGGGTTATCATTCTCGTCGAGCACGATGACAGTGACCGGCTGCGACTGCACCAGGTTCTGCTGCTTGGCTGGGTCTTCATCTTCTATAGAAACTAGGAACTTAATCGTATCTTCCACCTGAAATTAAGATCGACCCATATAGGTAAAGGAAAACATCGTGAGGAAACCTGGATTGAATTGATGCCAAGTCAGTAATCGCCAGCAGGGATTGGACAAGCGTGTTGATTAATGCTCGTGTTTGAGCCATGAGAAGAGGTTTTTGTCTTACCAGTGAGACAGTATCAGGCTGGTAATATCCTTGTTATTAGTAGTCCCATAGTGGTCAATATTCCGCCTTAGCTTTTTACACTCTTATTTAAGCACCATAATTATAAACTTGACCTCTTCTTTCCAGTAAAAACGATAGGAAGTGGCGAAGGGTGAGCTTTGTGGGACTGACTTAAGTAATTTTTGACGTTCAAAAAGTGCTGATCCTTAGCCTATTTGCAATAAATGACTTTTGTTTACTACTAAATAAACAAAATAGATAAATATTCCACTACTTTCACACAACGCCATCTAGTCCCAAGCTAAGCAGAGCTTGTGTTATGGGTACTAAACAGCTGATAAACATACTTATATATTCCTGAATACGTATATATTATAGATAAATAACACTCAGAACCAATCACAGAAAAAATGATCGTGCTCATCACACAAACATTTGTCCTGGGTGGGAATCAAACCCACGACCTCCGGCATAGCAGTCAGGCTCACTAACTACTAAACCAACAGGCCAGTCAACTGTGTCAAATTAGCGCACAATAATCTCAAAAAGGGATCAAAGTTTTCGCTTAGCCCATTACTATTATAATTTAAAATTTAATTAAATTGAATTAAGGAATTGAATTTACGGCCTCAAGAGCTAAAGCCGGTATAAAATACCTTCATATACCACATACCAACTACTTTACTTTATTATCATTAGAATAAAAACATTAGGTATGCATAATTTTATTTTATAACACCGCGAGTTTGCTCATAATGTTATTAAATAATTTTAATTGTTCTAGTAATTGCTTTGTTGTTATGTAAAATTTTAGTCTGAGAACGTAAACCGCGTCTGCCTTGAATTTTGGGGTCTTTGTCGCAATTAAAAATAAAATAAAAATTTATTGTTTTATATGCGCCAGTGAAATCATGAAAACGTCATAGTGTAACACCGCTTTATTACAATCTACGAGTTTACTTTGGTTACTTTTTTTTGTTTTAATTGTCAAGACAAATTAATGTCTGTATGGTGAGCACGATCATTTATTTTGTTCTGTGTCCGAATGTTATTTATCTATAATTTGTATGTATTTAGAAATATACAAGTTTTTTTTTATCAGTTGTTTAGAACTCATAGCACAAGCCCTGACAGTTTGGGACTAGATGGCGTTGTGTAAAAGTTGTGAAATATTAATATAATCATCTGGGTCAGATCATGTGAGCAACTTGCGAAGAAGTGTTCGTGAAGGCCTTTCGAGGACCACACATATCGGTATAAAAAATGTCCGTTTATAGTTCAAGACACCATTACATTTGGACCTTAGGTAGACTTTACTAATATAATATCACGCCTGTACCTATTCCCTGCAAAGATGGGTAGACGTATTCGTCTTTTAAATAAAAAGTAGGTACTTTACCTCTCTATCCAGTGGTCGCTCCAGAGTCACATCACCTGTTTCTGGGTTCACTGAGAACTTGTCTGTGCCCACTAAGCTATATTTTATCTGAAAAACATACAAAATAACTTGATCACTTACTGCTTCTAATGAATAAACCATTTCGAATCTTTCATTTCCTTTACCATGCCCTTTTTTTCATTCATAATACCATCTTTTGCGAATAAATTCACCAAAGAAATACTCGTATTTAGGTAATCAGAACAAGAACATTAATCCTCATATTATTAGTAAAGTTAGGATTATAGGTAACATGTACCTAAACCTAATCTCCGGATTTAAGGTACTCGTAGTATGATTAGTACCAAAATTTTTTTGTTAATTTAGTTTAACATTATTTTGTTTCACGTCTTTTAACAGTATCTATTGAGGACCAGCCTGCGTAGCATGAACACATTGAACACCGAAGAAACGGCCTTTGTCTACAGACGAATCGGCAAAGTGACAGATTATATAGACAGGAACCTCAATCTGTCAAATTTCTTTTAATACACCTGCCTGCGTAGCATAAACACTTAATTTCTTTTCTTCGGTGTTCATGCTACGTAGGCAGGTGTGTAAAGTTTTTTATCCCCCATAGAAAAGTAAAGATCCTCAGACCAGACGGATGTCACGTCTGGTGGGCTACTATTACCCGATAGATATTGTCGGGATCTTGTATACTGTCAATCGCGCGGATAACTTTAACATCGCGATGTAGGATGTCACTCATCAGTTCGTTTATAGCGAGATAGATGGCGCCACGCTTACGTAAATGTTCTTAGTAAAGTTTTTTGAATAAAGTGAGAGACTTACTGGTAATCCTTCAGGGTCTGTTCCTTGAAGCCTGTACACCATCGTACCAACGGGAGTACTCTCCGATAGCGCCATGTTGTTCATGTCCTGTGTGAATACTGGTAACATGTTTGTGGACCCTGGAACAAGACATACCTAACTGTTACAGAATTATGAAGTCAATGGATTTTTAGAATTTATATGAACCACTGCCTTTTGCATTGGCGTATTTTTGTAATAACCTTTGTATTAGTTTGGGAGTATTTTATAGTAGTGAAGAGTGGGGGTTTTGGGGGAATGAGAATAGAGAATTTGAATTAATGAGATTTGATTTGGATAATAAGTAAAAAAGTCGGCACGGTTAGCCAATTGGCTGAATGCTTAAAATTTGCTGCTGTGTTGCGTGTCGCGGGTTCGAGTGTTGCTCGTAACAAATATTAGTGTGGTTTTCAGGCAGTTGTTCCGAATCTGACTATTTGCGTTTGTAAGTTAAACTAATACTAATCGCACCTACGAAACCGGAGTAAATCATAAAGTGGGGAACAATAGCTCAAAAATGTAAAAAATCTGGATTTAAGATAATCTTGTTCCATTAACATCATCCTACGACACTTAGGAGAGGGCGAAGCATGGCTATTTGCAATAGATTGATATACAGCGTCATTCTATGAACTAGGTATCCTAAACATAAATTAATATACCTATCACTTCGCCATGTGTACTGAAAAATTTAATTAAGTATACATACCTCCATTTCGGGACATGGATATTGCGAACATGCGTAATTTCTTTGATAACCCTGATTTTAACATCATTAAGAAATCATACTTATAATAAAAACACAATGTTCAACGATGACGCCGTTAGACGAATACAAATAATCGCATAGAAAGAATACAACCTGCCAATTTTGTGATAATCTCGCAGTGAAAAGTTGAATGAAGTAAACGTGTAATGAACTGATAGTCCCAAATGATGACGTATTATTATTATTTCATTGAAAATCCCTAACCATTTGTGTGACATAAAGCTCATTTATCCTTTGCTTCACCTACATTTGTACGGTGAGAATTTTAAAGAACTGCACAGCAAATGAAAATACAGCGAACTCTTTCTCCGAAAACAAGATGGCCGAAAAGAAAAAGCAAACTTTCGGCCCAAAAACCTATATTACACAACGTTCAATTACACACATTAGCAGTTAAAATCTATACACGGAGAAAGAACCGATGCTATGGCTGATAATTGTGTTAATGACTGTTCTGGTTTTAATAACAGTGTTTTGTTTCTACACTCATGTGCAGTCTACTGTTATTACCTATCAGTACAGCCCACAGTTGTAGTTTAAATTTTTATTTGGTATATCTACATTATTCATCATTATTCTCGTGCCTTTATCCCAATTTACTTGGTGTTTTGGTTAGCACTACACTTCTTTTTCCTGTGCTATTGCTATACCTACAAGCACAACCCATTACTAAAAGTGTAAGCTGACACTTAGTAATTTATCATCATTCATTACATCACTATCGTCTTATTCTTCGTTCGATTTATTTGGTGTTTTGAGTACTACCCTACTGGACAGAACAGCTAATGTTGCAGCTGTTGCTTTACCTATGATAAAAGCCCATTACTTTTAGTTGACCTGATAATTCATCATCATTCTATCTTATCCTCACGCGTCTTTATTCTTATGTTCTCAACTGTTCAATGATCTGTTACTTTACCTATTAGCACAACTCGTCAACTGACACTTTGTTATCACCAGGCTCACTGATAGAGAGTAGTACATTTTTGGGTTTGTATACACGTAAAAGTGTAAAAGAAAACACTAAGGCCCGGCGCCCATTATCGGCATCGGCACGGCTGAGGATTTTAGTAAGCGCAATTGATTTGAGATCTTATTTTATCAGAGTTAGAGTCTACATTTCGGGATGCCAAGGCATGCCAGACCGTCCTGAAGGATGCCGAAGCAGGCTGTAGCGTGTCAATGAAATGTAAGTCTTAACAGTTTTAAATAGGATTCGAAATCGTTTGTATTATAAAAATCTACAGCCGTGCCGATGGCGATAATGGGCGCCGAGCCTTAGTAGGACTTGTCAAAAAAGTATCGATCACGCGCGCTCTCTGCAGTATACAATTCTAGTAATAAAGGAGTTGGCTAAAAGTGTTGGACCAAATATCACTGTGGTTTATCCAGAAAATAGGCCCATGACCTGATGCTCAGTGGAAGTGCTTATGACTGCTAGACCAACGAGGTAACAACCAAAACCCATTGTAGCATTGGCAGTAGTAAAATTCCTGATATTTTTTTATGTAATTTGCACCTGCAATAACATTAGCAATGGTTACATGTTCCTAATCGGAGGCTGGTACAGTCAATGTTATTACAAGACTAGCTAGCTCTTACCTGAAGCAAAACAAAGCGCCGTCCATACGATGACGTAGTTCCATCGTGTCTCCATCTTTGGTTATCTGTAACAAGTACAAAGATATTGTTATTAAGTTATATTTCAAATATAACAGTGACTATCTTTACTAAAATACCTAGCATTATAAATGGATATAATCAATTTTTTTTAATTAATAAGGACATATTTTATTTAAAATAAGGTGTTTATTTTAAGGGATTTAAAAAAATCTTTTTATTTAAAAAAAAATATTTTTATTATTTATTTGGAAATGAAAACCAGCTCAGCATTTTATGGCCTGAAGAAGGTCCAATTGGCTTAGTAGGCGACTCGGCCGCTGAGTCTCGTCCGATCCGGTCGAGACATAAACTAAGTTAGCAATAGAATTATGATGATTACAACCTATTACCACACTAACATAAGATATTTAAAGCGACGTTTACGCAGAGAACCAAAACATTGATCAAGAGTTACAATCAAGGGCTCTTTTGAGGAATGCGTTCAAAGCCCACCACTGAGAAGTTTAGGAGGTTTAACCTGTTTCTGAGAGGTGGTGGGCTGGTTGGGATAATCCCAATAAAACGCCCACCATGGCTCACGCACAATCATCCAATTCGGGACTAAGTGCGGAAACCAAACCCGATAGATAGAAAGTTTTGAAAAGCGGGTAACATTGAATATAATCTTCTATATACCTTGTCCTTTACTCTCAACTTTTTCTCTCAAACTAACATTTTCCGTGTATTCAATGCCATTTTATATTGTAGTAGGTACCTACAATAATTTTCTTTAATGACTTAAACGTTATTAACTAATCTGTGCACATAAATTACAGTTTGAAATGATTTAAAGGCCCTGCATTTTAAAAGGCACTTATTATAAGTAATGTTCATAAGATAATGAATATCAATAACGACGATAGTATCGACTTATGAATAAGTTGCATTAAAGTAGATGACTCAGTGATACAATACATTAATCATTATTACTATTCTCATAATGTGGGAAACATAATAAATAAAGAGTCAGTTGATAAACAATAAAAGCATATTGATTCAATAAAAAGTTGGTTCTATCAATTAGATGTATGTTTTTTTGAGTTTATTTATTTATTTAGACCTATCAACAATTGTTCACACTTGATACATCGACATTATTCATTATTAAAATTAGACTATAGCGTAACAATTACTTAGGTAAACACCGCATGCACAAAACAATAAGTTAGATAGTTCGGCTAACTTAGTAACTACCAAGCGCCAATATTCAATTAAATAACAATACAATTAAAATTAAAAGTGTGAAAATAGAATTATGACAAGATTGATTAAAATAAAATTGATAATTAATTGGTGAATAAAACAAAATCATAAACAAAAATCGTTAAGTTTTACAAGTTAATACAAAGAAAGTCAGTTGTCTTCCTCTACTCTTTTATAATAATAACCATCCACTTTTGAACTCAAAGCTTTTCAAATCATTTAACAAAAATTATATAATCAAATAAAGCTCAAAAGGCAGTAAATTATTTCTACATTTCAAATTAAGTTTGCTTATTAACAATAAAATAACACCGTATGTATGAGTACGAATTCTATTTTGATAGTTTCTACAATTTTGGTAAAATATCCTGACAGGGACTTTACTAATCAAGATCCTGCGATTTAACTAAGACTACTTACAAAAGAACGAAATAAAGTTTCTTTCAACAAGTATGTGTACATGTTTAGAATTACCCTTGTACCTACCTATATTTGAGCCTGTTTTTCCACTAGGTACACACAATATCATGACCTTGTTTCAATTAAAGGTAGAGGCACAGACCTTGTCGGATACCAAGACCTCTTCAAATAAAGTGGTTAGGGAGCGAAATCGTCCATTCAGACGATAATATTACTGACATAGGATCTATGTTGTGAAATAAACAAATAAATATTATGAATGAATCTTCAGTGTTAATCTGTAAAATCTCCCCGTGATTTTTTATAGCATCTATTTTTAACCCCCGACGCAAAAAGAGGGGTGTTATAAGTTTCACCGCTATGTGTGTGTGTCTGTCTGTCTGTCTGTCTGTCTGTCTGTCTGTCTGTCTGTCTGTGGCACCGTAGCGCCCAAACGGGTGAACCGATTTAGATGCGGTTTTTTTTATTTGAAAGCAGGGTTTCTTGCGATGGTTCTTAGACATGATTCATCAAAATCGGTTCAGCCGTTTCAAGGTTATCAGCTCTTTTGAGTTAGCTTCCGTTCCTTACAAACATATGTGTGTCTTAAAATTTCATACAGCCATGTGTGTAATATTAATAAGCAACATTATGGTATTTTTGGTCTGATGCCGCCAGGATATCTAGCAGACTAATACACTCTTGGGAAAATAACAGCAGATCTGTCGTGTTTGGATTCATTTTAACCAGCATTTGATTCTGCACACAGTGCACTGATGGCAACAGGATGAGCTGATGCTGCAGCCAGGCTATCCAGCACACCAGTAGGTAGACTCTTGACAAAATAATAGCTGATATGTCGTGTTTGGATTCATTTCAACCAGCATTTGATTCTAAACACAATGCACTGATGGCAACAGGATGAGCTGATGCTGCTGCCAGGGTATCCAGCACACCAGTAGGTAGACTCTTGACAAACTAATAGCAGATATTTCGTATTTGGATTCGTTTTAATCAGTATTTGACTCTACATACAATGCACTGAAAAAATCTCATAACTGTATAATCTATAAAACAAAATTAATGCGTTTAAAAATTTTAAAATAAAAATTAAATTAAAAATTTAAAAAACCCCCACCGCAAAAAAGTAAAACATTTAAAAAGTTAATAATAACACTTTAGCTATGAAATTTTACGTAACGTCGGGGTACCGTTAAAATAAGTACCTACCTACATACCTACAAGTACTAGGAACATTCCTTACGTAAGCGGTACCCCGACGTGAAGTAAAATTTCATAGCTAAAGTGTTATTTTTAACTTTTTAAATGTTTTACTTTTTTGCGGTGGGGGTTTTTTAAATTTTTAATTTAATTTTTTTGCATTAATAACAACAGCCTCACGGCTCGATCCAAGGTTAAGCTAAACTTGACGAGGTTGGTCCGTGGATGTGTCATTACATATCTAGACTCCTCCGTTCCTCGGAAAGCTCTTAAAGCCGTTGGTTCCAGCTGTCATTTGTAGATCTATGACAGTCACAGCGTACGTACTCACAAGCGGTATTGTGCCCCTAAGTCTTAGGAGAGACTTTGCCTACCTATGTGTGTTCTACCGCTTGTATAATGGGATGTGTTCCGCGGAATTGTTTGATATGATGCCCACGGCCACTTTCTATCATCGCACCGCTCGCCGTCGACAGGGAGTTCATGCTCACACACTGGAGCCGAAATGGTCCCGTACAGTGCGGTTTCAGAGGAATTTCCTCCCACGTACACTTGGATTGTGGAATGAGCTCCCTGCCGAAGTTTTCTCAGAGGGCTACACTATGGGGTTCTTCAAAAGGGGAGTAAATAGGTTTTCAAAGGGTCGGCAACGCGCGTGTGGCGCCCCTGGTGTTGCAAGTGTCCATAGGCTACGGTAACCGCTTACCATCAGGCGGGCCGTAAGCTTGTTTGCCACCGTCGTGGTAAAGTCGTTACAAATAGGCAGAAGCCTGAGCTCGGGGTATCGTGTTACCCAGTAGCTGGGTTGTGGAGGTCCAACAGGCGTTCGATGTAAAAACACTAGTAAGTAGCTGCATCCGCTTAAACTGGAAGTCGACCCCTACATTGCTGGGAAAAGGCTGGGCAGCAGATGACTGGCTTTGCATACCTTTATTTGGAAAACATTGCTTCCTGTTGAAGTGCCTTGGATTAACAATGATGTATTAATTTCATTGTCAATTATTTTTAATATCATGTTAGTACGTGTTAAGCAAGGTTCAACAACCTGTAAGTATGTTTTACAACCACTCGTATAATTATTTTCTGTTATGGTTAAACTTAGTATTGTATGACAGCGGTTGTACAAAAATAATTATCAACTTATTAATCATGAAGATTTCTTGATATTTGTTATTAAATGCACGTCCTCTTTTGTATTGTATAACTTTGGTCGTGTTTTTTACAACATTCGCCTGGGTTGGTGATAAAATAAATCATCATCTTTTGCCTTGATTTTTTTCAGAATTGTTGGTGTCAGATTCCTTTCTAACTTAACCTGTCATGTGCCGGAACGTAGATCAACGTGAAACAAAATTGATTTTAAATTGTTTCTAAAATTCTGGCATACGAGTGGTTAAAGTTAAAGTTAAAGCAACTGCATACCTTAATTTCATACATGGAGAGCGACTATTTATTTGACCTGCACAAAGTGCACACTTCAGCTATTGGATAATACAAGACCCCTTCATAAAAACTCTTTCAAGACTTCTGCCTGCATTCAGAATATCAAATATCTACTAACGACAGCCAGTATTCTATATCTTAACAAGCTCCTGAGGCATGGAGAGTTCTGGGATGCGTAGCTCAGCCTTCTATCAACTCTTGCTGTTAGCATTGAGCCTCAAGTCCTCTCTTTTTACTTTACAAACAAAGATCGCAAAAATGGTCTTAATTCGCATTCTCCTTACAAAGAACTGCGTTACCTCACAAACAAACATAAATAGACTCACTCCTTTTTCTCAAACGTAGACAGAAATTACAGAACACAACTGCTTTTTCTGCTTCTTTTACATTTATCACACGCCTACCGAAAGTGTTACATACCTTATCTTTTTAGAGAACATCATCATTAAAATAGGTTAAAATATGTTCTTCTAAGGCACCTCCTTATCTCTTAGGGACATTTTCTTTACTTTTTGTAAGTTATTATTATTCCGTGTATTTATTTAAAATTCTTATAAATTACATTTTTAAATATTCGTTTAATAAACATAAAAACATTTAAAATATAAAAAAAAATAGTAGGCCACTGATGGCGGGAGCAGGGTCCAAGCCACCGGTGGTTAGGGTCTCAGAGTCAGGAACCTCCTCACAATGCGAGCCGTATCGAGGAGTACTGCCTTCTGTATCAGGCTTTTGATCCAACCGCGTAACTCTTTATTATTATTATTATTAGTTACCTTTCATTCATAGTCTCAACATGACCAAACCGTCTAAAAACAGTTTTTAATTTTCAGGACTAGATCTTCTATGACTGGCCTGTTGGTCTAGTAGTTAGTGACCTTGACTGCTATGCCGGAGGTCGTGGGTTCGATTCCCACCCAGGACAAATGTTTGTGTGATGAGTATGATCATTGTTCTGTGTCTGGGTGTAATTTATCTATAATATGTATGTATTTAGAAATATATAAGTATGTTTATCAGCTGTTTAGTACCCAGCTTAGTACACAAGCTCTAAAGCTTAACTTGGGACTAAATGGCTTTGTGTGAAAAGTTGTGGAATATTTATTATATTTATTTATTATTTATATTCTTGACAACCAAATCTAACTAAGTAGATGCACCTCATAACCCTTGCTACCTACCTTCCTTCCCACTAGGTTAATTAGCAGGTCAGCAGCCATGACCGTTCCATCTTATAAGGCTAGCGTTAAAATTGTTCTCATTAGCTAATTAATTGACTGGACTGTTATTGGATAATATGTCGCAATGGAGTTGTCATTCCGATCAGTTTCATGTGTAAAAAGTTTAGATTGTATCAGATTATTGCACAAATTTAAAAGACAGATCAAGCCAAGATTGATCTCATTTTGTTATCGAGGTCTTGAATTTGGTCGTAGTTGACTTAATGATCTGGTTTAAATCTCAAAGTAAGAATATTGTGAACCAATGTCCAAAGATTTAAAGCGTAGTGATTGCTATAAATTTCTATCAATTCGGTTCTCCAAGTCGAGTCTTACAAAGCAAAACTTAAAGTTTGCAAACGATGGAGTGAAGTAGCGTACTTATTGGATATTAACGGCTCATATCGTGGTAGTCACGTGACTGAAAATCAAAATATAGTTGAGAGGATTTAGCTTAGCGACCAAATTTAGTTAGATATGCTTCAAAACAAACGCCGATGTGGGCAATTCGTCAAGAGTTTGATGGTCGTGAAGAGTTTGAGCTTTTTAGGAAATAATGGGTGGAGAAGACAAGATTCAAGGAACATATGAAAGCGTAACTAAGACACATTCGCCCAGCTATGGGACAGTACAGGTTAAAAAAACACAAGTCACCTAAAATAATAAGTAATTGCACATTTTAATACTTTACTACAATCTTAATGGGTAGGTATGTTCTCGGCAATTAGCCAAGTGTGCCGTGAGAATCATGATCTTGTTATTTTGTAATCTATTCTTATCAGAATCATTCTTTAAAAAAAATATCACTGTTCTTAGTTTGTAGGTCATTTATCTGTTCTTAATTATTCGGTGATTTGTAGGTCAAAGATTTAATAAATTGATTTCGGTCTGTCAAGGATTTTATCGGGTTGATTTTATGGTCGAAACCACGCTTAAGAATTAATTATTTATCTATTGGAGATTAAAGTTTAAATGGTAATATTGTCGGTTGTCCTAATTTGCATGCAAAGCCTTGTCTGACAGCAAGAACCTACCAGTCTTACCAGTGGTGTCGAGTTACACAGAACTAGGTCAAGAAGTCAGACAGGAGGTCGCTCCATGTAAAATTCTGGTATTGTATTGCATGTGGTTACACTAAGCCGTTGCCGAGTTAGTTGGAATATGCTAGGCAGAGTCATCTATACCTATATTAAAGGGCTGAATAGTTTGTTTGCTTGAACGCACTAATATCAGGAACAATTGGTTCAGTGCTAAAGTCTGCACACATTTTCATTTCACTGTGGACTTCTTCCCATTCATGTCTCTCTTCTTTTTAACCCCCGACGCAAAAAGAGGGGTGTTATAAGTTTCACCGCTATGTGTGTGTGTCTGTCTGTCTGTCTGTCTGTCTGTCTGTCTGTCTGTCTGTCTGTCTGTCTGTCTGTGGCACCGTAGGGCCCAAACGGGTGAACCGATTTAAATGCGGTTTTTTTTATTTGAAAGCAGGGTTTCTTGCGAAGGTTCTTAGACATAATTCATCAAAATGGGTTCAGCCGTTTCAAGGTTATCAGCTCTTTTGTGTTAGCTGCCGTTGCTATTTTAGACGTCTATGGGTATTAACTTTACTTAAAAAAATACGTGTGTCTTAAAATTTCACACACCGATGTGTGTAATATTAATAAGCAACATTATGGTGTATTTGGTCTGATGCAGCCAGGATATCTAGCAGACTAATACACTCTTGGGAAAATAACAGCAGATATGTCGTGTTTGGATTCATTTTAACCAGCATTTGATTCTGCACACAGTGCACTGATGGCAACAGGATGAGCTGATGCTGCAGCCAGGCTATCCAGCACACCAGTAGGTAGACTCTTGACAAAATAATAGCAGATATGTCGTGTTTGGATTCATTTTAACCAACATTTGATTCTAAATACAATGCACTGATGGCAACAGGATGAGCTGATGCTGCAGTCAGGCTACCCAGTACACCAGTAGGTAGACTCTTGACAAAATAATAGCAGATATGTCGTGTTTTGATTCATTTCAACCAGCATTTGATTCTAAACACAATGCACTGATGGCAACAGGATGAGCTGATGCTGCAGCCAGGCTATCCAGCACACCAGTAGGTAGACTCTTGACAAAATAATAGCAGATATGTCGTGTTTGGATTCGTTTTAACTAGCATTTGACTTTACATACAATGCACTGAAAAAATCTCATAACTGTATACTCTATAAAACAACCTTAATGCGTTTAAAAATTTTAAAATAAAAATTAAATTATAAATTTAAAAAACCCCCACCGCAAAAAAGTAAAACATTTAAAAAGTTACAAATAACACTTTAGCCATGAAATTTTACGAAACGTCGGGGTACCGCTTAAGTAAGAAATGTTCCTCGTACTTGTAGGTAGGTAGGTACTTTTTTTAACGGTACCCCGACGTTACGTAAAATTTCATGGCTAAAGTGTTATTTGTAACTTTTTAAATGTTTTACTTTTTTGCGGTGGGGGTTTTTTAAATTTATAATTTAATTTTTAGTTCTTTATGCGGTCAACCTATAAAATCTTCTGCCTTTGGTATTGTTTGTCGAGTCCGAATAAATATGATTTAAGTAGAAGTTTCGCTTTCCTTCCAATGATCTTTAACATTCAAAGTGCCAAAAATAAAAAACGATCGAGGCTCGCAGACCATTTAAAAACACGTTACAATTGTTTTTATCATATTTGGCCATTGCCAATGAATGGTTTAACTCAGTTAACATCGATCAGAGCAATTTTGCAACTCAATTGAAGTAATAAAAATCATTTAGGTTTCTAAAGTCAATGCTACAGTTACAAAAGGCTGCTATATATATATAGAGGCATTGGCTGTAACATAACTAAACACGCCTGTGTTATTATTTTTACCTTCATTTGAATTTCTCGATGAGGAGCAACTTGAAACTGAATAGGGTATTTCTTCAGTCTTTGCAGACTTCGCCCTGCATCATTTTATGTGAGGACTTTAAAAGAGACTGCCTCGTTGGTCTAGTGGGCGTAAGTGCTACTGTGGAGCATGAGGTCCCGGGTTCAATACCCGAGTCGGGCAATCGTTAAATCTTTATTAAAAAATTTCATATAAAATTAGTAGCAGCCCGAAGTTTGGATTTGAGCCCGATTGATGACAATAGGCTCTCCCCTATGCGATTTTAGCAGTTAACATGAGGTGTGTCGGCAGGATAATTAGACAACAGTTAGACTACCCAGAGCTTAGAATATGAATAGTTACTTCATCTGCAACAACAAATCAATGGTAACAGTTTGTTTGACAAAACAACTACCTGCACAAGATCATTTATAATCTTATATAACGCCTATGTACTTGCTAGGTCTACCGTAAAAGCCTGATTTTTCTAAGGGTTACTTGGGTCAGACGCCTAGCAAATTATTCACACAAATGCAGACACGAGGATGTGTTAAGAAGAGGAATTCTGTATCTATTGGTAACCAGTGATTGACTGATGTGAATGGTGAAATATTACCACCACGTCTGCATTTGCCAGAGGGTAAAGTATACCTATAGTACTATATCCACATTGCACCAGTTTTGTTTAAGTCCCATGTAACTAGTAGATGATGAGCCTTTAGTCCACACATCCTGACTCCGAGGATCTACAGATGTAAAAAGCCAAGAACACTGTCAGATCCAGGTACAAAATCCATGACCACATGCGCAGGAGCAGCTGGGGGACAACCATGAGGAATTTCCACCCCTCAAAAAAAAAAAAAAAGAAGGAAGTTGTCAGACGAAACCTGCAATACCAATTAAACTAACAGTTACATTAACCAATTACTACATCAAAGAAACCAAAGATTAAAATGTTCCATACAAAACAAAACCTTTCTTAATTATCAGCACGGTTACTGACAAAAAAACTGAACCAGATCTCAAGAACAATACGTTGCACAACGCAATGTTTCGCACGGTTACGTCACGTCAAACGACACAGTTGGCGGTTGCGATTCCAAGCGATCCCGTACCGTGTGAGCGTATACAAATAATAATGTCTTGTGTGTGTATTTCGTTTTTGTTTAAAACAAAGTAATTAACAAGCATTGTTTCTGATTTCAAGGGTGAGTCTGGTGGTTTTTGTGTGACTTATTAAGTAATTGTTCGGACAAGGATTATTATCTAAGCTTCTGTGTATTTTTTTCTGTTTTGTTCAATACCTCATATTGGTCTAAAACTTGTGAGTTTTGTGATTCCATCAGTCAAATTACATTATTTTGAAGATGAGGTATTATTAATGATAATGTGGCATTTAAAAGAATAAGTCTAAATTGTGAAACATTGTTTGCAATCTTGTTGTATAGGAGCAACTGTATACAATGTAGATTTATCATAATATAGTTTTTCTTAAGAACGTTTTTCTTAATTAAATATTCACTAGTGTTAATCCTTAAACCCTCACATTTCCTGGTATAGTTAAGCCTATTGCTCTCAATCAAACAGCACAGATCCAGGCTCTGGGCAATAATCAACAATCATAAAATGAAACATCCAAAATCTTGTGCATAAGAGAGGCTTTACCCGCTTAGTTTGACTAAGGCCCGGCGCCCACTAGCGGCATAGCACATCAAGAGATTTTTACTATAATACAGATGATTGTGACTGCTGTTCAACACTGTTAGCTCTCACATTTCATTGATATGCCACAGCTTGCTTCGGCACCCTGCGACATGGTGTGGCATCCCGTGAAATCCCGAAATAGAGACGTTTATATACAAGGTGTTTTTTTTGAATCCCATAACTCTAGGGTTATATTCTGTAGGTAAAAATAATACTAAAACTCCTAGAATAGATGGTCCAAAAATGCATAGTTTCGCAGATATCATCTATCTATATCTATTCTATCTATACTTATAATAAATCTGTAGAAGTAAAATTTCTGTACATTGAAAATATCAAAAAAATAAATAGCAGGGGGTGTTACTAGACCGACAGCGAACCCAAAAATATGATTAAAAAAATTTTTGTCTGTCTGTCTGTCTGTCTGTCTGTCTGTCTGTCTGTATGTTCAGGTATCACGCAAAAACTACCGGTTCGATTACGATGAAACTTGGTATACTTATTCTTTAATATCCTGGGCACAACACTGGGTACTTTTTATCCCGGAAAAGTATATACAATAAAAAACAAACTTAACTTTGCGGTTCGACCCCTAGACCCGACTACTGTACCAACCGCAAATAATAAGTTTGTCGTAGGTTACGTCACCCGCAGTGGAGTTCACCAAGGGGCGCTGCACACGGCTAAGATATTATGATATTTTATCTTAAGATACAATATCGCTCGCCATACAGTCAATGGACTATCACACACTACGAAGATAATTATGTACATTGAATATATATTCAAAATTAATATTGGAGGATGATTGGTGATCGATACTGATGCCAAAAATGCAATCAGTAAATGTTTTGTCTGTCTGTCTGTCTGTATGTGCACGCATAGTTCAATAACTATTATAGGGATTGGGATTGACTTGGTACGGTTGTAATCAATACGCCTGGGTAGGTTGATCTTAGTCTCAGTTGTTTTACACATGGTCAGTTGTACGGCGCTCTTTCCCGGGTCAGTAGTACCAGAAATCTTTATGCATACATACTGGAAGGATCAACTTTGAAAGTAGTCTATCTGGAAGTATTAAGCTAAAATTATTACGTTTGTATATCAACGCACAGCCCAAACCGCTGGTATTAGAGACATGAAACTTGAAGGGGACTTCTTAGTAATAAGTATCCACTAAAACACGATTTTTGAAAATTCAACCAACAATATGGGAAAACATAGGGGGCGGAAGTGCGACATCCACGCGGGCGAAGCCGCGGGCAAAAGCTAGTCAATCATAATTATATTATCAGTTGTTTAGTACCCGTAAAACAAGCTCTGCTTAGCTTGGATGGCGTTGTGTGAATAGTCGTAAAATTGTCACCAGTACGACGAATCTTCTTTCTAACGTCACTTTTCTTTCACGTAAGGGTGTTTTACATTAATCATCGTGACTTTGTCGAATTATTTTGTATGATAGTAAAAAAAAAGGATGATTGAAACATAATTTATATGCCAGTTGATTCTTTGATATGGTCTCAATCATACCCTAGAGTTATGGGATATAAAAAAAAACACGTTGTATAATATACGCGTTCTAAAATCCCTTGACGTGACGTTACCGATATCGGTAAAGGAAACAAATGTGAGAAATACTATAACCACCTTTCTACAATGGACAACCACCCTTACCTACATCGTTGGAACTTCTACGATCCGCACAAAGCGTTGCAAAAAACTGAAACTACTTGCCTGTTGCGGTCTTCCCATCCGATTATAATTTAGGTGTCTTCAACTCTAGAGTGAATAGGTTCTTAATAAACTATTGCGCTTCACCATCATTCATCGCATCACTGCTTACTATCAGGTAGCAATCAAACACTTGTGTATTACATTAAAATAAGTATGTACTTATATTATACTGAAATTGTCAAACCAAGCAAACGTGGCGATAAATTCTCGTAACATCTCTGTATGAGAAGAGGCCTTTGCCCTTCAATAGGACAATAACAGCCTGGCATTTAATTAAGAGTCGGTTAAAAAAGCTGCCGATCCAGTCTATTTAATCAAAGATGAGGTAAACGGGTTACATAATGTGGCAGGCGATGACAGCAACCTGTTTTAATATATATACAGTATCGTATGGTAAGTAACCTGGCTTCATAGGGGCGAACAAGCTTGAATACAGACTGGCTGACTCCATAAATATACGTTCAGGTACAGCTGTCCTGTGGTGGGGCTAGAGCCACTTAACTAGTCTTTCTCCAACTATGTTGAAGACGACTTTCAGTCTAAGTGGATGTAGCTGTGCCCTAAGTGCGAGTTGTTTTTACGCTAACGCTATCGAAACGTTCACCGCGTTTGTCTCTCTGATTGGTTAAAAGTTTGGAGCGGGCCAATCGGAGCGCCGAACGTCATGAACGTGTCGATAGCGTTAACGTAAATCAAGCTCGCACTAGGCACTCAGGATAACAGAATATTACATGGAGCGCCTACCTATTTGAACTCAACGATCCAGTTACCTCCTGGTACCTTTTAGCTTCGGGCTCTTGACTGTCAAAGATCTAACTTATGACAGTCGAAAATATATTATCTAAGGATTGTGGCTTACTGTTAGGTACTTATTTACGAGTACTAGCTTTTGCCCGCGGCTTCGCCCGCGTGGATGTCGAACTTCCGTCCCCTATGTTTTCCCTTTAATGGTTGAATTTCCAAAAATCGTTTTTTAGTGGATACTTACTTACTCTTCACTAAGAACACTCCTTCAAGTTTCATGTCTCTAATACCAGCGGTTTGGGCTGTGCGTTGATATATTATAAACGTAATAATTTTAGCATAATACTTCCGGATAGAATACTTTCAAAGTTGATCCTTCCGGTATGTATGCATAAAGATTTCTTGAACTACTGACCCGGGAAAGAGCGCCGTACAACTGAAACTAAGATCAACCTGCCCAGGCGTATTGATTACAACCGTACCAAGTTTGGTTAAAATACCTATAATAGTTTTTGAACTATGCGTGCACATACAGACAGACAGACAGAACATTTACTGATTGCATTTTTGGCATCAGTATCGATCACCAATCATCCTCCAATATTAATTTTGAATATATGTTTAATGTACCTACATAATTATCTTCGTAGTGTGTGATAGTCCATTGAATTGCATGGCGAGCGACATTGTATCTTAAGATAAAATATAATAATATCTTAGCCGTATGCAGCGCCCCTTGATGAACTCCACTGCGGGTGACGTAACCTACGACAAACTTATTATTTGCGGTTGGTACAGTAGTCGGGTCTAGGGATCGAACCGCAAAATTAAGTTTGTTTTTTTATTCTACATACCTTTCCGGGATAAAAAGTACCCAGTGTGGTGCCCAGGAAACTAAAGAATAAGTATACCAAGTTTCATCGTAATCGAACCGGTAGTTTTTGCGTGATACCTGAACATACAGACAGACAGACAGACAGACAGACAGACAAAAATTTTTTTAATCATATTTTTGGGTTCGGTGTCGGTCTAGTAACACCCCCTGCTATTTATTTTTTTTATATTTTCAATGTACAGAAATTTTACTTCTACAGATTTATTATAAGTATATATAGATTAATACTGCTAATGTTATAAAAGTGTAAGTTTGTGAAGATCTTAGGTTGTTTGTCACTCAATCAGCGTAAACCGTTGTAGGTATAGTAGTTGTAGTGCGACCACATAAGGTTTGCCCTATGAAAAAGTTATCAGAGTGCCTAGTGTGAGTTTGTTTTACGTTAACGTGATCGACACGTTCATGACGTTCGGCGCTCAGATTGGCCCGCTCCAAGCTTTTAACCAATCAGAGAACCAATCGCGGTGAACGTTTCGATCGCGTTAGCGTAAAAACAACTCGCACTTAGGGCACAGATCTCAAGTAGAGCCAAGCTTCTGAATCTATACGGCCTAACCTACCGATCCTAACTTCACAAATTCTACATATCAGTAAAAATGTATGGCATATATAAAATATAATTTCAAATATACCTACATTTCTGGCTTTGTCTTGTCTAACAGAGAATCATGGACTCTTTAGCCACAGGCACATACACCTAGTTTAGGAGCCAGGGAATTAAAACACTTATGACCTAGTTATAAGCCTTAAATCTCTTAGCTTTTGGCTCTTGTACTGTGATGGGTTTTGGTGCAACAAAGATTTTTTGTTTACTTATTTCATTTGCAATAGATATATGTATGTATTTTCTTTCTTTCGTTCTTTAAAGGTACCACAACAAGCACACACAATGAGCTATTTGACAAAAATTTAGGTTTAAGTCCCTCATCTAGATTACAAGAAAATATTCGAAACATTTTTTTTCTTTATCAAATTGATGGGAATTTGCTTAGATTAAGCGCATTAAAGTTGAGGAGAGGGGGCTTGTAACGTCATTATCTAGTATACCTATATAAACTGTACTGGCTAGTGACGTCATGCGACATTTTGCCAATCGCCGTTATTTTTTGAGTAGGTACGGTATAAAGAGAAAAATGTGTCGAATATTTTCTTAAAATCTAGATGAGGGACTAAAAACTACAATTTTGTCGAATTTTAATAGCCCATTTGGACGATAAACCTGAATTAGAGACAGGCGAATCGTTTCCGTGTCTCACTTGTGTACAGTTGTACTTACTGACAGAGGTAACTGTAAGATAATAGTCTGATGGTGTAACGGCGGTCGGGTCAACCGCAATAATGCACGGGTTTCGGTTATGCTGGACTGCTCGTGAAGTTTAATGTTCGAAGCGAGACGCTGATCGTTTTTGTGGAGTTATTTTTTGTTCGGCATAGTAATTTCGGTTACCTGCTGCATTGCTTATTTGCTTTATTGCTGGACTTAGCTTCATATTCCGACGATAAATATATTTATGGTCTTGACGGCATGTGAAGCCAAGCCAAAGGCTGATGGACTGCATGGAAACTCTGATACCAGGTTAGTGACTAAACACACGTAAAATGAAGTAGGTACAGACGCCAGCACGTCAAGTTACCCCAATATGTCAAATTCCTTTGATTGTTTTTTAACTTAATGTCCAAAGGGATTAAGGTTTATATTCCTTTAGGAAAATTTGACACATTACAGGGGTAACTTGATGTGCTGACGTCTGTACTTAGAATAACAAAGTACATACATACATACATACATAAACTCACGCCTTTTTCCCATGGGGGTAGGCAGAAACTACAGAGCGCCATATGCTACGATTCTTACATACTTATTTTGCTTCGTTTACATTCATACGTGTTGTCATACACACACGCCGGTTGCGAGTAGGTACTACGCACCGGACCTTTCTGAAGAACCTCACCAATAAGGTCTATGTATGTCCTTCTAGAGCGTCCCCTCCCGGCGTTCCCACTTACATCTGCCTTGTAAATACCTTTCGTTAGTCGCCTTTCATCCATCCTTTCAACGTGACCAAACCATCTAAGCATACTCTTTTAAATTTAATAACAAAGTAAACCTATCAAATTTAATTTTATTTAGAATATGGAGCGAGATTTAAACAAGGATCTGGGACAAAGCCAGAATGCGGGTTACTGCAGAGAAATACCAAATGAAAAAACTTAAGACCTCAAACTCAGGATAATGCTAGACCAAGAAGGTATATCATAACAGTTAATTACTTAAGCGCGATGTTATGCTGTTTAATCACGTCTAGACGCTATGACGACTCATATTATTATTGTAAGTAATGTAATAATCAGCTGTTATAGTCAGGATGGCACGTATTATTGCGAAACAAAGCCGCACCTTGTATTAAAACGGTATCATTAAATTTTGTCTTAATCGATTTTAACCCTGCATTCATACATACATGCACCGTCGGGTTTTTGCCATGGGGTGCCGCAGAATGAGCAAGAAACGCCATGCTTTCTTATTTAAACGTAGTTTTAAATATATATATATATATTTTAGAAAACTACACATAACATAACATAACGTCACGCCTGTAATCCCCGACGGGCTAGGCAGAGGTGTACCTGGTAGTACACCCACATTTCGCCAGTTATGTTTAAGTCCCATGTAATAGGGGGCGAGCCTATTGCCATCAATCGGGCACAAATCCAGACTCCGGGCTGCTACTGAGAAATCCCAGATGAAAAAACTCAACAACACTTTGCCCGACCCGGGGATCGAACCCGGGACCTCATGCTCACCAGTAGCGCTTGCGACCACTAGACCAACGAAGCAGTCAATTTTAGAAAACAATTATTCAAAAATGATTTTTGTAAAATATCTTGTGAATACCTTTCTTACTATATCATCATCTGCTTAGCCTTTATGTTGGATCGGCTTCCAGTATGTCCGGATGCAGCTAAATACCAGTGTTTTACATAGAGCAACTGCCTGTCGGTCCTCCACAACCGAGCCCCAGTTACTATGGGTAACACGATATCAGTCGGGGGTCGCGGACAGTCAGGGGTCGCGGAAGTATCTTCTGTTCCCGTGACCCCCGGCGCAGTTGTGAGAAGGAACACGGGGTGGTTTTTAGTCAGTAAGAGTCTGACAGACTCCTCCGCCTCCCCGGGCGGGGGACATCCATGAGACCCCTCAAAAAAAAAAAAAAGGGTAACACGATATGCCTTGGTTAAACTGGTTGTCAGATTGTCGGGCTTCTGACTGTCTGTAACGATTGTCTTAGATCTACAAATGACAGCTGGTACCTATGGCTTTACATGCTTTCCAAGGCACGGAGGAGTCTTGATATATTATTAATGGTCACCCGTCTACCCAACGCCGTCAAACGTAGCCCTAACCTTCGAACGACCCATGAGGCTATTATTACTGCCACAAGCCCCTTTCTTACTACATACTAAAACATAATATCAACTAATTATAAGTATTGTATTAATTCAAGTTCTTCTAACTGATCAGACAGACGTGTTGCTGGGGAGTTTGTTCCACCACTTCGTCTTTCCAGCAAAAATACTAGGAAGTAGCGAAGGGTGGGCTTTTTGGGGAGCTATCTTATGTAACTAATATATATCGTTCAAAAACTGCTTATCCTTAGCTTAATTAGAAAGAATGACTTTTGTTTTTGTTTTTTTTTCACCCAATTCCACCCTGTATTAGGCACAGTCTTCATTTTTTCATTCCTATAGATAAAGTTTAAACCTTTACGTTTTTTATTTTTTGTACCAACCTAAGTAAAAGTAGTATAACATGATTCCTTCGTCGTACAGAAAAATCTCATTTAGCGGCCTGTACCTACCTACTTCAACTTGCGTAATAAACAGTAGTGTTAGCGGTAGGAAACGTGTTAACATTACTAGCTCCTACACTTGTTGTAGGAAATGAGAAGTCGCTGCTATTTACTGTAAATATGTGATCTTTATATATGCTTCCTTATTGAACTCATTTATACTGCATACATATTTAAATAGAAAACATAAATATACATAGTCCAATCACCATTTACAGTTGTGGTTCAAATCCGGGCAAGTTCCAATGTGATTTTTTCAATTCATATGTAGGTACTTTCCCAGTTTAAGTTAGACGTCATTGACATCGGTGAAGGAAAATATTCCAATCCACAATTGAGTAAGCATGATACCAAAATAAGTTAAGTTATCAACAACGATTCATTAAACCACGATTAATCTATAACATATTCTTTCACGAAAGTTATGTCGGTGACAATAACTGACTTAGGCCAGTAGTTTATAGCGAAGAAATAATAGATGATCAGAATAAATTATGATTTTGGCTGCAAGAAGTTGAGTATACGAGTATATATAGGTAGGTAGATAACGGTTAATAAAGATGCAAGCAAGAAAGCAAGCTGTCTACGAATTGATTGGGATAAAGACAGAAACGAAAACGATTTGGTCATCATACTTCAAGTATTTTTAAACCAAGGGCCACTCACAAAACCAAATTTGTGAAACTAAAACCGGTAAGAGCTTAGTCACTTTTGGTTTCTTGACTGGACGTACCTACAGTAAACGATACAGGATAACTTACAACCTGGGGAAAAGTGTACAAGTTTGTAAATATATACTAATAACGATACGTTTCAAAAGATAGTTACTTACTTTAGAATTTATACATCAAAAGTTTTAGCAAGATATCTAGGTACTATTTTCATGGAAATGATTGAACGGAAAACAAATGATCGTAAACTAGACTTTAGAAAATATACAGGCTGTCCTGCTAAAGATTTGTATCTTTTGCAGGATGGCCGAATTGTCGAAAAGTAAGCTACCATAGTAGACAATAAGGATGGTCTCAAGTTAATTAAAAATATAGCAGATTGGCCACATTTGCACGGTGGTGACGCTATTAGTACTGTTGAAGGAATGTTTATACTCCAGGCTCCCACGCCAAACTCTAAGTTGAGGTAATCACATTATTATGAAAACAAAGCCAAACAAATTCAACCAAACTATAATATTATCGATCAACATATCCAACATACAACACCATCACAATGATGAGAACCAGGTGACCTGCTTGTAAGCATTGTGAGAATCCAAATTAATACATTATTTGTTTTAACATAGAACAAGAGGCTGTTAACAATGTAGATAAATGGCTTGATCAGGTAATTAATGTTTTTGTATTAATGATAACAAAGTATGAAAATGATCACGACAAAACAAGCACAATCTTTTTGAAACTAGATGTGGTTGGTGTTTCCTATTTGACTAGTCATAGTAGAAACACCAAAACAAACACGAAGGACACAGATTTTTAAAAACCCAAATGTTATCTTGGTCAGATCGATCAGTGAATCATTGCTTGAAGAGTTTTGTAGAAAGAGTCTCACAAATTTAAGTGGACCCATCCAGTCTGTGCACACATTTGTTAGTTGTCGTGTAGCTTGACTCCGTGGGTAACCTGCAAAAACTACTTAAAGTACCAGATATTTTTTTAACTAAATCTTCATCTGCTTAGGCTTTTCGCAATTATATTGGGGTCGGCTTCCAGTCTACCCGAATGCAGCTGCGTACCAATGTTTTATATTATAAAGCAACTGCCCATCTGATTTTCACAACCCGGTGACTGGGGAACACAATACCAATTGGTATTTTGTTGAGTTTAACTACATAGTTGTAAGATTTTCTGAGTTTCTGACTACTCATCATTAGTAATTTAATGAGAAAAGGTTTCAGAGTTTATATCGCCCATGGGCCTCTGACTTGGCGTACATTCCTTTGAAAAATACCTCTTAGATGTGCGGTTTCTTTACGATGTTTTCCTTCACAGTTTTTAAAACTAGTGATAATTAAACAATACGCACATGTATCCGAAAATTCCGAGTTTGATTATCTTAATGGGCCGATAAGTTATTATATTGAGCCAAGAAGAGGAATCTGCTACCGAACGCCCAATAAAATGACATAACACTAATAAAGCTACCATGAGTGGGAAGAAAGTGACCCATTCTTGAGAAACCATCTTTGTTATATAATATTCTTTCTTCACCATACTATTAGAACGGTACACTATCTGCTTCTTTGGTAATCGCAGCTGTCTTGAATTCTCAGGACATTACATGTATATATGTTCTGATTCTGAAAGGTTTGTAAGATTTTATTATGCATGACAATGAGTGGATTTCCTCACGTTTTCATCGGTTCACGATGCTTGATGGTATGGCAGTGATAAATGTGAGTAAAGCTAAACATACACTGACCGATCGATGGTCACGACGTTTTGTCGTACAAATTGCTACTGATCTTACTTCGTATGTATTTCTCTAGTCAAATGTTTTATTGTTAGCGTTTCTTTCGTCATTCTCAGTGGCTGGTTCAATTTTATTGTCTTCTTCTTTTTGATTGATTGTATTGTCATCGTTCGTTTCTTTGTGTTCAGAAATAATTAATTGTAACTTTTCATTTACAAACTACTACAGTTTTACATGCTAGTTAACTTCAAACCCTTTTGAATATAGTCAGGTCTATTATCAATAGTTGGTGCTGGATACCTATAGTCACCATCAGATATTTATTTAGTACTTTCAAGTATACAAATGTACAGAAGCTGACTTAATGCCGTAGCCACTTTCTTCTAGTCAACCTTTGGGTGATGCAGAGACAAATAGTGTTAGGTGAAATTTGGTAGGAAATAGGAGAAGAAAAAATAAAAATAATATTATTATAACACCAGATATAACAGGATCTTTTTCCAGTTTTACACTTAAGTTAAACTTGCTTCTTTCTTTATTGAGACAGGAATGTGTGTAGTCTAAGTAAGATCTACTGATTTACTTACTTCAAAAGTCAGATCACACTTTTGTCTATGGAAACCTTCTTCCAATACCAAGGTTAACAAAAACATACACAGATATTATAACTCTTTTGTTAGTTAAGTATCGTCTTTCATTATTTTTTTACTTCGTATATGTCCAATATTTCTTCTAAACAGTAACTTATTGTAAACGGCTTCTTCTTTGCTTTCGATTTTACTTGTAACGTGATGTTTTTGTATACCTAAGAGTTGCTCACAGGTAGCCATTTCACAAAGGTTGTGCAACCAAAGTTTACGCTTCATTTTGGCACGTCACGAGCCGATTGTTCGGTTCAGTTCACAATAGGTAAAGGAAGAAAAAGAAAGTGTATGAACAATGCCCTGGTGTTTGAGACAATTAGGCTTCTTTAGGCTTGACCATATGTAACGTAAATTGTTATATGACTGGCATCTACTAACACGACACAAAAGAGTGACCATATTGTAAGTTGTAGAGATATTTTTGTATGGATTTCCTTGCTTAGTTTTCTGATTTCGAAACTACATACTCCTAGAAGAGGCAAAAATATAAATCTGACGCTTAGTGCCTATTAATTATCTCATTAAAATCAATTATTTAACTTAGACTTTGGAATTTTACATACCGTGTGCAATTTGGCTCACAATAAGTACTTAATAGGTAATTACTTTTTTTTTTTTTTTTTTAATCTTTATTTTAAATTGAGGCTTTTGTCCACAATGGAAAGTCAGCCTCATCATAACTTAAACTATTCTTTCTAAACTCGTTCTAAAAATATAATTTACAATATTAAAAAGGAAATAAATCACTCAAGAGATTTGCTACCTCAGAAGAAGGCTGCGCTAACATTTTTACATATGGACCAATGTCATATTTATTTATCTTTAGAATGCTTAATAGTGACTCTCTTTCTTTCTTTGTCCTAACACATTCTAACAGTAGATGATGAACATCTTCAACCGTTCCGCATGTTTCACAATTGGGAGAATGTACTTTTTTCATTAAAAAACCAAACTTGCGGGACGGGTAGTGACCAGAGCGTAATCTATGAAGCAGAACAATATGGAACCTATTCATATCCTTGTTAGCATACCATGGAATTTTAGGAGGCTGATACTGTATAGTTTTATACCAGATACCCTTTTCCCTGCTACGTTCGTCAAAGTATTCTTTAAAACTGTCATAACATTTTTTTTTGCAATTATAAAGTTGTTCTAAATAATTAGGTACTATACAAAATTCGTAACCTTGAATAATCGCTAATTTTGCTAGCCTGTCAGCCTCTTCATTACCTCTCAAACCTACATGGGATGGAACCCATTGCAACCTTATCACTATGCCATTGCTTGTTAGATCTATAACCTTACGTAATATAGAATAAGCTATCGAAATACCTCTGAAGCCAGAGGCACAACGCGTTAAATGCTGCAGACCACTCTTACTATCTGTGAAAATGACAAAATACCGGTCTCCTGAGTTATAAGCAGAGTTAATGGCTTCATAGATTGCAATGAGTTCCATCGTCATAATAGATACATTAGAGTTTACTTTATACATAGCTGAATTGTTTCTATTTGCGTCATAAAACGCTGCTCCCAAACCATCCTTACATTTCGAACCATCAGTGAAATATTTATTATAATGAAGATATTTATCGTGAATTTCTTTTATAATTTCAAATTTAAGAACAGCAAAATTTAAAGATTTTTTAGGACCAGTCACACTTTTTAAATTACAAATAACAATTTCATCTATTTTTATACTGGTTACCCATACATCTAATGAAAACATTTCCAAGACATCAGAGGAATGCACACGAAAAGATTCACATTCATCGAGAACCGATACAAGTAGAGGTTTCTTTTTTTTATGCCAAAATCTTGTGTGTACGAGATTATTTAGTCTTGTTAGAAGTAACATATTTATACTATTTGACCAGGACATACTCTTTAAGCAGTACTTGTACGAAAGAAATAATCTTCTGATATGCAAAGGAGGTAAGCACAGTTCACTTTCCATTACATGAATGGGACTACTTTTGATAAAACCTCCTATTATTCTAGCAGCCTGATTCTGTATTTTATCTAATTTATATAAATGAACATTGGAACTATTCCCAAACAAAAAACATCCGTAATCTAATCTACTTCTAATCACCGAAATGTATAACGTACGTAAAAACTTTGGATGCATGCCCCACTTAGAACCCGCTAAGACTTTTAAAAGTTTCAAATATTTTAGGACCTTCTCAGCTACTTCATTAACATGTTTACCCCACAATAAGGATCGATCAAGCCACATACCTAAATACTTTAAATTTTCAACTGTAATAATTGAATGCTCATTAATTTTAAGATCTATTTTGATCTTTTTCCGACCTCTGGTAAAAATGCATATTTTAGATTTATTAGATGAAAGTTCTAAACCTACTTCATCAAGTTTAACTATCATGTCATTAAGAGCCAATTGTAAAGAGATTTCACAAAAATGTATATCCCTATGCTTTACATAAAATACAAAATCATCGGCATATTGCAATATGGAAACATTTTTAATTTCATGGCAAATTTTATATGTGGATAAATTGAAAAGCAACGGGGAAAGTGGGTCCCCCTGAGCCAAGCCCCTATTTGTCCATCTGCTTATTACAGCCTCCCCAGAATATATTTTTATCATTAAACATCTTGCATTTAAAAACTCCCAGATATATTTACAAATATTAGAACCAACATTCAATTTATCTAATGTAACCACGACACTCTCAACTAATACATTGTTGTAAGCATTATCAATATCTAGGAAGCAAGCTACAGTAGGGACGTTATTAGAAAGTCCTAATTGAATATCAGTGACAAGCCTCGCAAGAGAATCTAAGCAGGATTGTCCCTTCCTAAAACCAGAAGTGCCAGCAGATAAAAACTTATTTTTCTCTGTATACCACTCCAACCTTTTTACTAACATTGTATGAAATATTTTACAAACACATGAAATGAGAGATATTGGTCTGAGCTTTGGTTCTGCATCAGCACTGGTAGCAGGTTTTGGAATGGGAATAATGCTAATTTCCCTCCATTGACGTGGAATATGCCCAGATGCAAAAATTCTATTATACAAGTTTAATAAATATAATTTACCAAGAGAAGGTAAATTATAAATCATAGAGTAAGTTATCCCATCCTTGCCCGGAGCGGTATCTTTTTTCTTAAAACAATGTCTCATTTCTTGAATGCTAAATGGAGATTCTAATAAACTGTTACAAGATGTGAAAAAAGGTTGTTTGTTGATTACTGTGTCTGGAGCCAATGAGCATAATAAATCCTTTTGTTTATTTTCTGAAGGAAAAGATTTTGACTGTTTATAGCCTTTGAACCAACGCATCTTTCGCCACATTTCAGACACAGAAGTAGTCTCATTTATACTGCTGCAAAATGATTTCCAATTATTTGATTTAGCTTTACTTACCAAAGTGTGCGCTTCTACGGTTCTATCCTCTAACATTTTGAGATTATCAGGCGTAGGATTACGTCTAAACGTACTCAAAGCTAGTCTTCGTTTGGCTACTGCACCGGACAATGATGGGTTCCAATACTCTTTGGGTTTAAAATTAGCTGTTGGATTGGTACAAATCTTTGTCTCTGGAATATTCTTACTGGCTGACCTATTAATTTGGTCCTCAAAATAATCGTATAAGACTTGAATGTCTTCAAAATTATTAATATCGGAAAATGGTTGTTGAAGATTTTCGCTATATGCTTTCCAGTTAGCTTTTTTGTAATTGCGTTTCTTTATAAACTCTCTCGATTCCAAATAATTAAGTGTTATTTTAATAATAAGGTGATCACTCCCCAGGTTTTCATTGAATACTTTCCAGTCACAATTTATCGATATATCTGATGATGCAAATGTAACATCAGGTGAAGTCCTCTTAACTAATCCGTTTACCAATTTAAACCTAGTTGCATCGCCATTATTTAAAGAAATCCAACCATTTTCCAGTGAAGAATCTAGTAGTTGAGTTCCTCTTTGATCTATTTTGTACGACCAGTTAGTATGGTGTCCATTAAAATCTCCCGCAATCAAAGTATTGCCAAGCTCTAAATTAAATAGACTATCCCAGTCGGCAGAACGCGTGACTACAGAAGATGGGCAGTAAATTGAAATTATATTTTTTAAGCTTTTACAATTTAGAATTTTGACGTGAATAATTTCTATGCCTGGATTTGAGAGATGAATAGGACTTATTTGCGAATTTAATGATTTATGTATTATAATAGCAACTCCTCCATAACAATCCGGTCTATCCCGTCTAAATATATTGTACCCACTCAAATTAAAGTTCACATTTGGATCAAGCCATGTTTCACTCAAAATAGCAATATGAATTTTTTCCTGACTTAAAAATACTTCAAAAGTACCTAATTTTGGCCTTAAACTTTGTGAATTCCACTGACATATATTTAACGAGATCTCTTTTTGTGTACTATCCATCATTAGAAAAAAAAAAGTTTAGTATGTCTTTGTTCATAAAACTACTGAGTAAAAATAATTTGATTTCCTCACATATAACTTTCAACATAGACCCCATTTTTCCCATTAAATCTTGTTCTTCAGAAATTACAATTGCCATTATACTTCGCCAAATTCTCTTCCATTGAAATTTTTTCTCTTTCGCAGTTATCCTTTCTTCTTCTTCTTCTTGAGGTTGAGCAACTTCTAGGCTTTCTACAGATACTGTCATTTTTTTATTCTCATGTAAATTTTTGTTACTTTTCTTTTTAGAAATGTTTGACCCTTTTCTCCCACTATTTTCACTTTTTTTACTTGCAGCTGTTAAATACTCTTCCTGAATTTCTCCTAATACAACACGTTCATCAACATTATCCTGTTCCATATAGTTCTCTGTCTGCTCAACATACCGCTTTTCATTGGAGATAGTATTTGAGGGACTAACAATATCCGTATTTATACAAATATGTTCTTCTTTTGAGATCTCATTCTCGAATTGAAGTGGAATTTGCTTACTATTTGCCTTCTTTTCTTTAATGTACATTTCCAATGCGTTTTTGTAAGTAGTATTTTCCAAACACATGATAACACGAATCCTCTTCTCTTTTATAAAAAATGGACATGTTTTATTAATAGCCATATGTGGACCTTTGCAATTTAAGCAACTAAATGTTACCGTCTCACAATTGATGTGTTCTTTTCCGCATTTTGGGCAAAGATTCTTATTAATAGGACAAAACTTTTTATGATGTCCAAATTTCCAACAACCTGAGCACTGAGTTACAGGAAAAACATATTTCTCAACTCTAAATCTACATCCATAAGCATATACATATTCTGGCACAATCTGACTTTTGAAACATAACCTAACGGTCTCGCTATCAATCCATTTACCTTCTTCATTCAACCTTCTTAGTCTTCTGACAGAAATAATTTCAAAAGAGGTACTAAATGAGTCCATCATTTCCTTATCTGTCATTTCTAAATCAACCCCTTTGATTAATCCATAGGATAGATCAACCTCATTAGTAAATTGAGCTCGAATGTCTAGTTCCTTGTTTTTAGGAAAATTCAATAGTTTCTCAGCCTGAGGAGCTTGTGGCTAAATTATAACAGCCGCATGGGTCGATCGAAGGTTAAGCTACGCTTGACGAGGTCGGTCCGTGGATGGGTGACCATTTATTACATACCAAGACTCCTCCGTGCCTCGGAAAGCACGTTAAGCCGTTGGTCCCGGCTGTCATTTGTAGATCTTTGACAGTCGTTACTTGTAGTCAGAAGCCCGAAAGTCTGACAACCAGTTTAACCAAGGGGTATCATGTTACCCAGTTACTGGGTTGTGGAGGTCAGACAGGCAGTCGCTCCATGTAAAACACTGGTATTCAGCTGCATCCGGTTAAACTGGAAGCCGACCCCAACATAGTTGGGAAAAGGCTAGGCAGATGATGAATAGTTTCTCAGCCTCTTTTTTATCATCAAACTGCACGAATACCTTATAAGGGCTTTTATATTTAATCCTTATAATATTTTTTATATTTCCGCTTCTTAACCATCTAGCCAAAGCCATCTGTTTTGGTAGAATTTGTAATGAGGTTAAACATATTTCAAACGTGTTAAAATTATTTGTTAGGTCATCGTTCTCCTCAGCAGCATCATTATTTAGTTCGTTACATTTGTTATATTCAAAATTATGAGTATTTAAGTTTCCGTTTGACTTACTTCGAATGAGTTTCTTTGGTCGTCTCCTGCTAACTGTAGTAAAACCTTCTTCGCTACTATCATCACTCTTTTCCCTAGGTCTTTTCTCCGTCAATCTTGCATCAGTTTGTTGGTCCACAATTACCGTACCCGTCATCATCATCATCTCACGCTCACACTCATTAATTACCTCAGTGTCGCTTTTATCGGTCAACGTTGCTTCATCAGAACTACCTCCCTCCATTCTTGCTATTAGCGGGTTCAACCCGCACCAAACGTGATCAGTATATAAGCTGGAATATTTCGCGATAAATACGTGCGAACAGAAAAACCGCCTCACGCGAAACTCAATTCGAATTTAACGATATAAAATAATCACATAGGATTACATTATTTTCCAGCTTTAGGTTAAATGACGTTTTTTGAGGTAATTACTTGAGATAGGTAATATTGAGTTTTTTTTTTATCTGCTCTAATGGCCTTATGAGCCCACGGGGGATCGTAAGCCGTACAAGCAATGTTCGCGGACAAACGACGACATGCGACAGGTTAAAGATATAATGGGTCTACTTTTGACCTCAATCTTGTCCTGCGGTCAGAGATGAGGTCGACGATGGAACGAGCTTACCCAAAAGAAAGCCTATTAACTCGCGACTTAAACAGTTTGGGGTCATATGAACTGGGGAACACTGATGCAGGCAGGGAGTTCCTCTAACTCTTGGCTGTGCGCATAATGAAGGAACAGGCAAAGTGCTTCGTGCGAATGTGTGGAACATCTATAAGGAATGGGTGTGCAATCTTAAAAATGGATTTTTAAGTGTTAGTCTTGTTAAGCCCCTCTAAATAAGCTAAATATGCTTGTTCTGCAGTGTCTTTACTTCAATAGAGCAATGGGTAAAGATTGACCTCTCAATTGCCAGGCCGCATTAGCTATTGGGGTATTGCCGCTTTAGTTCCTTTATTAATAATATTTCACCTTCTACAACGCTAAATTTAGGGTTCCAGGCAATGAATTATAAGTAAAAAGGTGTAGATAGGTTATAAGCGCTCAGCAAGCGACACGTTGAAATGTGGCTAACTAACTCTTGACTTCAACGAATGCGTGCGTGTATTACCTTGCCGTTTTTGAAGATCGAATGTTGTTTAGGTAACCTATCTACACCTTTTTACTTATAATATACTATTATATATACTTTTTTAACTAAACGACTTATCGATTCTTAGCAAATTATAATGTTTACTTGTTTGCACTGTCTTTTTAACCGACTTCAAAAAAAGGAGGAGGTTCTCAATTCTTTTTTTTTAGCGTTTGTTACCTCAGTACTCCGTCATTATGGACCGATTTTCAAAATTCTTTTTTTGTTTGATAGGGTATACTAACAGATTGGTCCCATTTGTATCAAAACTCATATCTGATGAGGGATCTTCGAGGAATTGAGGGAACTCTTAAAAAAATATAGGCACACATGCACCGATTTCAACATTTTTAGTAACAAATCAAGCATTTTCATTTAGAAAGTATCATTTGGTGAAGAAAAACTGATGAAGAAGACAGGCAACGGAACTCTTCAACGCATAACAGCAAATTATTCGCGATTGCTATAGTCAGATGTTTATGCTGAGCTTTTGTAATTCCACAACATAACATTACGCCATTCTATTTTAAAAGGGGCCGGCAGAGATGTACAGATTAATGTTTAGACATAAAACTTCTTTAGCAATTGTTATCCAATTTCAATGATTCTTTCAAGTTTTGAAAGACTTTCTTTACATACAAAGAAACTAAAAACTACAAAATAAAAACTTTTTTACAAAACAAACAACCGACTTAGCTTAAAAAAAACTAACAGGTGAAAAATAACTCCAGTTTCGGAAGTCGGTGGCCAATAATGAACAAAACAAAACCACCAAAGCCACAGACTTCCGAAACTGGAGTTATTTTTCACCTGTTAGTTTTATTTTAAGAAGTCGGTTGTTTTTTTTTTAATCGACTTTTTGTTTTTTGTTTACTATATGTGGAGGCTTGTTATTTGCTATTTTTTATAATATTATAATCTTAATACACTGGATTGTTAGTCTGTAAGCCTTCCTAAAAATAAAATAAATAAATAAATAAATATCACTGGTTCTAGGTACAAAAAACAGCCATACAAGACAAGTGTTCCTTTTATTTGAGTTCTAGCAAAAATAAACAGTTAGAAGATCTGTCAGCCGTTCGATGCAGTATTAAATCACCCAGTGAAAAATTGAGTGAAGTAAACTGTCAATGCCTTGCATTGGTATAGAATGACAGCTCACATACTTTATACACATAGGTACCTACCTTATTGCTACAGGGAAAGGTTGAAACTACGAAGCGCCTTGTGCCTACTACGATTCTTGCACATTTATTTTTTTTGCAACTAAAACTGGAATGTTAAAATATTGCTCATTTACCAACATATAATCCTAACTTAACCAACCAATGTTTAACCAATCAGTTAATTCGATACACACATTAACAATACGTTTACGCACGTTAGTCAGTACCAATGACTGACTGATTAAATTATAAGGTATTCAGGTGATGCTCGTATCTTAAAAATTTAAGTTAAACGTTTAATGTGAAAATTTATAGATTTACTTTACCAGTTTATTTTCAAAGGATACAATATCAATTAGCGAAACACTTATTAACGGTTGCATTCTTATATTAAGTCGTTAAGTAGCGTTCATAAAGTTGACGTTTTGCAATTTCCCATAGTTAATGGGGACAATTTGTAACCGTTACGAAATTTATCGTATAGACGCCAGGAAACTAAGTATACTTAATCATTAATACATTACATGGAGGTGTAAATACAAACAGTGAAACAGACACTTGGATCAAGACGATGAATTTCCTCAAAACATTTTATTTATTTATTTATTTTTCAACTATGGATGACTTACTTGACTTTAATAATTAGCACGTGAAACTGACAGCCAATTAAAAGTCATCACTTACTTACTTATAAAAAATAGGTTGGAAAGAAAGACAGTGTGAACAACACAACACAACAATATTATTTAAATATAACATCACGGCTGTGTATCAGAGGGGTACACACGGCTACACATCAAGCTACACAATTCCAGTATAAACTGATCTCGCATTGCATAGGAATTCCGTACAGTGCGAGGTCAGCGTAAACTGGAAATGTATAGCTTTATGTTTAGCCGTGTGTACACCCAAGGTTTGCCAGTTATGTAACGGGTACTTAGGTCGCATAACATTCCGAATATTAGATACCAATGACACACACATACGTAAATACATACATAAAACATAACATAATCATCACGCCCGTTATCCCCGAAGGGTTAGGCAGCACTAGTAGGTATATAGTGCGCTCACATTTCGCCAGTTATGTTGAATTAATAGGGGCAATTCTACTGCCATCAATCAGGCACAAATCCAGACTCCGGGCTGATACTTAGGAATTCGAGATGGAAAAACTCAATAACACTTTCTCCGGGTTAGATCTCAGACCCGGAGCCTCATGCATGCACAGCAGTAACGCTTGCGACCGACCAACGAGGCAATCAGTACCTATATTGTTTCTCATATACAATACACCACTAATTTTTAATTAGTACAAATACTTTTAAAAGGGCTGATTCTAGACGGTCTTCTCAATTTGTAAAGTATCAATTAATAACATTCTTGAACAGCAAAGTTATTAACGTTTGTTTCTATCCCAAAAAGTCACCCAATTTATAGAATTAATGTACATGCTATTCTTGACATAGTAGTATTCAATAATCGTCATCTCTCGCTCACGTTCGCGTGATCACGCTCAAGCATGCCCCGCCTCCAACAGCTGTTTTCGTTATTTAAGTTTAACAAAATAGTGTCAAATTTAAAAATAAAACTTGTTTTTTTTTTACTTTTGATTACGCAAATATGATCAGTAACAGGTACGGATACAGCAAAATTTTTTGTACTCATTAAAAAATAGGGGTGTATAAATAAATACAAACTTTAGATATAAACAGACTTCCTCCAATAAAGTCTTAATGCATAGTTATTTCCTATCAATATTCCTCAAAGCGTTCACGCGAGAATCTTGTTGACCTTCATAAGAACAGCTATACAATGAGTGGCGATCGGATATAAATGTTAAGGCATTCAGTCTGTGTGTTGCACAAATATGTAAATAGAAAGGAGATTTAAACACCGACGTGTTTATTGTCTAACCTATACTAATATTATAAAAAATTGGACGTTAATCTAGTGGTAGCAAGCACTATAGCTAAACATGATAGACTATTATATACCGTAGTTTAAATCATAATACAAAAACAATGAGGTCCCGTATTAGATCCCCGGGGTCGGGCGAAAAGTTCTTCCTTCTGGAATTTCTTAGTAGCATTCTTGAGTCTGAATTTGTGCCCGATTTCCGGCAATAAGCTCACTTCTATTTTAAGGGATTTAAACATAATTGGTGAAAATGCAGGTGCACCTCGGCCCATCCCGTCGGAAAGTCCAGGCGTAATGATGTATTAGCTAAAATGAGTCTGTAAATTTGTATGTAGGGGTTAATCTCCGGAACTACTCAACCAATTTTCGAAGCTACTCCTCTGCCAAATGCCAAGGAATATGTTAGGTTTATTTCACCCGAGCAAAGTCGCGGGCAAGAGCTAGTGATTAATAAAACAATCCGTACCATCACAAAACTACTGATGTGTACGAACTATTATGCTATAGACAAATTGGGATGTTAAGCTGTGATTACCTAGTCTGTGACTGGCGGTCTGCGAAGTCATATTATGACTTTTAGGGCGCCTTCAAATTAGCCGCCAGGTGCCGTGCGGCGGCAGTGTGGCTGCAGCAATGCCGCCGCGCTGCAACCGCTAGGTTTGTTTTTACATTTAGTTTCAACCTCATCAATCAATTGTTCAAGCTGATTTTCGTTCATGTCTGGATAAAAACACGTACGCATCATCACTAGTCGATTGATGAACCGATGCGCGGCGGCACACTGGAGCCGAAATGGTCCCGTACAGTGCGGTTTCAGAGGAATTTCCTCCCGCGTACACTTGGATTGTGGAATGAGCTCCCTGCCGAGGTTTTCTCAGAGGGCTACAGTATGGAGTTCTTCAAAAGGGGAGTAAATAGGTTTTTAAAGGGTCGGCAATGCGCGTGTGGCGCCTCTGGTGTTGCAAGTGTTCATAGGCTACGGTAACCGCTTACCATCAGGCGGGCCGTAGGCTTGTTTGCCACCGTCGTGGTAAAGTCGTTACAAATACCGTCGAGGTATAAAAAAAAAATGCAAAGTCCATTGGCGGCATAGAAACTCCGATACCAGGTTAGTTACTAAACACACGAAAGAAGCAGCATTGCTAATCTAATTATATAATTAACTGAAAAATCATCGTGTAATGTTAAATAGTACATAACCTACTTAAAGATTTTTCAAATCTGTCTGGTAGTAACTTTGGCTGACCCACCCCAAGGCCACACGCAATACAGTCCTAGCTTACGACTACAAATAAAATCAGTTCTTGCAAGAGTTTGCAAGACTAATAAATCACAAGAGAAAGGCATAGACACAAATGCGTAACTATGTCACTCTTAATTTTCTTTAGGTACATTGATTTCATTCGATCTGGGAATGGTGTGTGAACTCTATTGTTTTGAAATGAGCAATCATATTGTGATTTTGATGTCACATCGTAATGTGAAGTACAACTTACTATAGGTCGCGGTAAAAAGTACATAGATAATGCATATTTATTTGCAGTCATTTCATAATGACTATTCATTTGACTTACAAGTTTTGGTTACCATTTTGCGCCCATCATGTTCTGTCTCTGCAGCATCTTAATGTAGACAGGGAGGAAATACCTACCTATAGATGTCATTAAGTCCTCATTCGTGAGTTTTTTAGAAGTGCATAAAGTTTTAATAAAGTTATAATGCACATTGACATCAGTGAAGATAAACTTCGTGAGGAAACCTGGACTTAAAGTTAATATTAGTTTGAAATCGCCAATCTGCCTTTAGCAAGCGTGGTGATCAATCCTCGTGGTTTCGCCTTTGCCCTGCTGTGGGACAGTAACTGGCTGGTATTAGAATTAGTGCAGTCATTTAGGGAATGTAAAGAGAAACGTCACATAATTTGGATTTCTACAATTAGCGTTTGCCTTTGAATAAGTAACTAACGACGCAGATGTTTTCTTGTCGGGTAATGCAAAGCACTGTTTCGAAAGAGAATGTCATCCTAGAAAAGTTGAACACAAAATTTTATTGTTGTTTTCTTACTTTTTCGTAGACTGATTTATAGTCAGAAATTTCATGCCGTACGTATGGGGTTTTGAGCTGGCTTCACATGCCGTCAAGAAATATTTTTCGGGCATGCCGGTTTACTTACGATGTTTTCTTGCTCGTTTCTGAAGAAAGTGATAGTTATACAATACGCACATGAATGAGGAAAAGTCAGAGGAGCGTGTCTTGGGTTCAAACTCGAGAACTATGAGTTGACAGGCGATGGTCACATCACTGCACTATCACAGCTAATCCTTGAAAAATGAAAGATAAATCTTAAGGTTAAACGGATCCTAAATTTAGTCCGCTTTTATTCATTAGAAGGTGAAAGTCTAGCCTAATAAATAAAACCTATTTCTACACAATCTAATGTCATGCATATTTTTGCAAAATTAATTTAATTATGACCACAAATGCGATTTGAATTGAAAACTGTCCGTGAAATTGCGTCAACGCGATACAATGTCATAGGAAGATACCTAGATTGTTAAAAGTAGTGTGAAATTTAACTTTCAATGTTAGTATTTCAACACAAGTGAAATGTAACGCCTAGTGGCGGCTTGTTGGTACAGTTGAGGATAGGACCCTGTGTACGCATTAGGCAAGTATTTTTTATGTTTAATGATTTTATTCAATTTATTATGGTGTTATTTGGATTCAACTATAGGTAATCTTGCTTGTTACTTAATGTTGCTGTGCCCTGACAGGGTCCATAACTGTACTATAGCTATAAGCCTTTGTAACACCTTTATCTGACATTATGGTATGCAAATAAAAGAATATGAATATGAATATATACGATTTTCAAGTCGCGCAAAGAGTAATTGGGATTGACCATCTACAATTCTTAAAATACTGTAAAACAGTGAGTTCACAGGAAACAGGGGTAACAAAAAATTTGTAATCCATTATAGATTATTTACTTACAGTATTCGTATAGGTATTATTTGAGCATATTCGTTTATTTGTTATTGGATTTTTACAATATTAGAATTTTTCAATAGAATTTATGCTTTATGAGCTGCAATAAATCTGCCAAAATGTGGGTGTAAGTAGGTATGTACTGTAAGATACAGTTCTGCCTAAACTTTTTAGGAAAACAGACGTAATGACATGTTACTAGTATTTCAATACAAGTGTTATTACAACAAGACGTTGACATCAATGAAATGCGGAAACCATTAGGTAACGTTTACGTAAAGGTAACTAACTTGCTCTCTTAGTAATAGTTACTGGTAATTAGTTACCTGCTATAATCATTAGGGCGTTTTTCTCATTTTATTTAATCTATAGGGTTTAAAAGCAATCGGACCAATAATAGCAACAAACTACAAAGAGGTGATACAACGAATATACTAACACCAATCCAGATTTATATATCTATCTACTAGCAGACATCACGCGGTTTCACCCGCGTAGTTCCCGTTCCCGTGGAATACAGGGATAAAAAGTAGCCTATGTCACTCGGGGACATTGTAGCTTTCCAACGGTGAAAGAGTTTTACGAATCGGTCCAGTAGGTTCGGAGACTATTCGATGCAAACAAACAAACAATCAAACTTTTTCTCTCTAAAATATTAACTGCATAGATATATGTAGATATAAAAATGTTATGTTGGTTTGTGTACGCTTCAAAAACTCAAAAAGTTTTGCACCGATCGAGTTGAAATTTTAGCATGATATACAAATGGTTAAATGATAAGTAGTAGGAGTACAAAATTACCCATATTATTTGTAACCTTTTACGGCGAAATTGAATAAAAATCAATTTTATTATCCTTATTAAATTTTTAGCGGACTTCAATATAAATACAATGGACAAACTGTATGGAAACAAAACTTAAACCGCAAATGGACACGTAACCTCTGATTTCTGACTAACTTGACGTATCGGAAGCCATTTTGAATTTATTAGCGTCAGGTAGTGTCCGAAAACTGGTTAATAAAAGACGTTGAAGAAGTTTATTAAAAATGTTAGTGATTTTTGCTAACCAAGCGGTACTCAAACCTTGGCTTACTGAAGTTTTACTGTGTCAAAAATATTTGCACGATTGGCATAATTTTCTGCTAAGTAGGTACGAGTACTGGTGATACAGTTCTTAGCACGATGTTCCAATACGAAGGGTAGCACAATCAAGGGTAGTATCTATTTAATCCTATAGATAACTGTAAATTTTTTGAAACACAACATTCGAAAGTAGTAGATTGCACACTAAATACACACTAACTAAATCAAATTTAGCATAATTTGTTAAACGGATTAAGTAAAACTCTAGTTTGTATAAAGTTAACTGAGATGAGGACTAATGAACAAGGTAAAGTAGGGTTTACAAAAGCCTGGTCTGAATTCGTTCGCTTTGCTCGCTCCCAGTCGGAGTGCCCCATATCCCAAGCTTGCGCTCCTCGTTCTCAGTGCATAAACAATAATTTTAGAAGTATAAAAGCCTATGACTAATATAATTTAGCGCATTTAATCTGTATTTTTGTTTTACTTCATATATTTTAGTGAAGATACTTCGTTCGCTTAAATTATAATACAGGTGCAATTAAAAAATAAAACCGACTTCAAAAATAACACTAAACGGTGTAAAATAACTCTAAATTAGGAAGTCTGTGGCTTTGGTACGTCTTATTCTTGATGGGCCACCGACTTCCGAATTTAGAGTTATTTTACACCGTTTAGTGTTATTTTTGAAGTCGGTTTTATTTTTTGTAAAAAAGTTTTTTATTTTTCCATTTTTAGTTGTTCCCATACAAACATTTGCCATGAATTCATTTTATATTGTTAATTGTTAACAATACATGTCATTATAATAGGGTTATCCACCTAACCCTAATAAATGAAACTTAACATACCTAACTGTCGAAATCTAGGTATATTGAACACATCTGCCTACCCCTCTGAGCATACAGGCTTGATGATACGTCATGATTTTGTATAAACAATAAACATCCAAGCGATTCCAGCAATCACGATAGATTTGCCGTCTATTTTTGAAGAGTTCCGTTGTATATCTCCGAAGATCAGCACCAGATCTTCACCAAATTAAAATGGGACCACCTCAGGAGTCTACTCTTTCAAACAAAAAAAGAATTTTGAGAATCGGTCCACAAATGGCGGAGAAATCAGGTAACATACATAAAAAAAAAAAAAAAAAAAATACATACACACGAACATAGAACCTCCTCCTTTTTTGAAAGTCGGTTAAAAAATATCTTATAATATGAACCGTGAAACCGTAAAAATAACCATGAAAATTATACATAAAAACGTGCGCAGAGCTAGAGTGGCTTGCTGGCAGTGCCATGCTCTTGCTTATGAGTATCTTTACGACTAATTGCTAATTTGGTGGTTTTGTTTGGCGCTTCACAAATAAAAAAAAATGAAAGGATTGCTTACCTGACCTTCACTACTCTATTTCTAGGTAAGATAGTGTACCCTGTTTAGACCCTCACTGCACCAAAGCGGAGATGAGACGAGCAGAGTTTTAAAAACCTAATTTCGATATTCACAATTCGTGTGGATGTGTGTCCGGGCCTTAGACTTGTAGGACTGGTAGCCAAATTTTGAGTAAAACCGGTCAAAGATCTAGTTACAAAAGCACACAGTTTACAAATTAGCAACAGCTCCCCGCTGCCACTTGTAAACAGTGTGCTTAAAGTGCTTTAAATTAATACATATATTCGTTTTTAAATTTGTTAGAGTGCAAAAACATTTGAGCATCACTGCTCTAACAGATCACTGTAGGTATCTAATACATATAATGTATACGTTACATTTCTTGTTTTTCGTAGATCGAGTATATTATTTTTTTATTTCTATAATGTTGTGGTAAGAAGAGGAAGTGGTCATCATTGATGATCTAATGTCCGGTTACATTACTATTGACACTTTCGAATGCAGTTATACAAATATATGAGATGAGTGTAAGATTCATGTAATTTTAGATTGATTAAGTATTTTGGTGTCTTTCTGAATAAAATGAATAGGTTGAAGTGTTGAGTTGTAGGAAATACGAAGGCTTGGATTAGATGAGTTTGACTATTGTATCTAATCGGAATGTCAATTGAGCCTAGAGATTTACTTTTAAAATTAGGCTTCACGTTATCCAAGTCTTTTTCAATGACGATTATTATTGCCAGTAAATGTCACGATTGAGACACACTTAGCACCACAATAAATATTATTTCACCTATTCCAGTTCCTAAAATATTCACAGATTAGTTCTAAATACATTGATCACATGCCTACCGGGACCTCAACACCTTTTTCCTCATAATCAAAGATTTTTACACATTCCTAAAAGCTATTTTGATTCCCCGCCCTTCCACCTCACCAAGAAGCATGCTTCTAATATGAACCGGTTTCCATACCCCGCTAATTATGCAGGCATCTACGCGTTCTCGTAACTCGGTCATTGCAATATCGTTTACACTACTGTCTCTGTCTGTCCCCTGACTACCGTTATGTGTTTGTGTCACGCACGAACTCTCCACGGTATAGTGATTTAGCAAAAAAATATTGTTTATTGTACACGCCTGTAATACCTACCCGAAGATTTAGGCAGAAGTATACCTGATACGTAGTACACTCACATTTCGTCAGTTATATTGAAGTCCCATGTAATGGGGGGCAAGCTTTTGCCATAAATACAGGCTGCGGGCTCGTCATCTGCCTAGGCTTTCCCCAACTACGTTAGGGTTCACTTTCAGTTAAAATAGATGAAACGTATTGAACCCAATGTCTACGGGCCTATAAGGAGTAAAACTTTAACTATTGCGTAACACTAGTAACAGCATCCTGAAAATGATTGCTGGTAAGCCCGACTGTCCCATTTAGAGGCACTGGGTGAAGTTAGCTATAGGTTTATGTAATTAAGTAGTACTAATAACACTAACATAGTATATAAGCTAATTCTACTACTAATTCACTAACAATGTATGGATCCTGGGTCTGAAATAAAGATTTTTGTTTATTATTTTTTATTTTTTAGAATCAAGGCCCAACGGGGGTAATAATTGTGGTAATTGAAGCCAGTATAATATGTAATTGCTTAGGTCGTGTCTGACCGATATAAAAGTGTGTACCAATACCATAAACATTTAACCTTCACAAAGTGACTGGGCAACACGATACCCCTTGGTTCAACTGGTTATCAGACTTGCGGGGCTCTGACTGCCCATAACGACTGTTAAAGATCTACAGATTAACCGGGACCAACAGCATAACTTGTTTCTGAGGCACAGAGCAGTCTTGATAATATGCATGTAATGAATGGTCATTGAATGTACCCATCCATTGGACCGACCCCTTAAAGCGTAGCTCAACAAGCTTGGCCCAACCCAGGGATTGAACCTGAGAAGCTTCTATTCGCATGATCCGACATTTTTTGTTAGACGTGGAAATCAAAGCTAAGACCTCATGCTTGGCAGTACCTGTTATTCCACCGTTAGACTAAGCAGGTAGTGAAGTCATTATCTACAGCGCTTAGCAATAAACAGTAACAATAACTTTCTGCTAATTACTAAGACCTAAGTGGTGTAACAGGAAGCCATTAATTATGGCAAGTAATTGCTTCAGTCGTGTTTCTGTTCCTATAGACTACATTTAGAGATCATTGGATCATGTTAGGGATTTCACGGAGGTTATAAAAGTAAACAAATATAAAATGTTTAAATTAAAAACATGGACCTTATTAGCATTGAAAATACAAGTCACGGCTTAGTTTAGGCACCGGTCTCCCACAAATAAACATTGCCAAATATGTTATTTTTACTTGCTATAATTATGTACCTAAGAAAAATAAACCATTTTTATTATTAAAAAAAAATGTTTCAAATCAAATCAAATTTTTATTTGTGATTCGTTTAACTTACTTAATGTTCGACTGCTTTGTTGGACCAGTGGTCGCAAGCGCTACTGCTGAGTATGTCCCAGGTTCGATCCCCGGGTCGGGCAAAGCGTTATTGAGTTTTTCTATCTGGAATTTCTCCTTATCAGCCTGGAGTCTACATTCGTGCCCGATTGATGCCAATAGGCTCCTCCCCTAATACATGGGACTTAAACATAACTGGTGAAATGTGGGTGAACCGACTACTGGTACATCACGCCTGTTAACCCCCGAAGGTAGCCCTTATGTATTGTTAACTTACTTATTAAATAAAGAATAGATTTTTAATTCGGTTGTAAGTTTGTAGTCTTTGTGTGTATATAAAATACTAGCAGACGTCCCGCGGTTTCACCCGCGTAGTTCCCGGTCCCGTGGGAATACAGGAAACAAAAAAGTTGCCTATATGTCACCCGGGGATAGTGTAGCTTTTTTTCAAATCGGTCCAGTAGTTTCGGAGCCTATTCAATGCAAACAAACAATTAAACATTTCCTCTTTATATATTAGTATAGAAATATAGATGTGACGTTTTATAGGGTAATCTCTGGATCTTCTGAACCGATTTTGAAAATTATTTTACCAAGAGATGGCTACGTTATTTGTCAGTGTCATACGCTATTTTATTTTTAAAATTAAGAGGGGGTGCAGGGGACGTCAAGTCCGAAAAGCCGAGAGCGCAGTTCCACCATTTTTTAACCGAGTTAGAACCGCAATGATTCAGACCTCTATTATCTCCTACACGTCGCAATCTAGGTGCTAGCGTTAGAAACCAAAATAAAACAACATTGAATTCGCTGCATTCTCTAAAGATTTATTTGTTCAAAACTCGTTTCTGTGTCTTTTGTGTGCAGACAACGACTCTTTGTGACCAGTAAACAGCTCTCGAATACAGGCCACGTGTTAGGAAGGCAGGTCATCTAGAAAGTATACTTAATTCACGGGCAACTGTTGGCTGAATTTCAAGAATGTAGATGGGTAGGAACGCCTGCAGTTTCGCTGTTAACATCAATTGGTACGAGTATAAGCCTCTCAGAATTTTTCTAAGCTTTCGATTCCACTTGATGGATTTCGATTTATAGAGTAGAATAGACTAGTACTTCGACCGCGACTCTATTCGCTTGAACTGCATACCCTTCCAAACTTTTTACTCGGAGTAAATCAAAGAAATTTTTAAGAATACTTTTTAGAGGACATGCGAGGAAATGTTACAGAAAAACAAATGAAACCATGTCCTTCCATTTTGTTCGTATATCCCGTATACATATACAATAGTAAGTATTGAATGTGTTTGGTCTTCACAGATTCCTCAATTGATTTCCCAAGTATTTTCCCATCATATCCATTAAAAATATGTATGTCTGCGTGGGTATATCCGTGTACCCGTTCAGAACCCGTTTATCAGTATCGGGCACGTCAAATCGCCATTGTTACCGGCTTTCCAATGAGACCACGTGCGACCAAGTCTCCAAGTCTATCCTCTAAAGAAAGTACTATAAGTTTTCGCTTGGTATAGTGAGCTGAATTTGAAGCAGATTTGAGAGTTCGGGTTAATCATCTTGTATGGCAGGAAGATAAAATAAAGAAAGAAAAAAATGTGCTTATTGGCATTACAGTATAATACACCTTAAAACTATAAAGTACAAAGATTATAATGCCAAAAGGGCCTCAGCTCAGCTTAATCAATTGGTGGAAATTGTGTGACCAGTTTGAGTTTATTTCAAGATTAGTTAAATTGATAATCATAGTAAAATAAGAGGTGTTGTATGTATAAAGATCATCGCTTACCATCTTACCACCACGTGAGAGAGTGGTCAGACACGTGCAAATGCGCTGAGCACGAGGTCCCGGTTCGATCTCAGGGTTAGGCTAAGCTTACCGTACGTAGTAGTACGAAATAATACAATCTCAATTAGGTACCGAGTTTTTCTATGTCGAATTTCTTTGCGCTCGGTTTATTTCAATAGGTTTTGCACCTGTTCGTTTTTGTCTTTCAAATTTTGACGTCATTTATCGTTGTTTTGTGTGTTGATCTATGTCTTTTGATTGCACTAAATAGATGTTTTATCTATGTATCTATCTAATTACCAATGGTAATGTTCTGTTAAACCATTCAAGAATTATTAGCGTGATGTCATGTCGTGTTACGTAGGTACCTACTATTTTTGTACTGTTTGTGGTTTTTGACACACAGGTTAGTAATATAAATAATATGTTCTTTGAATACGAATATCTATTTTAATGACGTAATATAAGTAATTTTGTTAGTCATGCGGGCGCTGGAATTGTGCAAGATGCGGGAATGCGGGTCTTATTGCACGATAATAAGGATTTCTGAATTAAAGCACAGTATAAATATTAATACAGTAGGACGACGCCTTTGATCTCTGGAAAATTGCCGACAACTTCTACACGCGTTAGACTTGAATAATACCTCCCGCACTACGAACATCGTTTTGTTCGCAGTGCGGGAGCGGCTTTCCCGCGTCTCGCCCCTCACACTCCGCACGATTGCCCATTCTAGACGGCTTCGTCGGACGACTGTATGTTTTTAGACTGTGATTAAAGTGTAGATATTTTGTATGGCCGAACTTTGCTATTTAAAAACGCTCTTCCCTACCCAGCAGGGCTAATTTCGTATCGCCGTTAACAGTAAATAGTGATGATTACCTACTAGGCAAAGTGTTCTACGATAAACTGTCAAACAACTAGTTCCGTATTGACAATCATCAGTGTATCTAGGATGACGATAGATGTGATGATAGTCACCGCAACTTGAAGTCCACTTAAAGTGCTATACCTACCATTAATTTTTTGACTGAACTGTTGGTCTAGTACCTACCTAGTTACCCTGACTGCTCTGCCGGAGGCCGTGGGTTCGATTCCCACCACGGTACGATTGCCCTGCATCGTGAGACTCGCATAGTAAATGAATATAATCTTAAGTCTGGACTCTAAAAGAGACCATGACCCCTGAGTTTCTTTCGGCATTTCTTCTCAGGGATCAGTCACTTTGGAAATGCCATTTAGTTTAGTTTAAAAAAAAGACTTGTAAAAGTATCTGAGAAGATCTACTTACAGAAATAATATCATTTCATTTCACCCAGGACAAGTGTTTGCGTGATGAGCACGATCATTTGTTCTGTGTCTAGGTGCAATTTATCTATAATATATGTATTTAGAAATATATAAGTAAGTGTGTTTATCAGCTGTTTAGTAGCCATAACACAAGCTCCTAGCTTAGCTTGGGACTAGATGACGTTGTGTAAAAGTTGTGGAATGTTTATTTATAAAAAAAAGAGGTAACATTTGTGAGTTTGTAACGTTGTAGGGGGTAATCTCGGGATCTACTGCACCTATTTGAAAATTCTTTTAGGTACCAATAGAAAGCCACTACTTAATTTGTGAGTGTCATAGGTTACCTTCAGATATTTTGAAATGCACGCGAACGAAATGCTATTAAATTATATTCTTCAGATACTGCTACTGACACTGCTGACCTTTAACTCTAATAGGTAAACATAAAAATAGAGCCGATAATTGCGAATACTGGACAGTACGGTACCATACAACTGACATGAATAAATTAGGACACAATTTAGGTGTTTTCTCTCACAGACGGATAAACGTGCGTGACAAACCGGTGGAGAATGGCAAATGGGGACCTTTGCAACAAGGTCGCGGCTTGCTTAACTCTCGAAGACTGCTATTTATGTTTATGAATCATACATAAGTGAGAAATATTGAACTTAAAATCCTGGTAACAAGTATCAAACCTATTTGAAAAAAGAAATAAAAAAAAACAAAGTTGCACCTAATTTGAATGCAAAAAAAAATAAAAAAGTGACGGATTCCGAATTTGAATTTCAAAATGTGTGATATAGGCTGGTATTACCGCACAATAAAAAAAAACAAAACCAGATTATAAGATCGAGAAATGTGGTAACAAAATGACGACAGATTATTTTGCAATAACAAAGTAATGCCTCGTGTTATTTTACCACTTACACAAGTAGGAGGTACTCTTACCGTAAATAAGGTCACTCAAAAATCACACGCGTTGCATCCTGTACTTTTTTGTTCACAAAAACGGGCTCCGCACTAGGTGTGTTCGATTTGATACAAAACCAGTGGTTCACAGCACAACAATACCGTTATTTCAACAGCTTGACATCACATAAAACGGTCAAAGGTAGCACAGCAACACACTAAAACACACTTTAGATGGCAACACGGACCTACATAATTACTGTTTTAGTAATATTGTATAAAACACACGATGTAACAAATTAAACTAATGTTTAATTCCTTCTGTAGCCCGCCACCGTGGAATTTAGCTCGACAACTGACAACTAGTGTTTACGTTACGTTCCATTGACACGATTCTAGCTATCCTTCTCTAACGTAAAACGTCATTGAATGAATGAAAGAGAAGCACGATGTTAACCGTAATGCAATAATTTTACGCGACCACAGCGCCTCGGACGGTCAAAATAGGTACTTACAAGTGAGAGGGCTTCGAATTTATCGATTGTCTTCTTGATACCTCGTGAATCCGATAGACAGCGTTGTTCATTGATAGCTTAGTTACATTTTCTTGATAATAGATGGCGCTGAGAAAATCTTGCGACAAATAATAGTAATAATAGTTATCGCCATAAGTTCCAACATTATACAGGACCAAACCAAGCCTTAGAGGTGCAGGGCACAGGGTTTCAGGGGCATAATTACCATACCACATCTTGTGATGTTTTAATAGCAGCTTTGGGAGTATAGTCATAAATTCAAAATTTAGTCCCGCATCTTTGGTTTCGTCCGATCCAGTCTATCCTTTGCTGCCGGTCGTCTCACCATGCAGTGACTCCTTTATTCATGAAGCGGGGAGAAAACCCTTCATGAATCTTCTACGCCACGATGAGGGTGGAGGGATCTGTCAGACTCTTACTGACTAAAAAACCATCCATTTAGTCTCACACCTGCGCCGGGGGTTACGGGAATAGAAGATACTTCCGCAACCCACGACCAGTGAAGCTCTTTTTTTTTTTGAGGGGTGGAAAATCCCCATGGATGTCCCCGCCCGGAGAGGCGGAGAGGTCTGTCAGACTCTTACTGACTAAAAACAACCCCGTGTTTCTTCTCACACCTGCGCCGGGGGTCACGGGAACAGAAGATACTTCCGCGACCCCCAACTGGTGCCGGCCCCAAAATCAAAATCGAAAGTCTTTATTCAAACTAGGCTAAGAATCAGCACTTTTTGAACGTCAAAAAAATACATTAAGACAGTCCCCCAAAAACGGCCCACCCTTCGCCACTTCCTAGTGTTTTTGCTGGGAACAAGAAGTGGCGGAACAAACTCCCCAGCAACACAGCTGTCTGATTCGTTTGAAGAACTAGGTATACAAAGAATCTATGAACGGCGAGCGGCAAGTCACTGCCTACTCCAGAGACGAGGGCACGGCGCGGCTCCTCCCAAGCGCCACACTCTGCCAGCGTATGCCGCGCTGTGTCCTCCCGACAGTCGACGCAGTGGTGACACCGGGCGTCCGGCTCCCTGTTTATGTGACACAGGTACCTTCCGAAGCAACCGTGCCCGGAAAGTATCTGCGTCACCCGAAACGACAGGGAGCGACCAGTGAAGCTCTATTTCCGAACTAGAAGTGTTAAGTAAGTAGGTAGGCTTAATTTTTGAGTTGATACACTGGCTAGAGGGCTAAATTAAAAAAAGCACTAGGTACATGGTCTACCGGGGGGTCTAGTTAAGCAGCAGACTACCTTATAGTTTGACATCCGACCTGGTATAAAAAAAATCAAAAGCGCTCCCTTGATCATGGGCCAAGTCAGTAAGAAACCCTAGCATCGATCGTGATTTTCTTTAAACCTGGAGCTATTCACTACTGATAACTTCAAGTTCTTATAAGGTTTTTAATTTCCTATTTATAGGGATAAATAGTTAATTTACTCAAAGGAAACCGTAACCGCAACCGCTTTCAATAAAAAAAGGGTTTGAAAGCGGTTACGGTCAAAGGTTAAGATACCTCAAAAATATACCGGTACCGGTTTAAAATAAATGTTGAGCTATACCGTTATTTAACCCTTACACGATTTCGGTACCGAAAAATAAGCGAGACATCCAAGGCATTTCAAAGTTTAAACTTTGACATTCCCTCAACCCCTGCACTACAACAACTAGGTACTAGTTCTAAAAATAAAATATGGACTCTGTTATTCGGTAATAATATAATTTTCTAATGGTGGGAGATTTTTTTAAATTAAGTAAGTAAGTAAGTAAGTAAGTAAGTAAGTAAGTAAGTAATTTATTTCATAACAATATTACATTGAACAGTAGTTTTTGAATTAATCCTTTTAGAAGGAACCTATTCGCTAGAGATATCGTAATTTGATCAATATTTCAGTAATTTACGTAATTCCGTGACCAAATAGACTAATTAATTTGCTACGAGTGGTTGCCACGCAATTCAACAAAGCTAGCAATACTATCGATATTGCATTAACCGTAAGCACCTCGCAAGTGCTTCATTGCTTCATTTCGTAAATATCTGAAAATTGATTATTATTGATTATTCATATTTATTGATTATTATTATGCACAAATTTTAATGATCGTGCTCATCATACAAACATTTGTCCTGGGTGGGAATCGAACCCACGACCTCCGGCATAGCAGTCAGGGTCACTTATTACTACACCAACAGGCCAGTTATTATTGAGTAAAAACCTGCATCGCGTATAAAATAACTTAAAGAGCTACAGAGGGTGTAACAATTGGTGGCCTTAACGCTAAAAGCAAAGGAGAGCTTTTTTGCGTTAAGGCCACCAATTGTTAACAGACAAACACAAACATTCAACATTACATCCAGATTCTGTTACAGCCACAAGAGTAAGTACTTACTCTACCAACCAACCATCAACCAACCACCCAATCATCACCCAACCACCTTTGATTGGGTGTACACCCAATCAAAGATGGTTGGGTGATCTTAGTGGAAAAGGAGAAAAAACCCACCCTATACCTGTTATTCCCTTAATTCACTAATAAAGTATGCTGTTCGGGATCGGAATGATCAAACCTACACAATAGACTTGTCTACATAACACTGCAATGGTAGGTATCTATCGACTGCAACCGTTCGCGGCGCACGCGCAACTCATTTCACTCTCTATAGACATTGATCGGCAACATTTGTTTTAATATAGGTAGGAATTTACATAACTTTTAAATTTTTAACAGTTTTCAGAAAGTAAAACTAATTACTACTAAAACTTTGGAAACATAAAAACAATGTACAACCAAATTGAGAACCTCCTCCTTTTTTCAAAGTCGGTTAAAAACTACACAATGAATTTGTCGACCCCAGTCAGTCGAAGGTTAGAATGATTTCAAAACAATGATAAGTTTTTATGTGTGGTTGATAAACTAAGTTATTTTACCAATGCGTAATTTTTTAGAAGATTTATAGGTATATAATTAGAGTTTGTATAATTCTCAATTCAAAACTGTACTATAAAAATACCATTGAGGCCGTAGGACTATGTTGAGTGCCCAGTCTTTCAGTCTGTGGAGAGTTTAAAGAAAACCCTAATGATATTTATGAATTATGTTTACCGCCTTTCACCAAAGAAAAAACCATTTTTATAATTTTATTCACGCATATGCACTATTTACATACATTTTCCAGCAACCAATAAATCAGCGGGTGTCACTTTTCATTTCCTTCCTACATAATTACCCCTTTATAAAATGTTGTCAACTCCCCCACTTCATAGCCCCGGTGGGGGCCTAGGCGCCGGCGCAACACCGCGGAAAAAAGTAAAAACACTATCGTTAGTCATTAATATAGTCGCAAGCGCACCGCGCACTTTTTTCCAACCATTTCTAATTTCGACACCGTCCCAAGCGCACGTGTCAAAAAGATTTTTTTTTTTCATATTATTTCAAACATCGAACGGCTGACTTTTACCGCGTTTTTATTGGCAGTTACAATGATTAATAGTGATGTTTATGAATCGTTAAATATCGATACGTATCGTCGCGTAATTTACGCGTAACATCAGCGCAAATTGTGCGTGGTGGAAGAATGAATTGATTGTTGTCGTGTAAACTAATGACTATGACGCGTGTTAGCTGTTGTGTTTTAATTGTATTTTTATGGGCGATTTTTATGGACAGTTGTGATGGTTACAGCCCTAGAGGTAAGAAGCAATTTTTTTTTATTTTTTTGAGCATGCTATATTATATGTGATTTTCAGGTCCTCTACTTATATTAATAGATATAGCACAATGTAATCGAAATTACCTTTCTTTGTTCATACAGACATAAATATCCTCCAAAATTAATTAACTAAAACTGAAATACTAATGGACTCAATTAATTGTCATGACTTAGCGTTTTCTTGTGAAAGGAAATAAGTTTCAGGTTTTGTAACAACTTAACTGCCATCAGCACTTACCGTAATTGATGATAAATGATCTGTGACTCGATTTTGATCTTGTCTTTGTTGATTGATATTGGATTTATACAGTGGTAATTGACTATTAGTATTTTTAAGTGATAATTCATTGATATAATCCTCTCCTTTTGTTATTTCAGTTCTGGCATTATATTGTCACTTGTACTTTACATCTCAAGGTTTATCTCACACTTCCAATGCTTCAAGGATTCGTGGCAAAAAATATCATGAATGAATTGTTAAATGTAGAGAAAAAGCTTGCAATTTACTCTTATAGCAAAAGTCAGTAGGTAGTCCATCAGTATAATTATCTCTTTCTTCATCAAATCCGTCCTAAGGTAGAGATAGCTTTTTATAAGTAGCCCATTGTTACGCCCCATGTAGTTCTAAATGTTATCATTAGTAAATTTGATGGTCTACCTACAATCTAAAGTAGACTATTCTATTTCTTTTCTAGTATAAAATATTACCTTTGTGTAAGCAAAGATTGAAATATCAACCAATTTACATATTCACTCTCATTTTCTCCGCAAACAGTTGTTGCCACAACTCAAACCACATTTAGCATTAACGTCTGGATAAGGTACACGACAGCTTAAGTAATGAAAGGTGGTTCAAGCCTGTCTGACAATACTTTACTACCAACTGGAAATTAGCAAGTGACAATCTAGGAAATGAATATAAATTTGGGCTTTGATAGTTAGAATATTGTGTTGATATGACTTTGGAAAACTCCTTTTTTCATACAGTAAGATTTAAACGTGTTAATTTTTGAAAAATATCGAAATGCTGCATGAAACTCAGGGGTATTTTTAGATTAATAAAGATATCATAATGGAATTCATCAAGAGATTTGTCAATATAAAAGATAAAGATACCGGGCTGGTATCCGCAACTCCACGTCAAAGCGCGTATTTTGCGTATGGGCCAAATCTACCACGCGGGCCCAGTGCGAATTGGTAGATGTCACATGATAAAAATTAATTATTATAGATTTGCTAACTGCCCATCATTCGTTCCGCATTAGAAATAATTTCATTTGGGGTGGACCACTCTTATCACTTAGGTACCTAGGTATGAAAAATAGTTTACGTCTATTCTTAGATCTACTAAATATACACAGGAAGTTTCAAAGAAACGGTCAAGCCGTTTCAAGCCTTGGTACGAGACGATGGAAAGAGACCAGATGGAATGACGTTGTTGCCTTGGAAGATGGGTAGGCCTTTGGTGTGGGACGCAACCTGTGTCGATACCTTTGCGCCATCTCATATTCCAAGTACGGCGAGTTGTGTCGGCGCTGCTGCTGCAGCTGCTGAGGCCCTCAAGCGGCGCAAATACTGTAACCTCATTGGAAGTTACGGTTTTGAGCCGTTTGGGGTCGAAACGCTCGGGTCATGGGGTCGGAGTGCACGCAGCCTTTTAAGGAGATTTCTCGCCGACTGGTTGACACTTCGCGTGACCAGAGGGCTGGCTTATTCTTTGGCCAAAGAATTAGCATTGCCATTCAATGTGGCAATGCTGCCAGTCTTCTGGGCACGTTTCCAGATGACGGCGATGGGGAGGAATACTTTGACGCATGAGTGTTCCGATTTTTACTATTTTATTTGTAGTTAGTTTAGGTGTACATATTTAATATATTTTAATTAGTTTTATTGTGTTTTCTGTATTTTAGATTACTATTATATCAATAAAGCCGTTTCATAAGAGTTTTGTTGCAAACACTAAGACACGAGAATTTTATAATTTTATATGAATTGTCAATATTATTATGTACATAAAAAAACACTATTTTTAGAAGCACTTAAAGCATAGGCGGCATATTATACTCGTAGGGATATCTCTCAATTCTTGACTTCACAATCGTTCAAATTTATGACATACTTACAACACACATATAACTACAATAAAAGTCATATAATCAATCCAACATCGCTATAGGAAACTATTTTATTATTATTATACAAAACCTTAGATTTCACTTTTCCATCTTAATATTTATATCGGGTAGTTTCCAATGCAAACGATCGGGTTTCCCTTTAATGCTTGCAGACAATATCTTGTATTTCTTGTAATAAACGACGTTAAACTGCTTTAGTCAGTGTTGCGTTAAAAATAAGTTGTTGGAATTTAAATTCTTAGACATTTTGTTGTAAGCTCGTTATGTGAGCCACTTGAGAATTAGAATACTACACAAAACACTTTTACATAGGATAAAGTCATCTAGTTAATACTAATCTTAATTGATTCACGAACAGACAATACATGGTCTAAAACACTGAGTATGGAAGCATGAAATTTTTCACTAAAATTTCGTACATGTGCAACAAAACCAAGGAAGGACTTTTGAAAATGTATCGTATAATGCGGTTAGATAGGGGATCATAATATGTATCATTTGAATAAACCCAGCATCCCTGCAGCTTGTTTCATAATAACTGGAGTCCTTCAAGATGAAACCATGAATGAACAGAAACGAACAAACAATAATGACAGAAGCAGAACTCAAACGAAATAATCTGGCTCTCCTTTAATAGCTAAAGGCAAATTATGGTATCCTACAACATTACCAGTGATAATAATTATCGTCCAGTTGTCAAAATTCTATTGTTTTAGTATTCTGCTCGACTCCTCCATGTATACCTTGACTTTGCTGAATCTCACTCTCTTCTGAGCAGGCCATATCCACATAAAGGGATACTTTAGCCAGAAATGACATTAATATAATTAATGCAGTAATAATTAATCAGCCTATCATCCACATAAAACCATTTTAACAGGAAACTGCTAGAAAATTGTGCCTGAGTTCAACAATTCATTTCCAAAATACCCAAAATTCAAGAGCTACATTTTATAGCAGCTTAGATGAAATTGATAGAAGAAACTAACTTCATTTACACAAAACCAATTTCGATCTGATTGAAAGACATCAATTTCCAATAAAGTTCTATTTTAGACTTTCATGTGTTTCCTTTGTTGTACATCAATTTATTGTTGCCAATATAACCTGCCATTGTAATAAAACCGCAAATTGTATTCATCAGTATTTCTTTAAAAAAGCTGTTGAATGCGTTGATGCCTTTCATTTACAATAAAGGTTGTTTTGTAAATTGTATTTCAACCATATGTTTAGCGGTTTTATGTCTCAGAACTGACTTTAATTGTTTTGGTACAAGTACGATCAGTATTAATAACAGTTGCCACCTTATAAAACGAATCATAACAATAACTTACATAATCAGTTTAAACTCAACAATGACAATATTATCGATTCCATTGAAATTTAATATAAAAACGTGAAATAGCTGTCAATTATTGACAATTCAGTCTGCGGAGTGCTCACAACAAAAATTATCTATCAATGAAAAAATCTACAAAAAATCCATCAAAAAAGATTATTGTGATTGCTATTGTTGCAGCGGAATTACCAGATTCATTGTCACTGTTACAATTATTACGAAACAACAAATGTTTGCGAGGAAAGCGGTGTAGCAAAAACATCGGACCTGCGTTGAACATTGGGGTCTGTGACGTCACCACCGATCAATTTCTCGATTAGTATCGTTCCACTTTAAACCGATTGACTCGAGCCGTTTCGTGTTTCATACAAATTATACTATAGTTTGATTTGATTTTAGAAACTACTGACATTACGGAAATGCGCGGTTGCTGCAATTAAAATTTTTACCGCCATCGCTATTTGGGTCTCGATTAATTTTATGTTTATTCTCCTTCTGGCTCGTGATGTGTCTATGCGAACAGTACCATTCGTCAGCAATGCCGAGTATTCCAATAGCTTCAATAATAAAATTGATTAAATTTTCTTGAACATCATGTTGAAATGAATTAATATTATCTTTAACATTACGATTTTTCGTAGATACGAGTAACTCTTTCCTTTTATTCTTTAGCATAGAAATCATTTCGTGGTAAAGCTAATTGACTTCCTCTATTGAAAAGATTTGTCAACAATGAATAATGTCGTAACAGAGCGATCATCTTAAGTAGCCTCATAGGTATTACCATAACACTACCATCGACATTACCCGCACTTCATAACATGTTTAATATTCTAGTCAAAGTTAGCACTCATATAACTCCTAAGTCACTGCTTACGACACGTAGAAAGTTCAAATAAACTGGATATATTCTGTTAATGAATGTATTTGTGAAGCTAATTTACCTTTAAATGATTTTGTCATTTGTAAAGGAATAAATAACAAATCGATAAGCGAACATAATTTGATACAATTTCCTTAGATCAGGTTCAATGATGTCAGCTCTGAAATACTCGAATTCTCTGTAGAATTAGATTCACTTTCACGTGGTAATGTTGAAATGTTAACGTTGTATGCGGAAAACACAGTGTCACTGTAACTTATTATTTTTTTTGCCTGATGGAAAAAAGTATAAAATAAAAACGGAAATGATAGTAAGGAACGCCCTTAAAGACATGCAAAGAGGTAGGTAGCCTAATAACAGTACGTACCTACCTAATCATCATTAGTGTAAAACGGAGAAAACTCTTAAGAAAAAAACAGTGGACTTAACAAAAATAGAAATCACAATTGATTAGTTGAAAACAAAAGAGTTTACTCGTAAAATAATAGAAGATTGGTAAAAAAGTTTACCTTAACTGTTAGGTAAGATGAAAACAAAAGTTAAATCAGAAAATTTGTCGAAACTTCGATGGAAAGTATATAGCTGTGAGCAGTAATTGGAAATAAATAAACCTAATTCGATTTGGAACGAAAACTATTAGAATGGTTACGTAATTTTTGTTACTGCTGAAATCTTAATAGTAAGTTTTGAGAGAAGTTATAGTTTTAGAGTCGGTATATATCTGACGGAAGATGCGCCGAGCGTAATGCGAGACGCACTAATGCATCATCGGTTGAAGTTGAGTGCGAAAGGTTGAATGTTTTCTATACTAATATATAAAGAGGAAATGTTTGATTGTTTGTTTGCATTGAATAGGCTCCGAAACTACTGGACCGATTAGAAAAATTCTTTCACCGTTGGGAAGCTACACTATCCCCTGGTGACATAAGCTACTTTTTATCAATGTATTCCTACGGGAGCGGGACCTATGCGGGTGAAACCGCGTGATGTCTGCTAGTATTATATATTTGTCTGTTCTGGCATTACACGACCGATTTATTACTCGACGTATCTAATAGCATAGCAATTATGTACCGGCTCTTAAGTTCACTCTCGGCTTCATTACGCTTTTGCTCTCGTCCGTTTGAGCTCCGACCCTCAAATCCCACTTAAAGTTCAATTATTATATGAATGCGCATGTATTTTAAAGGTTTGTCAACACACTGGGACCAATTCATAAATTTTGCTTACACACTGTCAAGTCATCATCTGCCTAGGCAGATGATGACTTGACAGTTTGATTTTCAACGGGCAGACGACTCGACGGAGTCTGCCCGTTTTACCTGATGCAGCTGAATACCAGTGTTTTACAAGGAGTGACTGCATGAAATGTCAACCTCTACAACCCAGTTACAGGGGAACACGATACCTCTTGGTTAAACTGGTTGTCAGAGTTTCGGGTTTTCGACTACCTCTACCTGCTGTCAAAGATCTACAAATGACAGCTGGGACCAACGGCTTAACATGCTTTCCGAGGCACCGTAAACACAGTTATAATATTTGAAATGAGTATTTCAATTTCAAAATCATTTAAGTTACGTTCGTGCTAGTCCCGCTGCTCATGTTATTTTGATAGTTATACATGAGTTACATGTTAAAACATAATAAACACATTAATAGCAACCTATCAACACTAAAGATCGGCCATTGTGTAAATGCCTCATAAATATTAACGGTCGAAGATGGCTACTGGCACAATAAACCATAAAAGAGGTTTCATTTTCACATGCCCTCAAAAATCACACGCAAATCCTTTCACACTTGAGTCCGACTTTAAAAAAGTGTATGACTACAATCGATAGTTAGAATATCGATTCGATATCAATCGAAACAATCTGTCATTAGAAAAAGACAAGACTTTTTCCCCGGTATTTCTTGCACGGTAATGATGACTGATGCGTTTGCAAAACATGAGAGATTGGATGTGAAATACTATTGTTGTTGGTTTTCCTAGTTTGTGTTGTGTCGACTATCGTTGGATTTAAATCATCTTTAACCAAAGACATTCAATACTTACTAAGGTAAAAGCACCTATTACGGCGGTAGTCAAAATCGCTTCCTATTACGGTGGTATTTCTATTTTCGCGTTTTATTCCCGTTTTATTCAATGTAGGTACAACAAAACCGAAACTATTTATTCTAAATCTATTACTTTATGACTTAACTGACGTTTGCAAGTATAGCACATAGACAACACAACAAGATCAATCAGTCTGTGTAACGTCATCGACGTGAGAGGTGTTTCCATACAAACGCGGAACAACAAAAGAAAGTACACAAATATTTAGAAACTAAGTTTTTCATATTAAGATGCCGTTCGAGTTTGTTCATTTGTTATTTATAGCATTTTCTTATTATTACACTCACTATTTAAATAGCTTTTTTATATTTGTAAATCGTTTTTTACCAAAAAAATAAAAAATAAAATACCGCCGCAATACGATACAAATTTTGTAGATTAATCCTAATACGGTGGTATGACTCCGAAATAAGAAAAGTACTGGACATGTTTAATTGTTTATAACTTTTAATTGATTAACTTATTGAATTAGTTTCAAGTTTAGTTGAAATAATTATTAATCACATAACTTAGAAACCATATTCTGTGGTATGTGTTCTTAATTAGAAATCTAGTTAAATATGAAAACTGTCGAGTACAAAATGTTAGTTTCTTAGAAGAGGCAAAAATGGGAAGGTGTATTTTAATTTATCACAAAACATTTATTTTGTATAAATTTTAACTTGAGTTGTACAAATCTGAGCCAAAAAACTGTTAATGTTTGATTAGGCATTTTTACTCTTTTGTTTATCGAAATATTTATGGGTCAGAATTAGGATTATCGAAAACATGAGTAGTTTGCCTATTACGGCGGTAATTATTTCCAGGTAACTCCGTGTAGGGTTCTAAGATCTCCTATTACGGCTCTATTCATACAACATAAAATTACAAGTTTTTAGGGTTCCGTAAAAGTTTTGTATCTATTTTTGTGGATTATTCAATAATATAACTAGTTGATTCCTTAATAAGTAGTTGTATTTTTAATTCTATAAAACCAGTGAACATACCTCCTTATTTATTCTTAAATTCCTTCGGAATCCGTTGGAATTTGGGAATAAAAATTATTTTATTTTAACATGAGAGAATCCAAGGGGATTCTCTCATAGGGGATTCTCATGTGAATTAATCTAATAATACAATACAGAAAAAATGAGCGAAGCGATTTCGGGCTGTACGGAAAGATTTTTCTGTACAGACCGACTTCTTTCGCTCATTTTTGTAATTTCACTTTTTGTTTTTCACAACGTAAAGTTTTTTTTTAATTTTATTGAAGTTTCGTACAAATAATAATTATTAAATAATATAAATGTGATTAAAGTAATTCTAAAAATAATTCATTCACTGGTCAATAAATGAAAAACTTACGAATTACGTTACTAACACATTAATATTATTTAATAAATATTATTTGTACGGAACTTTAATGAATATAATTTCTGACCCTCCGTATTAGGAGCCGTCTACCGCAGTAATAGGATTAGACCAAAATTGTACCTCCGTATTAGGGAAAATCGACCAGACTATTTAAATATTTCTTTAAAATAAGAAATATCATCAACAGAAACATAGTCTCAACAGCAATACAAAATATAAATTCCACTTTTAACGATAGAATTTTTTTCCACCTTTAGAAATACCTACAAATGCTTATTTTTGTTTCTTACTTTCAAATGATGCGAAATACCTCCGTAATAGGTGCTTTTACCTTATTAGACGGGATATCACGAACAACATTTTCGGTTGATACTTTGTTTAGTTTAGTGCGCTCCGCTGCCGCTCCAACATTGCTTTATTATTCTAGATGGCGTTACTGAGACATGTCATCAAAAACGTTGATTGAATCTATGACATTTTCATCACATGTTCTGTCTTTAGTGTTTTAAATCTCAAATTAAATTAGATCTTAATTGTTAAAGACAAAGACGTCTTTAATAATTTAAGTGTCTGCTTCTGTTTATTTTGTTACAGTACATTTTATTTAAGAATCATTCCTCTCCTGATATTTATTTTCTAGTGACGCTGTTTCCATTATGTGATTAAGTTAGATGAGTCAGGAATGCTTTTGTGTATTTACAGCATAATGTAATGTTATGTAGCATTTACCCGCGACTATGTACACGTGAAAGAAACCTAATTTATCCTATTGGCACTCGGTAACAGTGTAGCTTTCTATCAGTGACTTTATGAAATTGTTTGAGTAATTCCGGGGATGGCCCCCTGCATACCAACTTACTAACAAACTTCACTTTTTTTATTTTATTAGCAAAGACTAGCTTCTGCCCGCGACTTCGTACGCGGATCCTGTTGCTTATGCCAGCGACAACGGGGTCGTCAAAATCGAAGATCTGAAACATCTGATGTCGAATTCTATAAGCCCGGGGACGGGAAATCAATGGGATGCGCGAGACGATTCAAGATGTTCCAGATTTTTTATTTTTGTTGGTCAACAGGAAATGCCATCAGACTTAACAACTTTTGCTAAGACGCCATTTCTATTATGTATATGTTATATTGTCTCTGGGCTTTGGAGTTCCCCTACAGGTGCTCCAGATCTTCAAATTTAGTCTCACAGCAGAAAACACTCTTCACGTGGAATAGTTTTTGCAATGGCACCATTTTTATATCTCTTTCACTTTAGGTGTTCCATTCTCCAAAATAAATTATAGCCTATAATATGTTGCGTGACGTTCACGATCAGCGGTCAGTCGCGCATCTCCTTCCCCCACTTATCTCTAGAGTCGATGCGTATATACGCTGAAAACTCAAGCGTCATGCTTTTTCCGTGAACGTCTCCAACTCGCGAGACAGTGCATGATGTTCACGATCAGCGGTCAGTCGCGCACATATTCTTCACTGGTCTCTAGAGACCTGGATGTAGATGCGTAAATACGCTGAGAATGCAGGCGTGCTTCGCGATCCCAAGAAATTTCCACGGAGCGAGTTGCAGCCTCATGTTCTCGAACAGCATCAAGTCTCTCCTAACGCTCTTCGGTAGATTGTTGGGATCTTATGGTCTTTAATCATTTAGCACCTTTGGAACATTGGGAAAAATTTGACCTCTTTCTAGTCATGGTTATAGTTTTATTGTGATGATACCTGATCAATTAAAATCTAAGTGGCTGCTCCCCTGCGTTACCGGGTAGGCTACCTTGTAACGAAGATAAATGGAAAAGGAAATTAAACACTCAAATAACATAAGCCCGAAGGCATATTTATGCGATAAAAAAAAATGGGAGTTTTGGCCAGTAGAGTCTAATTTTCAATGATATACCATCGTCATCGAAAATCAGTCCTGAACTGTTCCCGCCTTCATCGCGTGGAGGTACTTAAGTTATTTTATAATTTTGCAGTGAAATTAGTGATAGCTTTAATTTCTATATCAAATGTTTCTGATCTTCGATTTTTATAAGTCAACAGGAAATGCCTATCAGACCGAACAACTTTTGCTAAGACGTCATTCCTATTTGAGTTATGGTGTAGCTGGGCTCTTGGAGTTCCACAACAGGTGTTCCAGATCTTCGATTTTTATACGTCAACAGCGAGTGCTCATAAGGCTGTACAACTCTTGCTAAGACGTCATTCAAATATATGTTATAGTGTAGCTGGGCTCCTGAAGTTCCACATCAGGTGTTCTGTATCTTCAAATTTATTCTCTCAGCAGAAAATGCTCATAACGTGGAACAATTTTTGCTACAGTACCATTTTTGTATCTCCTATACTTTAGATGGTCTGTTGCGGTTCTGCATCAGGTGTTCCGGATCTTCAAATTTATTCTCTCAGCAGAAAATGCTCATCACGTGGAACAATTTTTGCCATGGGACCATTTTTGTATCTCCTATAGTTTAGCTGGTCTGTTGCGGTTCTGCATCAGGTGTTCCGGATCTTCAAATTTATTCTCTCAGCAGAAAATGCTCATCACGTGGAACAATTTTTGCTATGGCACCATTTTTGTATCGCCTATAGTTTAGCTGGTCTGTTGCGGTTCTGCATCAGGTGTTCCAGTTTCCAAGATAAATTATAGCCTATGTGTTGACCAGACTTAATATCTATACAACAAAAAAAAAATCATTCAAATCCGTCCAGTAGTTCCGAAGATTAGCGTGTGCAAACAAACAGACAAACAGACAAACAGACAAACAGACAAACAGACAAACAGACAAACAGACAGACTTTTTTTTTTGGATTCGTGCTCTATTACTGTTTCTAAACCCCCCTCAATTATTATTTTTCAAATATATTCAATGTACAGACACAGTTTTTTTACAGTCTTATTATATGTATAGATGACCAAAACGTCTGACATGATTTTTGCATTCATTGGGAGACTATGCTAGCGATGCGGATGTATTTTTTAATAGGTACCTTAGAATTATTAACAAAATTAAATTATTTTACTCTATTCTTTTTATTTGTTACTAGCAGACGTCACGCAGTTTCACCCGCGTAGTTTCCGTTCCCGTGGGAATACGGGCATAAAAATTAGCCTATGTCCACCGGGAATAGTGTAACTTTACACCAGTACAATAATTTTTAAAATTGGATAGTTCCGAAGATTACCCCTACATACAAACTTACAAACTTACAAATTTTACCTCTTTATAATATTAGTATAGATAAACTAGTTACAATGTTTTTAAAATGCACAAGACACACAATTAGACTTCTGGGGTCTGTCTTACCATGCTATGGCCTGGGATTTAATCAACGTGCTATGTTGTATTCTAGGCTTACGCCTTACTTTTTTACTGGTTCGTTTCTAATAGTCCAATAATTTAAAACTATTTCTACGAAATTCTTTTCCATGTGTAGTATACACAGCACTCGGTCGGTGTCGCGTGAACACAGTCATATCCGCGGCTGCATGCTTGCGGTCAAGGCTGTTTCCTACTTCCATGCAATACTTTTACTTGTACACACACGTTTTCTGTTACACAATTTACTGTAGCTCTTTTTCGCTATATATCCTTATTATCTTGAAGAACAGTTCGATCATTCGTTCTGTCTGGGTGTAATTTATCTATAATACCTATGTAGGTATGTATTTAGAAATATATAAGTACGTTTGTCAGCTGTTTAGTACCCATAACACAAGCTGTGTGAAAAGTTGTGGAATACCTATTATTAATATTGTTTTAGTTAATGTTTTTTTCTGGAAATATGAAACATTTCAATCAAGTATCTATAACTGGTGAGTTTCAAATGTGCTTTTGGTTAATCTTCAGTTAAGTCTTTGGAAAAGTTGGGCGTGATATAGATTATGTCGTTCTTCGAGAATTTAAAAACTATTCGACATATAACCAATTTTATAGGAAGCTCAACTAACTTGGTTAGGAACATTATTCAACATAGGTATTGCTTACTTCTGGGGTGTTTAGATACCCGCAATTAGTGACTCGTAAACTACAAGTATTACTTGCGGGTGCAATTTAGCACCCATTGAGCCAAGAACTAAATGGTAGGCATAAACTTTATTACTCTCACTTAAAACTCTCTATTCTATGCTTATTTGTGTATTACGGAACAATAGACAAGTAACTAGCACTTTGTTCGCGTCTTCGTGCGCGTGCATTTTGTCATTTAACATCTTCTCTAACTCCTCTTAGTTTTGAAAAAAAAAACCTACATACCTACATTCACAAATAATGTAGCTTTCTATTGGTAAAAGAATTTTTAAAATCGGTTTAGAAGATCCAGAGACTATCGCCTACAAAGTCACAAACTCACTAACTTTACCTCTTCATAACATTATTATACATAGCGGACGTCCAGTTCCCGTTCCCGTGGAATACAGGGATAAAAAGTTATCTATGTCACCCAGGGATAGAGTAGCTTTCAAATGGTGCAAGAAATTTTCAAATCGGTCCAGTAGTTTCGGGATGTATTCAATGCAAACAAACAAACAATCAAATCTTTACTCTTTATAATTTTAGTAAAGTTATATTTAGAAATATTTATACATACCTACTAACATACTACTTTTAAACTACTTGTGAAAAGGACAACGGCGAGGGGGAGGAGCTTTAACATTAGGTTTGAAAAAAAACTTTTTTACAAAAAATAAAACCGACTTCAAAAATAACACTAAACGGTGTAAAATAACTCTAAATTCGGAAGTCTGTGGCTTTGGTGGGCCTGTCTTACTCATGATGGGCCACCGACTTCCGAATTTAGAGTTATTTTACACCGTTTAGTGTTATTTTTGAAGTCGGTTTTATTTTTTGTAAAAAAGTTTTTTATTTTTCCATTTTTAGTTGTTCCCATACAAACATTTGCCATGAATTCATTTTTATATTGTTAATTGTTAACAATACATGTCATTATAATAGGGTTATCCACCTAACCCAAATAAATGAAACTTAACATACCTAACTGTCGAAATCTAGGTATATTGAACACATCTGCCTACCCCTCTGAGCATACAGGCTTGATGATACGTCATGATGTTGTGTAAACAATAAACATCCAAGCGATTCCAGCAATCACGATAGATTTGCCGTCTATTTTTGAAGAGTTCCGTTGTATATCTCCGAAGATCAGCACCAGATCTTCACCAAATTAAAATGGGACCACCTCAGGAGTCTACTCTTTCAAACAAAAAAAGAATTTTGAGAATCGGTCCACAAATGGCGGAGAAATCAGGTAACATACATAAAAAAAAAAAAAAAAAAAAAAAATACATACACACGAACATAGAACCTCCTCCTTTTTTGAAAGTCGGTTAAAAAGAAGCAAAAGTCTAATCATTTCACCTTTTAGCGAATATTTTTAGTACCTGTGTAATTTTTTTGATTATTTGCTCTTTTCACGCAAAGAAACGTATTAAGGATTGTACATACAGGGTGTAAGGTTAGGGACAGCCCTCCTCAGACTGATGGGGTGAATTCAGTATATTATACAAAGATGACCGGTACAAGAAATTATTTCAGGAACGTTATGGGAATCCAATAAACTTGATTTGTTTTATTTCTTCATACGCAATGTATTTTAACCGTGGCAAAACGCACGCTGCGAGCCTTCGGGCACCCGCCCCGTCAAGTCGTTCGTTAGAGTATTTCAACATCCATTGTTGGTTTTTTCATTCTACCCGTATTATTTACCACATAATGGAGTGTTAGTTTCAAATAATGTTATTATACATTGAAATGAAACTGAAAAACCTGAAAAAAGGATGAAAAAAAATGAAATTGTTCCTGAGAAAAATTTTGGTGGATTATGATTCAAAATCAGGAGCTAAATTCACCCTATCAGTTTGTGGAGGGCTGTCCCTTGCAATCTGTATACAGATAGAATATTTGTGGTTTATTTTGAAGCAGTTATAGCTAAGTTATGTGAACGGCGGACTTCCAATTCATTTGTCTTGACGTCGGACCCAAAGCACGCACATCTGTCTTTTCGGAATCATGTGCGTATTGTATACATTTAGCTTACTTTAAAAACAGTGAAGGAAAACATCATGAGGAAACTGGCATGCCTTGGAGATATTTATTAACGTCATGTCAAGCAAAGGCAGATGCCCATGGATGGACGGTATAAACTCTGATTCCAGCATCCCTAGCCATAAATTCTATTTCTATTATCGTAATCGATAAGGCGACAATAGAAAGAAAATGGCGTATATGGAATCAGCTGTTTATCAAATGTCAAATGTTAACGGATAGAATTAGAAATATGGCTGAAAATGAGATACACTTGACAGTTGACAAGCAGCTAATTCCATATACGCCATTTTCTTTCTATAATAGAAATAGAATAGAAATAGAATTTGTAATATGACTAGGCCTAAATCATTTATAAAGCGACAATTATGTCACAATGCTTATAATACTGTTGATGATTACCTTGGGGATTCAAAGGCTCGGGAATGAGCTACTCCATTTGCATAAAAACCATGATGACATTTTTTTTTATACTTACTTAATTTTTTATCAAATATTTTTATTTTATTATACAGGGTGCAACGGAAAGGGTATATACATCCGAAGGGCACGGATTCTCTTGGTGATAAGAAACGACATGGCAACGTTTTTATACATATACATACATAATTGTAAAGTTGAGCCCGCCCGCGCCGTCGCGCCTTCGGCGGTTAGGCAGAGCCCGAAAGGTCTGTACTAGGGGCGCAGAACCCGAGATAGATATACTTGAACCTTGCAGGACAGGATTATAACCCTCATAGTGCGGTGACACGTTTGTTATGATTTTGCATTTAATAAACTGTCGATATTAAATAATATCGTAAAGTTTCAAAGTTGCAAAGCTGAAATTTTGAGAAAAGACTCGTTATTAAATACTCTATTCACCCTGTTTGTATGTATATACCCTTTCCGTTACACCCTGTATACACTGTTGAAATTTAATGTAAATTGACAAGTATTTTTATTTTGTTTTTTTATATGTTGTCTGGCAGTTTGAGTTCTTTATGGGACCATGCCAAATGTTCTTTCTTTGGGTTTGTTTGTCAGCACGTAGATTTCCTAAAGTTCCGAGTTGAGCTCACGATTACTGACAAATGCTTGCACTGACTGATCTGGTACCCTCATTTCTGTGTGGTTCTTTCCTCAAAAGACCATCTCAGCGTAGTCAAATAGTGAAACTCCGATCTCATCTACTTGTTAAAAAAATGACGTGTAAAAGTGTTTGTGCAAACCTATTTACAGAAATAAATATCATTTATCATTTAACCCTGCGACATGACGAAAATAAATTAAACAAGGTGTTTTTTTTTTTATATTCCATAACTCTAGGGTTATATTCTGTAGGTAAAAACAATACTAAAACTCCTAGAAAAGATGGTCCAAAAATGTATAGTTTCGGAGATATCATCAATCATAATTAAATTATCAGTTGTTTAGTACCTACCCGTAATACAAGCTCAGCTTAGCTTGGGACTAGATGGCGTTGTGTGAATAGTCGTGGAAAATTATTATTAAGTATTATTAATATTATTTTTATTACCTAATTAGGTCAAAAATTTTCACCAGTACGACGAATCTTCTTTTTAACGTCACTTTTCTTTCACGTAAGGGTGTTTTACATTAATCACCGTGACTTTGTCGAATTATTTTGTATGATAGTAAAACAAAAAAAAAAGAAAGGATGATTGAAACATAATTCATATGCCAGTTGATTCTTTGACGGTCTCAATCATACCCTAAAGATATGGAATATCAAAAAAAACACGTTGTATAAGTTTTAAAGTTGTCTTCCAATGCGGCAATAGCAGTAAGAGCTGCTTAGAGCCATAGCTTTCAGCAGTGGATAAGATTATAGATTGCAAATCAATTTACGTAAAACAATCAACTAACAAATAGATTACTTACACCAAGTTAATAACATAATCTAAGCAATCAGCCCTCGGTAACTTTAGATGTCAGTTTCTTAACTTTCTCCCGCGAAGGTCGCGGGTTCGATGCCTGCCCCGATGACACGACGCCAGTCATTTCTCAGAACAAATTATACATTATCTATGGTAAAAATAATAGAGTAGAGGTTAATGTTTTATGTAGTGTTAATGGCCTGTGAAGTAACAGTAATATGAGAACGAATTGTGACATGATTTTATGAGTTTTTAAATGTATTATTATGGTCATATGCAACTGCACTTAACTAGAATGTGTAATTTATCATAGTTATGTGCTTTTTGTGTAGTTTATGTCGCCTTTGTGTACAACCACTAATATCTTCTTCTATACAATTATATATAAAATTCGCGTCGTGTAGTTTGTCCAAAATAAACTCCGGAACTACTAAACCAATTTTAATAGAATAAATTGTCTTACCCTGTAAAGTTTCGTCAAAATTTAACTAAAAGATTAGAAAGGTTTTATCTCGATTGTTAATCTCTTTTGGTTTACCTCAATGTTTTATAATTGCAAATTTTTATTTTTTTCTATAACTTGATTTTATGTGGAAAAAAAGGCAGTAGAGTTCATCTCTGCTTTACCTAATGCTTACAGGCGTGATTGAATAGTCAATTAGAATTGTTTTTGGTATCTTTCATTTGAATTGCATATAAATTTAGTTTTTTTCAAAAAATAAATTTATGTAGAAAATAACGTAAAAAGTTTTTGAATTTTTTTATCACCAGGTATTCAAAATCATGTGTTGTACTTTCTAATTGCATCAAATCGGGCTTCTATGTCTTTTCTAGCTTGTATAGTTAAGACAGCTGCTTCTATCAATAAACCTTCCAAATTTCTAGTAGGTATACTCATCTTTGCCCCACCACCATCGGCTCACCACAGTGAATCCTGGTACTGCGACCAAGTTCACCTCATTAGTTCAGGGCACGATTTGAACCCGCGAGTCACGACCTCATGATGACCTGTCAACGACGACGCCTAGCCTTTACACTGTTGTCACTTCTTCCAGTGTTTTGTTTTGAATTTCTCTTTGATGAATACTGTCACGCCTTTTTTCCTTTGGGATAGGCAGAAACTATATAACGCCATCTGGTACGATCCTCACTTTTACAATTGCTGGTACTACTGCTTTATCTTTCTGAAGATCTTCAGCAATATTGACAGTGCATGTCTTTCTAAGGTTTTCCCTGCATGCCAATTTTTCTTTTATGAGTGTTTCGGGACTAACTTAAAAGGTAAAGTAACTTATTGAATTGCTAATTAGTTTTCTTATACCTTATCTAAGTGACAGCGCAATGCTAAAATTCCTTACACGGTTTAACTGCCGATCAGACCTGCACTACCAAGCTGAGAGTCTGATCCTCAGATAGCGATTGTCATAGGTCTTAGAGTTAAACCAGAACACAGACACATATTATTTTCTAGGAACCATAATATTCTGAATGTCAATATATATGACACTTTCAAGAAAATTTCCGACGTTAATTCATTTGAAAAGGATTGGTTTAATCATTTTATTGTCATATGCTTAACTTAACATCTGTGTGTATCAATATAAATAAATTATTATAATTTACGCAACCTCTTACCCAGGTCTGTATACGCGGTTGTGTAAATTTTAATAATTTGTTTATATTGATGCTATCAGTGGAAACAAAGTTAGTTTACCTACCTAGGTATGAGCTAGGTCTTACTCTGCTGGAACTCCGTTCTACTCTAGGCCAGCCGAAGGTTGAAGTTCTTACCACCTAGGTGCAGCATACTGTACTTCATAATTTTCTGCCTTTATCCAATTTATTATAAAGATACAAGATATTTCAGCAGCGCAGCGTGTCTTGTTCTCTATTTCTTGCTAGGGATTTTTTTCCGCCACTTCTTCTTTCTAACAAAAACACTAGGAACTGTTGAATAGTGTTTGTTGGCTGTGTTTTGAAATTTATGACGATCAAAAAGATTATCTTCAGCCGAATTGGAACAAATGATTGTTCCTTTGAAGTTTACTTCTTTTGGCGCGTTAGGGAAAAAATATGAGACCTAATTGTTACGATGCGCGCGAAAACCGCCACGAAAAACCGACACCCTGAAGATAGGTATGGTCAACATGTTTGTTTTTTTTTTATATTATTACGCCAAAGATGAATAACTTCTTACACGTGTACATAAGTACACATACATACTTTTTTATGTTGATTGCCAACTTCTTCCTAACCATAATAATCTCCATAGCTTTTTTGGCCTTCCTCTACACTTGTTACTAAATTACAACTTGTCAAAGTCATGTCGTAACAACTTAATGTTCATTCAACTAGCTACACACCTTACTTCCTAAGATTACGCAACCATTGTCTGGTTAATACCAGTAATGTTATGTGTGGCGCATATGGAATACGCAATGGAATGAGTTTTCATTTTCTTCGAGACGTGACTTGCGAGGTTGAGTGGTTTAGGGCTTAACGCATGGGCGTTCGCGGATTGTGGTTCTACGTAGTCCATATACGGTTTTTCTTACTCGTGAAGTTTTAGTAGTTTTGTTCAAAATGGTGTATCATGAAAAGCTGTCGTAGTATAAATTATGGACTCTTCTCATGCAAAAAAGTCACAAGTATTAATCACCAGTTCTGTTCAGTGTGTAAATGCAGTTTTTGATATACCTATTAAAATTTTGCTTGGGTAAATTTTTTATTATGTCACTTCGACTTAGAAAGAAGCCTATCTCCACCTCCCAGGTCGAATCATAGCGGATCCATTCAATTCAAAATGACAAAGAAGAACTTTTGAAAAGACAATACTTACATACTGAAAAGATATTCATAGGAGTTGATTTTTTTGGTTTAAGAAAGAACGTACATGTAGTTGTTGCCGGTTGATGACAATAGGCACGCTATGAGACATGGGACTTAATTTTCTTATAAGTGACAAACTTTTTGTGACCCTGTGCAGGGCAACTTTATTTTTGAAACAAAATAAAAGAAAATTCAAAAATATTTCATAACAAGTTTCAATCCGCTCCGCTCGTACCTCACACCATCGCTTACGTCACAGCTACACGTGGTTATGGGACAGTCATGGTGCAGCACGGTCTTACGTCACTTTATGATCACCATCACAGCTAAGAGTTTATTGAACTTTATTAACGTCATTTCTGGATTTATCATTTGTATGTTTTGATTTATAGCTTGAACTTTGTTCGGTAATTTTAATGCGCTTACTGGACATTTATGAAGGAAGTATTATAAGTTATGTTATACTTACTTAAGTCAAACCTTAATTGGTAACATAGTGGGTTGCGCGCGACCCCAAAGATCGCGTGTATGCTTTTCTAAGACCTCTTAGTGTCTAGTCTGGCTGTGTCCTAAGCAATTGTATACGAAAATTATAATATGGAAGAGGTGAGTTTCACTGTGTGCCCTTAAGGTTGGTTGAAACTACTAAACTGGGCAATCCTTTAACTGAAGGCCTTACAAAAGGCCTTCAAGTACGCGTAGCATGATCACCTTAAAAACGAGTAGGTATGTCGATGGAAGTATAGACAAATACACCGATGGTAGAGACATTTCTAACGATTATAGACGACTAGTTGCGCCCCGCGGTTTCACCCGCAAAAGTCTCGATATCGTAGGAATTTCGGGATAAAAATGTTCCTATGTGTTAACCTAGCTTACAAATTATATGGTCTGCGGACGACAGACGTGGGGAAGTCCGTCGTCTAAGCAAACAGGCCCGAGTTGGTAACGCGTGGTGTTTCCGCGTGTCTTTCACAATGTATGACAAGGCGAGGAGTAGCTCACTCCTCCCTTGATCAGAGATGGGGTTTGTCTGACAAACCGACACTGCTGGGGTGATTTGTGGAGAATGCGAATGCGTACCCGCCCTGGCCAAAGTGATGAGGAGAAACACCGTGTGGTTTAAGTCAGTAAGAGTCTGACAGACCCCTTCACCCGCTCCAGGGTGGAGGACATCCATGAGGACTTCCACACGAAAAAAAAAAAAAATATGTGGTTAATATCCTACAAATCCATTCAGCCGTTTTCATGTGAAGAAGTAACAAACATACACACTCACACACTCACAAACTTTCGCCTTTATAATAATAATAATAATAATAATGTTTATTGGAACTAAAAACACGAATTACAATAAAATAATGTACGATAATGACTGCATTAGTTGTAAACTGTGTCGCAGCCATTAACGCCCATACAAAAAAAGGTTTATGCTTTAGTGCTCCAGCGTATAAAAAAAAAAAATATATATATATATATATTACTAACTAATAAATTAATTACAGACGAAAATAATAAAGCAGAAATAGAAAAGAAAATTAAATTTAAAAGGCATATTATGTGTGTTGCGATGTGTAATGCGTGTGATGTATTGTGTTGTGTTGTGCGTGTGTATGGTGTCGTGTTGTGAGTGGGTGTGTTGTGCGTGTGTGTGGTGTCGTGTTGAGAGTGGGTGTTTACGTGTATCTTACGTTTTAATTAGGTTTTCTAGTTCCTCATAAGTAAGAGTATGAAGCCACTTGTCAACGGTGAATCGACACTGAATAATATTAGTGTGATGTGATTCGTCGACTGAAGAATAATTATATGTCATTATCGTGCTCAAAACAAAATCAATTATTCTTCAATCTGTCTCCTTGTCGATTTTGCTGTAGACAAAATTCGTTTCTGTGGTGATCATGCTACTTGAGCAGCAAGGTAATGGTGACTTTAAGTGATCACTTGCTAAGAATATTCTACGGACCTCAGCTTAGGGTATCACCGAGGGTCAGTAAAGGGCCAGGTTAGATTAGATTAATTAGATGTTTGGAGTAGGCAGTGACTTGTCGCTGCCGGCTGTGGTCGAGAGGATGGTCGGCAGCGTCGAGTCCTGGGACGCGGTGGTGTCCTTCTGCGAAACGGTAAACTCGCAGGAGGCTGCGGAAAGGGAAAGGGAGATCAACTCCACTCACCCGGCCCGCAGCAGACGTACCGGGCGGACAACGTCGTCTTCCAGCCCCCCTGAACGGAACCCGTTCAGGGGGGCTGCCCCCTGAACGGGTCCAGGGTTAACGGACACGGGGACGTCCGCCGCCCCCCACGTACATGGACCTGAGGAGGCGGCGCCTCGTGTTCACACGCGCCCTTCTTAGACGACGCGAGGTAAGTCTAACACCTCACTCCCCTCGCTGACTTGGCGAGACCCGCGGGGCTGGCACCAGTCGGGGGTCGCGGAAGTATCTTATGTTCCTGTGACCCCCGGCGCATGTGTGAGAAAGAACACGGGGTGGTTTTTAGTCAGTAAGAGTCTGACAGACCCCTACGCTCTCCCCGGGGCGGGGGACATCCATGAGGATTTTACACCCCAAAAAAAAAGAGATTAAATAGATGTTATCTGTCCGTTCATTCGTTCGTAATACCTATTACGTTTCGTATAACGCAATGGCGACATAAAATATCACTATATATCTATCACAACATAATAATGTTCAATTAAATCGATTAAAATAATTGGTCTACGTAGAAAGATAGATTTCGAAGAAAGTGGTCTATTTGGAAAAGTCGGTGATCATAAACTTAGATATAGAGTTTTCCAAATAGAACACTTTCTTTGAAATCTATTATTCTACGTCGTAGCTCAATTATTTTTACAGTACTTATATAAATAATCGCTTTGATAATTATGGACAATACAACTAAAGTTTTTTAGGATTTCATGTCTACGTAACGGAACCCTAGCTATTACTAAGTTTTCACTCACTGTCTACTCGTCTGATTTGTTCGGAGATTTCAGGGTTTTTAAATTTTTCAAGTAAGTACCTAAGTACAGTAGGTAATTAGATTCTTTAAATGTAGAAATGAAATGATGATGATGATGTGTTATGTGTTTTGTTGTGTGTGTTTGTATGTTTGTTGTGTGTGTGTATGTTGTGTATGTGTTTGTATGTATTCAAATGTAATAGCTGTAAGTTTCCTTAAAATTAATAAAATAAAATAATAAATTACAAAGTTACAATGAACCTCATTCACCATTTTCATTCAGTTGTGAATTACGTTCGCCAAAAAAAAATTCAGGCTTTTTGTATGGTAATCAGGCTATTTAATAACAATTATAAATAGTTCACTAGCAGGCGTCACGCGGTTTCACCCGCGTAGTTCCTGTTCCCGTGGGATTACAGGGATAAAAAGTAGCCTACGTCATCCGGGAATAGTGTAGCTTTCCACCAGTGCAATATTTTTTTAAAATGGATTATTAGTTCCGAAGATTACCCCCTACCTACATTCAAACTTACGAACGAACAAACATACCTCTTTATAATATTAGTATAGATAAAAAATAAAGATCCATCATTTAGGTACAGACGCCAGCACGTCCAGGTATACCCCAATGTATCAAATTTCTTTGATCGTTTTTCAACTTTATGTCAAACAGAATAAGGTTCGTATCAATTGGGAAAATTTGACACATTGGGGTAGCCTTATGTGCTGACGTCTGTACATGACAATGACCCTGAACTACACACTAGGATAATAGTGATAGTGTTCAGTCTATTCTACATTTTTAATGTACAGACGCCAGCACATCAAGTTACCCCAATGAGTCAAATTTTCCCTATGGAATAAGAACCTTATTCTGTTTGACATAAAATTGAAAAACGATCGAAGAAATTTGACACATTGGGGTAACTTGATGTGCTGGCGTCTGTACCTATTACATAGTATTTAACAAAAATGGAAAAGTAAAACATAATGCCTCGCTGGTCTAGTGGTCGCTAGTGCTGATCATGAGGTCCCGGGTTCGATCCCCGGGTCGGACAAAGTGTTATTGAGTTTTTCAATCAGGGATTTCTCAGTAGCAGCCCGGAGTCTGGATTTGTGCCCGATGGATGGCAATAGGCTCGCCCCCTATTACATGGGACTTAAACATAATGGCGAAATGTGGGTGTACCTACTACCAGGTAAACCCCTGCCTAGCCCTTCGGGGATTACAGGCGTGACGTTATGTATGTATGTAAAACATAATAAAAATTTATAGAGCGGTTCTTATTAGTGGGGGTGATTGATAAACTATTGACAGTCGTTGAGCAAGTTATGTAGATGAGTATCTGTCAGGATGTTCCAATTTAGCATCTGGTAACCCTCTAGTAGAAGGTGCAAAGACTCTACACCACAGCCAGGGAACCTTAAATCGAACTCCTTGTCCAACGTCGTGTTCCCACGTCGGTCATCGACTCTGTAATAATAATTCTCGAGCAACAACCTTGTAATCTGATCTGTACGATCCATTTTCACGAACACACGGCGAACGAAAGTAAAAGGTGGTACGGAAGTGAGCCTTGGAAAGCGTGTACAAAGATATTTTCCGATCACGCGCACCAATCGACTCGTGCGTATAAACTTCTTGTGTGTTTCGGCGAATTCGGTGGGGTTTTTTTCATGAAAAAGATCTGTTTGTTGAAAGAGGTGACTGTTTTTGTGTGAAAAAAAAAAAAGAAAATATTTTATTTGGATGCACAGAACATAAAACAAAAGAACAGCAATACAGATAAAAAAAAGAAAAGCTTAAAAAACTAAAGACAAAAATAAAAATAAAAAATAATAAAAAGACCTGTGCGAGACCAAAAAGGCGCCTATCTCAGCATTAGCTGCGACATTTAAAAATATAAATATCGTGTTGTGATGTCACGGACACACTCAAGAAAACAAAGTATTAAAAAAAAGATAAGATAAATATATAGTACAATAAATACAATAAGATTAAAAAAAAAACTAAAATTTAGAAAGAAAAAAAAACCAATAATAAAACAATATTTAACGCGTCGCTCACAACCGTCCGGGCGTCCGCGTTCCAGCTTCATTTGTCGACTACGTGAGGACTTCGAGTTTCTGGGAAATCTGTTCTGGTAGGAATTGACCGATTGTTTTTTGACTGGAGGCTTTATTTAGATGCATCAGGGCTATCAGCCATCTTTACATTGTCACTAACTAGCGTCTAGTTGCACACCTAACACCAATTTTACAAAAAATGGTATTGCACTTTAACGCTGGATATTAATAATCTATCTCGGTTGCTATCTTGATCCCGATCTTTGTCTGTAACCAGTCAACGACCGAATTCGCCTATCCGAGTCTTAAAGAAGAAATCAGAAGCAGCCGTCAAAAACAAAGGATCGGGATTTGGATTGAGATAGAATATTAATATAAGTGGACTTCAAGTTACGGTGACTATTACACGGGGTACTGTGACTCACGAAACACGTTGTTCCGACGATGTCGACTGGCGTTTTTAGATCTTTGCAAGCAGTCAGACAACAGTGACAGACAACCTGTCTTAGCAAGAGATGAAAATTCATCAGAAAAAAAAACGTTAAACTTTCTTGACATGCTGGGGATTTCAAATAGAATAGAATACTCTTTATTGTATACCATACAAACTGACAAATTATAACTTTAAGGGCTGCATAGAGAAAAGAAATTAAAAGAATCGGGTCATAGTAGTTTTGTCATAATAGTTTATTGGTTAGGGATACTTACATGTCATATACTGATTAATTATAATAATATTATAGATAACAAATTATTGAAAATATGTTAAATTATTAACAAACTAGCAGACGTCACGCGGTTCCCGTGGGATTGCACAGATAAAAGTAGCCTATGTCATCCGAAAATAGTGTAGCTTTCCACCGGTGCAATAATTTTTAAAATTGGATCATTAGTTCCGAAGATTGCCCCCTGTATACTTAGAAACAAACAAACAAATTTTACCTCTTATAATATTAGTACCTATAGATGTCAAATAGTACAAGATGTCAACCAATGAAAGAAACAATTAAATAGCAGTCAAATCACACGTAAAAATAATCAAATCAAATGAAAAGCCACCATGAATTACAATAATGATTATATTAATTCCTTCTTGTCGATATTTAACGGTCAAACCTTTTGCGATAGTAACATTACAATACGTAATAAACAAAAGCGAATCGGAAGTTGGCCGTCCTCATGACTTTCTCCTCCTGTTGTGTCAATCATCGTCTTGTGTCCTTCCTTGTCATGCACCTTTGCACCTTCTTTATATTCTTAGGGCATCCTTATTATTTACTTCCTTATTCAGTTGTAGTCCGGTCACGTGCCTACATACCTTCAAGTCACTTATTGGGCTAGCCATGTGTCCCTTGAAGGCACACAGTATCTTGGGTTAGTTGGAGGTCTATTATATTAGGCTTTGGTTTATACCTTTGAGGCACTTACTAGACTAGCTACTAGTCCTTATAACTTGGTTAGGTGGAGGTCTAATAAGTTGAGGTAAATTTGGAATTGTCTTCCTCTGCCAAGCAATGGCGAGCCCATTTTTGGGACAGATAAGATACAATTTAAGAATCTTGTCTCCACACATACATAGGACTTTTAGGTTACTGGCGAACTACCAAAAGTAAAAACACTATGAATTAATGATTATGAATTAACTGCTTTTACTGAATTGAATTGACTACGTACACCATCCTCCACCACCATCTATTATAGAAGTAAGACTAACAGACCAGCAGGCCTAGCCACATTACAAATTCTATTTCTATTCTATTTCTAATAAAGAAATAAAATGACGTATATGGAATCAGCTGTTTGTCAACTGTCAAGTGTATATCATTTTAGGCCATATCACAAATGCTACTCGTTGACACTTGACATTTGAGAAACAGCTGATGCCATATACGCCATTTTCTTTCTATTGTCGCGTTATCGATTACGATAACAGAAATAGAATTTGTAATTCGGCTAGGTCTGCAGTAGATACTAATTTGGTAGATCGATTATCGATCGATGATCGTCATATCAGTAATCCTTTTTAGGGGTATAGGATCCTCATCCGTCAGTGAAAAGGGAAGATCCTCCAACTAGACGAGTATTGGTAGGACTGTTAGATGGATATTGTCGGCGCATATCGCAAAATAGGATACGTCCGTTTAGTCATTAAAAAGAGTTAATGTTGTACTGGTGTAGTGTGTGGTGCTGACGATATTGATGTTGTTTTGCTGCGCCCGACAGACTCCCATATGATCTAATTATAAGTTTACCACCTAAGAATGCACTGTATGTAATAAATATTCCACATTTTTCACATAACGCCATATAATCTCAAGTTAAGCAGAGCTTGTGTTATGGGTACTAATCAACTGATAAACAAACTTATATATTTCTAAATTTATAACATAACATAACATAACGTCACGCCTGTAATCCCCGAAGGGCTAGGCAGAGGTGTACCTGGTAGTACTCCCACATTTCGCCTGTTATGATTAAGTCCCATGTAATAGGGGCCGAGCATATTGCCATCAATCGGGCACAAATCCAGACTCCGGGCTGCTACTGAGAAATCCCAGATGGAAAAACTCAATAACACTTTGCCCGACTCGGGGATCGAACCCGGGACCTCATGCTCAGCAGTAGCGCTTGCGACCACTAGACCAACGAGGCAGCCAAATTTATACATTTTATAAATAAATTACATCCAGACACAGCACAAATGATCGTGCTCATCACACAAACATTTGTCCTGGATAGGAATCTAACCCACGACCTCCGGCACAGCAGTCAGAGACGCTAACTACTAAACAGGCCAGTCAAAAAAAGTAAAATTAATCAGGAATGCAATAAAAGTATTGAGTATTGAGATTATGCTATACCTTCTTTGTATCTTTAAGAGCAAATCGCCTACTTAATATTTATTTTTATTATTCAATCACTATCTCATCTGATGGTAAGTGATACTCATGATCTGCTCGACGATGAAGCACGCTTGCCTAAAAGTAACCACCCCCCCTAGCCAAGTTACAAACGATTCGTATCTATTCTCTTTCTACAATCGAGAACGAAACTTAGCGAAAGGTGATAAGTCACGTGGTCAAAACACAGGGATTTGAGGCGTTCTCGATTGTAGAAAGAGAATAGATACGAATCGTTTGTAACTTGGCTAGGGGGGCTGTTTACTCTTGACTTAAAGACCGCCAGGTTGTAGCTATCAGGAAACACTGACTCCGATAGGAAATTTCACTCTTTAGCTGTACGCTCAATGAATGTGTTCCTAAAACGTTTATTACCTTCAAATCAATTAAGTTGAAGGTTGTAAAAGAATGTCGTACTTACATAGTAAAATTACAACTAACAAAATAACAAAAAGAAATTTACCAAAATAGTCATTGTCATAGCATTCACACCACTACACAACAACTTCACACCAACGGTATGATATAACACCAAAAATTACATAAAAGAACACGCCTATTACAATGTAAACAAAAATAAACAATAATCATTACAACGTAACCGGATACAAGTAAATCACTTGTAACGTAACTTTAAACTGTGCGGTTACGTTGTCATTTGCGTTTGCGTTAACGTTACGTTTAAGTTTAGTGTTACGCAATGATGTCTTTTCATTAGGTACTGAATAATATTATTGTTTGTAATCAGATAAATTGAGATTCTTTGAGTTTTTTTTAGTTCAAGTTATAAAAGTTTCGATTAGTGTCCAAATTATTTTGCAAATTGCGATTTAAGTATGTCTGACGTCTTGTTAAAAGCAATATCAAACTATTCATTGCAGAAACTTACTTCATTCAACATCTCTTCTTCAAATTTGGTATTTTTATTACCAACCTAAAATGTCTCACTACTGTCGGCTTAGGGCTCTTTCCTTTCTTTAGGAAGATATCGAGAGCGTCATACGCGCCGTCTTCTTCGTGAATTGACAGTACGATGGCGCAGTAGTTAAGCGAATGGGTGCTACGCCGCGTATCGCGGGTTCGTTTCCCGAATGGAACAAATTTTTGTTCGGCCTTAAGTTAGTTGTTAGCGGGTGCTGTTTGTTTGTTATTTATTGTTTTTGTAAACGCACACATGGTGCAGGAAAAAACCTGGGGCGGGAGGAAAATGTGACGCTGTCAAATTTTACTTTTGTATGAAAAATGAACACAATAAAATAATAATATATATAATTATTGAAAAATAATTCTTAAGCCAGTTGATTCTTTATTATCGTCTCATTCATACCCTAGAATTATGGGATATAAAAAATAACAGGTTGTAATGGCCTAATATTTTATTTAATAGCCTGTATAAGAAGTGTAGCTTCATTGTAAAGTCTATTAAATAGGTAGGATGTTTTGAATCGATGCGTTTTATCATTATAAAAATAATAATCATAATGCGTGAAAAAGTCAAGTCGCTTTAGTGATATTGTTCTTTTTCTCACACCAATCTTAAATCATCAAGCTAGTTCATAGTTAAACCACAAATCGACATCCGGTTCAAATCTGTCACGTAACGTAACTGAGTTTTTGAACGTTACGCGACTACCCAGTAATCCTAGGAATTACTTTTTACAAAACAAAAACACAGCTCGTCTTTTTGTCTGTTCAAAGCATTGGTACATTTCTCTTTCTGTTAGATTTCACTAACCATTTATGGGTAATTATATTCTTTTAAGAAGACGTAAGTAGTTACAAAAACTGAAAAGAGTAGGTATACTCAAATGGTTTGGCCAAGTTGAAAGGATGGATGAAAGGCGACTAACAAAAGGTAGACGCAGATTTATTATTATTTAAGTGGAAACGCCGGGAGGGGACGCCCTAGAAGGACATACATAGACCTTATTGGTGAGGTTCTTCAGAAAGGTCAGGTGCGTAGTACTCGCAACCGGCCGTGTGTGTATGACAACATGTATGAATGTAAACGCAGCAATAGAAGTATACAATGTAAGAATTGTAGCATATGACGCTCTGTAGTTTTTGCCTATCCCCATGTGAAAAAGGCGTCAGTTTATGTATGTATGTTTGTCAATTCTTTTGGCTGGAATTAAGAGTTCTAGTTTATTGTCTAAATATTGTTAAGATCGTCTTTTGTCAGAAATTCGTCGGTCAGTGACTGATTGGTTAAGTAAAGAATGGTAGTGTCTACTGTTGTGGTTTATGAAAGTGTGTGAGTTTGTCAAGTGTGGTCACCATTCAGAGCGCTGACAATGAATGTTGGTGAAGAAAAGATTTTACAGACAACAAATACTTAAAGTGATGTAACAGTCATTCTGTAGATATCGCCGGCCAGTGTTATGTTGCCGAGGAGAGAGAGGGGACAACAATATCTAGGATTCATTATAATATCGATAAGTATTATTTATTTCTGTAATTGACACTTTTACACGTCAACAGGGAAAATCGGAGTATTCCCGTTTGAGCACCTATTTTTTGAGCACCTATGCATTTAGCACCAAAGGTATTCCCATTTCCCATAGGTTAATGCATAGGTGCTCAATAAATAGGTGCTCAGACGGGAATACTCCGGAAAATCATTGTTAAAATAAAACTACATACTTAGATATGTTTCTTGTCTTACCACTCTTAACCTTTCAATTATGTCAATTAGAGACACAATAGAAAGACAATGACAGCGCTGACACCAGTGTCCTTTTGGGGTTTAATGAATTAAGAGAAACACCAAAATAACTCAAAGGTCACTTTTATAGACCAGACACTATCTAGGTTCGTTCGATTAAAATTTATGACCATGTAGATGGTCTTCTGAGGACAGAACCACACAGAGTTGAGACAACTTGTCTGGCCAGTCAGTAATCCTGACATAGGAAAACAAAATGGTGGAAAGGAATTTAACAAAAAAAAAACAAACTACGAGATGTAGTCGTAAAACATCGACACATCCCAAAGATAAAGATTATTGATTGCGAAAGACATGGTTTATATGTATAAGTAGGTGTTATTAAAGCTTAAGAGATCATACATGTTTTGCTTAAAAAATAAGCATGCAAACTTCAACAAATAAACAAATTAGAATACTACTACTAATAGTTTTGGTTCGATCTCTAGAAATTATTCATTTTTTTTATTTATCTGGGTTTATTGGGTATGTTGTTATTAATCTGAAAGACTTCCGACTGCAAAGGAAATGAAACATTAAGTAAGATAAAGTACAGTACTAGGCAAGATCAATACCTACTAGTTAAAATTGTCAGATTGAGTTTCAAAGAAGTTTTTCAGGGGCACCTTTTGGTTAAAAACTTAAACCTAAAATAGGTTTAAGTTTTTCTTAAACCGAAACCGAAATAAAGATTATTTTAATTGATTTTGTAATTTTAGACAAAGTCCTGGAACATTCTCGTTATCTGGATACAGTAAACGTTTATTACTTGCATAGCATTTAACCATCAATATATAGTGAAAGTGGTCATTATCTAGTGACCTGCCATGATTGATGTTCTGTCTCCTGACATCTTGAACTTCCGTCTCTTAACTACAGATTGAAAATTGAATTTGTTTTGTATTGAGAAGCATTGAAGCTGCCCATGTGCATTTAACGGCTGAATGAATGAAATTGATGAAGAAGGTCATTAAGATGAAGTGACAATAGATGTGAAGTTTAGGATTCTTAAGCGATTGTGGTTTGATCAGATAATTTAAAGCCAAAGATCCCAAATGGCTTTTTAGATCTAGGTTTATTTTAATATTTATTACTTTCCCTAGACATGTTAAATACAAGGTTTATTTAAGAAATCGACGAACTGATAGCGCGTTGACCCAAAAGTTCCTTGAATCGACCATTTACTATAAAAAAAAACAAAATCATCCGGGTCATCGGTACAGATGGCAGTGGAAGCGGCCCGACTTATAGCTCAGATGTTTTGATAACGTTTTTAAGATGATCTTGACAGGTAACTTTTTAATTAATTAAATGACCGTTCCTCTGAGAATGTCTCATCATTTCATCTTAAAATAATTTTAGGTTCTAAAGGCCAGCACACATCTGGCGAGGCGTAGCGCGGTTGTGACTGTTAAACATTTATCAACCTCGACCAAAACCTAGACTGCAAAACCTTTACTTTAGATTTGTTGTACACAGAAGCTGTTGGTAAACCTTTTTTAATAAATAAATAAATAATAAATAAATAACCTTGTACTGGTTGTCATACAGTTCAAAATAATGAACATTAATAATAATAGCAAAACAATAGCATGGAATGACGCGCGAGACTGCGTTTCGCCAGATCTGCTCTGGCCCTAGGTCGAACTCAAATTATAATAATATCATTACCTTTTTTTGTTTTTTTTTTGTTATTTCTCCAAGCTGGGATAGATGAAGAAGGACAGGAACTAAAAGTAAATAAAATCTTGGATTAACAGTAACATGTAGTCAAATTTTGATCCCGAAAAAATAAAGTGCCAATAATGATGACTTTTAAACTGCGGGGTGCAGTAAGCATGTGCTATCGGGCATAAACAATCCCACTAAAAATAAGAATCAAATGAAGCAGAGATGTTAAATTATTAGAAAATGTATCGATCACTATGCGCGGCCGCAGTAGGCAATTGGCCATGTATACAAGAGTGAGGAATCTTGCAATGAGATCTTAAAGTATAAAACGATGATATCGCTGCTCGTTTAGCGCTGAGCACTTACATTATCTAAGTCACGATTTAGTATCTCAACATCTTTCTTTGGAATTATTCATGTAATATGTCGGCAATGAAAGGCAACTAGCAAATAAATAATAATAATACCAGCCTGTTACTGTCCCACTGCAGGACAAAGGCCTCTTCTCATACAGAGAAGGCTTGAGCATTGATCACCACGCTTGCTCAAGGCGGATTGGAGATTTCAAACTTATATTAACTATAAGTCCAGGTTTCCTCACGATGTTTTCCTTCACCGATGTCAATGATGTCTAAGATAAACTTAGAAAGTACATATGAATTGAAAAAGTCACATTGGTACTTGCCCGTATTTGAACCACAACCTCGTGCATAAAAGGTAGGCGCCTTAACCTCTGGGCCATCACGACATACAAACTACAAAACGGTTAACTAGCAAATGGTTATTATTTATTATTAAGCCAAATATAAGTAAGGGAAGACACAGAGAGAGGACACTGTAGAAAAATACGAGTATACAGTGACCCTTTTTCGGTGACATAAAAAAATATTCATTTATTTAGCAAAAGGTTATTATTTATATGCAAGAGAAGACTCAGAGAGAGTACACTGTAGAAAGAAAAAGGGTAACCTTTTTGGTAGAATTCTTCAGAAAGGTCAGGCAACCTTACTGCTAGCTCTAATCGCTCATAGTTGCACTTCGAATGCATTGAACAAATCTGAAATTGTTGCCACCAATGTGTACCTGTATTCTGGCAAAATTTTAATCTATCATTCGTTAAATCGCCTTTAGACGCCTACACTTAACTGGACGAACATCGAACATCCTAGTCGGCTCCGGGATCTGGGACTCTTAAAGTCCCTGGCGCCCATTCAATATCTCATAATTCTTCATAATTACGGGTATCAGGAATAAATCCTCAAATCAGAGTATTCGCGATGCAAAGTTAAAGTCGATAGAGTTATCCAAAACTTTAATTCAAAGAACCATTGAGGTGTGTTCAAGTACAGCTTCCTATTATTATAAAAAGTTCACCACAAAAACATTATGACAATACAACACAACAAATTTACCACCAAGTTACGTCATAAACTAACTTTTAAAATGCAGCAATCAATTTGTACTAAATTGCGTCACACTCACAAATCATCACAAAATAACATAACAACACCAAAGCCCTTTTTACTTTGACAAATCAATTTCCTATAATAACTGCAAGTTATGTAACTAAAAGATAAAGGAGAAAGAGGTTTAGAAGGTGAAGTCTGTTTAACAAGGGCCGCCGTAATACGGGTCCCTCAAGGCGACAAGGACTCCGACTTGTAGTTGCCTCATTAATTGTGGAAAATGCACCCCAAAGAATTTTTATGAACGGCCCATTTTTGCTTTGCTCTTACTAGTGCGACCCTTGTCAGCAGTGAATAGTTACCAGTGGCCGCCGTAGGACTAATACGTATCCCTCAAGGCAACAAGGGCTCCGACTTGTGGTTTCCTCCTTAATTGTGGAAAATGCACCCCAAAGAATTTTGATGAACGGCCCGTTTTTGCTTTGCTCTTACTAGCAACCCTTGTCAGCAGTGAATAACTGCCCAGGGAGTCAGCCATTTTACACAGTCAGTCTTCATGTCCGGCTTCTCTTATAATCTGAATTTCACAAGCCAGTTATAAGGTAACTCGATACCCTAAGGTAAGACTCGCAGAACAGATGGTTGTTAGGGCTGTAAAGTCCTGGAGTGGCGACCATGTACCGGAAGACGCAGTGTTGGAATTGGAAGGCCTCCATTAGGTAGATTGACGATTTGGTGAGAGTCGCTGGAATCTGATGGATGCGAGACGCACAGGGCCGGTCATTGTGGTGAAACTGGGGGGAGGCCTCTGTCCCACAGTGGACGTCTTTCAGCTGAAATGATGATGATGATGATGCACTGCTAGCTGTCAGACTTTCGGGTACTCGTAGCGACAGTCTAAGATCTATAAATGATGGCTGGGACTAACGGCTAAACGTGTGTTCTGAGACACGGAGAGAATATGAAACGAAAAGTTACCTGTGGTGTCATTAAATGCATCCCTTCAATCCTGCCCAAGTTGATTGTGAATGGTTTTTTAATTAAAACAGAAAGTCGTTTAATTAAAGTAAGCTGGGGTTCAGCACTTTTGAAACGTCCAAAATTACAAGAGGACAGTCCACCCAAAACCGCCCTTCACAGCTTACTAGTGTTTTTCACCGCCGTCTCCATCTTCATAGTAGCAACGAATCCCGATTGCGTACTTCACCTTCTGTACACAATCCATTCGATATTATAATACGTTATCGGTAATCCGGAGATTGGTTGTCAGTGAAAGTGCTATCATTACGCTGATGGCTTGTTGATGAGGTCACTGACAGTAACCGCATGACTGGGGGCTTGTGTGTATAGAGGTGGATACTACGTCACTGTTGGTGCAACGTGGGAATATGCATTGGTTGATGCAATTCAAAAAGATATTCATGAATTATTTTTTTAGTGCTTGTGGCTACAAATTAACAGGAGGTCAGTCCATGGATGCCAAACCAGATTATTGCCATTCATTACAAATACTAAGGAATCTCTGTGTCTTTAAAGCACGTTAAGCCGTTGGTCCCGGCTGTCGTAAGTAAATCTTTGACAGTCGTTGAATAGTAGTAGGAGATAGTCGTTCATTATTTTAGAAAAGGCTGTATGGTAACATTATAACAGTCAAATGGGTCGATCGAAGGTTAAGCTACACTTGCCGAGGTCACTTTGTGGATGGGTGACCATTAATTTGGTACCAAGGCCTATCCGTGTCATTTCTGTTTACTTCTGTGTTTATAAGTGTTTACCCCGTTGACAGTAATCAAGTTCATAAAGAAAAGTTTATAAATGAGACAATCACGAAATGGCCACAGCGAAAGCTATGTATTTTTTATTCGGGATATAAAGTTTGTTAAGCTATGTGTGTGTGTGTTTATGTTATTTTTTGCAACGTAGGACAGTTGCACTTATAACACGTCCTGGGGCTCGAGTCTGCTATTGCAATCGTGTCTCAATGACCGGTCATTGATCGAATATTTGACACCTTTGACAGTTTTTGTATGGGAAATGTGTCATAAGTTTGACGTTATACGTCAAAAATCAATCATTGACCGGTCATTGAGACACGATTGCAATAGCAGACTCGACGCCCTGATATGATGTATACCCATCCATGACTGACTTCGTCAAACGCAGCTTACAACCTTCAATCGACCCGTGTGCTCGTTATTATTTGGTCAAGCCAACTCAAGTCGTATAATTATATCTTGTCTGGCCTGTTGGTCTAGTAGTTAGTGACCCTGACTGCTATGCCGGAGGCCGTGGGTTCGATTCCCACCCAGGTCAAATGTTTGTGTGATGAGCACAATCATTTGTTCTGTGTCTGGGTGTAATTTATCTATAATATGTATGTATTTAGAAATAAATAAGTATGTTTATCAGCTTTTTAGTATCCATAACACAAGCTCTTAGCTTAGTTTGGGACTAGATGACGTTGTGGGATAAAGTTGTGGAATAAATTTAATTAAATAGTGCGCTTCACCGTCAACGATTGCATCACTGCTTACCATCAAGTTGGATCGCAGTCAAGATTAATTTAACATGTCATTAAAAAAACTAACATAACCTGAGCAAGCATGGTGGTTAATGCTAGTGGCTTCTCTGTATGAGAAGAGGCATTTAGCAGGCAGTTGGACAGTGATAGCCTGATTTTTAACAGTTGCTAAAAACCTAATATATTATTATCGCTGATGTTAATTATTTAAAGTAGTTTTTATTGTTATTTAGTTCTTCCATCTGGAATTTCTCAGTTGCAGCCCAGAGTCTGGATTCGTGCCCGGTTGATGGCAATAGGCTCGCCCCCTATTACATAGGACTTAAACATAACTGACTAAAAGTGGGTGTACTACTGCCTAGGCCTTCGGGTATTACAGGCGTGATGTTATGTTACGTTTTGTTGTTAATTATTCAAATATTTATTTAATTACATAAATAGTTTTATTTCAGCATCGGAGTTGCTTTGAAATAAAGATCCGCACCGCCCACCTTACTTAATATGCAGAATTAAAACATGGTCTAGTGTATAACAAGCAAAACTGAACTAATACATTAGTAACTGTCATAATTTCACTTTCAAACATGTTTGTGCAATGACAAAGCATTACCATAACGATTTGGGCATAAACTTTCCATGATTGTGAAATAGAATGCGCGGAATCGTAACATCTTCTTCAATAAGTATAACTTCCGTGTCATCACAAAGCTAACAATAAGAATCCAATCCGAACCCGTGAATCCGTCATCCGGTTTCTTTATGTATGACCGAAGCCGGATCTGGTGCGTCAACTACCATAGCATTAGTTCTATGAATATTACAGTGGGCCCTATCAGAATACCAGCGCTGCGGTATTTGTTTTCATTTATCGCAGCATCATGCTGAGATAGGAGCCTTTTTGGCCTCGCACAAGTCTTCTCTTTTATTTATTATTAAGTTTTATATTCTTTTTTGTTATTATTATTTTTGTAGTTCCTGTGCTTATCCCGAATAAATATTTTTCTGAATATTCTGGACCGTATTTTCACGGGTTCCGAACGGACGCAGTGCGCGAAACAGCACTTACGGCCCGTTAGGCTGCATTAATGTTTAACTTGTTTGAACCTCAAATCATTCACTGAGGAGCTTCTGCCATGTCTGAATAATAACAGCCTCAATGGTCGATCGAAGGTAAAGCTATGTTTATCTAGGTTAGTCCGTCGATGAGTGACTTTTCAATGCATACCAAGACTCCTCCGTGCTTTGGAAAGCACGTTAAGCCATTGGTATAATTTATATTTGTATGTTTGGTGTAATTTGTTTGTTTTTTACTTTTTTATGTGACTGCTATTTATTTGTTTGCCCAACGAGCTATGGAGAGGGCTAGCTCGGAGTCTCAGAAATGAGGAGATCCGTAGAACAACCAAGGTTACCGACATAGCCCAGCGGATTAGCAGGTTGAAGTGGCAGTGGGCAGGGCACATAGCACGGAGGACTGATGACCGATGGGGTCGAAAGGTTCTCAAGCGCAGCGTAGGACGTCCACCCACAAGGTGGACAGACGACCTCATTAAGGCCGCGGGAACGCGCTGGATGCGAGCCGCTTCCAACCGGTCTTATTGGAGATCTATAGGGGAGGCCTATGTCCAGCAGTGGACTTCCTATGGCTGAAATGATGATGATAATGATGATGATGATTTATTTGTTTCTTTTAAGTAACTGGTTTGACATCTGGGATTTGACATTTGTTTAATAATTTAGGTAACGTATTTTTTATTTATTGTTTAATCTGTTTAACTATGACTTGTAAGAATCCCTTATTAATAAAATACTATGACTATGACTATGTCTTTGTTAGTCGTTACGAGTACTCGTAAGTCCGAAAGCCTGACAACCAGTTTAACCAGTGGGTATCATGTTACCCTGTTACTGGGTTGTGGGGATCAGATAGGCAGTCTGACAAGTTCAACCAAGCTGGTTGACAAACTTTCAGGCTTCTGACTAAATACTTGACGTAAAGACTGTCAAAGATCTACAAATAACGGTTTAACGTGATTTCCGGGGTATGGAGGAGTCTCGATATGTATAACTAGTCACCCATCCATAAACTGACCTTTTCATGCGTAGCTTAACTTTCGATCGACCCGAACGGCAGTTATTCGTATTATTTAGCCCGGCTACACATTGAGCTATACATTTCCAGTATAAGCTGATTTCGCATTGTATAGGATTTCCGTAACATGCGAGGTCAGCGTAAACTGGAAATTTATAGCTTGTTTTTTTTTATATAATGGGTCTACTCTTGACCTCAATCTTACGAGCTTGCCCAAAAGAAGCCTATTAACTCGCGACTTAAACAGATTGGGGTCATATGAACTCGGGAACACTGATGCAGGCAGGGAATTCCACTCCTTGGCTGGGCGCATAATGAAGGAACAGGCAAAGCGCTTCGTGCGAATGTGTGGAACATCTACAAGGAATTAATCAAGCTATCTTCTAGGTCGATACTCTGAACCGTTTAATTTGGGTGGTCGTTCGGACACCGTTATAATGGTGTATGTCGAATTGAAATAATTTAATAAAATGATTTAACAAGAAAGGGTTCTCGAATCACGACTACATCACTACATCAATCAAATAATTTGGCACACTTACTTCCAATCAGCTGATTCATAAAACCGCAACTAGTACTGTAGGCACGGGAGTGGTACTAGAGGTAATATAAGCTAGCCTAGGATTTTATTAAACCCTGTACCACGCTAGGCCAGCTTAAGGTCAGAGTGTTGATAATATATTGATGTGCAGCTTAACTGTACAACACCATTTAAAAAACAAAATTGTTGTCAGCACACTTTAGGGTAAACCCTAGAGTATACTGACAAAATGAATCATGAAGGTACTCAGATATGGTTAAACTTAATATTATATTTAAATAAAAATTCCCAGCTCTTATCTTAAATAGTATCATGAAAATGGATAATTATGTTACACCATTTATATAATATACATACATACATAAACTCACGCCTTTTTCCCAGAAACTACAGAGCGCCATATGCTACGATTCTTACATACTTCTTTTGCTTCGTTTACATTCATACATGTTGTCATACACACACGCCGGTTGCGAGTACCTACTACGCACCTGACCTTTCTGAAGAACCTCACCAATAAGGTCTATGTGTGTCCTTCAAGGGCCTCCCCTCCCGGCGTTCCCACTTACATCTGCCTTGTAAATACCTTTCGTAAGTCCCCTGTCAGCCATCCTTTCAACGTGACCAAACCACCTAAGCATTGTGTTATTTAATTTAAATGTTATGTTAACTAAATGCCTTTTCTATTTTTTTTCTTTATTTATAGCAAAGAGCTGACTAAACTTGGGACAATTTAAGAAGAAGGATTTCACGTTTCTCTCTTTTTGTGCCGCGGTAACTTTGTATGTTTCTTAAGAAAAAATCGATGAACAAACGAAAAATCGAACTCATTTATCTAATAAATCACCTACTATGTTACTATGTTACCCATACATTTTGGGTTCCTAGTTGTCGAAATTCTTATTAAATAACACAATGGCGCGGAAGACTTAGAAATCGCGACCTAGGTTACCTCAGTTTTAGTAAATATGTGGCTTCATAGATGTCGTTACAATATTTACCGTAATATGTAGTTTGCAAGTTACGCAAGAGGCTAACCCAAATATTAAAGTCCAAATACCGACGTGCGACTGTGCAACAAAAGTCGCAGCACATAAATAAACAGTTCTTACGTGTTCACATGTAACTAACTAAGTCTAATGAGTAGCTGTGAGCTCATCAATAATGTATGTGTAACAACATTACACCTTTTTACCTTGCGGTTGGGTAATCGGTGCGGACATGACAGATGGCTTACTTAATTCCGTATTGCGGACTGTCCTTCCTTAAACATACTTATGCATCAGCAAATTTTCTAAATGGATAACATACAAAAATCAATAATTGTTGTTAGTAAAGTCCGGCTAAAACTCAAGAATGGCTGGGCCGATTTATCTAATTTTGGTTTTGAAATGTGTGTGGAAGACCAGGAAAGGTTTAAAAAGTGAGTAAATATAAAAAAAAACGCTTGAAATATAGATAAAACAACAATTTCGCTTTCCCTTAGAAACTATTCCTACCTGTCAAACATTAGAAGTTTGTCCCGTCGTCGGTAGAGGGTACCTACTCCTCTTAAATTAAAAAACGTATTTAAATAAGGATTTTGAATCGACAACATATATACGTGAATAATAATGACGACAGAGACAAACTTCAATAATTCTTCGCAATAACAACTTTTTTACTTTTATTAAAGTAGACCAGGAAAACAATATAAATTGTATGTAACATAGAGGAACGCAGCGCTGCAGTTCAGTATAAAATTATTAATTTAGTATTTTTAAATCTATGTATTTCAGTAAGATAGTTAGGTTAGGTAGTTAGGTTAGCTATAGGGTAGCTATGGTAAGTTAGGTTAGGTTATATGATATACATGTTGTCATTTTAATTCTATTGAACTTTAAATAAGACCACATTAGAGACTCGCTTAATAAAAAGTAGTAGTAGCTATTATTGGTTTGGATCTATTTGTTGTCATCTTATTAAACTTAATTAATAAAATTGTCGTGTCACAGTGTGTGTAACAAAACTCTTCCGAAACGGCTTGACCGATTCTTATGAAATTTTATGTGTATATTCAGTAGGTCTGAGAATAGGATATAAACTAATAAAAACTAAATAAGACTAATAAATTGATTTTAATGCAGAACGAAGTTTGCCAGGGCAGCTAGTTATAATATGAAGAGGTAAAAATTGTGAGTCTGTGTCGTTGTAGGAGGTAATCTCTGGATTTAATGAAACGATTTAAAAAAATCTTTTACCAATAGAAAGACACATTATTTGTAAGCGTCAAAGGCTACATTTAATTTTCTAAACCAAGATTGGGGTGGGTGGAGCAATATTATCCATGGACGATTGACGAGGCTCTAGGTTCGATCCCCAAGTCGAGTACAGCGATGTAAAGTTTTTCCATCAGGAATCTGGACAAGTGCCCGGTTGATGGCAATGGTCTTGCTCCCTTCTTTTTAGCGTGTCGATGGCAAACAAATACACTGAATTCTAAATTGTATGTTTAGCCCCGAAATTGGCTACCGCAACACCATCCACCGACGCTACCATAAGATCCTCACGTGTGCAGGTGACAGGGCACGCGGCGCAAGACAAAAGGTGTAAAATAATGTAACTTAACTGGGAAAATGTTGCTTATGTACCTACCATAGGTCATCATCATCACCTGGACATAGGACTCCTCTATAGATCTCCAATAAGAACGGTTGGAAGCGGCTTACATCCAGCGCGTTCCCGCGGCTTACCGTAGGTATATCTCTCTAACAAAAATATTTTAAACTTAACTTTGCAAAATATTCTTTAAATTCTAAATCATGATTCTGCATGCTCACTCACTAAGTCATAAGTTTGGGAAAGGTTGAAATATATGCGTAATTTATTATAGCTTGTTATCATATTACACACATTTTGAATCACGCAACTTATTTAAGCAAGATATGAACATTAACATCACAAAAAAGGTAATTTAGATTACAGCATAATGTTTAGTCATCGGTCGCACTGAAAGCGAATAGCGGTTGAGATAAATACAACGTTGAATAAACTGAGGCGATTTGTACTAGAAACATGAAACAAGGAGATATACCTACGATTTTTTAGTCATGCGATAGGTTTCACGCTTTTCGCAAGACTAAAACCTACTTCTGCAAGTTGAACTTCGGCTGACCGCAGATCTGGACCGCTACATTTTTTAAATTCCTTAGAATAGTTTTTTTGTGGAGGATCTTCTTTAAATGATGATTCCAGCCACGGTTACTGGCCCCACTGCAAGGCAAAGGCCTTGGGCTTGGATTTGAATATTAATCACCATGCTTGCTTTATAAGGGTGGGTGTGGGATGTCAGACTAATGTTGTTAAATCTAGATTTCTTCACAAAGTTTTACACAGTAATATCTAAAAAAACACTTGGGGAAAGCCTACATAATAAAATGAAAGTAACATTGGACTCAGGTTTAAACCCGCTGCCAAGAGAGACATTAATTTCATTCATATTTTCTACGAACGGTCGAGATTAAATAAATAATAGTCAGTAATCTTAGTGCTTCTCCCGCGTCCGCCTGTCGCTTACTACGCGACCTGTCTTATTGACGGACCGTGAACAAATTGCGTGTCACATAATTTGTTCCTCATACTCTGTATTACTCGCTTATTATTCTCGTAATTATTGACAAGAACACTTCAAAAGTTATCTAAGTCGATTAATGATGTGTTTTACTAATATTTCAATTCAACACTGCTATAAAAAACGATCATCATTCTAGCCTTTTCCCAACTATGTTGGGGTTCGTTAAACACTCTAATAGAATGTTTGGAGGTATGAGGAACAGGATGTAAAGTTCCTCATCCACAATTGAAATATCTCCCTCGGCAGGACTGATAGTCAGGCTTTTAGGATTATGATTACCAGTAGGTACCTAATATTGTGTGAAAGATCTATAAATTGGTAGTGGGAATTTTGAGGCATGAAAAGATCAGTTATGTTAGTAATGTATAGTCGTTCATTCACGGGTTAGCTTTGGTAAACGTAGCTTAACGTTTGACCTACTAGTACGACTAAAATGAAATTACATTGAATTACTGTTTATATAAGGTATTTCAACCATTAACCTTACAAACTTTAAGGAGTGCTTTAGACCATCAAACTGAATAACTTTTACTATGGGACCAACTTTGAAAACCGCGAAATATTACAGCTATTCCATACTAAAGTTAATACCTACTGTTGAAAACTGTATGGGACAGCTGTTTTCTTTTACGCGATTTCAAAGTTGGTACCATATTAAAAGTTATTCAGTTATTCAGTTTGATGGTCTAAAGCACTCCTTAAACTTTGTAAGGTTAATTTTGAAACACCTTATGTACTGTGTATACAAGCTCCTTGATTCGACAGTATTGTGTAGTAAAATCAACTTTTCCTTGTTCTGCAGAATGTGGGGTCCCATTACGTCGGCACACGCGTCAACCTCGAGACCGGACACCAGGACAACTACGCATCATTAAGGGTAGAGAGTCCAAGAGAGGAGCCTGGCCGTGGCAGGTCAGTGCTAATACTAATATATGCAGACAGTATATTCCTATAAAAGTCTTTTTTTTCGAACACGATATCTTATCTGTGGAACTACACGTACTTCTCGGATTTTACAAAGTCTTGTTTACTAACTATTACAAATTGCCACCAATTTTGATAGATTGATAATGACGGGAATATCCCCTCACATAAACACAGACAGTCTGTCAAACACATTAATGAAAAGTGGTGATGGAAATTAAACAGCTGGCGTAGACACACCGACACCATTTGAAAACTATTTATCCAATTGTTTATAACCAAACAAGCTAGAAGCAGTTGGTACATTTTCTACAAAAGTTAACTTCTTTAACTGTTCATTTCCAGGTGTCTCTCCAGCTGCTCCACCCAAACTACGGTTTGATCGGCCACTGGTGCGGCGGCGTGCTGGTGCATCCAATGTGGCTGCTCACCACTGCGCACTGCATCCATAAGTATATCTGTTTGACTTTAACCCTGACTAAATTTTTTAGGAGCAATTTTTTACATTCTGTAAGTTAATGAAGAGGACCCCTAAATTACAAGATTGAAAATTCTTTACCCCCTCAAGTTCCAAGACAATGACAATCTCTGTAGGTTTCTAGCTCTATCTCTCATTACGCTTGTATCCTACAAAGGGTTAGGCAATAAGCTCGCCCCTTATTACATGGGACTTAAACATAACTGGTCATTCATCGTTCATTGTTTTAAATCACTTTTGATTTTGTATTGTGTGTTTGTCTGTGTCTTTTGTGTGTACTAAATAAATGTTTTATCTATCTATCTATCTACCTACACTTCTGCCTAACCCTTCAGGCATAACAGGCGGATGTTTATGTACGTATTTTTCAATAGTACCTAAGCCCATATTTGCCTTATGTTGAAGTCCTTTATGATAGGGGGCGAACCAATTGCCACTAACCAGGCGCTAATCCAGACTTCGGGTTGCTTCTAAACATCTTAGGTCTTTAACAGCTAAAATTCGATTTCATGTTCTGAGAAAAAGCTTTATTCTAAGCTTGTTAGCTATCTTTTCCGTAAAATTGAATTCGCTAGTCACTTCTGGTTTGTAATTATGATTCCTGACTCTTCCAATTTATGGTTCATAGTTGACTAAACGTAACACTCTTGTAAAAATGTTCCAGTGAGCTCTTCAACCTGCCGGTGCCAGCTCTCTGGACAGCGGTGCTAGGTGAATGGGATAGGGCAGAGCAAAAGGGTGCCTACGTGCCCATCGAGAAGATTGTGCTGCATCACCGGTTCCATAACTACCAGCATGATATAGGTAAGAAGAAGTTTAACATTTAAACGAGAACGATAAGTCCTGCGATCTAAGATTTGATCTGCTAAAAAATAATTAATAAATTTCATAGATTTAAATCACTGTGATTAGTTACTACTTATTCTTATAACAATCATTTAGGTCATTGGGTTGAATTAATGCCACCAATCTACTCCTGTGATTAAATAAAATTCGTTCTTTATTTCTTGGCAGATGAAACATCACACATTCTTTACAAGAAACTCTAGGTATATAAGAATCACCAAAATCCGCATTATAATAGTACTAAGTACTAACTTTTCTTTTTCCAGCACTAATGAAACTCACAAGACCAGCAGACGTCAGCACGGGCAGCCGTATCCGCACAATCTGCCTACCCCCATTCGAGCCACCACCTATAGATGCCTTCGAAACAGACAAGAGCTCATCTTTCTACCTCCGTCCAGAATCGAACACTGAACCACCAAAACGAAAGCCGAAGCCGCCAAAACCAAAACCAGATACCGCCGTGAAATATCTAGAAAAACTAAACAATTTAACGAAAAATATATTCTCAGGACTTGTCAATAAGAAACATAAAAATATGAGATACAACGTCAGAGTATCAAACGAATCAAATAGACAAACGGAAAGGAAGAATGGTGAAGAACTGAGAAAATCTGACAATGAAAGAGGACACAGTGATCTTATCTATGACAGTGCTACCTTAGATAGCGTAGTTAAATTAATAAGAAACAGTCTTCTAAAAGATGATTACAAAATAAACATTAACAGAAGTGATAAAAAGCTTATGTTTGGTGAAGAAATAGATCCTTTTATTGATGATAATAATAGATTAGACTTCAAAGATGAATGTTACACTACTGGATGGGGTAGAGAGCAAACAAACGGAACATTGACTGATGTGTTGTTGGAAGCAGAGGTACCTGTTCTGCCACTCAATGTCTGTAGAGATAGGTACGCTCTGACACTTCCATTGAATGATGGTCATCTGTGTGCCGGGAGTACAGATGGAAGCACGGGAGCTTGTGTGGTGAGTTAGAACCTTCTTTTGTTTTCATTGAAAAGTTTAAATATGGAGAATTATGCAGTAAATTGGATTCAAATATGATACATTTAATTTCGCCCGAAAAAAACAAGACATGTAACTTTTCAATGGTTAAATTTGTTGAAAATCTTTTACTTCAGGAATTGTTTACACATTCTACGCACTGAGAAATATGACGCTTGCTTGTCAAGTTTGTTCTGTATCTCTGCCCACCCAAGTGAGAGTAAAAGCTTAAATGTTAAAAATTTTGTTATAGTGACCTTAAGAGTGAAGTCTGGGTTTGTTAGCGGAACAGGAATTTTAATTGAGCCAATTACGTCTCGAGATTGTTATCTGAATGTAGAACTTTTGATTTTTATCTCAGGTTTTGAAAAGAACCGACATAATCTAGTTTAGTTTTGAACCATTTAAAAATATTTATATTTATGCGTACTGTTTGTCGGAAATCCCAAACATGATTTTTCAAAATCTTAATTATTTTCAAGTTCAAATATCTTTGCTGGAAAGTTACTATTTTAAGGTTTAGTGAAGATTGAGCAGTTTTTATCAAATCGCTCGAGGCTGTCATCAAAGCAAAAATTAGGAATACTAAAGTAATGCTGGGAATTATTATAATATATTACGTCTTGTGAACAAAATATCTGCTTGTACGAGTTTATTAATGATAATTGTTTAATTATTATAATTTATCGCAATGTTATAATAGAAGTGTGCTGTTTTAAATATCTAGAGATTTATCATTTATTGCGTAAGTAAAATCTAAAATACAATAAAACTAATTAAAATAAATTAAATATGTACACTCAAACTAACTACAAATAAAAAAGTAAAGAAAAAAAATACAAAAACATTTATTAAGTTATTTAATTGATACTTCAAGCACACAAATGTACAGAGGCGAACTTAATGCCATAGGCCATAGAGAGATTACAGTCACTGACTGGAAAAAAATAAGGTCCTTGCAGAATGCCTTAAAATTAATTGGGAACATGATAGAGGTATCTATGTATAAAACTTGGGAATTTGGGAACCCTTAGTTTTATACATAGATACCTCTATCAACCGGTACTCTACAAGCCATGTCAAACTGTCAGTAACATCTGATCATTAGACAAGATAAAACAGACGTTGACTTGTTACAATTTAATAGTGTTCTTATTAATTTTCGTGACATCGACATCACATTGGAAAGTTCAATCAAAATTCTTGACTTTCACTCTTCAGAAAAGAATAATAATATCAGCCTGTTGCTGTCCCACTGCAGAGCAAAAGCCTCTTCTCACACAGAGAAGGCACGAGCGTTAATCACATGCATGCATGAAGATGGCGAAGGCTTGTTTGCAATTTCCATTGTTTCAATCTGGATTTGTGTAATAATGGCTTAATGTGGCACACTTCTGCCAAACCCTACAATACAACATAGCAATACAACTACTGATAAGAAACAAAAACAAAGATATAACTTCACTAATACTTAGATCTTAAATTGTTAGCCCGTGAATTCTTAGATGATACATTTTAATTGATGTAAATAGGTTTCTACAAACACTTTTATAAGTAAAAATGTATGTTTCCAAAACCAGCGAGTTAAAGTCGAACAGGAAAGGATAACATCGGTGAATGTTATTTGATACTTAACACTTTTTATTACTCACACCTTTTTTCAGGTTCTTTTTTAAATTGAAATTAATTGAGTCACGTTCATGTTTACCTGTGGTTTCCTCAGGCGTTGTTGTTTCATTTATTTTGCTGATATTTTGCGTTGGGATATGGTGTGCCACATCCATATTTTGGTCTATATCTTTGTTATTTCTGTTTTGACTATCATACAGACAATGTTCTGTCATTCTTTAGGCAACTGTCTTCATTTTCTATTATTCAGTATTTATTTTTTGAAATTATATCATTAAACACTATTGATCTCAAACAAATAACGTTTGTAGCGCTACTTAGGGAAGGATCATTACTGACGGAACATGCGCCGAGCGTTTGCGACAATGTACGCTCGACGCACTAATGTATCATCGGTTGAGTGTGAACGGTCAAGTTTTTTTCAATACATTTGTCTGTTCTGGCGGTACGCGACCTATAATAGCGACGCATGTTCCATCAGATATGAACCTTCCCTCAGTGTTAAAGTCACACTTCGGTTAGTTGTGAGTAGTAAGAGAACTGTTTATAACTGTTTTTTTTTTCATAATATGAGATGATACCTCACTTGACCTTCACTTCACCTACATTTTCACGCTGTGATTTTTTCAGAATAGCACTGTTGGTTCTTGACGAATGATTTCAAACTAAATTATTTATTTTAGATTCACTAACAGCATTCAACTTCCGCACGGAACAAATATTTGTAATGTAATTTGTTTTTCCAGGTGGTGACTTTATGTTTTTGTGAGTTTAAATATTTTATAACGTGGCCACGGTACAGGAGATATTCCTAGTCTAAGCAACCTAATGCAAAAACAATAAAAACATGTATTTTTGTACTATTCAGCAAATAACAATCCAATTCCATCTTGAATTTTGAGGATTATTTCGTGTCTTATCTTCACAAGACCGAGCCTCTCTTCATAGTTCTTGACTAACAATAACACCTTCTGTTCCAGGGTGACAGCGGTGGACCTCTTCAGTGTCGATCAGGCGGTCGCTGGGAGCTCCGAGGTCTGACGTCATTCGGCTCTGGTTGTGCCCGACGTGGCGTACCAGACGTGTATACAAATGTGGCCCACTATGTCTCCTGGATATACGCCCATGTTTATGCCAGCTAGTGTTCAGTTTTTATTAATATCTTGATTATTGAGGACTATAGCTATAGCTGGGTTATGTAGTGCCAGGTATAAAAAAGATTTGACATCGATAATTATGAACTGACCAAAACAAATTTAAGATAATATCAACAACTGCTTTGTTGGAGTGTTCGCAATAAGCGCTACTACTGATCATGAGGTCCCGCGTTCGGAATCCGGCTCGGCCAAAGGATTAATGAGTTTTTTCATCTGGAACTTCTCAGTAGCAGCTCGAATACTAAATTCGTACCCGATTGATTGCAATAGGTGCGCCCTCTATTAGGGCTTACATAAATGGCGAATGGTGGATGTACATTGTACAGGGGCGTGATGTTATGTTTCATAAGTTATGTGAATACATAACATATATACTTGGGCCTAGTTTCTGGATCGAAATATATTGAAAAAAGTAAAATCGTCAAATCGCCCTGCCCTCATCTCAATATAGTACAGTATACCTATTTGAAGGCGGCGTAACGTTCGGTTCTTCTTCAATAGATCAAAATACATCAGCTGTTCCTTGTTGACTGTTACTCTATGGTACAGCTTTTCATCATTTGTTCCCAACGAGTCACGCTGCTACAGTAGCAGACAGTAACTGTCTTGTGTATTTTAATGTCTATGATTACCAATTTGTAAATATACCTTCTAGTCTTCGTTTTGAATAATACATTTATTACGTTACTGTTCATTATTGTTAATAAGAGTTATCTAATATTATTTAAGATATTTATTGGTTTTAAGTACCATTTAAGTGACAGTATTTCGTATGTAGTTACCGATATATTTTACAAATAATACTCATAAAATATTAAAATAATATACTAGGGTGAATAAAGAAGAGAAGTGAATCTTTTTATGCAAAAAGCAATAATATTTCACTAACCTACTATATTTTTTTTATTATAAAACTAAGCCAATTTTAAGGACATACCTAAACGTTTGTGACTTTCTTATCCACTTTACATATTTGGACATTGTAGTAATAGCGATGCATTCTATTATAAAATTTTGGTTTAAGAACAAAGTAACCGACTTCAGTTTTAAAAAGTTTTTAATTTTTGTACAGCGTATACTTACTTACTTCTTTTTGTGTATATTTTCCTTTCTTACGGTTTTTATGGAGAAAAAAAAATTCGATGTTGTGGATGTATGTCATTCCATTACCACTCAATATAACTGTGATTTAATTATTAGTTGTAGGTGTATATTATGCTTTATGATTTTTTTTAAATCATATGTGTTTTAATTAAGTCCTTTGTATTTTATACTATCTATTTATGAGATCAATTCTCATTGAAGTCTTTTTAAAAATCTAGACTTCATTGAGAATTAATCTGGTAAATAGATCTTGGAGTACAAGCTGAATGAAATCAGGTCATTTGCACCTGAGGTCATAAATTATATTTATTATAGTTTATTTATAAGTAAAAAATCTTCGTTACTTTTTTGCTTATTTTTATCGATTCCTTTTGTTTCAATTATTTTTTATTTGTGTGTAAATTCATGGTAAACATAAATAAATAGTTGAATGTTTCGAAAAGGCAGTTAAGTAAACTTTAAGCATTTCCATTTCATTATAATATTTAATTTATTTATAAGTAATTTTAATGTAAGCAGTATTACATGGTTAATATGTGTATTTACTGCAATACCAGTTTCCGTACAATATTCAATTTATTACTTCGTAAATAATTTATTTTATTGTAAATAGGATTTATAATTTTATTTTACAAAAGTAAATAAAAAGTTATTATTTCAAGTATTTTTTATTTAATTACAAAAACATTTCACCGTCAGTCTATTAAATTAAATATTTACAATTTATTTACAAATAACTTAAAAATATAGCTAAACTTAATATCACAATTGCTAATATATCAAAAGGTCCCTTAGATACAAACAGGTAAAGCAAAATGTCAGATAAAAAATAACTGCTGGTTATTAATTGGAAAAATTAATACTGGGATCTTTAAACATTTATTATTTCAAACTGGAAAATGTTGACCGTCTAAGCTCGAAAACAAATTGTATCATTTGACTGTCAACATTTTGTTATAAAATATCGTTAAATTTCTTAATTAATATTATTTTGTAGCATTTAAGAAGTGATAAGGTAAAAGCACCTATTACGGAGGTATTTCGCATCATTTGAAAGTAAGAAACAAAAATAAGCATTTGTAGGTATTTCTAAAGGTGGAAAAAAATTCTATCGTTAAAAGTGGAATTTATATTTTGTATTGCTGTTGAGACTATGTTTTTGTTGATGATTTTTCTTATTTTAAAGAAATATTTAAATAGTCTGGTCGATTTTCCCTAATACGGAGGTACAATTTTGGTCTGATCCTATTACTGCGGTAGACAGCTCCTAATACGGAGGGTCAGAAATTATATTCATTAAAGTTCCGTACAAATAATATTTATTAAATAATATTAATGTGTTAGCAACGTAATTCGTAAGTTTTTCATTTATTGACCATTGATTTTATTACATTGCGTAATCAAATTAATGGTGAATGAATTATTTTTAGAATTACTTTAAACACATTTATATTATTTAATAAATATTATTTGTACGAAACTTCAATAAAATTAAAAAAACACTTTACGTTGTGAAAAACAAAACATAAAATTAAAAAAATGAGCGAAAGAAGTCGGTCTGTATAGAAAAATCTTTCCGTACAGTTCGAAATCGCTTCGCTCATTTTTTCTGTATTGTATTATTAAATTAATTCACATGAGAACCCCCTATGAGAGAATCCTAGGATTCTCTCATGTTAAAATAAAATCATCTTTATTTCCAAATTCCAACGGATTCTGAAGGAATTTAGGAATAAATAAGAAGGTTTGTTCACTGGTTTTATAGAATTAAAAATACAATTATTAAGGAATCAACTAGTTATATTATTGAATAATCCACAAAAAAAGATACAAAACTTTTACGGAACCCTAAAAACTTGTAATTTTATGTTGTATGAATAGAGCCGTAATAGGAGATCTTAGAACCCTACACGGAGTTACCTGGAAAGAATTACCGCCGTAATAGGAAAACTACTCATGTCTTCGATAATCCTAATTCTGACCCATAAATATTTCGATAAACAAAAGAGTAAAAATGCCTAATCAAACATTAACAGTTTTTTTGCTCAGATTTGTAAAACTCAAGTCAAAATTTATACAAAATAAATGTTTTGTGATAAATTAAAATACACCTTCCCATTTTTGCCTCTTCTAAGAAACTAACATTTTGTACCCGACAGTTTTCATATTTAACTAGATTTCTAATTAAGAACACATACCACAGAATATGGTTTCTAAGTTATGTGATTAATAATTATTTCAACTAAACTTGAAACTAATTCAATAAGTTAATCAATTGAAAGTTATAAACGATTAAACATGTCCAGTACTTTTCCTATTTCGGAGTCATACCACTGTATTAGGATTAATCTACAAAATTTGTATCGTATTACGGCGGTATTTTATTTTTTATTTTTTTGATAAAAAATGACTTACAAATATAAATAAAGCTATTTAAATAGTGAGTGTAATAATAAGAAAATGCTATAAATAACAAATGAACAAACTCGAACGGCATCTTAATACGAAAAACTTAGTTTCTAAATATTTGTGTACTAACTTTTGTTGTTCCGCGTTTGTATGGAAACACCTCTCACGTCGATGACGTTACACAGACTGATTGATCTTGTTGTGTTGTCTATGTGCTATACTTGCAAACGTCAGCTAAGGCATAAAGTAATAGATTTAGAATAAATAGTTTTGGTTTTGTTGTACCTACACTGAATAAAACGGGAATAAAACGCGAAAATAGAAATACCACCGTAATAGGAAGCGATTTTGACTACCGCCGTATTAGGAGCGTTTACCTTAGCAGCCTTGTGGTGTGACCGGCGGACTGCAAAGTTTCAAGTTCGAACCCAAGGCATGCACCTCTCTCTGACTTTTCAGATTCATGTGTGGTTGTATAATCATCACTTGCTTTAATCATGGTGAAGGAAAGTATCGTCAGGAAACCGGCATGCCTGAGAGATATTTCTCGACGGCATGTGAAGTCAAGTCAGTACCCATGGGCGGCATTAAAACTCTGACACCAGTTGAGCTACTAACCGTTAAGGAAGGAGTATTTAGCTAGTCTCAGTTGAAACTAGTAATATTAATTAAGATAGAGAAGAAGAAAAGAGGGAGTAATGAGACAAGTTAGCTTAACTTAGAGCTGTAACACAAGAGCGGCATGTTGCCAACGGCAGAGGAACTGTAGCCGTCGACACGCCTGGGCGGCAGCCCTTGACGCCTCGGCGGCAGCCCTTGATGCGTCTACGGCAGCTGTTGACATTCCAACTTCAAAAATCCGCGGCAGCCGTCGTCAGTTCTTTCAGTATAGGAGTCAGTTGAGCTGCCGTCGCTTGGCCACAAGCCGCTCGTGTGTAGGAGCTCCACATCCATAGAAGGTAAAATGTCGTTGCAGTATACAAGAATATAATATGTATGTAAGTCTATACAACATGTTGAGTTGCAAAGTCATGGAACAGCTAATTCTTTTACCGCAATTACGTCCGTGTTTCACCCCATAGTAAAACTTGTATCGATAATTATGAGTTCTACCCCTTTACAGGTTTAGTTTAGGCTTAAAATAATATTGTATATTATTATAATAATGATACCTCACACCTTTCTAACTCCTACTAAATAATATTGAGCAATTTATTATTTTCTACTTAACTTACTTATCAGCTAAACCGCCAGCGGAGTTTATAGTAGGTTCTTATAATATGTCAGTAAAAAGTTTATATTACCCGGTCGCTATCAAAGATCCGTATACCGAACAGAGTATTTACCTAGTTTTTTTCGGTGTTTCTTCTGAGAGTAGTGAAACACCAAACTCACTAGTTTGATAAAATATTTTGATTAAATGACGTGTAAAATTGTACGGATCAAATAATTTACAGAAATAATTATCAATTACCATGTACGGAGGCCCAATAAAGCTACCCTACAATTTGTCAAATTTCTTTAACATTTTTTAACTTTATTACAAACAATAAGGTTAATGTTTAATTGGGGAAATTTGACAGTTTTGGTATAGCTTGATGTGCAGCTTGGCGTCTGTGAACCCATCATAGTTGCCAATACTGATAGCGCCCGGGAATTCGGTCATTCGCGCTGCGTGTACTACCCGTAACAATTCATTATCATGTTTCCTGCCAGACTGATTTTTAAAAAATCTCCGTGTACAATTAAAAGTGTAAATCTAATAATAGTTTCACTATCGTCGGCGTAATAAGAGTACGTACATAAATTACTATCTTGAGCATCCTTATAACTTTTCGAACTGTTCACTTCAAACCTTCATATAAAAAGCCAGAAAACCTTAGAATATTAACGCATAGAAACCAATTATGAGAGAGAACAGTGTCAGTTGACACTAAAAGTCACGTTCCGCTCCACACAGCTCGCGAGAAAACACATTTGGCTCACGCACACAAAAATGATAAAGTAGACACACGATTTCGTCTGTGTTTTGTACTAAACGCGGCTTCTATGTATTATTATTCTAATATCAAACTGTTCACTTCACACCTTCATAGAAAAGGCAAGACAATTCATAACACCACACTTCGACTTAAACAAAATTGAGCGGAGACATCTCGGACTCCATCGCCTCATTCATTATCAGAACTGACTATCAAGTCTACAAAATCGCTATCCTCTTCATTGATAGCTAGAAGTGAGACAGCTTCTTTAGCCAGGTCTTCATCATCTTTATAATTAAATGCTGCATTTTCTGCCATATTTAGGATCACACTGCTTCGCCGCCTCTCAGTACTCTTCCTCCTGATAATTGGAATGGGGATGTCCTTCGGTGGAATGATCTTGTACTTTGGCTTCCACATTCTGTGGAGGCCTTGGGCTGAAAGGACTAAGCCTATGATGATGAGAAGAACCTCCAAAGTGATGACTAGTGGAGGAGCGATGATCAAGCGGAGTCGGAGCATAGTTACCACATCTGGGGGTGGAGCCTTGCAGTACTGGAAAACAAGAAAATGTTTAGCATTCTTGGTTCTAGAACATCTATTGCTTTTTGCAATCGTATCAATCGAAGTTATACTGGGTGGGTTGATAGAACTGTTTGCATCATCAGTATCATCAGTGTCGACAAACAGAAGGATTTCTACATCTACCTCATGGTCGAATAAAGAAGTTTTGTTTTATGAACATGAATCTCAACTAATGAACCTAAAGGGTTTTATTTGTATGAGCTAATCTGTGGCACTAACTGAAGAGGAGAGATTTATTTGTTTCTATGTAGGGATTTAAATAAAAAATAACTGAATGGATTCTAAAAATTCTTTCGCCATTAGAAAGCTCCGAGTAACATACTTATGTTTTATTTTACCTTCAAAACATTGAAGGGGTAGTGGAAATGTCAAAGTTTAAAGACAATGATATGAACTTCACGCATATTCATTAGTGTTTAAAAATATTATATAGGTCCTATGTGTAACTTACCAATGAAAACCACATGAGTGGCAGAACTTTATCCTTCAGTGGTTTCGTGATGGGGTTCCCATCAGAGACCTTAACTGCCAAGTTGATCTGGATCTTTATCGAGAAACTTAGAGGCGCTCCAACTACCTGAAAACATATTGTAAATTCTTCATCAAACAAGATTTAATTAATTCATATAGGTATAAGATTACAAGTTAAATATGCTTAGATAGGTTTGGTCACGTTGAGAGGATGAATGAAAGGCAACTAACGAAAGATATTTATAAAGCAGAAGTAAGTAGAAATGCCCGAAAGAATCTCTTTAGGGATAATACACAGACTCTATTGGTGAGGTTACTTAGAAAGGTCTAGTGCGTAGTACTGACAATCGGGCGGCGGGCGTGCGTGTATGACAAGTATGAGCGTAAACGAAGCAGAAGAAGTATGCAAGAATCTTAGTAGTTTCTACCTACGCCCATGGGAAAAAGGCGTGAGTTTATGTTTGTATATATGTAGGTATTTACAACCACTTAATGGACAAAAGACTAGGCAAATGATGAGGATGAAGACGGCAACAAAAATATCACATTGTGTTTACTGTACGTGTTTATTATAATTAAACACGAGTGCATGTATAAAGTGTAGCAACTAATAAAATAAGTCTCTACTACTGCATAAGCCTTCGGGGACTACAGGGTGTGATGTTGTATTATGTAAAATATCTGAAAATTTAAATTATAACCTGCTTTTATAATTTAGCTTTGAATGATATGAACATATAGCGGGCTTTAATAAACTAACTCTAAATCTAACGGATAAAGTTCGATTATCATTACAAATTCAAAAATAATTGTGTCTTTTTCAATATCACGATATAATTGTGAAATCCACTTAATTTACACTATCATTAAGTTGATATGTGACGTCATTTGGAATTTGAAGAAACTCTATGTGAGTTTTATAGGTAGGTACTTACAGGTTCTAACTCAAAATGCGACGTGTGCTTCTCAGGGTCTGGTGTCATCCCCTCAAAGTATGACTGCTGCACTGGATCCGAGTCCATCATGTGAGGTTTCGATAGGGAGATCGGGAAACCTGGAAATAATATACATTAATAGCTCAGTTTCGGGTTTACACAAACAGCCTAATTTCATACAAATTGGTTAAGTACTTCCGGAGTTAATTCCGGACAAATATCGTTAAGCAAGATTTTTGTAAACTGGCTGTCTGACTTTCGGTCTTCTGAGTACCTGTAAAGACTGTCAAAGATCTAAAATTGTCAATCAAAAACCACGGCCTAGTGTGCTTTCCGAGGCATGGAGGAGTCTTCATATTGGTAATGAATGGTCACCCATTTATGCACTGAGGCTATTAAAATTAGCCACAAGCTTCTTTCTTTTCTTAGTGAACAAAAAGTCTAAATTACTAACCATAGTAACAGTTGCTGACATCGACGAATCCTTCGGGGGGACAATCACCGCTGCAGTTGCAGGCAAAAGGAGAGTTGTTACTGAAGGCTGTGGTGTCCATTGCAAACCTGGAAGAAATATAGAAGAAAATTATTTAACTTGAGTAAACTCAGACAAAACTCAATCGCTTCAAACTAAATTCATTTTGGAAATTTTTACTTTTCAGTAACGTGAAACGATCAACAAGAAGAATTCCCTTACTATCCTCATGTAGCTTTTAGGGTCAGCTTCCAGTCTATCCGCATGCAACTGAATATCATGGTTTCACTTGGACTGTGTGTTGACTGCCCATCCGACATCCACACCCAGTCATTTAATTTTGGTAACACGATACCCATTGGTTAAACTGGATGTCTGTTAATGGGGCTTCTGACAACCCGCAAAGGCTATCAAAGATCAAAAAAATGACAGGATTCTTGACATTTAATTAAAGGTCACCTACCTACGACCTTTCTGTCAACCCGTGTGGCTGTTATATTTTAGCCACAAGCCTCTCCATAGGAAGAATTTACTTACATATATGAATTAAGCCCCTGATCACTGGTACTCTCACGAACGTAGCTGAAGGGATAGTTCCTGCAAGCTTGCTTCCTGAAGATCGTGATGTTTCTTCCTTTTTCGTAGTTAGCTGGTAACATGAGACCCTCGAACGATCCTTTGATTCTATTGCATGGTGTGCTGGAAGAACAAAACATAGTATTAGTATAATATCACGCCGTTTAATCTCCTGAGAGGTAGGGAGACGACTAAAGGTCATGGCACATCATAACGGCACCGTAACTGCACAGCAGCTGCACGGCGTCGCGTCACCTCGAATTTAGGCTACGGCTAGCTGCCAGTGCGCTAACTACGCATCGTCGGTAAGGTGCTAGCTTGCAGTCCGCACGCCGCCCGTAAGATCAAGCTCGCCGCCCGTAAGATCAAGCTCGCCGCGTGCGGGGCGCAAGCGCGCAGCCCGCGCGCTGGCCGCGAGGTGTAAGCTAGCTGTCACCGCGAACACAATTGTTATATGGCATTTACACTTGAACACGCCTACGACTTCCACGTTTTCATAATGTCTCGGTTTACGACGGCGTAATAATGTTTTGCTTGCGACTCGGAGTCGGCGTGCTGTAAGCGTGCGGTCGACGCGCTGTAAGCACATGATACGCTCGCTATCGGCATGCGTATGCGAGTCGAGTTGTATCGCCGTTGGCTTTTTCACTTTGACATTGTGAAATATGTTATACTTCCAAGATTTAAGGCTCTAAATTGAATGACAAGTCAATTAATGGTTTGGAGCGGTGCCGGTGCCGTGCCGGTATAATGTGCCATGACCTTAAGTGTACCTGTAATACACATACATTTTGCCAGTTATGTTAAAAGGGGTGTGTAATAAAATAGGATGCCGTGTAATAGGGGGCTAGCTTATTGATACCAATCAGGCACAGAGCTAGGCTCTGGGAATTTTTAATTTTGTTTAACTGTATTGTCATTTAGAAACCATTTCTTTATTTGCAAACCATAGAGAATCTAACCATTTGTATTGTTACATCACACACACAATTTTTACAAATTAATCTTTCATATTCTTATAAATTTCTGAAGGAAAATAAAACTGCTTTTTGTGTCAACCTCTCCTCTTTTTTATCTATTCGACTAGGCTAATTTAATACAGCCTAATGACAGACAGATAGACAGAACGGCCGGAGCCAGAAGGTACTATAAAAACGAACAGTTAAATATTATGCAATTATGTTGTCATTTCCGACGAGAATAATACTGCTTACCTCGACTCTAAGTCTGTGAAACCTTGCTCTAAAAGACCAGTAGAATTATCCCACGCGTTCAAGGAGTATCTTCTGCTTCGGTCCTTCAGTTCCACCTCAGACCACTCCATTTTTTGCGAATAAAACTGTTAATAAAAATGTCAACATTAGACTAGAGATTTTTATCGCGCCTGCAGCTGTAATTGACAAATAATAAGGCACAAATAAATAAATATTTCCGACACCTCCATCAAATATCATTACATTTTAGCCAATGTTTACAAAACCACTCTAACCATTGATGAAAACACCATGATAATGGGTGCAGTAGTTTTTGAGTTCAATGCGGACTGACACGCAGGCAGATATACGTGGCGGAGGATTTCGTTTCATAACAAATGTACTGATTTTGAAGAAATACTTACTCGATCAAGAAGCCCAATCTTCTTGAAGTCAATCCATCCTGGCAGCAAGGTGTTGGCTATCGACACTATAGGGTCGTTATACCCCCAGAACATTTCTTGAACGGTCAGGTCTTTGAAGAGTTTGGAGCCTAATGCAGACATGGAGAAGTAGGCTCCAGCGTTTGCGACGTAGCCCAGCTTGTCCGCCGCTAAGGAGCTCATCGCCTGGAAAAGTATAGTATAATTGCAGATGTGTGTCGTTTTGGGAAACCGTCTTTGTAAGTTTTCATTTTTGAAAAGTGCTGATTCTCAGCCTAATCTAAATGATTTCGATGATAAGAATTTGATTTGGTTCTTTTCTTTATGTACAGACCCCAGCACATCAAGTTACCCCAATGTGTCAAATTTATTTAATTGTTTTTCAACTTTGTGTCAAACAGAATAATAAAAAAATATAAAATTCAATATAAATAAATTCAATATATTTAATATAAATATTCAATTGGGAAAATTTGACACATTGGGGTAACTTGACGTGCTGGCGTCTGTACGTAGATCTTTCCAGATACTTTTACATGACAATTTTTTTTTAAACTAAATGGCGACTCCGAAGTGACTGGTCTTTTATAAAGTCGCTGACATAAGATTGTATATAATTATTATGCGAACGATGCAGGGCAAAATCTGGAAAAGCCTTCCGACTAAAGAAAGAAAGATTTCAAACGGCTCTTTTCCTGTAGGAATTATTATTGATAGATTTAGAATTTATCAATATAGCCTAATTTGAATGGAACCCCTCGTAACGTAACATCACAATCATCTTATTTTATAATACGACTAACAGACGTCACGCGGTTTCACTTCGTAGTTCCCGGTCCAGTGGGAAAACAGGGATAAAAAGTAGCCTATGTCACCCGGGGATAGTGTAGCTTCACAACGGTGAAAGAATATTTCAAATCGGTCCAGTAGTTTCGGAGCCTATTCAATGCAAACAAACAAACAATCAAACCTTTCCTCTTTATAATATTAGTAAAGATTTCGCCAGTTATGTCTAAATCTCAAGTAATAGAAACCCATCGCCATAAACTGGCACACATCAACAATTTCAGATATAAAAAACCCCATAAGAGTCGAATGGAATAGAATACTCTTTATTGTACAGGCGTCAACACATCAACCTACTCCAAACTCTCAAATTTTCCCAATTCAATATAAACCTTATTGTGTTTAGAATAAAGTAGAAAACCAACAAAAATAAATTGACACATTGGGGTAGGTTGATGTGCTGGCGTCTGTACACCATATAAACTTACAAAATACCTTCAGAAGCTGAATGGGGTGCTTTAATCGGCGGCCTTCGCTAAAAGTGATCTCTTGTAGCCAACTTTGACCAATACCACTATTATTCCCGACCCGAGATTCGAACCTAGAACCTCAGGTCCAGCAGCCTAGCACTTGCAACCATTAAATCAACGACAAACCCGTTTTATAGACTTTAAGTTAACATCACGCGCATTATTTAAAGGTTAACCTACTAATAAGTACACTAAACCATAGTTATGTAAGAAATACCTCAGAAAAGACCTTGAGCATTCTTGTGCAGTGGCCAGCAGATCAAGCTTCCCCAACGTGTCAAATTTCTTTGATAGTTTTTCAACTTTACCACCAATAGAATAAGGTTCATGTTCCATTGGGAAAATTTGACTGTTTAGCTTGACGAGCTGGCGCCTGTACATTATGTATTTACATTAACAGTGGCGTAAGAAGGTATCAAAGGGCATTAGAAGTGTTATATAATATTAGAATTTCCATTTCCAGCCCATTAGTTCAGACATTGACCGTGGAGTGAGGGGTCATGGTTTAATTTCTGGTTTTGTTAACTACATAAATGTTGTATGTTAATGATGGTTAAAAATAGTAGAGAGATGAGTTAAGTTACATTATAATAAAATTAGTTCTGTTAATGTTGAATGATGGTAGTTTTTTAGGTTATGTTGTGAATACGTCACTATTCATATTGTTTGCATTCCAAAAATAAATGTTCAGAAGATATTAAATATGGGTCAGAAAAAAGGGGTTGATACGGTTTTTTTTTGGTAGCTCTTTGCTTTGGATATCGTTAAAGGGGATAACTTGGTAACCAGATTGTTTGTAGGCGTCGATTTTCTGTTCATTTCTGATACCCTGGTACTTTCAAAACAACAGTCATTATTCAATTTAATGAACTAGTATGTCTCTTTAACATAGTTGACCAAAAGTTGCTTAACACTTAGTTCTAGGTAGTCAATTTATGTTTGCCTGGTAAAAAATTAAGACAGTCGATACAAAATTGTCTTTCGATATATTTGATTAATCCATCATACCCCCTCGCTCTCTAATTTTAATCATGGTTGCGCTTCGCGGAATAAAAATATATATTATATTTTTTTGATTTTGTGTGCGCAACTAACGGTTGCGCTTCGCGGAATAAGATAGGTTGCGCTTCGATGGTTGCGCTTAGAATTTTTTTTTTTTTTTTTTTAAATATTCCACAACTTTTCACACAACGCCATCTAGTCCCAAGCTAAGCTAAGAGCTTGTGTTATGGGTACTAAGCAGCTGATAAACATACTTATCTATTTCTAAATACATACATATTATAGATAAATAACACCCAGACACAGAACAAACGATCGTGCTCATCACACAAACATTTGTCCTGGGTGGGAATCGAACCCACGACCTCCGGCATAGCAGTCAGGGTCACTAACTACTAGACCAACAGGCCAGTCCAAAAGTCTAGACCAAAAGGTTGCGCTTCGAGGAATACCTCTTAATTTCGGCTGTCGGGATTCGCACTTTGTTGCTTCAGTTTTTTTTATCTTTCTAGCAACGTTACTAAACCCTACCTAACGTTACCTAGTCTTGTTGAACCCTCTAACTAAGCTTATTATACTTACGACGTTACATCCTCAAGATTTAATAATAACTATGTAGTTTCACTTCTTAATGTACTAGGCGTCGCACATAATTTTTAGAGCTGTGGAAATAAAAATCATTATAAAATTCAAATTGGTTCTACTACATCCGTCGACTGCAGCGCCATCTCCACCTAACTTCATTCCTTTTTTATGTGCCGGCGTCGTAACATCGTTCGTTTTGCAAAAGTATAGTTTTAGTTCAAAAATAGTGTGTGCTTAGTGGAAAAAACTGGGAAAAAGAAAAAGGGAACGTAGTAATTCAAAAATTCGTCGAAAGATAAAGCGTTTGGAGCGAAAACTACGTGTCGCGTCGTCAACAAGTAAGGATGAGGAAGGTTAGTACTTACACAGATTTTATTATTCCTAATTTGAATACCTATCTTGGCCAAATAATGGTGCGTCTATATGACTCATTACGAGTATAATTAAGAACGAATTTATCTAAACGTACTTTTTCTTCGTTCTATCGTTTCGATATATTTTTTTTTTCTCTGTCTACCTTCTCTTAAGGTAACTTTTTTATTTTTTGGTAAAAATTGTACTTTATCATGTTTATAATAAGAATTAGGTTCGTATGGCTGGTGTTACTTTTTTATTACATTCGACACGTAAATGTAATTTACGTAGGTCCTAACTACGGTTGTTTACGAGTCACTCATTGAGTTCTTGCATCTATATAGTTATACTCCGTGACGTGAGCACGGCTGATAACGAATTAGTCTAGTGGCGTATCGGGAATACGTACAATGACATTAAAGTGTATAAAGACTGCATACAGCAACTTGTCAAATAAAGAGTTGAATGGCGTAACGAGAGTACGTACAACGACTAAAAGACAATACTGTCAACTACAGCAGTTGTTCTGCTTCTTTTAACTTACAGAATATGACCGCTGTCACTCAAGGTCGCTAACACCAGACTCAATGCGGCTGTCTTTGTATTCAGCTGAATCAGAAGATAATATTCTAATCAGATCTGACGTTGTAATCCCCGCTAGCCCGCCGCGAACCGGTGATGCTACTGATAAAACAGATGCTAATTTGCTCCTTCAAGACCCTGGTCCTAGTTCAAATGAGGTCCCAATACCTGATTCTGAGGTTTTACCGCCTGAAATATTAGAGGCGCTAGGAGATTCAACAGGCATAGAAGAGGTCTTGGGTCCGACTATAAATGAGGAGATTTCTAAACGTTGGGGTAGGATCCTAGTAGAAGGGCTGACTAAAGAGTTGAAGGAAGCCACGTTAAAGAAAACTTTAACGCCCGAGAACTTCACTTTATCGAAAGCTCCAAAGCTTAATTTAGAAATTTCTGCCATCATAAGTGACAACATTAAGCATCGGGATAAATTGCTCGGAAGAGCTCAGAACCAACTTGGGTTGGGTATTGCTGGTCTTAGCAATCTGGCTTCGTCTCTGATTAAAGAAGACCTCCCTAAGGTGGAAATCTTGAAAAAGCTGTCAGAAGTCAGCAAGATTTTTCTAGATTTACACTACGAGAACTCACAACATAGAAGAAAGTTGATAACTTCTTCACTGGATAAAAAATTTACCACTACAATAACTGATTTAAAACGAGATACTTTTCTGTTCGGAGTTGATCTCGGAGAAAAGATTAAGGCTACAAAAATAGCAGAAAAATCAGGTCTTCAAATAAAGCGCAGCAATGTTAGCGTTCCTTCCACCTCCAGACAACAGGGAAACTGGAGAGGCCCACCCAGGTTCCAATCAACCAGGAGTACCAAACCGGGTGGGCAGAAGCCGAGGTACACATCCAATCAAGGACCCTCGACACAGCAAGGTCGGAGGCAGCCAGCTGCGAATCGAGTACCTCCTGCCCGGAAGATGGACTACAGAACTCGCAGGAACCAGTAGAGGTAACAGTTCATGCTGGTAGATTACGCCACTATATTAGCTATTGGCAAGAAATAACTAAAGACCCAATAGTCTTAAACTATGTTAAGGGCATAAAAATTACTTTTGATGAGCTTCCTTTTCAAAAATTTGAGCCATCTAACCCAAGGTTTAGTAAAACAGAGCTTGAACATTTAAAGCTGTCTATTTCAAAATTATTGTCTTCCGGGGCTATTAAAGAATGCTGTGACGTGCCTGGCCAGTTTATTTCTAATATTTTTTTGATTCCTAAAAGCGATGGGTCGTTTAGGTTTATTTTAAATTTAAAATGTCTTAATAAATTTATAAGTCCAGAGCATTTTAAAATGGAAGACATTCGTACGGCTACAAAATTAATCAGCAAAGATTGTTTCATGACAACTATGGATCTACAGGAAGCTTATTTGTTAGTGCCCATTCACAATTCTAGTAAAAAATATTTGCGATTTAGATTTCAAGGTTCTACTTTTGAATTTCAGTGTCTCCCTTTTGGCTTGTCTATAGCACCTTACGTTTTTACGAAATTAATGAAGCCAGTAGTAGCTAATCTTAGAAACCAAGGGTTACTCCAAGTTGTTTACTTAGATGATTTGTTATGTTTAAATAACTCTTTTAATAGTTGCTTGGAAAGTACAGCAGCAGCAGTACACGTTCTTGAGAGATTAGGTTTTATCATTAATAAAGAAAAAAGTAGCTTGATACCAAAACAAATTCAAAAGTTTCTAGGTTTCGAAATAAATTCTCATGATATGTGTCTAATGTTGCCAAATATAAAACGTCAAAAAATACTCTACCAAACAAAACGAATTGCTAAAAGAAGGGCTTTAACAATTAGAGATTTCGCAAAGTACTTAGGTTTACTCTGCTCGGTGTGCCCAGCAATTTCTTATGGTTGGTTATACACGAAACGTTTCGAACGCGAAAAATTTCTAGCTTTGTGTAATTCTAAAGACAATTATGATTGTGTCATGAACCTTTCGCCCAATTTTGAGTCAGAATTTTCCTGGTGGCAAAGTAATATTTTAACGTTAAACAATCCAATACGTAGTGGAAGGTATGATCTGGAAATCTTCTCAGATGCATCCCTTACAGGTTGGGGTATATACTGTAAGGGAGTACGTGCTCATGGCTTTTGGAGTGACACAGAATCAAAAGAGAATATAAATCTTTTAGAATTGAAGGCAGCTCTTATTGGTTTACAGTGCTTCGCTAAAAATCTTTGTAATAAGGAGATTTTACTTAGGATCGATAATACTACAGCTATAGCTTATATAAATAAGTACGGGGGAATCCAATTGACACACCTCAATGATATAGCTAGAGAAATCTGGCAATGGTGTGAGCAAAGGAAGCTCTTTGTTTTTGCTTCTTATATCAAGTCTAAAGAGAACACAGAAGCAGACCATGAATCTAGACGAATAAATATTGACATTGAATGGGACTTAGCTTTGTCTGCTTTTGACAAAATCACAAACACTTTTGGAAACCCTCAAATAGATCTGTTTGCCACACGATTGAATACAAAATGTAAAAAATACATATCGTGGAAACGAGATCCATCAGCGTATAACATAGACGCGTTTACAATAGACTGGTCGCCCTATTTTTTCTACGCGTTTCCCCCGTTCTCACTGATTCTTAAATGTTTAAGAAAAATAGTTACAGATAAAGCCACTGGTATTATAGTTGTACCTTATTGGCCTAGCCAGCCATGGTATCCACTGTTTTTATCTCTTTCTCAAAACCAGTTTATTTATTTGGAACCGAGTGCCCTCATTGCTTTTATCACCTTTCAGAACTCCACATCCACTTTGGAAAGGACTTACCCTGGTGTCGTCACTATTATCAGGCAAGCGTACGTAAAACAATCGTTACCAGATAATGCTATTAAAATAATAATATCATCGTTAGCTGACAGCTCTCTTAAACAGTACAATGTAGCATTAAAAAAATGGTGGTTTTTTTGTACTAAAAAGAAGATAAATATTTTTGATAACAATATTCCGAATATTCTTGAATTTTTGGTTAATGAATATCATTTAGGCGCAAATTATTCAACCCTCAACACCTGTCGTTCCGCACTTGCATTAATATTGGGTAAATGTATAAGTCAGGACGATCGAATTATAAGGTTCATGAAAGGAGTCTATAGGACCAAACCTTCCTTCCCTAGATATAAATCTACATGGGATCCTAATCTTGTATTAGATTACCTTTCAAATTATTATCCAAATGAAAACCAAACCTTGGCTTCTTTGTCCAAAAAATTAGTAGCTCTGCTCGCATTGTCAACTGCACAACGTGTGCAGACGCTATCGCTTATACGTTTGTCTAGTATTGAAATAAGTAGCGCGAGGATAGTTATTAGTATAAATGATCTTATTAAAACTTCGGCTCCTAACAGATCGGCGCCTCAGTTAATTATACCCTTTTTCTATAATAAAGAACAAATCTGTCCAGCCAAAACATTGTCTGCGTATATTGAAGCCACCAAGAGTTATAGGAGCTTACCACTAACTGATAGACTTATTCTTACTGCCAAGAAACCAATCCTTAACGCTAGTGCCGCAACTATAAGTAGATGGATTAGAAACGTGTTGACTGAAAGTGGTATTGATACAGGGTTTTTAAGGCTCATAGCTGCCGCCACGCGTCAACCTCGGCAGCTAGTCGTAAGGGGGTTTCAGTAGACATAATCAAAAGAACCGCAGGTTGGTCAGGGAACTCTTTAACCTTCGCTAAATTCTATAATCGTCCGATTACAGTGGATGAGGACAATGCATTTGCGGAAGCAATATGCAATAATTGGTAATTGAAGTTAAAAGTAATCTTTATTTAAAACCTACCGAACATTAGATAATGGTCACATTATGCGGAAGTGCAATTCTTGTTTATTTTGATTAATGTAGTTTTATATACCTACTGTTTAAGTATGTACTTACTCAATAAATATTATTTATGATTTCATATTATAGTGTTCATTCTTCGTAAAAACCCTTACTTATCTCGTTTGAATGAAAGCGCTAAACATCTACATAGTTATTATTAAATCTTGAGGATGTAACGTCGTAAGTATAATTAATGGTTAAACGAACTTACCTTAAGTGATGTTCGACCATAATTATACGAGACGTTACATCCGAAGAGATTTAAGGTCCCTCCCGAACCCATAAACTAAAGCCCATCAAACTGTTCATCAAACGAGAGTAGCGTCTCTAAAAATGAATGAAGTTAGGTTGAGATGGCGCTGCAGTCGACGGATGTAGTAGAACCATTTGAATTTTATAATGATTTTTATTTCCACAGCTCTAAAAATTATGTGCGACGCCTAGTACATTAAGAAGTGAAACTACATAGTTATTATTAAATCTCTTCGGATGTAACGTCTCGTATAATTATGGTCGAACATCACTTAAGGTAAGTTCGTTTAACCATTAAATATCCATGTGTCTGAAGTGAGTGTACGTCAATAGTGCAATTGGTGAAGATCAAACTCACGACCTCGCAATCGCCTGTCCAATACCTTAGCCATTGGGTTATTATCGCTTTATTTTGAATTTGAGAAGAATACTTAAAGTTAAAAATACCTTATTGAGTTTCATTAACCCCAGAAATCCTAAATGCTTCCAGTTTTTTGCTCGAAAATACAAGATTTAGGCATGTATTTATGAGGGCGATGAATTTACAATGAGAGAACAAAACCCCAAATGTGTATTATTTGTACTTGAGCTATTTTTAAAGAAAGCAGGTACAATTGCCTTATATAAAACAGAATTATTACTCATTTAAAGGTCAGAATCGGAATCAAAATAATTTATACCAGTAATTAGCTAGATAAAAGTACATTCTCTTTAATCCAGAGTGATGGCAAGCGCTAAGCAAGACTCAAGCTGTCTTGGGTTCGATTGACAGGTCAAGTAAAGTGTTGTTGGTTTTTAATCATGAACTTTTGAGGTAGCAGTGCAGAATTTGTAACTATTTGGCGTTAATAGCCTCGCTCTCTACTATAAACTGGCGAATTACTATTCATAGAAACAGATTGAGGCAATTATAGCTTATAGTTCGTTCGCGTTAAGAATGCAGTAAAAATGCAGTGCAACTGCAAGATAAAGGTGTATTCCACAGTGGTGTTAAATTCAAACAAATTATATTTTGAAAGATTAAGTTTTATGAATTTATAAAAATTAATTTAAAAAGATTTGATTGGTTAGGGGGCGGGGCTAGGCCGATGGATAATGATGACTTTACTGCATTCTTAACGCGAACGTACTATAGTTTGGTTTGGTTTGGCGGACTGCCAAATCTTAGGTCTCCTCGAGTTCACGCTCCTCTGAGTTTTTGGATTAATGTGCGTTTGTATAATTATCACTTGCTTCGAAAACGGTGAAGGAATAAATCGTGAGGAAACCGGCATGCCTTAGAGATATTTCTCGACGACATATTGTGTAGTCAAGTTGAAGGCCCATGGTGGCACCAAGATAGTCACTTACTACACAATAAAGAGGGAAGAAGACTGTAGATACCGTAGCTTGGCTTTGTCTGGGCAGTTGACATAATGGTTAGTGGCGCTGACTGCCTTGCCGGAGGACGTGTTTTCGTTTCTCACCCAAGACAAAAATGTTTGCATAATGAGCACGATCACTTAGTCTGTTTTGTATTTAGGAATAATTTATCTGTGCTAATAGATATTATAAAGAAGTAAAATTTGTTTGTTTCTTTGTAAGTTTGTATGTAGGGGGTAATCTTCTGAAGTAATGATCCAATTTTAAAAATTGTTGCACTGAGGGAAAGCTACACTATTTTTGGATGACGTAGGCTACTTTTTGTCTCTGTAATACCACGGGAACAGGAACTACGCGGGTAAAACCGCGTGACGTCTGCTATCATTAATATATATGGATTTAGATGTATATAACAATGTTTTTAAGTTGTATATACTCATATAACAAACTCTGCTTTATTTGGGACTAGATGGCGTTGTGTGAAAGTTGTGGAATGCATTTTTTTTTCATTTTACGTCATCTCTGCCTAGTCTTTTGGGGTATAGAGGCGTGATATTATGTCACATACCCAGGTATCTCCCCACTACAGGAAAATGTAGATAAAAACTTAATAATAAGAAATTCCGTTAAATAAGTCAACGTACAAGATAATACCTTATCTATTGTGTTATATGTTATTATGTTATAAAAATAATTGACAAATAGACTAAACTATAACCAATTATAATTGATAAGCAAATAGACTTTTAGACCGCGGAAGCCATAAATCAGTTGATAAACAATAATAACAACTTTTTTTTTAGTTTTATAAATCATGGACTGCTTCTTTGGCTTCAATCCCCGGATCGGGCAGAGTTATTGAGTTTTTATATCTGGAAAGTTTCAGAATCAGCCCGGAGTCTGGATTTGTGCCCGATTGATGGCAACATGGCTCGCCTCACATAGGACTTGAAATTACTGGCGAAATCTGAGTGTGCTACACCTCTACCTAACCCTTCGGGGATAACAGGCTTAATGTTATGTAATGTATTTTGAAAATCATTTATCATTAATCATTTATTTTTTCAAAATCACTGATTTAATTACCGACTAGTTGGGAAAGTTTACCACTTGCAACACTTACAATTCGCCTGTTATGTTCCAGTCCTATGTAAAAAGGGGCGAGCCTATTTTTCTCAATCGGGTATAAATCACATTTAGCAATTGCGCTTGTGATTCCTAGACTAATCTTAATAACTATTTTAACCAACTTAATCTCAGTAATATCGTAGGATTATTTCCTTAACCGTCTAATTAGCAAAGACATTCATATTTTTATTTTCTTGGAACTCCTTTTGTATCAATAGGTAATTGTATTTTTCATGCTAATTACAAGTTTCTAAGTATAGGAAGCTTGGTATTAGCAACTGTCATCCATTACATAATTTGTTACCATTTACGTGTAGGTATTTTATCTGCAAGCTTTTATTAAATTGTAAAAATAAGAGCAATTGTATTGTATTGGTGGGGAAATGTTATTGTATTGGCTTTAAAAATAAATTAAATAACTTGTTCCCGAGGAACGGTGTGATACTTACAATGAGCGCTATATTCGGTATCTTGACGGTGACATTCTGTAGCTCATCCAAAGATAGTTCTGGCAGGAACTTTAGCTTCAACTTGGGGTTCATGGTCATCACTCCTCGCTCCTTGTCTATTCGGATGTTTTCATTTGTTCGCATTTCTCTGAAAACAAAATAGAACTTGTGTTATTATTTCCCCATTTTCGATAAATGTAGATCTGACGGTCAAAAATGAAACATCTCCTTTGGAGAACATAATATTTTTCGCAACCGAGTCATCCCTAACTGTTCTACATAAAACTGACATTCAATTTAATTTAGGGAGGGTCAATACATTGCTTAACCAATATCTTTCTTAATAGCACTCACAGTCACGATTAGTAACATTTTACTGTTAGGGCTGTGTCGTATAACGTTGCAAATAAGACAACGAAGAAATATATACGATTCTGTGTGTTCAGACTGGTAACACGTGAGTATGCTACCCGTACAAAATCAAAAGTAATATTTATTCAAATTAGGCTAAGTATCAGCACTTTTGGAACGCCAAAAATTATGTAAGACAGTACTGCAAAACGCCTGCAATTCACTACTTCCTAATATTTTTGCAGGGAAGAAGAAGTGGCGGTACGAACTCTCCAGCAATATGAATGAGACGTGAGTTCGCTTAGGAACATGGGAGACGTCCTTACACGACACAGCCCTAACAGTGGTCCTTTGATCCGGCTCGAGGGACCACGGTTATCGCACTCACTTATAACCAGCCATTCCAGTGCCTACACCCAGCGCAGCAGTCTCAAAGATTTCTCCGTTTTCTTATTAGTTACCATAAATGACACAGCCCTAAAATTTACTCCAAACGAATCAACTGCTTGTAATTCCAACCAAGTTTCAGTCATACAAGGATAATGGCAAACTGTGGCAACCGATACCATGGCAAAATACCAAAGTTTGTGTAAAATCGTGATATTTAAAACACGTTGCGCTAATAAACATTTGTTACTGCGATGAGCTAATGTTGACAGTGCTGCTCACCGCAAAATACATAAAAAGGTTGTAGAATTTGTGAATCAGCAAAAACTTGCATCAGAATTGAAACAGCGGCCTTGCTGAGTAATTATGTTTAGCGACACTATTTTGTGGCGAATGTATTCGGGTATTACCGAAAACCGTTTACAATTATTACTTGAATACACAGCAAACAACTCGGTTTAAGTTATTCACATTTATATTTCCAAGTAATGTTATTTTCGCGTAAACAAATATAAACTTTATCATTAAGAGGTTAGTTGATTCAACAATGCGTAGTAATTAGCACTCTCATTGTTAAGAAAATAAATTATTAAACAATTTACTTTCAAACGTTGCTGTGCCTACATTCGTGAGGGCTGTCTTGTAGACAACAATATACTGCTCTATTGCCGTTTTACAAAGAAAAGTAAAAAAAACGCATTCAAGAAGATAGTCAAGCGGACCAAACAATGTTCGAACTTAATCTTGTCCAATGTACAGAGCCCTTTAAGTGCAAGGTACTATTTGCGTTTTTTTGTTATGATTTATTGCACAATTTTATGAAACTATGTACCTTTTATTTACCTTTTACAAAGTAACATTAAACCACAAGCTGACCAAGTAAACGTAATGAGTCAATCAACAGACTTAGTCAATAAACCACACGTTTTTTTCACAGAATATTTAACTAATATTAATTAATTATATCTACAAGGAAGCTCCGATGTAATCAGTCAAACAGAATGTAAGTAAGTATTATATAAGATTACGCTAAGGCAAAGGGCAAGTTGCCATATGGTTTACTAATTTGGGATCAAGTTAATCAGTAATTATTTGAACTTATCGTTAAATCGATAACCCAGGTCATATTTTAAGACTTATTTATTTATTTATTAAGGTAAACCAACAGCTTCTGTATACAGCATTACATAAGAATAATAGTAAAAAGTATCAGACTTATACAGTCGCCAATAACAGGTCGACCAACATTCATGTGAGTGAAAAATTACAAATAATCAAATTAAAGTTAAAAAGAAAACATAATGAAATTACAAAAAGAGAGACAACAAATTTAAAATTAAAATAGAAACAAAACAAAATAAAATATTCACACCTAACAGAAAATAATGATAAAATAATACTAACAAGTAAAGGGACAAGTTCGAGATAAGTCGCGGATTGCAAACTGTAACCGCAAGCTGCACCATTAGCCTGCGGCCGCGGTGTGGCTGTCATCATCACCATCATCCACAGCTCGACTTCACCCTCTACTGGGTATAGGTCTCTCTTTTTAGGTACCAATTTCCACGGCCCTCTCATCCACGGTACGCCCATCTCGCCGCAGGACGCCCTACACTTTTCTCCAGCCGTTTCTTGGACGCCACTCGGTCACAGCTTGTAAAATTGGCCGTACTCGGAATCAATTTCTTAGAGAATTACAGAATCCCGTGCAGTACTTATGCAGTTGCAGAATGCAGTCTGCGAACCATCTCGAACTTATGCTGTTACTTGTAGGTAAGTATTATTCGACTGGCCTGTTGGTCAAGTGGTTAGTGGCCCTAACATGAGGTCGTGGGTTCGATTCCCACCCAAGACAAATGTTTGTGTGTTGAGCAGGATCATTTTGTTCTGTGTAAGTATGTATTCAGAAATATAATATTAGGTATAATATATGTTTATCAGTTGTCTGGTACTCATAGCACAAGCTCTGATTAGTTTAAGTCTAGATGGCGGTGTGAAAAAGTTATGGAATAATCATACTGTCTGGATTTTAAGTATACCAAGTAAATTGTATGTAACATAGAGACACGGAGCGCAGTAGTTCAGTTTAAATTTATGTATTTTGTATTTTCAACGTCTATGCATTTCAGTAAGGTAGTTAGGTTAGCTAGTTAGGTTTGCTATAGGATAGGTATGGTAAGTTAGGTTAGGTTATATACATAAAATGTTTTCATTCTAATTCTATCTAAAACGGAATCTTTAAATAAGAGCACATTAGAAACTCGCTAAATCGAAAGTAGTAGTAGTTATTACTGTTTTAAATCTATTTGTTGTCACCTTATTGAAATTGTTTGTAACCAAACCTCTCCGAAACGGCTTTACCGATTCTATTGAAATATTGAGTGGGAAATACTCATAGATGCTCGCACTGACCCACTGATTAGTCAGTCTAGGCAGTTTCTGACTCTTACCGGCTCAACTATCATCTATTTTTGTTATTCAGTACCAGAGCTTTGTACCATAGATACGTACCATGCGTGTTGTGTTTTGTTTCTGACAAGACAAAAAATGGAGACTTACTGAAACATAAAAGGTCCAACTTCTTGTACCCTTAGGACCTTCTCAGCATCACTGAGGTACTCTTGCACGTTGGTATAGTTGTAAACCCACATTTCTGACAACATCTCGTAAGTCGGATTCTCCCACATGTTGTAGAGGAACGAGCCTTCTCGCATATCCATGAACTGTGGACAAATAAGGATAATTAAGATAAAGATAAAGATCAATTTATTTGTTTAACATGAGTAGATTACAATACAAATAGATGCAAGTGCAAGTTTATTTATTGCCCTATCTACAATTTGTTACACTGTAAACTGTTACACTTTATAGTACAATCAATTTACACAAGCATAATGTACAACATGATGCGATAGACACAGCATGCAATAACAAAATTAAAACATTAAAATAATACAACAGACAGTGCAGAAACAACGCTTATCTGTAAGGACTTAAACACTATTTATTTGGACTTGGCGCTTAAATTTTTAAAGTGTTGTGGAAAAAAATATCGAGAGATTCTTCACCATTATTAAGAAACCTGCAAATTCTAGGGATAAGATAATTGGATCCCGCGAAGTTATAAATCAAAACCTGAAATTAGTTACTATAAGTTTGTAATCGCCAATCCGCCTTGAGCAAGCGTGATGATCAATGCTCGCCTTCTCTGCATGAGAAGAGGCCTTTGCCCTGCAGTGCGACAGTAAGAGGTTGGTATTATTTATTTATTATTATTTATCAATTGCGTGGGGACTGCGAGTGAGTTATTCCATCAGAAAGAACAATAACAGATGCCCGAACTGTTGTGCTGACATTTTTTTTTGCGTCTATTGATGAAAAATATGTAAAGCTTGTTCTCGGAGTTCGGATTTGTGTCCAGTTAATAGCACCTCTTATTATGTGGAACTAAAATGTTACTAGCGATATGTGGGCGCACTTAAGAAGTACCTACCCTTATCGTTTGCTTAAGCCTTCGGGAAACATAGCCGTGATGTTGTGTTATATAATTATATTATTATCCGTAAAGTTAGTCAAAGCCTTTAATGAACATTTTCGTAATAGTTTTTGGCCAGCTTTAATTACCTATTATTAGCAAATTTCGACTACAAATTATCGCTAAGGCCTGGCACAAAGGAAATATCTTTGACAAAAACCGTAGGCTAACTGTTAACTCCTTTGTATTGAATTACACTTATATTACTATTGTTTTTTGGCAAAGCTATGAAAAACTAAGCATGAATGCATTCCGTACGTAGGTACTAAAAGCTGTTAATTTAATGTATTAGCCGTTCCTATTCTACTAAAACAGCGTTATGAAGTCTCATGGCACGGAACATAATATTATAACCTGTATTGGTGCGTCTAAATGTCCATTAAACATCGCAAAAAGCTAAGCCATAAATGGTCAAATGGTCGTAAAAAATGCTTTTAATTAATTCGCACATTTTAATATTTCGCATAAGGAACTGGCGGACGTCATTGCTTAGATGTAGAAAAAAACACATGCTAGGAAAAATAGTGTTACGACAATGATTAGAATGATCTTAGTGCAGTTTATTAAAACTCCTATTTGATTTTAGATAATATCACATTGTAGTAAATCAATGGTCAGTCTCTCTAGTGGTAAAAAACAAGAAAATATAACATACCTATCAACCTTTTTTTAGTTCACCTATCTTCGGTTGTCTATACTCGTATATTGGCAATTCTGCTTGCTTGTGGTATTGCACCTTCTTTGTCCTTTTGCTTTTCTTAGGACTAAAATTTGGTCTATGTATTAAGTCCTACTATTATAATAATGTAAAGAGGTTTGTATGTTTGTTACTCTATCACGTGTTAAGCACATTCGGATGATAATTGGCATAGAGATTGACCATTTCCTGAATATTAACACACTTTTTATCCCGGTAATGTGAACTTTGTTATAAACAAAACTTTAGTTCTGAACTTTGCCAATAGATGGCACTGCCATAATGTTTGCACGTTTTAGAATCATTCAAGCTTGGTTTGTTGAATGAATTTGTGCAAGATTCGGATTTAGATTCATTTAATTGTATTCCATTAATATAGGTATAGGAATAAGATGGTAAGTACCTACATGTTTGAGAATTTGCGCTACACAGTACCTACCTAACGGCATGCAATTTGTTAAAAAAAATTACATACAATTATAATAGAATCGAAATTATCATTTACTAACAACTAAACAAGTCAAACACATATCATCTAGGGAAAGTAAGTTTAGTGGCAGAAGCAGTATCTAATAATTATATTGAGTCATTTTAAGCCCAACTTTTGAAATTATTGTTCAAATTGGCGCCCATAACACAAGGTTAGCGTTGGTGACATAGGATTTTTAGAGATCTGTACCTAAAAAGGAAAAACGGACCATAAGACCACTTCGTTGTCCGTCTGTCTGTATGTCAAGACCCTTTCTTTCGGGAAAGCATGCACTCTCAAGGAAATTAAAACTCATAAGGTACTTCCCGTTGACCAAGAACTATGAAATTTGGCAAGTAATTTTGTCTTATACTACAAGTAAAGGAAAAAACCCGTAATTTTTTAATTAGGTACACCATTTATTTTTGTCATGTCTTTTAAAATTCGTGAAGTGAGACGATTTTCCCATGAGGGGTATCATTTAATAGGCATGTCCTTTTGCATATTATAAGAACTAGGTAAAAGTGATCCAGAATCTAGGTAAAGGTGTATCAGAAGTAAACCCACAATTTTTTTTTGTTATTTTAAAGTCCAATGTAATAGGGGGGCGAGTCTATTGCCTTTGCCATCAATTGGGCACAAAACCAGACTCTGGGCTGCTACTAAGAAATTCCAGATGGAAAAACTCAATAACACTTTGCCCGACCCTGGGATTGAACCCGGGACCTCATGCTTAGCAGTATAGCGCTTGCTAAATTAACAAATAATTTACTGAAATAAAGAAATATCTACCATTTACCTACATATCTAAAAACTTGTGCGGAACCCTCGGTGCGCAAGTCCTACTTGCACTTGGTCGTTTTTTGTATTTGAAACGCTAATGCAGAATCAGCAGTTAAATATATAGGTAGACAATTTACGTAGACACGGCAAATGTACGTCAATTTGCTTGTCAAATTACTCACTAATTGCACATTCGATTTTTTTGTTGTATATCTATCTACGTTGTAGGTTTATTTAATTGACTGTCATAGTTATATTTGTTTATTAGCCGTGTGTCAATAATTGGGGTGTGATAACGGGCTTGTATGACGTCAAACTGACGGCTTACCTAAGTCAAGTTATTTTGTAAGAAAATTTGAAATTTAAAGAGCTTTGTTGCGTCTTTGGGTAAGTAACTGAGTAATCTTTTATAGTGAAATTGATGCTATTTTTACTACATTAAACTGTTAATTTTATTATTTGAACAGTATAGCTCGGTCGTCAAACTAAAATGGGACTGGGCTGGCCGCATCTGCCGCATGTCGCAACAAAATTGGGTGAAGAGAACAACTGACTGGATCCCGGACAGCAGGACCCGGCAACGCGGCAGGCACAGAAGGAGATGGCGTGACGATTTAGGCTCCTTTCTAAAGGTTTGGCCAAAAGTGGCTAAAGGCAAAAAAGAGGGGAAGAATGGAAGGCAGGCCTTCGCCCTGCAGTAGGACCAAGCAGGCTCAACACTACAACAGTCCATAAAAAGGTTTTCAGCCGCATCCAGTTGGACTGTATGCTGATGTTGCTGGAGATTAGAGATACTTAGACTTTATTGCATACTATAATTGTATTGATTTATTAACACGTTGGCTGCCATACGAGTATACTCGTAGTAACTTTTTTTAATGCCCATTGCCACCATACAAAATGCTAGGTACGAGTATACTCGTAGTTGGCAGTGGAACCTGTTCAAACTACGAGTTAACTCGTAGTATGGCAATGAGATAGGTTTTTTATTACCTATTGCCAATCTACGAGTATAGTCGTAAATAATTTTGCGCAAAAAAAGTGCGCTTCCTTGCTCTGTCAATGTGCAACTGCGGGCGCCGCGCGATTGCTCCGGTCCTTACAATAAGGAAATGTCTGGGATCGATATTTCAGACCAAATGCTGTCATATTACTCAGCTCTTAGAAAGACGTTTTTTTTGGTACGAAAAACTAGCGATACACATTTTTTGAATATACATTCACAACGCCTGCATGGTCTACAACCAACAAGCCAACTTCCTCCGGAAAAGAAATTGGATGCCCTTTCGTTCGAAGTTGAAGTCTTAAAACATCTTTAAGGCGAAACATTTGCAAAGTATACTAAGAGTAGGTAAGTATATATTAGAGCATTGGACCCACACAAACGACCACTACCACTACCACCGACGAAACCGAGTCGTGTACTCGTGTCTGCACAAAAGAAAAAAAACGCAAATAAACAATTTATTACTGTCTGGTATGTCCTAAAAACCTGCCTTATGCGTAGAAATTTGTTCTAAAATATATCACACCTTTTTGATTTCACATTGATGTACCCAAAAAAAATTATATTAAACTTTTTTTTCTGATTAAATAATGTTTTACTTCAAATGCCAAAAAATGTAACCCCGCCCTCCTTTCACTGCCACTTGTCTAGATTTCGTTAGAAATCGCATACAATCAACTACGAGAATACTCGTAGTTGGCAGTGGGGCCCAGATCTTGTACTACGAGTATACTCGTAGGTTGGCAGTCAACGTGTTAAAATTAATTATAGGTACAGCGGCCAGAACATCAAGCTACTCCAATGAGTCAAACTTCTTTGATACTTTTCATGTTTAATTTTGACAGTTTCGGGTAGCTTGGTGTCCGCCACTTCTGTACACATTCTTTATGGACCCTGTCGGGAATCTACACCACAAGCCACTGTAGCGTAGTGCTTTTCGTGGTAGGGAAATGAAACAAGGAAGACTTAGTTATACATTTACTTTAGCACTACACATACAAAATAGGTTCTAGGGTCTAGGGTTCTAGTGTCTCTAAGGTCACGCACTGTCACTGAAGGTAGGAATACGGTACTGCCCTGAGCAACCAGAAGACGTCGATCGCCACGCACGGTAGGTAGGCCGGGTCAGGCGGCCTCACACGTCGGTAGGGACGCGCGGCAGGGCGGTCGACCAGGTGGGCAGCGGGCTCAGGGCAACTAGCCCTAGGCAGCGTTGGTGGTGGGCAGGTAGCGGCAGCGCAGACGGCCAGTAGGTAGCGGCAGCGCAGACGGCCAGTAGGTAGCGGCGGCAGGCCACTCACTACACGGCCACGCCGTCGTCTGATACAGGACGCGTAGGCGTCGCAGCTTAAAGGCTGCTCGCGGTAGGGCGGCCGTGCAGATGCGTGCTTCTCACCGCGTTGGTAGATATGCTGGAGCACAGCTGAGCAGCAGAGCAGTGCAGCGTGAGCGAAGCAGCAATAGTATGTTAGCCAGCGCTAGGAACCCTGAAACAGCGCCAAGGGGGGGCGCTTGAGCTCCAAGATGGTTCCTGTAAGCCCCTACGATGTGCGTGTCCCAGCCCTGAGTTAGATGCGGCAAGCTCAAGGCAGTGAAGAAGATGGAAGATGGGTACTCACACATCGCAGTGGTTTACAGTGATTAGATGATAGGTGAATAGGTTGACAGACTAAAGGCAAGGCGTGGCGTCACATCGCCACGGGGTTCTCATTGACCGTTGACTAGCGTCGCCGGTTTATGATACAGCATGGATGAGCATGATTTAGTTTGTAGAGAATAGAATAGGATGCATGCCATGCAGAGAACCATATAACCAATTAGAGTACATGTGCATAGTGAATAGCTAGGTGCTAATTAATATTAGATACAGAATACATTGCCGGCAGCCATGTTAAATAGACACAGAGATTACAAATAGTTACGGCTTGCCGGGACATAAATTTAGCAGCAAAAGAACACAATGGCGGAGTTCACTTACCCAATAACTGGGGACTTATCTAGTAGGCTGCTCGCTTGATGTAAAAAGGGCAGAGCCTATGCGTGCAGCCGTTTTTAAAGGAGGTCCTGAGTGACGTTCTCCCTCCATTGTGACATTTCAGAACATTTAGGGTTGCTATAATTTAGTGTGGTGACTACTTTTTAGGATTAGTCGGTTTTTAGTGAATCGACTAATTTATGCTACACCACAACGAAGAGGAAATCAATGTTATAAAGTGAACAATTACGTTAGAAATTCGAAATATATTTTGTGTGCGCTATCTTTTTAAGGAATAGCTAACGTAACCAAAATAATAATAATAGGTATTTAAAGCTTTCAGAATAAAAAACGTACACAGTGAAGGATCGTCTTAGTTCATGGCTATTTGTTTGTATTTATTATCTTTAATTGAACCCTTTACAATACGTCAATTTAAAAGATAATACTAAAAGACTACAAAAGATCACCACAATAATAATCGGAAATCGGATATAAAAAAGCGATCTGTTACAAACATCCGCATTTTTTACTATTTCCGCTTCTCATACCATTCATAAACGAATAAAGGCAAGTCATTGATATTTAAAAACTAACAATAGATGAAATAACCTTTTCATTTAAGGTATTCTTTTGATTATTTTCCGTCATATTTAAGCATTTTTTGTTGCTCATGTAGTACCTACACACATCTTATAATGTAGTTATCTAATACATTCATTGTTATTTATGGAGTTTTACAACCCTTGCGTTTTACAAACCTAGCGTTTTACAAGCCTAGCGTTTTACAAGCCTAGCGTTTTACAAGCCTAGCTTTTTACAAGCCTAGCGTTTTACAAGCCTAGCGTTTTACAGGCCTAGCGTTTTACAAGCCTAGCGTTTTACAAGCCTAGCGTTTTACAAGCCTAGCGATTTACAAGCCTAGCGTTTTACAAGCCTAGCGTTTTACAAGCCTAGCGTTTTACAAGCCTAGCGTTTTACAATCCTAGCGTTTTACAAGCCTAGCGTTTTACAAGCCTAGCGTTTTTCAAACCAAACGTTTTACGAACTATGTCAGGGTCCATTTTTAGTCTTACCATATAGGTACCTACTAGCTGGAATTTTACGAGGAGCGACTGACTGTCCTGCCCTTCTCAAGTCTTCTGGGTTTCTAAGGTGGGTTGAGCATTTAGCTACTTATTCTCAGGAGAATTTATTACTTTATAATTTTTAAGGTTCATAAAATATTTTATCTCAACCTAATTAAAGAAAACAAAAACTATAAAATTTTAAACGAACAACACTTAATACTCTTTGAATATCGAGTTGGACTCGCATGCAAAAGTTTCTGTACAAAGGTACCAGATTAATAAATTCTCAGCCTGTGACAATTTCATGTTAGCCTATTACAGTTCATAAGAAGCCCTCTGGACAGACAAACGGAAGAACGGACGGACAGGGAAGGCTAGGGGTGGTTAATAGGTTCCGTAAAACAATGCTAATTGTCCTGTGAAAATAAACTCACAAATCCAACAATTTACTTGTCAATAATATGATCTACGACCTACGTCAATCTTTTTGTTCGCCAAGTTTTTGCGCAGACAATTATCATGATGCTACTTGACCCTATAGTAAGACCTTCGATATTGTTCGTTTATTTTTAACTCATCTTGAAAAATCCAACAGTAACTATTTGACCGGATGAACTTTGAGAGGTGCAAAAACGGTATTCATTTGTCACAACGCAATAGGTATTAATATTGTTTGCTAGACTGTGAATTTGACAGTCCATTGAATAGGTCAAAAGGAAATAAACTAAACGTTAAGTATTTTTTATGGCATGCAAGAACTATATGTATAAATATTTGGTGGTCAAACTCGACACTGAAACTATCTATCAACATAATAAAACGAGTGTGCTTTAGAATACACGCCTGAAGTAAAAAGCTCTCTTTTGCTCCTACAGTATGATACAGACAATAGGCCTGCACTGTGTCTTAGATATACAAAACGTAACTGGCTATGAGAGAAAGAGAGAAAAATATGTGTGCTCGTTCCTCTCTCTCTTGCCGCTACAGTAATATACGAAACGCAACTGTCTCTCTTTCTATCTTTACTAACTTATATCTCTCTCTCAAGTTCCGTTCGCCTCACCTGATCACACTTTTCGTAACGCTCTGGTCACACATTCACCGGTTTACTTCTCAAGTCAAGCGTGTGTAAAGAAATTTTACTTCACAAATATAATTCTGGGTGTAATTTATCTAAAATTTGTATTTATTTAGAAATATATAAGAATGTTTATCAGCTGTTTAGTAGCCATAACACAAGCTCTGCTTAGCTTGGGACCTCGACAAGATGGAGTTGTGTTAAAGTTGTGGAATATTTATTTATCCTACTAATATTATAAATGTGAAAGTTTGTTTGGATGTTTGTTACTCTTTCACACAAAAACTACTGAATGGATTTTAATGAAATTTGGTATGGAGTTAGCTGACACCTTGGATTAACGCATAGGCTACTTTTTATTCCTGTATTCCCACGGGAACCAGAAGTACGCGGGTAAAACCGCGGGACGTCTGCTAGTTTATTTAATGTATATTTATATTTATATGTATATTTAGTATTATGGTAGTTTTTATTCTACTTATTTACCTACAAGTACCTATAATAAATAATACCGACCTAATAACACTGACTAATCTCCGTGTAAACGTAGCTTAACTTTACCAAAATAATAAGCTATCTGTAAACTATTGTTTACCGATACCTGCGTGTTGTTGACCTTTCCATTGACGCACCACACTTAAATACATAATATAATAAAATGAATCTTCTAAAATACGAAAATAATGTATTTAACAAATAGATTTACCTTATTACTCATCATTACAGATTAAACTTAATCTTATTTTGGTGTACATAGAGAATAGAGTGAGTAGCCCAAAGACATTTATTAATACAACTGAAGAAAGGGACATTACGAAAAAAAAAAATCCGATACTTGTGTCCTACCTAGTGGACATAAGTCGATTAGTGTAGTTTAGTACGCTTCGCTCCCGCTCTAATATTCCTATATTATTCTAGACAAGATAGCACTAATAAGACATGGGATTACATTTTTTCTATGATATATCTTCGCATGTCTTTTCTATACTTTATAAGTCTATAGTATTATTATTATTAAATTCCACATCTTTCACACAACGCCATCTAGTCCCAAGCTAAGCAGAGCTTGTGTTAAGGGTACTAAACAACTGACAAACATACTTCTCCGTCTTCTTCTGAATCTCTTTGGACTAGACTGACTATACTAGACTAAAAAGACTATCTCTCTCTCTCTCTCGCTCTCTATCTGCATGGTTCTCACATGATCTGACCAAGATAATATCTGGACTTTAGAAGAGACTGTGACTTCTGAGTAGAAATTCAGCGCTGATTATAATATATTCAGACAATATTATTCCTAATTGATGCTTGTTCATTAATTTTAATTTAGCTGACATTGTTTGTTGTATAGACTACAGTGTGACTTTTTGTACTATTTTAATTAATTTAATTTTGTTACGATTAATACTTATAGGTACTTAATGTGACAATAGATGAACGACACTATTTTGTATGCCTTTTGGCGAAACTTTGTATGGCCCAACATTTTTTTATACAACATCATAAATATTGTACCTACTCTCTGTTCACAAATTTAAAAAAATAATTTATTTTGAACTAGCGCTTACCCAAAACGCGCATCTTCAGCGCGATGTAAAAATTTAGTGTGCAAAGCCCTTAATTTGTTAATTGGACAAGCTGCAAACTGGTATTTTAGCAAAAACATCAATCAAATTTTTTTTAAGGTTTTATAATAGTGATTTATAGGATTAATCGAGTGAACAAAAGGCAATACTGATTGATGCCTAATTCGTCTATAATCTGAGGTTTAAGTTAAGTACTAAGACGCCACAAAAGAATATTAATATCTACTTCTAAATAATAAATCAAGTTTTTTTTTGTTTGAAATATTTACATGCCTTATCATGACATTTACCTTTGGGTTTTTGTTTATCACATGATTTAACAAGAAACTTGTACTTAACTCGCAAAAAAATAAAGGAATATTATCGGTTCGAAGAGGGTTTCTGGCTTCATTATAACGCTGCTGTTTGGGTTGATTTTCAAGGTTTAGTCTGTAGATAGGTTACCATTACTGACGTGCATCAAAACGTGGTCCCTTCTAAGAAAATGGTGGTACTAATGAGAATACAATTTCCCACTAGTACCACTGGCGGTACAGTTCAGTGGTAATCAGTTCAGTGGGAATAAGGGGATGGTAAAAGTACAAGTTTGAGACGGGCAGCAGACCGCAAAAAGCAATCGCAGTATGCACGGGATTCTTTGAATCGCTATGAAATTGAGGAAGGTGAGTACATTAATTAATTAATGATCTCCAAATTTTGATTAATAGTTTAATTGTGACTGGCCTGTTGGTCTAGTAGTTAGTGACCCTGACTGCTATGCCGGAGGTCGTGGGTTCGATTCCCACCCAGGACAAATGTTTGTGTGATGAGCATGATCATTTGTTCTGTGTCTGGGTGTAATTTATCTATAATATTTATGTATTTAGAAGTATATAAGTATGTTTATCAGCTGTTTAGTACCCATAACACAAGCTCTCAAGCTTAAATTGGGACTAAATGGCGTTGTGTGAAAAAGTTGTGGAATATTTATTATTTATTTATTTATTTAATTGTATGAATTGTTTGTATTAAAATGAAATGATCTCGTTAAACAAGGTTCTTCTCTTCTACCCTTTTTGCTGTGCCCTACAGGGTCCATAATGATCTCATAATGACTTACCACCTAAGAATACTTATGGAAAGAAATAAATATATTGAGTAACTATTGAGTATAGATTAACTTACTTATGGCGAGGAAACAATTGAAAACACAATGTCACAGTATACATATTAATACAGTAGAACGACGCCTTTGATCTCTGGAAAAATGCCGACAACTTCTACACGCTTGAATAATACCTCCCGCACTACGAACATCGGTTTGTTCGCAGCGTGGGAGCGGCTTCCCCGCGTCTCGCCCCTCACACCCCGCACGATTGCCCTGTCTAGACGGCTTCGTCGGACGACTGTATGTTTTTAGACTGTGACAATATTATGCGCCAATAAATGCACAAGCATGCCTAAGCGTGATCACACACGTGATTTCGCGACTAAACTCTACTGTGCTATGTTATGTGCATGTCAGAGCTATCAAAATCCGGAGGTCAGTCTTGGTAAACAGTCTAAACGATGTCAATGATATGCCGAGCACCTAAATGACGCAGTGGCAGACTGATCAAGGGATCAGACAGGTTTGTTTTCTGTTTCTATGCACATCAGATCAAATCAAATCTTTGTGCATTATTGGATACAATCAGACAATACTGACTGGCCTGTTGGTCTAGTAGTTGGTGGTTCTGACTGCTGTGCCGAAGGTCGTGGGTTCCAAGACAAATGTTTGTGTGATGAGCACGATCATTTGTTCTGTGTCTGGGTGTAATTTGTCTGTAAAATGTATGTTTTTAGAATTATATAAGTGTGTTTATCAACTGTTTAGTAGGAAGTTGACAAAATTGTTGCCATTTGGAAAATATTATAAGTAAGTTGCCAGCAGACACAGACATTAAATACTTACAAGCAAAGACATTCAATACCTATAGACCGGACATAACGTACAAAATTTTCGTCCGAAAAGGTGTGTCCTGCTGGACACAAGTCTATGAGTATTTTTTAGTATGCTCCGCTGCCGCTCCAACATTCATTTATATTATTCTAGATGGCGTTACTGAGACATGGGATCAAAGGTTTTCTACATTTCCTCGCATATCCGCTCTATAGTCTTTTAAATCTCTTTGCTTACAAGTAACTTAACCACTAATATGCCGTAATTATAGAAACAATCTCAAGTCTCGCGTAGATCTACGTTCCGGCACATGACGGGTTAAATCTCTTTGCCAGCACATTAAGCCCAAACTGTAAAATTTACCCAATTGAACATGGAACCCTATTCTGTTTGTAATAAAGTTGAAAAACTATCAAAGAAATTTGACACATGGGGATAGCTTGATGTAATGGCCTTAAATTTCAATATTGGTATTATCACGTATGCATTTAGATTAAAAAAAAAAAACAAAAATTAAATAGTGTCACCATGACAACGGATCAACATACTTTTGTTTGTCAATTTTCTGTTTTTCAACAAACGTTCTGAAATTTATTGTTACTTTACTTATAAGTAAAGTAACAATAAATTTCAGAACGAACAATTGACGACGGAAACGAACCAGTAATGGTGACAGAGACGAACTTCTATAATTCTTTGCAAATAGATAAAAGTATATACTGTCGAGACTTTTATGTCCACCAGAAAAACTAAATAAATTGTATGTAACATAGACACACACAGCGCAGTAGTTCAGTTTAAAATGATGTATTTTGTATCTTTCAAAATCAATGCATTTCAGTAAGGTAGTTAGGTTAGGTAGTTAGGTTAGCTATATGATAGGTATGGTAAGTTAGGTTAGGTTATATGTATGCTTTTATTCTAATTTTGTATAACACAAAACTTTTTTTTTTATTATCGATAGGCACGCGTTTGACCACTATCTCACCTGATGGTAAGCGATGATGTGGTCGACGATGAAGCACGCTTGCCTAGAAGCAACCTGTTCACTCTTGACTTGAAGACCCCTAGGTTGTAGCTATCAGGTGACACTGACTCCGGCAGGGAATTATACTTTAATTTTACAACTAAAATAATTATACTTTTTTTTATTTTACTTTAATTTTACTTTTATTTAAAATGTGCTGTAGGTACATTAGAGTCTCGCTAAATAAAATATAGTTAGTACCTAGTGGTTATTATTGTTTTGGATCTATTTGTTGTCACCTCATTAAAAGTATTATGTATATCTAATATATAAAATTCACTTGTCACAACTTTTGTAACAAAACTCCTCTGAAACGGCTTTACCGATTCTCATGCAATTGTGTGTATATTTAATAGGTCTGGGAATAAGACGTAAACTTAATAAAACTTATATTTTTATTCTACTTTCCCCTTCCAAAGGTAGTTTCGTACGGGAAAGAATTGGCAAGAATCTTAAATATAATCCAATTATTTATAACTAGCAGACGTACCGCGGTTTCACCCGCATAGATCCCGGTCCCGTGAGAATATCGGGATAAAAAGTAGCCTATGTGTTAATCCAGAGTGTCAGCTAACTCCATACCAAATTTTATTAAAATCCATTTAGTAGTTATTACGTGAAAGAGTAACAAACATCCATCCATCCATCCTCACAAACTGTCGCGTTTATAATATTAGTAAGATAAACCTGTTTACCAAGTGTATTTTTATTAAAAGTTTTAAATTTTCTTTCGATACCAAAGCTAAATCTATGTTCATTACAATAATACTCTATATGGACACTAATCACATTATTTAATTAAATACATCCCTCACTTAAATATACCACATAGTTAAATAAAGTAAACCTTTAAATTCTGTTTTTATTAATTAAGTTCTTATGACAGTATGACATGAATATTGAAATTATTCAATTAATCTTAGAACATCATTCATGCCTCCTCACGTGCTGCCAAACAAATGCGTTATTTGACCTCACTCACACCTTTGTCAGATGTCTGTTAAAATCAATTATTACCAGGTGAGAATACACTTGACTGTTTTGTGATTACAAGTTGAGTAGATTTTTTATTTATTTATTTATTTAAGAAAGCTTACAGCTAAATACAATGGAAATAAGTAACAGTAAGGTTATCTGACAGCCAATTACAAGTCTCCACGTCTAGAGCTTGTGTAGATAATAATGTGGAACAAAATATACGCACACACTGCCGCGTAATGACACAAAAAATCCAAAAAACAACAACATTACAAAAATACGAAAATAATAACAACAAAAAAAATAAAATTAATCGTCACTGAATCTATTTCCGAGCCATGTTCTATTCATGTTTTTTGACAAAGTGTTCTTTTGTCGTTCTGAGATTTTGACTTTGACATTCTGCGCTTTTGACGTTCTGCTCTTTTGACAAATTTGCATCCCATTTGTCATTTCGCTCCTTTGACCTTATGCTCCTAAACGCATATAAGTAAGACTCCTATCCTTCAAACTAGGAGAATCCTCAAAGGACAGTGTTCTCTAGTGAGATTGACATTAGACAAGAATATTCAGTAGGTCTGAGAATAAAACGTAAACCAATAAAAACTAAATAAATGAAATAAATTGATTCTAAAGCGGAATGAAGTTTGCCGGTGCAGCTAGTAATATCTAGTAGCGAAATTCTGACTCTTGATTTGTAAGATAAAATAAAAACACTTGAATCCCCAAAGGACATTAGTCCTTATGTTATGGCTATTAAAATATATAATAATTTACCAGATTTATTTAAAAATGAAACCAGAGATACAATATTATTTATTAACAGACTTAAACAAGTATTAATTAAAAAAGCAACACAATAAATGAATACTTGAATGACAAAGAAATCGCAATAACACAAATATACACTTTAGATTAATTTAAAAACCCTGTCCCACCACACTGATACTGATCTCATTAATTTATAATGTAATTAAATAAGAATATTCTTTAGTACATACTTAAGTATATTTGTTAAAAATTGATTTGTAATTTTATAGTTATGGTTTTACTCAATTTTATTAAATTTTTGCTGTGCCCTACAGGGTCCATTAATGTACGTAGCTTTAAGCATTTTTTACATTGTGGAATGATAATAAATAATAAGAATATGAATATGACAGCGTCCAAGATTTTATACTATTTAAATTTAGTGTCGTGATAATTCAGTTTAAAATAACTGTTTGATTTACCCCCTTTTTGTGACCCTAAAAAGCATCATGAATTTATGGTTTTTTATTGAAAAGTACCAAGTTCACCTGCATCAACTGCATAAACTTACCACAAACTGTATTTTGTTTTTAGTATGTATGTATCTGTGTATTTATTTTGTTTTATTTTATATGTTTCTGTGTATTTATTTTTCGTCAATTTATTGTCCTTAATTGTTACCCTGTTGCGCCTACCTTGTTCCATCTCTGCACCACCTTAGTAGACTGGTAGAAAATGCCTAAGGCATTAAAGTCCGCCTTTGTACAGTGTCTTTGACTTGTCATAAAGTTTTAATAAATAAATGTCTGATTGTCGAGCACGATCATTTGTTCTGCGTTTGGGTGTATGTATTTGGAAATATACAAGTATGTTTATCAGTTTTCATAGCACAAGCTCTACTTAGTTTGGGAACAGATGGCGTTGTGTGAATGTTGTGTAAAATTTATTTGTTTCCATTAACCGGCTTTAAATCATGGTCTAAGCAGCTAGACAAAAATTGTAAATGGATTAGCCACAGAATTTACTTTGACCGACTCAGAAATCAAACCCTTCACCTCAGAAATTGTGCTTTTGACCACTAGACTTACAAGACAGTTTGCGGATGTAACACAAGTTCACGAAAATAACAACACTACATACTGTTAACAACTATTTCTCATAGATCAAAAAAGTACGTTCGTCTTTGATATAAAAACTCAATGGAAACAATAGCCTGACTCTAATGATTACCTTTGCCATCGCAAAACTCAACGTAAAAAAAATCAATGTATTTTTTGGTCTTCGCCTAACTACTACGTCCAGTAGATGTATATAGTAATTTTATGTGTTAACAGTGAAAAATTAAATGTTCTTTAAAACAACTTCAGAGAAACAGTTGGTTCTCTATTCGGCTGAATATTTTTGTTTTAAAGTTACGCGATATCTTCGCTAACTATGAGCATGTCTCTTGTTATAGGCAATATTGTTGTGCCAGGTCCCTAAGAATTTCAGTAAAAAATGTTATTATCTGTTTCATTGCTTCCTAATGTTGATTATGTTATTATACAAAAAAAATCGCTCTCACTCAGTATGAGAAAAATACATTTATTTTTACAAAAAATACATAAAGACAAGTCTGAGGGGCTTTGGTTGTTTTGATTGATTAATTTTTCACTGACTCGTAAATTTTAAGTCACTGTAAATAAAATAAAGAAATTTTCACACGTCGCCATTTTGTCCCAAACTAAGCAGAGCTAACTATTTTTGTTATGTCGTTTTATTTTGCTTACAAAATAAATAGCTAGATCCAGATACTTACTAATATTATACTTACTAATTGTGTCAATAAAAATTTAATGTGAACTTTTTACATCTCTATGAGTAAATCCTGGTATTTTTTGTTTAGCAAATATGGCTGCAATATACAATCAAAATGAATTAATTTGTTTTGTTTGAAAACAAAAACTGTATGAGAATACCATAAAAATCTGAAATATTGAGATACCTACAATCATCTCCATTTTTTTGTGATGACAAAAAATCTGATTAGTGGGTAGGTCTATGAAATTTTTGAGCTAAGCAAAAAGACCAATCTTCCAGACGATGCGGCGGCGTTTTTCATAGAGGCACTTATATTAAGAAATAAAAACAATTCATTACTATGCTGCTTAGATAATATACCTCTAGATCGAGCCACCGCGTGGCCGCACATGAGACAGCAATATAAAAGTTCAGTGTTGCTATTCCTTAAAAAAGTCCCAAAATACGACCAAAATTCTACTTAACTGCGGGTTCCAATTTTAGCACTATTATAAAATATAATTGACGTATTCAACGTGGTAATATGAGTGTAGAAGTATAAATGTGTGGGAAAATATCATTTCACGTAAAATACCTACTTTCCATCTTAACTTGATTCTCACAAATAATATACACTAGGTACTACCAAGTAAAGCTTGATGTGTGTACATAGAAGGAACTCTTTAAAAGAAAACAACATTATTTTTTCGCGTTTTATGTATCTATCATTAAAATATACTTAGGTATGGCTGACATCCAGTGTAAAATTCCATTCCATTGAAATTGCTGTATAATAACTATTGTCCTTTAAACAAAACCGTCTTATTATGAAAATTTCTGATTTCTTAATTCTAAATCTTTATTGTTACTTAACATTTATTTATAAAATGAATTCTTACTTCCAAATATCTATAAGTACCTACGCGATTGCCTTCAAGAGTAAAACTTAATGATTGTCGAAAGGGCTCTGTTCGTTCGTAAGGGTTCGCCCACAAATTTGTGTGTGTTTAGCCACCATAGATTTATTTGATTATGATGCCTACCTTTTGAACATTAGGCCTGACAGTTAGGGGAAAAGATTTGAAACGTGTAGCAACACTGTAAGTAAATATTTCTAGGTTATGTGATATAAGAAATCAAGTTTACTTTAAGAAATCTTCCATATTTTGGTCTGAAACCCATGACAATAAAAGCGCAAAAATGTATAAATTCAATAATCATACTATAACACTAACAGTATTGAAAACTTTCGAATGAAAAGTGATTTCGTTAATATCCTTTTCTGTGCGGCTTTTACAGCCTATTATACTGCATCCTCCCATCGTAGAGCATACACCATACATTAAACACCTAACTAATGGAGTCCATTTCTCATTTAATTACTTAAACTATTACAACAATTGCAAAAACCATCCGAAAACTTAAATTAAATCGACCATAATAATATACGTGACAGTGACAGACAGCACTTTGTTTGGCTAACATTCAAAAGTTAGCCATGCAAAAATACGGCACGCCGTAAGGGACAGATGATACGATGCTTTGTCTCAATTTTCCTACGTACTTTGTATTAATGCGTCTCACTTCCACACTTCACACTGTAAATTGGGCTACGTCTAGAGGTATATAGTCTAAGCTATGCTGGGAGCCCCTTTGGTCTTGCATAAGTCTTTTTTTGTCTTTAGTTTTTTTACCTTTTTTTTTTTTTTTATTATCTATATTGTTGGTGCTTTTTAAACCCCGACGCAAAAATAGGGGTGTTATGTTTTATGCTCTGTGCGTCCAAGTAAAGTATTTTCTTTTTTTATTTCTATTATTTGAAAAGTAGTTAAAAAAACTTAGATATCTTTAGGGGCCAAAAAAAACCTTTACTCCATTTACAATGGCTTTAGACATAAGTTAAAAAAGGTTATTTTTAATACACACTTTGTAACGAAAGTATGTACATTAAGTATATTACAATTACGATAGGCACCGAATTTATCATAAGCTATTTTCACAGCGGCTGTGACACTTAGTAGTATCCATTGTAATAATTTACGAAATTTAATTTAACAAATGATGTGGATTTTATATAATAGGTAATTTTTAATATTTTGTTTTAGTTAAAAATCAAAGTGCCAATTATAAAAAACTAAAAGAATCAGGGATGAACAATATATGGGCACGTTCTTCGTTTCACTTTTATTCTTCTAAATTTGAATTAAAACATGTGAATAAAAATTGTTTTCGCTTATCTTTAAAATAAAATGTTCTGCATTTCTGCTTCTACGAGACTCTTTTTTTTATTTTTTTTTTATATAAATATATAAGTAGGTATATAAATATGTCAGCTAAATTTGCCATTTTCACATTTCTGATGAATATTTATAACGAAATTGATTCAAAAGAAATATAACATTGAAACACTTTTGAAAAATCTATTTTAAGGCGTTATAACTTTTAATTATCTACCTTATTTGCAGTCAAAATAACTGTTGTTCATACACCACTATTTTTTAATTAATACACACAAAAAAAAATGGACTGTATCCATACCTGTTACTGATCATATTTTCGTAATCAAAAGTAAAAAAAAAAACGAAATTCAATTTTTAAATATGCCACTATTAAGTTGAACTTAAATAAAGAAAACAGCTGTTGGAGGCGGGGCATGCTTGAGCGAGATCACGCGAACGTGAGCGAGAGATTACGATTAATGAATACTACTATTTCATGAATAGCCTGTACACTATTTCTATAAATTGGGTGACTTTTTAGGATGTAAAGAAACGCAAATAACTTTGCTGTTTATGAATATTATTTATTGATACTTTACAAATATAATGAGAAGACCGTCTAGAACAAGCCATTTAAGTATTTGTACTAATTAATGTTGTATAGGTATAATTGCATTAATTGCGTAGCATTGTCATAATATCCAATAATATCCAATAATATCCATTAGCGTGTAAGCTTCTCGACACTAATAATATAAAATGAAAAAAAGTGTTTGTGTGTGTGTAGGTATGTTTGTAATAAATAAACTCAAAAACTCCAGTGCCGATTTCATAAATTCTTTTACATTGGAAAGAAAAATTAAGATTTAGAGATTTAATATTTTTAAATTAAGATTTCATTTTCATTTTTTTCATTTTCATTTTCAAAGCAGCGTTCACCCTGAGTTACATAAGTAGGTTACTTTTCATCCCCGTATTCCCACGGGAACGGGAACTACGCGGGTGAAACCGCGTGACATCTACTAACTAGTAACAGATAAAAAGAGTACAAACATTATCAATGAATTTACGCAATTCTAAGAAAGTAACACAGCACTGATAAGCGGTTGTGAAATAAAGAGGAGTGAAGAGGTCAATGGTTTACTAGTAATGACTGTTACAAAATAATAAACGCTTTTAAAATTATGAAAACAAAAACGTTGTCCGACTGATAACAGTTTTAACGATACCGGAAGTCTGGACTAATCTCTTATGATTTTGTTATTGTAAAGATATTTTTAAGTTTTCACTTTTCTGGACGCGTTGGGTATTCTTGAGATGGGAAATTCCCATTGAACTCGCGACACTGTTACGATTACCGTAACTGGCATACTTATAGGTATTTCTATATTTATTTATTTATTTTGGTCAACCAACAACTGTACATACTGATTATAGATTAGTACTACAATTTCTTATGTTAGCACCGCATGCCCCATAAATGTTAATCAGTAAATTGAGTAAAATTCAAATCTAAGTTTATGAACCAAATTAACGTCTCAGTCAAATTAAGTAAAAAAATTAAAAAAAAAAACAAAATCAATTTAAAATAAAAGTAAGACAAATAGAAAACAGAAATAGTAAAAAGAAAAAAGAAATAGAATGGTCTTTAAAAGAAATAGTATAAAGTTAAAATTAAATCTTAAAAAAAAAGAGAATAAATAAATCCAAAAGTTGAAAATGAAAAAAAAATAATATCAAGCACAATCGAAATAAAAAAAAATCAAAATACTTCACTAAAATGTCATATCAACCAATTCAGAATTAAAAATATGACTTCAACAAAAATTTAAGTAGAAAATAAAACAAAACAAAATAAAATTAAGATCAAGCACCATCAAAATAACCGAAATCACATACCCAATAAAATGTAATAGGTTCAGAAACATAATGGTAGTTGGGGTCGTAAAGTTCTGGAGTAGCGATAAGTCTGATGGAGGAGGGGGAGGCCTATGTCCAACAGTGGACGTCTTTCGGCTGAAATAATGATGATGATGATATACAGGTTGGAAGGGACCTCTTAGCAAATCCGGATACCATGAGACTAGTCCATGACGACTTTCCTGGTATGTTGGTAAGTCGGTTTAAAAAGGAGGAGGTTTTCAATATAATTTTAATTTAATAAAAATATCAAAATTGCATTGTAATAAAATTATATACATACTAGTCGACACTTCGCGTGACCAGGAGGCTGGCTTTTTCTTTGGTGAAAGATTTAGCATTGCCATCAAACGTGCTGCCAGTTCCTCTGGGCACGTTTCCAGATGACTTCGATGTGGTGGACGTCTGAGTGTTCCGATTTTGTATTATTATTTTAGTGTTTAGTCAGTTTCAGTGTACATATTTATTAATTAATAAATTATTATTATTAATTATTTTTTATAATTATTTTTTATTAGATTTATTGTAAAGTTTTTAATATCCGTAATTATTGATAAGTAACAAAGGTCCTAAAACTATTTAGACATAATTTAAACTAATATGTCACACAACTTTTAGGTGTGTAACCTCATAACTCATTCGTTTATGGAACGATTTGAAAAAATTATAACATTCTTCGAAATTGGTTTAAAATTTTTGGTTGTTACATCAAAACCATGAGAAAAATAATAACAAAATTTTAACAAAAAACTAAAAATTCCAAAATGGATGGATGGACACCAACTTCCGAAACTAGAGAGTGTTTTTTTTGTGAAGTCGGTTGTATTTTTTTGGAAAAAGAATTTTATGTTCGTAAGTGTAAGATATGTACCTATGCACGCGACAGTACTTAGGTATTATAGTTTGTACAAAAAACGTGTTTCATGTCGTAGTTATGTAATTTTACAATATTTCTGATCCTAACAACCACTTATTTCTTCAGTAGGATAGTTATTCATAACTTGGACAAATGACAATATAATTTGAGTTAAAGTGTCATTTGTACAAGTTTGGATTTGTTTTTGTTTAAGTAGTTAGTTATTTTATATTTGAATGCAACGTCCAATAATTAAGTAGGTATCTTAACTATGTGAAAAAAGATCCTTGAATTTTAATACCTAGGTATGAAAATACCTTGCGTAACCCACCTAAATGAAGTAGCACAATTTGAGCTATTTTAAACTGACTTTTTAAGTGTTACTTATTTTAGTAAGACCTTCGTTATTTAAGTAGGTACAAAACAAAAAAATGTAAAATTTTGACATTCTTCGAAGGTTAGATACTTGTCATTGTGTTTGAATAATTCGTTTGTTTAATATTAATTAAATGATTGTGTTAGAATTAATACTTAGCTACTTACACTAGAAATGAAAATAAGAAACTAAAAAGTAACTACACCTTTTTGGCGTAGTTACTTTTTAGTTTCTTATTTTTGAATGAGTTTTTTGACGTCATATTTTTATGACGTTAAAAAACTCATTCGCTCATTCACGTGAATGAGTATTTTACGTCATTGCAAAGTTGTATGGCAATGCATAACCTTTGACAAAGGTAAAAACCTTTTTGCTAGCTAATTATTTATTATTATTTATTTTAGGGTTTTGTAATTACACCAAGTACCTACGTAATAACAATAAATGTTAAACATTGAGACAGTTTATAATCGGGAATGCTCGATACTAAAAAAAATATGCGTGGGTACAGAAAGTTGGAATCAGAACTAACTAGTTCTGATTTTGATCAAAAGATAATAATAAAATTATAATCCATTAAATAAAAAACGAATGCCTACTGGTATAAATGGAATGTTTTTTTGGCCCGACTTTTAATGACATATGAAACAAACTTTAGTTGCCTCTATCATAAGTGTATCTGTGATAAAAAACAAGCGAAATAAAGTCATAAAAAACTATGTCAATTATGTTGATTTCAAGGCCAGACAAGCTATAATATCTTCGGTCTTTGTAATTATAACCAAAGTTCTTATGAAAATTTGTACTTTTATTTAGTTACCAAGAATAGTTTTATAGCCAGAGAGAATATCCTGAATCCTTCGTATTAACAAAACTAATTACGTATTTATAAGAATACGCCTTATGATAAGATCCCAGGAAACTAAATAACTCTATAATAACGGATTACCTACATAACTTTAGAAAAACTTCGATAGTTATGATGAAAATTCTCACAAGAATCTGTGACCCATGTCTACCACGTTTTTCAAACATTACACTCTATCATTACTTACATTCGTTTAAGATTCAATTTAGTTTAAAATTGTTTAAAGTTCGGGGCTTTACCGCGGTTGAGTTATCAAGTTCGATTCACTTTTAATAACCCAAAGGATGCGTTTTTTTTTCCTTGAAAACCAATTTATGTTTCCTGCGCTAAGATTAACTTTATTGATGAAATCATTGTTTCTTTTTGTTAATATTTTAGTCTCCAGTCAAAATACAAGTAGCTACCTAATTAAGTAAATGTCAACTTATAGTTTTTTATAGTTTTGATTAATTCGTCTACTCTTAGTAAACCAGATTCTAACTGATTAGTTTTTTAGCTCAATTCAATCAGGGTTCCGTTTGTCAAAGATGTCAGGATCAGCATCACTGTTACATTAAAACTTACTAGTATTTCACCCGCTACTTCGTCCGCGTTGATTTCGAACTTTAACAACCCTCCTTCCCTCTAAGTTTAGAATATAAATTATAACCAACTAGCAGACATCCCGCGGTTTCACCCGAGTAGGTCCCGTTCCCGTGGGAATACAGGAATAAAAAGAAGCCTATGTCATCCGGGAATAGTGTAGCTTTCCACCAGTGCAAAAAAAAAAAATTGGATCATTAGTTCCGAAGATTACCCCTTACCTACAAACTTACTAACAAACAAACAAATTTTAACTCTTTATAATATTAGTATAAAAGTATAGATTTACACTTCAGGTACTTACTTTTGTTTTTTGTGTTCTGAATGATTAGCAACTTTTTTTTGTAATTTCTTTATGCTGGGATTTGAAGTTGTTAAAGTCGAAATGTTTTTTTATATACCTATATATTATATGTATAAATGTTTATAAGCGGAAACTAGTACCAGTGATTGGCCATCTTCTAATTTATTGTTTTTGTTAACTGCTAACTTTTCCTTAAATTAGCAAAATAAAATAAATAAAATAGATAATCACTTATTATTAACATTACGCCTATAATCTGTGACTGGCCCGTTGGTCTAGTAGCTAGTGACTCTGACTGCTATGCCGGAGGTCGTGGGTTCGATTCCCACCCAGGACAAACTGTGTGATGAGCACGATCATTTGTTCCGTTTCTGGGTGTTATTTATCTATAATATGTATGTATTTAGAAAAATATAAGTATGTTTATCAGCTGTTAAGTTCCCATAACACAAGCTCTGCTTAGCTTGGGACTAGATGGCATTGTGGGAAAGTTGTGGATTTTATTTATTTTTTTAATCACCGAAGGGCCTGACGCTAAAGCTGTAACCCACACTTTTCCAGTCATGTTTCAGCCCCATGTTTGTCCATTGCCATCATTCGGGCACACGTCACTCAATGATGTTATGCCCCACGCGGGGATCGAACACAGGACCTCATGCTCTACGACCACTAGACTAACGAGCACACTCTTATCTATTATGTTAATTTAATAACTTTTAGTGTTTATACTGCTACCAATAGGCTGAGGAATTAGTTGTACCACTTTTTCTTCCCAGCAAAAACAATAGCATGTGGTGAAGGGCAGGTTATTGAGGGCTTTTTTAACTTTGATTTTGATTTAAAAAAAATCATAACGTGAGATTGTTCATAGTGTAGCGGTCATAGCTACACCGGAATTCGTATGAATTCGTAATGTTAATTTAAACTTTTTATAATTGTAAACACTCCACAATACAAAACTTTTCCTTGTTCTCCCGTTACACCGAACTGTCAAATTTGAACAAACGTCAAACCAAAGACTTCAAACTTCAAACACAAAACACGATCATTGTCTGTGGGTGAAAACTAACATATTTTATTAGAAGTATATTTACATATTTATTTAGTTGCTATATTTACATCACACATAATATTTATTTACAAATTTAACAATACGCATAATTATTTACACTATACAAAATATAGGCTTAAATTGTAATGTTGGTCGCTGCCTTTCCGAACGCAACTTCGGGCGCGTTCGGCAAAGCTCGGTAGACCTAGGTTCCGCTAGTTGACTCGATATCGTCTTCTTAGCTTTTTGTCTGTGTCCAGTAATTTCCCCTCTGTCGTCTTAACTTATTTGTGGCCTTAAGCGACTAAGAAGTGTTGAGAAATTAATTATACAAGGATATCGTTCAAACCACCGTTTCATTTCGCCATTTTGCTCTATACACTTCAATAGTAATGCCTAACTCATGGGGTAGCTTGAAGTAGTGTAATTATTGATAGTTTTTATCGTAATTGCTTAATTTTTGGTTTGACTTTCCTGTACTTTACATGCATTATAAGTGGAGATTCCAAATTGTATTGTTTTTATTTGTTTTTTCTACTCACATTTATACATTATTTTTTATCGATTTTATAGTTGAAAATAAGAAAAAATCTAAAAAAATCTCTCTCTTAATATCTCTTAATTTATTTTTTAGACTTTTTTTTTCCATGGGTTATTTCAATAAATGGGTTATTGCTTGACTCTTACATTTATCCAGTGAAGGTCCAAGAGAACTGGTAGTGGGGGTAATATCCCTAACCCCCTACCCTTCTAAATCATCACAATTGAAACAATTTAGTATCAAACAAACAACCAACGTGCTCCAAAATAAAAAAAAAACCCATAACAATAGACAATTTACGAAATTTTAATAAATTACTAGCTTCAAAGAAAAGAAAACTTAACTAAAGTCTTTGAATGCGACCGCGCCAGGATCGAACTCACACTTTACCGGTTTTTCTTCTACCATAGAGTTGCAGTTTAAAAACTAATTTAGTTAATTATTATTATAGACGTCTATAAGGCAACGAACGAACATTCCATTTAGTTCCCAAAGCTCACGTGCTTTAAAACGTGTGTGTTGAACTCAAAATGTTAACCAGGCGTTTTTTACCCGACTACGCACGTTGAAGTGGTACGCTGTTTTTATTATAATTGATACTATTCGATACTAAAACTGTTGTAATTATAAGTGTTTTTTTTTGTTGTAAATAAAAACAAGTAATACCAGCTTATGCTTTGGTTAATTTTGACGTTAGTTTTTTTATAGGTCGTAATATAGTTATAATAATACTAGTCTGTTACTATCCAATTTCAAGGCAAAGGCCTCTTCTCATGCAGCCGGTAGATTCAGTAAAATTTCACGATTTCATGCCGTGGAAACTTGAGTGAAGTGAACTCTCAATGCCTAGCATTAGTATGGAATGACAGCTCAATTCGCCCTCACTACGCCTTCATTTTCACGCGGTGGTTTGACCAGAATCGCACTGCAGATAAGGTATAAGTATTAATCACCACGCCCACGTTTGCTCAAGGCGGGTGGACAACTGACACAATGTAATCTTGCTTTTTTCCTTCCCAGCGTATCATAATGATGCAAATGCCTATCTGACTTCCACAACCCAGTGGCTGTCTAAAGTCGTCTCTTATAAGGGGCTTGTGGCTAAATTACAACAACCACACAGGTCGCTTTATCCACTCAAGCGTCCCCGTTTACTACAATCCCCAAAAAAACACTTGCCTAAACCGTCCATGGTACTTCCATCACCGAACGACTTCGTTCAGTTTAAACGCGTACGGCGCTAAAGCCAGGTGATAGTCGTACAGTCGAACGTAACTAGATGGCGTTCTATTAAATTTGTCGTCCGTGAGAGTGAATTAAATCTGTGCAATGGCAACACAAAATTTAGTAAAAAAAAAAAGAAAGTGACAGTTCGTCTTTCTGGTTGTGCTAACTGTTATTGTGTGTGGAGCTCCAAGCAAAATGTGGTAAGTTTTCTGTTTTTATACCTTATTTCTATTGTTATTGTACATCAAATTAAACGTGAAGATATTTTCTTTACGAAAAATGCATTACTACGACAATTTCAAAACGGTTACATAGAATAATTTAGCTGGAAAAGTTAAATGATCACTACGCGATCATCGTTTGTTGATTCTTATTGGAAAATGTATTCTAGTTGGTTGTTTGTGTTAAATGAATGCTAATTATAAGGTAATTATTCATTAATAGCACGTTAATAGCCTTTTACAAACAAAATACGTTGAGATGGGGTCTAGAAATGATTAAAATGTAACACGTTAATCAAGTACTTGGCTGAAGACTTGGCTTTGTTTATTTTTTCATGACAGACACATGACATGTAAAAATGAAAGTGACATTTTATGCGTCGACAGGTGGGGTGAGTGTCGCCGCGCATCGCGGACGCTTGAGTGGAGATGGGTGACCATTCATTACCTACAAATCTCCCATAAATATTTATTTATTTCACAACACATCTATCATAACAGGTTACCCCAAATCGGAAGTGTGGCATTCTACAATATTATACTAGGTACTAAACATAATTACTTAATAATAACACATTATATGGAATGCATTTTTTGTAAATTCATTCAAAAAACAAGAAAATAAATCCAACCTTTCCGCGATATCGTTAAGTGTGTATGCAAGGCGCGCGTCATAGGTGCTTTCCCCAGCAAGTTGGTCCGGCCGCACGGCACCGACAGCAACCGCGGTCTCCGTCGCCGCGACACGTAATCCGGCACGTAGAGGCACACCTCCTTAAGCACACCCGGGTTATTGATCCTACCACGCAATAATGTAAAAAAGTATGTAACGAGTGCTATATCCCTCCTCGTTTCCAGCTTGTTGTATACCTATATACCTCTCCGTGGCTTGGAAAACACGTTCAGCCGTTGGTCACGTTCGTCATTTGCAGATCTTCGACTGTCCTTATTCCGAATACTCAGAATTCCGACAATCTGTCAAGAGGGTATATTTATGGGAGATTTTGTAGGTAATGACCATCTACAGACCGACCTGTGTGGCTGTTGTAATTTAGCCACAAGCCCCTTACAAGAGAAGATTTAAGATTCATATTGTTCAAGCTTCCCCATAAGTACATGCTTCCCCAAGATGTTTTACTTCACCTAAGGCCCCTCGCGACTTTGTGTAGCTCGCTAATATCTCTACTAACTCGCTTCAACACCGCGACTGTATCGATGCAAACGCGCGACCGTGTCGAACGACATTGGGGTGAGGACGGAGAGTGGGTGGTGCGTGAGTGGAGTACCGACCATCAGTGCCGCTATCGAATCGCGTGGCACGTGTGTATCGCGACTAAGAATCGTAGTGTGAGCAAAGGCAAACAGCTAGCTATCGCATCGCAACTGTATCGATGCGAACGCGCAACAGCATCGCTACAAAAAGTGTGTACCTGTCAGTAATGTGTAAAATAAACTTAGAAACACCTACAGTAGCTTTAGCACTACTTAAAATCTAACTTATTATTAGAAAATACATAACTACACAGCACTTACCCAATTAGTAGCGATGTCTACGGGGTTTATGGCGGCCATAATAATTCCAATAATCATCAGCAGAATTCCATACGAAAGTTTGATCACGGAATCTAAAAACAAAGGAGAAGCAATTGAAATTTAAAAAAGAAAACAAATATAGGGCACAGAAAATAATGACAAATAAAAAAATACTAAAAGATGGTGGGACGAGCTGGACAAAACGGTGGTCGACATCAGCCCTGGATCAAAAGAACTGGCCGTAAAGGCGACCCAGCAGTGGGATGATGCAGGCTAACAGTAACAGTAACAAAAAAGACTTGCGATGCCAAAAAGGCTCTTTTCGTAATAGAACAGCTACGATATTCGTAACAATAGAATATAGACATCGAGCTTGTGGCTAAATTAAACAGCCACGTAGGTCGATCGAAGGTTTAGCTACGCTTGACGAGGTTATTCCGTGGATGTTTGACCATTTATTACATACCAAGACCTCCGTGGCACGGAAAGCACGTTAAGCCGTTGGTCATTTGTAGATCTTTGACAGGCGTTACTTGTAGTCAGAAGCCCGAAAGTCTGACAACCAGTTTAACCAAGGGGTATCATGTTACCCAGTTACTGGGTTGTGGAGGTCTGACAGGCAGTCGCTCCATGTAAAACACTGGTACTCATCCGCATCCGGTTAAACTGGAAGCGACCTCGACATAGTTGAGAAAAGGCTAGGCAGATATAATAGAATATGGACATCGGAGTCAATAAACATCGCAGCATAGACGATTGATAATTTGTACTTTTGTATTTTTTGTTCAAAACTCTTAAATTTATGCAGCTGCAACGGATTTTTGAAAAAACCCAACTATCGGTGGTAGTTATATTAAGAACTTAATTTTATTTTTAGATCTCTGTTTTATTTTTATCGGCGGATCGCTGACCGGATAATGCTAACTTTGAGTAACACAGAGTTGAATCTTATTCTAATCAAGGTGTAGTATAAATTAAGATGTGCGTCTTCTAACTGACCTTTACTTCCTGTCAAACATTTTAATTTATTTATTTAAAAACACGTGCATATTAATTATGTCGTAGTGCACGTGCTGCAATCTAAATAGAGAACAAGTTTACATCTCATGAGTTCTTGAATATTGACATATCTGTTTATAACTGAAATTGCTTGCCTTTTAAAAAGGGGACTCTAACATAAATGGCATGTAATAATAATAATAATAATTTATTGTTGAATGTAATTGTTAAAAAAATTAACATTGGCCCCAAACTAGGCAAGCCTGTATATTGGGAAACCATAAATTATTATTATTATTTCTGAAATTAGAAATAATAATAATAATTTGTGCAATAAAAATGAAAATAAAAACAAAATTCAAACAAAACTAAATAATAAAAGTATAAACGCTGTGCTAAGTAAGATGTGTTATTAAATTGATTGTGTGTAAGAGTGAGTATTGTATATAAATCCACAATGTAAAGACGCCAGCTAACAAAAGATCAAGCTACGCCAAACTGACAAATTTTACCAATTGAACATGAACCTTATTCTGTTTTCAGTAAAGTTGAGAAACTATCAAAAAAGTATTGCCACATTAGGGTAGCTTGATGTGCTAGTCTGTACAGTACCTAAGCATCATTAACTGATTACGCCCTGTTTATGTGTTTTGAAGAGAGAAGATGTAACCAGTTGATAACGTTGTTTTCTATACAGATTTCCTAGCTCTTCAAGGAACTGAAACGTGATTTTGAGTAACTTTGGAATAAAAAATACGGCCTCTTCTTAAGCAGAGAATGCACGACCACAGATCACCATGTGAGCTTAAGGCGAAACAATTGTAATTTCAGACTTAAATTACCTAACTATAAGGCTGGATTTACATATTCTGAAATCGTATCTGAATAAAATTCGGGGCCGAAATTTTTAATATTAATTTTACTAAGAAAGCCCGAAATTGGATACATTGTAAAAACATAATTTAGTAATTTTCTTTTCTTTTTTAATTGATCATATGAGTTCTGACTCTGAATTTAGAGACTTTAGAATGTGTCCAGACTAAGACTAGGTTTCCTCACATGGTGTTCCTTCACCGATGTCAATGATGTCCAAGATAGATTTAGAAAAAAAAAGTCAGAGCAAAATGATGGCCCACAAGGATATGGTGTGACGATTTGGACTCCTTCAGAGAGATAGAAGCAGAGAGAATCCTTCAAAGATTTGGCCGAAAGTGCCTAAAGACAGAAAAAAGTTGAAGACTGGAAAAGAGGCCTTGGCCCTGCAGTGGGACACAACACAACAGGCTCTTAATAATAAATAATAAAGTCTTAATAAACGGTGATGCTACTTACTTCTTTTCTGAACTGTGAAGTTCTGTATTTTCATTATTGATATCCGACCCTTGCTGGGGACATGTTGTAGGGTGCCTACAACCATCTTTCAACCGTCTGAAACAAGAAACAACTGATTAAGAACACTCTTTACTTGAAACTCTTCCAAAATTTGGCAATACTCAACTCCGGCTGCCATTGGTACGGTACACGTTGGTAGGTAGACCGATGACTTCAAGTAACTTCAAGAGGAAATAGTGATACGAATAAATACCATTTTTTTTGTCGTTTTCCCTTTTTAACCGACTTCAAAAAAGGAGGAGGTTCTATGTTCGTGTGTATGTATTTTATTTTTTTATTTTTTATATATATGTTACCTGATTTCTCCCCCATTTGTAAACCGATTCTCAAAATTCTTTTTTTGTTTGAAAGAGTATACTCCTGAGGTGGTCCCATTTTAATTTGGTGCAGATCTGGTGCTGATCTTCGGAGATATACAACGGAACTCTTCAAAAATAGACGGCAAATCTGTCGTGATAGCTGGAATCGCTTGGATGTTTATTGTTTATACATAATCATTACGTATCATTACGCCTGTATGCTCTGAGGGGTACGCAGATGTATACAATATACCTAGATTTCGACAATTAGGTATGTTAATTTTCATTTATTAGGGATAAGTGGATAACCCTATTATCATGACATGTATTGTTAACAATTAACAATATAAAATAAATTCATGACAAATATTTGTATGGGAACCACTAAAAATGGAAAAATAAAAAACTTTTTTGCAAAAAATTAAACCGACTTCAAAAAAAAAACACTAAACGGTGTAAAATAACTCTAAATTCGGAAGTCGGTGGCCCATCATGAATAAGACAAAACCACCAATTTAAAGCCACAGACTTCCTAATTTAGAGTTATTTTACACCGTTTAGTGTTTTTTTTTTTGAAGTCGGTTTTTAGATAATTGACCCCTCGCTACTGTTATCTAGCATGACGTTGTGCGCTCTCGCAGTGATGTGACAAAGTGCACAATACCCCGTCTGACTGTCACCGTAACTTGAAGTCCACTTTAAGTACTACAACTACATTTTTTTTATAAATTCTCAGTTGTCATTAAAGTTCGGTGTGCACTGGAAGCCAGTTACTCACTGTCGATGAAAAGATGGCCAATGGCGTCTGGTGTCAAAATGCAAGTCTGAAAGCCCTCAGTTTTTAAACAGTGAAGTTAGGGTCTGCCAACATTAATCAATTCATAATTATTAATATTAATTAATTAATAATTAAAAAATATAATTAAGTATTATTATTATTATTATTATTTTTTTTTTTTATATATATTACTTTATTATTATTTTTTTTTTTCACATTAATCGACGGAATCGGCTTAAGCCGAGTGCGTACAACCACACGACTCGACTTATCGCTCACAAACGGCTCGTTTCGCCGTCGGCGTCGGCCGGCGTCGCGTCGCGTCGTCCGAGCCGAGCCGATGCGAATGGTATTAGTAACAATCTTATTACGTAGACATAAAGGTTTTTTTGACCGGTGTTAGCCGATTCCGCGTCGATAAATGTAGGGAGACCCTTATGTCTAACCAAAAAACCTACATATTTAGATACACACGAGTCGAAAATAAATTGTAATTGTTATTTTGATTCGGTGTTTGTTTATTAATACATGTTTTTGGAAATACCTGCTTCTAAACATAAACTGCTCTAAACGTCTTAAGTATTTAATTTTAGAATTTGATGTTTTTTTTGTCTATATTACAACGTGAGCGTTTTAGTCGTCATTCGCTTATTTTCATGTTTATTTATTTTAGTCAGTTTAATTGTTATACCACAGAATTCAGACGATTTTATCCTTATCTCTGATAAGGACATATTGGCAATAGCTTCAACAGGTAAAGACAACCGCGACCAACAGACACAGAGGAGGTGGTGATTTGTAATGAATTGTTATTTGTTACCCATCTACACACCGACCTCGGCAATCGTAGAATAACCCTCGATCGACCCGTTTGGCTGTGGTTTTTTAGCCACAAAGCCCCATAAAATTTCTAAGGAGTATTCCCGTCTGAACACCTATTTATTGAGCACCTATGCATTTACCTATGGGAAATAGGAATACCTTTGGTGCTAAATGCATAGGTGCACAAAAAATAGGTGCTCAAACGGGAATACTCCATTTCTAAGTAATGCTTATCATTGGCTAAAAACATTTTAAAATAGCACATTTTTGGAGAAGTTTAACGATTGTTAATTGTTTCATTTGACTGCTAAAAATATTATTTAATTGCTTGGTAATTGGAGATTTTTCAGTTCTCTTCAAATTAATACTCCTTTTTTTATTTAACACGTGTATTCGAACGTGTCGACGTAAAACTACACGTGTTTTTTTTCTAAGTTATTAGTTAGTAACTGGTTAATTTTATTAATCCTTGTAATTTTAATATTGACTGGATAAGGTCAAAGCGCTCTTGTGCATACAATTTTTAACTACTCGTCACATTAATAAAAAGTTTTCTATTGCATAATTGAAACGTTTGGGAAATCCCCGAATAGAGTTTGAATTGAGAACTGTTGTAAATTGGTCAAAATATGTAAAATTAATTTTAGAAATGTTTACTCAAATCATTGTCTTCGTAGCTTACGTACCTACTACATAATATCAATTTGAATTGAATTAACGAACAATAAAGAAGATTAAGACTATTAATTTAAATGATGCTTGCTAAAGTTACAAATTTAATAATATCAGCCTGTTGATACCTATCACACTACAGAACAATCTCATACAGAAAAGGCACGAGCATTAACCACCACGCTTGCTCAAGACGGATTGGCGATTTCAAACTTATCTAATATTATATAAAATTCTCAGGTTACAGTTTTTGATGTATATTCAGTAAGTCTGAGAATATGACGTATATTAATAAAAATTAAATAAAGCTAAATAATTATTCGAAGGAAGAACGAAGTCTGCTGGGACAGCTAGAATTAACTTTAAATTTCTCCTACCCTTTTTGCTGTGCCCTACAGGGTCCATAATGATCTCATAATGACTTACCACCTAAGAATACATAATGGAAAGAAATAAATATATTGAGTATTAAGTATAGATTAACCTACTCATGGCGAGGAAACAATTGAAAACACAATATCACAGTATAAATAATAATAATAATAACTTTATAATAATAACTTTATTTTTCTCACCACAATATACATAAATTATTTTACATTGGTCAGGTTCAACAATGTACATAGATCTCTTATATAATATTGTGGGAGACTGGCGCCCAAGCTAGGCTCGAGGCCTGTGTTTCAGGCCACCAGGATCCCACCCCTTTACAAATACATTTAGTAAATTATGTGCTAAGCGCGCTGACAGAATGTAGTAAAGAGTAATGTAAGTATACAGCATTTTTACAGTTTTTTAAATTTTACATTTTGTTTTTATTTTTTTAACTAGGTTTAGTTTGTTACAAACGTATATATGTTAGTAGATGTGTAGTATGTGTGTGTGTGTGTGTGTGTGTGTGTGTGTGTGTGTGTGTGTGTGTGTGTGTATGTGTGTATGTGTGTGTGTGTGTGTGTGGGTGTGTGTGTGTGTGTGTGTGTGTGTGTGGGGTTGTGCGTTTAAGTTTTTGTGAGCATGTTTTCGGTTTCGTTATAGTTAAATTTTTGTATCCATTCATTTACTTTCTTTTTGCAATTCTTCTTTGTGAGACTAAAGATATGCAACACCTTGTTAGTTTTATTATATAGGTAGCCACCTAGATAGCAGAAGAAACGCCTTGAAAAGATAGTTTTGTGACGCAACTGTCGGCGCTGCACTGGGTCATATCTCCTTTTCCCCCTAGACAGTGTTGGATCATAGACCAGGAGGGCATGCTGTTTGAACAGTGTGTGTAAAACAAACAGTTGACGTACTGTGAGGACTTTACTGTCTTTGTATAGTTGGTCCGTGGGGTAGCGTGGGGTAGGGTAGTTTTCGGAGCTCCACCCCAAGATGTGATGCAGTAGCAAATTATGGATTGAGCAAGGGCATAGTACACCAATGTCATGCTGTTTTTATCCAGTACTGGACACAGTGTTTTGAACACATAAGTTAGTTTCCGCAATCGGCTACTAAAAGTGGTTATGTGGTCTTGAAACCTTAGATTTTTGTCGATTATGATTCCCAGATATTTTACCTTCTCAGCCTTGGTGAGTGGTTCACAGTTACAACTACGGGTGATTTGATTTCTGCATGAGTGTGCTATGATGGTATGTGGTGACGTTTGAGAGGATCCAGGGTTTTTCATGCAGAAAGCTATGTAGTTGGTTTTGGTCGTGTTCAGGGTCAACAGATTGTTACGTAACCAGTTTGATACCGTATCAAAGCCAAGTTGTGCATGCTTGTAAACATCCGCCCACGAGCTTGCACTGAACAAGAGGGCAGTGTCATCTGCAAAGTTAATGATTTTGCCATTTGGGATAGTGAGCGTTCCCAGGTCGTTGATATAGATGAGGAATAGTAAAGGTCCGACGACACTGCCTTGAGGCGTTCCGTAATTTACTTTTTGTTCCTCACTGATGAACTCATCTATCTTAACTCTCTGGGTGCGCTCGCTGAGGTAGTCTTTGAAGAGTTCCAGTGGAAGTCCTCTGATTCCCAAGCTTTCCATCTTACTTACAAGAATTGGAACATATTAATACAGTAGTAGTACAGAAAATATTAATACAGTAGGACGACACCTTTGATCTCTGGAAAAATGCCGACAACTTCTACACGCGTTAGCCCTGAATAATACCTCACGAACTACGAACATCGTTTTGTTCGCAGTTCGGGAGCGGCTTTCCCGCGTCTCGCCCTCACACCCCGCACGATTGCCCTGTTTTTAGACTGTGGTATCGTATAGCGACATATGGAAGAAGTGGAAAAAGGCCATTGCCCATAAGTGGGACTTGAAAAACCTAAAAAGGAATACTTAGGTGTGAAAAATTAAATTAGACTTCGACTAATATTCTGCATACCTACTTAATTACGAGTATCAGTCATTTACACGTGAGTAATGTCTGAGACATTACGCGTCGCTCTTAGACACTCACGTGTCTGTTATGATTAGTAGTCGTTTAATTAGGGTTAAAAGATCACCATTGTGTGGTGATCGGTGATTAGGCACACCCCCTCAATTACCATTAGACACATAACAACAACAACTTATTTAGTATCCTCAATTCTCAAAATAAAAATGACGTGAAATCTAATATGGGCAGTGGGCACAAGTATTTATGTTGACTTAGAAAATTAGCGGTTAATTTGGACTACAATTATTATGGTGCTAAAAGCGTCATGCGTAAGTTTTTTTTATTTTATTTTTAGTTTAAACACGGATGAAATAATATAGGCGGAAAAGTCTGACTAAGTTACTTAAATAACAGTACAAAGAACTGATGATGTGATGATTCAGTTGTTAGGACATCTCCTTTGTATTTCTAGCATGTCATCATCCTCTTGCCCTTATCCCAATTTATTTGGGGTCGGCGCAGCATGTCTTCTTCTTCCATACATTTCTATTTGTCGTCATCTCAGAAGTCACCTCCTTCCTAGCCATATCATCTTTCACACAATCCATCCATCGTTTCCTAGGTCTCCCTCTACTCTTGTAACCCTCAACATTCATACTCAAAACTTTCCTCACAACATGATCCTCATTCCTTCGCATCACATGTCCATACCATGACAACCGGTTTCCGCACAACTTCTCGGTCACAGGCGCCACTTTCAAACTTCCTCTTATATACTCATTTCTTATTTTATCCATTCGCGTAACACCACACATCCCCCTTAGCATTCTCATCTCAGCTGCATGCAACTGCCTTTCATTCATCCCTTTTGTGGCCCAACACTCTGATCCATACAAGACGGCAGGTCTTATCATTGTTTTATAAATCTTCCCCTTAAGTTTAAGGGGAATGTGGGAGTCACAAGTTGTACCCGTTACCTGCCGCCATTTCATCCATCCTGTGTTTATTCTGTGCTTGACAGTCCGATCTATTTCTCCGTCACTTTGCACTAGTGAACCGAGATACCGAAAGTCGGAGCAGACCGGAAGAAGCACGCAATCAAGCGTTATGGCTTCAGAGCTGGAGAGACCGCCGAAATCGCAGAACATGTATTCTGTTTTGGTTCTGCTGATTTTCAAGCCCACACTCTCCAGCTTCTGTTGCCATTTCTCTAATCTGCTCTGGATCTCAGGTCCATCTTCACCGACAAGGACAATGTCGTCGGCAAATAGCATGCACCAGGGTGCCTCTTCCTGTATTTCCGACGTCAGAGCGTCCATAATCAATAGGAAGAGGTAAGGGCTTAAGGCCGACCCTTGGTGCAGTCCTACAGCCACACTGAACTTGTCGGTGTTACCAGCAGACGACCGGACAAAAGTACTAGATCGGCTGTACATTGCACGAATCAACTCGACATACTTCCCAGGCACACCTTTCTCATTCAAGGCCCACCACAACACCTTCCGGGGCACCCTATCATACGCTTTTTCTAGATCAATGAACACCATATGCAAGTTTTTATGTGCACGTCTGTACTTCTCGCATAACTGGCGGAGTGCAAAGGTGGCGTCCATTGTCCCTCGACCTGGCATAAACCCAAACTGATTTTGGGAAATTTCACTCTCCTCTCGCAACCTTTTCTCTATCACCTTCTCCCATACTTTCATACTATGTGACAGGAGCTTTATCCCTCGATAGTTGTTGCAGTCCTGTACATCCCCTTTATTCTTGAAGATGGGCACTAGTGAACTATTGCACCAATCTTGTGGGATCACTTCCTCGTGCAACAACTTATTGAAGAATAGAGTCAGCCACGTACATCCATCTCCTTTTAATTCCTTCCATACTTCTACTGGTACATCATCTGGGCCCATGGCCTTTCCATTTTTCATACTTGTTACTGCTTGCCTCACTTCATCCATGCTAATTTCTCTCACCAAACCCATATTTACTTCTGCCTCTTGAACCATACCATTCCATTCATTCTCCTCGTTCATAAGCTCATCAAAATAAACCTTCCATCGCTCTTTTATTTCATCATCATTGCACAGAACCTTACCTGCATCATCTTTTATACATTTGATATGAGTAATATCTCTTGACCTTTTTTCTCTTGCTTTCGTAATCCGATAGAGCACCTTCTGGCCTCTAGGGCTATCCAGTGAGTCATATAACTTCTCCTGCGCCTTAGCCCTAGCAACTGCTACCGCCTTTTTTGCTTTCCTCTTCCATTCTTTGTATATTGCATTCTTTTCTTCTTTCAAACTGTCGTTCCCATTTTTTACACCCTGCCATTCTTTAAACGCAACTTTTTTCTCTTTTATTAACTTTTGCACCTCTTCATTCCACCACCATGTATCCTTATCTATCATACTTTTCCCTTTCGATTCTCCAAATATGTCTTTTGCTACTCTCTTAATACAATCTGCCATCTCATTCCAACATTCGTTCACTGATTTCCCTTCCATATCTTTCATTTCAATCATTTGGTCCACGACTTGGTTTTTGAATAATCTGCCACACTCCTCATTTTCTAGCATGCGCCATTTGGTTTTTGGTGGGAGCCGTTCTTTGTTATTTCTGGCGGAGACACATACTTTAGCCTCCACAACAACCAACCTGTGTTGCGAGACTAATGCTTCGCCTGGCAGCACTTTACAGTTTTTGACACAAATCAAACTATTCCTTTTTACTAGGAAGTAATCGATTTGTGTCGCGTGGTGGCCACTTTTATATGTTATAAGATGTTCGTCTTTCTTTTTAAACCACGTGTTGATTATAGCCAGGTCGAATGCAGTAGCAGCTTGTAGTAGTGCCTCGCCGTCATTGTTACGGGTTCCATAACCCCAACCACCATGCACTCTCTCATACCCAACCTTCCGCTTCCCAACATGCCCGTTAAAGTCACCCCCTACATACACTTCTTCACTGTCATGCACATCTCTCATCACACAATCAAAGTCCTCCCAAAATTTATCTTTTATACTATCCTCACATCCAGACTGGGGTGCATATACGCTCACTACCTTTAGTACTACACCTTCCAGAATCACTTTGACAGCTATCACTCTATCACTCACTCTATTTACATCTACCACACATTCTTTCAGCTTGCTGTCCAAAACTATACCCACACCATTTCGCTTGCCATCGCTTCCACAGTAGAAAAACTTATATCCTTCTCCTATCTCTCTAGCTTTCGTCCCCTTCCACTTTGTTTCTTGCAGACACGCTATATTTATTCGTCGCCTTTTTAAAACATCTGCTAACTCTCTTCCTCTTCCAGTCATCGTACCTACATTCCAACTCCCACACCTCAGCCTTACCTCTCTTTCTCTCCGAGCTTGCGTCTTGCGTATTTCTAGCATGTGGCGTATTTAAATATGGGTGAGCACCAATGTGACTTTTTCAATTCATAGTTATTTGATTCAATGGAAGGGCCTGATGCTCTATTTGTAGTAGTTTGTGGCCCTGACTGCTATGCTGGAGGTCATGGGTTTGATTTCCTGATAGCTACAACCTGGCGATCTTTAAGCCAAGAGTGAACAGGTCACTTTTAGGCAAGCGTGCTTCATCATCGACCAGATTATGAGTATCACTTACTTCAGTGATTAAATAATAAAAATAAATATTAAGTGGGCGATTTGCTCTTAAAGATACAAATAAGGTATAGCAAAATCTCAATACTCAATACTTCTATTGCATTCCTCATTCATTTTACTTTTTTGACTGGCCTGTTAGTCTAGTAGTAAGTGTCTCTGACTGCTATGCCGGAGGTCATGGGTTCGATGCCTATCCAGGACAAATGTTTCTGTGAAGAGCACCATCATTTGTCCTGTGTCTAGTGTAATAATTCTATAAAATAAATGTATTTAAAAAAATATATAAATATGTTTATCAGCTGTTTAGTACTCATAACACAAGCTCCGCTTATCTTGGGACTAGATGGCGTTAAATTGTGTGAAAGTTGTGGAGTTGGTATTTATTTATCAATAGGTACTATACCTACCTACTTCAAACGGATTCATGTGTGTGTAATGTTATTGTCATAGCTTTAAAAATGGTGAATAAAAAGATTTATGTATAGGTACTTAATATAAGTTTGATATCACCACTGAGCAAGTGTGGTGATCAATACTTTCCCTGTATGAGAAAAGGCTTTTGCCCTGCTGTGGGACAGTAACAGGCTGGAATTATTATTAAACTTGTATCTAAACACAAACAAATTTTATTGGCACTAACAAGATAAAAACCCTTTTTCCATAGACCGATACAGATTATATTGTTATTATTCTTTAGGCAAATACCTCTAATGAAATCTTAGCAAGCCTGTTTGTGTTTTGCGTGTTACTAAGTTATTCATTGACGTAATTACGGGGGGCCTATAGTTAAATTTAGAAATGATATCAACTCTCTAAAAATTCTTTACAAAAAATACAACCGACTTTACAAAAAAGGTGAAAAAGAAGTTTAGTTTCGAAAGGCTTGAATGTTTTTGTTACAACACATAGAATTTAATTGATAAACTATATCGATTTCTGTGATTTAGTTTTTTCAGACATTTTTACGCATCAAACAAGTGAAATATTATATTTTTTAACCGACTTCAAAAAAAGGAGGAGGTTCTCAATTCGGTTGTATATTTTTTTTTTTAGGGTTTGTTACCTCAGTACTCCGTCATTTATGGACCGATTTTCAAAATTCTTTTTTTGTTTGATAGGGTATACTAACAGATTGGTCCCATTTGTATCAAAACTCATACCTGATGAGGGATCTTCGAGGCATTGAGGGAACTCTTCAAAAAATAAAGGCACACATGCACCGATTTCAACATTTTTGGTAACAAATCAAGCATTTTCATTTAGAAAGTATCATTTGGTGAAGAAGAACTGATGAAAAAGACAGGCAACGGAACTCTTCAACGCATAACAGCAAATTATTCGCGATTGCTATAGTCAGATGTTTATGCTGAGCTTTTGTAATCCACAACATAACATTACGCCATTCTATTTTAAAAGGGGCCGGCAGAGATGTACAGATTAATGTTTATAGATAGAACTTCTTTAGCAATTGTTATCCAATTTCAATGATTCTTTCAAGTTTTGAAAGACTTTCTTTACATACAAAGAAACTAAAAACTACAAAATAAAAACTTTTTTACAAAAAAAACAACCGACTTCTTAAAAAAAACTAACAGGTGAAAAATAACTCCAGTTTGGGAAGTCGGTGGCCAATAATGAACAAAACAAAACCACCAAAGCCACAGACTTCCGAAACTGGAGTTATTTTTCACCTGTTAGTTTTTTTTTTAACTAGTGATGTCTGTTGGTCAACTCTGAGAAGAAACAACGAGAGAACTCACAATCTCTTTTAAATTACAAACATTATCTATGTCAAGTGTCTGAGATGGTTTCCCAGAAGACACCAGAGATAGGGGCCTTTTTGGTCTCGCACAGGTCTTTTCATTTTTTTTTGTCTTTTGTTTTTACTTAGGTATTCTTGTTGTTTTTTATCTATATTGTTGGTTCTTTTGTTAAATGTTCTGTGCGTCCTAATAAAGGATAGTCTTTCTTTCTATCTTTTCTTTTAGAAGGAAAGAACCACACAGATTTAAAGGTCCAGTTCATCTATCCAGATTAACATAACCCGCAAAATGTGAGTATATGATGGAAGTACATCTCTGTCCATCCCTACGACGAATACGATCGCGAAATTATGTCTGTGTTATTCATCATTTTCTTTGTAAAAATAAGTGTTATAGCATCATTAATAATTTGTCACTGTCTTTAACTATGGGAAAAACTAAATGACACTAAGAGGTCAGTAAAATGCCATGCAGTGCTAAGTGCCTACGCTAACGCTACGCTGCGCTATGAGTCACGAATTCACGATAAAATTACCGTTCTTCATGAGCATAAATTTTCCGCCATGAAACATAACCATTAAATAACGTCACGCCTGTAATCCCCGAAGGGCTAGGCAGAGGTGTACCTGATAGTACAGCTACATTTCGTCAGTTATGTTTAAGTCCCATGTAATAGGGGGCGAGCCTATTGAGCCATCAATCGGGCACAAATCCAGACTCCGGGCTGCTACTGAGAAATCCCAGATGGAAAAACTCAATATCACTTTGCCCGGGAATCGAACCCGGGACCTCGTGCTCAACTGTAGCGCTTGCGACCACTAGACCAACGAGGCAGTCCGTCATGAAAATTAGAGATAATTTCCAACATTAGCGTAACTGTATCTTGATAAAACAAAGTCGGGTTTGTTTAAACAATTATTTATCCACAATAAGGGTTGCTACCGAGAAATTCTGGGAAACGATAACACTGAGTTCGACCCAGAATTCAAATCCAGGACTAAATGCTCAGAATTAGGGTTTGCAACGACAAGAGCAACGGGCAATTCAAAAGTGAATTTCCTTCTATAGACATTATTATTATTATAGCCTCTTTATTTCCATAATGAATGATTTACAAAGAAAAATAATAATAAATATTATTACAGAAGATTTCAATTACATGTGCATGCGTAAAATAATTATTATTAAAATTTATAACATGCAGCAAACTATTCAATTACTTTTTTTTTTGTTTTTTTTTGTTTTCATAAAATTGCAATATCATTTATTTTAATTCAATATGGACCCCTCATCGGGTGAAGGCCTCCTCTATTTTGCTCCACGTCTGTCTGTCCTTTGCTTTTGTGATCCAATTTTCACCAGCTTTTTTTATTATTTCATCAACCCATTTTTCTTTCGGTCTACCTCTTTTTCTTTTGTTGGTAAGATCTTGCCAGGTAGTTACTCTCTGTGTCCATTTATCTTTGTCCATCCGTGCAATATGACCAGCCCATTTCCATTTTAGTTTTTGAGAATGTTCCAAAGCATCTATTATTTTTGTTGTTTTTCTTATTTCTATGTTTCTTTTTCTGTGTTTTTTCTATAGACATATTTGTTTCTTAAAGAAATCTTGATACTTGCAAACAACCAAAACTTTTCTTATTCTTTTGGCAAAAAACTTACAATGATAAATAGTAAAACAAATACGTTTACACACACACTTTCAAAGCAAAAACTAAGCGATCATATTATTAGAAAAAATCAATCATAGTACGTAACAGACCTTATCTAATATTAATTTGTTATAAAAACAGGCAATTATAAGAAACAATATTGGTTTTAGTTAGTTAGCAAAAAGCTGATTGATCAACATCGTCACACGTGTTTAGATGCTAATCATATAGCCACGTGGCTACTCATGGTTGACGGTGGTTAATTTTATTATTGTCGTCTAATACCTCAATGCCACAGTCTAAAAACATACAGTCGTCCAACGAAGCTGTCTAGACAGGGCAATCGTGCGGGGTGTGAGGGGCGAGACGCGGGAAAGCCGCTCCCGCACTGCGAACGAAACGATGTTCGTAGTGCGGGAGGTAGTATTCAAGTCTAACGCGTGTAGAAGTTGTTGGCATTTTTCCAGAGATCAAAGGCGTCGTCCTACTGTATTAATATTTATACTGTACTCAATACTTAAATGCATTCCACATGTTTAATCTTTAGGCGGTAAACGTATAACTAGATCATATGGAGCAAAATGAGTCCGTTAGGAGAGAGGAAGCGTTATCATTATAATATATTATTTTAAAAAAACATAACATAACATAACATATTATTTTAAGTAAAACATATTATTGTTTAACAAATGAAATCAAACAGATATAATTAAAATTTCAAGACATGTAAACTGAACTATCATCAATTTAACAATATAGTTTTGCTGTCGGGACTCTTGCCAATAAAAAAGGTTTCGCCAATATAAATGTTATACTAAGAAATTAGGACGGTGATACTATTAAATTGATTTTTTTAAATAAATTTCATAGATCAAATTATATTAAAATGACAAAGTGCAAGAATTCAGAATTTCAATGAAGTAGTAAAAATGACAATAAATTGAATAAAAAATATGAGCCACACGACAATAATTATAAGCTAGAGCGAGCGGTGAGATGAGAGCTCTCGATTTGGGGCACTCCGACTCGAATAGCTTAATAGGTTGAATTTAAGTTTGTTAAGACGAGTCCTATACAATGTGTTTTTTTTTATATCCCATAACTCTAGGGTATGATTGAGACCATATCAAAGAATCAACTGGCGTATGATTTATGTTTCAATCATCCTTGTTTTTTTTTTTACTATCATACAAAATTACGTGAAAGAAAAGTGACGTTAGAAAGAAGATTCGTCGTACTGGTGACAATTTTTGAACTAATTAGTTCAAAAATTGTCACCAGTACGACGAATCTTCTTTGCTTGAGTTATATAATTATAATGCCTGAGTTATACAACGTGTTTTTTTTTGTATCCCATAACTCTATGGTATGATTGAGACCATATCAAAGAATCAACTGGCATATGAATTATGTTTCAATCATCCTTTTTTTTTTACTATATTACAAAATAATTCGACAAAATCACGATGATTAATGTAAAACACCCTTACGTGAAAGAAAAGTGATGTTAGAAAGAAGATTCGTCGTACTGGTGACAATTTTTGAACTGATTAGGTAAAAGATTAAAGATACCGGGCTGGTATCCGCAACTCCACGTCAAAGCGCGTATTTTGCGTATGGGAAAATAAACTAATTAGGTAATAAAAACAATATTAATATTACTTAATAATAATATTCCACGACTATTCACACAACGCCATCTAGTCCCAAGCTAAGCAGAGCTTGTATTACGGGTACTAAACAACTGATAATTTAATTATGATTGATGATATCTCCGAAACTATGCATTTTTGGACCATCTATTCAAGGAGTTTTAGTATTATTTTTACCTACAGAATATAACCCTAGAGTTATGGGATATCAAAAAAAAACACCATGTATATGACATTTATTTAACGACCACTAAAAATAATACAGACCGATCATATATCGATGTTTAACTTACGTTTTTTGAATGAGTAATAATTATAAAAAATGAAAAAAAAAAACAGTACTTATATTAAAAAAAAAACATTTTAAATACAATTATAACCAACACGAGCATTTCATTTGCTGTGTTGAATACCTACCTAGTTTTTAGGATCGGACACATGTGAATATTCAAATAAATATTTGAAACTTCGCGACTCGCAAAATTCGCCAGTTTGCAAAGTAATTTCATAAGATAATATTGCATTTATAATAAGTTGTCTGAGATAATAGGGAAAAACACGTAAGTATTTAATTAGTTTTAATAGCGTCTATGTCCTTATCCTCCTTGCCACTCTGTAATATGTATTACAAAAGACTTAAAACAATAAATTAAATAAGTTTGGTCACGTTGAGAGGATGGATGAAAGACGACTAACAAAGGGTATTTGTAAGGCAGATGTAAGTGGATAATCCGGGAGGGGACGCCCTTGAAGGACATACCTTATTGGTGATGTCCTTCTTTTTGTTGTATTACATAGTACTTCTCCCTTTACCTTTCAATCGTGTCAATTATAGACACAATAGAAAGACAATGACAGCGCGGACACCGGTGCCCTCTCGGGGTTTAATGAACTAAACCCTTTGTAGTTTTGAAATTTATTAGTGGTAATAAAGCTTTATAATAGAGGAACAATTTTTTAAATCGGTTCAGTAGTTTTTAAGTTAAATCCCTAAAACAAAGAAATAAACAATTTTTTTCTCATAATTTGAATGTGTAGCCTATATTTATTTATTTATTTATTTATTGGCCTATCTACAAATGTTACACTGTTACACTTCATAGTACAATCCATTTACTGAAGCATAGTGTACAATATGATGCGATATACACAGCATGCAATAACAAAATTAAAACAATTAAAATAATGTAACAGATAGTGCAGAAACAATGCTTATCTGTAAGGACTTAAATACTATTTTTTTGGACTTGGCGCTTAAATTTTTGAAGTGTTGTGGAAAAAATATCGAGTGAATCTTCACAATTATTATATCACCCGGGGATAGTGGTAACCTCCCAACGGTGAAAGAATCATTCAATTACGTCCAGTAGTTTTTAACTAATCTTTTCTCTTTACAATATAAGTATAAGTAAATATAGATAGACGGACAGTTATATATAGACTAGCAACCTTATTTTATCCATATTGTACTACCTACTTGACATTGGTAGGTACCTACTGCATACTTTTAAAGATAAAACATTCTTCCAAATTTCGTAAAGCTCGTTTTATCTGACCTCGTTTGAGACACAAGCAGAAGGCAGATAGTATTTTAAATCACCAAAAGTTTGACGTCATTCAAGACTAGCTTCCACCGGAAGAAATAAGGAGGACATATTATTTTTTTGTGGAAAAATACTTAACACAAAAATCTAATACAATACTGTTATTATTTAAATAACAGAGCTGAGTTCTTACAACGTCCCCAATACCGCTAAAAAGTCCTTCCGCTAAAATTATGTACATACAAATAAAAAACTAAGAACAAAAATATTAACACCACTAATTTGCACACACCATAAAGTGTAAATACCATCTTCTTCTATTTAGATAGATCTTAAAGTAACGGAAGAAATATAAAAACAACCATACTGATAATATAGCAACAAATGTATAAGAATCAAATGGATCAATCTGTATGTTTGGCTTTTACAGCTAAACAACTGTACAGATTTTGATGAATGTTTGTGGGATAGAAGCTACAATTCAGCTTGACTGACCTGTTGGTCTAGCAGTTAGTGACCCTGACTGCTATGCCGGAGGTCGTGGGTTCGATTCCCACCCAGGACAAATGTTTGTGTGATGAGCACGATCATTTGTTCTGTGTCTCGGTGTTATTTATTTATAATATGTATGTATTTAGAAATATAAAAGTATGTTTATCAGCTGTTTAGTATCCATAAAAAGAAGATTGAGCATCCATAATAGAAAGAAGATTGAGCAGCTGGAAAGCCAGGCTAAAGAGGATAGAACTTGCATCAGGATTCTAGAGGATAAACTGGAAATGATGCAAATCAGCAACCAGAAGACCAACTTTGTAATAAAGAATGTACCTAGAAGAGCCAACGAAAGTAAAGAAGACCTGATTGAAATGACTATGTCTCTCGCTAAAACCCTAGACTGTACCTTCACAAAACGCGATATAAAGGACATATATAGAACTCGTGCGAAGAACGGTGACATAACTAACACACCAATCATTGTTGAAACCGGTTCGACCCTCATAAAGTCAGAAATTATGACAATGGGTAAGGCATTTATGATTAAATATAAATCCAAACTATGCTGTAAGCATCTAGGCTGTAAATCGCAAGAGGATACTCCTATCTTCCTCTCTGAGCATCTCACTTCAAAGGGTTCCCGCTTACATTTCCTAGCTCGGGACTTAACCAAGTCTGGTGAATTTAAATTTTGCTGGACCGCCTATGGGAAAGTTTTATTAAAGAAGGACGAACATTCACCGACCATTATTGTTAGAAATGAGCAACAGATCCATCAGCTGAGAAACAGTAAATGACTAGGATATTATATCACTTTCCCTTTGAGTCCTGGATGGTTACTACTGCACGATATTGCGTTATTGTTTTTCTGTTTTTATGAGTGTTTGCCTGTTGTATTAATTGGTTTGTTTAGATTGGCTCGGTCTTGTTGCTATTTTACTCGGTCCCGAAGTAATCCCTTTGTCTGTGTACACAATAATTGTCTTTTATATTGTAAAAACAATAGCTTCGGACAAACATATCATATGTATACTTGCGCAGCCTGTTCTTTCGTTACCGTAAACTTATTACATTATAATAATTATTCATGCATGCAACGCTCAACACACATCCACATACTTTTACCTACTCAAAAACATACCAACAACACTCATTCCACACATGAATACACTAAAAACAAACCGTTTCAAATTTTGTATAAAGCTAAGGAAATCCATCATATTCTTACACTTTTAATAACACAACTTGATAGCACGTCCTTTGTATCAAAAAAATTGTCTAATGGGTGACTCATTGCAAACCCTTAATGATATTGATAGCATTGAAATTGCGCGCAGTATTGAATGTGACTGTTCAGAGTTACCTAAGCGCATAAACATAAAAAGAAACGACTTCACTGTTGTCGCTCAAAATATAAGGAGTATTTCTTGCAACTTTGACGACTTCATACTTACTCTTTCGAATTTTAAGTTCGAAACCGATGTTATCATACTAACTGAATGTCGACTCACTTCTGGAATAATTATCCCTCATCTCAATAATTACTCGTCCTACAGCACTTCACACCGGCTGAATCAAAACGATGGGGTAGTTGTCTACATAAAAAATAATCTAAAATCTAAAATTAAGGAAATAAAAATATCCCAAGCGTCTTGTCTGCAGCTGGACATATTAAATAATATTTTACTCTGCATTTATAGATCCCCTTCTAACAGAAACACTGAAGCTTTCATCAGCTCCTTAAGTTCACATCTAGATACTCTACCAACCCAGAAAAACATTATCATTGCTGGAGACATCAATATAAACATTAGATCCAAAGATGTAGAATCTTCTCTTGAACACAAAAACAGAACTAATTACCTTAGCGCTCTGTCCCTGTACGGAATATTACCTGGGCATACTCTACCTACCAGAAATGAAAACTGTTTAGATCATTTTATGCTTAAATTAAACAAACAAAAGATCTCAGCATCCATCGCTATATTACACACTAGTATTACGGATCACTACACTACACTTCTATCCTTATCAAAAATAAAATATACTCCAATTGGTAACAAAACTAAATCCACTGTGAATTTCGAGCAAGCACTTAAGTACATACAAGAAAGTAATATAGCAGATTTACTATTCTGTAATGACCCCGAAACTCTAACTAACCTTCTCGTAAACAAACTAGCTGAAACTCTAAATAAAAATACTATTATTACTAAAATCCCCAATAGCATGCGCATTATAAAACCATGGATAACCCCAGGAATTTTACGTTGTATTAAAAACCGTAACAAGCTTCAAAAAGATAATAAAAGAGATCCATTCAATGACATATTAAAAATTACATATATTAGGTATAGAAATCACTGTAACAATCTTATCAAAAAAATTAAAAGGAAATACGAAAGGGAATTAATTACAAAATCAGTCACTAACAATAAACTACTTTGGAAGAACATTAAAACCATAACATTTACAAATAAACCTAACAATTGTAATTCAGACTTACTTAGTATTAAATCGACTCCTTCAGAATCAGTTAATTATATTAATGAATATTTTGCGAATATTGGTAAGAACCTTGCTCAAAAGATTCAGCCAACCTTGGTCAATGATCACGATAACTTACACTCTACACAACCCAACTCTTTCGTTATGTTAGACACTGACGATGTTGAAGTGAATCATATCCTAATGAGTCTTAAATCGGACAGTGCGTCCGGTTGGGATAATGTTTCTACTGCATTCCTGAAACACATAAAAAAGGAGGTTGTCCCCATCATCACACACCTTGCAAATCTTTGCTTTGGTAAAGGCATCTTCCCGACTTCCTTGAAACTGGCCATTATTACGCCAGTGTACAAGGGTGGGGACAGAGACGATGTCTCTAACTTCAGACCCATTTCTGTATTACCTTCTATATCCAAAGTAATGGAAAAACTTATCAATATAAGACTTTTGACATACCTGAATGACTACAATATAGTCTCTAAATCACAATTTGGCTTTCGTCGAGGAGTCTCCACTGAGGATGCAGTTACTGAACTAAGTACTCATATTACTGAAATGCTTGATAAAGGTAAAAAATGCATAACTGCGTTCTTAGATTTAAAAAAAGCATTTGATACCGTCTCTGTCCCAATCCTAATAAGAAAACTGGAAGATATCGGAGTTCGCGGAATACCTCTAAGACTTTTCAAGGATTATCTTACAAGCAGGAAACAGAGGGTTAGAGTAGGTCAGTACACTAGTGAAGACGTAAGCACGACATACGGCGTCCCGCAGGGAAGCGTACTGGGACCTACACTGTTCCTTATTTACGTCAATGAACTCTGTAACATTAATGTCTCAAACGCGAAAGTATTTTCTTACGCGGATGATACTGCTGTCGTCTTCACTGGTGATACTTGGCAGGATGTTAGGCTTGGCGCTGAGAGAGGCCTGACTAGAATTGCGAGGTGGTTAACAATTAATTTGCTTACGTTAAACATCACAAAAACAAATTACATCTGTTTCAGTGTCTGCCAACGCACACAACCAGACAAAGATTTTAATATAAGAATACACACTTGCAATAATAATAGCAATAGTTGTGACTGCTCGATAATCAACAAAGTGCCTTATATTAAGTATCTAGGTGTTATCGTGGACCAGAGACTAACTTGGTACCCACACATTGAGCAGGTTGCAAATAGAGTCAGGAAGCTAACCTGGATATTCAAAACTCTCAGATATGTCGTCCCTAAGACCACCGCTAATCATTCAGGCCACCAAAAAGACTTCCTTAAAACGATTTATGTCGCGCTAGTCCAGTCAGTACTTTCATATTGTATACCTGTCTGGGGTGGCGCAGCAAAAACGAAATTTCTAACGGTCGAAAGAGCACAACGCGCTCTTATCAAGTGCATGTATTTTAAAAGACGGAGATATCCCACTGAAGACCTGTTTCGACTTAGTAACCTGCTCTCAGTAAGGAAACTTTACATTATGCTAATTATATTAAAGAAACATAAGTCTCTTTCCTATGATTCTAGCATACTCTTAAAAAGAAGGAAAGACTTGATATTTAACATACCCAGGACAAGGACTTTACTGGCCAGTATGCAATATAACAAACGATCTGCTGCGCTGTACAATAAAATCAATAAATATATTTATATCTATCCCAAAAACTCCTATGACACTAAAAAATTAATAATAGAATGGATACAAACCCTTACTTACAATGATACCGAAACATTTCTGAAACCCTGACACATTAACATACTCACACTCACTTACTCTCTGGCACACCTACCATATAGGCTACACACTCTATTACTCACATGTACACACACACACACACACACACACACATACATCACACCCAGACCCAGTCATGCATACTTTTGATTTTACGAAAAGATCTGTTTATTTCATGTTTTTAATTTTAGTAATTAAGCTTTAGCATAATAATTATATTTATATTTTTGCTATTTGTATTTCACGTCTTGATATGGAAGAGCGGACTCTCCTAATACAGGCACTATCTGCCTAAAAGGAGAATCCAATCACAAAATTTTGTTTAGACCTAAATTTGTTTTACCAATAAACTATTTTATTTTATTATTATTATATTATAACACAAGCTCTTAGCTTAGCTTGGGACTAAATGGCGGTGTGTGAAAAGTTGTGGAATATTTATTTATTTATCATTATTAATATTGATGGGAAAAGTAAAGCCAGTGCGAGTGTTTCGACTACTTATTTTACGTCTCCCAATTTATGCCCGATTGATGGCACTAGACTCGCCCTTTATAACGAATACATCTCTGGTAGGTGTAAATAGCGATGGACTTTATATTTGATTCAGAAGAGTTAAGTTTTATAAATCATGTTTCTAACTTTACGAATTCCATACTCGCATGCTTAGTTTTGACAAAGTTGTTTTGCATATTTTCATTACTTCGTATATTATAGTAGGTATTAAGTAAAGCATGGCATTAACCTCGCTTTAAAGAAAAAAAACCTTCAAGAGATTTTAACTTAAAATGGAATTTAAAAATTGTCAAATCTGACATCACAAACGACGTCGCGGCAAAACACTAGTAACGAATGATTCATTCTAAATGACCACGAATGTAATGTACGATTACGATGCCAACATTATCATAATTCAATATTTATACAAACAGTATATTAATCATTGATATTTGCGATTTTTTTTCTATGTTTGTTAAAGCACACATATAGCGTTTCCTTATTGTTAATTTCTATATTTGGTGTGGAATATAATAGTGGCATTAGTGATTGATATCTATATTGAAGGTATACTTCTTTTGGCGCGTTAGGGAGTAATTTTTTACGACACGCACGCCTAACGTCACGAAAAACCGACACCCTGAAGTTAGCTATAGTCAACATTTTAGTTTTTTAGAAAGATTTTTATCTTGTTACGCCACGGGTACAAATACTGGAAACGCATAGCTTGATTTGTAGCCGTGTGTACAATAAGGACACACTTTTTTGTTTAATTGAATTATGTATTTCAGTATAAATTTACCCATAACTATAAAAAAGTGTGTCTTTATGTCATAAGGACACAGTTTTTTGTCATATTCTTCAGCCTTCTTAGTTAGGTTAGCGTTAATTTTTCCATGTATTACCATTGATTTTGATATGGTCACGGCAATTCTAATAGTAAAAAGTGATTTTTGAATGTAGAGTGCTGAATGTTTTATGTTTAGAGTAGAAACTTTACAAGCATAGTAATGAATCATTCAGAAGTCGTTATTAAGTGCAGTTTCATCGATCATCTATATCTTAAGGTATATTGGCCGCTGGCCGAGTAGTCGCAAGTGCTTCTGCGGATATGAGAGTATCTAGTAGTGAAAAGTGTTGTTGGGAGTTTTTGCCTTTAAACTTATTAAATTCCACCCCTTCGTAGTTTTTAACCGACTTCAAAAAAGGAGGAGGTTCTATGTTCGTGTGTATGTATTTTTTTTTTTTTTTTTTTATGTATATTACCTGATTTCTCCGCCATTTGTGGACCGATTCTCAAAATTCTTTTTTATTTGAAAGAGTAGACTCCTCCGGTGGTCCCATTTTAATTTAGTGAAGATCTGGTGCTGATCTTCGGAGATATACAATGGAACTCTTCAAAAATAGACGGCAAATCGGTCGTGATTGCTGGAATCGCTTGGATACTTATTGTTTATACAACATCATGACCTATCATCACGCCTGTATGCTCTGAGGGGTAAGCAGATATGTACAATATACCTATATTTCGAGAGTTAGGTATGTTAAGTTTCATTTATTAGGGATAATGGACTAAAACTTATGTTCTTAATTTGGCAAGCTTGGATGCTTAATGTTTATACAACATCATGACCTATCATCACGCCTGTATGCTCTGAGGGGTACGCAGATATGTACAATATACCTAGATTTCGACAGTTAGGTATGTTTAAGTTTCATTTATTAGGGATAAGTGGATAACCCTATTACCTAGACATGTATTGTTGACAATAAAATTACCAAAATAACGTAAATTCATGGTTAATATTTGTATGAGAACAACTAAAAATGGAAAAATAAAAAACTTTTTTGCAAAAAATAAAACCGACTTCAAAAAAAACACTAAACGGTGTAAAATAACTCTAAATTCGGAAGTCGGTGGCCTATCATGAATAAGACAAAACTACCAAAGCCACAGACTTCCTAATTTAGAGTTATTTTACACCGTTTAGTGTTTTGATAATATAATGTCGACTACCTATGTATTGTCCTATTTTTGTGATAATAAAGCTTTCCAATCGTTAACAAAAAATAAAACTGATTGAGTTGTTTTTCAAGACAGTTTCCCGAAAAACCCGCCCTTTGCGTTAGTATGTATATACATATATCTGAGAGTATAGACGAGGATCCCAGGACGCCATGCTCAGCAGTAGTGTTTTTTACCACTAAACTAACCAAGCTGTCAAAAAAGAAAACTACAAAACCGTAAAACACGAAATGTATAGTCATAAAAAGTCTATAACGTCATTGAGTTCGGTCATTGTCAACAAGACAACGTCAGAATATTCAAATCGGAACTTTGAATAAATTTATTTAAGTATCCATTTTTTCGTTTTCTTAGAACGTCCGTAAAAGGAAATTTCCGCTAAGGCAACATTGCCAAAGTCAAGGTGTTTATTGTATTAAAATTTTTAAATAATATTTTGTGGTTTAGATCACCGGATCTTTATTTCCTTCCGCGTTAGTCCCGGTGATGATCACTGATCAAAGTGTTTAACTATTCTTCGTATTGGCAGTCATTAGTGTGTTTCTGGGATGACGTCGTTCATATTCGCAGAGATCTAACGAAGCGCACTGTGCCTTGTCTGATAGTCACCGTAGCTTGAAGTCCACTTAAAGTGCAATACCATTTTTTTGTAATTTATATCAGTTGTGGTGGGTGTGTTGTATCAGAAATGAGGAGATCCGTAGAAGAACCAAGGTTACCGACATAGCCCAGCGGATTAGCAGGTTGAAGTGGCAGGGCACATAGCACGGAGGACTGATGACCGATGGGGTCGAAAGGTTCTCGAGTGGAGGCCACGTATCGGCAAACGCAGCGTAGGACGTCCACCCACAAGGTGGACAGACGACCTCATTAAGGCCGCGTGAACGCGCTGGATGCGAGCCGCTTCCAACCGGTCTTATTGGAGATCTATAGGGGAGGCCTATGTCCAGCAGTGAACTTACTATGGCTGAAATGATGATGATGATGATGATGATGATGATGATGATGATCAGTTGTCGTCAATGTTCAGCGTGCAACTGGATGCCAGTTAGTGACTGGCAGTGAAAAAATAGCTCTACTGACCTCAACAACCTTGATACTAGTTGTCAGATTTTTGAGCTTCTGACTTCTCGTAACTTACTGTCAAAGATCTGATAATAACAGGTAAGACCAACGTCTTATCGCTTTCTATGTGGCACGAACGAGTTATAACATCTAATAGATGGTCAAATCAGCCACTGACCGACCTTGGCGAGCGTTGCTTAACCTTCAATCGACCTAAGTAGCTATTATTATTTAGGTACGAAGCGAAAAAAACTATTCCGATAAGTATTTAGTAGTAAAAAATGTTTCTTTTTGACGAAAATTACGAAACACGTGACTCACATCGTAGATCGGCTACTACTTAATTTAAAATATTATACTAGTGACCTGCCCCGGCTTTGCGCTATAGCAATTTTATTTTTGCACAGTAATAAAACGGAATACAACATTCAAAACATATCTTTCATAAGAAAGGTCGACGTAAGGCCATTTTTGATTAGACTCAACAATTACAAAACCTAAAAAAAGCACACTTTGCTCATGTCAAAGTCAAACCATTTACCCATTACGAAGAGATTTAAAATACTATAGAGCGTGCATGTCAAGGAAATGTCATAGAAAAACTTTGATCCCATGTCTCAGTAACGCCATCTAGAATAATATATGAATATTGGAGCGGCAGCGGAGCATACTAAAAAAAACTCATAGACTTGTGTCCAGCATGACAAAATTTTGTTTGTGATGTCCGGTCTATAGGTATTGAATGTCTTTGACCCATTACAAGGCACTTTTAAACTTTTTTTTTTAACTTATAAAGAAAATATTCTAGTTGCAAGTAATACATGCGGAGGAACAAAAAAAAAAAATAAAAAAAAAAAAAAAAAAAAAAACACACACGCGGTAATTGATTTTTACTAAGTATATAGATGGATTATGAAACTTAATTAGCAATATCTATTCAAATAATGACAATTTTATCACAATTCTATGCTCATATTTTGTAAAACTCCGATTTTTATACAAAACGGTCTACGAGTGGTGTTTAAGATTTAATTTCGTCTCAAACGCAAGATCCTTTTGGAATACTAAGTAAGTAAAATATACGAGGCTCAAATCCGCCAAATAGATTGTAGATTAATCTAAAATTCTGCACTGATACGGTAAGTGTTGTAATAGATGATGATCTTCCCAAAAACGAAGGAAGATTGGCGAAAAGCTAAGGTAAGTTGATTTATTATTATTATCTTGTTGAAAAACTAGACTGTAGAATTTGTATGATTTTCTGTACCTATTTCACCTGTGTTTAATTGAATTATGTATTTCAGCATAAATTTACCCATAACTATGTACAGACGCCAGCACATCAACCTACCCAAATGTGTCAAATTTCTTTGAAAGGTTTTGAACTTTGTTCTAAACACAATAAGGTTCATGCTAAATTGAGAAATTTAGACAGTTTGGGGTACTTTGATGTGCTGGCGTCTGTACAATATTTCCTGAGTAACAAAAAATGCCTTTCTGCTTTTGACGTGAGTATAACAATTTGTGGGTAATTTGAGTTTTTCGCAACCTTGACCGGATTATGAATGAAACATCTTGATTTTTAGCGACATTAATTAACTTACTATTTGAATGCCTTAATTAACCTGTAATAGAAACCCAATTCATCTAATTGAGTCTCTTATTATCAAAATGACATTAGTAATAAAAAGCAATAAAAAGTTAATTCCCAGATGATTACCTACATTAAAAACAGATGAATGATAAATTAGTCACTTACTCGTGCTCAACTGCAAAAATCTAATTCGAGTTGCACTTTATATTGCAAAATCATTGACAATTTATTTAATTATTGTAAAATTTACGACGCTCATTTCATTGAAGAATTTATGTGACATGAAATGTTTTATATTTTTGGAATATCCTACAATTTATGATTTTTATAGCGGATTTGTGTTTTTTAGTTAACATTAGTTTTAACAATTCTATCATTTTTAGTATTTCTTTTAGGAACAAATCCAAACTCCGAGCAAATCAGCAACCTGTAAAGGTTGCTGATTTATTTGACGTATGTCTGATGAACATTCACAGTGACACTGCAAATAACCACTGCAGTGACTTGCCTGTTGGTCTAGGAGTTAGTGACCCTGACTGTTATGCCGGAGGTCGTGGGTTCGATTCCCACCCAGGACAAATGTTTGTATGATGAACACGAATCTGTGTCTGGGTGTAATTTATCTAAGTATATTATGTATGTATTTCGAAATATATCAGTATGTTTATCAGCTATTTAGTACCCATAACACAAGCTCTCTAGCTTAACTTGGGACTAAATGGCGTTGTGTGAAAAGTTGTGGAAAAAACAATTAAATCCTGCCTGAATGAAATTAAAATTTGTATTGCTATTTAGTTTTCATAACATTTCATATTAGTACGTACTTTATTAACTATACAGTCATTACTACGCAATTTCGACACACAGATTTGCTTTTACAATACCCTTAGAGCCCCCAACAAAAAGAGGGGTATTATAAGTTTCATGTCGTATCAGTGAGAGTGTGTGTGTGTGTGTTTGTCCGTGGCGTAGCAGCTCCCAAACGAATGAACCAATTTCGATGAAGTATTTTTTAAATTTTAATTTTAACTATGTTGGATGAAAAGGAATCACTCAAGTTGAGAGTTTTTTTTGTCATGTTTAGATAATATAATTATGCCTGCAGTTTTTCTAATGTAACGCTGTGCATATTTTAATAGCATAATAAGCTAGTAGAGTTGTTTTATTAGTACTGACGTGAGATTGAAGTATTACACTGACGAGACGTTAGGAAGTGTGTTCATCATTGCCCAAGTATTTCACATGAAGCGACTGTCTAACTTCTAGCACCCAGTAACTGAGAGATCTATAGCCAAACGTAAGAATTCCAGTAACGACTGTCTTAGTCCTACGAATGAAGTTTTTTTTTTAATATTATAAACAATTGCTTGACTGCAATCCCACCTGATGGTAAGCAGTGATGCAATCAGTGATGCAATCAGTGATGGTGAAGCGCACTAGTTTATTAAGAGCCTATTCTCTAGCCTTGAAGGCACCTAAATTATAATCGGACGGGAAGACAGGCAAGTTGTTCCAGTCCTTCGATGTACGCGGTATAAACGACGAAGCGGAACGCTTTGTCCGAATCGTGGGAGTGCCAACGATGTAAGGGTGGACACTCGCCGTACGCTTGTCCGATTGTAGAAAGGTGATGGCGGAATCAAGTCATGTAATTCCCGTGCACACTCTCCAAAATGTATCTTATAGAAAACCGAAAGGCTAGCTATCCTACGCCTATGCACGCTGCTATGCTATGTATAATTTGCTCTGTTAGCACTTATTTATTATTTGCACTTATTACCTACGAGTAAAACAAGCTAACTGCAAATTAATATTCAATCAATGTTACTAACTTATCTTTTAAAAATTGAAACGAAGATTACTAGGGTGTCTTACGTATGTAAAGTTGGTTTAAACAGTGTTATAGATAGAGAAAAAGCAGTGTTAAGGTCAGTTTGATCTATGCTGTGCCCGATAGGTCCACATTGTATCTAATATTATTTTTCCTACCAACTATTAACACATTAAATATTCCACAACTTTCACAAACGCCATCTTGTCCCAAGCTAAGCTATGAGCTTGTGTTATGGGTACTAATCAGCTGATAAACATATATATTTCTAAATACATACATAATATTGTAGATGAATTACACCCAGACAGAACAAATGGTCATTTTCAAACATTTGTCCTGGGTGGGAATTGAACCCACGACCTCTGGCATAGCAGTCAGGGTCACTAACTACTAGACCAACCGGCCAGTCAAAACATTATGGTACGCAATAAAAATTTGAGAATTGAATTGAGCTTTTCTGGAATAACCACCTTCGTACCTAATGCAAACAAAGCAACAGTTGCGAACAATTAACAAAACCGTTATTAAAATGACAATCATTTCATAAAAGTCGGTTAAGTGAGATCTCAAGATAACAGTAATGTTACTGAATTGTAATGAGCAACTGTTATAACACTAGGTGTTATTTACATTAGACGCTGCGTAAGTCGGCATTTCGTCAATGATCACTGTGTCTACCGAGATGTGTGAAATCGTTTATTAAATACAGCCTCCAGTAATGTGTGAAGTCAAGACATTTTAATACTTACTATAATTGATAGACATCACGAACAAAATTTTCATCCGATACTTGTGTCCGAGCAGACACAAATCTATGAGTTTAATTTAGTTCGCTGCCGCTCCGATATTACTAGTAGGTGCTCACCGCCACCGAAGTGACCACCGCCTTTTTCAATACCGCCTCTGGTCTATTTCTTGTGGGGTAGGTAACGTTAAGGATGAAGTGCACAAAACAAGCTACGACACCGTTGTAAACCTAAAAGTAGCCATAGAGCCAATTTTAACGCAAATTCACCACATGAAGATACAAAATGCAATTGTAAGATCGTTACCTAAACGTGTTGATTATTGTATTGAAAAGGCGGTGGTCACTTCGAGCACCTACTAAAATAAATTAAAGTATGTGGAAACAATGAATTTTATTCATTTTAGACATCATGTTTCTTACAGACATTTACTGCTTTAGACCTACACAATCGATATCTAAATAGAAATAGTGTAGGTTTTTTTTTTCAAAATAACCGGGTTCGATTCCCGAACAGAGTACAGATGTTTTTTTAAATGTATGAATGCAGTTTTTCTTGTTATTTAAATCTATGACATGGTTCCTCAGAACAGATCTTCGTATGTCTTATAGTTTCAGACTTTCCCTTATTGACCGATTTGAATGAGACACCCTGTATTATTCTAAATGCGTTACTTAGACATGGGATCATAGTCTGTTGTTCTGTGACATTTTTTGCATGTAATCTCTATATAGTTTTAAATTTCTTTAGAATCTATTACTAGCCAGACAACTTTGTTCTGTTTTATTTACCTATTTATTTATTTCTTAAATACTTCAAGCACACTAATGTACTTGTACAGTGGCGTACTTAATGCCATGGACATTTAGGATAAATTTAAATTGTGGGGAACCACTATTCTTATCACTTTGGGGTATTCTGAACAAAAAATAAAACCGACTTCAAAAAAAAAATACAAACAAAAAACTAAAAGAAAAACACAAAAAAGTGGCAAATAAATAGCTTCAGAAGCCGGTGACAAAACCACCGATTTGAAGTGTTTTTTTTAAATCGACTTCGATGATTCGAAGTCGGTGACAAAAACACCAAATCAATCGAACAAAGGTCCACCGACTTCGAAGCTTAAACCACCTCAGGAGTCTAATCATTAAAATAAAATAAAAAAATTGACAATCGATCCACTAATTGCGGTATCATACTTAAAAAAAACCTTCTTTTTTTTTGAAGTCGGTTAAAAATAATTTACGTCCTATTCTGAGACCTACTGAATAAATACACAAGTTTTTTCAAGATTCGGTCAAGCTGTTTTGGAGAAGTTTTGTAAGAAAGACAGTGACACGAGAATTTTATAAATATATTAGAAGATTATACAGAGGTCCTCTGGATCTACTGAACCGATTTTGAAAAGTATTTTACCAATAGAAAGCTACATTTTTTTTAGTAAAGTAAAAAAAAGATTACAATTTATAATTTAACGCTAAGACAATTAATAAAAATGAATTTATGTAATTTTTTATTTATTTTTTTAATTTTATGATGAGCTATTTGTATTTCTATTGGCACCTCTTTGTTCTGTGTTAGATCTTTAGCGGTTAGGTTAAAGAATTTCATTTTTATTTTTATTTTAATGGCTATATTTTATTTGTAAAACTAATAGGGGAGAGTGTTAAACGTGGAGGAAGCAAAAATGTTAGTATGATATACAAAGCTAGATAATAGCTAACTGTTGAGATGGCGGTAGTAGCTTGATGTTTTGGCGTCTGTAGCTAAGTAACCTTCAATGGACGCATCTATAATAATAATAATTTATTCAAGAAAATCATTGTTTACAAAAAAGTGTACATTTAGCCAAAACTATAGTATAAAATTTATCCTACACAATTTATACTTAGTCTCTAATTAAAAACTAAAGTTAAAATATTTTTTCGCGTTTTTTTCGTACAAATCAGTTGGGTCGCTTTAGTTACCCTAACGTTTTACGGTGTTTTTTTTGGGTCGCTCTAGTTACCCGGACGTTTGAGTGGTTAGGATTTCAATAAACTAGTGCGCTTCACCATCATTATCACTACTTACCATCAGGTGGGGTTTTTTAGATTTTTTTTTTCATTTATTATGGTTCTACTCTTGACCTCAATCTTGTCCATGTCCACAAAAGAAGTCTGTTAACTCGCGACTTAAACAATTGATTCGGGGATTGCTGTCAAGCACTAGTTTATGATATTATAAAAAAAGATAAACAAATTCAAAGTAACACAATTATTATCTATACTTAATCTATACTAATATTAGATAGAAAAATGGTTTACTTGTTTGTTTGTATGCATTGAATAGCCTCCGAAACTACTGGACCGATTTTAAAAATTCTTTCACCGATGCGAAGGTACACTATCCCCGGGAGACATAGACTACTTTTTATCCCTGAATTCCCACGGGAACGGGCACAACGCGGGTCTACGCTTGGCGTCTGCCAGTTTTTAATGCAGTTTTTTTTCCATAACAATTTTGTTCATGTATATATTTTTTGACTTGTCATTTTGTAGCAGCGATAGCCTAGTGGTGTGACCGGTGGATTGCCAATTCATAGGTCTCGAGTTCGAACCCAAGGCACGCACCTCTGACTTTTCGGATTCATGTGCGGATTGTATAATTATCACTTGCTTCAAAAACGGTGAAGGAAAACATCGTGAGGAAACCGGCATGCCTGAGAGATATATGTCTCGACGGCATGTGATGCCAAGTCAGAGGCCCATGGGCGGCATTAAAACTCTGACACCAGGTTAGTTACTAACCACACGATAAGAAGAAGACTTGTCATTTGTATTTTTTTGAGTTGGGTCGGTAATATTGATCGTTCCTAATCGTAACATAAGTATAAAAACGGAAACAAAATTAAATTTTGTTTCCGTTTTTATACTTATGTTACGTTCCGTTCCGTTTCGGAATAATAAATAGTTTAATGTCCAATTTTGTCTGACTATATTAACATACCATAGTCAGACAATATTGGACATTGAACTATTTATTATTACTTATCCCCAACAAAATATAGAACTTTCCAACGAGTAAAACACCCGGAACTAGATAAATTATTACGTTTAACAGAAACCTCAATAAACCAATAGATAATGAGTCTTACTTACTTTGTTTAAAACCTAAAAGTAAACAGTTTTATCATTAAGTTTTAATTGTATTTAGGTTTGCGAGCCTTGTAACTGTTGCCGTATATAATATTCACTATATACTTACATAGTAATGTCTGCGTAAACATTTTAATACTTAACTCAGTGTTTGTTGTTCATTTGGATTCCTCATTAATTAATAATTATTGTGTTGGCTTTGGTCATGTTATTTGATATGTACAGGGTGTCTCATTCAAATGGGTCAGTATGGGAAAGTCTGAAACTATAAGACATACGAAGATCTGATTGAAAAAGGCGGTGGTCACTTCGAGCACCTACTAAAGTAAATTAAAGTATGTGGAAACAATGCATTTTATTCATTTTAGACATCACATTTCATACAGAGTTTTACTGCTTTAGACCTACACAATCGATATCTAAATAGAAATAGTGTAGGTTTTTTTTTTCAAAATAACCGGGTTCGATTCCCGAACGGAGTACAGATGTTTTTTAAAATGTATGAATGCAGTTTCTCTTTTTATTAAAATCGATGACATGGTTCCTCAGAACAGATCTTCGTATAGTTTATAGTTTCAGACTTTCCCATACTGACCCATTTGAATGAGACACCCTGTATATGCAGATTCACAATTATTTTACGGGAATAATTCGTTTATGGGCTTGATTCAGAAAGCATTACCTTTGAACTAAGCTAGCATTGTTAAGCGATTCCTCTCCCTAGAGCCCTGACTACCGGTAACTTGGTTTTCTTTCTTGATACAAGTGGAGTCCTGCTATATTCAACAGTTTTTAAATGGTTTGTTTTATTTAGTGAGTTTGGAGTATAGAGAGTTAAGCAGGATTGAGGCGTACGGCGAGTGTCCACCCTTACATCGTTGGCACTATCACGATTCGGACAAAACGTTTCGCTTCGTCGTTTATACCGCGTATATCGAAGGACTGGAACAACTTGCCTGCAGCGGTCTTTCCGTCCGATTATAATTAAATTGTCTTCATAGCTAGAGTGAATAGGCCCTTAATAAACTAGTGCGCTTCACCATCACTGATTGCATCACTGCTCACCATCAGGTGGGATTGCAGTCAAGCACTGGTTTATAATATTAAAAAGGCACTTTGTCAAGCACTTGTTCTGCACTTTTGAAATAAGTAGGTAGTTAACTTCAAAAACGGCAAAGTGTCATACTAACTTTGCACCCCCGTTGAACCCTCTTAGGTAGTGAATTTTCAAAAATCCTTTTTTAGTGCTCCCTTACGTTATAAAAGGAACCCCTGTGCAAAATTTCAAGTTTCTAACCCCTACAGTTTAGGCCCTGCATTGATATATCAGCCAGTCACTCAGTCAGCTTCTCCTTTTTTAGTATATTATGTAGATTAGGATGAATTGCGAAGATTTCGACGTATGCAGTCTTGATCGATTTGAGCCACACGCTGTTTAACTGACTGACTTACCCGAAATTCCTGAATCCGCTCACGGTCTTGCTTGGAATGAACAGACACCTCTACACGCATGTTGCGTTGCTCGCGCTGCTCATCTGTCTCCAAAAACCGAGCTAGAGCATTCTGCGAACGGTCTGCACTAAGGCACATCTTATGCTCTTCAGGATTCTTAAGTGATCGAGATGTAGCATTGCGAATACGCTGGGAGCTTAAACGCGAGTCTCCCTACGTGTAAGTCTCCGAAGCGCGAGATACTGCGTGGCGCTCGCGATCGCTTGCTTGGCGTGTATCGCGCTTCTTACTGTTTTCGAGGGACCGAGCAGTCTCAGTGCGGAAAAGCTAATGACTTAATATTTGCTCTCTGTTTAACCGTTTTGGATACGCGAGACAAAGAATGACGATCCCGGTTGATAGCTAAACGCATTTCTCGTTGTTCCATGATTCCTGAGATTGAGAAGCAGTAGTGCGGACTCGTTTAATTCTGGTCGCATTTGGCGCTGCGTAATAGTTTCTGCGGACAAACTTAGTGCATTACTCTCACGGCTAGCACTTAGCCGTTGTTCACGCTCCGCCTCGGTTTTGAGAGATCAAACTAACCTGAGCATCTTAGACACCCTTGAGTTTCGAGAATATAATTAATAATTACCAAGCAATAATCACACAGATAAATACCGAACAGAAGTATTAACAGTCAATGTTTATTTTGTACTAAGGACATGAAATTGATGATCATCAATGAACACAACTTTTTTGTAATACTTCACACCGTATTTTTTTTTAAATTGTCTTCCTCAACTCAAGATTTTGAGGGTTTTGTTGAAGCTTGAATTAGTCAAAATTAACTATACGATACAACTTTTATGAAGAAAATGCACATCTCCATCTAAGAATTATATAAATAACTAACTACTAACCTCGCCAACATGATCAAATTATTAATTTCCAAAAAGTGTGAACGTGCAACTTGATTTGATTTTTATGAAATCTCAATAGATGGCGCTGTTTCATAATTGTCTATATACTACTAACATTCATTAAAGTATGTTGCTCTGTCCAAGTGATTTAAATAGCGTAGCTTTTATAATGTAAAGCTAGATAATAGCATGGCCTACTCAAAAACAACATTTAAATATGCGTTCTTAGATTACACGCTGTCACAGAATGCGTAAGAAGAATAAAGATTTACAGCTCCTCCCCCGTAGATGATAGCATGATAATATGTAAGCTATGTGTTGACCCGTCCTCTTAGTAATATTCACGCAAAATTTGAACTAAATCCATGCAGTACTTTTTGAGTTTACCTCGGACATACATACAGGCAAACAGACAAACAGACAAAAATTTTAAAAGTCCATTTTTGTCACCAGTTACGTTTTTCTAACAAAAGCCACTTACTTTTTCTCAAAAATTCTCAATGTACAGTTTTTCTTTCGTTACTGTTTTATTATATGTATATAATAATAGATAAGTACAAATAAATACATTTAAATTATCTTTTTGTAACGTCAAAACAACATTAATTTGCAATGTTTCTTTATGAAAGTATACGTGTTTGTCTGTCTGTTCGTTTGAGGTCATCTCCGAAACTGCGGGACCATTTTTGAAAGGATTTTTCTGGGGAGCTGATGTTATATCATAATTTAGGTGCCTCGCAAAACAATAAATTGATGAAAATGCGAGAACGAAGTCGCAGGTTTTAACTTGTTTAGTATAAAATACGTTACTTGACCAGAATATCACATAAATAATAAATAACAGCGATAAAAAAAAGAATAAATACCGTCTACAATATTGAATGCTTATTCATACCAATTAGAAACTTTAAGATAACATATTTATATACTTTTATTATCACAACAACACAGTCTAAGAAAACTTAAGTTTATAATTATAATAATGAATCAACTACGCTTATCACAGTATAACACTGTTAGTGGATTTATTGACCTTTCTAAGTACCTATGCATCAAATATTAGTATTGGCTTGGTATACAAAAAAAAACATTTGTGCGTAAGCACAGTGTTTGTGCATGAAATATAGTGTTATTTGCACCTACCTGTAAAAAACTGCACTGGCGTGGTATTGAATAAATTATAGTACTGTGTAACTAGCAGGGTTTTTCTGTAATAAGTATGATATTTATGAGTATTCCCGTTTGAGCACCTATTTTATGAGCACCTATGCATTTAGCACCAAAGGTATTCCCATTTCCCATAGGTTAATGCATAGGTGCTCAATAAATAGGTGCTCAAACGGGAATACTCCGATATTTATTTCTGCAACTAAACATCCTAACAGCAAGCGCCTCTTCTCATAAAGAGAAGATATGAGCATTGAAGATCACCACGTTTGTCGAAGACAGATTGACGATTTTAGACCTACTGTACCTGACTGAGATATATTTTAGTTCAGTTAGTTTAAATATTTTCTTTGTATTTAGGTACTTGTTCGCTCTTCATTCTGTATTGACTGGCCTTTTGGTTTAGTAGTTAGTGGCTCTGACTGCTATGCCAGAGGTCGTGGGTTCGATTCCCACTCAGGACAAATGTTTGTGTGATGAGCACGATCAATTGTTGTGTGTCTTGGTGACATTTATCTATAATTATGTATATATTTAGAAATATAATATATAAGTATGTTTATCAGTCGTTAAGTACCCATAACACAAGCTCTGCTTAGCTTGGGACTAGATGGCGTTGTGTGAATTGTCGTGGAATATTATATTATAATTATTATTTAAAATTGTGTTTAGTGGTAGTAGGTATGTTAAATTTTGTATGCCTTTGACAATCCTTTCATTTTACAGCGATAGTTCTGTAAAATGTAAGGCTTGTCAGATTCTCCATGGGAGAAAAATGTAAGATTCTAGACTCTCTATTATTTAGAAACGAAAAAACTGCCCCAAAATTATTCCGCAGTTTGGAAGACTTATGTATATTTTTCTGAACCTGAATGGTCGTTGTGGTTCCTAGTAAACTTTACCATACATTTACACTTTTGGATTTTTATTTACACAATTTAATTAAGTTTTTGTCAGTGACAAAGTTATTTGTTCATGAAATGAGTCGTGAAAGCCTTTTTAAGCTTAATGGTTTATAAACAAAACGTGGACCACTCAAGCTCCAACCATTGTTTACGAAAGACCGTTAGGACTTTACCTATACTTATATAAAAACACCTAGGTAATACCTATTGTCACAGGCACTAAGTGATGCCTAAATATTGTCATTGGATTTTCAACTTTAAGCTCTGAACCGAGCAATGATAATCCAAAAGTGTGTTGACATTTATTTAAACTGTCGCCTCTATTGTTAGTAAAATGGGCATAAGTCAGAAGTGTTTAGGAAAAAATATAATTTCTTATACATATAATAAACGTAATAATGTTTTGGTATTTCCAATGTAAAGTACATAATGTACTTTATTGTTTTTCTCGAGACATTTAATTGAAATTATAACAAATTAGCGACAAACCTGATGTTTCAATAATAGGTAATTTAATGTTAATTTTATAAGATTTGCGGAATAACATTGCCGAGATTGGGGATTTGTAGGAATAGTGAGATCAGTAATTTGCAGTCTTATAGATGATAAAATACGCTATGAATTATTTTATATTCTTTTTCATAATTATTTATAGAATATCTTATTTATAAAAAAATGGAGGATGATGTAGTTAGGTCTATAGGTAGAAAACCTAATTTATATACTTAATGTTAAATTTCAGAAAATATGACTTTAAAAAAAAACATGAATTGTCTAATTTCTCTGTCAGGTTTTGATTTTCCATTCTTAAAAACGATAATTTTATTATTTGTGGGTAAATAATAATTACTAAAATAATTTATTTATTAACATGAAGAATTATGAATGTTTATATTTAAAAACGTTTTAAAATAAAAAAAAACAACCTACCTATTAGAACAATCACATAAAATCACTTCCAGACATAAGATAAAAAATCCACCAAAAAAAATAACACTAACACGCTAACGATTAGTATGAGCTGCGCGCGCGCATAAATTCGACTGAGCGATCTATGGCACAGTACCATACCTATATAGTCAACTAGCTAACTTTAGGACAATATCTACCGACTCAAAACAACAAGATTAATATGTTTTATGATTTTTATTAAACTTTTTTTAAATTTTTAATAGGCCCTGACTTGTTATAAGTATTTTATAACAAGTCGTTGTAGAGTTCCCTTTTAGTCATGTAACACATAATGTGATTAACAAACAAAACATAACGTCACGCCTGTAATTGCCGTAGGCCTAAGCAGAGGTGTACCTGGTAGTACACCCACATTTTGCCAGTTATGTTTCAGTCCCATGTAATAGAGGGCGAGCCTATTGCCATCAATCGGGCACTAATCCAGACTTCGGGCTGCTACTGAGAAATTCCAGATAGAAAAACTCAATAACACTTTGCCCGACCTGGGGATCGAACCCGGGACCTCATGATCAGCAGTAGCGCTTGCGACCACTAGAGCAACGAGGCGGTGATTATAACAAGTTATTTCGAACTTGAGCTCATCTAAATAAATAATACTAGCCTGAGAGGTATTTTTCGACGGCATCTGTAGCCAAGTCAGAGGCCGTGGGTGTCATAAAACTCTGGTACCCAGGTTAATCACAAACCATACGAGAAGAAGACTGTCCCACTGCAGAGCAAAAGCCTCTTCTTACCCAGAGTAGGCACCAGGATTGACGATTCCAGACTTATATTAAACATATACATACATACATTAACTCACGGCTTTTTCCCATGGAAGTAGGTAAAAACTACAGAGCACCATATGCTTCGATTATTACATACTAGCAGACGTCCCGCGGTTTCACTCGCAAACGTTCCGTTCCCGTGGGAATACAGGAATAAAAAGTAGCCTAAGTGTTCATCCAGGATGTCAGCTAATTCCATACCAAAGTTTATTAAAATCCATTCAGTAGTTTTTACGTGATCCATACTCACAAACGTTCGCGTTTATAATATTAGTAGGACTTCTTTTGCTTCGTTTACAGTCATACATGTTGTCATACACACACGTCATTCACACTTCTATTACCTATGCATATTATAAGTCTGACCTGCCTCGAGTCTGTCTGACTCCGAACTTCTATATGGTTGGAGTATTCTATGTGGAATTTCCAAGTAGCTCGGAATTTGGATTTGTGCCCGGTTGTTGGTAATAAGATCACCCCAATGTGGGTGTACCTAATACAGGTACATCACTACCTAACACTTCAGGAATTACAGGTGTTTTGTTATGTATAAACATAAGTCCAAGTCTCTTCACGATGTTTTCAATCACTAATCTCAGTAACGAATAAAAAATGTTTTAAAGCAGATCTTCTTGATCCAGAGCCTTGTGGCTAAATGATGCCGAGCAAAGGCAACAATCGAAAAAGTAAAGCAAAGTTAATCAGATGGGTTGGTTGATACTTTGCATACCACACCTCCTTGATAACAAGATCATACATGATTTTTAACGTCAGTAACATAAATATGATATGTTCGCTAGTTTTTGGCTCAAGATAATCCCGCAATAACGTCAAACATTTGGTGAAAAATGTGTCTCCCTACACGCGTATTATGATCATCGTAGAAATAGGTTATGTCAAGGGAAAAAACGACAAACTGACAGGTTGTAGAGTAGAAACATTGCTGACGACTATCGTAGAGATCATGTTCGACATTGTAGAATCCTTTTTTTTATTACACCACTATTTTTTATATAATATCATATTTTTTTAATCAAAAGTAACAAAAACCGAAATTAAATTTTTTGCCACTATTTAGTTAAACTTAAATAACGAAAACAGCTGTTGGATGCTTGAGCGAGATCACGCGAACGTGAGCGAGAGATGACGATTAATGAATACTACTATGTCATGAATAGCCTGTATAATATTTTCATAAACTGGGTGACTTTTTAGGTTTTTTTTTTTTTATATTACGACGGTGGCAAACAAGCTTACGGCCCGCCTGATGGTAAGCGGTTACCGTAGCCTATGGACACTTGCAACACCAGAGGCGCCACACGCGCGTTGCCGACCCTTTAAAAACCTATTTACTCCCCTTTTGAAGAACTCCATACTGGGATATAACCAAACGCTAATAACTTTGCTGTTTTTGAATATTATTTATTGATACTTTAGAAATATAATGAGAAGACCGTCTAGAATAAGCCTTATAAGTATTTGTGCTAATTAAAAATTAGTGGTGTATATTTAATGTGTTGTACCTACCTAACTATTGACTTCAATCTTGACCTGAGGACAGAGCGGACGAGCTTTCCCAAAAGAAGCATATTAAGGGGAATGTGCCAGAGTAACCGGCTACATTCAAATTTTCATGTGTTTTTTGCATTTTGCTGTTCAGTGTCTAAGATTGAAGATTTTTTTAGATATTTTAAAGGAGACATTTTAAATTCATAATACTTAGCCCAAAATTTGACCGTGGACGACACAACATTTCTGACACCAAGTCACTCACTAGCTGTTCCCGTGACCCCCGGCGTTGGTCAGTCAGGTCAGTTGTCAGACGGAACACCGGGTTTTTAGTCAGTAAGAGTCTGACAGACTCCTCCACCATCCCTAGGGCGGAGGACATCCATGAGGATTTTCCACCCCGCACCAAAAGATCAGTCACTAACCAGTTGAAAAGCAAAAGGGAACTCATGTAAATTAATTATCAACTTATTTGTGTGGAAATTACAACACGCCTTATGCAAAGGTGGTAATGATTGATTGTCTCTTTTCTATATGAGAAGAGGCTTTTACTCTGTAGTGGCATGTATTATCTGTATTAATTTTTTTTTTTTTTTCAAAAGACTATCCACACTTCTATCTGTATATTAAGGATCCAACAAGGAAAATGTCTGAGTTTTAGGGAGACTTTAAACTTGAGAGGTCAAAGTCTGCTTTAACAGTCGAAATATTTTCTTTGTTTTGATGTTTTTTCTTAAAGGATTCGGATACGAAATACAAACTTCATCTAGTTCTATTTGTTTGCTTGATTGACGTGTAAAAGTGTTAAACATGTTAAGCAAATATCGTTCATTATCAACTTATAGCGAATACTCTAGCACGATTACTTATAGATACCTTTAGCCGGATGTGTAGGTCTGCTGACTGCAGTTAAGTGCAGCGTGGATACTATACTACTTTGGACCTTAAACAGGGGTAAGGATTTTCTTTCGGCAGACATTTGATATATTCGGGGGAGGTTCCACGTTTAGCAGAGGCCGTCTTTTTGCTAAAATCATTAAGCTACTAGTCTGATCTTTAGATTTACTTTTTTTTTTCGAAAAATTCAGTTAAGCACAACTTTGTTCCAAGTTGGGGTAGAATTAGGCTTTTCTTCTTGTTAAAATTCAAGTTTGGTCACATTGAAAGGATGAGTGAAAGACGACTAACGAAAGGTATATACATATAAGGCAGGTGTAAGTGGAAACGCCGGTAGGGGACGCTCTAGAAGGGACCTTCAGAAAGGTCAGGGGCGTAGTACTCGCAACCGGCGTGTATGTATGACAACATGTATGAATGTAAAAGAAGCATTAAGAAGTATGTGAGAATCGTAGCAAATGGCGTTCTATAGTTTCTGTCTACCCTGATGGAAAAAAAGCAAGAGCCTATGTACCTACGTGGGTAAAATTCAAGATTTTATATAATTTAGATCGCGTGTCCAGTTTTTGATTAATATTTGTTTGAATGTCTAATCGTCCAATTTCCAAAACCTGATATACATATAGAAAAAAAATATACTTATGTTTACAAAATCTGGCATTTAAATGTGATCCGAAAAATGAGCTTAAATTAACATCTTTGTAAGAAGTTATGTACAGAGACCAGCACATCAAGCTATCCCAATGTGTCAAAATAATTTGATAGTTTTTCAACCTTATCACAGAAAAAATAACGTTCATGTTCAATTGGAAAAAATTGACAGTTTGTAGTAACTTGATGTGCAGCTAGCTTATGGCCTGGCTTACTCACCCAGCATTAAATATTTCCGTCATTAGACAATACATACAATATCTTCTGCATTTGACAAAAACATCACAATTACAATCAGCTTACATACTCACGTTAGCAAGGCGTTTAACATGGGCACAAGTTCAAAGAGGTCACCTATGTACAAAGGAAGAAATAACGTCGCATTACGTAGGTACTTATTTACAAAAACGTCACGCCAGTTTTTATGGCAAAACTATGACGACTCAAATAGTAAATAGCCAATTATCCTGCGCAGGTTCTTAATTAATTTATTAAGCTTCTGCATAACTCTTGGTGAAACAAGTTACTTCAAGTATGGTGTTAAGATGGTGCAGACTTTGTGGGGTCCTATGGGTGCCGGTGAAATTACAGGTTTGCCTAACTAGTTTTAATATACTCTTTATTGTACATACACCATAAAACTTCCAAATTATAACTTTAAGGGTACATAGGGTGTTACAATGGGCGGCCTTATCGCTAAAAGCGATCTCTTACAGACAACCTTTGGATAGACTTCATAGTGGAGGAGAAAAGATGAGTAGACAGTTTGTGGTACTATTTACATAAATATACCTAGGTAAAACATACATGACTGTCTCAATAGATGTATAAAATAAGCATAAAATAAGAAAAAAAAGAAAGTAAAAAAAACAATAAAATAAATACAATACACAAATACTCATAATAATAATAGTCATCATAATGTTTTAAGTGTTTAATAATACACCACTATTTTTTTTATAAGTATTCTAGGCGGTCTTCTCATTATATTGTGTAGTATCAATAAATAATATTCATAAACAGCAATGTTATTAGCATTTGTTTACGAGTATACCTATCCCAAAAAGTCACCCAGTTTATGGAAATATTGAACAGGCTATTCATGACATAGTAGTATTCATTAATCGTCATTTTTCGCTCACGTTCGCGTGACCTCGCTCAAGCATGCCCCGCCTCCAATAGATGTTTTTGTTATTTAAGTTTAACTAAATAGAATATTTAAAATTTGAATTTAGTTTTTTTTTTTCTTTTGATTGCACAAATCTGTACCTTCAGTGAAAAGTGATACATGTCGACCTAGATCGGTTTTTAAATTCTCTGATTAAACTTATTAAAAAAAAATTAACTTAATTTCTATCTTATCCCCGTTGTTATACGATTAAAAATGAAAGAGATTTTTTTGTGTACATTGATATAACTAAGCAATTTTTATTGAAATTATTGTGTAAAATAATACTTTTTGATTCATACCAAAGTGCTCCGAACCGATCTTTATACATATTTCTGAAATGTATTTTAATACGACTCGAGTTACCACATCTTACACGAACCGAAAGCTTTTACTTCATTTAATCCAAAGTGATACAAATGAAATCCTATATCCTATATCTAGTGAAAAGTGTTACATTAATCCTTGTTCTTCTTAAAATTTTAAACTAGACAACATATCCAACATCAAGAAGTTCGATATTGTCAAATTCAACGATATGATTTACAATTTTCACTATAATTTTACACAGCTAAGTAATTTCTTTAGCAAATGACATAAAATGCAGGTACAAGTTGCTGTTATCACAGCTTACCTAAGCTATAATTTTTAAATATCTCTGCACACCGGATTAGCCTCGCTTGTTTTGTTCCGACACTTATGGAGATGATGTGACAGTCCCGGTATAATTTAATTGAGCTTTTGAATTGTCTCTATCTGTTTGACGGTTGTTTTTGGATTGTTCATGAATTTAGTTGTAGATATTGAACAGTAGGCTAGTTTTAGACATATTTGCAACAATGTGATAGTAAGATATTATTTAGAAAAGTTATCATCTTAAGATTTATACAAATAAATAAAATATTCCACAACTTTCACACAACGCCATCTAGTCCTAAACTAAGCAGCAGCCTGCGTAGCATGAACACATTGAACGCCGAAGAAACGGCCTTTGTCTACAGAGGAATCGGCAAAGTGACAGATTATATAGACATTTCTTTCGTCTCGAGCATGACAATGTCAAGAAAGATGAGAAGTTATATGCCGAAGAATGCCGAACAATGCCGAGCAGCCCGCGTAGCATGAACACTTAATTTCTTTTCTTCCGAGACACTACAATTTTCTTTCTGTCCAACTTGGCATTACTTCTACCCGAGCATGAGGCGACTCGTCGACAAGCGTTTGTACGTAGAGAAAGAAATTTACATGCTGTCTATAGCAAATGTCAAGTTGCTAGAGGTGTAGATTGCTTGTCTAGGTCTCATTTGATGTAGACTGTTTGACACTTGTTGACAGGAAATGTTTCGAAAAGAACTGTCAAAAGTGGAGAAAATAGGTACGCACTTCATGCTCGGCATTGTTGATTCTTGTCTACTGACGAATCGACATATAACTTCTCATCTTTCTTGACATTGTCATGCTCGAGACGAAAGAAATGTCTATATAATCTGTCACTTGGCCGATTCGTCTGTAGACAAAGGCCGTTTCTTCGGTGTTCATGCTACGCAGGCAGGAAGTGCGTGCTTATTTTCTCCACTTTTGACAGTTATTTTCGAAACATTTCCTGTCAACAAGTGTCAAACAGTCTACATCAAATGAGACCTAGACAAGAGCAACTTGACAGTTGCTATAGACAGCATGTAAATTTCTTTCTCTACGTACAAACGCTTTGTCAACGAGTCGCCTCATGCTCGGGTAGAAGAAATGTCAAGTTGGACAGAAAGAAGAAAGAAATTAAGTGTTCATGCTACGCAGGCAGTTTTATTGAAAGAAATTTGACAGATTGAGGTTCCTGTCTATATAATCTGTCACTTTGCCGATTCGTCTGTAGACAAAGGCCGTTTCTTCGGTGTTCAATGTGTTCATGCTACGCAGGGTCTAGCCATATAACAAATTCTATTTCTATTCTATTTGTCAAAGGATGAGGCGACAATAGAAAGAAAATGGCGTATATGGAATCAGCTGTTTGTCAACTGTCAAGTGTATTTCATTTTCAGCCATATTACAAATTCTACTCGTTAACACTTGACAGTTGACAAACAGCTGATTCCATATACGCCATTTTCTTTCTATTGTCGCCTCATCCTTTACGATAATTACCGTAAAGGTTAATAGAAATTGAATTTGTAATATGGCTAGAACCTGCAGAGCTTGTGTTATGAGTACTAGACAACCGATAATACTACATATACATTTCTAAATTCATACATATTATAGATACATGAAACACAGAATTAATGGTCGTGCTCATCACATAAACATGTGTCTTGGGTGAGGATCAAACCTATATATATCCAGCATTGCAGTCAGGACCACTAACCCCTAGACCAACAGGCCAGTCGTAAATTGTATTGTGTTTACATACATACATACATAAACTCACGCCTTTTTCCCATGGGGGTAGGCAGAAACTACAGAGCGCCATATGCTACGATTCTTACATACTTCTCTTGCTTCGTTTACATTCATACATGTTGTCATACACACACGCCGGTTGCGAGTACTACGCACCTGACCTTTCTGAAGAACCTCACCAATAAGGTCTATGTATGTCCTTCTAGGGCGTCCCCCTCGGCGTTCCCACTTACATCTGCCTTGTAAATACCTTTCGTTAGTCGTCTTCATCCATCTTTTCAACGTGACCAAACCATCTAAGCATACTCTTTTCAATTTTTGTTACTACATCTTCTTTTTATTTATTTTCTTCTCTAGCAACTGAGTTAGTTTCGATTATTTTGCCAGCGTCATGTGTGTTGACGGTCGTGTTATTAATGTGGTGAGCCGTCGAACATTGAACTTTGTGGTAGATAAATTTTAGTGGCTAAAGAAGGCAACTTTTTTGCAATATTAAACGTGGTTGTTTGTTCTGCATAATATAAATAACTAGTATATACATACATACACTCACGCCTTTTTCCCATGGTTTCCCATGGCATGGTAGGCAGAAACTACGCGCCGTCTGCTACGATTCTTATACATTTCTTTTGCTTCATTTACATTTTTGAATTTAGTTATTATTTTATTATGATATTAACATAGTTTTACCCGTTCTGTGACAAAAACGTTTGAAAATACTTATTACTTGTATCAATAAACACTTCGATGTAAACAAAATGTATCACAATCAATTCTAGCTTGTAGCATTAATCACTTACTAGTTTGAAAAATACATTGGTGTTAAGGGGTACAATTGAATATTTACGTAGGAATTTTAAATAAAACAATGAAAAAAGGTTGCTGATAATCAAAATGATCATATTAGTTTTACGACTTTTTCTCACAACAACTATTTGCAGGCAAAACATGCCAAAACACAAGCCTTATAACATTTCACACGAAACGGTAACTAAATGTGTAAAATAATTCATTTCATTATAGATTTAAATACACAAAAATAAGCAAAGAAAACTGTAGTGTACAGTGATATAACTGGCTATTTTTACTAATTACTTAAATTCCGTGCAAAATAATATATTCAAACCAAGCTCTTTATAATCTTTATAATATTATCTACACGTACCACATATCGTTTTTTATTTTAGAACGTTAGAAAAATAACGAGATTTTTTTAACTCTTTAACCTTAAATTACTCAAAACTATGATTTTTCACTTATATCACTTTTCACTGAAGGTACAGAAATATGATCAGTAACTAGGGCATCGGAACCGGTTATTCCCGGTTCCAAAAGAACCGGGAATTCCCGGTTCTGAGGGTCCCTGAAAGAACCGGTTCTGTAAAACGAAGAACCGGTCGTTTCGGTTCTTTCGGTTCTCTCTTAAAATAAATTTAGAAATAATATTATCTCTATAATACTCTTTATGCTAAATATCAAGGTATTATCCAAACAGAATAAATACTGTTATTTCACTGTTAAATGAATAAATAACGTGATTATTTTAATATTATTGATGAATCTTTAAGAAATGACACATACTAGCCGATAGCGAGCTGGTATTTGTAAAAAAAACGTACAATTGAATTTCGGGCAGTAACCCTACAGCTCTCACCGTAACATTAATCTCTGGTTGGCAACAATGGTAGACGCGCTATCGCCATTTTGTTTAGTTCGATACATACAAACGTTGTGAGTGGGTGTATTGTTTTTGACGCCGATTTGACAAGTAAGTGACTTAAAATATTATTGCATTTTGTTATTATTATTTTTATCAATCAATTGAGAATACTTCTTTTAATTGCAATTCGTTAAGTATTACGCTTTCACTCTTGTGTGAGAAACATATTGGACGGAATAGATAGAATAATAACTAAGCCAGACTTGGCTGGACAGCGACATGAAAAATAAATAAATAGGTGTAATACAAGAAAAAAAATTATTGTAAACTTATTTATTTATTTCTCTTTTCTCACATTACTTTGTCTTATGGCATCCAATCTGATAATTATTGTGAGTTATTTGAGTTATACAACACAAATCAAGGTAGGTAGTATTTCAGTTTTTGGCACTTAGTAGAACACGTGGCGAGTGCTACATTAAACTACTTATTCTTAGTAGGTTACTAAAAACTAAATAATCATTAAAAATAGTAGCGTTGCTCAGGCGGGACTAAATTACACTGGTGTTAATATTATGAGCTGTTTTAATATTATGTTCGTGTCGATTTTTGGATAAACGACATGCCAGTTGCCTCACGATGTTATCACAACTTTTGCATTAGAAGTTCGATTGCAAGCAGTTAGGCCACCGAGTGTTCAAACATTCGACCAACTTGTCGAATCAATAACTTTACTAAGAAAGTTTATTAAATTTCAGACGCAAGTTTCGATTGACTGTATTCCTGAACAAAATACAAAATAATGGATTTTGAAGAGGTGATTAATAAGGCAGGAGATAAGGCCTCTATTTGGCACTACTTTCTGAGAAACAAAAATAAAAGTGAAGCAAAATGTAAATTATGCCAAAAGATATAAAAATCAGGCGGCGGTAGCACGAGCAGTTTACAAAAACATTTAAAAAACGTACATAAACTTAGTTTAGAAAGTCCAACTACATCAGCACAGGATAGTGCATCTACTACAAAAGAACTTCCGGACCCCGAAATACCGAAAAAGTAAAACTGTTAATTTTTTTAAAGTGAAATTTTTATTATTTAATGGATACTTTTTGATCTTTGTAGTGTAGTGAATTATGAACAACTGATTGTCAATTGGTTGTGAAAATACTGAATTTTAAAGAACTGATTGTTGCCAAAAATACTTAAAAACGATGTTGTAATTTGAGTATAATTTAAAATATATATATATATTTTTGCTTACTAATAAAGTGTGTTTTATTTAGATTTTTTCCCTTTATTCGTTTTGATAGTAGGAATTCTATATAAAAGATAGCATACCTTTTCAACTTGAATTTACGAAAAAACCCGAAAGAACCGAAAAAACCGGGTACTCGGTTCCGGCTTGATTTTAGAACCGAAAGAACCGGTTCCTAAAATAGGGCTGGTTCTCGATGCCCTATCAGTAACAGGTACGGATACAGCCCATTTCTTGTACTAATTAAAAAATAGTGGTGTATTAGTTTATTGCATTACATCATCTTCTATTTGCTTCATGTAACACTTAGACAGCCAACCATGATAGTTCGACTTTTTCAGGACGATTTTTACTGTAATTGTATTTTTTTTTTAAAGATATGACAGATATCTTTAAAAAAAAATACAATTACAGTAAAAATCGCATGATAATTTTTGATTCTTTAGGCCAGGATAAACTTCGGAACTAGGTACATAAATATTTATTATGAAATTTAGTTTAAGTTTGTGTGTAATTAATTTGGTCAAACATAAAATACTTATAGGATAGTTTTTATCTCGATTTTAGACCTCACATTATTATGGTATTAATCTTTTTTAACTGGGGGTTGAGTCTGCTATTGCAATCGTGTCTTAATGACCGGTCAATGATCTATTTTTGACGTATAACGTCAAACTTATGACACATTCCCCATACAAAAACTGTCAAAGTTGTCAAATACTCCATCAATGACCGGTCATTGAGACACAATTGCAATAGCAGACTCGAGCCCCTGCTTTGTTGGTCGCAAGTCCCGAGATCGATCCCCGGATCGGACAGAGATACGGGCGGGTTACAATAACATCTATAACTGTTGTACAAATGGTAGTGCAAGATAACTTAGGGTGCACGAACATGTGGCTGGATAGAGAACTTTTCGGCCGTTTTTCTTACATGGTGACTAGCTAAGTCACCATGTAAGAAAAACGGCCGAAAAGTTCTCTAATATGTGACTCTCTCACTATTGCACAGCCTTAAAGCCGTCCTTGGAAGGAAATTTGAACTTCTCATAACAATTTGCTCTCATTTTAGTGACGCAGAAACACATTCAGCAAAAAGAAATACAAACAGCTACATATACTACATAATAATGCTAAATTATACCTATAGGGTTACAACCTGCGTCATTTAAATTCTTGGTCGTATAAAAGGGTTAAATTATCTCCGAGCCTCTTTTTATAGAATATTTGATTTAATTAATTATAATTTATTGTATTCGGTCGCTGACTTGTTCCAAAATCAACCCTTTTGAAAAGTTAATCATGATTTCATTGCAAGTCATGATGCGGGAATATGCCTAAGTACTTAAATAATTAATTTTAATATGTGTCCATCAACGAAAATTTTGAGCTTCATCTCAAAATTGTATATAGGTACTTTATTTTATTCTCAATACTTATGATTCTGTTTTGGTAATTTAATTTAATTTTGATTTAGAAATAATTATTATTATTTCAATTATTTAATTAACTATTTTATTGATCGTAGATTGTTTTTTTTTGTCGTTTTCGTTGTATTTGTTTTTTTTTATATTTATTTTATGTTAAGCTGTTATGGCGCTTATTATTGTTAAATGATAAATGATGATAAATGATATTTATTTTTGTAAATAGGTTTTTACAAACACTTTTACACGTCGCCTTTTTTAGTAAATACACTAAAAAACACACCACTAAAACAACACAACAACACTCAACACTATTTGACTACTCTGAGAAGAAACACCGAAAGAAACTCAGAGGTCATAGTCTCTTTTAAAGTCCAGACATTATCTTGGTCAAATCATGTAAGATCCACGCAGATTAGTGTCTGAGATGGTCTTTTGAGGAAAGAACCACACAGAATGAGGGGATCAGATCAGTCAGTGCAAGCATTTGTCAGTAATCGTGAGCTGTTGTGTATGTAGTGCTCTTTTATAAGTGATGAAGCGCTTAAAATTTTGTTTGAAATATGTTTTTATATGAATTTAACATTTGTACTCATTGTTAAAGAGCCAAAATAAATAAAAAAATATCCTTTAGGACAACGTGTAGAAGCTTCTGGGCAGTATAAACCGTTTAAACCCGTCTTTAGGAGAAAGGCTTACATTACTTCACCTTGGCTTTATTGAAACACTGTCAAGAAACTCAAGTACAGTCTTCCCATCTCTTTTCTTTTATTGGTAGGTCTGAGTAAAGATTCGCAAGATTACCTTAATGTAAGACGCAATATTCTAGGAGCGGTAAGGATTTTGACCGTTTTTTTAAGATCGTCCTGATAGCCCAGGGATACCTTGCTACCCCTCTAACAGCTAAAACTAAGTTGACCTCTACCCTGACCCTATTTTGACCCTATTTGCCAGTCCCTGTCGTGGTCCCGCTGTTCAGTGTGTAATTTAACATTGGTCAAGCAATAGTTGAAGCCTTGTAAAGTCTCTAAAACTTATAAAAAAAAGATTATCTGTAAGAGATCGCTTTTAGCTATGAATTACCCTTTTTATCAACCTATGTAGCTCATGAACATATCATTTGTCCGTTTTTTGCTCAATAAAGAATAAACGTTGAGGCAGTCCAGCTCTTCGACAACACGGGTCTAATGAGAAGACTCATAAGGACGAAATCGTTCGAGTTAGTGTAATGATATGATTAATAAAAAAAAAAAAATACACCCTTTATCTATTCGAGAAGTTAAAATCGCCATTAATCCTAGGTCATTGAACCTAGCTCAGGAGTCAGAGACTTTGAAGCGCTTTGTAACTCTTTTTATGTGAATATAGATTTATTATTATTAATATTAATGATAAGTGATAGTGAAATGTAATGTAAGTAGTGTCTGTGTTACGTGCAACAATGCTACAAACATTAGGCACATGAACGAAGTGCTTCCCCTTAACAGACTCTAAGATTACGTCAGTGGACAATTTTTTAATAAGTTTTGTAACAATTTAGGTTAAAGTAAAATTACTTATTAGCCTGTAGACTAGATCGTAATTTCAGTAAAGTATTTAGATTTTTCTACCTATAGGTACAAGTATTAAAAAAAAAATGTAAGGGTCACATTGGACCTGAGCCACAACTTCGTGCATTAGAGGTGATAATTATGATACAATAGATTTATACATTTTTAAATGAAGTATTTAAATCCGAAAACATATTATTATAACACATTTTCCTTAATAACACTAAAACTATGAATGCAAGACATTAAATACTATCCTATACCTATCTATTTGTACTTATTATTGCAAAAAAAATATTGCTATGTGTCTATGTTTGTTACTTTTTCTCGCTGAAAGGAGACAGTTTTTTTTGGGCCCACTATTAAACGGTAACGTTTATTATTCATATTACACATGAAGAAAGTGATCATCTTATTACTATTAACAGACCAAAAATTATATATAAATGTAACCGGAATACTGAAATAATAGTAAAAAAGTGTTACGGCAAAAAATGCTTGTTTTGGAGCGTTTATATATTTGTTTTCACATTAAAATAAACCTATTATTTTAATGTGTGTTACCCCGGTGCGCAGTGGTAATGACATCGGCGTTATATGCGTTTAACTACTCATTTGTGGTCAATAGCCGACACAACAGTAAAACAGTAAGACAATAGACAAAAATCTCCTGGAGATTTATTGGCAGATGGGGGTTTAAAGAGATAATTATTAATTGATACAGTGAACTTGTTTTTAATTATTTTACTAACGGAATATCAAGTAACTACTTTAAAAACACATGCAGTGGAATGAAACGTAATTAATAGCCCGTCGAAGATGCTTTGTGGTCCAATTTCAATCAGTTGACACTGACAAACAACATTATTATTTCCGATATTCTTGTTTCCGATTACTAAATAATTGCATGTTTCTTCTGTTCTTTTCGTATTTTTATTCTAAAGATTTTATGAAAATGGCATCTGTAAATACAGTGCATAAACTGCAAAGCCATTGCAAGCAATTGTGCAGCACCATTTCAACGGAATTGGGGCTGCTCTTGCTGGATCAATGCTGGATACTGTTGTAATTGTTTAGTGGGCAGAGTTGGCACTGTTGGCTGCTGTGCACATGTGATGTGTATAGTGTGGTTTTTATCTTGGGCGCGGAATCAAGTTAAAGTTGAGCCACCTGCATATTTTTAGATGAAAGTATTTCATCTAAAAAAGATGCAGGTGGCTCAACAAAGCTTTTAAGAGAAGATTTTGAAAATTATGACGAACAGTAAAAAATACTTCTTGTGACATACTATAATGTGTTTTTTTATCTCCTGACACAACCAGCTTATAGCACACCACCTTATTATTATAGATCTCCAGTCCAAGAGATTTAAAATACTAAAGGTACTAAGGTATACATACTACTTTCGATATTGAATGTCTTTATCTACAGTCTATGGCCGGAAAAAGTGTGTTTCGAAATGAAATACATCTAATCTATTTTCGTAAATATCTCTGCCTATCAAATCGTGTAAATCACATCAAAATCAGTACAGACGTGTCTTTGTTTTATACTTTATATTATTAAACACTGAACAGTGTACTATTTTAACTTAAAATACCAAGGATACATATCCACTCATTCAACAATCGCTCTTCTGAGATTTTAGGTTATTATGAGAGTCAAGTTTTGACTATCGTATTTCACAGTATTCCGGTTACATACAGTTTTGCTAATATTACCACAGTAATCTACAGATTCTAAGGAATAAACTAACGTGCATTTCATTGCTAAACGCCACAATTTGTGGTGGGCCTATTCCCCAAACAAAAAAAACTGTCTCCTTTCTGAACCGATTTCGATGAGATTTATAGAGTAGCTTATATATTAATAAATAGGTTAGTTTTTCATTTAGACCGTGAAGCATTTCCGTGATAATTTCTAATCGTCTTGTGTTGAACTACGGGCAGTCGGGAAATACAAGGCTATAGAGGTTTTTTTAGTTGATAGTCTATACTAATATAATAAATAGGTAACACAAATTTACCTATTTATTATATCGTTTGTGACGTTGTAGGGACTAATCTCTGGATCTACTGAACCTATTTTGACAATTCTATTACCAATAGGAAGCCACATTATTTTGTGTGTGTAGCTATGTTTTATTTTTAAAACCAAGAGATTATGAGCAACCGAATTGCTAGTTCAAAATAAGTTTATGTAGGTAGGTTCGATTTGATTGCAACTTATCGACATAAAGCTGCAATCAAATCGAACCTAAGTACCTATTTTTAATCTTATTCATCAACAAATTAACAAAACGCACGGACATGTTTTTTTTTGAGTCATCACATCAAATGCCGTTGTAAATACTAGAATTGAGATGGCATGACATTGTGGTGTGACGTTAAGGATGCATCCTCTTTTTTTAAATTACGCAGGTACCTACTAACTAACCTAAGACATACATTTAAAAGTTAGATTATAAGAGCACACGAGCGGCATGTTGTCAACGGCAGAAGTACGAGTAACTGCAGCCGTTGACACGCCTCGGCGGCCATTGGCGTGTCGACAATCTTTTATTTTATTTTATTTATTAGGGAAAACAAACAGTAACACATTAAATATCATGCAAAACAATAAATTAGCAAAACAAAAAGTTTACAAATGTGAAACCAACAACGTTCTCCACAGATAGTTACATGAGACGTTTTGGTTTGTCAATCGTTATTTTAGAAAAAGGAAAGTGAAAAACAATAAAAATAAATAAATACAACTCGATAAATTCAAAGTTGGTAACAACAATAAAGCTGCATAAACTGGAAGCAAACAAAGAAACATAATAGTAATAAAAAAAAAAAAAACATTAATTGTGTCGATCTTTTAACATATCAAGTAACATTACTCTGAAATTTCTTTTCGGCATAGCAAAGAGATCCAAATCGCAGAATTTTTCATTAAAATTTCTCGTAAGGCGACGAAGAGGGGCACGCAAGCCAGCTTTTGTTCTTCCGTTAATCTTTATTTAGTTCCGTTGTAGCTGATTGTGTTATTGCTATGTCACGAAGAAATTGTACAAGAGTAATGGCTGGTGAGGCGGGCCTTTTGACGGGATTGATTAACGCCACAGCCTCCACGCCACCTCATGGCGTCGTGGTGATCCTGCAATTGTTACGGCATACCGCGTGTCCAACATCAGCTGGGACCTCAAGTTTGTTACATTTGAAACAATATGTTTCATAACATGTATAATGCAGAGAGCCACGATGCATGTCTGATCTACAGCAGCCACCGCCCGTTCGACGACACAGGAAAGAATGATGTTAAGAAGCAGATGATATTACTTTTATTTTTTTATGAATTTAGCTCCATTAGTGTGTAATTGCTGTACGACGTTCTGATGCGAGGGTAAATAATAAATCAATAAATAAATTCTAACTACGATGTTCAGTGGCAGCCGTCGACAACTCTCTTAGTATGGGGAGTCAGTTGAGCTGCCGTCAAGGCGTGTAGACTGCTGCAGTTATCATGGCCGTTGGCAACATGCAACTCGTGTAGGTATAACAGCTATAACTAGCTGAACTCTTAAGTGAACGACGAACAACAAAGACATTCAATACTTACTATATAGACATTTCATCCTTGTGTCCTTGTGGACACAAGTCTACGAGTTTAATTTAGTACGCTCCGCAGCCGCTCAAATATTCCTAAATGGCGACTGAGACATGGGATCACAATTTCAATCAAATTTCCTCACATGCCTTCTCTATAGTTTCTTAAATCTTTTTGACGAACAAGAACGAGATCGGAATGGCGAAAAAAACACGGTTTATTAATATTATAGCCAGTATGAATTAGTTCTTTATTACAGGCCATTTAGAAAAATACCGAAAAAACCATGACCTCTTCAAAGAAAATAAAAGTGAATTCCATTAAGTACCTAGTCCTGAGTGGTTCATTCCACTTGATTTTTGAAGCCCCCTCAAGTATTTGCAAGTAATGTAGCGTATTATTTTTGTAGATTAGCTGTAGTGAGGTCCCAAATAAACTGTAAAACAATTGAATGTGTTTATTTACCAATTCACGATTAGGTACCTTATTTTGAGAGTGGTATCTTTCTCGATTAAACTTTTATTAAGATGTTTGAAGCATCATCATCTTATTTTGATTAGTAACCCCATTATTTTTTACATTTTGTAAATTTTAATGTCACAGTAAACTTCATAGCTTAATGGACAAATAGCTGAGAGATTCAAAGGTCTTGTTTAGTCAAATCATTATAGGTTTGGAGTTCGAACCTAAAGCACGCACTCTTGGATTCATTTGCGGCTTGTATAATTACTTGCTTTAAAAACGGTGAAGGAAAACATCGTGAGAAAACCGGCATAAGCCAAGTTAGAGTCCAGTGGGCGGCATACGAACTCTGACTACAGGTTAATCACTACTACATACGAGCCAAGAAGATCATCGACAATGATGCACTCGTTGAGTCAAAACTTCAAAGTCTTGAGCATCGACGCTAAGTTGCTAGCCTGTCGGTTTTCTATCGGTTATATTTCGGAGAGTGTGCATCGGAACTGCACGATTTAATTCCACCAAGCCCTTTTCATCATCGGACCGCCAGACGTACGGCACTACGCCACCGGTACATGGTAGATATCCCAACCATACGTACTAAACGCTTTGGAAACACATTCATTGTGCGAACAGCTAAAGAGTGGAATTCCCTGCCGGAGTCGGTGTTTCCTGATAGGTAAAACCTAGGGGTCTTCAAGTCAAGAGTTAACAGGTTGCTTCCAGACAAGCGTGCTTCATCGTCGACCACATCATCGCTTACCAATGAAAAAAATGTTATTGTGATGTTTTTTTTTACAACTTTGTAGCCCTCCCCTTTCTTTACGTCACTCTCAAATTGTCAGATTAATGGAATATAAGCTTTTAAGTATGTAATTACCCTCCCTTAATCTGACGCGCTCGAGAATTTCTGATGATTTTTTTTTACTAATGTGATCCTTGATGGGCGGCCTTATAATTATATGGGGCTCATATTTGGTGGGGGTATTTAACCAGGTACAAGGTATGTCCCTGTTTATTAATCTGCCACGCTGGAGTGAATCCTGAAATCCCTGCTTGGGCTCCCAGCTCATCAGTTCTCCCAGCCGTCTATAATTATGTTTGTTTGTACAGATGGCGAATTCTTTTTTTTATTTACATTTAGGAACCTAATGTATTTTTTAATAATTGTTAATCAGCAAAATATTTAATCTGTATATGACTTGTAAGAATCCCTTATCAATAAGATACTATGACTATGACTATTGTTGCAAATGAGTCTAGCCCGAAACGTACTCCGCTTTAGTATCTAACTTTCCGAATGACATCAAAAATGTATCAGGTGGATACTAGAATACTAGTTTCATAGCTCATAAGTCTGGAGCGTGGACCTCTGCTGAACAGTTAAAAACCATGCTTTAGTACCATTTGTGAGGATGGGAAGAATGTACATGTTATTAACTGTATAATTTCTGTTTAATTTAGTCATGCATAAACTGGAATAATTTCCCAGTAATATCAAGATGTTATGCATAGATCCAAAAAAAAACAATGTATGAAAAGTAACTATTTGCGTGTCACAAACGACTAAGTGTCAAATGTGTCATGACGCTAATTAATTTTTTTATGAATTGGGGATTTTCCTATTGAAACGTAGGTTACGCGGACTTTCAAGTTCTCACAAATTACTATCAGTCACTTGATTGCAAACATGTTGTTGGGGATGTATCATCGTTGAAAACATCATCAGCCTAGCTTATAGCCCTAGCAGCAGATAGGATAAAAGTGTTGGTAGTGCAATAAGTGCCATTACTTTACGTTTATAATCCAATAGTGTAGGTATATCATGCTTTTAAAATAAGTTTAAATTAAAATTTAATAAAAAAAATATTATTTTAAAAATTTATAAAATATAATTTATTTATTAAATTTTTAAAAATATAAATGAATAAATAAATATAAAAAAAATAATAAAAATTATAAATTATTTGAATATAAATATAAAAAATCTGTTTCTATCCTTAAATAAATAAATCAGCCTTCAAGAGCTCCCCAAACGAACCCACACATGGCTCACACCCACACCCAGACATGTGGGAAGCCAGAATGAATACCGATCTGACCTCCACAATCCATGACTACATCGTTTTCCTAGTGGTCGCAAGCGCTACTGCTAAGCGTAAGGTTTGATGCTCAGATGAGGAACGGGATTTTGGCTTTATTCATCTGAAATTTGCTAAAAAGCAACCCGGAGTCTGGATTCGCGCCCGATTGATGTCAATAAGCAAGTCTCCTATTTACATGAGACTTAAACAAAACTGGTGAAATGTGGAATAAAGCTCAAGGTTTTGGGTTAGAAGAGCTAGGCACAACAGTACTCTGTGTAGGAGTTATTAGATAAATGTAAATGTATTTCTAAAGGTTCTATAAATAGTAGGAACGTTAAATGAGTAAACATTCGCAAAATAGTCGTGTATGTGTTAATTGGAAGTAATACGTAAACTTATGACTTACGGCATTGTGTTAAGAGGGTAAACAGGGTCAGAGGTCGCGCTACTAGTGATTTATGGATGGGAAAGACCCGGTACCGGTAAATCTAAGGTAAACCAACTGCTTACCGAAGTCGTTTCATGGATTGAGTGGCCATTCATTACAAAAAGTTATAGTAGTAGTGTTAGTGGTAGTGGTGTTGTAGTAGTTGTAGTTGTTGTGTTATTATAATAATATACAGTTAGTTTAGATAAGTCGATTATAGTGTGAATGTTTTGCAATGTTAGCGAAACCGGGAACTCAGTGGTTCTCTTTAGTTGACTGTTATTTGATAACTCATTGTATAATTTCTTGGGAGTTATGATGTAGGTATGGGTGTAAAATATTAGCTTTAGCGAATAAAATTGAGTTAAGTATTGTGTCTAAAATATTGGAAATTGACAGTAATGAGCCTTCAATAATATTAAACATAGAATAAAAATAATGAAATAAAATAATAATAATAATAATAAATACCAGCTTGTGGATTCTGAAGTACAGTATTACAGGTATGTGCCCGACCCAGTTCTCGAGAATGACCATGTTACACTGTACTGGGATCGATCTATCATCACTGACAGGACTATTGTTGCCAATAAGCCTGATATAGTGGTGATAGATCGATTAGCGCGCCGCACAATGATAATCGATGTTACCATTCCTCATGACGAGAACCTCGTGAAAGCTGAGAAAGAGAAAAAAATCAAATATCTTGACTTAGCACGCGAGGTTGTCGACATGTGGGATGTGGACTCGGCTGTCATTGTGCCGATAGTCGTAACAGCCAATGGCCTTATGGCTAAAAACCTCGATGAGCATCTTTCGAGGCTTTCGTTGCACGGTTGGGTCAAGAACCTGATCCAGAAGGCAGTACTTCTTGATACGGCCCGCATCGTGAGGAGGTTCCTGTCTCTGGAGCCCTAACCACCGGTAGCTCGGACCCTGCTCCCGCCATCGGTGGTTCACTATTTTTTATATTTTTAAATGTTTTTATATTTTTTATACCCATATTTAAAAATGTAACTTATATGTATGTAAAAGTAATAAATGAAAATAATAATAATAATATATTTTTTGTTTAATGACTACAACGGTCCAATGGTTAGTAACTTAACAACTATAACTTATCAACGAAGGGTTAGTAAAATTTAAAACTAATCAGGTTTGCCGCACAAGCGCCGCCAACCAATGCCTAAGCACCGGTGCATCATGCTTGTCAGCCATGGCTTGGAGGATGCTGTTAGAGCTGGACCTAGATCTGCTTAGCAATCAGGCAGCCTTCTTTCTCATGATAGCGTGGAAATCATCATGTATAGTATCTTTGATTCCTTTTATTTTAATTTTTAATTGCACCTACCACTGTTTTTCTCTGCATCACCTAAAGATTGACTGGTAGAAAATGCCTATGGCATTAAGTCCGCCTCTGTACATTGGTGTGCTTGAAGTATTAAATAAATAAATAAATAAATAAATAAATCATCCACTCATTTAATTTATAATCCTCCTAAATTCTGTACCTTTATTCTGTGATCTGAAACAGTGATTTGTCTCTGAAATTAGAGCAGTTTTTGCATTTGGACATCAAAATGACCCAATATTTGTTTTGTAAGAAATAAATCAGGTTCTTTATAACAAGTTATATCAGTAACATTACAGAGAAGCTCAAACGCCAGGGTGTTTTGCGCGTTGCCAAAACCTAACATCATGACATCACGCTTGCATTCCCCGAAGGGTAGTTGTTATTATTTTATTTTTCTGACTGGCCTGTTGGCCTAGCAGTTAGTGACCCTGACTGCTATGCCGGAGGTCGTGGGTTCGATTCCCACCTAGGACAAATGTTTGTGTTTGTGAGCATATGATCATTTATTTGTTCTGTGTCTGGGTGTAATTTATATTATATAATTATGTATGTATTGTGGAATATTTATTTACTTATTTTATTCATTTTGCTCCGTTAGTGTAATTGCTGTAGGGCGTTCTGGTGCGAGGGTAAATAAATAAATAAATCAATAAGTAGTTTTAAACACTCAAGGTGACCAGAATATTTTCATTTTAGTCTTCAAATCTGCTCCATCAATCTAAGGTTGCTTTACCATTATCATAAATCAAAGCTACATTTTTGTTTCATGTTAGTAATTTAATTAACATAATTTGTCTTTTTTCTTGTTCGGATTTTAATTAATGAAGTGTCATCGACACGTTTTGATTATGATAAGGTTTATAATATTAGCATAACATCGCGCCTTTTTTTGCGAAGAATTAGGCAGAGGTGTTACCTTTAGTATGTACATACTGACACATTTCGCCTGTTATGTTGAAATCCCATATAGGAGCGATCCTATTAATAATAGGGCACAAAAGACTAAGACTAAAAATAAAATTCGTATATTTTAGTGTATCTTCAACATCACTAGTAGCGGTGAGGAGTAACATCGTATGAAAACCTAAAGTAATGGTTAAGAGTGTGCCTTCTCTGTATGAGAAGAGGCTTCCGCTTTGCAGTGTGATAGTAACGGGCAGGGAAGCGAACCAAACAGATCTTGTCTACTGATTGCAATACCACACAATCTTTTGTTCAAATCGGTTCAGTCGTTTATGAGAAGTTAGGTGACAAACATACGTCAAAACACCGGAAGGAGGAGGTCCTCAATACGGTTTTTTTTAGGGTTTGTTACCTCAGTACTCCGTCATTTATGGACCGATTTTCAAAATTATTTTTTTATTGGATAGGGTATACCAGCAGATTGGTCCTATTTGTATCAAAACTTTTATCTGATTAGGGATCATCGAAGAATTTAGGGACTTTGGCTCGGGTCGGGTAGTCGATGCAGCGTACTATCGATTTGGTTTACTGTCGATGTAGCATACCGTCATTTTAATGTACTAACAATGTAGCGTACCAACGATTTAGGGTACTGTCGATGCAGCGTACTATCGATTTGGGGTACTATCGATACATTAGCCCGTCGCGTCGATGGAACGTTTTCGATACAGCGACCACCCATGTAGTGATTGTCGATATTATGAACTAGACCCGGCAAAAACTACAGAGCGCCCTCTGCTACGGTTCTTACATACTTCTTTTGCTTCGTTTACATTCATACATGTTGTCATAAACACAAGTCAGTTGCGAGTACTACCTGACCTTTCTGAAGAACCTCACCAATAAAGGTTATGTATGTCCTTCTAGAGCATCCCCTTTCGGTGTTTTCAATTACATCTGCCTTATAAATACTTACAGAAGAAGGAAAAATTAGATTATAGTTATTATATGTATATGTCGGCGTCAGCGATAACCGAGCGATGAGCTGACACCGATGGGGGTTTCGTGGTACCGAGTTCATAAAGTAGAATAACAATCTACATTGCAGTAATAACGTCACTTACCAATCGTAATCACAAAACATAACTTAAATAGGTAATTGACAGTTTCGTACTGGATGTGTGTCTTCGTCGGTGCCTCAAAACAACCTGAGCTCTGCACAGCTTCCACACACCAGCATGACTCTGTCCACGTGACATTACCAAAAACATTCGCGCCATTTTAAATGACAAGTAACGTCAAATTGGTCACCTGGTATTAAGTTAATCAACTTCACAACTTATTATTCAAGAATATCGCTTTCCACGACATATGGATACCTGTGGAGTGATGACAGGGTCAATTCAAACAATCAAATTATAATACGCTAATTAGTATTTAAATAACGTCAAAAATGTAGTTTACATAAGAGTTATTCCTTATATATATTTTGCGAGGGCTCATATTTACTTTACGCATGCGTAGTAGCGTACCTTCATGTATATTTATGACTTTATGGCATGTTGTGAGATAAACACTAAGTTTGTGAAGATTATGGTCGGTTGTTATTTTATCAAGTACTAACACACGTCCCGCGGTTTCACGCGCGTTGTTCCCGTTCCTGTGGGAATACAGGGATAAAAAGTAGCCTATGTCACCCGGGGATAGTGTAACTTCCCAACAGTGAAAGAATTTTCCAAATCGGTCCAGTAGTTTCGGAACCTATTCAATGCAAACAAACAATCAAACATTTCCTCTTTATTTATTAGTATAGAAAAATACTTATAAACAAACGGGTTTTAATATTTTCAACCGACTTTCAAGAAAGGAAGAAGTTTACTTATGTGGACCAGAGACTTAAAAATCGAAATAGTTTTCTCAAATGCGTAAACCCATCTGATGGCAACAGCACCTCGCAAAGATGTGACCTTTGGCGAAAGATACTCAACCTCCTCCGCCTCCTAACCATTTCATTGAGCCATCGGAGAAACTTACACCTGGGCATGCATTGCTATGGCCGACTTGGAAAACTTTAAACAGACTTCGCACCCAAGTCGACCGCAGCAAAGAAAGTTTCCATAAATGGGGCTTCGCAGATGACTCCGACCTGCAGTGCCTATGCGGCTCCTCTTCGCAGACCATGGCCCACCATTTAGCTTGCGCCGCGAGCCCTGTCCGCTGCACGCGTGTTGCCGTAGCTTGATTCTATGCCATGCATGAATTTAATATCAATGTTTACCATTGACAAGCTAATAAGAAGAAGAAGAAAGAGGTTCTCAATTTGGTTGTATTTTTTTTCATGTCTTAGGTACTTCATAACTCTGTATGAGAGAATATATTTTCCGTGTGGTCCCATTTGAATTTCATTGAAATCGGTTTAGTAGTTTGGTTGTAATATCAAAACAAATCTCGATCGCCAGTCCGCAGCCTTAGCCATTGGCCTTTTGCCGCTTTTCATTTTACTAGCGTTGTAAATAACATATTTATCTACAGCTAATAAAGACCAGCCTACTTATTAACAATGGGCTAATATTTTAAAGAGTTAGTTATAAACGTTCGCCAACGCTTATTAAATTGAACAAGTAAGTATAATCCCAGCAGTTTATATTTTAATTACTATCGTATCATTATATGTAGGTATTGTTATCGTTCTCAAGATTACAAAGATTTTTGTTCTGGTATTAATGAGTGTACGTCTGCGTCAGATATGTGGAGTAAAATGAAGTGGCAAAAAAATCACCGTAAACCTACGTTTTATGTGCCGTCATGTAAAAGTGAAGACTTGTTGTATAGTCTTACACCAGACATTGCTTACAATAATCAGCACATAATTGTATCCAATAATCAGTTGCTGGAGGTGCCATTTAAGATGTGCGAGTTAATTAAATGTCTCAAGAAAAAGGGGTTATTCACCAACTCGACACAAGAGACTGGACACACGTGTGTCCAGTTGGTGAAAATCAATATTAGTATCACTTATTATTTCGTCATCTGGACACACCAAGATTTTTATTCGTGTCCACATAGTGAAACTTAAAATAAATTACTTTTATGTTTTCGCCAACTGGACACATAATCGCATTTTCCCCGAATTCAAGCTAAAGTACAGTCAAGCACATTAATGTTTTGTGTCACAATCATCATCAGTCACTAAACGTCCTACTGCTGAGAACGGGTAATTAAGTATTTAATTTTAGAATTATTCACTATTTGTGAATTTTTGTAGAATATATTTTTGACACTGACAGTATTAGGAAGTCACTATCTCTATGCTTGTCTTATAATCTTCAACATGTAACCAGTTTTATTACACTTTCTGTATTCCCGGCGGCCGGCAACTAACAATGACGTAGTTTGCGCTAATTGTTTGTAGCAGGTAATAAATCCCAACCCTGTAACCCTTTGGTCATAATTCGTTATCAGTTTACTTCGTTTCGCGTGTGCATAAGGTGCAGGTCCTTGAAAAATACAAAAATATATTTTGCTGAGTTTATGTATGTACTCGAAGTGATGATTTTAAATTATTAGGTATATTTAGATTATATTGAATATTGTCACGTTACGCTATTGTAATAAAAGTACCTACAGGTAATATAAAAAAGTAACTTTAGCGAAGTATACTTTTCTTCACATTAATAAATCATGATGATATTATCAAATTGTTATATATTTGTTTTATTTCAAAATTTGTCTTAAATAGAAGCTAATAAGGTTTTTCAAGTAAAAAAGTGAGGCAGATTTTTCATGAAATTGAAGCGATTATTAACCTGACAGTACCCTTTTTTGAAAAAAAACTGGGTGTGTCCAGTTGGTGAAAACATAAAAGTGATTTAATTTAAGTTTCACTAAGTGGACACGCGCAATAATTTTGGCGTGTCCAGGTGACGAAATAATAATTGTACTAATTCTAATTTTCACCAACTGGACACACGTGTGTCCAGTATCTTGTGTCGAGTTGGTGACTAACCCAGAAAAAGGATACAGCTCCCGGACATGATAAGATTACTTATTCGATGATATATAATTTACCAAATGTCGGTAAGGTTTTCTTACTTCATTTGTTCAATACTATCTTTTCAACGGGCTCAATACCAGAACAGTGGAGAACCTTTCTAATTATTCCAATACCAAAGTCGTCAACGAACAGTAATGTATCAGATATAAAACTAAGACCTATTTCTTTGATGTCGTGTTTATGCAAGATTTTTCATAATATGATTTTAAAAAGAATGGAATGGTACGAAGAAAAAAAATTAATTTTGTCTCGGAACACATCAGGATTTCGCAGAGGTCAATCATGTTTAGATAACTTAGCCAGAATAGTTACACATATTCAAATTGGATTCGCGAAAAAGCTATCGACCGTGGCGTGTTTTTTGGACGTAGAAAATGCATACAACAATGTACTAACAGAAAAAGTGGTCGAAAAGTTGGATGGATTAAAATTTGGTTTCCGCATTTGCAATTACATATCGTCGTTCTTAAGTGCGCGATGCTTAGCAGTGAAGGATAGATTTACTAACAAAATATCGTGTTCCAGATGGACAGGCATGGGCCTAGCCCAGGGGGATCCGCTCTCACCATTTTTATTTAATATAGCTACCTATGATATATGTCTGGGTATTGAGAATCCCCAGATGATGGTATCCCAGTATGCAGATGATTTTGTATTCTATATAAGTCATAAAGACCCAAATATTTGTCAAAACAATCTGCAAATGTTATTAACTTCTGTAAAAGACCAGTTAAATAGCATTGGACTAGAAATCTCTTCAGATAAGTCGAAAGTGTGTATATTTAGCCGAAGACGCAGAGAACAAATTATTGATTTAAAAATAAATAGTTACAATATTCAGCCTGTAGATAAAATAAAATATTTAGGAATGTGGTTAGACAAAGCTTTACTTTGGAATAAACATATTAATGAGATCGTCCAGAAAACTTTAAGAAACTTAAACTTATTAAAAATGTTATCAGGTCCTTCGTGGGGCGTACACCCAAAACATTTGCGTAATCTCTATATAGCCTTATTGCGAAGTAAGATTGATTACGGCTCCTTTTTATACAACAACAGTGCAAAGTCTCATTTATACAAACTAGACAAAACGCAAAATCAAGCACTCAGAATTATCGGTGGCTATATCAGGAGTACTCCCATACACGTTATGGAGGCTGAACTGGCTATAGTCCCTTTGCATAATAGAAGATTATATCTAGCCTATAAATACTGTGTTAAATGTATGTCTTGGACTAATAATGCTACAATAACACTGATAGAGGACTTAACCACGTTAGCACATTGTCAGTACTGGCGAAATAAGAAAAAGCCAATTCTCTGTTCTGTCTATAATGATTGTAAACCTTATGAAATTGAGTCCTCCTACCCACTGAACATGTTTTCATTAGATGTTTGGACGGCATATATAGATACAAAAGAAATAATAAAATGTAACCTAGATTGTGTTAAGGAAAGCAAAAGTAATTTTGATAATTCAACGATTTATTACGAAGTTGTCAAGGAATTAAATGTGAAGTATGAGGGATGGCATAAAATTTTCACCGATGGGTCCAAAACTAACAATGGTCAGGGAGCCGCTTACTATGATGCAAGCCAAAAGACAACATCTATGTTTAAAGTCAATAATTGTAATGCATCGATAATGACGTTGGAGCTCATTGCAGTTTTAGAAGCAATTAACAGTAGCAGTAGGATGTTTTATAATAAAACGGTGATATTAACCGACAGTAAAAGCGCTTTACAGCATATAGCTCGTTGCGCCTCTGGCAACATAGGTGCATCGCTAGCTTATGACGTATTAAAGCAAATGCTTTTTTTTTAAAACTGCGGTCGTGACCTAAGATTACAATGGGTTCCATCTCACATCGGGTTAAGCGGTAACGAGGAGGCTGACAGGTGTGCAAAATTAGCAATAACATATGGTAATGAATACAAGGTAAAATTATGTTATACAGAGTATTTAGCACAAATAAAAAATAAATGTTATGAAATATATAAAGAGTATTTTGATGAAAGAAGTAGAGAGAAAGGAATTTGGTTTAAAACAATACAATGTCAGCCGCCTCGAACACCATGGTTTATAAATTATAAATTAAGTAGAAACATTATAGTGATAGCTAATAGGTTACGCTCAGGACATTACCCTTCTAAGAAATTTGGGCATTTAATGAAAAAAGTGGATTCTCCTAATTGTGAGGTATGCGGGGTGTTGGATGATGTACAACACTTACTTTTAGAATGTAAGAAATATGCCGAGGACAGGGAATCACTGATGCGTGAATTTAAATTAAATATGATGGATGTTGGTATATTAACATCAGTTCTGGCAAACCCCACATCATCGGCTGCCACCGCTTTATTTAAAATGTTTACGCGTCAGTGAGATCCCGTTCATATTTAATAGATATAGGTGATGTTGCTTAACTAGATTTGATTTAACGGGGCTGACATGTTCTAATAAAAACAAAAGTCCCTAAAACAAAAGATAATAAAAAAAAAAAAAAAATGTAGGTATTGTTATTTTATTATTTTTACTAAATCATTTATATTTCACGCCTCATACAGTGGGCTATTATTGTACATCAAATGTATTCATGGCATTACAGCGGGCATATATTGTTTTTCTTTAAATATCGTGGCATCGTGCTGAGATGGGGCCTTTTTGGCCTCGCACAGGTCTTAGTTACTTAATATGTTAGATTTAGTTTATGCTGATAAATTCCTGCACGTGTCCCAAATAAACATTTTTCTTTAAATTCCTTTGTTTTTCTTTGATGGCAATACGTGGTAAGCCTATTGCCATCAAAGAAAAACAAAGGAACATGAGACCAAAACGTAACTGGCGAAATGTGGGCGTACTGCCAGGCCTTTTGGCCATTACAGGCGTGACATTATGTATGAAATCATTTTAAATTCGTTTTTTTCAACGTATAAAACACACAATGACACAACACTTAATGACATCAAAATAAATCACTTCAAAGTGAAATAAACTTAAATAGGCGTAAATTTGCGGAAACCCTCACTAGATTTCAACAAGTCTTTGACTGATAGAAATCTACCACATGATAACTTACATATACACGAACTATGTCGTACAATGAAACTATTGCAGGTATAAAATAAATAATTTCCTTTAATTCAAAATCCTCTCCTTTTTTTGAATTTTGTAAAAAAATCTGGCATCGTAGATAAGTGCGTCATGATAACGCCTGGCGATGTCATATTTTGTCCTTCTGTACAAAAAGCTTTATGGTTGAGTAGATGTGATGACGTCATTGACCAACGTCTCTTACGTTACCGCGGGTTTGGATTTAGTAAAGAAGACTACAGACTGGTTGTGACGGTTTTTTTTACTGGTTATTATTAACCGACTTCAAAAAGGGCTTAAAAAAATACAACAGGGTTTATTAAAAAAACCCCCACCGCAAAAAAGTAAAACATTTAAAAAGTTAAAAATAACACTTTAGCCATGAAATTTTACTTCACGTCGGGGTACCGCTTAAGTAAGGAATGATCCTAGTACTTATAGGTGTAGGTGTATGTAGGTACTTATTTTAACGGTACCCCGACGTTAAGTAAAATTTCATGGCTAAAGTGTTATTTTTAACTTTTTAAATGTTTTACTTTTTTGCGGTGGGGGTTTTTTAAATTTTTAATTTAATTTTATTATAAAATTTTTAAACGCATTAATTTTGTTTTATAGAGTATATAGTTATGAGAATTTTTCAGTGCATTGTATGTAGAGTGAAATGCTGGTTAAAACGCATCCAAACACGACATATCTGCTATTATTTTGTCAAGAGTCTACCTACTGGTGTGCTGGATAGCCTGCCTGCAGCATCAGCTTATCCTGTTGCCATCAGTGCATTGTGTTTAGAATCAAATGCTGGTTGAAATGAATCCAAACACGACATATTTGCTATTATTTTGTCAAGAGTCTACCTACTGGTGTGCTGGATAGCCTGGCTGCAGCATCAGCTCATCCTGTTGCCATCAGTGCATTGTGTGCAGAATCAAATGCTGGTTAAAATGAATCCAAACACGACATATCTGCTGTTATTTTCCCAAGAGTGTATTAGCCTGCTAGATAACCTGGCTGCATCAGACCAAATACACCATTATGTTGCTTATTAATATTACACACATGGGTGTTTGAAATTTTAAGACACATATATGTTTTTAAGTAAAGTTAATACCCATAGACGTCTAAAATAGCAACGGCTGCTAACACAAAAGAGCTGATAACCTTGAAACGGCTGAACCGATTTTGATGAATTATATCTAAGAACCATCGCAAGAAATCTTGATTTCAAATAAAAAAAACCGCATCTAAATCGGTTCACTCGTTTGGGCGCTACGGTGCCACAGACAGACAGACAGACAGACAGACACACACACATAGCGGTGAAACTTATAACACCCCTCTTTTTGCGTCGGTTAAAAACACTAACCCGCAAAAAGTCTGTTGCTTTGGTAGTTTTAGTCAGTAAGAGTCTGACAGACCCCTCCGTCCTTCCCGGGACGGACATCCATTACTAGCAGATATTTGCGATGACCGACTTCGAAATCTAGAGTTATTTTACAACAGTTAGAATTTTTGATGTACTCGGTTGTATCTTTTACCGAATATTTACGGTTTCTACTAATTTCAAGCCAAGTCAAAGGGAAAAATAAACTCTGACAACAGTCTCCACCACCAGACACCAGACTGGTTAGTCCTCAGTGACTAGCCTGAATTTTATAGAAATCTATCTTCTTTTCGTCTGGTTAGAATTTCAAACATTTGTCGCCTAGAAGCACAATTTTATAAACTCTATACCTTTAACAAAGTCTAGACTGCATCTTCAGGAATAGAGTTTAGCCACAGTAAGTACAGACCCCAGCACATCAACCGACCCCAATGTGACAAATTTATTTGATAGATTTTCAACTTTATTCTAACCACAATAAGGTTCATGTTCAATTGGGAAAATTGGCAGTTTGGGGCAGGTTGATGTGCTGGCGTCTGTACAATAATAAGTGCTATAACATGCATGTGCTTTCGACTGACAGTTATTGTCTAGGACAAACATAGTATATTTATTATAGAACAGGCACTTCAGTGTACAACACTTGCCACAAAGTTAGTTCATAAGTAAATACACAGTACGCAATATCTAAAAACAAAATCACAACTATATTTTATTGCCTTCTACTGAGCATACTAAAGTGAGGCACAGCCTGCAAAAAGTAAGTATAAAGAAAATAAACAACGTTTTTAAACTGGATTTATTTGTCACGTGCAGTGTAAACACTCTGTTAATATAATAAATTTACAAGCAAATGACTTTAAATCACGAGTTTTTTCTAATTAATTAAACTTGATCTTGTGTGAATGACTGATAATATCTTTCGTGTGAGCGATTTTAATATGCCTATTTTTTTTTATATTATAGGTATGCCTGCGATGTGTTCCGCAGGTATTTGAGTTATATGAGATTATTTTTTATTGCGCTTTTTTATTCGTTCCATTCAACTGATTCCGGACGGGATGGTCCAGTAACGGATTGATTGGCGATTCGCTGCATATGGTGGGTTCGAAGCCTGCATGGATCAAATATTTGGAGTGTGGTAGCTAAACATGTAGCGAATAATTTAATTTGATTGATTAATAATTTGTAATATCTTATTGTAGGTACTGTATATATTCAAGTTCTTCTTACTTGAATGTATACAGACAGAGACAGACGTGTTGCTGGGAAGTTTAGCAAAAACACTAGGAAGCGGTGAATGGCGGGTTTTTTAGAGGACTGTCTTCTGTAATTTTGACCTTCAAAAAGTGCCTAATTTTAATAAATAACTTTTTGATTTGATATCACTTACTTACAAGTATCTTTTCTGGGTCTCACTGTTTGTAGTGAGCTTAAATGTCTGAAAATGTTAACATGTTTGAAAAGGCATCCACGACATTGAAGTAATTGCTTAGTGTGGGGAAACGTTTGTTTTAAAAAGAAAGAAAATTACTTCCTTAGCCCATCTGCCTAGCCTGTTCTACTATGTTGGGGTCGGTTTCTAGTCAAGGCGAACGCATCTGCTGAATAATAATGTTTCTTCACTACCTAGTTTCTGCGTAGCACGAGACCCCTCGATTGTTACTTGCTTATTTTCTGAAGTACCTAAATAAGTGCTAAGCAACGTAAAAAAATAACTTTAAAGAATATTTTAGAGACTAATGATGAACATTAAAAAAAAAAAAAGTTTAAACTATTTATTTTAGCATGCAAACATTCATAATTACATAACATAACGCTTAATCTTTTTGAGATTTGATTTTCACAGTAAATGTGTAGTCTAGCACATAGCTGGTGCCACTCGTAGTATGTGTTTTTTGTTCTAGTCTTATAGACGTCAATCACAAATAAAATTGACACCTACCTTTAAACCGTAGGTACAGACGCCAGCAGATCAACCTACCCTAATGTGTAATTTTTTTTTGATAGGTTTTCAACTTTATTCTAAACACAATAAAGTTCATGTTCAATTGGGAAAATTTTACATTTTGAGGCTTTGAGGTTTATGTGCTGGCATCTGTACCTCGTACCTAATGAGTAAATAAGTAGACACATTCTTTTTTATTTAACTATTGACTACTAGACATATTTTAGACAATAATCATGGCGTTGTATAAATTAGTAAGTAATTGTTTTTACAATGACCCAAACACGTAGGTAACCTATACCAGTGATTCCCAAATTATGGGTTCGCGACCCGCTGGTGGCCCCTTTAATAAAGTGACTATTGCTCGAATGACCACCAGGCCAACGGGTAGAAAGACAGGGTATCTATGATTAATATTAAATGATTAATAATTATTTATCTGCGACAAGGACAAAACTACATGCCGTAAAAATCAATCCAGTCCAATTTGTAAAACATATAGCCCTCTTTCTGGCGCAGTTAGGCAAAAATTACATGCATAACATCACGCCTGTATTGCCAGAAAGGTTGGGCAGAGTTTTACATATATTACACTCCCATTTCATCAGATTAGTGTAAGTCTCATTTCATGGTCTGATCTACCGGACACAAATACAGGCTCTGGACTGCAACTAAGCATACTTTATCTGACCGAAAAAATGCTCATAAACATAATACATATATTCCTTTCACCAAAAAGTAAACCACTGTTCTAACCAAGAGGCGAGCCCCGATTTAGAAGTTTTTCCTATTTGGGTCGCATTGCAATCTTTGAAAACCACTGACTTGTATTTTCAAAAACAAACTAGGTAACTAGGAACAAATACAGATGAATTTGTATTTGTATTTATCTGTATCTCCAACAAAGATTACATCTTACACGCTAAATTAAACAAAGTATACATAGGTACAATTCCTTGTGCATCTTCAATTAAAGGAGACCACAACTTGCGTTTAAATATCAAACAATCAATTATTAATTAAATTAAGGCAGTAAAGTAAAATAAGCTCTTCGTAGTAAGCTATACATGTAAAAACAAAAAAAAATTGAATTAAAAAATATTGAGGCGAATGGTGAGCCAGGTAGGTCAACACTTACTCAACGTTAAGTTTTGAGTGTAACAGCAACTTATAAAACAGAAGATCTTGGCAGAAGATTGTGAAAAATTAATCATGTTACTTTTCTTGAATATAAAAAAAGAAGAATATAAAAAAATAATACCTAAGGTGTTGGAGAAAATATCTACATATAAATGTCTGAAAATGTCTTATGTTCATGAGTATGTAAAACCCAAAAGCGAATGACTTGTAGATAAACGGTAGTTTCTTCATTTCAATTCACGAAAGCAGGTTACGCCGTTGGTCCTGGCTTTCATGTGTAGATCTTTGACAGTCGTTACAGGTAGTCGGAAGCCCGAAAATCTGACAACCAGTTTAAGCAAGGGGTATCTTGTTACCCAAACACTGGGTTATGGAGGTCACACAAGGAGTCGGTCCATGTAAACACTGGTATTCAGCTGCATGCGGTTAAACTGGAAACCGACCCCATCACACATAGTTCGCCAATGGTTGACAGGCAGACCTATTTCTATTCGTATAATTATTGTACCCACATAATATTACTGCCGTGGGTCAATTAATACCGGCAGCTAAGCGTGAGGTTTTAAGTTCGATTCCCTGGCAAGGCAAAGTGCTTTTAGTAGGCAGAAAGTTGATTTGCTTTAACTTTAACATTGCTGTAACTGAGAATTTAATAATAATAAATATTCCACAACTTTCACACAACGCCATCTAGTCCCAAGCTAAGAAAAACTTGTGTTATGGGTACTAAACTCCTGATAAACGTGGTACTTATATATTTCTAAAAACATAAATACTTATTATAGATAAATAACACCCAGACACAGAACAAATGACCGTGCTCATCACACAAACATTTGTTCTGGGTGGGAATCGAACCCACGATCTCCGGCATAGCTGGTTTATTTAATTTGCAGGTGGAAAAACTGAATCTCTATGTCCGACCCGGGGATCAAAACTAGGATTTCGCACTCAGCAGTAGGTAGTGCTTTCGACAACTAGAGACTGACCACCGAGGCAGTCGTAATGAGGGTCGTGGTTTTAGAATTGTTTGTTTTAGCCTTTTAGTCCTCTGATATCCTAAAATTAGTTATAAAGAACATTTCAACAATTTCGCTTGATCACCTGTCAACATCAGCATTCCGAATTTAATTTCATAAATACAAAAGGAACCCTAAAACTAGATTTTAAGCCACTTAATTATTTTGAACTAAAAAACAGCAGTTTCTGCGAATTCGTTTTATTTATTTTGGAAGGATGTGATGCCCTTGTATAACACTCATGTAACCGGATGATGTATACCTGAGTACATAGGTACGCAAGATGGGCAATAGATTCAAAGATTAGATTTAAATAAAAACATAGTTTTATTTAAAAAAAAACTAAAGCAATATTAAAGGCAACAATTTAATAAGAAGATAATCTTTGAAAAAGTCATAAAAACTAAAATTGAACTGTCGCCTACCGGTTCTTTAAGCTTGCCAACTTAGATTTTTGTATCATAGCCATCTTTTGACAAAATGAGTTGTTGCTATGAATTTAATATCAGGCGCCAACATTCACGCAACTCGTTGGAATGTTTTTGCTAACATAAAAGTGTTAGGAGCCAAAATTTGAGTGATAAAATGTTCAGTTTTCTATAAAATTTTAGCAAAGAAATATACTGAACTGAATTATCAATATAGTACCAGAATGAGAGCAACTCTTTAAGCGTTACAACCCGCTGCCCGGTCGCTAGTCTACATCTATAGTATAATAATTAATAAAAAGAGTAATGAAGTATATTTTGTACCTATTTATGCAACGAAAAAACTTAAAAGCTACCTACTGAACGGATTTGAATACTTTTTCACTGTTGGAAAGCTACATTATCTTTGGGTAACATAAGCTACTTTTTATCCCCATATTCCCACGGGAACGGAAACTACGCAGGTGAAACCGCGTGACCTCCCTTAGTCTATACAGGGTGTCTCATTCAAATCGGTCAGTATGGGAAAGTCTGAAACTATAAGTCATACGAAGATCTGTTCTATGGAACCATGTCATCGATTTTAATAACAAGAAAAACTGCATTCATACATTCTAAAAAACAGCTGTACTCCGTTCGGGAATCGAACCCGGTTATTTTGAAAAAAAAAACCTACACTATTTCTATTTAGATATCGATTGAGTAGGTCTTAAGCAGTAAATGTCTGTATGAAACATGATGTCTAAAATAAATGAAATGCGTTGTTTCCACATACTTTAATTTATTTTAGTAGGTGCTCGAAGTGACCCCGGATCGAATCGAACCCGGTTAGGGTTCGATTCCCGAACGGAGTACAGATGTTTTTTAAAATGTATGAATGCAGTTTTTCTTGTTATTAAAATCGATGACATGGTTCCTCAGAACAGATCTTCGTATGTCTTACAGTTTCAGACTTTCCCATACTGACCGATTTGAATGAGACACCCTGTATAGGTAAAAATGTTATGTTGATTTGTGTACGCTTCAAAAACTCAAAAAGTTCTGCACCGATCGAGCTGAAATTTAGTATGATATATAATCCGCATCAAGGATTGTTTTTATCTATTTTTTCTTCTTTTTTTTAACCATTTAACCACAATGTGCCACAGCGAAGCGTGACAGGGTACAGCTAGTTAACTATAAATGAATAAGTAAATTATGTCTAAATGTGGCATAGAAACTTCATGACCTAAATGATGAACAAAGAGTCAATGTTTACTAATACCCGTCTATTGACAAAACACGGCCGCGGATTAAAACAGTATGGTCTATTTCAACGACTTGTCGCCCTGTTACGAAATTAATTAGCATCACGGAACAATGACACTTTCAGACTTGTAGACTCAATACTTACATTATCATGTATTATTTAAGTCATTGACTGCAATATTGATTAGTAGGCTGATTTATCCATTATTTAAAGTTATACATAAAACACTTAATATTATGTACCTAAATTATAAACATTCGTCTTTTCCCACAAACAAAACGTATACCTAGCACGCTTCTTGCTTCGATCCTTACATATTTATTAATATAATATAATATTCCACAACTTTTCACACAACGAGTGAAGGTGAATTCCGTACTCCTTAATGCTAGGCATTCCGTACTCCTTAATGCTAGGCATGACAGTTCACTTCACTTAAGTTTTCACGGGTTGAGTACTTGACTTTTATTGAATCGACCAACTGCTTGCGTCAATAACATAGATCTCTCTGAAGAACATCACCAATGAGGTTAGTGTGTGTCCTTTAAGGATACCAAACATAAACGATAATCTTGTCAACATTACCAAATTATCTCTAAACATATGTATTCCTTTAATTTTTTTTTCACTACAATTAAATCACATGTTTCGTTACCTATATACTGCATTAGCTATCAATAAGTAAGTCATGACTATAGGTACTTATAGATGTTTACAAGTAAATAGCAGAAGTAGGTACAAACCTACTTCCTACTGCATTTCTACTGCATTTATACCTACTTATTTTGACTTCAATCAACAAATGGCAACTAAAGATGAGACAAGGAATATGTAACACTAATATAGTACAGACGCCAGCACATCAAATTACCCCAATGTATCAAATATCTTTGATCGTTTTTCAACTTTATGGCAAAAATAATAAGGTTCCTATTCAATTGGGAAAATTTTACACATTGGGGTAACTTGATGTGCTGCTGGTGTCTGTACATAATTTATTTATAAAAGTTCTGATAAAAAATACTGTAAACACCAATGAACATTGCAAACTCTTCGCACATTTAAATTTTCTATTTACACTCAGATAGTCGATCTATATTCATCTCAAGGACTTGGAATGATGATAACACACTTCTATCTCCATTAAATTATGTTCTAAACAATGGCTTCAGTTCATAAACAAATGCTGCAGTGTATCTTTTGTTTTAGACGTTGGATGAAACAACTACGAGAGCTGATTTTCGTGAAGTCTGACAACTTAATTAAGAAGAACTTTAACATCGCGATGTAGGAAATCTGTCTTTAGTTCGAAAGTGGCTCGACAGATGTCGCTACAAAGTCTTACTTAATAGGAGTGTAATCATTAACTTCTTCGTATCATGTGGTTAAAATAACTAACCAGGTGTTAGAGTTTTAATGCCGCCCATGTGCCTCTGGCTTGGCATCACGTGCCCTCGAGAATTATCTCTCAGGCATGCCGGCTTCCTCACGACGTTTTCCTTCACCGTTTTTAGAAGCAAGTGATAAAATACGCACATAAATCCGAAAAGTCAGAGGTGCGTACCTTGCGTTCGAACTCAAGACCCATGATTTTGCAATCCGCCGGTCACACCACTAGGTTATCACTGCTCAATCAAAAAAAAAACTACTTAAAATTAATCAATCAATTTTTTTTTGTGGCAAATAAATAAATAATTATTATTATCTACACTCTGCTGTGTTTATTAACTGAATTACATAGATAAAGTAAGTCCGAGTAAGTTCTACTGTTAAAAATTGTTCTACCAAACTTACAGTAATATAAGCCCTCTTTTATATTATAAGGGTGTCATTTAATAACTTAGCTCGTTCCATCCCTACTCTGACCGCAGGACAAGATTGAGGTCAAGAGTAGACCCATTATATATTTATTTATATAACTTAAATAGGTACAACTTTTAAAAATTTACAAGGTTCAATACTGAATTGGTGTTAATTAAGTCAGACCTCTGCGAACTTACTTATTTTAATAGATAACTTCACCGGTTACTTGAACTCCGATCGAAATCGTAGGTTTTTCAAACCATTTTAGGCAAACTAGCCTAAATACCAAACAAAATGGGATCCTTATATAGTGCTTAGTGCAATAGAACTGGTTTCTAATTAGGCGATGAATCTGGTGGGTTCGTTTGCAAATTACGGCTCATACTATGAGACTATATTTTATTTTTTTTTATTACGTGTACGACTATAATGATTTTCTAATATTTCTAATCCTACTAATATTTTAAACTTGCTTGTGCCCGCGACTTCATCCGTGTGGAATAGTTACTTTGAGCTACCGTTAATTTTAACCCGTGACTTCATTTACAAATAATTTTCAATAATACGAACGCTAAGGAGTTTAGAGGATTTAAAAATTCTTGTGCGTAATGCACCGATCATCTTCTTGATCTATTCCGTTATTAATGGACATGTAGTTCACTCTATATCCTGGAAGTTTACCCATTATGATCTACGATTAGTAGGATAATGTGAAAGTTTGTTTTTATACAACGGTTGTTGGTAACTCTTTCCGTTATGATATGTATTCTTAGTAGGTATCAACCCGAAACGAATTGAATTCCACCATTCTTGTCTATACGATACTATCTTTTGGAAGAGGCAACTAGAATCTTATAATTTTATTTAACTTGTAAGTCAAAGTTAAATCATTTATTTCAATTAGGCCATTTGAAAGGCACTTTTGAACGTTAGTTGAAATAAATGATTTAACTTTGACTTAAGTACAACAGTGTTAGTAACTATAAAATTCCAATCAAATCATTAATGCATGTAAATTATAGGCATACAATAAATATCCAACGTCACTAATCCTACTTTCACAATCCTTACGATTTCAATAAAACATGAGCTATATGCTTATGTAGTCTATAATTAAAATAAATACATTCATAAATATATGACATGTGTGTGTAAATTATTAAATCAAATTATAAAATGCTACCTACTGAACCTATAAATTGCAATTTAATTCTCTATTAAGTAATTGGAAATCTGTAACCTATTGTAAATGATCTCATTAAATAAGTGTTTTTATTAATGTTACCGAATTAGTATGTATAAGTATTTAGTTTTCATGTATAATTTTATTCAAATTTTAGTTTTCCATAACTTAGATTTTTTTAATTGCTAAGTATTTAACAATATTTTGCTGTGCCCTTACAGGGTCTACAACGGTTCTTAGCTCTAAGCCCTCTGTTAACATCTTTGCCTCGAGTTGTGCCTCGGGCACAGGCATGGCTGTCAAAGGGGTTTTTTTTCTAAAAACTTCTCAAAGTGCAAGATAACAGCGCGTTCGTACAAAGAAAAAACTCCTAAAGATACATGATAAATAGCCAACTATTTTCCACAAAAAATAGACTATCAAATGTAAATATAACAATATACCAATATAATGTTTATTACTCAACTTTTACAAATGCCATGTAGTCCGGAACTAAGCAGAGCTTGTGCTATGAGTACCTACTAGAAAACTGATAAGTCGACTTATGTATATTATTTTCTGAATACAAACATATTATAGATTGTAATTTATCTATAAACACCTAAAAACACAAACAAAAAAAATTGTTCGTACTTATCACATGAACATGTGTCTTGGGTGAGAATCGAGCCTATGACCTCCGGCATAGCAATCTGGGCCACTAATCACTCTAGACTAACAGGTCAGGCAAATATAGACTGATGTCTAAATGATTGTGGGTTACATACGTTGAAGTGCCAGTTCATGTATTTCCGAAAGAGAAACCACAAGTGGAAAACCAGAAACGAACAATTTCATGGATGAAAGAACTAATTATGAATTTCCTGATGAACTAAATGTAGTATTGGGTACTAGAGAGATAGATTATGTAGGTACATTGAGTAGAAACAGTCAACAGTTATGAGTTCAGGGATGATATTCTGGTACATTATATTACAGAGTAGGCTAAGATGGTTTGTTCACGTTGAGAGGATGAATGAAAGGCGACTTACAAAAGGAAGATGTAAGTGAAAACGCTGGGAAGGTATATCCTAGAAAAACACACAGACCTTATTACTGATGTTCTGCAGAAAGGTCAGGTGGTCCTCGCAACCAGCGTGCGTGTACGATTACATGTATGAACGTAAACGAAACAAAAATAGTATGAACAAATGGTAGAAGATGGCGCTAGCGCACGTTCCGTAGTTCCTTCCCACACTTGAGAAAAATGACGAGTAAGTTTATGTATGTTTGCATAGTGTAGCCACTTCTGTGGGTAACTGGATTTGAATAGAACTTGACAGTATTTAAGACCATGAACTGTTTGGAAAACCAGATACCTACTAATTACTTATCAACCCTATAGTACTTACGTTGCTGTAGTACAATTTGCGACTAAACCGCAAATGAAAGTGCTAGAAATATCCAAATGACATTTAGTAATTAAGAGACTCATACAAATTATAATAAATTCATTAGGTCAAAAAAGTTGCTTAAGTATTTGGTTACGTAAGTTGATACTATTGTAATGGCCTATAATGATAAAAATGATGATTTGAAATAAATAATCGGAAGCTATTACAACGAAGATTTTCCGAACAATTAAATTGCTTTGATTGTTTCCTAAGATTTTAAATTATGGTCATTTGTAGCCATAACCACGACCTTAGTCATTGTTATTCAATGACCTTCATGTCCTAGACATTTGTTGGCCGAGGTCTACATTACTAAACCAACATGACCTTCAGCTAGAACACGCAAAAGGCCAGGTAAACCTTAAGATGTCATAAAATTGCATTTAACAGGACTATTTTCATAAATAAGGTCATCCGTTGGCGTAAAGGAATATCACGGTTGTCTCCAGACTGGAATGTCATTATTAAACCAAATTCGCACGACATTTTTTCTCGTTTCTTGGACCGTTCCTATATAACAGAATTAACAGAATAAATTAATTACTTTCGATTCATACTCTTAACAAAATGTCTTTTAAAAGAAAAATCACTGATTGGCTTCTTACCTTGGATTATACTCAAGTTGAAGATCTTTTTAAAACTATATCCTAACTAAATGTTCCTTCCAACGCAAACAAACTCACTCCCTTACTCACACTGTCACCCCACATCACAGTGACACATACACATACCTTACACTTCACGCACACTTCACCTTAGCATGTACCTAACCTCAAAAAATTAGTATTATTTCTTTATTTTTTGTTACGTAGGTAAGCTTTATGAGCCATATTGTATTGTTTTTAATTTAGAAGATTTTTATTGAAATATTTTATGTAAATCTGTCTTGAATTCTTCAGTAAATAGCTGATAACTTCAAAATGTGTTCATGGGGCCTGGTGACCTGACATACAGGTTTTGTCAAAAACCTAGTTCAGGCATCAGTCTTCCACAAATTATTTATAAAAATGTGTATGTAGACTTTAAATAGCTTTCTCTGTAATTTGTGGCAAGAAATAAATCTTATTATTATTATTATTCCGTTTATTCATTGTTATTTCTTAATTAATACATTTTTAAATATTTAAATATAAAAAAAAAACATTTAAAAATATAAAAAATAGTAGCCCACCGGTATCGGGAATAGGGTCCAAGCTACGGTCGGTCAGGGCTCCAGGGAGAGGAATCGCCTAACATTGCGAGCCGTGTCCAGAAGCACTTTCTGAATCAAACGCTTGATCCAGCCGCCCAACGAGAGCCTCTTCAGGTATTGGTCGAGGCTCTTTGCTATTAAGCCATTGGCAGACACGACTATCGGCACAATGATTACTGAGTCCACATCCCACATGTCGACAACCTCGCGAGCCAAATCAATATACTTGATTTTTTTATCTTGTTCGGCTTTCACGAGGTTCCCGTCATGTGGGACCGTTATGTCAACAAGCATTGCGCGCCTCTCGGTTCGATCCATCACCACTATATCGGGCTTATTAGCCATGATAGTCCTATCAGTGATGATGGATCGATCCCAATACAGTGTGATATGACCATTTTCGAGAACTGGGTCGGGCACATACTTGTAGTACGGCACTTCCGAATCCACGAGGTTGTATTTCAGAGCTAGTTGCTGATGAATAATCCTGGCGACAAGGTTGTGTCTATGCAAGTACTCTTCGTTAGCTAAGCGAGAACACCCAGAGATAATGTGTCGGATTGATTCTCCTGGACGGTGGCATGCCCGACAGATGTCAACCGTGCCATCTTTCACAATAAATCTCCGGTAGTTTCTCGTTATAATAACTTCATCCATAATTGCACAGACAAAACCTTCGGTTTCCCCAAAGAGGTCACCGAAACGCAGCCAGGACACGGACGCTAATTGGTCTACATCAGGCCCATGAAGGGCCCGGAAAAAACGTCCGTGAAGCTCCTTGCTCTGCCACACTTCCCTGCGATCGTTAGTGTCAAGTACTACAGGTTTGCGCCAGTTCTCTTTCGCCAAGGAGAGCGGTGTGAGGCCCTTGTCTACCGCGACCACATCTCGATGCATCCCCACTTCGGCTTTTAGGAAATATTCCCTGAGACTGTATATCTCGCGATTGTGGAGAGTCTTGGCGTTTAAAAAGCCTCGACCTCCACATTTTCGCGGGATATACAGTCTCATAACCGACGATCGTGGATGATGCATTCGATATGCGGTCAGCATTGTGCGGACCCTCCTATCCAGGGTGTCAAGCTCTGTTTGAGTCCATTTGAGTATGCCGAAGGAGTACATCAAGACTGGCATGACCCAACCGTTGAAGGCGCGCACCTTGTTCCCGCCCGACAAAAGACTATTAAATACTTTTTTCAGGCGGCCAAAGAAACGCTCCCTCAACGATTGCTTCATATCAGCAGTGTTAATGCCTAACGCCTTCGACATACCCAAATACTTATAGGTTTCGATCGGAGAGAGGGCTCTAAGGTTTATGGAATCCGAGAGTTGGGTTCCCACGGATTCCACAATCTCCCCCTTCTTAACATGCATAACCGCACATTTGTCCACACCAAAATCCATCCTGATGGCGCTACTAAAGGTTTCAGTTACCTTTAGTAGCTCCATCAGTTGTAAATTGTTGGGGGCAAAGAGCTTTAGGTCATCCATGTAAAGAAGGTGGGATATAACCTGACCACCTCTCTTCAATCGATAGCCTAGACCTGAACTCTCCAGCAGTGTGCTTAGAGGATTCAAGGCTAGGCAGAACCAAAGTGGACTCAAACTGTCACCCTGGAATATGCCTCGCTCAATCCTAATCGGTTCGCTGTTCCCCCGGATCTGTCGACATCCTGGATAGCGAAGAACCGTCCTCCACTGCCCCATACACGTTTTCAGGAAGGTGCGTAGAGTTGCATCAACTTTATACAATTCCAGCACCCTCGTGAGCCATGTATGCGGCACGGAGTCATAGGCCTTCTTATAGTCTATCCAACATGTTGACAGATCCCTTCGGGAATGGCGTACCTGTTGGCTAATGGTCATATCAATGAGGAGCAGCTCCTTAGTACCACGGGACCCGTTCCTACATCCATTCTGAGAGGCAGACATGACAGAGTTGTTGTCTATATGTTGATTAATTTTAGTTCTCAGAATGGATGTAAGAACCTTATAGACCGTCGGTAAACAAGTTATTGGTCTATAGTTTTTGGGTTCCGCAGTACTACCTGATTTGTGGAGCAGGTGGGTTTTTCCTGTCGTTAGAAACTGGGGCAACGACCCTGTCTCTAAGGCTGACTGGAATCGAGATGCCAAACAAGCGTGGGACCTTTGCAGCCATTTTATCCAAAAATTGTGCAGTCCGTCCGGCCCTGGAGATTTCCAATTAGGCAACGGACGAACTGCCCGGGCCACATCTTGGGGGCTGATGATTATTGCCTCCATTTCTGGTATTGGATCACACGCTTGCTCGACCTCCCGAGTCCAATCACCCTCAGTGTGACTGACAGGCACCGACCAGATGTCGCGCCAGAACGAACACATGGCGTTGTCATCAGGTAAGCGCGTATCAGTCACACTTGGCTCTGGTTGCTCCCAAGCCCTATAAACCCACCTTTCATTGCTTTGGAATGTGCGATTCTGAGTGTACCGCTCCACCCGCCGTTTATACCTACGAATACGGCTTGCCCATGCATACACCTTCTGCTTCAGGAGGTCGATACGCTCTGTGACACGGGACATGTAGTCTTGGGGACTGACATTAGTCCCCGAAAATGCCCGTCTCACAAAGCGCATTACTCTTGGGCGAGTGTTACCTTCTCTGAAGCAGATTAGTTTGCCGATTACTGCTCTGGCCTCACCGATACGACGCTCAATCCTGCACTGCCAAGCCGCTACAGCTGGCTTTGGTCGCGTAGTTTTGTCATTAGAGAATTTGACGTGAGCTACGCGACATGCCGCTACGGCTGCGCAGTACAAGATTGAATGAGCATCAGCGAGGTCATCACAGTCGTCAAAATACTTTGACAACTGCGAATCCAGAGCAGCCACCAGCGCCCTATTTTTATTATGCATGGGCAAACGAGGTAAGCGTGGTCTAAGGTTGAGCGGTATGAAGCGATATTCCCGAAGCAGTTTCCTCTCGTTTATTTGTTCTAAACGTTAGATTTAAATCTTGCAAATATCTCTTGCTAATTTATTTGAATCAAAAACTTAAAATAAATAAATAACTAAAACTAACAATAAATAACTACAAAGCGTCAAAAAATTCTTGCTAATAGATGTGTAGAAAATACGTTGCAACACATTTTTTTTTGTGTGACGTTGATTTTTCTCATGACCGATGACAACACAAATTGGCTCGTTTGAGGACATACTTATTATGTCTAACCAAGTGTCTAGTCTACCCACACTTAGTTGCAAATCGTCTACTCTAGATACGTTGCGTGTTAACAAGATATTTTTAAAGCTAGACATGAGCATGTCACGGCATTTCCCTCAGTTAACGATGTAGAACGATCTCGCGAGATAATAATACTCGTACGCCTGAGTCATACATTTTTATTCTACTATTAATATTAGAATTAGCTTTGTTGTGTTACGTCAAAAAGATTTTATCGCGTCATTATTGCGCAAACTAATATTTGACTAGGTACTCAAATTCGTGTATTTTTAAGATTATTTACTGTTTAACTTACTTATTAGCATTTAGCTTCTTCATCTAATTACATAGGTGAGGTATACAGTGTACAGGATATTGTTATGGTTTTTTTGCCTTCTCTTAACCTTATCTTGTTTTTGCGTTTTCTGCCACTGCATATAATTATCATTTTGCTTTTACTACAGAGTAAACTTACTTTGTCATTTTAGCACTGTATTATATTCGCCGCCTTTCTTACCGCGTCATAGCTTTTCCTGTTCGGGCATTTTCTAGCTGGTATTCGATTTTACTACAAATAATTATCTTCTGCCTTTGGTGCTTCTTCTGTTATAATGTAATTTTATCACCGCATTAATTCAAATTCCTCGTCATCACTTCACACTGTTTCGGTGTCTTTTTTGCCATCGAATTATTTTTCTCTAAGTCCATAATTTATATTTTATTGTTATCCTCGTCACATCCCATTATAATCATTCTAGCTCTTGTAATACAGGTTTATTTCCTAGTACAAGAGTCGGAACTTCACTCAATCTCACAGAACATAAAAAACAGCTCAATCTTGTAACCACTTCCTTGTGTAATAAAGATTCTATTTTATCATCATTGTCTTCTTCACCACTGCGTCTTATTTCTTTAGTTTTCTTTACTTTCTCCACCAACACAAATTCTTCCAGCACAATATTCTTTTGATGACCTCCTTAGTCGCCTGTGTTGGCAACAATCCAATTGAAAGAAGGTTGTTTGGCCTTTTAGGTTTGATTTTTACCTTTGTTAGGTACTACAAAGTTCTTCCTCCATCTTCTGCAAAGGTATTTCCCATACCTGTAAACAAACCAACTGGTTTGAACTTTGACACTTCGCATGATTTTGATTCAATACGAAAAAGGGTCAGAGGCCGGTTCTATTCGGGTTAATCGAATTTCCTTTTTACGAAACAAGCATAGCTAGGAGTTACGTATAGCATGTTTCATACATTATGGACGTGTTTGTTAAAGTACCTCAATTAGATTATTTCACTCAATTTTCAATTGATTCATTTATTAGTAGGTATACAATTATTTACTCAGATACTACTATGTACAGTCACGAACATAAGAAAATAACGTAAGACATACTTACGCAAATTAAAATGACACATAAATTACTTGTTTTATATATTTTTGTCTTTAAATTCTGTTAAATCTATCAATATATTTTTTTAAATAACTTTGAGAAAATTTACCTCACTATTTGTGGGATTATAAACATTTTTATTAAACTTCGACACTAAAATAAAGTTCTATTGATTCTTTAGGAGAAAATCTCATTTGAACTTGCGTAACTGTTATGTATTTTGCACGTGATTGTACCTCACAAGTAGCTGAGTAGGTATGTACTGAAGCCTTAGTATGCACTTCAGTCTTCATCCTAATTGGATTTACCTACATTAATTGCAATTTAGTAAATACGGTTTATGTATGGCCTGCCAATGTTGGTTGTTGAAATGTAACTTATCAAAATATTTTTTTAAACTACTACAAGGTAACTGAAATATATATACCTAGATTCATTATAAGTTTAGTCACCCAGTAAAAACTTGAGTAAGTTGAACTGTCAATGCCTAGCATTAGTACTTATAGAATGACAGCTCATTCACCTTCACTTCACCTTAATTTTCTGGTAAATTTATAAGATGTTATTTGGAGTGATATTATATTTCATTAGGTACACCCTCTAGTGGTTTTTACAGTAGGTAGGTACGTCCGTATTTTCTTTTAATATCTTTTTAGTTTCAATAAGTTTCTTTTTATTTGTAAACTTGTTAGTTTCTGTCATTTGTATGTCCAGTCTGTAGGTACCCCAAAAAAATGACAAACGACGGAGACCTAATTTCTTTAAAAAAATAATACTAAAACCAAAACATAAATCTAGGTAGTTTATAATTTCTAAGAACAGATTCCCAGTACGTAAATTTATTATGAGGTAAAAATAAAAATATATGATACACACACAGACCGAACTATTCTTGCGTGCAAACATTCGTGTACTGTCTGAAGAGAAAAAAGCCAAGGACAACAATGTTGGCAAAAAGAAGCTACGGGATGCCAACTTTGACTACAGAAACAACACAATCAACAAATAAAACGTGAATCTTATCGCATCACGATAAAGTTGAAATTGGAATAAAAATTACGTTATCAAATGCAAATCGATTGGCTTTAACAATTATACCATGACAACAAACTTTAGTAGTGCGCGCGACGCGAGTGAATAAACACGGGCGCTCTGTATATTTTTTTTTAATTAATAAAAATGAACGTGATATCGTTAGCAATATGGACTTTAGAAAAGAATTGTTTTATAGTTTATAGTGGACTGATAGTTTGTTTTATTGCGTTTACTTTGTATCATAAGAATAAGTTGGACGTGTATTACAGTGAAACTGCGAAAAAGGAAAAGTTGGCGCGAACGGGAACAAGCGGGAAAGGTGACACTGACAGTTATTTTTTTTTTTATTTGCTTTTTTTTGCGTTTGAAGGTAAGCGACATCCTTATAAAGTTTAGATGCCTACAAGATAGTCAAAAGTAGTAGTAGATACTTTAAAATTTATTCTTGTTAGGTAAATTTCCAACAGGATAAGGATAATATATACCTAATTATAATACCTAATTCTGCAAAAATTACCCGCTATCAACACTATAATTTAACCAGCAGAAGGCTAAATAAATTCCGAGTGAATAAAAAGGAAACCTAAAAAGGTGCATTGCAAAGAAAAAAAAAGGTTTTGGAACAAGTTTATGTACGCTAACTGCGGTTGAGGTCTTGTAGGTTTTTTTGGCTAAATATGAATTAGCTGTTACTACTTAATTATTTTTGAAATGCATCGAATGTAATTGAATACTTCTTTTACATAAGCGAGTCTATATAACTAACTTCCACAAGTTAAATTGATTGGTTCTATCTAATCGTAACGACTACCAAATTCTAGAAATCAGCTTGGATCCTTAGTGTTAATGTACCTAATTAGTTGTAAATTATTAGTAGGTACAAATATAAACAATGTTAACATTTAAAATGATGATAATGAACTAACAAAAAATACTTCAGGGTTTACGTAAAAAAACTAAAAAGAACCATAAATCGTCATCTACGTATTTTATCTCTCTTAATACTCATAGGTAATATAATTCTCTTGTCTCAGTGTTTGTAACAAAACTCCTCCGAAACGGCTTGACCGATTCGAGACCGATTGAAATTTTGTTCAGTAGATCTGATAGTCTGATAGGTATGAAAACGTATACTAATATTAAATAAAATTAATAAATTTTGTTTTTTAATTAATAAAGTTTGCTGGTGCCGCTAGTAATTACATAAAAGTAAGAAGAAAAGATTTGAAAAAAATCTACATAGTAAGCTATAATTCACGATCAATATTAGACTGAATATGGAATTAATCATTATTAATTTTATTGTACACGCAATGAAATACAGAGATCATATAGGTGCAGACACCAGTACATAAAGCTATCCCAAAGTGTAAAATATTCCCAATTTAACTTGAACCTTATTCTGTTGGTAATAAAGTTGAAAAACTTTTAAAGAAATTTTACACATTGGAGTAGCTTGATGTGATGACCTCTGTACATAAAGTCAAGTTATAATATTTTAAACACGTGTTCGGTAAAAAAAAAGTCGGACTTTTGACCTGTAAAGTATTCGTGAAATCGTGACGGAATTGGAAATTACAAATTATTTTCCTATCTAACTGATCCACTATTCTTACAATAGTAATATTACGTTAATATTACCGAGTTGAGCTCGCGATTACTGACAAATGCTTGCCCTGACTGATCTGTTCCCATCATATCTATGTGGTTCATTCCTCAAAAGACCATTTCAGACACTTATCAACACGGTTCTTATATGATCTGACCAAGATAATGTCTGTACTTTAAAAGAGACTACGACCTCTGAGTTTCTTTCGGTGTTTCTTCTCAGAGTAGTCAGGTAGTGAAACGCCTCACAGAAATAAATATATTTTTTTTTACCATGACGTTTTTTTACACCCCTCATATCAATATGTAAAAAAAACATATCTACTTATGTAACAGAAAAAATAAAAACCTACACAAACTCACGCCTTATTTTTATGTAGGTAGGCAGAAACCAGAGTGAGCAGAGTGCCATCTGTTCTACAATTCTTATACACCACTATTTTTTAATTAGTACAAATACTTACAGGGCATATTCTAGACGTTCTTCTCATTATATTTGGAAAGTATCAACAAATAAGATTCATAAACAGCAAATTTATTATATGTATTAGCGTTTGTTTATATCCCAAAAAGTCATCCAATTTATGGAAATATTGTACAGCCTATTCATGACATAGTAGTATTCATTCATCGTCATCTTGTGCACACTTTCGCGTGATCTTGCTTAAGCCCTACCTCCAACAGCTGTTTTCGTTATTTAAATTTAACTACATATAAAAATTGAATTTAATTTTTTTTACTTACAGCCCATTTTTTTGTACTAATTAAAAAATAGTTATTTATTATATACTTATTTTGCTTCGTTGCCTTTGACGTTAATTCATCAACGTTTTCATTCGAGTACTACGTACTAGACCTTCCTAAAAGATATCACCAATAATGTCTGTGTATGTCCTTCTAAGGCATCTCTTTCCGGTGTTTTAACTTACATCAGCCTTAAAAATACCTTTTGTTAGTCATCTTTAATTCATCCTTCATCTTTCATAAAAAATCTTATGTTACAAAATATGAATGTTGAATCCATAAGGCCATATATGCCATAAATTAAAAAAAAAATAACCCAGCACACTAACACTATACTGTCTACCAATTTTATTGTAAAGTCGAACTAGTTATGAATTTGTCATCTATTCGTATTACATAAAACGTGGATAAAGATAAAGAAAAAACAGGGGAATATATTGCGTGCAAGAATTTTGGAGCAATCACGTAACAAATTCACCCATTTCAAAAACTTTGCCCTACTATATTATCGCACAAATATGACCTACAAACCCTATTAGCACGCTCATAAATCCTTCAAATAAAGTAAATAACATGAAACTGAATAAATAATGAAAATGTAGCACAATATAATATGGTATATATTCAAATTGTGTAAGCTCCGTCACTTATCACCAGCCTTCAGGAATGAGGGAACTGGGTTATCAACACTGGGTTGAGAACTCTTCGACCCTATGTCATGTCAAATGGTGGAAATGATTAAATAATATACAAGTACAAAATGCTCCGGCAAACTCCCTTAGAATCAATTTACGTCGTGTAAAAATGGTCTAGGAAGACATTAGAAAAAAAAATGGTTCCTTTTTTGTTCCCAATAAAAAACAATTTATTTATTTTATTTATTTATTACACCTGTCATTTCAACAAAGATGGCGCTGCATTTTAAAATGTTTAACTGTCGTTAAGTTTTCTTAAATTTTTTATGGTTCCGTTTAACTTTCTTAACGTTTTCTGATCCTTGTCCTGACAATAATGAACACAACAACATATTAGCGAAATTGGTCCAGCCCTGCTGCCATGACCAAGGGAAATAGGGATTCATTTTTGTATACCTAAATAGATATAAGATGATATAGTCCACACTGTTATGTTTTGTAATCTTGTTAAATAAGACCAATTTCATCTCTCAGATGTAAATGTGGACTCTGACATTTTTTATTTAGACTATTTGACTTGACAGTGAATCTCTCAGATATGATGTGACTGTGTTCATCATTGAGACGTTGACTATTTTGATTTCATCTCTCAGTATCACCACTTTCATCACAGAGATAATATGATTGGGGATATTGACATTTGGTTGTTGACTTGTGTGACTGACTGTTTTGTATTGACTTGGATCTCTCAGATATGACTGACTGACGGTGTGGGTTCTGACTGTGTGTTATTACACATTATTATTTGTTGACTAATAGTACAAATGAGAAAGCCACTCTGTTTGTCTGTTAGTTTGTCGGCTTTTCACGATTAAACGGCTGAACGAATCGTAATTCTTGTATTTCATTAGAAGAACATTCATTGGTACTCTAACTGATCTTTAAGCTAAATCTAATCTTTCCTCACGAACTGCTTAACATACTTTCTGAAGCACGAAGGGCTTTCGTTTGATATGCAATAGATGATCACGCATTCGCGAATTGACCTCAACAAGCACAGCTAAATCTTCGATCCACCTGCAGGTACCCCTGGCTTGAATTTTTTCATCTTCTTCAAACCCATAGATAGCAGTAACTCTTGTATTTTCAATGGTTTCTTCAATTTGTACTCAAGGCGTGTGCTAAGAGTAAATACCGAACACTTAACAACAGACACTGTTTTTCTTGCCATTACAAGTCGAGGCGGTCCAGAGTAAATATTTTAACACAACTTATTTGATTAACCTAACAACGCAAACGGTTACAAGGAAAACATAAATTTTTAGGTATATAGATTATTTTACATTAGAGTCAAAATAAGGTTATATTTGTAAATTAATGCACATATTCAAATGAATATTTCCAGTTTTAATTTTTGCGGTTATAGCCATCACGACATTTTGCAGTAGTCACGACTTAGATGACGATGCGTTATATACAACTTAGGTAGGTATGTTAGGTCTATTTATAATACGTAAGTTACTCAACAAAATGAACAGAAAAAAAAGAATATTATTAGTAGATAACAATTATAAGAAATCGATTATTTCCGATCGATCGATTATTCGAGAAATAAGTTTGTTTGATTATTCTTAAGACTAAAGTGGCAGACTAGCGCAGTGAAATTTTGTAGTGTTAACAAAAGTACATAAATGAGAGTGTAAACAATATGTATTTACTTACCGAGGTATACATTTTATCAATATCACCATAATTATAACCTTTTTATTATTTTTGTGCATCGAAATACTGAGCGGAAATATTTTTTTAATTTTAAATTTAATTTTAATTCCGCAATCTATCTGCGATATACGCATTTTTTTTTTAATTTACATACTTTAATCACCAATCCGCTTGGCAAGCCTAGTAAGCAAAATTTCAAAAGTTTTTTTTTAATTACCTAGTTTATAGTACTTAAATCAATTAAAATACAATAGAATATAGTATACCTACTTACCTACGTCCTATTACATACATACAATATATATTATCTAGTTCAAACCCAGTTAATTGTTTTAATTCACTTTCATGTAGGACAATTAGACGTTAAATTGACCTTAATTGTTTTTCAATTTGATCTATTGTCACAAACAACTTTGGGTATAAACAATAAAGATAAAGATATGACGAAAGATATTTATTTCCAGATAGATGGTACAGGTCCACTTACAGATTATTAATATAATCTAATAAACAATATGGCTCTGGACTGCATTTCTACTGCAAAATTGCAGTTTGCGTGCAGTTTGTACGACTGCAATAAAACTGCTGTTCGTACGAAACTGCATTTAAACAGCTGTAGTTGATGTCGAATGCAGTCTGTCTGTAAATGTAGAGCCTAAGTAAGTGAGCATTGGTAGAAAAAAAAAACTTTATACAGGCGAAAATACATGCGTGATGTGTTAATTTCCTAATCGAGGTCATTAGACATGAATGCCAGTGCGCTAAATATCATTCAAATCTGTGCAGCTGTTAAGGCCTAATTGATACAAAAACATTCAAAATCACAAACTAATAGGACCTTCACATTTGTGATTTTGGTAGGGTTAAACAAATACGTTATGATCTTGTTTATGTTAAATAATTATGTCGAAATGTTTTTGTGTGCGTGATGAAGTGTTTTTCTTTTAATTTGGACCCCTCCCTCCCACCGCATGACAAGTGATGAGAAGTAGGGGGAACCTCGTCCCCCCTCCCCGTTGATTGGCATTTAAGTAGGTACTTTATAATTTTCAATAGTCATGAGAATGAAACTGCTGCCAAAATGGTACCTACCTGCAGAAAAGAAAATGAAACATTTATTGACATTTTAGAGTTCTAAACGGTACGGCTCGTAAATTTGTAAAGGATTTTGTAGTGGGTAAGTTTGCGCACGCATAATTTCATACATTTTTACATGCGCGAACTTCTCCCAACACGAAAATCTTTGCCAACTTACATGCAGGTGAAGCGACATCTATCTCGCCACATACGAACTAATGACCGATATCCTACATCGCGGTATCAGAGTTATCCGCGCAATTTGAACGTATACAAGCTCCCGATAACAACCGTCGGGCAGTAGTTAGCCCACCAGACACAACACCCGTCTGGTCGGAGAATCCTCCCTTTTCAATGGTGGATGAGGAACTTTACACCCTGTTCCTCATACCCCCAAACCGTGGTACCGGTAACTGTAGGACCCTATGGGGTACCATAGAGCCTTATTACTAGCCTTTACAAATTCGTCTGTTTGAATGTCAGCTAGAAGGGCTTTAATATTTGTTACTTACAAACCTTTTGCATATGTAGATGGTTTTTTTAAAATTTCAACATACTTACTGTGTATCTCTAATGAATAATAATAAAAACAATAAATAAAATATAATAATATTTAGAATACTGAAATAGTACAAAAATATCAATGTTAGCATAGGTCTCGAGTTCGAACCCAAGGCACGCACCTCTGACTTTTCGGATTTATGTGCGGATTGTATAATTATCACTTGCTTAAAAAAAACGGTGAAGGAAAACATCGTGAGGAAACCGGCATGCCTGAGAGATATTTCTCGAGGGCATGTGATGCCAAGTCAGAGGCCCATGGGCGGCATAGAAACTCTGACACAAAAGGGGCTCGAGTCTGCTATTGCAATCGTGTCTCAATGACCGGTCAATGATCGATTTTTGACGTATAACGTCAAACTTATGACACATTTCCCATACAAAAACTGTCAAAGTTGTCAAATATTCGATCAATGACCGGTCATCGAGACACGATTGCAATAGCAGACTCGAGCCCCAGGTTAGTTAATAACCACACGATAAGAAGAAGAATGTTAGTATTGTACTTACTTTCTTACGAGTAGTCAGAATATTAGAACCCCGATAGTCTGACAACCGGGATGAAGGGGCGTCGTTGTACCCAGGCCAGATAGGCGGTTGCTCAATGGAGAAGATTGGTACTCAGCTTCACCCAGGTAGACTGGAAGTTGACCACAACATAGTTGGGAAAAGGCGAGGCAGATGATGATTCTACATAGGTACACATACATACATACATTAACTCACATCTTTTTTCCACGGAGGTAGGCAGAAACTACAGAGCGCTACGATTCCTACAACATAATTATTGTGCTTCGGTTGCTAGAACTACGCACCTGACCTTTCAGAAGAGCCTCCCCAATAAGGTCTATGTAATTATGTCCTTCAAAGGCGTGCCCTCCCAGGATCGTTTCCACTTACATCTGCCTTATAAATACCTTTCGTAAGTTGCCTTGCCTTCATCCTTTCAACGTGACCAAACAATCTAAGCTTACTCTTTAAAATTTTTGTATCATGATTCTGTATTAAAAAAATAAAAAAAGGAATTTGAATACATTATTAAAATAACAAAAGGTTCAAGGCTCTACTCACCTTTAAATCGCATTTAACCTATTAGACAAGTATTCTAACTTCTAATTTATCATTATCATAATAAGTTATTCTTTGACAGTAATATAATATTATCCACGTTATGTTATTTCATGATAGCGTACCGTTTACATACAATAAGCCATTTTATGACTAAATGAGGTATGTCCTGTTGTCTACTATAGTTACTATGTACTTGAAACATATAACATCACGCCTGCATTCTCCGAAGGGTAAGACAGAGATGACTTAACAATACACCCATTTTTTGCCAAATACTTTTAAGTTTTATGTTATAGGGGACTTGAAGCCTAGAACCATCAACTGACTATGAAAGCAGACTCCGAACTGCCACAGAAAATTTTAAGATTAATAAAACCGACAGACAATTTTATTAGAAATCAAAACTCATTTAAATTTTATTCAAATTAAGCTAAGAATCAGGATTTCTAGAACATCAAAAATACATAAGACAATCCCCCAAAACACCCACCCTTCACTACTTCCATGTGTTTTTACTGCTAAGAAAATGTAGTGGAACGAACTCCCCAGCAACACATCTGTCAGATCATTCGTTTGAAGAACTTGAATCTGTAGCGACATCTATCTCGCCACATACGAACTAATGACCGATATCCTACATCGCGGTATCAGAGTTATCCGCGCAATTTGAACGTTTACAAGTTCCCGACTACAACCGTCGGGCAGTAGTTAGCCCGCCAGACACAACACCCGCCTGGTCGGAGGATCCTCCCTTTTCAATGGTGGAAGAGGAACTTTACACCTTGTTCCCCAATAATCTATACAATGGAATGTTTAGTAAATAGCATACCTAATAGTTTATAAGCTTTGCAAATCATAACATTTCAAATTTATTGTCACTGGCTCTATTACCCAATTACCTATCACGAAAACAATCAGATCACCTACATCATAATGCCAAAAACAACGTTCACTACACTCATAGCAAAAAAAAAACCACTTCAATCTAGTTATTGTACAAAAACAGACACAATAATCTCAGTAAGATTTCCAAGCATACAGTCATTTGAGATCAAGAAACCGACAAGTGCGTCAGTTATTCATAAAAACCAGTCAAATGCGAATCTAATTACTCTTGTTCTGCACAAACACGGAGTGGGGAATAAATGGAATGTTGATACGCACGATATTGCAGAATTTCTGCATCTAATAAGCGCGGACCAAGAAGGCAAACCAATGGCACCATAGACTTTACCGGCTCAACATAATTCGGGCACATCAAAATGACTGAACTTGATCAAAATAATTTGCAACCTTACCTTAAGGTTGACTGGTAGAAATGCCTAAGATGTTAAACACTATATGCAACTACTGGAAGGTTTGCCCATTTTTTTTTTGCAAAATTCTAATGTTTACCTACTGATTTATTTAAAACAACTTTATGCACAAGCAAAAAACTGTACAAAGGGAGACTATTAAGTCTCCCTTTGTACAGTTTTTTTGCTTGGAAAAACCTTCCAGTAGTTGCATATAGTGTTTAACATCTGACATTTTATCGTAGTTAAATGACAGTCCAGATACCAACCTCACACAAAACGAGTTTGCACCATTACACATCCATCTCTCCGCCACTGCGCGCGCTTATTGGTCAAATCAAATAGCGCGCGATTCCCCGGTTTCCAATAACACTTTTTAGTCCGACAAATAATGAAGTTTGATAAGACGAATTCTTATTCTTACACGTGTTAAGACTTATTTCTCAAGTTTTCGAGGCTATGCCAAAAAAACAAAAATACATTTCCATGCTAAAATACTTATCCAATGCAGGAAAGAATATTAATAAGTACCTGTGCATTATGCATACATAACAATATTAGCGACCTTGATTAAGTCGATAGGCACAGTAACCATATTATAAATCATAAAGCGTTTCAAATGATAGATATGTTGTTAAAAGCATTGATTTCTTGACTATCGTGCTATGATTTCCACGAAATATCAGTTTCTATCTACAGACAAGATATTTTAATTCTATCTTATCTTTTCTTGATTTAGTATCTACTACTAAACATGAGTTACGTTTGAATGCATAATTACGCGTTTTTACCCAGAATGGGCTATCTGACAAAATTTAAGTATTTTAGATTGACAAGAAAATATTCGACACATATTTATCTTTTTCAAATTGATGAAAAAATGGCTTAGATTAGGCGCATTAAAGTTGAGGAGAGGGGGCTTATAACGTCATTATCAAGTACTAGCAGACGTCACGCGGTTTCACCCGCCTAGTTCCCGTTCCCGTGGGAATACAGGGATAAAAAGAAGCCTATGTCACCCGGGGATAGTGCAGCTTCACAACGGTGAAAGAATTTTTCAAATCGGTCCAGTAGTTTCGGAGCCTATTCAATGCAAACAAACAAACAATCAAACCTTTCCTCTTTATAATATTAGTATAGAAGTATAGATAAACTGTACTGGCTAGTGTCACCATGCGACATTTTGACTCGTTGTAAGTATCACCGTTATTTTTTGATTACGTAAAGTCGTAAACAAGAAAAAATATTTAAATAAATAATAAATAAATAAATATTCCACAACTTTTCACACAACGCCATTTAGTCCCAAGTTAAGCTTGAGAGCTCGTGTTATGGGTACAAAATAGTTGATAAACATACTTATATATTTCTAAATACATACATTTTATAGATAAATTACACCCAGACACAGAACAAATGATCGTGCTCATCACACAAACATTTGTCCTGGGTGGGAATCGAACCCACGACCTCCGGCATAGAAGTCAGGGTCACTAACTACTAGACCAACAGGCCTGTCATTTGTTGAATATTTTCTTGCAATCTAGATGAGGGACTTAAAACTAAAGTTTTCTCAAATAACCCATTCTTAGTTTACGGTTGTGACAATCACGTGTTGGAATAATCGATTGCCATACATTATTTATGAAGTTATTAAGTCCGTTGTTAAGTGGCATGCAGGATCGATTTATGTAGAATATAACCTACTTGTAACATCAAAGAGGGCAAACGACTGTTTGCCCTCTTTGATGTAGCTTTCCATTAGTGAAATAGTTTAAGAGTTCAGTTGAATTGTTCTACATGAGAAGCTTGTGTTGTCATCTCATTGCTCACGGTAACTGACAAATGCTTGCACTGGCTGGTCCACTCATATCTGTGTGGTTCTTTCCTCAAAAGACCATTTTTAGACACAAATCTGCATGGTTCTTACATAATCTGACCAAGACAATGTCTGGACTTTAAAAGCGACTGTGACCTCTGAGTTTATTTCAGTGTTTCTTCTCAGAGTAGTCAGATAGTGAAATACCGACCTCATCTTCTTATAAAAAAGTGACATTTAAAAGTGTTTGTATGAACCCAGAAATAAATAACATTTCATTAAAAGTATAGTAAAGCGGTAAGGTAGTTAGGTTAGGTAGTTAGGTTAGCTATAGGATAGGTATGGTAAGTTAGGTTAGGTTATATTTATAAATGCTGTCATTGTAATTCTATCTAACACAAAATGTTTAAATGAGAGCACATTAGACACTCGCTAAATTAACAGTATTAGAAGTTATTTTTGTTTTGAATCTATTTGTTGTCATCTCATTAAATTAATGTAAGTATTCTTAATATTTACATAAAATTCTCGTATCACAGTGTTTGTAACAAAACTCCTCTGAAACCACTTGACCGATTCTTATGAAATTTTGTGTGTACATTCATTCGGTCTGAGAATAGAACGTAAACTAATAAAAACTAAATAAAGTAATAATATAAATTGATTCTAAGGCGTAAAAGAAGTTCGCCGGGTTAGCTTGTCAAAGGAAACTATAGGGCCAACTAATCTATCATAACAATATGTTTTAAAACATTATTCTTAAAGATAAAGATAAAGATTATTTATTTGTTTAAACATAGTATACATACAAAAGCATGCAAGATCTTACAGTGAAGTAAAGTAAAGTCCAATCATGTTTAACCGTAAGCATCGGCGACCGGCGTACACGTATTTTCACAATCAAATATTTTCTTATCTTAGTAGGAAGAGTCAATAGGCGAGGTCCGATTGCATCCCTAAATGAGAGTCGTTGGCGTATATCTTATCAATATTGTTATCAATACAAATAGACCAAACGTCAGAATACGCAGAGGGTCACTGAATAACCCTAATGCACTGAATGGGTTATTACCCAAAATTTTAGTTTTTAATCCCTCATCTAGATATTAATAACATGAAAATATTCGAAACATATTTTTTCTTTTCTCACGTAATCAAAAATAACAGCGATACATCGAGTCAAAATGTCGCATGACGTCACTAGCCAGTACAGTTTGTACTAGTTAATGACGTCACAAGTCGACAAGTCCCCTGTCCTCAATTTTAATGCACTGCAATCTTACCTGTTTTCCATCATTTCGAAAAAAATAAAAATACGTGTCTTTATTTTCTTGTAATCTAGGTGAGGGACTAAAAATTAAAATTTAGTCAAATAGCACATTCTTTCTTGTCTGAACACTTACCTATTAGTCGGGGTTAAGTGAAGTTATTTAGTTATTTTTCTTATTTGTATGTGGTTACCTGCAGAGCTATAGCCATCTTTACATTGCCACTGACCAACTGGCATCCAATTGCATGTAACCGAATTTTAATGACTAAAGAGAATTTGAAAAAAAATTGGTTGTGGACTTCAAGTTATGGTGACTATCATACGAGATACTGTGCGCTTCGTCACATCTCTGCGAGTACGCATGATGTCATCCTAGATATACACTGATTGTTAGCAACACCAACAAAAATGTCATTTATATTTGGGTTTGGCAACATTGCAAAAAGTTGTCCTTCCGTTCTCTCTTTCGATGTACGCGTCCTTTTCCGGCAAAATCGGGTGCACTTATATACGAACGCTTAATCTACGTGTTAGTAGATAACTTAAAATTAACACACATTTCAAAAACTAGGTACGCACCAAAACATGTACGAGATTCTTCACAGTTGGGGCATCCATTTGCTCAGCTAAGGCGATTATCACACTGCCCCGCATCACGCTGCATGTTGCGTGTCTCTGAACTGAATTGAACGCGCGTGGATGCATTTTCTGTGTGTTGGACTGTGCGTGTTTTCCATACAAACGGAGATACTTACAAGCAACGGAAGAACACGCATCCACGCGCTACGCTGCATCATGCGGGGCAGTGTGTTAATCGCCTAAGACCTTCACAGTGCTATTGAAACTACCACGCTTTCTTGTAAGCATGGAAGCGATCTTCTTTCGCCGAATAGAAAAAAGTTGTCTACTCTCGTTTCCGCAAACATGGACGACGCACTAAAATAACGTGGCAGCTCCAATTGCACTCTGAAAGCATTATTGTAGTGTATTCGTAGGACGTCTATAGCCTTACGCGTATAGTTGACCCATAGGCTGCCTGTGTAGAAGTTCTGACAGTATAGGTTGTTAACAGCCTGATTTTAGCTTCTTTACTACAGCGGTATTATGTATGAAGTTAAAGGTAGCAAAACAATTATGTGAGAATCGTAGCAGATGATGCTCTAACAACTTAAGGGAAGGTTCTTATCTGACGGAACATGCGTCGCGTATCATCGGTCGCGTAACGCCAGAACAGACAAATGTATAGAAAAACACTTGACGGTTCACATTCAACAGATGATGCGTTAGTGCGTCGAGGTACACTGTCGCAAACGCGCATTATCCGATAGATATGAACCTTTCCTAAGAGCTGCAAACCTCTATGGGGGAAAGGCGTGAGTGTATGAATGTATGTTTAACAAATCTCATATTTCGTCTTGCATGCAATATTCTCAAAATGGGCACCAAAGTTTTAGCTTAGAGTAGGTATTAATATAATGATTTCAATACAGTTATATTATACGAATGCAGACTATGTTTGTAATTCATAATGCATAATATAATATTACACACGCAGCTGGTAAACATATACAACATAATGGTTCGTGTTATTCAACATTGTTATCAATGTCACGATATATTTCAAGGGAAAATACAATATTATTATGTTTGAAATGAATGGCATACGGGAAATACGTAACTCTTAGGTATCAAAAATGTGTACGCTGATAAATAATGTGAAATTAGACCAAATGTTTTTGAATACGTCGTGAACGTAATGAATTCAGGGTTCCTTACACAGGTGCATATACCAAACACTTTTAATGTTATCTATATCTAGTAGAAATTTTGAATAATTATTCTTACTATTATTTTAATTATTTTGCATTGACTGACAACTGGCAAAATGTGGGTGTACTACCAGGTACACCTCTGCCTAGTCCTTCGGGGATTACAGGCGTGACGTTATGTTATGTGTTGTGTTGTTGGGACTGACAACCGCATTTTCACACTGCAGGTCAAAGGCCCCTACTTTATTTCCACTTCTCTCTGTTTAAGTTTTTTTAACCGACTTCAAAAAAAGGAGGAGGTTCTCAATTCGACGGTATGTTTTTTTTTTTTTTTTTTTTTGTGTGTTTGTTACGCGATTTCTCCCCCATTTGTGGACCGATTCTCAAAATTCTTTTTTTATGTGAAAGAGTATACTCCCGAGGTGGTCCCATTTTAATTTGGTGAAGATCTGGTGCTGATCTTCGGAGATATACAATGGAACTCTTCAAAAATAGACGGCAAATCTGTCGTGATTGCTGGAATCGTTTGGATATTTATTGTTTATACAACATCATGACGTATCATCACGCCTGTATGCTCTGAGGGGTACGCAGTTGTGTACAATATACCTAGATTTCGACAGTTAGGTATGTTAAGTTTAATTTATTAGGGATAAGTGGATAACCCTATTACCATGACATGTATATATTGTTAACTAATAACAATATAAAAATAAATCCATGGCAAATATTTGTATGGGAACAACTAAAAATGGAAAAATAAAAATCTTTTTTGCAAAAAATAAAACCGACTTAAAAAAAACACCAACCGGTGTAAAATAACTCTAAATTCGGAAGTCGGTGGCTCATCATGTAAAAGACAAAACCACCAAAGCCACAGACTTCCTAATTTAGAGTTATTTTACACCGGTTGGTGTTTTTTTTAAGTCGGTTTTATTTTTTGCAAAAAAGATTTTTTTTAGGACCAGTTCTTTTCGAAGGAGCCTGAACTCGTTCGGCCATCTTCTCTGGGGTCTTTTTACACACATACCTACACAAACTCACGCTTTTTTCTGTGGAGTTTGGCAGAAACTACAGAACCTGTTACGATTATAACACACTTCTTTTGCTTGGTTTACGTTCATACACGTGGTCATAATTATATGCACGCCCCGTTTGCAAGTATTATGCGCTCAGGTCAAGTACGGCGCCTTTCTGAAAAACATCACAAGCAGTCCCCATTCATGCAGACATTCTAGAGCATACCCTCTCGGTTTTTCTACTTGAATAGCTATTTACAAGAAACAAATACTGATAGTTATTTTAAGACTATATTTACAGTTCGCTGTGTAATTTTTTCTCTTTAGTTGAGAGTGGTGGAGACCGTCATCCATTATAGCAGTGCGATTCTGGTCAAAGTACCGCATGAAAATGAAGGCGTAGTGAGGGCGAATTGAGCTGTCATTCCACAGTAATGCTAGGTTTTGTTGGCAGTTCACTTCACTCAAGTTTTCACGGCGTGACTTTTACTAAATCGACCGGCTGAACTATCCGAAATGAATCTTGTTGATAAAGGTTTATAAATGATTACACATAAAACGAAACTATTAAGTAACATAGAAAATGCCTAAGGCATTAAGTCCGCCTTTGTACAGTTTATTTTACTAGTGCATAAAGTTTTAATAATAAATAAATAACATAGTTTTTAGTTAGGTGTATGTTTTAGCTGAATTTATTTTGAGTGCAGTATAAAAATAACGCAGAATGAAACTTAATTGTGGTCGCATGAAAATGAAGTTGTGGCTACTTACTTTGGTGATCGATGATTATTTTGTTCTAACAAGGTGCAGAACCCACGGTAGCTGTAAGACTCTGTCTGTATTTATACAAAAATACTGACTTTTAATTGTACTACGACATAATTGTTTTATAATTAGTTAAATATGCTGAATTGCGGTCACCTTGTGACTGGAGTATTTAAATGCAATTAATTGTTTCAATATAACTTTTATTATTGATTGTAAACACTCATTTACTTATACATAACTAACATAGCTAGTTTTACATTTTTTTTCGACTGTCTTGTTCGACTAATGGTGGCTAGCACTATGACTACTGAACCTAAAGTCCTTGGTTCCAATCCATTTCCGGCAGAGTTCTTCAGTTTTTCATTTGGGATTTCTCAGTAGCTGCCCGGAGCATAGATTTGTGCCCGATTGATAATAATAATAAATAATAAATAAATATTCCACAAATTTTCACACAACGCCCTTTAGTCCCAAGCTAAGCTAAGAGCTTGTGTTATGGGTACTAAACAACTGTTGAACCTACTTATATATAATATTTATAAATACATACATATTATAGATAAGTTACACCCAGGCACAGAACAAATGATCGTGCTCATCACACAAACATTTGTCCTAGGTGGGAATCGAAACCACGACCTCCAGCATAGCAGTCAGGGTCACTAACTACTAGACCAACAGGCCAGACCAATAGTTACAATTAAATATAACTTTTATTATTGTTTGTAAACACTCATTTACTCATACAAAGAACTTCCTAGCTAGTTTTATTAAATTTCCTCGACTGTCTCGCTGGTCTTGTGATTGTTAATGCTATAACTGCCGAACGTAAGGTCCTTGGTTCTAATCGAGGACCGGCAGAGGTCTTAAGTTTTTTCATTTGGAATTTCTCAGTAGCAGATTTGTGCCCGATTGACGACATAGGCTCGACCCTTACTTACTTGAACATAACTGTTGAAATATGGATTCAAAAACACCCAATAAAAGTACAACTCTTTCTGTGATGGTCTAGTTATGTGACCCGGTAGACTACCGAGTTATCGGTCACGAGTTCGAACTCAAGGGTTCTGATTTTTCGGATTCACATGCGTCTTATTTACTTATTTATTCATTTATTATTCGGCTTTTCAACAATAAGTACGTTAATTCATTTTAATCTGCACATTTATAAGCACTAGGTACGTTATGCGCAGATAATAACATAACTAATACATATAATACATATATGGTTTGGAAATAAACAAATAATATTTTACACAAATTACACAAATAATAATTATATACATTGCTTCCAATACTTACTTATTAAAATAAGTGTAGATGAAATTAAATTAAATACTTATACAATAAATTATTTCAAAATTAGATTATGTTGATTAATTAAAATTACAATTGTAAATTAAAATTTGATAACTATAACATTAAAGTTCGTTTTGATTAAAATTCAAATGAATTACAATAATTTATATTAAAATCGATTACAAATTATAATTTCTTGAATTAAATTTGAATTTGAATTTGTCTATACTAATATAATTATCACTTGCTTTGGAAACGAGAAGTAAAAACACCGTGATGTAGATCGTCTCAGACTTAATATATTAACTACAAGTCCAGGTTTTTTCATCAACTGCCCATGGTCATGTTTTCCTTCACCGATATCAATGATGTCTAAGATAAACTTAGAAAGTACATATGAATTGAAAAAGTCACTTTGGTACGAATACCTACTTGCTCTCATTTGAACCACAACCTCGTGCATGAGAGATGAAACAAATATGACACTGCCTACCCCTTTGGGGAATACACGCGTAATGATAAGTATAGTTTATGATTTTAATATTCTTATCATTAACAATTGTAGTCACGCGATGTCTACCAGACTTTGAACTGAAATGCAGCGTGATAATCACCAAAACATAATTGAATGATAAATACACACATAATTAAAGTTAATTAGGTACTCGTAATAAATTCAAAAGTTGCGTTAGTCTAAAGGTTAATGAACTCACTTTATAAAATGTAATTTAATCATTTTTTTCACTACTATGTTTCAGTTGTCAGTTTAACCAGATACAGTTGAATACCAGTTTTACATGTTAGTCATTAGTAATTTATTCATTAACAATAAATTGTATCTGAATTTACAAACACATTAAATAAACAACATGCAAATACACAAAAATTCACATAACACATTTGATTTACTTTAAAGGTCACTTTTATGGTATATAAACACTTGCTTAACAGAAATCTTTTCAGCTGTTTTTTAAAGGATCTGGAGTATACAGGGTGTCTCATTCAAATGGGTCAGTATGGGAAAGTCTGAAACTATAAGACATACGAAGATCTGTTCTGAGAAACCATGTCATCGATTTTAATAACAAGAAAAACTGCATTCATACATTAAAAAAAAAACATCTGTACTATTGTAGTAATATTGTAAACGTGGTCACTTCGAGCACCTACTAAAATAAATTAAAGTATGTGGAAACAAAGCATTTTATTCATTTTAGACATCATGTTTCATACTGACATTTACTGCTTAAGACCTACACAATCGATATTAGAAATAGTGTAGGTTTTTTTTTTCAAAATAACCGGGTTCGATTCCCGAACAGAGTACAGATGTTTTTTAAAATGTATGAATGCAGTTTTTCTTGTTATTAAAATCGATGGCATGGTTCCTCAGAACAGATCTTCGTATGTCTTATAGTTTCAAACTTTCCCATACTGACCGATTTGAATGAGACACCCTGTAGACTGGACAACACGAACAAAATTTTCATCCGATGCTTGTGTCCTAGTGGACAAAACTTTTTGAGTTTTACTTAGTACGCTCTGTTGCCGCTCCAATATTGCTATATTCTTCTATACGGCGTTACTAATACATGGGATCACAAATTTCCTATGACATTAATTCTCCGCATGACTTACATATATATTATATTCCTTTCTTGGTATCTACTAACCGGTGCCAAACACAGGTAATAAGTGTAATTAACTGGATACTGGTTCAAACTTGTTCATTATTATCTAATAGTTATAAAAAAAACAGCAGCTACGGAGAACGAAGTTTCTGAAAAAATGCCGTCTGCCATATAAGCGCACATCTGGTACGCGTGTACTTGTGTAACACACCTTATACGCCTACTAATTTTATGTTAGCAAATTTATATTATTACGATGAAACTTTCTCAGTTTTTTCTTTCATAAGATCCTTCACCTGACTTTAACAAAGAGGTACAAAGAAAAAAGAATTAGCGAAATTGGTTCAGCCGTTCGTGCGTGATGCCGTGACCAAGGAAAATAGGGATTCATTTTTATTTAATAGATTTATTTATTTACTTCGAGTAGTTTATTTTCTTGCCCAAGGTCATTTTTATTTTAATTAATTATAGCCTGTGTCATTCTGATGTATAAGCTATATTATTGTAAAGTTTCATTAAAATCTATTCAGTAGTTTTTGCGCGAAAGAGTTGGAAACATCCATAAAAACTTTCGCATCACTACATCATCATCACTACATAGTATAAAACAAAGTCGCCTTTTCTGTCCCTATATCCCTATGTGCGCTTAAATCTTTAAAACTACGCAACGGATTTTGATGCGGTTTTTTCCAATAGATAGAGTGATTCAAGAGGAAGGTTTATATGTATAATACATGCATCATATACTAAGGCAACATTGCTAATTTTAGAGGTTTCTAACGTGATGTCGTAAATTAACCTATTTTTTTGGGCTTCTTTAGCAATTTAGCAAAAACGCTGCCTAAACCCTACGAGTTAGATCAAATTAATGTACTACAGTATTGTACACCATAAAAAGGTCTACAAAAAAGTCCGCGATGGTATATGTTTATATTTTAGGGATAACCCACATTAACCATTTTTATTGTTTACTTTTTACGTGAAAAAATGGCTTATTTACGAAGCTATTTTAAGCAATACGGCATTAATCCTTATCGAATTAAGTACCTTAAATACAGTGTGCAATTAATATAGATCAATATGGTTCCTTACAGCATGTAAATTAAACAAATATTTTCGGAGATATTACAAATTTAAAATGTGCGTTTGCGGCGGGCGGTACCGGTCGGACAATATACAAGAAGTTGTTAATAATCCGCGGGATACAACATTGACAGCATTTTTCAAGTTATGTGCTCAAGATGATTTCGCGAAAACACTGACATATGACAGAGTTCCAAGTTACTATACATGGAACCAGAGTTCTAAAACTTTTCAACGGCGAAAACAAGGTACTGCGGTTGATGGTTTCCCCGGAGTAAAAAAAACGGATGCTCTTGGCAGAGTCTACACGATTCTTCCCAACAGTATCAGCATTGCACCTGTGCGAAGCCGGGGCGGGTCGCTAGTTTATAATATTAGTAGGATGTAGGATGATGAATCTTTGTACCTATCAGCACTTTTTATACGTCAAAAATTACATAAGTAGTCCCCGCAAACACCCGCCCTTCTCCACCTCCTAGTGTTTTTCTGGAACAAAAAATATGCGCCACAGACTCGCCATCATCACATCTACCTGATTTGCTAAAAGAATTGGAATCTATACATTAATATGCTTAGCTATACAAACCGGTTCTCCGCAAATTAAATATAAAATTGTATCTGTTGGCTAATGAAACTCTACAGGGTGTCTCATTCAAATGAGTCAGTATGGGAAAGTCTGAAACTATAAGACATACGAAGATCTGTACTGAGGAACCATGTCATCGATTTTAATAAAAAGAGAAACTGCATTCATACATTTTAAAAAACATCTGTACTCCGATCGAGAATCGAACCCGGTTATTTAGAAAAAAAAAACCTACACTATTTCTACTTAGATATCGATTGTGTAGGTCTTAACCAGTAAATGTCTGTATGAAACATGATGTCTAAAATGAATAAAATGCATTGTTTCCACATACTTTAATTTACTTTAGTAGGTGCTCGAAGTGACCACCGCCTTTTTCTGACACATTTGAATGAGACACCCTGTATATTGTAATTTGTGGTGAGATAATAAAAATCTATTCTATTCTATTCCGGTATAAAGGTTAACCTACACTTGACGAGATCGGCCCGTGGTTGGTGACCGTTTGCTTTGCGAGGCATGGCAAAGTCTTGACATTAAATGAATGGTCACCCATCCACTGACTGACCTCGTCAACGTAGCTTAACCTGCGACTGGTGAGGCTGTTATTATTGTTTACTGTTTATGTTTTGTTTACTTTTTTAAGTTCTAATAAATAATTAAATAAATATTCCACTTCTTTTATACTTCTTTCACGCCATTTAGTCCCAAGTTAAGCTTGAGAGCTTGTGTTATGGGTACTAAACATCTGATAAACATACAACTTATACAGGGTGTAACGGAAAGGGTATATACATACGAAGGGCACGGATTCTCTTGGTGATAAGAAACGACATGGCAACGTTTTTATACATAATATGTTAAATTTACAATCATGTATGTATATTATACATACATAATTGTAAAGTTGAGACCGCCCGCGCCGTCGCGCCTTCGTCGGTTAGGCAAAGCCCGATAGGTCTGTACTAGGCGCGCAGAACCCGAGATAGATATACTTGAACCTTGCCGGAAAGGATATGACCCTCATAGTGCGGTGACACGTTTGTTATGATTTTGCATTTAATAAACTGTCGATCTTAAATAATATCGTGAAGTTTCGAAGTTATTAGTTGGGAGCTGAAGTTTTGAGGAAAGACTCGTTATTAAATACTCTATTTTCCTGTTTGTATGTATATACCCTTTCCGTTACACCCTGTATATTTCTAAATACATACATATTATAGATAAATTACACCCAAACATAGAACAACTGATCATGCTCATCAAATAAACATTTGTCCCGGGTGGGAATCGAACCCACGACCTCCGGCACAGCAGTCAGGGTCACTAACTACAAGATCAACTACTAGGCCAGTCAATTGTAACTAAGTGGCCCGTTTTGATGATTTCGGTGATAACACTTTGGTAAATGCATATTGGTTAGGTACAGTTATGGCGCATGAAGATAAGATAACGAGATAAGATAAGATAATTTTTATTGACACAATAATATTTTGGATACAATATTATGTCCAACTATTATTTACAGAATCATATTTTTTCTTATGGTTCCGCAAGGCTATTGCGTATCTGATTTCCGTTGACAGAGATGATCACTGGGCAAAGTGTTTATTTATTTAATAGGTAAATAAATAATAATAATGCCTACAATTGTTTACATAATACATTATAATTTAAAGGTACACAGTTTACGTTTATGAGTGCAACAATTACCTACTTACAGGTTAACACCACATGCACTATTTTATTTTGATGATACACATTGTTATATTACAAAACAATTTAACAAACTAATTAAAATGAGTGTTCAACGAGTAACTGTCAAACAGCTAGTTTCGTATTGGCTATTACCATTGTGCATCTAGGATGACATCCAGCGCATCCGCAGAGATGTGACGTAACGCACAGTACCCCGTCTGAAAGCCACCGTAACTTGAAGTCCACTTAAAGTGCAATATCATTTTTTTTTGTAAATTCTCAGTTGTCATCAAGGTTCAGTGTGCAACTGGACGCCAGTCACTGGCGATGAAAAGGTAGCTAATATAATAATAATTATCTTTATTGACACAACTTAACACATCATTTTGATTAATAATAACATTCCAAATGAGTGGCTACAAAAATGTTGTTTCTATAGCATTATGGAATTATATGGAATTTAAAATCGAATGTTAATGTTATATTACCAATGAATGATTGATTTTATAATAATTTAAATAATGATAATAATTGTATGATAATTATATAATAATGACATAATCTATACTTATAATAAATAGTAAATAATTTGCACGCTTGCTTGCAGGCAGAATACAGTGACTATTTAGGATATAAGATCTTTCCCTGTAATTTTTATGTATTTTTTTGCAAATAAACATTTTTTTGATTTTGGGGGCACGGGAGTGCCCCCGCCAAGTCGAGCCAAGCGAAGCGCAAGAGAACTACCTACCTTTTCTCGAAGTGTTTCTTCGTTTTTTTTAACCCTCATAGAGTTGGTTTCCGATGTACCAGAGAGTTCATATTCTCAGGATATGATGTAATTGATAGATTTATTAAACGTAAAAAGTCTCAATTGAATAGCTCTAATACGGTAGATTTTATTGATATCTAAAATACACCGATTTCGTCACTGTCTGACTGACACACTGATGATCATCAAAATGTTTGGGTACTTCCTGAAGTGCTAGAGAGCTGAAATTTGGTATGTAATCTAAGTTTAGTATACAACCAACAAAAAAAATTCATAATTTCATAACTTTCTCCCCCCATCCCCTAAAATGGGGAGTGGAAGTTTGTACCTATGAGATAATATAACCGCTTAAGAGCGAAGTACCGCCCTGATTTATCGCTTATGGTAATCAGTAAACCATCAAAGAAAAAAGGCAAAGACAGTCCTCCAAAAACACCCCACCCTTTGCCACTTCCTAGTGTTTTGGCTGAGAAGAAGAAGTGGCGGAAACTCCCCAGCAACCGAAGCCGAAGAAATGTAACCCAATTCTACATATTTTCTATAAATTCTACATATCAGTATAAATGTAAAGCTTGGCTGTTTCGTTACTTCAGACACTAAATATTCGCATCACCTCCACGACGGTAGCGAAACGGCGAAGCCATACATTTATACTGATATGTAGAATTTGTGAAGTTAGGGTCGGTAGGTTAAGCCGTGTAGATTCAGAAGCTTGGCTCTACATGAGATCTGATATCTTTTTCACAGGGCAAACCTAATGTGGTCTTTTTGGTAACATTTTACATGAAATGTTTTGGTGGGATACGTCTTTAAGAAATCCCTAGCTCCTGCGCTAGTGTACACTGTGTTACAGGAGCTAATATCCCTGCTGAAGGTTGTCAGCCCTATTACTTCGCCTCCACTGTCCACTTGTCCAGCCGTCAATCTGTTTGTCAGCAGACCTATCCTACCTCATGAACAGTAGACATATTTAGGTAGACAGTTGAAATTTTCTCAAAGTGTGTCTAGTTATTTTTTATTGCTGTAACAACAAAAGAGTTTCTAAAAGAGATTGAACATGTATCTACATAAGATGCCTTTCATAAAAAAGTTGATGTTAGTAATTTTTTGGTTCAATAACATACCACAAATTCAACAGACTGCCTCAAAAGTCACCGTGCTTTAAAATTTCTAGTTGCTTTTTACGATTGGGTTTTTTTCATAGCATTTCTTTTATCCTTTTTGGTGTTTTATATTTGTGGAATCTTTTCCTTGAAGCCTATATTTAAATGACCACATGACATCACGAAATTATAAACTAAACACGTCCAAACTCGGCCATTTGTTATATTTATAATTATTATGATGCACCTATCCTGTGTTACGTTCACAACAAAATTAAGTCAAATCTAACAACACTTCACCACCTTAATCCATCCAGCCGTGTATGCTACAAAGCGTGCTAATAAAATATGTATACATATACACACACACGATAAACGTAACCCTCTTTCAGTAGTCGGGCAAGATTAAATTACAAATGGTAGGGCCCCATACAACAAATAATATATTTCTCAGTTGTTGCTTTACCTTAACAATCACTATTTTTTGTAAAAAACATTTATTTATTCTAAAAATTAAAAAAGGTTCGGGATAAAGTCTTTTTAGAATAAGTAATACAAGCCTCATTCTTACACAGTCACAAATTACAGGTCAACCAACATTGAGCAAAAAAGCAATTAAATAAAACAATTTTATTACAACTTTGTATTTGAAAAAACAAATGACAATAATTATTATTATACAGAAACAAAACAATTTTCAAAAAATAACAACTTAATTTCATCTTCATTGATCATTTATCTTACATTAATTCAAACATACTAATCGCAAAAATAAGTACCTAGCTATAATCTTGCACTATAATAACATTGCGGAACCCTTCCTTGTAAGATTCTGAATCGCATTTCATTAGTTTTTTTCCATACACGTACGCGATATTTGATGCTTACACGTTCCGCGGCTTATATTTTTATCTTCTAGTCAGGTTTCGCCTAGGTCCGTGTGTATTCATCATATTGATTAATACCAAATGCGTCATTACTTAAATACCTACCTCGTCTGCTTGGTGCATCCGAAATACAAACTCTTGTATAATGACCACTCATCTCTAAAGGCCAGACATTTATCGAAAGTAAATAAATCAGGAAAATTAAATACTTACTTGGTTCTTGTTCTAAGACGATAGGTGTGATATATTAATTTATATTGCTGTTCATGAGAACCTAAGGCAAATGCTAGGGTTTCCCACAAGATACAGAAAGAACCTACAAAGATGAACTATGGTTTATTAAAAAGGAAAATAAATATACCTAGAATTTGATAGTTTAATATTGGTTTTCTAAAACTAAGTAAACCAAAAAAAAGAAAGTTTAAAAACTAAAACCCGACTACTAAAACACGCTCTAAAAAGTACGAAACAAGAAAATAGTCTCCGCTGAAATTATAATGTACAAACTATTAAAAATTTACCGGCTAATAATAAACAACTTACTTACACGTATTATATTTTAACGTATTTTTATACGTCATACAGGAAAGCCGTGAGCTGTTAGATTGGAGGGTTGAAACGCTACAAGACCCTGTCGCTGTGAAGCAGATAGAAAAATACTATATTTCACTATTATCGAAAGGTAGCGACTACTGTCTCTATCGAGGATTATCACTTACAACATTTATTATTTGAGGAATCATTTGTTTTAACACAAAAACTTTTTAAGAAGAATTCTTTTATATTAAAACAATTATCATCTCCTTCCAGCTCGAGACTTCCCGGATGATGTCGACGATGACCCTGATCTCCTGGTGCCCGCGATTCCAGAAGATACTCCTCAAGTCGTCTACAGACCTCCAAGAAGGTCAGATGACGAGGTCCTGGAGAGGTCGCGGGAGTACTACGAGCTGATGGCTGAGAGGAGGACCGTGAGGTCGTTCAGCCCGGAGCCGATACCACAAGAAGTATTGGACAATATCATAAAGACTGCTGGTAAGAATACAATAAAATATATTCTATTCTATTTTACAAATACTTAGTAAACTTTTAGATGTCTTTGGGAAAAGATGTCGTAATGCCATCATAATTATTTGGAATGGTCCTTGGATCCATCTAGGTATACATAAAAACCCTTCATATAAACAAGATCAATTAGTCTTGTTGAAGAATTCAATAGACTCGCCCTCTAGGTATGTGAAAAACTGCTGTGACTCACGGTTTTATTTGCGAGAAAATCACAATTTCCATCTCAACCAATGAGATTAAAAACCATGAAATAATTCACAGTTGTACCCTACGTAAAAAATGTAGAATATCTTTCATGTTTAAATAAATTTACAAATAATTATGAATATTATGTAGGTAAAGACGCCAGCACATCAAGCTACCTCAAACTGTTAAATTTTCCCAATTGAACATGAATCTAATTCTGTTTGACATAAAGTTGAAAAACGATCAAAGAAATTTGACACATTGGGGTAACTTGATGTGCTGGCCTCTGTACAAACAAAAAGAAAAAGTTAAAGGAATAAAAAGTCATCCACATTTCTGTCAACGGAAAAGCTATTAAAAGACTGTTGACATTGCCACGTCGGATAGCAATACTGATCCTTTGGCCTAAGAAAAGGCCTTCAGGGTCACGTAAAGAGTCGACCAACCTCTTGGCGATGTCCCGGAAAACCAAATGGGTAAATGAGAATTGTGTAAAAGTAGACAAAAAAATTCAACACATTCCAAAAACGTGGTCTAAATACATGGTGGGTTCAATTTTACGTTCCACCCTCTATTTAAAGAGAAATCTAGAAGACATTGCATGACCCAGAGCTAGAAAAGTTCCGACGCAGGAATGTTCCTTAGCAAGGATTCCACAAACGAATTGCCATGGCTTTTCTAATAGCCATGCTTCTAGTGAGGACATACCAGAGGCGAGGTGCATACATATGCACAAATGCATGCCTAACACATATAAATAGGAAGGTATTACACACGGCGTGCATGCTAATACCGTAACATTAAGGTGAGGTTGAAGATATTTTGAACTTTTCTAAACCTGTAGATATTTTTATTCTAATGTACTTAAGTAATGTCTAAATAAAGTATACTATCACATGATTGGTGAAATCAAAGACTTGTTTTATATAATTTGACAGCAGAACTGATTTTTCTATAGTCGGACAACTTTTACCTGGGAAATAACAATGGTAATTTGACAGTTTTCATTTAGAAAATATGTCAAACCGCCATTTTTTCATCAGATAAAGCTGTCTGATTATTGCAATATCGGATCTTAATCGCTATTAAAAACTGTTCAGTAATGTAAAAATAGGGCTTAAATAGTCCTAAGCCCTATTTTTACATAACTTTTAGGTACTACAAAATGAGTGAGCAACCCTAATAAACGGTTATTTATTAGAGTTGCTAATTAATTTTGTAATATAACATAAACATCACGCTTGTGTTTCCCAATGGTTAGACAGAGGTGTATCCTATAGTAGATACAACTTAAGTTAAGTAGTAGGCACGAGAAAAGAAATTCCAGATGGAAAAACCCAATATTATATAATATCACGCTCGGCAGTAGCATTACTGACCGCAACACCGACGAGGCAGCCGCAGTGTCAGCAGTGTGTCGTATCAGGCGATTTGTAGTATATTTTTCCCACTCACAGCGGTAGCCATGCATTTGCAACTGGCCCTTAAGTGTAAACTTGGAACTGCTACTAACGATCAAGTGCACACGAACGAATTTAGGTACATCCAATTCAAGATTGAAATATTTTTGACATAATTAAACATAACGCCTAAAATTAGCTTACGCAAGGTTAAGAATCTGCAGTACCTACTCAAACATATCGTAATGTATGTTAGTCCCATGAAATAAAGGGCCAGCCTTAGGCCATCAAACGTGTGGACTTCGGGTTGCTACTAAGAAAATTCAGATGAGAAAAAATCCAAAAACAATTTGCTTATACAGATAAACACACAATTTATATTAGAAAAAGAGGATCATAGAAGCAGGAAAACAGAAAATTTTATATTAAAGATAAATAAAATTAAAACAATTTTATTAACAACTAGCTTCTGCCCGCGACTTCGTACGCGGATCCTGTTGCTTATGTCAGCGACAACGGGGTCGTCAAAATCGAAAATCTGAAACGTCTGATGTCGAATTCTAAAAGCCCGGGGACTGGAAAACAATGGGATGCGCGACACTATTCAAGACGTTCCAGATTTTTTATTTTTGTTGGTCAACAGGAAATGCCATCAGACTTAACAACTTTTGCTAAGACGCCATTTCTATTATGTATATGTTATATTGTCGCTGGGCTTTGGAGTTCCACTACAGGTGCTCCAGATCTTCAAATTTAGTCTCACAGCAGAAAACACTCTTCACGTGGAATAGTTTTTGAAATGGCACCATTTTTATATCTCTTTTACTTTAGGTGTTCCATTTTCCAAAATAAATTATAGCCTATATGTTGCTTGACGTAAACGATCAGCGGTCAGTCGCGCATCTCCTTCCCCTACTTATCTCTAGAGTAGATGCGTATATACGCTGAAAACTCAAGCGTCATGCTTTTTCCGTGAACGTCTCCAACTCGCGAGATAGTGCATGATGTTCACGATCAGCGGACAGTTGCGCACATATTCTTCACTGGTGTCTAGAGACCTGGATACCTGGTAGATGCGTAAATACGCTGAGAATGCAGGCGTGCTTCGCGATCCCAAGAAGTTTCCGCGGAGCGAGTTGCAGCCTCATGTTCTCGAACAGCATCAAGTCTCTCCTAACGCTCTTCGGTAGATTGTTGGGATCTTATGATCTTTAATCATTTAGCACCTTTGGAACATTGGGAAAGATTTGACCTCTTTCTAGGCATGGTTATAGTTTTATTGTGATGATACCTGATCAATTAAAATTTAAGTGGCTGCTCCCCTGCGTTACCGGGTAGGCAACCATGTAACAAAGATAAATGGAAAAGGAAATTAAACACTCAAATAACATAAGCCCGAAGGCATATTTATACGATAAAAAAAAATAGGAGTTTTGGCCAGTAGTCTAATTTTCAATGATATACCATCGTCATCAAAAATCAGTCCTGAACTGTTCCCGCCTTCACCACGTGGAGGTACTTATGTTATTTTATAATTATGCAATGAAATTAGTGATAGCTTTAACTTCTATACCAAATGTTTCTGATCTTCGATTTTTATAAGTCAACAGGAAATGCCTATCAGACCGAACAACTTTTGCTAAGACGTCATTCCTAGGTGAGTTATGGTGTAGCTGAGGTCTTAGTGTTCCACAACAGGTGTTCCAGATCTTCGATTTTTATACGTCAACAGCGAGTGCTCATAAGGCTGAACAACTCTAGCTAAGACGTCATTCCTATATATGTTATAGTGTAGCTGGGCTCTTGAAGTTCCACATCAGGTGTTCCAGATCTTCAAATTTATTCTCTCAGCAGAAAATGCTCATCACGTGGAACAATTTTTGCTATGGTACCATTTTTGTATCTCCTATAGTTATGCTGGTCTGTTGCGGTTCTGCATCAGGTGTTCCGGATCTTCAAATTTGTCTCTCAGCAAAAAATGCTCATCACGTGGAACAATGTTTGCTATGGTACCATTTTTGTATCTCCTATAGTTAAGCTGGTCTGTTGCGGTTCTGCATCAGGTGTTCCGGATCTTCAAATTTATTCTCTCAGCAGAAAATGCTCATCACGTGGAACAATTTTTGCTATGGTACCATTTTTGTATCTCCTATAGTTAAGCTGGTCTGTTGCGGTTCTGCATCAGGTGTTCCGGATCTTCAAATTTATTCTCTCAGCAGAAAATGCTCATCACGTGGAACAATTTTTGCTATGGTACCATTTTTGTATCTCCTATAGTTAAGCTGGTCTGTTGCGGTTCTGCATCAGGTGTTCCGGATCTTCAAATTTATTCTCTCAGCAGAAAATGCTCATCACGTGGAACAATTTTTGCTATGGTACCATTTTTGTATCTCCTATAGTTAAGCTGGTCTGTTGCGGTTCTGCATCAGGTGTTCCAGTTTCCAAGATAAATTATAGCCTATGTGTTGACCAGTATTAATATCTATACAACAAAAAAAAATCATTCAAATCCGTTCAGTAGTTCCGAAGATTAGCGTGTGCAAACAAACAGACAAACAGACAAACAGACAAACAGACATACAGACAAACAGACAGACTTTTTTTTTTGGATTCGTGCTCTATTACTGTTTCTAAACCCCCCTCAATTATTATTTTTTAAATATATTCAATGTACAGACACAGTTTTTTTACTGTCTTATTATATGTATAGATTGTTTTGTATTCAATTTAGAAGAATAAAAGTGAAACGAAGAACATTAAATGTATTGGTCAAGTCATCCCTGCTTCTTTTAGGTTTTTATCATTGACACTGTGCGTTTCAACTAAAATGAAATAATATAACTAAATTAAATCCACATCATTTCTTAGAATAATTTGTTGAAATGGTAACAATAAGTGTGACAGCTACAGTGAAAATAGTATTATAACAAATTCGACGATAATAATTGTACTTTCGTTACAGAGGGTGCATTAAAAATAACCTTTGTTAACTTCTGTCTAAAGCTATAGTAAATGGAGTAATAGAAAGAAAGAAAAGAAAGAAAATTGTGTTTATTTGGCATAAAATCCTTAAAAATTATCAAAACAGATTCAATACAATTCAAAATAATAATGCCAAAAGGGCCTCAGCTCAGCATAATGCCAGATGGCAACACAATGTGCACCACCTGACGCTGATTTTCAGCTGCTGCCCACGAGTGCCATACGCTCGAAAATATAAACAAACACATTATAATAGTAGATTATGTAGTGGTTTATTAGATAGGTACCTACGGTTAATTCTCTGTTACGTTTATGCTCAGACTACAAAGTAAGTAATTATACAGGTTTATTTTTCAATGACCGGATAAATTTTCACAGGGTGTTCTACCCATGAATATGAGCAACTTTCCCTATGGGACCAACTCTGAAATCACGAAAAAAAAATCAGCTGTTTCGTACAAAAGTTCAATACCTACTCGACTAAAATGTATGAAAGAGCTGATTTTTTTTCGTGATTTCATAGTCGGTCCCATAGTGAAAGTTGTTCATATTCATGGGTAGAACGAACCTTGTGTGTAAACCTAACCAGTACTACGACTTTTAACCCAGGTTATTAACTACTAGCCCTAGAATACAAGAATTACCAGTTTCACTCTTACATTTTGCTCAGGAAATCCTAAGAATTCTAGTTAAGTTTAGAAATCTGAGAAATATTTATTTTATAACTTTCTATGTCCAGTTCTCGATAACTTTCTATAACCAGCCTGCATTTTTATACCTAATTACTTTAGTTAAAGGACACAATTTTTTAGCACTAGATTCTTAACATACATATTGATTACCCATCATTATAGTACCAAAAATCTATTAGTAAACAGGACATGAGGAATGATTGGGATTCCATTTCATATTTTTAGCTATAAAACCCTAAAAAAACTGAGATTAAATTCAAACAAACAAAACGCGCAGTCATTATTGACTTCAAATCCTATTACAAAACAACATTACATCCATAGACATAGAGAATGGACTGAGTGTTCCTTAACCAGCTGTAAAGTAAACAGGTACTGGTAAGAAAGTGTGAGAGTGTAACGAACGTGCGGCCAATAGTTGTCTCTTTCTTTCTTTAACCACAGACCTACAGAAAGGAGACAGGTAATAGCCGCACAGTCCCTTTGTCTTTTCTAGGGAGTGGTCAATTTTGTGCGGGTATTGCTCAGTTCAATTCTCTATGTCTATGATTACATCAAACCCAACAAAAAGGTGATTACGACTAAAATACACTTAAAAAGTTGCTGTTCCTCTTTGACCATTTTATGACAACCAGTGATGCCAATTTAAGTCGATGCCAATGTCAAAAGAGGTTTGACAAAATATTCGAATTTAGGCATACCGTTTTGCGTGATTTTAAACCTTTATAGATTATGATACGATACGAGGATTGTACAAAAAAAATCCCTGTAATTTTAAGCTGCAGAAACCATGAAGTTAATTCGAATAAACAATTTAATTCACATCTATCGTTTGTTATTGATCATAATAATTTCTGCTATAATAAGCACGGTGTATAACCAAGTGCAACTCTTCAAACATAAAAGAAAACATGGTGATGACCCAAACAACAGAAGCTTTGGAAATAAACTGTTAGAAAATACTAAGACAATAAGTACAGAAAACCTGCAAGAAACGAAAATTAATTACATCGATAAAGACATAAAAGCACGCATGAAAGTTATAAACCTAAGCAAGACTCTTCATAACATGGTCCTGGGGCCGGTGACCCGTCGCTCGAACGTCATAGTGATACAAGTACATTCAAATATATTTTATCTTCGACAACTCTTGGAATCTATGAAAAATGCTAATGGCATCAGAAATTCTCTACTCATCTTCTCCCACGATTACTGGAATGAAAAAATCAACAAACTTATCAGAACTATCCACTTTGCTAAATATATACAAATCTTCTATCCGTATTCTTTGCAGTGGTACCCAGATGTGTTTCCCGGGAATGACTCTAAATTGTTCACTAAAGAAGGTGTCTGTATAAACTCAACTTTGAGGAACCCCAAAGCCTCTCAAGCTAAGCTTCACTGGTGGTGGATAGCTAATCAGGTTTTTGACAACATGCCTGTTATAAGTAATTTCAACAATGACATTCTATTTCTTGAAGAAAGCGACTATGTTACTGCAGACTTCTTATACACGTTCAGATCGCTTCAAGATGCTAAAAGATTACATTGTCCGTATTGTGAACTCATAAGTTTGGCCGGCCACAAACGCTTTGGTTCCTTTCAGTATCGCAAAGTACAGGATACTGTAGTGGTTGAAGTCTGGACTGATGCTATGCCCAAAACTGCTTTAGCCTTTGATAGGGAAATTTGGAAAGCCGTTAAGTCATGGAGTAAAGATTTTTGTTACTATAAGGACTCTCGTTGGGATAGATCTTTGAATAATCTGAAGTTTAGAAAATGGATGTATGTCATGGCTATTAGAGGCCCCAGGGTTTTTAGTGTAGATAAATGTGACGAAGCTTCTGGTTGCAATTCTCTGGTTGTAATAAAAAAGTTTATAGAAACAATTACAAATGAGCTTTTTCCTAGTAGTTTAATCGTAGGGTTAAGGAAAGAGATGGAAATGAATAGCTCTGAGCCATCAGGCGACTGGCTTGACATCAGAGATCAGGAGCTTTGCATGAACTTCACTAAAAATAGCCTTTCGTAAATTAATTTAGTAGTTTTTCATTGTGTGGTTAATAAATTATATAACTATAAACAGTTTTGTATCGTGTTTTGTAATTTGGCATTTAGTTCGTAGTTGAGACTTTTCATCGTAAGCGTTACATGGCAGATGATAGTGAAATAGTTTTGTAAATAGGAAAGTATTGTACCTAGATTGTTTCTGTAACTAATAACTTCTAATTAAGTGCACTGTAGAAAGGTTGTAGGTCGTAAAGAGTTTCGCATTGCAATCCAAAGTCAAAGTGCTGTTATTTTTAATAAAGTGACTTTGTTGTCTATTCTATTATCCATCAATCCCAATTCTCTATTGAATGGGAGAATGTCATAGTATTACGGATTATTTTTATATATTTTTTTTTGTAATTAATTTTATTTCTAAATTCATGTTTGATAAGCAGCTGGGATAGGTTAGAACCATGGCTCCAAATCCAGAGCATTTAGCCCGAGCATACATCGTCGTTTTTATCCTTGTTATTTCTACAGTCGTTTATGGAGTATACCAACAAGTCGTGTTCATAAGGAAACAGAGAATGGACCTCCTTAAGAACTACCACGAGGAGCTTGACAATGTCACCAGTTACATGGACATTAAGTTTAGAATCAAAATACAAGATATGCAACAGATACTCAAGGTTAAAGATGAAATTAAAAATATCAACATGGTACAGGCAGTTCACAACAAAAAATTGGGGCCTATTAGCAACGTGACGCATATCATAGTAATACAAGTCCATTCAAATTTGTTTTATCTCAGACAGCTGTTGATGTCCCTTAGTTTTGCCAACGGAATTCACAGAGCATTCATTATCTTCTCCCATGATTCATTCAGTTATGAAATTAACCAACTCATCAAAAGAGTTAATTTTGTCAAATACATACAAATTTTCTATCCTTACTCGATCCAATTGCACCCAAACGTATTTCCCGGGAAAGATGATCAGTTCTGTTCTGAAGGTTATGTCTGCAAACCGTCAACAATTAGAAACCCCGAGGCAGCTCAGACAAAGCATCACTGGTGGTGGGGAGCAAATCAAGTCTTTGACAATATGGAAATTACGCAGCGTTACAATAATACAATTTTATTTCTCGAAGAAGGCGATTATGTGACCGAAGATTTCCTATACGTATACAAATTGCTTAGACATGCTAAAATGACGCATTGTCCGTTCTGTGAGTTATTGAGTTTGGGAGCACACGAGCCAAGATTACGTAGATATAACAAAAATTCTATAGTATCCGTAGAGGTTTGGACAAATAAAGCTTTTCGAACTGGTATAGCCTTCAACAGACACATTTGGAACGCCTTGAAATCGAACAGCGATGTGTTCTGTTACCACGATGATTTTAACTGGGATAGCTCCTTCAGGTATGTGGGTGAGCAGAAATTGGACGGAAATCTTTATATGACAGCTATTGCTGGCACTAGAGTATTGCATCTTGGACAATGTGATGACAAGAATTTCGTTTGCAAGAAGCACGAAGTTCCACAAGTTGAATCGTTTGTGAAAAATATCTCCGATAAGTTATATCCATCGGGAATCATTATGGTTGTTAACAAAGAGGAGGACTTTGATGAAAAACCTGCTGGGTTGTGGGGAGACGTTCGAGATCACGAGCTTTGTATGCATTTCACTAAAAATAGCGTATGGTATTAATGTTTTGATACCTAGTTCTAAATAAAAAATAAAAATGGTTATACACAGCTTTGATTTTTTTTATATACATATTCTTTGATATGATTAATTAATATACTGGCTAACCTGGCTGACGCAGTTCTGTGCAAACCCACCTACCGGAATCAATTGTGAATCGAAACTGTTCATGAACTCTTTACACAAACAATTTCTTCCAAGCCTATCCAGTCGTTTTGGCAAAGTTACGTAACAACCATAAAGACTGAAAAATTATGCATACATAAAATGTTATTTAATCTGCTGGGCTCGCAACCCTAACCCCAAAATATTATTAAATCTACTGGGCGTGCACGGTTCCTACTCGCAGCTGGCGTGCGTGTATTTTTTGATATGAGAGAGAGAAGATGTTCCGGAAAAGGCAAAGGAACTAAGTAGAGACGAGACAGTTTATCCGTTGAATTGTTAGGTACTTAGTATTACTAAGTTTTAAGGTTGTATGATGAATGTAAAAAAACAATAATACAACACTGCAGTATAATCATCAAGGGTTTCACAAAACATTCAGTTTACGGACCACACGCTTTCATTAGCAAATCGCATGCAAAGTTTGTGATCTCGAACATCGCTCCAATAACCTGCCTCAGTTGTGTTAAAATCTTCATCAGCCGTAACTTTGATTCTGAGACTTAAAGGGAACATGTGTTTAGTGATCAATTTTGTAAATTTTTTCACTGTCTCCACTTTGTCTAGCTCTTTGCAACCAATATCCTTGACATCACACTCCTCAATGCGAAATACTCTAGGACCATCAATGGCCGTGATGTGAATGTTTCCTTTCATTTTTGCAGCAGCGATATGTTTCAATGAATTTTCCCACTTCCAATCATTGTAGTAACAGAAGAGTTCCTTCCAGCGTTTGATAGAATGCCAAATCTTTCTGTCGAAAGCGATGGCTGTGTTAGGTATGTTGTTATTCCAGGCTTCTAACGTTACGATGTTTTTTCTTTTTTTGTACCGAGACAGCTCTGGGTCGTGCGCTGCCAAACTTACCATTTCACAATAAGGGCAATGTATAACCCTTGCGTTTACAAGAAGCTTGTATACAAATAAGAAATCTAGAATCACATAGTTGTTCGCTTCAAGAAATAAAATCGGTTGAGTGAATTTTTTCAAGGCACTTATGTGGTCAAAGATTTGGTTGGCTTGCCACCACCAGTGGTGTTTCGATTGAGCAGCTTCAGGATTCCTTGATATTGACTTCACGCAAGGAAGACCAGGGATGCAGGACCTAGATTCTATCCCAGGAAATTTTCCTGGATGCAGTTGTATTGAATATGGATAAAAAATTTGCATGTACATAGCAAAGTCAATTTTTGCAATGAGTCTATTAATTTTTACACTGTAGTAATCGTGTGAGAAGATTAGCAATGCTGAATTGATAAAATACGCCTTTTTTAATGAACTCAAAAGCAGCTTTATGTGGTAAACATTGGAATGACATTGTATAACAACAACATACGTTTTAGCACCAATGGGTCCTAAGTGTAAGTTGCGGATAACTTGTTTGATGTTGGAATTTTTAATATGTGGTCGAATTTTGTTCATTGCTCTCGTATACATTCGCTGTTTTATTGATGTTTTCTTTCCTTTTTCATCCTTAACCTCATCGTTGTTATAGTTTTGGATAAAGTTTCGCCGTTCTTTCTTTACATATATGACGTAATTGTAAATAATCGTAAAAGTAGTTAAAAAGATTAATAAAATGCAGAACCGGCGCAAACTCAAAAGGTGTCTCATATTTTTTGTTTATAATACATTTATCAAGATATTTTCTTTCTATTAAAACTCTTAAATTGACAAAGTTGTCACTGTAGGCATAATGAATATAAAGTAGACAATGATACTATTGCTCTATAAGCTATGTATTAGGATATCGAGTTGATGATTACTATACAGCCTCATGTGGCAGGTCTACTGGACAATACACATCTTGGGACACATTTGAATTTGAATCCAATCAAACTGAATTAGGGAAATTCCTCATCCTCCACTTAGCGGGAATAAAGTGTTATATTGGACCTCTACCAACTACACCCCACTTTTTCCAGTGCCATGAGTCAGGCTCCAGATGATTCGCAAACATTAGCGCGACTAGAGGTTCCGATCATCAAACACAGTGGATCTAACAACCGCACTTCCTCTTCTAGAGCCTGGATGATCGAACAATAAGTCAGCCTCAAGTTCACCGTTCGCCTCTCCTTAAAGTTCCCGAAAATCATTAAAAGCCATGACCCATTCTGACTCCTGACCCATGACCCAATTATTTTATCATTCCAGGTACCTCTCCATCCGGTGCACACACAGAACCTTGGACTTTCATCGTAGTTCAAGACCAAAAAATGAAAACAGCCATAAGAGAGATTGTTGAAGAAGAAGAAGAGTTGAATTACAACAAGAGAATGTCAAGGCAATGGGTGACGGACTTGAAGCCATTTGCGACAAAGCCTGTGAAGCCGTATCTATCCGATGCTCCTGCATTGGTGCTGGTGTTTAGACAGACGCACTCTTGGAGAGATGATGGGAAGAAGAGAATGCATTATTACAGTGAGATCAGTACAGCTATAGCTGCTGGAGTACTGTTGGCGGCTATACATGTAAGTTACCACACTGTAACTCTTCTGAATTTCCACAACCATCATATTTGATAAGGTACAGGCACATTACAATGATTATAATATTATATTTGATTGAAATGCTTATGGTTTGAGCACAGCTTCCCGATAGTTTATAAGATTTTTCGCAGTATTGTACCTATACATGTAGGTATGCAACACTAAGAAAATTTTGCTTCTTCTTATTTTGTAGCATTTATTGCTCTGGTATTACCCAGAATCACCTCATAAAGTCAGTTGTGTATTTGCGTTGAGCTCTTTCATTGTAAACATGGAGTTAATTGCAGATCAGAGCATTTATTTCTGGCAGTCGATTACCTAGTATTCGATGCAAATTACCTTGACTAGGCCAATAAAGTTTAACCTAGAGAAATAATTTATTAGTTTGATTTTGGGTAACGGCCTTGCTGTTTTGATATTGATATCAAAATAAGTCTGATATCAAAGTTTGATGTAGATTTTTTTATGCAATAGCATCTTGTGTATTGATTTTGATTTAAGAACGTGACCTATCATCAAAGACATTCAATACTTAGGGCGCCTTCAAATTTGCCGCCAGATGCCGCGCGGCGGCAGCGCGGCTGCTGTGCAGCGCTACCGTCGCGCTGCTTTGTTAATCCATATAAATAGAAAACCTGCGACTGCAGCGCTGCAGCCGCGCTGCCGCTGCGCATCGGTTCATAAATCGACTCGTGATGATGCGTACGGGTTTTTTTATTCAGACATGAACGAAAATCAGCTTGAAAAAATTATCGATGAGGTTGAAACTAAATGTACAACACTATGACGCTCGAACCTAGCGGTTGCAGCGCGGCAGCAGTGCTGCAGCATATTGAATCACAACTTGTCTTAATAATATTATAATATCTTTGAACAAAAACTATTAACCTTGGAAATATTGTTGATCATAATTATGCAGATCGCCATTTTAGGATACTTATCCAAACAAAGTAATTAGATCAACATCTGCCTGCCCTTCTCCCAATATACCTATAGGGTCAGCGCAGCAACTTTTCTTCTACCATACATGGGTATGTTTCTGCCGCTATCTCAATATTCACCTCCTTCCTAGCCATATCATCTGCTACACAATCCTTCTATTTGTTTCATTGGTTTTCCTCTTCTAAAAAAAGTCATTACATCATCAATAATTTTGCTAAGGAATTTGTTGTTGCTGGGGAGTTTGTTCCGCCATTTCTTCTTCCCAGGAAAAATAATAGCCTTTTGGAGGACTGTCTTTTGACGTTCAAAAAAGTGTTGATTCTCAGCATAATTTGAATATGGGTATATTATATGGTATAATGGGTTTTTATTTTGATTTCGAATAAATTCATATTCTAGTACTGCGGCCTGGTAGCCCTGACGTCAACACCTCTCAACTGCAACGCCCGTCTTCGGGACCTGCTGTCCAGGCCGTTGAATGAAAGACTGGAACTGCTCCTACCAGTGGGAAGACCACACGAAGACGCCACGGTACCAGCGCTGCAGCGGAAGAGCTTAGAAGAGATAATGGTTAAAATTTGAAAGGCTGATTTGTGATATTACTTGTACATAGTTTAGAAATCTGTTATCTTTGGTCTGGAGTGATAGTTCATACGAGCAGTCTCTGGCTTACTAAAGTATAGTCAGTGAGCTTCGTTGCCTGACCCTTCTTCTCTTTATTTTTTAATGAGATGGATCAGGTAATGCAGTGCACTGACCGTGCATGTAAAATAAGAAAAAATCGTTGGGCACATATAAATTGTGGTGCTGAATCTCTGGCGTAAATTAAGGATTCTTAACGCGATACAAAAGGCTGTATCGCGTTAAGAGTCGGAGAACCGCTTAGCTTTGTCCTGAAAAATTTGATGGGGTTACGGCTCCCATGGCCCTATGCATTTCAACCCAAAATGGCTCAAATTGTGCACTTTTGTTATAACTCCTTTTAAGATTGTTAAAGTTAATTGATTCAGCAGAAAATTGTTTTTATCTAGTGGAAAAGAAGAATTTTACAAAAACTGTGAGTCTCTGCGTCTTTTATAAGAAATCCTGTAAATTGGATATTATTTTTTACGAAACAGAACTTTGTCGTGATTAAAATGTAAAAAATACTAAATACATGAGTAAATTACACAGACCTGTTATTCCGTAAAAATCTGACGGCAAGATATAGGTGAGTGAAGGCGAAATGAGCTGTCATGCCTTACCAATGATAAAACAGTTCACCTCGCCCTCACCTCACTTAACTTCTCGCAAGATTTTTTTTAATACTTAGTATATACTCAGCCGCAGATCAGCCGATATTGGCTTTACCATTCGGTAATACAAGGATGATGTCATGTAATGTTGTATTACACATTATAGTCCGGTCTATTTAGACCAAAAAATGAGAGTGAAGTTACATAAAGTCCCAACAAGCTGAATTTCAGTAAAATTGTTCAAAATATAATTATAAACATTTTTTATAGATAATTTTATGATCTACAATTTTTGTCTTAGGTACTTTTAGGATAAAACTTACTGTTTTGCTGAAAATCGCGAAAAACTCATTTTCTTGACCTTTGACCTTGAATTAATTTTTTTCCTTACAGGGGAATGATGGGGAACTTCTAGACATTGTTTATAATTATGTTTTGAACAACTCACAGAAATTCAGCTTGTTGGGACTTTATGTAACTTCGAATGTCTAAATAGACCGGACTATTATGGATATCTCAAAAACAAAGATAACAGTAATAATGATTTCCTAAACCCCAGTTTGACCTCAAATAAAGACTTAAGTACTATTTGGTTATATTAGTTTTCCCTCTTGTCCTTCACAAATCCTTGTAATTAAAACTTTGGCTAATACGCCGAAAATGTGCCTACAATTTAAACGAAGATTCCCAAAGAATTGTGAAAGTTGAAATCAGATTTTGTGGAAGTCAAATAAGCGAAGACTGTAAAGCATTTTGGGGCAGTGTGCTCTCTGTTCAACAGGTTGGACCATGAGTCTTTGCCAAGGCCAGTTGTCCAACTTTTAAAATAGTTGGACCACAGTATCACCTTTTGAGAGTTCCGTGGTCAAATTCATTTAAAAAAATAACTCTTAAAAACTCTAAAAATCTAAACTGCATCTATAAGTGTGTACAACACTGCCCCTAGTAAAGACCCGTGGTCCAACCAGTAGAGCAGACCACTGCCCCGGAATGGTGTATTGGAGGCCCACCATCTTGACGATCACTAACGCGGTGTCCTGCGTGAGCGACGAACGCGCCGCGATGCGACGCTGGGACCGCGACGAACGCGATCAACTCAACGGCATACCCTACTTGCGGCCTAAATGACCGTCTGCGACGAGACGTGACGTAACGCGGACTTGTTTTGCGGGCGACCAGATGCGACACCAAATTAAATATGAACTTTCAAGCAAAATTGTACTGTACTTCTCAATAATTCGAAAAGTAATGACCAAAATCACGTAGGAGAAATTTGTCGCGTGTAGCATCGCGTCGTGTTGCGTCGCGTCGCTTCGTGGTCGTCGCTCACGCAGGACACCGCGTAAAGCATGACATTAAAGTTGGGCCCTCATTTTGCACATGAAGGATTGAGGGCCCATCTGTACCTGATAAACTATGGTTAGTAAGAAAAGTCTAAAATATATATAAAAAGATAAGTACTTATAATATTAGTTACGAAAAGTCTATAAAATATACCAAAACGAAAGTTCAATGAGTATTTTTCCATGTTTTTGTCACCAATTTTAGGAGTGTTTATTTGTTAAGGTATGTGTTGTTTTGAAAGTAAAAATAAAATTAAACCAACTTTTATTTACATTTTATTAGAAAAACATCTAACACTGTCATAACGCTGAATTTAACTGGCACAGGCCTGACAAGCACAGTGGGGTTAGCAACGGCGACGACGTCGTCTGCGGCAGCCACGTCGTTTGCGACGACAGCTGCGCCGGCGTCGGCGGCGGCTGCAACTGCGGCGGCGTTTGCGTCGGCAGCTACGCCGGCGCCTTTTGCGTCGCTGTGAACAGTTGTTTATATTACTTTACGGAGCTCGCCGTTCAAGCAGCTTACCGTAACGTAAAAAAAAACACAATCAAAGATCTACAAAACGACGGTTGTGCTCAAAAACTGCTGAACTTGCCTTCCGTGCCACAGAGGGATTTCCAAGATTGTGTCTCAGAAAGCAAGTAATAAATGGTCATCCATTTACGCATTGACGTCGGAAAGCGTAACTTACCTTCGATCAATAATTAATGCTGGCACGTTTCCGGCATACTACGTTGCAAAGCAATGACAGATACTAATATGGCTTTAAACTTTCGTTTCATTGCATTTATAATTAAAGTTGAACGATATTGCCATAATTACTTAGGGACTCATTCAACAATACGTATTGATTAGCATATTTATTGTTTAATCGTTTAGAGACAATAACATCTGGTATGAATTGTAACATAATTTTCACAAATCTCCACTAGCCTGATTTTATTTTACAAGTAAGGATTTCGGGCAAAGAAAACATAACACCGGTGAAGAGGATTTGTTGGTGGCGATTTCCGGAATAAATCGTAAAATGGGAAAATATTAAGCAACTAAAAGACCTCACGCTCTACGCTTCTTCCGACTAACTACGACTGTTCGAGGTTTTGGGGTTAAACTACTGCTATTTACTGCTGGTACAAGGCCGTGATCTGCAACTGCTGCAGCCACGAATTACTGCAATTAATTCCGGCCGCGGCAACACTGCGGCCGCAGGCTGCACGCTGTAGCTGCAGGCTTCAATTTCGTAGAGAATTATAGACACCTGTGCAGTTTGTGGTTGAAGTCTGCGGCCCATCTGGTAGGTACTTGTATCTTTATATTTACAAAGGAAGTTCAAAAGTATATTTACACAAGAGCGACGGCGGCGGCGGCGGCGGCAGCACTTCGGCTTACCGCGACGGCGGCGGCGACCACACCGTTCCTCCGGCTCTTCGCCGGTCCCGGACCGGGAGTACGAATGAGTGCGCTGTATGCCGCCTGCGCGTCTATTGAGGACAAACATATGCGTCAAACAACCGACTTAATTACCGTAGAAACGGATTTACTCTACAGTAGAAGCGACAAATTGACAGATTGTAGAAACATCTTTCGTTTTGAACACGAAAATGTTAAGAATGAAGAGAAAAATGTGTCGATTCTTTAATCGACAATATCAAGCGTATTTCTTCTAAAAGCATCTGTAACTTTGTCGATGGTACCGTGGACATAGTTCTACGTGCTGATACCTATTATACAGGGACAACCCTTGGATGCAGCACAGCCACTTCATAATGTTATAACAAGACGGCATATATTTGACGAGTGTCTGTTAAGGTAGTCACTTTAATAAAAATTGGTCTTACGTTAGGGCAACATTAGTATCAGTACAATCAGTCACACGCCTCAGCAAATTACCTTGAGTTGAATTTGAATACAACTAAAACGCAAGCATCCTCGAGATGCCTCGAGAACGTGCGAGAATAGCCAAATATTCTACTGCTTCGCATCGTGGGCTTGTCGAGAAAGTTGCAATATTTTTATTCCGTAAATCGATAAATATAATCGATCGATATGGACATCGATATTGCTAAACCTGGAGCCCATTAGCCGCTCGGGCAGATAGCCCGCTAGTGTGGGCGCTAACGAATCGCACCCAATCTGTTTTAGTTATTAAGTACTAACATAGGCTAAGTTATATTGTTACTAACAAAATGGACTTTTTTGTTGTCTGATTAATAAAATATTTTTTTTTATTATTGGTGATGCGCCGACTTAAAAGCCGCTTAGCTAAAATAGTCGCGTAGGTGCCAGTGACTTGTAATAGTTACCTTCGGCTCATGCGATCATCTTCATTACCGGCGTTATCTCTGGAAAAAGAACTTGGGTCAGTTCCATAGGTCAGACATCTGCAAATAAGTATTATCATGACTTTAGGTACAAAGGTAGTGTTGCTTAGAAATATATTGGAATATGCCACAGCAATAATATCTTTATTTCACCATAAATAAATATGTCGCATGGTCATCGATAAGGATGCTGTATAACGCAAGAGATATCTCCTCCTTGCGTCTTATTCCTCAATGCTGAGGGTCGTGACCTCCCTGCTTCATCATCATTTTTTTCACGATGTTCCTTCATCTGCTTCTGTCTCTGGCGGTGTGAAGGGCGTCGTATACCGAAGAGTCAAGAGTGGTGCGGATCTGGTCGGACCAACGTATTGGGCTGTGTCCACGAGGCCATTTTCCATTCACTTTGCCGGTCACGATGAGCCTTTCGAGATTACCTACCACTATCTTTTCTTGCTATGTGACCGAAGTATTGAAGAACTCGGACGACAACCGTGAGGAGATTTTGAGTTCTCGCAATATAGATACTGCAAATACGTTGGTACGAAATGCTGTCCAAGGGATTTCGAGCATCCTTCTCCATCACCATCACGAGAGATATACAAGAGATATACACTTGTAGCTAATTACCATCGCTTCAGCAGAGTCTCGGTGGGACAGAAGATGACGTGTCTCAAGGAACTAGTGCAGACGTAATTCAGAGAGAGCCCGTGACAGCCGTGTGTGCGCCGAGGAACTGTTTCACGTTTTACAGAATCCATACCACCTAACTAGTGCTAATATTCATAATGCTACTTAGTATTTTAAACTGGCAGTTTAGAAAAGTTAACAAGAGTAAGAACTTTAACATGAACGTACTTAGTGGTCAATATTATAATCATTCACTATAAATCCTAGTTTAATTATCAAACAAAACAAGAAAAAATAATTTTTAAATAATTGTAATTAAATATTGTAACAAACACTCTGTATCCTTCCTCCTCTCTCCTAGTTTTAATGTATGCTGTGCCCGACAGGGTCCATAATTGTGACTAAAATAAAATAACCCTAACATCTATGTAAACATTATGGTACGCAATAAAGAATTGAGAATTGAGAATTGAAAAAGAATGCCATTCTGATCCCATAAATTATATATTCTACAACACCTCAACTTACTTTGCTTTATAACATAATGTGTTATTGTGTCTGTACAACATATATATTGGAAAATCAACTTTTTAAATAAACCCTATAAGAACCAGGTTTCGATAAGCAAGTCAATATTAGATAAAGAATGAGTAAAGTGTCATGCATCAAACGATTTTAGTCTAAAAACGCGTGGTGGTACTGCCCAATTAATAAAGTAATAAGTAAATAAATACTCACTGGTTGTCCGCGGTCTTATCCTTGACGTCACCATCAGTTTTTTTCCTATTGGGGGAAGCTTTCTTATCATGGTGACCACCGGAGTGGCGACGCGCGGCCGCTGCTCGGCGACGCCTGATTCAATTGTAGTAGCAATTTTAGGTAACGTAACAAATTGCCGTCATAATTCTGGCAGGCGTATTTTATGAAAGACTAATGAACGGAGATTAAGTGCCAACAACACATTTCACTAAATTAAAGTAAGTGGTTAGGTTACAAGTTTGCAGAATGAAATAATGTTCGATAAAGGCATACAAGAGTTTTAGAGAGGTTAAGGCAGGTACTGTATTTCTGAAAATTGGATCTCAACACTATAACAAGTCTTGTTTTTGGTGAGGTCGGTGTTTTACCATCTGACAGTCAGATGGTAAAACACCGACCTCACCAAAAAGATAGTCATCCATGCCTGTTTGATGAAGCTATGAAAGTCCTCCTCCCCTTTACTACCTCATACTTATGTGAGGCTGGGTTTTCGAATATGGTGAACATTAAAACTAAATACCGAAATAAATTGGACTTATCAAACTCACTGCGATTAAAAGTAACTAAAGTTGAAGTTGATGTCAAAACTGTAATGGCGAAACATAGGAAACAATTTCATCCTTCCCATTAAATTTATATAATTAAGTAATAAAAGATTATATTAAAACAGTTTGTTATTTCAAAAGTCCTTTATTAATATTGCTAACGCTTAAATTTCCTAGAGGTGGGTCCCGAGTTTGTAAACTTAAATCAGATGAGTCGTAGCCCAGTCAACTTTGGGAACCACTGATCTGACTACCTTAGGTAAGGTTAGTCTTAGTATTAGGCGCGTATAAGAGCAAAATAAACTATTTCTTTAAGTTTATATATAAATAGACATAAAGAAATCTTCTATATATATAAAAGAAAGTCGTGTTAGTTACTTCGCTTATAACTCAAGAACGGCTGAACCGATTTAGCTGAAAATTGGCAGGGAGGTAGTTTAGAGCCAGGAGAAGGACATAGGATACTTTTATCCCGTTCGACATCATAAAAATAAATATCAAGATTAGCGGTTGTCTCAAACATTTTTCAAACGCAGCGCCATCTTGGATGACATGACAGGAGTCAAACTTCCCAGTTCATTATCAGGTGACAATTTGAAATTGACAAGTCTTAAGCTAAATCCAAGAAGGTAAGGTTGTCAATTTATAATACGCACCTACGTTCTGAAATTTATTTTGTTACTAAACTTAGAAGTTTTATGTAGCATAAAAAAGTCTTATAAGTATTTCAAAAATCAATTTACTTAGTTAACAATGACGACAGAGACGAACTTTAATAATTCTTTGCAAATAGAACTTATTTTACTGTTAGGACTTTAATTAAAGTAGACCGGGAAAACTATAGGCATAAATTATTGTATGTAACATAGAGGCAATAGTTCAGATTAAAATTATGAATGTAGTATTTTTTAGTAAGGTAGTTAGGTTAGATAGTTGGGTTAGCTATAGGATAGGTATGGTCAGTTAGGTTAGGATATATATACATGTTGTAATTTAAAAGTAGTAGTAGTTATTATTGGTTTGGATTTATTTGTTGTCGTCTTATTCAACGTATGTATATCTAATACAAAAAAATGATAAGAGTAATAAATTGACTCTAAGGCACAACGAAGTTTGCCGGGGCAGCTAGTAGTTTAATATAATAACCCAGAGAAGTAGCGTTGGTAGGAGGACTTTCACAAGATGGACCTGGTGATTATTAAATAGGTTCCGAGAGCTGGGAAACCACAGGTTCGGTCGGTGTATCGTATCTACCTTTAGGTGAAAGCCTATCCAACCACCAACCAGGAAGCCAACCACCAGGAAGCTAACCAGGATTATGTCTCTTGGCTGAAATTGTGACGATGATTCTATGTACACACTAAAACTCACTTCTGCTGAAAGTCTACGTAGGTCTTCAATCGGGCGGTGTAACGCGGCGCTTCGGTCTCGCTGCGCTTGCGCATAAACACCACCACGTCATCGTTGATTTTCTTCTTTTTCTCGTCTTCGGGCTCCATAACGCGACGGCACCTGGTTCAGTGGTCACCTGCCAAGATATCGAACGTAATGTTAGAATTAAAGCAGCAAATACTACCTACAAAAATTTGATTACTTTTATATTAATGAAAATCTAACTTAAAGACAGACTTCAGATAACGCAAAGTGTATGTACAATCAGTGTAAAGAGTTGTATGTTAGGGTCAAAATTTCGAAGACTAGGTGTAGTAGGTAATGGAAGAATCTAGTAATAAGGTTTAAAATATATAAAGTTCAATCGGTTTTATTGATACATACATACATAAACTCACGCCTTTTTCCCACGGGGGTAGGCAGAAACTACAGAGCGCCATGTGCTACGATTCTTACATACTTCTTTTGCTTCGTTTACATTCATACATGTTGTCATACACACACGCCGGTTGCGAGTACTACGCACCTGACCTTTTTTATTGGTTTTATTAACCACCTGGTTTTATTGATCTATGCCGCTATTTAATAATTATTATAAGATTGTAATACGTGCGTGTCGTATAATAAAACAATTATGTGTCCATACATAAAGCAATTTTATTAAATTTTGCCTACTTAGAAATATTAATAGCGTAACATAGTGCTACAGCTGCGCCGTAGAAAAATCTCTTTAAAACGGGTAAATGACTGCTTATAATCAAATTCTTTTCGGTACAATAAATTTATATAACTTTTCATGTTAAAGATGATAAAAATACCTAAAATCTATAGTGTTCGTGGCAGAAAGGTTCTACCTAGCTCCGCCACGGTCGATAATAACAGCGGAAAAAATGTAAGTATATTTTTTAAAGTCGTTAGTACAACAAAGTACACATGTTTTCATGAATATTTACCGCATTCAAATTAAGGTAAACATCCATGGTCGTGCTGGAGAGGATCACACGTAAAATATTCCAAATAATATCAATTCAAGCAGTCTATAGTAGCAACACGCAAGTAAGTGGCCTTTGTAGGTTCTCCACCAAAATGATAGATCAGAACACGGAGACACATGATATTTCAACCAGATAATAAGTTGTTTCAAGGATCTAATCAGACAGATGTGTTGCTGGGGAGTTTGTTCCGCCACTTCTTCTTCCCAGCAAATACACTACAAAGTGGCGAAGGTCGGGCGTTTTGAAGGACTATATCTTACGTATTTTTGACTTTCAAAAAGTGCTGATTCTCAGGCAAATTTGATTATAGACTTCTGATTTGATTAATACTGTTCTATAGATAGAACTGACCCTACAAAATAAAATTTGCCTAAGACGACCCACCGACCCTTCCCTTATTCAAATGGATCGAAATTAAACTTTAAAGGACCATAAAACATACCTTTTGCTGGACACGTCGCGCTGGGATCACGGGTAGGCTTACAACCTGACAGATCTTCCAACATTTTTATGGGAAGAATCACGTTACTATAATTAACATCTGTGTAGGTATACAGCATTCCATCGTCAGATCTTGAACCACGGGCGTCAGACCAAGACGAAGCCTCTCGGTAGCGGTTCCATTGCAATAGACCTAAATTAGTACATACATTTATTTTAAATACATACCCCTTATTTGTCATTCACCGCCAGAACATTATTGCCAAAAAGGTATATAAAAAATTTGTCTAGTAAAATAAAACCAAATATAAAAATTTCTGAAAACTATGAACTTTGTGTTGACATTACGAAAAATTTCTTTGTTTCGACAGAATCACAACTGAACACTGTCCAGTCTTCTGTTTATAAAAAGCTGTCGGAAAAATAATGTAAGAATAAAAATCTTCTCTGCCAGTGGTTTTAGCAAGAGTTGTGTTAAAAAACCTCTTTTTTCGGTGTTTTGCCTTCATGGTTGAAATAAAGAAAGAATACTAATAGAAACTTTTCTGTGCGTTTGGCGCGCAGTGGCAAGGGAATCGGCTGCCTAGCAGTTGCGTCTCGTGGCATTGATTCTCGCTAACTACAAAATATCTGTATAATAATAATTATAATTATATACTTCTGGACACGGCTCGCATTGTTAGGCGATTCCTCTCCCTGGAGCCCTGACCCGGTAGCTTGGACCCTGTTCCCGATACCGGTGGGCTACTATTTTTTACATTTTTTAATGTTTTTTTTTTTATATTTAAATATTTAAAAATGTATTTAATAAGAAAAGAAAATGAATACACGAAATAATAATTAGATTTATCTCTTGCCACAAATGACAGAGAAAGCTATAAATTAAAGTCTACGTACACATTTTTATAAATAATTCGTGGAAGACTGATGCCTAAACTAGGTTTTTAACAAAACCTGTATGTCAGGTCACCAGGCCCCATGAACACATTTTGAAGTTATCAGCTATTTACTGAAGACTTGAAGACAGATTTACATAAAATATTTCAATAAAAGTCTCCTAAATTAAAAACAATACAATATAATAATAATAATATTTATTTTATTTCGGACATACATCCATAAAGTGTTAGTAACAATATTAAATAGCTTATTATCTAGTGTTAGTACAAATTACCCTATTGACAATACAAACTACAATTGGAGAGCTATAACTCTCCGCTACAGTTCTCAATATGGTCTGGCTATTTGTGTATGAAAGTTTAAATATTTGAAAACGATGCAGGAGAAAATTCCAGTGTAGCTTTAAAAAAAATTGGTTATTCTGGTTGACTGGCCTGTTTTTCTAGTGGTTAGTGGTCCTGACTGCTATGCCAGAGGTCTTGGGTTCAATTCTCACCCACGATAAAATGTTTGTGGGTGAGCACGATCATTTGTTCTGTGTCTGGGTGTAATTTATCTATAACTAGCAGACGTCACGCAGTTTCACCCACTTAGGTTCCGTTCCCATGGGAATACACAGATAAAAAGTAGCCTATGACACCCAAGGATAGTGTAATTCCCCAACGTTGAAAGAATTTTTCAAATCGGTCTAGTAGTTTCGGAGCCTATTCATGAAAATATAAGTATGTTTATCAGCTGTCTAGGACTCAGAGCACAAGCTCTGCTTAGTATAGGAATAGATGGCGTTGTGTGGAGGTTGTGGAATATATATTTTATTTACTAAGACTAAGAAAACAATAAAAGTAGACAAAATATTGATTTGACCATTAAAATCAGAAAAAAAACCAGTGTAAATATTAGTTAGGAACTACCTTTACTTTACTGGCATACCTTTCGCGAGTACATTTTGTTAAAACCTACGCCTTAACCGAGCAAGCCTGCTAGACCTGTCTTTTATATCGCTTACGTCGAAGAACTGGAACAACCTGCCTGCTGGGGTCTTCCCGTCCGAGGTATAATTTAGGTGTCTTCAAGGCTAGAGTGAATAGGTTCTTAATGAACTGTGCGCTTCACCATCATTGATTGCATCACTGCTTACCATCGGGTGGGATTGCAGTCAAGCATTAGTTTATAATATTTAAAAATAAATAAAAAGAAAACAGAAATTTTGTAAAATCAGAATCATTTTTTCCTTTTAAAAAACTGCTTCGAATCATTGGTTGGGTGGACTTAAACACTATATATTACCTAACGTGAAGTCCTTGCTTGGATTCTCAGATAAGGCAGTGGTGAGTTTTCTCAGCCTTGATAAGCCTTGATGTCAGATTGGTGGCAATAGGCATGTCTCTTATTACATCAAACTTTATCATGACAAATGAGATGTCGGTGTACTTAAGGTCCACCTCCGCTGAACCCTGTGAAGAATACAAGCGATGTAAAAAAAGATACATTTTTAATTTTATTTTCAGTCACATAATTTACTCAAGAAACGTTCTTGAAACGTCAGACATTTAAAAATCAGCTGCTAAATCGCATACAAGACAAGAAAACAAGATTTTTAGTCCCTTCTTCATAAATGGGTTAATGGGCCCGCGGCTCGGAAGCAACGTGTTAGTATTAAGAATGTATTATTACAACAAAATTACATGTTACGTAGCAATTAAACCTTAATACGTCGTCATAAAGAACATTTTCCTACGCCTACAATGTAAGGAATGTTAAAGTTAAAAATACGTGTTCGGAAACCTTCGTGTGTTTCCGCCGGCGGTCGACAAAGCTCTGCAGTGCGCGGCCGCCCGCCCGCCGTACGTGCGCATACGCGTTGGGCGGCGCTAACGATCAATTAAATATTAACAGTTTTAATTATATTGATAAATAATTGATTCAAAAAAATACCCAACACATACAACCATAAAAGTAGTACTTAATTGTGTTATTTAAATTAAGAAAACAATAAAGTATGTTAAAAGCTTTAAAATAGTTTAACTGAAGTGTGTAAGTGTAAGTGTGTAGTGATATGGACGTGTTTAAAGTGTAATGTGATAATCCTATTTATGCCAAAATAACTGTAGACAATAATAAAATAATGTATCAATAGAAATCACGATTGTATCAAAATGCATTCCGTTATAAGTTGTCGTGCCGCGCCACCGGACGATGCACGTGTTTTTATTTTCATTTATAAATAGTCCAGACACAAGCCGACACTCTACGGCTGCACCATGACGACACTAACGGAGAACAGTGACGTCACCGACGCCGGGCACGCCGAAGATGAGAAGAATAGCAAATTTGAACGAAAACAGCCGAAAGATTTGGCCGAGTTACCGCCAAGTGGGACATCTCTACACAAGAGACGTAGAGGAGAGCCCCCTGTCACTCTCTCCGTCAAGTCTCCGCAAACTCCTTCAGATGCTGAAGGTTCCTCCCCCTGCACAGCAGGTCCATCTCCTCCTGAAGAATACTGGTCCCTGAATGATGGTGAACTAACAGATCCTGATGCGATCTGCGAAAGCATGCTACAAAGACTACGAGACCAGAATGATGCCATTTCTAAACGAGGAAAAGAAGTGGCACAAAGAACCAAAGACACTGTTGAAGCTCTGGATCAGCTAGAGAAATTACTGGAACTGCTAGATCAGTTTGTGACCTTAAAAGAGCATAACTCGCGTCTTTTGAAAAGGCTAAAAGACGTGAATCACTTGAAGAGACTCCACAATGCCCATAAGAGGATAGACAGTGAGAATGAACGATTGAAGTCGGAAACTAAAGAGTTAGAACAGATAAACGAGGCCTTGGATGCCGAGTTTGAGTGTGAATATGGACAGATACTGTTTGATTCTGTGATGATGGGTAACCGAGGTATGAAGAGGTCAGGGTCGAAATGGAAAGGTCACGCAAGGTTCGGAGGGTCACTGCTAAGAAAGCAGAGGTCGAGGTCTGCGGGTGGCGATGAGAGTGATGCAGGTCCTGGTAGTCCTTTGAGAAGGAGATCCGAAGGCATTTTCATGAAAGAAGTTGACAAATCTAAAGTTTCGAAGTGGACAAGAGTTAAAGCTGCGTTTAGGTATGTACAAAACCTGATCAAGCCTAAAATTTTAGGCTGTACTTATAGTTTTCCAATATTTCGCCAGTTATGTTAAGGTTTCATGTAAAAGATAAGCATATTGTTATCTAACGGACACTATTCCAAACTCTGGGGTACTCCCAATTACACTTGGTCCAACCTGGGAATTAAACTTTTAACCTCATACTTAGTAACAACACTTGTTATCACTACTAGATTAATGAAGCAATAAATATTTATTAAAAGATGTTAAAAGGATGGCTTATTAAGGGAATAGTATTGTTCCCCCAAATGCTGTAACAAAGAATAAAAAAGCAAGAATTAAACGCTTGTATAATTCTTGCTTTCCATTCTTTGTTACATTTATTGAGTTTCCATGATAACTCAGTTAGCCCAGATTTTCTCGTGATGTTTCCCTTAATAGAAGTGAGTGATACACATTACAATAGCCTTTTTATCGTGATACTGCTTTCTGTCTTTCCTGTTATTCTTTTGGCTTATAATAATTATATCTGGGATTAGTGTACTTTATGGCAAAGGCGTTTTCTCTTAACCATTTCCATTATATTCTATTCTTTACAACTATTCTCCAGTTTGGACCTGCTGTGAGGTTAAGGTTCATCCTAACACCTTTTGCGTTGTCAGTTTTGTTTTGTTTGCCTTTTCTAGAGAACCTACCATTCTGACAAAATTTTGCTCTATTTGCCTTTTTATGTACAGACGTCAGCACATTTAGTTACCCCAATGTTTCAAATTTCTTTGATCGTTTTTCAACTTTATGTCAAACAGAATAAGGTTCTTTATCAATTGGGAAAATTTGACACATTGGGGTAACTAAATGTGCTGACGTCTGTGCATCAAAGGCAAATAGAGCAAAATTGATGTGCTGGCGTTTGCACATGTCAGTGACATACATAGTCTCGGATAAACCAAGACGTGACGTGATTGTTATTGACATTAATGATTTCTATTGTATAATTTCTATTAAAATGTTTTTATATGAATGCAACAGTATGCTCATTGTTGAAGTGCCAAATTATATAAAATAAATCAATAATTGTTTTATTTTTCATTAATATATTAATTTTACTATTATTTTTTAATTCAACAATACAATTTAATGGAAGAATATTATGTGTACCTAATGACAATTTTAATCAAAAGTTAATTTAAACTGCTATGTTTTATATTTGCACTCCGAAATTAGAGGCAGAATAAGAGATCAATTTTATTTATATTGTAAGCCTTCTGTACCTTAATTGCTCAATTAAATGATAAATGTTTATGTTTAGAAAGTGTATAGGTATTTCTATAAGTTTAACCTTTCACTTTAAATAGGTAAACGTTGCCCCACACTAGGAATTTCTCCTATGTCGTAGGTGCATTTACAAACATTAAATCTCGCATACACAAACAGCCAGACCCGGAACGCCTGTAGGTCATACAAATATTTAAGTTTGAATTGAAACAACCAGATTGGTGGTTTTCTGTGTTTGAACCCGTTCAAATCAAGTAAACAACTATGTTACATTATGAATTCCTTTTCGTCAAACCTGTAGATAAGATGATAGTTAAGTATAGTTTCATAATTTCTGTATACATCTAGACGAAAATACCTTCGTAAATAAACAGAACGCAGTTAAAAGACACAGTGAATTGGAATACATTTACTAAATTGCACTACAACACCAAGTTTTCTCATATTTATTCTATATCCTATTATTCAATTTAACATCTTATATTATTTAGGTGCCTACATTCTTAGCATTATAAAAGAGAAATATTCTTTAATGTGCACCATAAAAACTTAGAAAATATAACTTTGAGGGCTACATAGGGTGTTACAACGAGCGGCCTTATCGCTAAAAGCGATCTCTAACAGACAACCTTTGGATGGACTTGATAGTGAAGGAAAAAAGATAAACAGGTTTGTGGTATACTATTCCATAAATATACCTATACCATTCATTATTATTTGAAAAAATATACAAAATACCTAAGTGTAAATAAGAAAAATTAAAACACATAATTATTAATCATTTTGCTTAGTAACTAACTGTTAATAAAGACGTGTTACAAGAGAAGTAAGTATATTAAACGATACCTCAAGTTACGTACAATAGTACATTTTACGTGATGCGCGTTCAAACAAATTAACAAACAGACAAACAAATAAACAGACAAACTGACAAACAGATAAACAGAAAAACAAACAAAAATTTCAAAAATGATAGAAATGAGTTCTTTTGGTTATTCTTTAACACGCTGGCAATTTTTTCTTTTTCAAATTTTCAATTACAAAAACGTCTTTTCTACAGATTTATTTTATGTAAAGATTATATTTTATACAAAGAGATTTAAAATACTATAGAGCGGGCATGTCAAGGAAATGTCATAGAAAAACTTTGATCCCATGTCTCAGTAACGCCATCTAGAATAATATATGAATATTGGAGCGGCAGCGGAGCGTACTACAAAAAACTCATAGACTTGTATCCAGCAGGACACACTTTTTCGAACGAAAATTTTGTTCGTGATGTCCGGTCTATAGGTATTGAATGTCTTTGATTTTATATAATCCGGGGGTTGTATATTTTTATTTTTTCATTTTTTGTTCTCTGTCTGCTTCTTCTCGATCTCAACCACATTTTATGATTTCCTGCAGTCCACCTAAACAGGGCGTCCTACGCTTTGTTAGCCAATTCGCTTTTTCCACTCTGGGCTTTGGACATGGTTCCTACAGGAACTCATAACTGGATCAGTCGCGTAGGTAGATACTATTAATCTTAGTAAATGTGTCAAAGTCATTGACCATTAATTTGTTTAATATGATTTATTTGAGAGTGATTTTTTGAGAGAGAGAATGAATGAAAGTGATTAATGTTGGAAATTTATCTGATGCGGAAAATGTGTGAATATTAGTTTTGTTGCGGAAATGTATAATTTATCACTTATGACTGAAGACGACATTGTGATACTTGTTAAAATTATGTATTGTAGCCTAGTTATAAGTGCTATATTATTAGTATACTGCCCTTACTATTGACTACTTGACTGGCCTATTGGTCTAGTAGTAAATGACCCTGACTGCTATGCCGGAGGTCGTGGGTTCGATTCCCACCCAGGACAAATTTTTGTGTGATAAGCACGATCTTTTGTTCAGTGTCTGGGTGTAATTTATGTGTGATATGTATGTTTTTACAAATATATAAGTATGTTTATCAGCTGTTTAGTACCCATAATACAAGCTCTTAGCTTAGCTTGGGATTAGATAAATAATATATAAATAAATACTTATTCCACATCTTTCACACAACGCCATTTAGTCCCAAGTTAAGCAGAGCTATACAAGTTAAGTGGTTGAAGTAACAAATTGTGATGACCTATCAGTTTTCCCATAGGTAAAGTTGGCACAATCACAACGATTCGGAAAATTTGTCAAACTTGCTTCTTCCCGCGACTTCGTTTACGTAAAACAAACCTAACAAGTTTCCTATGGTACCCAAAAATATTGTAGTTTCTATCAGAGAATGAGGTTTTGAAGTCGAGTAAATAGTTTCAAAGATTAACCCCAATTTAAGTACTAAATTACAAAAAAATACCTATTTCTAATATTAGTACTTCTTACTTACAGATAAGTTTCTTATAATTCAGTTGAACTTTGAAAATTAAACTGGTTGCCTGCAAACGGGTATACAGGAAGCTGACCAATAATAAATAAATTTGTTTAGTAGGGAAAAAGCAAGCACATAATGATATCTATAAGCACATAATGATATCTATACTAATATTATAAAGAGAAAAGGTTCGATTGTTTGTTTGTTTGCATCGAATAGGCTTCGAAACTACTTGACCGATTTGAAAAATTCTTTCACCGTTGGAAAGCTACACTATCTCCGGGTGACATAGGCTACTTTTTATCCCTGTATTCCCACGGGAACGGGAACGACGCAGGTGAAACCGCGTGACGTCTGCTCGTAAAAAAATAAAACAAAAATCTCTTGTACAATATTTTAATACAGAAAGAAACATTTATTTGTTAGAACATAATACCTACCTCCAAAAAGGTGTTACAATAATTTTATCCTATACCTACTCATAATACCTATACCATTTCTCAGTAAGTACCAAACAATAACTTTATAGTAATGCATCAATAATTTCATGTGCAAAGTGATGTGGGAACAGATTTATAGTTTTATACCAGTCATGCGTTTAGAATAAATGATTTTATTTCGTTACAATTTATTCAACAAGATTTGAAGAAAGTTAATGTTGTTTGGCACAGACTTGAAAATAGTGCATAATAGAGAAACGGGTCAGAAGTGCAATCAATTACATTCTTGCAAATATGAATATATTGTGTCATTTGCAAAAAACTATAAGGTCCCTTGGACTTGAAGTACGTCAACAAAACGTGAGCAAATTCACATGCACGGCTACATTGTAGTAATATCTAAATATATTGTAGTAGCAAAAATGTTTGTTCTTTGTTTATTTTTATTTATTTTAAGTACAAGTAAACTTTATAATAATACAGGGTAATATAATAGTTAGGGAAAGGATATTGTCACGTATACCATGAGTTTTTTTATGATTCTGGAGATACCGGCATTGAAATTTTTCGCCGGTCTTTAAGATATTTTCTTAAAACTGTAAAGAATCATTAAAAAACTTTCGTAATTTCAAAGTATTTTTTCCTTAAAAAGCAATATTGATAATATCTAAAGTTTGGAAAGAAATCAGAATATAAAATTAGTTTAAAACTTTAAAGTAAAACAGAACATCAGGTAAATCTTGAAAATAAGGGAGAGCCGACAAAAAATGGAATGCATGGGTGCTTTTATTCCATAAAGGTTTTTAGTAACTTATAGCATATTATGAAAAGTAAGAAATTTGTGTAACTCTATCAGTCTATGCCAGTGTGTATTTGAGACTACTGGATCTCTCATTTTTTAGTGGAACACCTAAAAAAGTTGCATTCCCGCCAAATTATTTCGTAGTGTTGTACTTACTAAAGCTTCTAATTTTCAGTGTAAATTATGACTACTCATTTAACTAACTCTAGTTAAGATCTTAACATAGTATTTTTTGTATTGCACATAAGTGTAAAATCTAGTTTAAACACCATAGAAAAGTTTTTTGATTCCAAATATGTGGTGCAACACGTAAAAAATCGTTTCTAGACCATATTTACTATCCCAATAATTTTCCGAGATATTACTGATATTAGTGAAAGAAAACAATTGCAGAAAACATGGACTGGTTCAAATAGTAAAACAAAAAAAATTGTCAACCCGTCGCGCCGTGAATGCTTTCAGTGTATGAGGAGAGGCCTTTTGCCCTGCATTGAGACTGTCTTCTTAGCGTGTAACAGGCTGGTGGCACACAGGCTTATCATTATTTATTATAACACTCCAAATTATTTCTTCAGGTGGGAGAAAGCCCAATGGCCCCAATCAGCCATGGGTGGCGCTGCCAGCGCTGTAGCAGCAGGTGCTATGGTTGGAGCTGTGGCTTTAGCAGGATCCTCTCCATCAACAGCCACGCTCACCAACCCTGAGCCCCGTGACTCAGCCAGCTTGACTCCTGGCAGCGCATTATCCTTAACTCCCAACTCTTCGTGTGAGGAGCTGAGGGCTGATTCTGGTAAGTGTTCATGAAACAGTAATTTTTTAACCGACAAAGATAACAGAGAAGTGTTGTGTGACTCTGTGTGCCATTGTAGCTCAAACTGGTGAACCGATTTTGATTTAGTTATTTAATAAATCATAGGTCATTCAACCCAACAATAATAACTTTAAGGGCTTTATAGGATGTTACGTTAAACGTCATTGTCGCTAAAAGCGACGTACTTTCTTCGGATAGACTTTACAGAAAATGAGAAAATATATTTATGTTGGTATGCTATTATCGTTTGCATAGCTAGTCTGTTAAGTTTGTAGTCTTCTCCAGCCTGCGTAGCATGAACACATTGAACACCGAAGAAACGGCCTTTGTCTACAGACGAATCGGCAAAGTGACAGATTATATAGACAGGAACCTCAATCTGTCAAATTTCTTTCAATACACCTGCCTGCGTAGCATGAACACTTAATTTCTTTTCTTCCGAGACACAACAAATACCGTTTCTTCGGTGTTCATGCTACGCAGGCAGTTGATTATTGTTTTGTATTCAGAACAATTTATTGAAAATCGTAATAAACGTAACATCTCCCCACTAGGAAGGTTTCCATTACATAACTAATACCAATATTCATTTAAAATGTACCTACCCGTGTATTAGAATTTATTGTGGAAACTGTTTTTACAAATTGCATTTTTAACTGGAATGATTTAATATTTAATATTCCAAAACTTTTTCACACAACGCCATTTAGTCCCAAGCTACGCTAAGAGCTTGTGTTAAGGGTACTAAACAGCTCATAATCAACATTTCTAAATACATACATTTAAAAGATACATGTTACAGATAAATTACACCCAGACACAGAACAAATGATCGTGCTTATTACACAAACATTTTTTAATGATTGTCAGTACGACTATTAGGTATAGTCGGTTGACAGTGCAATTTGAAATGAAGTTGTCCCAATATTGACAGAATTCTGCTAATAAGGAACCAGTAACAGTTCTATAAGCACTATGCATCGAAGAATCGGAGGCATAACTTTAATCAGTCCCTTCATTCCAAACATTTTGGAAATTAAGTTTGATTTATTTTAGTTTATTTGAGAAATTTACAGCTTTAATAAAATTTTATCATGCAGAAGGCCAATTACAAATTTCCACTTATAATTAAACAAATAGCTCAGTTATATTCCATGACAATTTTAGTGGGTTACACTCACAATTACACTGATTCGAGCAAACATGTATGCTAGCAAATGTATCAAATGTATCATTTTGTAATGAGATCATCGATTGATTTCAAGCGACCAGCCACTTTCTTGTATTTGTTTAATGCTTTAGTCCGACCACAAATAGAGTATGCCTGTATGATATGGGACCCATATTATGATAAATACAATCTAGCCTTAGAAAAAATACAGCGCAAGTTTCTCAGATCAATGCAGTTTAGATGCCATGTGGAACGTAGCTCATACATCGAGTCCTTGGATAAGTTTAATCTTCTTACGTTGGAATCAAGGCGACTCTTACTTCAAACTATGATGCTGCATGATCTATTGCACAATAAAATTGATTGCTCCGAGTTAATTAACAATGTATGTTATGTTGTACCCAGAACTGTTATACGGCGAGAGGCGCGCGTCTACCCGTTGTTTGCTACGACACTTTGTCGTACAAATGCGGGTGAACGGGCGCCGCTCCATAGGATTGTCAAAATCTATAATGAGTATTTTGTGGATATTGACATATTCGCGTCAAACCGTCAAAAATTTAAAAAACTTTTAGTTAATAGTCTGCAATTTTGTAAATAGTACACTTTGTGTTGCCTCTTCTACATTGTCTTTCTTTTTCATTTATATTGCATGTACTTTTAATCATAAGATAAGATTATTTTGAACATTTGCTTTGTCTTTTCTGTCGTAATTTATTAGTCAATAAGTTTTTTTTTTATATTTTCGTCTTCTTAGTTACTTATATTTAAAATTTTGTGTCCACACTGTATCTTTGTTTAAAAAGTAATATGTGGAAACGTCGTGGATTGTACGCTAGCCTATTTTGAATATTCTGTTTTATTTACTGTAACATATATTGTACAATTGTTTGTTTTCCCCAAATAAATAAATAAATAAATAAATATGTTAGCAAAGAACTGGTTGAACAGAGTTTTTACTCCAGGTTAATTATTTTGGGGGTTGAGTTGGTGAACTTGCTTTAAGATTATGCATGGCATTAAGGAGACGCATAGTGTAACAGTAATGAAACGTTTAATTTTATTATTATCATTTAATTGTTTATTTAATAGTAGTCTAAATTTTCCCACTGCAGGCTGTTTAGGCATCCTTACTTTCTTTCTACTTTTCTCTGTCTTGTTGACTGACCTGTCGATCTAGTGGCCTTAGCCCTAACTGCTAAACTAGGGTCGTGGGTCCTATTCTTACCTAAGACAAATGTTTGTGTGATAAGCACGATCATTTGTTCTGTATCTGGGTGTAATTCATCTATTTATTGTACGTATTATGAAATGTATTAGTAGGTATGTTTATCAGTTGTTTAGTACTCATAGCACAAGATCTGCTTAGTTTAGGACTAGATGACGTTGTGTGAAAGTTGTAGTATATGGTTTTTGGGACCCGTTCTTATTGAAGGGATCCAGCTCGTCCCACCATCTTCGCCTGGGCCTACCGCGATGTCGTTTGTCATGTAAGGGAACCGATTGGGTAGTGCGTTTGGCCCACTGATCGTCTGACATGCGGAATATTTTTATTTGGTGGTTTTATCAAGCGTAGCTTTTACCTTCGGATAACTCGTGCTTTTTCAGCTGCAGTGCTGAAATTAATTCATCGTCTCCCCTTTGTTCATTTTTATTGCAAACACTTAAAAGTCAACTTAACAAATAAAGTTCTGATTTACAACTTTACACTCTTGCGCATAAAAAAATGAAGTGTTCTCAATCGTAAACACGAAAGTTAAACAAACCATGGAATACATAAACCGGTATGTATTTATGTAATATTTTTATATTTTTGGATAGTGTTTATGATTCGTGAGAATTTTTGAGAAACATTCAATGTATCAGATGTTTACACTATCGGTTATTTGTGCTTGCTAGCAAATGCTTACTAGCAATGTAGGTTGCACATTACTTTACTCCATTTAGATAGAACTTAACAAAGTTTATTTTCAATGCACACTTTGTAACTAAAGTATAATAATTAAGCATGTTTCAATTACGATAAACGCCGAAATGATTATTAATCTATTTTTATTGCAGTTTTAGTTGTGACCATTTCAAAAATTTATTTTATGAAATGATGTGGATTTCATTTAGTAATATTATTTTATTTTAGGTAAAAATTGTTGTGTCAATGATAAAAACCTCAAAGAAGCAGGGATGAACAATACATGGACACGTTCTTCGTCTCACTTTTGTTATTCTAAATTTAAAATAAAACCTTTAAATAAATATTGTTCTCAATTTAAATGTTTAAAACAAAATGAAAAAAAAATCCCCACCCATTGCACTATTGACGTGAACTCACTCCAGCACAAGCATATTTAGCTTGGTTTGAGGGGTCAACAAGACTATTAATAATGTGAAACCCACGTTGCTAGTACCTAAGCTAAAAAAATCGAAATATGAACTTTGGCAGAATGAATGCAAAATATGTTATGTTACATCCAGAGTGGTTTAGGACACAGATTTCGTTGAAACTACTTCTTTGCTGTCGTGGAAAAACAACCATTACAATTTTACGGTGGTGAGACAATTTACTCCCCTTTTGAGAAGAAAGGTGTGACGCTATCCAAGAAAACCTATATTGAGATGAATCTGATTGCTAGATTTTTTTAAAAAATTCTTACTTACGTCCTAAATTCTCGTCATCATTGTATATTATATAGTAACTCTCACGCCCAAAGAAACCAGACATTAATGAGTTACAGCGCGGCAGCGTAAAGTGTTTTCTCATTTCGTTTGCCAAATTTTTAAACTGTAACAAATATTTTTTGCGAGAGTGTTTTCTTCCGACAAATCACATCTGTACAAAATAAAGCCAGACAACTGCAGGTAGTTTATTTATTAATACTTTAAACTGTTCTTCAATATAAAATGAAGAAAAGTGTAATTAATGTCTTAGACTGAGCAAAACGCTATGTTATTGTCTTGACGTAGGCATACGTGTTGTCGCTGTCCCAGTAAACAATAAGAAAAAAAATTGCCGCCTCCAATAGGCACATTCATCGCAGAAGAGATCGAGAAGCAACAATTGTTAACCGATTTCAATAATTCTTTGAATTTATGATAGACTGATCTTTAGGGCTAAATACAAAAAAAAAACTATGAAGAAGTGGCTTTGGTGGTATTGTTTCGATCTTTATTGGCCACCCACTTGTGAAACAAAAGTTATTTTATACTTCTTAAGTTTTTTTGAAGTCAGTTGGATTTTTTTGTAAAAAAAATATGATTTTACTATTTTTACTTTTTTGTTAAATATTAGTACCTAGACGATTTATTATTTTTGCATTTACTTTCACACACGGTAAGTATACTTACCATTTTGAACAAAAAAAAATCCTAATCGGTCCATAAATGACTGAGTAAAAAAAACAGCCAAATTAAAAACCTCCTTCTCGTTTTTAAATTGGTTAAACATTATTCTAATTGCCCCTTGCAAGAGGTTTCGTATGAAGAAGAATGGACAAGAAATTCCAAACTTGCTCTTTGAATAATATTGCTCTTGAATAAAACACCTTAACCCTAAACAAGTGCGTGTATTCTGTAAATGGATGACCTTATTCTGTCAACGTGAGTCACTTCATACTCGACGTTGGAACATTCGCGCGATGTTCGAGAGAGTTTCAGTTCTTTGAACGGCATAGAGTAAACTGTAGAACATCGTGGAAGGCGATGAAAAACATGCCTTGAGTTTGTGTATGATAAAGTAGGGCTTGCTGTCGGTTGGTCGCGCTACTGTTGAGCAGGAGATTTTGATGTAGGTAGTATGTATGCACCTACTATTACAATTTGTGTAACCAAGTATACAGGATGTAAAAAGACCGATCACATAGCCGATAACCACACATTCTGTACTTATAATTAAGTAACTTTAACCAAAAAATAAGGCTGGGAAAATCCTTTTTTTCATCTTTAAAAAAGAGATGCTTTTTATTGCGCGCATTAAATAGCGCAACAATGCATCGCAACATTCGATCAGTTGACCCAACCGGCCCGTTTGTGTTTAGTATCTATTGCATTTTTGTAACTTCAAATGCGTAATTTGTTTTGAAAAATCGATAATTTTGATAATGTTTGTTCGGAAGAAAGTTTACTTTAAAATTGTATTCCAACTATCATTAGTTGGAATACAATTTTGAAAAAAAATATTTCACTTTGACCTTAAATATCTCCAAAACCAGTGAAAATTCCCAGGTATGTTCTAGAACAAAAACAAAACTATCCCAGTGATGGGTAGAATATGTAGTTTTCGTTTACGTTAAGCACTGTATAACCCGTGTATTGACATAATAAAGGACAATCTTGTATCATATCTTGTGATGCTTCATTCAATCTGACACCCGTCCTTACATGACGATCCTGCCAATAAACAGGGTTTGAATCATGTGCGCGATTAGTGTGGACTTTTCAACTGTTCAACATACGTTATTAAAAGTGACTTTCAATCATGTCCAACTCAAAAGTAACTAATGAAGAGGTATTTCTCAAACAAAATAGCGCCGCTAAAAACACCGCAACCGTGGAGGAAGTTAAAAAAATCATTTGTCGGCCATAAGTATCGTGTTAACAATCATATGCACGTGGGTTCGATTTCAGAGACGAGTAGGTGTAAGAGCCTGCGCGCACTAGCGATTGAAGTTGGTTCGATCAAACTATCGGCCAACTTAAATCGCTAGTGCGAGCAGGCTAATTAAAGCGCGTCATTTCGTAGATACGTTCTTAAAGCTCGTTCCTTATTACATAGGACTTTAACACAACGTATGGCGAAGTGCTGTAACTATAGGTACATCCCTACCCTTCGGTAAATATGTGTGATATAACGTTCTTATCTACAATAAGTATTATAAGACGAGCTAGAGGCTAAATTCTAACGGCCGCACGGGTTGATCACAGGTTAAGCTACTCTTGACGAGGTCAGTCAGTGGATGGGTGACCATTCAATACATATCAAGCTTCTTTCGTACCTTGGAAAGCACGATAAGCCATTGGTCCCGGCTGTTATTTGTGGATCTTTGACAGTCGTTACTGATAGTCAGAGATTCAAAATCCTGACAACCAGTTTAACCAAGGGGTATCGTGTTACCCAGTAACTGGGTTGTGGAGATCAGACAGGCAGGTACTCCATGTAAAACATTGGTAATCAGTTGCATCTGTTTAAACTGGAAGCCGACCCTAATATTAGTTGAGAAAAGGCTAGACAGATGATGAAGACAAATAAATTCTAAAATTAAGTACTGGTCCGAAAAATCTTTCACCATTAGAATGCGCATTCTACATTTACGTATTCTTAGGTGGTAAAGATAAAAAATATAAAGACATTTTTATTTGTAAATATGGGTAGGCTATATTGGTGGTACAGAAAAAAAAATGACGTGTGGCACTCGGAGACTGCCACGGTAAAGCTATTGCATAGCATTTTTTATCAACTCCTCTCCTCTCTCCCTCCCCATTTCTCCCCTCCCCCACACCTCCCACACCCCTCTCCTCACCGCTCCCTCCCACACCCCTCCCCTCACCGCTCCCTCCCCTTCCCTCACCACTCCCTCACTTTCCCCTCCAGTAACCTGCCTCTTCCCCTCCCCTTCTCCACTCCCCTCTCACCTCTTCCTTCCCATTCCCCTTCCCCTCCCCCTCCTTCTCCACCCCCTCTCTCTGTCCTCCCTCTCCACTCCCCTCCACATTCCTCCCCTGCCCCTCCGACCCCTCTCACAATCCCCCCTTCCCTCAGTCACAATCTCCCCCCTCCCCCCTCCCCTCCCCCTCCTCTCCCCTTTCCCCTCGCCACTATCACAACTATGCCTGTGCTAGGTCGAAGACTGCCGAACTGAAAAGACGTTAGACGATGCACGGCCTTCAAGCCACACCTTGCCCGTCGGAGTGGGGAGCGTGAGGTTTTTTCGTTACGGAATTTCTGGATTCGGTCCCCACGCTCAAGGCCCGCGATAGAAGCTATGCAATAGCTTAAAAATTATTCAGCCATATTTTACCACTAGGCATGCAAATAATACGTGAAACATTATTGAAATATTAACAAAATTTAAAACTAAACAATCAAAATAAATAAAGTAGATAATATAAATTCGAATTAATTATATTAATAAGATTAACTAATCAATTATAAATTGTTTTCCATTCAGCAAAACAGGTAAACTGATAATTAGTTCGTTATCAACACCACTATCACCAGAAACCAAAATCATCACTTCAAGATAGCCTGGGAAACATTCTTGGCGAAGATCTGGTTTGGTTTTGTTCCAGAAAACATAAACAATGCAGTCTTGCATTGTGTAGTTTTAGAAAAATAAATCTGTTTTATCTTCTTTCGTGATAGACGCGTAGGTATGGAATGGAATTTAAATGTGACGTAAAACATGAAACTTTTGTTAAAATTTGAGATAATAAATCTGTACTACATCAGGACCACGCCGTGAGCCGCACACACCTACATTTTGACAGTTATATATATACGCCCCCTATACGATATGGGACATAGGCATAAGTCTCATATCGTAGGGGCGTGCCAATTGCCATCAATTGGGCACGAATCAAGATTCTGGGCTGCTATTACAAGTTCCAGATGAAAAAATTAAATATAATTTTGCCTGACCCACGAATCAAACTCAGGACCTTATTAATGTGTTGAACTGTAATCACATTAATATCAAATCAACATAGATAAGAATAAAATAGAACTCTTTATTGTACAGGCGCCGTAGCATATAAAGCTACCAAAAACTGGCAAATTCTCCCAATCAAACATGAGCCTTATTCAGTTTGCAATAAAGTTGAAAAACTATGAAAGAAATTTGACACGTTGAGGTAGTTTGATGTGCTGCTTTCTTAACTTAGAGTTTTACGATGGGTGCCTTATTGCTAAAAACGATCTCTAGACCGATTCCTAATGGATTCTATAGACATACTTCAAAGTATCACTTTTAATAATTAAACAACCTCAATAATAGTTAACAAAACACTTTTAGAAACTACACTCTTGGCACTGATTTGTTTACATACTAGCTTTTGCGTGAAAGAAAACTACTATCCACTGTTAAATTTAAGTCGTTTTAGACCTCTTCAGGAGTCATTGTACTCATCGATTTAATCTCAAAAAAACAGCTGTTCCCTACGTTTCTTTATGTTAGCAGAACTCGTCAAAATATAGGGAACAGCAGATTTTTTTGGCGATTTTAGGCCTGGTCCTAGAGAGGTCCTAAAGAGGTCTATAATTACCTTAATTTAATCGTGTATATCCAATGACACTCGGCCACATTACAGTGTAGCTTTCGCTCAGTCAAAGAATGTTTGAAATCGGGTGAGCAGTTCCGGGGACATACAAACTTACACACAAGAACGCAGACGTTTCCATTCCAAGAACATTTATTCAACACCATGTTTCCCGGATTTCCCAGAAAATAATTCACAATAACCGGTCAATCTGTTCCAGGTATGCGCAAGAGTGTGCGGGACGATGGCGACAACACATTCCTGCAAGCTCCTACGCAGGTCAGAATCAACATTGTATACACCACTATACAGGTTACACTGCAGTAGGCCCACTTGTTACTTACCAATTAGTGTCAATGTCACGAATAAATACTATTTTTCCCGCCGATTCCAAATTCAAATATTTTATTTGTAGATCATAACTGAAATTATAGATGTTAAGATTACTTATTATACCAAGATCAATCACGCTCATTATTTTGATACGCTTAGCGAAAACTATTTGAGAATATTGCGCGCACGGAAAAAAGAAAGAAAAAAAAAGCATTTATTTGGACGCACTGGATACTAAACAATTAAAACAAAAAAAAAGGAAACAAAAGTATAAACGACCAAAATACACGCACAGCGCACACGCACGGAGGAGTGTGGTGGACTGATATTATTTTGTTATTAAGTCAAAAAAAGTCGCCTTATGGCTCCTATAATCGTAGCTTTAATATATTACTATATTACAGCTAGCTGTAGCTTCAATATATTACTAATACAAAATACAGAAAAATGCAAAATACCTAAAACGCTCGACTTACAACCACCAAACTACCTCCGTTCTTTACAATTACGAGAAAATAGGCAGCGATTGCATTTCTGCGAAAACTGGCTTTCTGGAATTTGTTGTTGTAAATGTGTGTAAACACGTGAGAAGTAAATTATGTTGGAAAATAATTGTGCAGCTAAGTACTTATTCGTGAAATTGTTCACGAAAATATTTATTTACCTCGGGGAAAACCATTGTGTGGGTAAATATTTTGTAGAAAGGAACAGAACCAATAATATTTTAATTTTTGTTTGAATAATTAATCTCTACCGAGAAACAGGAAAATACCGAGATTGGGAAACTAACAAAATTACGTAGGTATGTTGTTTTCGGTAAAACAAAACAGTGGCAATCCGGGACTGCCAATTCAAGTGAAAACTTATCATCAGGCAATAAAAAATGCAATCTAGTGCTTAAAACGTAAATTTACTGAGGTATGTAATTTATACAAGGATGTCAACTACGGTAATGGTAACAATGTCACGAGTTTAATGGTTTTTCCCGTCTCAAAAATACCCAATGCGCATTATTCTTTCAATCGTGTCAATTAGAGACACAATAGAAAAACAATGACAGCGCGGACGCCGGCGTCTGCTTGGGGTTTTCTTTGAATGCACTTGTCTAGTGCATACAGGGAAAATCTGCGGTTGGTGCCTCATTTCATTAAAGACAACAATGGGCCACTGCGAGTTGGCTTAGGTCGCTCTTTCGGCTTTCAAAGGACCGAAACCCAAGGGTTCCGAGAGCTAAAAGCAAATGAAAAATAATATTAATATCTCAGAACTTGCACACAACGCTATCTAGTCCCAAATTAGGCAGCTCTGCCTATTTTGGGACTAGATGGTGTTACGCTATGATTACTAGACAACTGAAAAACATAATAATAAACGCACACACACGCACACTACTACACATGCATGCACTTGACGCACTCACACACAGTCATATTTTGTTAAATTTATTTTTTGTTACGACTTGTTTGTAGTTGACATTCTGTTTCCCCTCCACTGTGGTATTCCCTGAAATAGTTATTGAAAATAGACCCATTCACTTGCTATCCCGTCTGCTAAACGACTGGCGAAATTATTTATGATGATTATTGTGCTATAGTTGGCACGTAAGTACACTGATATGTGCGCACACGCATGACTGACAAAATTATCGGTTGATTAAAGTATTGATTTTAAACAGTAGACATAGGTATTGGTTGATTTTAAAAATGGTCTTAATAAAAATAAAAGTTAAGACAATAACTAATGGCCAAATCATTGATGTGGCAGGGGGTAGGTAAACAGTTCACCTTAGCCACCCTAACCCGTAGCTCAATACCCTTGTTTCTATAGCCTGCATAATGGATAATCTGCAGTTGGTACCACATTTCATTAAAAGCGACGAGGAAGCTCTGCGAGTTTGTTTCGACCCCAACCTACCGAATAGAATCGAATTATACCATTTACAGGCACTTTTCAATTGTTAGCGTGTCGGTTAACCTGAACGATGAAATAGCTCAATAAAAAACCTTGTAGATTTTATACGGTCAAGAAACATGGACACTGAAAAGAAGGATTAGGCAGAGGAATCAGCCTCTTAAGCAAAGGTCTTTGCCTAAATGGCTGATGCCTCCGCCTAGCCCTTTCTGTCTGATCCTTCTCTTTAGTGTCTGACCATCTTTACTGACCGACTCCTTAACAATTCAAAAGAGCCTGTAAATGGTATAATAATATTACTCCACAACTTTCACACAACCCCATCTAGTTCCAAGATAAGCAGAGCTTTTGTTATGGGTACTAAACAACTGATAAACATATATTTCCATATACATAGGTACATTTTATACAGAAATAAAACCCTGACACAGAACAAAAATGATCGTGCTCATCACACAAACATTTGTCCTGGGTGGCATAGCAGTCAGGGCCATGCACTAACTACTAGATCGACAGGCCAGTCAAAAAGTATTATTATTTATTTTTACTCGGTATTATTAGAACACAAACATACTAGGTTATTTTTAAGACTTATTATTTTAGAACAAAACTGTTTAGAATACATACATTTCTAGCCACAACACCACGTTTCGATCAAGTAAAATAAACATAGTTCTAAAAGTGATTCCGATTGACAACCGATCGGTGGTTGAACGATTTGTAAACACCATGGCTACTATTCTAATACCGACAGTTATTATTTACTAGCGGACGTCACTCGGCTTCACCCGCATTGTTTCCGTTACAGTGGGAATACACGGATAGTCATAGTCATCATCATCATCATCATCATAATTTCAGCCATAGGTGGTCCACTGCTGGTCATAGGCCTCCCCTATAGATCTCCAATAAGACCGGTTGGAAGCGGGTCGCATCCAGCGCGTTCCCGCGGCCTTAATGAGGTCGTCTGTCCACCTTGTGGGTGGACGTCCTACGCTGCGCTTGCCGATACGTGGCCTCCATTCGAGAACCTTTCGACCCCATCGATCATCAGTCCTCCGTGCTATATGCCCTGCCCACTGCCACTTCAACCTGCTAATCCGCTAGGCTATGTCGGTAACCTTGGTTCTTCTAAGGATCTCCTCATTTCTGATTCGATCTCGTAGAGAGACTCCGAGCATAGCCCTCTCCATACCTCGTCATAGTCATAGTCATAGTAGTCATACTATTTTATTGATAAGGGATTCTTACAGGTCATATACAGATTCAATATTTTGCTGATAAACAATTATTAAAAAATACATTAGGTACCTAAATTATTAAACAAATGTCAAATACAAGATGTCAAACAAGTTAAAGAAGCAAATATAGCAGTAAAATAAAAAATATAGCGGTCAAATAAAAAGTATGCTACGTTACTCGGGGATAGAGTAGCTTCCCAACGCGGCAACACGACGGTAAAAGAATTTTTCAAATCGGTCCAGCAGTTTTTAAGTTATTTGTTCACATATAAATACTTATACAAATCTGTCCTCTCTCCTTCAAACATAAGGTAACGTCACGTCTATATTTTTTTTAAGGTTTAGGCATAAGTGTACCTTTAAATCCTCTACATTTCACCATGCATGTTTAAGTCCTATTGCCTTCAACTGCGCACATACAGCTAGCTAGCTATCGAAAAAGGAACACTCTGTGCCTGACCCGGGAATCAAACCTAGGACCTCACGCTCGGCAGAAGCGCTTGTGACCATTAGACTAAACAAGACAGTTAATAAAGTACAATATGTATGTGCATAACTATTCAATAGGATCCACAATTATTTGCTTATATTATTCAAAGGCAGTATAGGTACAATGAAATCGTTACTTTTATTTCAAAAGTCTTTCCTCGCTCTATGAAAGAAAACTCATATGCACAAATAGCTAGCCCTGGAAGAAGTCCTTGAGGGCAATACAAATATTATATCCGTGCGAGAATCGGACTCACGGCACGTAGCGCAGCAGCCAATCTCTCAACCACTGCACTAAGCGTGCCATCGTTTACTTAGCTCCTAAATAGATTTATACATACACTCACTCCTTTTTCCCATGGGGGTAAGCAGAAACTACAAACGCCATTTGGTACGATTCTTACATACTTCTTTTGCTTCGTTGGCGTTCATACAGTCATACACACAAACGTTGATTGCGAGGACTACGTACAGAGACAGACGCTAGCACATAAAGCTACCCCAAAAATGACAATTTTCCCAATTGAACATGAACTTTATTTTGTTTGACTAATTTAAATTAACTCACTAGAGGTAATGTCGGTTCGTGGAGCTCCTTAACCATAAAGTTGAGCTCATGATGGCTGGCACATACATGCTGCTTACCCAAATTGTTTCTGACACTTTCATCAAAATGTTAAAGCGGACTCTGCTCTGCGAGGTTTGTTGCATGAAAATTTTGATAATATTTTTAATATCTGGACTTACTTAAAAAGAGACGATGAACCCTGAGTTTCTTTTGGCTTTTCTTCTTAGAGGTAGTCAGTTAGGAAATGTCGACGACAGCTAGTTTAAAAGAAAAAAAAAGGACTTGTTAAAGTGATTTCCATATCCTACTTGTATAATAAATAATTTAATTTATATTTCGTCTCAATAAAGTTGAAAAACTATCAAAGAAATTTGACACTAATAAATGAAACTTAACATACCTAACTTTCGAAATCTAGGTAGGTATATTGTACACATCTGCGTACCCCTCAGAGCATACAGGCGTGATGATACGTCATGATGTTGTAGAAACAATAAACATCCAAGCGATTTCAGCAATCACGACAGATTTGCCGTCTATTTTTGAAAAGTTCCATTGTAAATCTCCGAAGATCAGCACCAGATCTTCACCAAATTAAAATGGGACCACCTCAGTAGTATACTCTTTTAAATAAAATAAAAAATAAGAATCGGCCCACAAATGGGGGAGAAATCAGGTAACATACATAAACAAAAAAAAACATACACACAAACATAGAACGTCCTCCTTTTTTGAAGTCGATTAAAAATGGGGCAGCTTGATGTACTGGCCTCTGTATCTGCCCTTTCTGCTTCTAAATCATAATTTATTAAACTTTGATTTACCACCCTTACAACAAATTATCTAAATACTGATAACACATTTTTTCTACCCAAGGACGACAGCTCCACCTCCCCATCACCGAACAAGCTCCACAAGAGTCCGTGGGGTAAGATGAGGGACATCATTCAGACCCACAGGGAGTCAGTCAAGAAAAAGACTTCCAACCGAGGTTCCAAGAGTTCTCCCGACGTGGTGCCAAAGAGACGGAGGTCACTCAGTGATGGAGGGGACAGCGATGCGCCACCAGCTCTGACCCTGACCATACCTTCGTCTGAGGAACTTGGTGAGTTAAGATTTTGTTTTCTAACACGGTATTTTATAATTTAAATGAGCTGTTGAACACTCCACTGTTAACTGGGGGCTTACCATGATCTTCTAAAATATTTGCCAAGTGCAAGGCAGTTCAACTGAGCAGCTTAATCTGGCAGGTTTCGTTTTTGTACCATGAATGTTTCCGGCTGACCTGCATTTTGACCTGCTTCATAGTCTCTGATCAGTAAGCTGACCGCACAGATTAAATAAGATTAATTCAATCGGTCGTTCTGAAACACGTTTACGGTTTTACGGTTTTTATAGAAGTTTAATATGTTTTAACAAGAAAAGGTTAAAACAAAAGATATTGATGAAAGAAACATTTTTCCGTGTCCAAAATGGAATTTCACATTATTGGTGAGAGAAAACGAGTTCCATCTTCATCAAAAACTTAAATGTAATGTAAAATGTCTTTACATTTATTTCCGAACGTACCTATTAATGACAAATGAAACATGTCATGTTCTGTCTAAGGACAAAAGTAGAATATTTAAGAGGCAATTTTGAAATTCGTGGGATAGTTTAAAAAACTTTTATGATAACCTGAGTGTTGTTAACCGTGGTAGGCAAGTGCAACTAGGAAGAGTTTTTTCACTTTATTGCATGAAGAGTGTCCTACGAACAATTGGATACTTTGTGGCTTATTTTTAATACTAACAGAGATATCGCTATGGGTACAAAAAGCAATGATAAATACGATTGCCGGAGATGTTAACATTGGATTGGAACATTTGGGAAGCTGTAAGTTTTACAATTATATCAATGGTAAGCGTAAATTCTAATCACGTAAATAAGTACCAATCTTCAACTCAATCGAAAAGTTTGTTAATAAAGTAGGGCGTCGCATGAATGTTTGTAGCTCATATTACATTACGGAGCTCAAGTCAAGTCTATTTAGTGACCCCTTATTACGTTTAACAAAAGAATTGACCAGCGACATTTCAAATGGAATCGAGTTCCTCTAAATTTTAGCATATTGTTTAACACTTTTCCTATTACTGTTTCTTAAAAGCACAATAAAATATGTTCATCTCACATAGAAGATAAACGGTAAACGCAGTGCTTAGAGAAGATTTTCTATATTTTATTATACATTAAAATAACGTAAGAATTATATTTTTTTTTTTTATGTATGTTACCTGATTTCTCCCCCATTTGTGGACCGATTCTCAAAATTCTTTTTTTATTTGAAAGAGTATACTCCTGAGGTGGTCCCATTTTAATTTGGTGAAGATCTGGTAATCATCTTCGGAGATATACAACGGAACTCTTCAAAAATGAACGGCAAATCTGTCGTGATTGCTGGAATCGCTTGGATGTTTATTGTTTATACTACATAATGACGTATCATCACGCCTGTATGCTCTGAGGGGTACGCAGGAGGGTACAATATACCTAGATTTCGTCAGTTAGGTATGTTAATTTTAATTTATTAGGGATTAGTGGAAAACCCTATTATGATGACATGTATTGTTAACAATTAACAATACAAAATAAATTCATGGCAAATATTTTTATGGTACCAACTAAAAATGGAAAAATAAAAAACTTTTTTGCAAAAAATAAAACCGACTTCAAAAAAAAACACTAAACGGTGTAATATAACTCTAAATTCGGAAGTCGGTGGCCCATTATGAGTAAGACAAACCCACCAAAGCCACAGACTTCCGAATTTAGAGTTATTTTACACCGTTTAGTGTTTTTTTTTGAAGTCGGTTTTATTTTTTGCAAAAAAGTTTTTTTTGTATTCCAATTTTATAGAACAGGTCAATAAAAGTTAGTTTCACAGACCTGCAAATTATGACAGTAGGGCAGGTTAATTGTTGATTATATATATGTCAAAAAGCCTTCATGGTAGGAAACGTTGCAGGCCAGCCTGCTGGAGTGCTGTCACGTGGTCATTCACCGGCTTAGGTCACGTGATCGTTGGCTCGCCTGCTACTATACTCACTCATGGTACAAAATAACAGGGCAGGTTATTTTTCGTGTAAAATTGACCTGCTATAAGAGTTCATGGTAAGCCCCCTGCTTCGTTGGTCTAGGGGTCGCAAGAGCTACTGCTGAGCATAAAGTCTCGGATTCGATACCCGGGTCGGGCACAGTGTTGTTTACATAACATTAGGCACTAGATATAGAAAAGTTTGACCTTAGTAGTGGATCAGGCCATCTAACCATATTTTAGAAGAATAATGCACTTCCTAGCAGTAACTACGTGATCAACCTATAGTGTTCTCATGGGCCTCTTCTCTGTAAGAAAAATAATGAGCCGTAAATCGAGTTGATAGATATCAAATGTCTTTGATCTTTGATTTCTAGGACATGCCGGTTTCTTCACGATGTTTTCCTTCACTGTTTAGAGAACAGTGGTGATGAAATAATTCACAAAAAGTAAAGCGCCTCTCACACCGACGAGGCTACGACCTACAACTTGTAAATCACAGGAGTTACGACTGGTCCACCACTGCTCTCAAGCTAATGGTAGCCTCTAGTAAAGGATATTTTATGCTAGTCAAACAATTTTTTATACAACTACAGATACATGTAAATTTAGTAAATACCGACAAAGTCATGCGTATTTCAGTTACTGTTTTAGCTAGTGTTGTAAACAGTGCACATACAAAGTACTCCACAACTTTGTTAAATGTGTATACAGCACGTGCAGCAATCAAAACAATTTCAATAACATTGGAATCATAGTTTCCATCACTTCCTCATAAATCATTTATTTGACTTGTAAATCACTGGCCTGTTGGTTTAGAAGTTAGTGGCCCTGACTGCCGTAGGTCGTGGGTTCCCACCCAGGACAGTTGTTTGTGTGGTAAGCACGATGATTTTTTCTGTGTCTGATTGTGATTTATCTAAAATATGTATGTATTGTCTCACCCGTGTAGGTCCTGGTCCCGTGGGAATACAGGGATAAAAAGTAGCCTATGTGTTAATCCATGGTGTCAGCTAGCTCCATACTAAATTTTATTAGAATCCATTCAGTACGTGAAAGAGTAACAAACATCCATCCATATAGTTGTCCATACTTACAAACTTTCGCGTTTATAATAGTAGTAGGAAGTAGGATAGTAGGATTTAAAAATATATAATTAATAGTAGTAGGAAGTAGGATAGTAGGATTTAAAAATATATAATTATGTTTATCAGTGGTTAAGTACACATAACATAAGCTCTCTCTCACATGGCGTTGTGTGAAAGTTGTTAAATATTTTTATGACTGCCAATGAACATGCTTTGTTCTTCCCAAAATTTTGTTATTAAAAGCCCCAAGCTCTTTATCTTAAACTGCCTCATATGGTGGTTGCAAGCTCTACTGCTAAGAATAAGGCTCTAGGTTTAAACTAGGTCGATCTGTGTTAATAATAAAAATTCATCTTGTTTTTCTCAATCAACAGCCCGGAGTTTGGATGTATGCTCGGTTGATGGAAGTAGGCTCGCCCCCTATTAATGGAACTAGGACACATAAGTGGTGAATTGGGCATATATTCATTGATATATAAAAAACCCGTATTATTATAAGTTACAACTCTGCCTAATTCTTGAGAAATTCGTGCGATGTTATGTTCTGTTTTTGTGTCTTCTCTAAGCTAAAACAACTCCATCCTAATTCTGGGATTCTTCAATACTACCTTTTGTGATTGTCCCACAGCAGGGAAAAAGGCTATTTTTTGTAGAAAAAGCATATGAATAATTAAATGCACTTGCGCAAAGTGGGTTGGCGATTTAAACTCATATTTATTATTGGACCTGGTTAGCTTACGAAGTTTTCTTTCATCGATGTCAGTGATATCCAAGGCAAACTTACTACATACTCTCCGTACATGTGAATTGAAAATGTCGTATTGGTAATTGCCCGTGTTGAAACTTACAACCCTGTGCATGAGGCTTAAGCACTTGGTCACCACTACGCCGCGACGCATCAAACAGTAGACCTGCAATATGCAAAAATGTTACGTACCTCTTTATAATTTTTAAGAATGATCAAACACTGACCTGAAGACTGTTTATATATGTTGGTCTGTCAGTGAGACTATGTACGTCCGATGGCATATCTGGGAACTTGATAAGTGCTCTCTCTTCCAGAATCTGAGCCCTCCCACCCCGTTCTTCGCAAGCAGCGATCCCTGGAGCTTGGCGCCAGACCTCCCCAGCACCGCCCCCCTCGAGCTTCCAAGTGGACTAAGGTCAAGAGAGCCTTTCTGACGTCAGCGTCGGCCTCTGTACCGTCCAGCCCTAACAGGCATTCTGCGTTCTTCACTGATGCAGGTTAGTGCCTATTTTGTCCTTGATTCCTTGCTAGGTCAATATTGTAGTCCTCTTCGTCGTCATATTGGTCTATTTTTGTCCATTTATGGATAGCGTCTTCACAAATTTGATCACCGTCTCTCAGTTCTGCTTGGCTAGGATCCTTGGTAAGTATTTCAAGAAAGGAACATGCCTGTGTCTTCAGCAGGGTAAGGGAGGTCCGCATAGTGCTCCCAAGTTTTGTCGGTCACTGATGGGGTCCGAGCCTTTTAAAGTTCGTTTTAAAGTGTGTGACTTTGTAGGAGGTAAGCTCTAAATCTACTGAACCGATTATGAAATTTCTTTTACCAATGACAAGCCACATTATTTGTGAGTGACAAACGCTATATTTTATTTTCAAAACTAAGAGGGATTCAAGGGGGTGATAATCTACGAAATACATGCGGATAAAGTCGCGAGCGAAATGCTAGTATTAAAATTTAGATGTCGCTTAGTATCGGCCAAAACTGACTTAAGCTCCTATTACTCATAAGAATTAACTATGTCGATTTGAAAGACCATCTCATCACAATTTACGATGGTAACAATATTTGCTATGCCCACAGTTTATTACCAAATCTGTTGCCAAGTCCTGATTGTCGTAGGTAAGACTGTTACAACCAACATCTTAAAGTACAATCTTGTAGCAAAATAATATAGCTGAAAGAGATGAGGGTGGGCAAACTTGGCAGTTCAACACAACTTGTGAAATTAAACTACACTCTTACACTCTATCTTTATTACACTCTTTGATATTAATGGGTTATGTGGCAAATACTAGTCTTGTTTAGCTGATGCTATATAATTTGAATTATGTTTAAATAGTCCATTTCTAAACAAATACAACAGGATTATACAAGCATATTTCTTTAGGAATGTTTCAATCGACCACAAAAACCAATCTGTAGACAACCTGCAAGACTGTCTACTGCAGTGGTTATAGGTACCTATGTAGAGTTGGGAGGCTGCAGGGGTGGGCTTGAAGAATGTTCGATAAACATGACCCTCCTTTTAGGGCACTAAAGTAAAAAATAAGAACACATTATTCAAATAAAAATTTGGACGCGATAACCAAAGCTCTCACAAGACGCAGCTTCCTCGAGAAAATACCAAAATGTCCATTCAGAAAACATTAAAACTACGGCACACAGTTCCAAATACCGCACATTACGTAGCTGCCACGTATTAGTAAGTTATTTTAGTAATATTACTCATACATTAGCAGATCTGTCGATATTACTGTTTGCCGATCGCGTCACAACCGTCCCTGACACATATTTGTTTCACACGATTGAGTTTTTGCGCTTTAATAATTGTATGAAAGTTTTGGCAAAGGGCAACATTTCGAGAGAAATAAACTACACGAATAGCCGTTAAAACGCTGGTTATAAATAGAACAACTAATATTAGGTGGGGTTTGACAATGTTTTGTTTTCAATCGTCATTTAGTTAGAGAGCTTGCATAGTGCCAATGGGTGCATTAACATAATAATACTGGTAAAAGTAAACAAAAGTAATAGAGTGATCAATTTGAGTGTTGATGGCTGGAGAGAGAGAAGAAGATCTAAGAAAAGATGTAAGGATGGTGTGAGAAATGATAATTATGAAAGAAAGAGCAGTAAGTTATAGTGTGACGGGTAACACAGAAGAACGGAAGATAAAAACGTGTTGAGCTGACCCCAAATAACATACAACAATGGCAGGAAGATAATGATGACGTAGTATAATAAATAAAAAATAATATTACACAACTTTAAACACAACACCATCTAGTCCCAAGCTAAGCAGAGTTTCTGTTATGGGTAGGTACTAATATATCTCTTAAAACATACATATTATAAATACATTACACCCAGGTACAGAACAAAGGGTACGTATCATAATCCCGAATTTTAAAACACCGAATTTTAAAATCCGATGGACGAAATCCCAAAAATTGAAACGCCGAATGTATGTTTGGTCGAAAGTTTAAAATCCCGAAAGTTCATTTGCCCGAAAGATTAAAATCCCAAAGTTTAAAAACCTGAAGTTTAAAATCCCGAAGTTTAAAAACCCGAAGTATAAAATCCCGAAAGTACATTTGCCCGAAAGTATAAATTCAAATTCAAATTCATTTATTTGCAATATTATAAAATCCCGAATGGATGAAATACCGAATGGACGAAATACCGAAAAGTCACCGTTTCCGAGAAAAAGAAGGCGAGCGAGCGAAGCGAGCGTACCGCGGCAGCGGCCGCAGAGCGCCAAATTCCCTCTTTTGCAAAGCAAGCATGGGTCACTAAATAGGTACTGGAACAACAGGCCAGTCAAACGGTAAGGTATCAAGAACGTTGGTAGCAAGAGTATTGGCAACCGATTCGAGCTACTAACTCAGACGCCGAGGAATCAGGGCCGAGCTTATCCGCCCTTGTTAGACTGAGAAGAGCACTGAGAAGTGCTCGTGGCGCTAATACTTACCGGTTCGGCAAAAAGTTTAAAAACTTCTGAGCTAACTAGCGCTAAGGAGACTGACTGCTGACTGGCGCGTAGTATCGCTTGTACGAGAGAGTGCAAGTTAATGCTGGTAGGTAAGCGCCAGCTGCCTTGTTTTTTTCGTAAACATATCTATAATATTGAAGGCAAAATTTACAGTACGGTTAGCGCTGAAGCTGAGCGACTGAACTAATTCTGTACCATAAGTTACACCTGATTTAAACCCAACATTTTTGATTAGATTTGATTAAATGCGTTTTGTTTGTTTAAATGTTTGTCATCAAACCTTCATTACAAGAAAAACTCCTAGTGGTGCCTAACGATTAACGAAGACCGCTGCCTCGTAGCAGTTCGTCAACCCTACTGCGTGATGCGAGCTTTACATATTACACATATTTTCAAATTAACACACGATTGTTTACGTGAATACCTTCTTATAAACAAAATAAATGTTTTGTAAATATCTCCAGCGGATTTCAACGCAAGATATAATCTCACAAACGGAAGTTCGTTTTAAATAATCCCAAATGTTCCCAGGAAATGATTAGCATAACATTTTCTTTCATCGCAAGCCAACAAGGAAATCTTCGTGTTTACATAAGGAAAATGTACGAACATAATGTGTTGGGACCAGTCGTCGGTACTATTTCCTTATGTAGGTATGCTAAGAACACTGCATTATGTAGAACCTGGATCTTTTTTTACTTTAAACTTAAAAGCTTACTATGCATGCTGTCGAATGATAACTTCATCATATTATTATCTGCAGGTACGTTCTTTAAAATATTACCATGAACTTGAAAATATTTTTAGGAATGACAACTGCCTACTTAAATGGCAATGCAATGCATTTCATTTTAACAATTACACGACATAATTGCGTCATAAATTTTGTCAAGCAGACAAATTGCTAAAACAATTAGAACTAACAAAAAAACACAATTAAAGGAAATTCCTTATTTCTTAACGAATTTCGTTCATTTATCTTTATAGCAGATGAACGATAGTTTTCTCCGATATTTCTCTACTAATTTAATTGAATTAAGTTAAAATTTTAGGTTGATTATCGTTTCAATGCGCTCTAAATTATATTTGAAAAAATATGTTCGCGTTTGATAGCCCAATTCTTGAAGAAAGTCATTGGTGGTGTAAAATATACTTCAAACAGGGCAACTTATCCCATTGAAAAAGGTACTCTAAAAACAATTAAATAATTTAATATAATCCCAAAGTATACATCCCGTTTTCCAGGTGAAAACGAAGGGCATAACTAGTAATATAATTTATTATTCTTATTAAGAACCACCCAATCATAGATCAGCCCCACTCTTTTCTGTAAAAGTGTATCTTTGATCTTTTGCTCTCAGCCTCGTACAACATAATAGTGTTAAAAAAACTACTTAACTCCTAAATTATGTCGATGGGTAACCAGTTCTAACGTTTACAACATGAAGGAGAGGCGATGACGTCTTTTTTAAGCGCCACTTTAAATCTTAACTTTTAGTTGACATTTACGAGTTTTAAAGGAATATAAAAACTCTATTTTATTTGTTTTACAACTATTTGAGAAAATCTATCTCTCAAATATCAAGGGAATGGACAAGATAATCTATTATGATTTTTAGGTACAGACCCAGCACATCAAGGTACCCCAATGTGACAAATGACATGAGTCAAGTTGAAAAAAGATCAAAGAAATTTGACACATTTGTTACTTGATGTGCTGGCGTCTGTACAGCACAGCACGTCAAACTACCCCCATGTGTAAAATTTCTTTAACTTTAAAACAAACGGAATAAGGTTCATGTTCAATTGGTAAAAATTGACAGTTTAGGGTAGCTTGATGTGGTGACGTCTCGTCGACGTATGTAAGCTGTTAAATTTTTTTTAAGTTTTATTTTTTTTATTGTGTTTTATTTATTATTTTTTTGTGTTCTTTTTTATTTATTTTTTCTAAGTATTAAGTTCATGTTTTTTTTTTAATAATCAACTTTGGATTAAATATTATTTAAATATGTCAGCACCACGTATCTTTCAATACGCTCATACAATTACCAGCCGCGTTGCTTATTTTATATCACCTATCTCAGGATAGCTGTTTTTTTTTCTCTTGGTACATCGTCCTCACATATAATCTGATTATGTATACAAACATTGTAAAATCTTTTTTAAAAGAGTAAGTATGGAGTTTCTTGCACATTCTTCTCCATACGAAACTATCTTTTGGAATGTGCAACTAGCATCATCTTAATTTAATTTATTTGTAAGTATAACGTTCAAAAGTGCCTGTTTTCAGGCCTAATTGAAATAAATGATTTGACTTTGACTGTATTGTAGAATCTGACGGCTTCTACAGCCGCCTATTTAGGATTAAAAGGTGTATTACTCGTGGTTATTCAATGGCCGTTGAAGCTCTGTGCTTCCTTTACGTAAAAGCTTTAATCACGCCAAATCTCACATTCTTATATCCCTGTAATATTTGTGAAATGGACCCGACCACGTGATCAATAGGATTAATTTCTATATAGTTACTAGCTGCCCGAGTACTTTGTTCCGCCTTAGAATCAATTTATTAGTTTTTATTACTATACGTCCTATTTTCAGACCTAATGAATAAAAACTTAATTACAAAAATTTTCTTTAGAATCGGTCTAGCCGTTTCGGACGAGTTTTGTTACAATCACTGAGACACGAGAACATTAGAAACTAGAATTAAGTATTATTTAATTATATTCACAGTCAGGTCTCTGTATCCCTAAGCGTTTGTCCAATTTAACATAAACCAATAAATATCCGCATCTGGGTTATGTGACCATAATAATACCTTACCTGTATTTCATATACAACCTTTGATACGTTTTTTTTCACTCATACTATAAGCAAAGCTTAGTACTTAGGTATATAACAAGCGCACACAATTGCACAACTTAGGTTACTTAACCCCATCTGCATTTCACACTATTCATCAAAGTTAATACTGTAAAAAGGAAATATTTGTTTGTTGGTAGGGGTTTAACTCACAAACTAATGAATCGATTTTGAAAATTCTTTGATCATTTGAGAGCTATATTATCACCAAGTAAAATAGTAAATTTTATCTTCAAATAAAGAAAAGAAAGAAAAAGCATTTATTTGGCCCAAAAGGCACACGATAATAAAAAAAAAACAATAACAAAAAAAAACAGTTAAAAGAAAACAAACAAATGAAATAATAGGACTAAAAATAAAATAAATAATTGTATGCCCTGCAGCTACGCCAAAAGGGTCCAGTCAAATCTACGAGGGATTGTTGAAAAAGTAAAAAATCGCCACACGAAGTCGCAAGTGAGGTGCTAGTCAGAAAGCCATGGATACAGACTCTTTCTATTTATGGGTTAGTGATGTTTTACGTCACAGAAAGTCGTCTTAACATTACTCCGCATTAACTCAATTACGAATCATTAACAACCCTTTCATCCTAAAGAAATATAACAGACATATTCAACACCACTGATGATATTTCATCCCATGACAGCAATTTCATAAACAAACGTTACCACTCCCGTTTTTAAGAACATCACCCACAAAACACACATACATAATCAAAGCACTCCAATATACGTTCACGCATTACCACTTGGAAGCAAGCCAGAAAAGCCAACAATTAAAAAGGCAAAGGGCATTCACCTAACCCACTGAAAAACAATTATAGCAAATAATTATGTCATTTAAGACTTGATCAAAGAAACGCGTCGCGTTTATGATGAGTTGTTTCCGAGATTTAATGTGACGTAAATATATTGTCCATTTGAAAAGTTGAAGGAATTGATCTAATTTTATAAGATTACGTAAATATCTTTGGGTTGAATGGGTGAAGGAGCAGTGCTGCTATTGCGTAGGTCTCTCAATCATCTGCCTAGCCTTGTTATAACCGCTTTAAGGCCTATTCAAACCTAAGCGATATTCAGTGCCGCTGTGGGTAGAGGCACATACCGCGCGGGTTTCGCTCAGGTATTTAGTATCAAGTACCGCGGCTAGAGCGACCTGAGCGATATTCGCTGCCGCTGTGGGTAGAGGTACATACCGCGCGGGAGCAGCGACATGCATCCCCATTTAGTCCACAGAGTTTGGTTAAAATAGGTCATTTGCAAATATAGTTACGATAGACAGTTAGCCCCAACTACTGTCACTCCTCCACATTGATCAAGGCGTAACCTTCGAGAAATTTGTGCTGCTGTGCTGATTATTTATCTACCTATGAGTACTAGCCCCTGATAAATTTTGTCAACCTGGAAGAATAAATGCGAAGACAGGTTAGACCAAATCTTGCTGACCATCTTTTATAACAAAAACCAAGTTGAATTGAAATATGTGGTTAAAATTTATATTCGCTTAAAATCCTACACCAAGATACATTTGAATTTCCCTTCACTCATGAGATAAGTCTTGTATTAGAGGCACTATAATAATAATACCAGCCTGTTCTACTACAGGACAATTGCCTCTTCTTATACGGAGAAGGCATGACCATTGATCACCACGCTTGCTCAAGGCGTATTGGCAATTTCAAACTTACAATATTAACTAAAAGTTAACGTTTCTTCACGCTGTTTTCCCTCATCGACTGCAATGATGTCTTAGATAATCTGACAAAGTAAATAATAATAAGAATTGAAAAAATCACATTTTCTTTTACCTCTCAACCCAGCAACACAGTTACCGGTTAACTCGTAAAGTGCTCAAAACAATGGATTTTTTGGCAAGTCTGGCATTCAATGCGTTAAAATCCTAATCTGAAGACAAGAAAAAAATCATGACATAAGCTTTGTTTAACATGAAGTTATCATTACGCCAAATCTAAAATGAAATCTTTAAATACATAAATACAGTCGTAAAAAAAACGTTGCAACCAAACGTAATGTGTGCATCAAGCTTCATCCGCGGTTGGGTAAACAAAAAGTGTAATGCGAACAGGCGAGCAACGTTGTCTTAGCGTTTCCATCGTAAACACTTTGGATTTCGTAAGTAGACTATTTTTAATGTTTGGATATCGTCTGCAACCCAGATTTGGGTTGGAGATTAAAATTTTATCTGGCGATAAATTTACTTTTGCCCATGGCAGTATTGGTTTTAGGAGAAATAAAGCAAACTAGATCATGAAATAGAGCAACATCATAAATTGGCAATCTTTAAATAGAACTAAGGTTATCACCCATTCCTTGTAGATGTTCCACAGATTCGCACGAAGCGCTTTGCCTGTTCCTTCATTATGCGCACAGCCAAGGAGTGGAATTCCCTGCCTGCATCAGTGTTCCCGAGTTCATATGACCCCAATCTGTTTAAGTCGCGAGTTAATAGGCTTCTTATGGGTAAGCTCGTTCCATCGTCGACCTCATCTCTGACCGCAGGACAAGATTGAGGTCAAGAGTAGACCCATTATATATAAAAAAAAAAAAAAAAAAAAAAAACTGGCTCATAAAAATGTTAAAGATACACAAAATTGAATGTAACGCTTTATTAATCAGCCTTAATCTTTTTAACAATGTCATTGGTATCAACGGCTGACAAATCCTGTTGTAATTTAGTTAATTTATCTTTAAAAGTTGAATCTAAATCTTGCGCCTTATTATTGTTAGTTAACATTTTTCTGATCATGTCTTTCATATGCTTTACGTCTTCTTCTTTGTCCAGTGTCTCTGACTTCGTTTTGTCTATCATTTCTGATTTAACCACACTCTCCTCCGTTTCATTTTTCTCCTTTCTAACTATATCAAGAACAGTGGCGTTATTTTCTTTGATATAATCATTGATATCTTGCATGAATGTATTGTTGTTGTACACGCATACTCTTACATCTTCGACTAAGCCAAAAGCTTCATCTTCAATGTTTCTGATGACTTCTATAAGACATGCTTCGTGCATTGCTCCGTGAGCCATGAGCTTCGTCAGGCTGACCACTCCGTCGATCAGCTTCGAAGTTACGTCCATCATTGCGGATTTTATTATTGGTGACTGGAACAAAATAACAATATGTGAAATTGTGTTCATTTGTTTTAAGAGGGATTCTACTTGAATCAACATTCGCCAATGATGTCCAATAACTGCATGGGTTTACGCCACTCACCGTCTTAAAATACTGCATGGGTATGTTAGGTTCATTTGGCCAAATATGACTGATGACGTGCTACTGAAAAATTCCAGATGACAAAAACTCAATAACAATGTCCGACCCGGGGATCGAACCCGGGACCTCATGCTCAGCAGTAGCGTATGCGACCACTAGATCAACGAGGCAGTCACCTGTCTGACTGATGAACTGTCTCACTGATGTAAATTGTATTTCTGCAAAAGGCATTTTCATCCAAAAATGCAAAGTCCTAGAAATACATAGAACTGAAATATTTGAGTCTTAGATTGGTAATAAAGCATCAAAACAACAACTCAATCGTCACACTCCTACAGTTTCCACGAAATACAAACACGAACACTTAAAATTTTCCCACATTTATTTTTCTAGCAAAAATGTATCAAATAAAAACTATAAAATTATATCAGAATTCAGGCACTGAAAGCTTCATAGCTGAAATATCCTCGTAAAACATTCTACCGTCGCATTTCACTGAATATATTTGCTCGGCGACCGGAAATGAATCATTTTTCCGTGAAGTTTACGAATTTTTTGCAGTTCCGAACCGAATTAAGTGTTACGGCAAGTAATTGATATGGCAATTTCCGTTTCCCGGTGTTTATGGACTATTAAACGGTGGGTTGAATGCACTTGAGTCGACTTGTTCAAAAGACAAGCAATCGAACGATTTGAAAATTCGTGGTAAAACAGAAAAATTAAAAAAAGATGGCGGAGTTTAATCCCAAACTTAGATTTACAGTTGGTATTTTCTAGTTAAATTTCCAGTCTTTTAATTTTTCTACGTTTAGTGATGTTGTCAAAAAATAAACGTAATCTAAAAATGATTCAATTTATTTACTAAATGTTGCCAAACAATAATATCAAAGGTTAGGTATTAGCAGTGCCAACTGCTATCCAAAGGTGCCAAATATTTAAGTTATATTGTTTAGATTCTGGTTTATATAGTTGCGAAAATACAGAACAATGCCTGTATTTAAAGTGGCTTAAAATAACATAAATTATAGTATTAATTAGCCGTACCTATCATTAATTAAACCTATCAAAACATCTCCAGTAATATTAACAACGTGACGATGGATAGATTGCAAGAATAAAACAGCATGTTTTATTTCATCCAGTTTTTTTTGCGATGTTCTGAAGCCTAAAACATTCTTCATAGCCAATCTAGTGATAACAATCAAACCAATGTTTTTACAAGTAGCGATAGCTTGCGAATGTTTTACGTTATCAGTTCATGGGCTATAATTATCTTAAACAGCAAACTGCATTAATTCAGGGAGTCGTTTTTAATATTTCATAGTCACGTTGAAGGAAATAATATCCTGATTTTTTAAAACATAGAAAATAAAAAGTGATTTTGCATCCCATGACGATGATGTAAAATGTTCTCTTACTGGTCATTATATTATTAAGTTCAACCAACAAAATCGAGTGTCATTCGTTCATTTCATTTGACGTCACAAGGGTGTAAACAAACAATATTCCGGTGTGTTTGGTAGCTAGTTTATTATATTACCTTCTGACGTAATTGACGTAGGCGATCCATAGAGTGCTTTAGCATTTTTCGTTAAACTTTAATATAACAATTCTACGATTTTTTATGTTTTACTAGCTGCCCCAATAAACTTAGTTTATTGATTTTGTTTAGTTTTTATTAGGTCGGCCCTGTTCTCAAACGTACTGATTTATACACAAAAAACTTCTTAAGAATCGGTCAACCGGTTATGGAGGAGTTTTGTTACTAAGAAGTTGTGACTTAAAAGTTTATATATCAGTAGATTTATGTTTTATTAGACCATTCATCACCCTGCTGCATCCCATTTATTCTTCTTCCATACATATTTATTTGCTGTCATCTCAATAATAAAGTCAGTTTCTTCATAGCCATTATCATACCATGAGATTATTTTCATAGAGCCATCGGATTTCCTATCACCATGTTTATCGCCTGAGCCCAGTTATGCGCTTCCCTCCAAAACCCATCAAAATCAGGCCAAGATCTACCGCCATTCCAAACTTAACTCATTAAAGACACATAATTGCCACTAATCCACAATTACACGAATCATTGAAACTCCACACTTCGTCTAATAGTCATTAAACTACCCACCTTGGAGATGACGCACTTAATGACCTTCTTCAGAGTATCGTGGTCGTGCCCACAGACCTTCAGAAGACCGTAAACCTCATTCTTTTGCTCGTGTATCTGGAAATTTAATTTAGTGTTATGCACCTGAAATTGCCTTTGAAGTTAAATGGAACTGACGTAGGCTATTGATCCGGTGGAGCGTAGTAATGAATTCGTTCGAGTTGGGAAATAGATCTTTTTATAAGCCGGGAAGCGTTTTCTGCTTTTCTATACCAGTTTTAAGGTATATTTTTTAACGGTTACGCCAATAAACAATTTTTTTCTTTATTTCTATCGATCTATCGGGTACGTTAATGATAGAGGCCAGACCCCGGATAGGTCCTAAGGAATTTCAATTGAAAGACTTAATGATTAACGCTGTATCCTGTCTCCCATCCCGGGATCAGTACCTGCACCTGTTGCTCAGCAATTACACTTGTGACTTCTAGACCAACGAGACAGTTTGAGTCCGAGCTGTAGATAATCAAAATCATTTCAAATTAAAGTTGTTTTTTCATTGATTTTTAAATTTTGGAATGGGCCAAGCTTAAAAGCAAATTATTAGGAAGAATGGCGGTAACATGTATCATACTATAAAAGTATGATACATGTTACCGCCATTCTTCCTAATAATTTTTGCGGCTATAACAGATCCATAGGTTATCTTGCAAATGCTTGATTCGAGTTCGTGTGTATGCTTGTGCGTAGGATTTCAAATACACCTATTGTTTCTGTGTTTAAAAAGATTGCGACAGACACTTAATACACACACACGCGCAGCTCAACACGCCTTGTTGCCACGTTAGATAAAACCTCTGCATCTAGACTGTAGTATATTGTCTAAAAGTTTTTAACCGCCTCAAACTTCTGACGCCAGAGAACAAGCAGACAAAACCCGCTGTTATTCCCAAATTCCCAGAAATACAGTCCAGATTCCAGTTTAAAACTATGCGCATGGAAGACTGGACGCTCGCGAACGCCATCCATCAATGTTGTTTATGAATGAAGAAGAAATATTTTGTTTGCAATAAAGGCAATTCTTTCTACGCAAATGCTGGCTTTTACAAAAAAATAAACAAAAGTAAATACCACATTCCTGACCGTGTGAGCTGAATTTTTCAAAATTCATCTCGATATGTAGATAATTGGATATAAGCCAATTGGATTCCAGACAGGAATGAATTGATTTTGATGTTCTTGCACTAGGCTAATAGAATGTTAGTGTTATATTTTATTTTGATTTCTAAAGTCTGGATGCTCTTTCATGTTTTAATCAGCGCAGAAATAAAAGTGTTTTGCAACTGCCAGCCAAAACCGTAGCCAGAGCGGAATCCCCAATTTGTCGTATTCTAAAGGTGCTGAATGCCCTTCTTGCTGCCAACCCTGATTGTGATGTGTTTGCGGATGAATGGATTAAACTAATGCGTGTGCCTGGTGTTCTGTGAGAGTAAGTATGCCAGGGAGTCTTCTGTTCCGTGTTAGTTTTTTTTTATATTTTTTTTTATTTCTGAATTTCTTTTTATAACTAGAACAAGATGCGATTAACTGACTTTTGATCTTTCAACATACTCCATCGAAAATTAGCTCTTATTTCAGTTTACAACAAAGTGAATTTTCACTCCCTGTAAAATTAGTATTGTATTCGCGTTTTTGCTTATAATGCCATCTTCAATACTACGGAATAGAAGTTGAAATCGTTAGATCGGGCTGTAAAACGGTTTGTTTAAATTTTTAATCTTATTTCGAATGTATTTTAATCGGAGATACGTTTAGTTTTTTTTATTTTCATTTCAACATTAGGCCTTTGTGCCTTTCTAACCGACTTTGAAAGAAGAGGAGGCTTTTGACTAAAGATTTAGTGTGTATATTGTGAAGTTCACTCACCGGTTTGATCCCCAAACGGATCATGTTTTTAAGAGCTAGAACGCTGTGCACCGCCTGCGCAGGATCGTGGCCAATCAGCGCGTACCCACACACCACCATCTGATGGAGAGCCTTTTCTGCTAATCCTGAGGTTTCGTTCTGTTTGCTTTGTAAGCAGACTTCCAGCTAGTAAGGAAATTGTGAGAGATTTATTTTACAACAAAAATAACTCATTAGGGTTCCCTGTAAAATCGGTAATACACATTTAATGGCCTCCGTTTGTCTTTTAGACACAGCTGCTTATTCCCGGGACTAATATTGCTACTGATTTACAATTAGAAACCAATGTTATCAATACTTTTCAAGTGCAAGAATTAACAGTAATAATCTATCCATCGTAAAGGTAGATAGATACAAAATGCATTAAGTCCGCCTCTGTACATTAGTATAATATTATCCATACTTTAATACACGAACAAAATTTTCGTCCGAAAAAGTGTGTCCTGCTGGATACAAGTCTATGAGTTTTTTGTAGTACGCTCCGCTGCCGCTCCAATATTCATATATTATTCAAGATGGCGTTACTGAGACATGGGATCAAAGTTTTTCTATGACATTTCCATGACATGCCCGCTCTATAGTATTTTAAATCTCTTAGCTTTAATACTGATTGCAATTGGATTCAACGTAGTTTAACTGGGTCCAATTCATTTGCTTGCTCCTACATTCCTAATACGTTATGTGTTTATTTATGCCATAGTATAATGTAGTTTTTGACACAATGTGATATTTTTAAAAGAACTCTGCAATATTTAGGCTCTCACCTCTTTTTCGCCATGACTCTTGATGACATCCAGCATTTCTTGGAGCTCACCCAGTCTGTCCTGGATGTGCAGCGTCCCGTTCTTGAGTAACAGCTTGATCTTCATCAGCACCATATCCACGGACCTGGCCATAATTTAAGTCACGTTTTATATCGACATAAATAACCGAGAGAACCAAGAGTTTCTATCGGATACAAAGATTCTAAAATGATTTCAATAATTTTAATTTCATGTCTGGTTTTACCAATCTGTAGCAGCAGTGCAGACCGTCAAAGTTGATTGGACAAGGTCTCTTGAACGCAGCCCAATACGTAGATCCAACCAAATCCGCAGCCCTCTTGACTTTAAGGTATACAATGACCTTCAACCCGCCAGAGACAACAACATTTGGAGGAATATCTTTCGAACAAAAGTGATGAAGCACCCGGTCACGACCCTCAGTATTGGAGAGCATGACACAAGGAGGACCTGCAGTGGTATTCTGTAAATCACCCAGTGAAAATGAAGGAGAAACGAAGACGAAGTGAGCTGTCATCTCACACTTATCAGAGTGATTAACAGTTGACTAAACACTCAATTCACCTTAGTTTTTATGGGGTGAGATAAACAAAATCGCACTTTAGGAGTTGTCTTTGTTAGTCAGAATCCACCAAATGAAACTACTCACTTCTGAAGATCAACCTGGAACTTCCTTTCAAGACTCTGTAGCAGGTCATCGCTGAGCTTCTGCGTTATTTCATCCTCTATGACTTTATCCACTTCTTCTTTACCGATTTCCTTTGCATCTGTTAACTTTTCCAAAGAACATTTTTAATGGACTTTTAAAAGGAGAAGGTTCTCAATTCGATATCTATTATGAACCGATTTTAATAATATTTTTTTTTTACCATGTTACAAACATCAATAAATTGTTTTAACATTTGGCTTGCGAGCGATTTAACAGGTCTAGGTGAAACATATTCAAGACGTATTTTAATGTTAAAAAATACAGCTACTAATCAACTTGCCATTTGCCAAAGCAATTTACGCAAAATTAGCCTTTAAAAAATCTAGATAGAGACTGTTGTAACAATGAAGTTTTGAACTCTATCCAAAAATGTGTCAAGAAATGATTATGAAACTAACCAGAAACTTTCTTCTTAAAAGTAGTTAGTACCTACTGGAACTACACGTTACACGAATATCTGGGTGTATTGAAACACAGCCCGGGTCATTAGAAGAAACAAGGCTTTGAAGGGGATTTTACTCTTAAGAATTTGTTTTGTCATTGTTATTTGTTACTTTAAATCCTAATGTTCAGATCCTATATTTTATAAAGGGAATTGCTCATTCTTGGCTGAAACGTGGACAAGCTGTTCTGTAAAAAGTATTCTTATGAGAAAATATAATTAAATCTAAAATTAATATTTTTTTAGTTGTCGTCGCCGGAAAGTAAATGTAAAAATATCTCGTATAATAAGTATTGAAGCTGATTGACTTCAAAACCGTCGCCATTTTATAGTTAGAAACTGATTCTGTGTTGCCACATTAATAACAGTTGTGATTATTCTTACGGGAAAGATAATAATCGATTTCAAAATATAAATAATAATATGACTACATTTTCTTGAAAATCAGTAATCAAGTGATTTTCAAACGGCGATATATTTATTTTCGTATAATCATATTGAAAACAAACAAAACACTCATCGTTTTTGGCCTTCAAATCATTTTTATATCCGATTTTAATATTGATTCGGTTGTTGTCGAATCGATTTTTAAATCGTTTTTTTTTTAATTTTCTGACAACACCAGCTGTCAATAATGACAAATGCATACAATGAAATCAAAGAGTTAATTAATGAAATTATGTTATGAAACGAATGTTTTGCCACTGTGTATTGTGAATGTTGTTTCGATTACTTTTGCGAAGTTTTTTGTTTTTGTTATGATGAACTCCGATACCTCTTTAAATTGAAGACCCGGCTTTACCCATGGACACCGAATCTACTCATGACAATGATCCTGGTGCTATCGAACTGGCATGACAACCTAGGCAATTACTCAATATTGTTGCAATTGCCTTGTAGGGCGAAGAACGGTGAGTTTCTGTGCTCACGTTATGACCATAATATAGTAAGCTGGGCAAGGCACGAAAGTAATATTATGCCGCATGCCCAGTTTTTAGAAAACATTTTATTATTTTATGATTCGTTAGATGAGATTTTTTTTATTTACTTAGATGACCTCAGGATATGTTACTACTGCATTAAAAGTTAGAGAATATCAGTATATTAGGTATAATTAAGATTTATTTTGGTTGTTATCTAACATTAGTAGATATGCTAAATATAAACTATTTTTACACTCTCCTGCAACTTTATTACTACAATTAATTTCTTTGAGGTATAAACTATTAAAAACCACAGTCATTAAATATTATATTAAATGTTCACCTTAAGCCAAATGGCCCTAACAAACTGAGCAATTCCCTTTGGAAAGCTATGAATATAGATGTCTGTGAGTTGCAAAAACTACAGATTGAATTATCATACTTAACAGTTATTTTAGCCTGTACATCAGAATAACATATTTATGCGAGAATTTGAAAGCTCCTGTGTAAATTAGAATGTCAGATAAGTCGCGCATTTTATAGTGCGTGAGTTACAAAAACCAAACACAGCACACACACGCGGGTGACAGCGCGGATCACGACTAGTTCATTAATTAATCCTTGTATCAAAGACGATGTTTAAGTAACATACATAGAAATCCTTGTCAAAGTTTTGTTTCTATCCACCCCTGCGTTACTATTCACCCCACTTACGCTATACAAGTGAAACTTACCAAAAATACAGTAAAGCAAATATAAATGAAAACTGTAACTATGACATCCTTCATAGTGAAGTCGCCTATCTGTCTGGAAATAACGGATCCGAAAATAATACGAACACAAATAGTACTATTCTAATCGAATTCAACACAGTTTACGATGAAAAGTCGTAAAACATTTATCGATATCGAAGTGTGAATAGGCAATTTTTACAAGAAGTGAAAACGATTGATGCATTTATTTTAAAATGTATGTTTGGTAGACGTATTATTTTATATTGGTATTGTACGCTTGAGTTCTATAAGTAGGTACCTACTGATTTAATTGATTAAAAACGGCGGCGTGCAATTTTTTTTGACGTGGGAATCACAAATATTATAAAGGCGAAAGTTTGTGAGTGCGTATGTTTGTTACTCCTTCACGTCTAAACGGCTGGAGTGATTATAATAAAATTTGGCGTGGAGTTAGCTAATACTCTGGATTAACACATAGGCTACTTTTTGTCCCTGTATTCTTACGGGACGTTTGCTAGTGTCTTAGAAATCAATGAACGCCGGCTGCACTCATTGTCACGTTCCGCCTGCGCCGAGCGTGCAAGCGAGAGCGCGGAACTAGTGACAGAGAAGCACGATTGGATGATGTCGTCAAGTTAAATCATCGGCCATATTTCGACTTTACAGACAACTAATTTTTGATTTGTAAATAGTGATGATGCGCTTGGAAATTACCCCCTAAATATCACGAACGCACGCTTGAATTTGACAAACTTTTCAAATATAAATACAACTTTATTTACATATTTTTCAAATACATACTAACTTAAAATCAATTTATTCTTGGTTTGCCATTATTAGGAAACGAGACACTTCTAGAAGTCACATAGAATGCAAAATATATAAAAAAGATACTACAATTTAATAACCACAAACTATTCAAACAAAAGACAATCTTTTCGCTGTTCTTGGAGCACTATCGATGCTTGGATCGACATGGCTTGCTTTTAGAACATCGACAGTCACGAAGATCTATATCCTGAAAATATGAACAACACAGGTTTAAAAATTAAGAAGTAGTGTAGGTAGTATCGTATTTAGAACTTTACACGAACGAGCACAAGGTTCTTAATTAAAACCAAATTGTCATTCGAAATCGACGTGTAAAATCTGCTTTGAACGAAGTGGTGTAGCTGTGTGTTCTAGCTTTCGAATTGATATAACTTGTACATAAGACAATTAAATTTCGTCTCTAAGTTAGCACCTTATCCACGATGTCTTAGTTATCGGAGAAGATGGTGACCACGTTCGCCTTAACGAAACTAAATAAAATTTTGTTGCGGATTACCCGCGGCGGATTATCCGCGGCGGATCATCCGCGGCGGATTATTCACGGCGACTCAATTACTTCTAAATAACTAACAACAGGTACACTATGCGGAAAATGACTGCTTCGTTAGTGGACTCGCTTTCAGCGTCTGTTTCGTTTCTTTACAGTGTGACACAGGCCCTTCTCAGATGGGCCGTCGTCGGCTTGTAATGCAACAAACTATGCAAAAGCTTTATATATTTGGGTAAATAACTTACATTACAACAAACTGAACGGCACAAGTCATGATTGTCTATAGATCCCAGCAATTTATAAAACTGTGAACAACATGTTAGTTTTATCTAGGAACAGTCTCTGGGCTGTATAGGACATTTTAGCAGTCGCTCCGTATATATAAAATACTGGTGGTATTCAGCTGCACCCGGTGGAATTGGACTTCATAATATTGTGAAGAAGTAAGGCTCATTTGTATGAAGTCCAAGATGTGAAACCAACTAGAAACTTTTTATATAGTTACAAATCAGAGAATTATAAGTACTTAATTCTCTATTTCACTCCTTAATGGGCTACATGACAAAATTTTATACCCTCATCTAGATTACTAGAAAATATTCGACACGTATTTTTTTCATTTTTCATGTATTATGCCACATACGAACTATCCTACATCGCGGTATCAAAGTTATCCGCGCAGTTTGAACGTATACAAGTTCCCGACAACAACCGTCGGGCAGTAGTTAGCCCACCAGACACAACACCCGTCTGGTCGGAGGATCCTCCCTTTTCAATGGTGGATGAGGAATTTTACACCCTGTTCCTCACACCTCCAAACTGGTGACCCCGAGAATGAACGTCAGCGCAGCCTTCGTGGAACATCATCGTGACGTCATACATCACTTCCTCAAACTTTCGAGCAGCGAGTCACCCAGCCAGCCAGCATCTACGGCTTCTACGGGTATCCTGACCACCAGCATGCAGCAGACGCGCATACCTGGTCATCACCCACAGCCTCCTCAAGCAACCTTGGCACAGCACACTGCACTTCGGCCGGTCAGCAAGCAGAGACGCACCTCTCTTCTGGTCGACGCAGCAGCCAGCCACTCTGCAGCACTCCGACTCACTGGAGCATCAGCAGCAATACCCCGACTCACTGGGGCATCACCGCAGACAGTTCCGACTCACCGAGAACTATGCGGCATCGGGTTCCGACTCACTGGAACACCTCACTGGCCTGGCAAGCACTCCAAGACTCAACCTGCTATCGACCTCCGGTCTCGGAGGGGAGTGATGTAGCGACATCTATCTCGCCACATACGAACTATTCTACATCGCGGTATCAGAGTTATCCGCGCAGTTTGAACGTATTCAAGTTCCCGACAACAACCGTCGGGCAGTAGTTAGCCCACCAGACACAACACCCGTCTGGTCGGAGGGTCCTCCCTTTTCAATGGTGGATGAGGAACTTTACACCCTGTTCCTCATACCCCCAAACCGTGGTACCGGTAACTGTAGGTCCCTATGGGGTACCATAGAGCCCTATTACTAGCCTTTACAAATTCGTCTGTTTGAATGTCTGCTAGAAGGGCTTTAATATTTGTTACTAACAAACCTTATGCATATGTAGATGGTTTTTTAAAATTTCAACATACTTACTGTGTATCTCTAATGAATAATAATAAACTTTACACCCTGTTCCTCACACCTCCAAATATTAATAAAAAAATAATGGAGATACATCGAGTTCAAATGTCGGATGACGACACTAGCCAGTACAGTTGATGCTAGTTAATGACGTTACAAGCCCCCACTCCGCAACTTTAATGCGCTTAATGTAAGCAGTTTTCCATCAATTTGAAAAGGAAAAAAATATGAGTCGAATATTTTCTTGTTATCTAGATGAGGGAACCAAAAAAATGACAAATAGCCCATTGCATTTCCAAAAACCTTGCTTTGGTTGCTTCGTATTCCCTTATTTTGTTATATCTCATAGGTATAGGTAGTGTTGTTTAGAGAAATCGGTAAAAAAAGGGATCAAGGATTAAAACTCAGACAGTTCTTTTTTAAAACAAAGGAGTGGATTATTATTAGATAAAAAAAATGCAATTATTTAGACATACCTTTAATTTAGCTTCGTACAGTGAGTCCAAAAATAGAGTAATGGTTTTATTACAAGTCTCAACGATTATTTGTCCTAAACTGCAAAGAATAATAATTATCACTCATATAATCGCCTCATAATAAAGCAAAACATGATAATAAGAGGTCCCACTACAATATCGCTATATTGACTCGTACGTCTACCTAGGACAAGGTAGTCCAGTTAGGTAGGTCCGACTTCAAGAAAGAGGTCAGTCGCCGAATCCAACTCGGCTGGGCAGCGTTCGGAAAATTGCGTAATGTCTTCTCGTCCGACATACCTCAGTCTCTCAAGTCGAAGGTTTTCGACAAGTGTGTGTTGCCAGTGATGACTTATGGCACTGAAAAGTGGTCCCTCACTATGAGCCTTATGTGTAAGCTCACAGTAGCCCAACGAGCTATGGAGAGGGCTATGCTCGGAGTCTCTCTGCGAGATCGAATCAGAAATGAGGAGATCCGTAGAAGAACCAAGGTTACCGACATAGCCCAGCGGATTACCAGGTTGAAGTGGCAGTGGGCAGGGCATATAGCACGGAGGACTGATGACCGATGGGGTCGAAAGGTTCTCGAGTGGAGGCCACGTATCGGCAAGCGCAGCGTAGGACGTCCACCACAAGGTGGACAGACGACCTCATTAAGGCCGCGGGAACGCGCTGGATGCGAGCCGCTTCCAACCGGTCTTATTGGAGATCTATAGGGGAGGCCTATGTCTAGCAGTGGACTTCCTATGGCTGAAATGATGATGATGATGGCTACAATAAATGGACCCCTTTTCATTATACAGTTAAACCCAGGACTTCAGCTCAACACTAAGGTTTGCGACCACGGGGATTTAAGAAATACTAATACATGCATACAAGCATAAACTCAAGTCTTTTTCCCATGGTGGAAGGCAGAAAGTACAGAACGCCATGTGCTACGATTCTTACATACTTCTTTTGCTTCGTTTACATTTATACATGTTGTCATACACACACACGCCGGTTGCGAGTACTACGCACCTGACCCTTCTGAAGAATACCAAATATAATAATAACCAATACCAATACCAATCTGTCCTTATGTCCCCTCCCGGCGTTCCCACTTACATCTGCCTTATAAATACCTTTCGTTAGTCGTCTTTCATTCATCCTTTCAACATGACCAAACCATCTAATATGCTTAGATGGTTTGGTTTATGTTTTCGATGTTTGTTACACAATGTTGCTTTAATCACATCATCCCTCAATCTATCATTCATTGTTACGCCAAACATATTTCGAAAGGAACGTATTTCTATAGCGTTAGAAACAATAATAGGTACTTACTGTGAAATCGTTTTGTGCAAATCACATAGACAACACATGGCTGATGTATTGTCATCCCATATTGACAACAAATTCGATTTACAGGCCGGATTGCAGTACTCGAATCTTCCTAGGGGTACATACTGAAATAACAAAAGAGTGCATACGGTAAATTTTAATTAACTATTTCTATAAATTAAATAAATAAACATTCCACAACTTTCACACGAGCTTGTGCTATGAGTACGATAACATACTTAAATGTTTCTAAATAAATACATATTATAGATAAATTACACCCACGCACAAAACAGATAGAAGGTGAATTGGCATTTACAAATACTTTTACACGACATAGCTACGAGAAATTAGTGAGGTAGGTGTTCCGATTTCTGACTACTCTGAGAAGAAACACTGAAAGAAACTCAAAGGTCACAGTCTCTTTTAAATTCCAGAAATTATCTTCAGATATTGAGTATCATGCAGATTAATCTGAGATGGTCTTAAGAGTACTGTGTTTTTTTTTTGAATTTTTGAATGGGCTGGTTGAGACTTTTGGGTAAAGAACAGTTACAGGGTAACATGGTCTCCTTGTCAATAAGAATCGTAACCCGATGCTCTGATCTGAACAGGAACTCACCAGTATGACTGTTGTAACACTTAGAAATAACAGTAATTTAGCTGCGCACTCCACCGGACACACATGTTCTGAAAATTGCTTTAATTATTGTAATAATAATAATAATAAACTATTTATTTTAGGTAACAAAGACCCATAGATAAATACCTTAACCTAAAAATACATACTAATAACAGTTTGGTTAGTAAAATCTAATAAAACTATGTTAGTATCTCTTCACTAGCACGAAATTATGTGCGTTCTTGTGGAATTTGTCTGCGGATGCGACAGAACACCACATCCTGCGGCCAAAAACTTTCTTCCAGCACTAAATGGAGCATACAGGTTGGGATGCGCACCACAAACGCCTTGAAATTGACGTTGCGGCGTGACTCCAGTAGTAATAGATAGGTGTGTAGGTATACTTTGTAGGTATGTTTGTTTGTAGGGATTTAATTCAAAAACTACTGAACCGATTTAAAACATTCTTACACAATTTATTTTGTTTCCAAAACTACGGAGGTTTGAGGGAATGTCGAAGTTTAATAAAAAAAAGTACAAAATTCATGTAGATAAAATCGCGAGTCAAATTCTAATAAATAATAAAATGGTTACTGCGTGGTTAGACATATGAAATAACGCCGATTTCTTTTTCTTCTCTCTTCGTCCTATTTCTTTGGTCTCCACAGAATAACTTATAATAGGTAAATCTGAAAACTTAAAAACTTTTACCTCCAAATAACACTGAGTTTCGTATCGTACCCTGTAAAGGGCATGCGGCATTTACACTCATCGTCATCAGACTAAACTTAGCACTTCTAGCTCATTTTTGGTAAAATTGTATTCAATAACTATTATTTATGAAACTACAATAATTTAATTTAAATTTCTAAATTCTGAAAAGGCTGCATGTATACACTACATTTTTTGAAATCCAGATAATGTGAAATACGTCAATTCTTCCAAACTTGCTTTTTTCAATTCTCTCTGGATTTAGCTCTTTTTGTTAGCATAGAGTTTACATATATCCCGAAAGTTTGTGAGTATGGATAGATAGATGTTTGTTACTCTTTCACGCAAAAACTACTGAATGGATTTTAATAAAATTTGGTATGGAGTCAGCTGACACCCTGGATTAACACATAGGCTACTTACGTAACGAATAAAAACCGAACAAATGCGAGTTGTAACCAACGGCGGATCCAGGGGGAGGGTCATGGGGGTCATGACCCCCCCCTGAGCTGGTTCCAGGATCACTAAAGTGGTGGACCACTAATTGAACATAATGATTTTATTTATAATTATATATTGTCACCATACAGATTTTATGTAACTACGTAGCTACACTAGCTACCTTCAATATTTAATTAATTTAATAACTTTGAATGATGGCAAACGTTTGGGAACGAACGCATCGAAAACTTGAATTTTACCGCGCCACACTTGCGTGCGCTTGTCGACTACGCGGCGCGTAACGGGTAGCTAGACCTAACCTCAATCGGACCCTTACCGCAGTCGATTTCTGATCTTATTTTAAATTGTGACATCGATATGTATCCTGTTAAAAGATTTTTTTTATGTATTATGGCTACACTAGCGATGTAGTGTGTCAGTGTAGCGACAGCAGAAAGGTCTTTCTCTACCTTGCGCAGAATTAAATCGTGGCTAGGATCTTTAATGGTTGAAGATCGCCTTACCGGACGGGCACTTCTCCACGTTCATAAAAACGTACCCATTGACGTAAATGACGTAATAACGCGTTTTGGGAGAAGACGTAAAAGAAAAAAATGATTTTGTTTTATTTAAATAATTTTTTTTTGTCTGTTTCTATTTTGTTTGTTGGAAGCCCTTGTCGTACCATCTCTTCACTTCTTTCTTTTGCGGAATTTCGCGTCATACTCCTCGACATACCTTTAGCTGTTATGACAAATCATTCACCACGGTTATGGAATATAAATAATGTGACTCAGGTTGGCTGGACAAATCTTCAAAATAGCTCGCATTTAACTAGGTCAATAGGGCACTTTATGTGACGACTAAACACCCTTATTTCAGAACTTGTGACGCTACAGCATCTTAGATAATCGATCGAAAACGTGTCCAGCCAGCTTGAAAAACCACTTTTCACTGGTCTCTCAATCTCGGTAACGGAAGTGATTTTGACGACTTTTTGCATATCAACGGGAATCACATAAATTTGTGACAGGCATCGAGCTAAAAGTTTTGTGATACGTACAGTGGTTTAGTAGAAAAATGCGAAAATCTGTGTCCAGCCAGCTTAAATTTACGTAGAAAACTTTTGGCCGGTACCTACTTCCGAATCTCAAAAACGGGAGCGTTTACGAATATGGTTCCTTTACTAACATTTGGTGACGCAATGTTTGACAGTAATAACGTTTGATTTATGGCGTCACGTGTAAGGGTTTACGAGAAATCGATAAAAACTTAATGTCCAGTCAGCCTGAGTTCAAGCTGGCTGGACACATTTATCTCCGCTGCCTGATGATCTACGACCTTCAAAATGTGTTCAACATTTTGTGACGCGGACAATAATGATAATCTGAATTTGTGACGGTGAGACTGCGTAGTTTCAAAAATATTAACCATTAAAATTTTCCCATTAATAGTTTTTATTGATTTCTCGTAAACCCTTACATGTGACGCCATAAAACAAACGTTATTTTTGTCACACATTGCGCCACCAAATGTTAGTAAATGAACGATATTCGAAAACGCTCCCGTTATTGAGATTCGGAAGTACCAGCCAAAAGTTTTCTACGTAAATTTAAGCTGGCTGGACGCAGATTTTTGCATTTTTCTACTGAACCACTGTAGTACGTATCACAAAACTTTTAGCTCGATGCCTGTCACATATTTATGTGACGCCCGTTGATATGCAAAAAGTCGTCAAAATCACTTCCGTTACCGAAATTGAGAGACCAGCGAAAAGTGGTTTTTCAAGCTGGCTGGACGCGTTTTCGATCGATTATCTAAGATTCTGTAGCGTCACAAATGCTGAAATAAGGGTGTTTAGCCGTCACATAAAGTGCCCTATTGACTTAGTAAATGCGAGCTATTTTGAAGATTTGTCTAGCCAACCTGAGTCACATTATAAATAGGCTGCCTCATTCCGTGCGTGGTAGTGCTTCTCTGGATGTCTTCAAGAGAATATGGCAATATGCACGTGTATATGTACAAGTTATTATTTGTTAAGTTTTTCAAGTGTACAGGATAGAATAAATATTTTTAAGTACAGCAGGTTGTACTTACGTACATTAATAAAATACCTACTTTTTACTAGTATCTATTGTTATCAAAATGAAATTGTTAGTTCTTGACTTGACCACGACTATATGACCCCCCCCTGGCGCCAAAGCTGGATCCGCCCTTGGTTGTAACTCACCCAATGAGGGTTCCATAAGTGGATAAATAAAGAAACGGTTTAAGATTCATGAAGTTTTAAAACAAATCTACTTACTAGATTTCGTTCTAACCAATTTTCGATGGAATTTTGCATGGTAATGTACATCATATTATACTTTTTTTTAGTTTTATTAGTTTAAAGAAATAATATTAGAAACCTCATTAGATATCATTTTTAAAGATCTCTCCATAGATACCTCACACGTATATTATACGGGTTTTGATGCCAAAAAAATCATTTCAGTTCTAAGATTAAGTTTAATAGCTCTAACTTTGACATATTTACGCACCATTGTTACGGTAGAATGTGACAGGATAAAAAGTACCCTACCACCACTGTGTAACCACATTTCTTGTGAATAAATGATTATGATTATGATAAGTGCGGGGACCGCCCAAAACTTATTGTTTTTTTGTCTTTTTTTGTGTGAAAATCATAATGTGGTTTACCGAAAAGGTTCATATTCAATTAGGAAAATTTATTTTTAGGTAATACTAAAAAAAAAAAAAAATTACCGAATAATTCAATAATTAATTTAATTTAAGTTTACCGAATACATCTACTTTCCAAGTTTCAACAGTACCGATAGTTCTTATAGCTTCGGAAAAAAGTGGATGTGACATACGGACGGACAGACAGACATGACGAATGCATAAGAGTTTTATTGCCATTTGGCTACGGAACCCTACAAATGGAAGATCATGACGTTTCCATTACTATCGTATAAGAAAACACAGAAAGCCAGTGAGCTATTTTATTGATTTTTATTCCCCTTCTTTGCAATATTAAGACATCCTTCAATACAAATTTTACCTTGTTTAGTACATTTCAAACAATTTTTTTTTGGGTCTAATGTTGCCGCATGTGTTCGTACATATTGGCTGGTGACATTAGGAGCGAACGACGACTCAGGGTCTAAGTTAGGTTGGTTTGTGGAAGATTTGCTTGTGCGAGATACGACACGACCGCATTTTGTGGAGCCAGATCCCGCTGGTGTCAAGCTACCACTTTCCCTTGCTAATGGTTCTCCTATTTGAGTTGCTTTAGATCCAACAAAGGTTATACTAAAAGGTGATATCGATGGTTCAGGAGGTCCGATGTTCGTTGTTAGGTCGGGGGCGTATTCTTTTATGTAAGATGCTTGACGAGCGTATTTCGCAACCCCAGATGCTGAAGAAATCATGCTATCGCCTTCAGTCGCTGCAGGACTGAGGCGAGTAGAACTTGGTAGATTAGCTACGTTTTGTTTCTCAACGCTTGCACCGTCGTCTTCAATGATTCTGCTATTGGCTTTAGGTTCTGTCGTGGTGGACAGCTGCTGTAATTAAAGTTACTTGTGTTATTCCATACTATGATTAAATTAAATGAAATTTAAATCTGTAAGAAGATCTACCCAGATACTTTTAAATGTCAATATTTTTAAAAGTTAATGGCGCCTCATTTCAAAAATAAGTGATCCCTGAGAAGAAATGCCGAAAGACACTTAAAGGTAATTTTATTTTTTTATTTATCAATTACATTTTTTTGCTTAAGTCTCTTTTAAAGTCCAGATACAAGATTGTATGTATTACTTTTTTTTAATATGTCAGGTAATAATTGCGCTAATTATGATGTATTACAATTGTAAATCTATTTTATAATTACTTATAGTAATTTTGATCCCATGTTGATGTTTGTTTGTTATGCTGTAAGTTTCTACAAGTTTCCTCACTCAAATAAGAAATCTGAACAACTACGTTGAAACTATTCTAAAAAAAAAAACACTTATTTTTCTAAAGTCCGTTTCTTTGTTAAATGATTGGTGACCCTTACCCTTGCCCTATTCGTGAGATCGTAGAAGTTCGGGGATGTTGAATCTGATCTGAAACCTACTCGCACAGGTGTTCTGCAAATCAAAAACTGTAGTTATTGGTTGTACCATCAATATCTTATGGGTGTTTCGTGTTCTAAAGGTATTTCTTTCATTTCTGCTTACTGAGTGAGTGTACCAATAGCTATCAAAAGGCTCAAACGCCACCACATATGGGACTTTACAAAATAAAGTCCAAGCAATTTTAAGAGGCAGTTTCTTCGCTGGAAGAATTGACCTCGGCAGTCAACTTCCGCACAAACAATCTGCTAAAAGTTATCTAACTGATTGCAAGATAAACAAGGGAAAAAAAAAATTCTGCTTACTATCAGGTGGGATTGCAGTCAAGCACTAATTTGTAATATTAAAAAAGTAACATTATCAAGCAATCAATTTAACGTTAAGGAAACCATTGTGGACCCATGGAAACCCTGGAAGAATCCTATCTTTGTTTTGATTTGCTCCACACGCTTCTTTAACATCTTAGATGCGATTACTTAAAACATTAGGCATACATACTCAAAAATCCAAACCAATAGGTTTTACAAATATATTTTTTTTGTTCGTGAATTGAACCTAGCGATACGCAGCGCTTCAATCAATCGCTTTGCTACTGCGTGCTTCAACTTCTTAAAAAGAACTGCTGATGCAGAGGGCATGCTTATAAAGTCTGCACGTCGTAGATGAGTCTGAATTGTTAACAACTAAATAATAAAATAAACAAATAATACATGAGGTCTTGGATCAGCGCGTAGGGGCAGGTTTCGCAGGTACACTTCGACTCTGCAGATTGGGTTCTTGACAATCTTTCATACCCGCTTCTGTGCTGGCTGGCTCGGCTGGGGACTCTGCTTGGTGCCGACCCAGGGGAACTGTTAGCCTTTGATACCTGTGTGTGTGTATTGATGGCGGTTGTAAAACTGAGACTTCTTAAGTGTATAACGCAACGAATACATCGATTCGAATTGTTCCCTATAAATTGACGGAAGTGTTTCGGGGTTTGCAGTTTGTGACAGAAACCAGTAAGGTTTTTAGTTATTAAAAGTCTGGCAGATCTCTCCGCGCGTGCCCCAGGGTGGAGGACATCCATGAAGATAATCCACCCAAAATGGGCAAAACTGATCTCTTCTTTTCGCGTGTTAAGTGACTAACCCTGTGTGTAAGTTTATGCCGCCTATGGACCTTTGACTTCGCTTCACATACCATTGAGAAATACCTCTTAGACATGCCGGTTTCCTCATTATATTTTCATTCACCATTTTAAAGGGTCCGGTTATATCCTAGCACTTTCAGCAAATTGAACTAATGGGACTAATACTTACTATGGCGTATGCTATAACTATGATTATAGTTGCCAAGATAATATAGCCGTAAACCATTTGTGTTACTCCCACCTGAAATAAAATGTTACAAGCTTTGAAGAGGGAATGGATTTAGTTATAAAATCTTAATCAAGCTTTTGTACATTCTGGGAAAATACTGGTAACCACGTCGATGTCGTAAGATATGCCTTGAGCTTCAGAGACCGAAATTTCCTATCTCTGGAGCCATAATTAATGCGAGTGTATATAGGAGTACTGCCAATAGACAGAATACATCGATAAAACCTCGTAAGGAGACTCTCGGGAGATAGTAATCAAGGCTTCCAGCCAGTGAACTTTATGATCGTCGACGCTATGACGAATATCTCAAATAAATTGACACCTTTTCCCATTGGTTACGGTAACGGTGCAACACTTACATCTTTTGCTTTGCTCACATTGATACATCTGGTCTTTGGAATTTGGCTGAGCTCTCCACTGGACACATATGTTCTGGAAATATAGTTATTGGATGAGAAACACTACGTGGCTACCAGAGTATTTTAATTTCAGCTAAAATCTAATAAAAATCTTGCACTGCTCTTCTCCATCGGGTTCCTGATTTAAAATCATATCGTTGGTAATTCTTGTAACTGGTTGAGCTTAGGTCACCCATACAAAGAGGGAGTGTTTGTTTAACTTCTGTGGATAATACCTACTACGTATTGCTGGGTGAAGGCTTTATTTCCATAACAAGCAAAAAGGAAAGGTAGGTAAGTGTTTTCATAAGGCCCATTCGTACCCCCAGTGGAAAAAAGGCATAAGACGAAAATGGTGATTTTTCAGTATGGCGAAAAAATTGAATTTATGGGCATATTTACTTTATTTTCAAACGAAGAAGAATTATTCTTGTATCAAAAAAAGGAGAAAAAAAAGTTGCACTGCGTGTTGTATTTAAGTTAGTACTAATGTTTATAGTTTATTAGGAATTGTAAAAAAAAAATATTATGCTATTTTTCAAAATGTAATGAAATACAGGATTCTGAGTATCAAAATGTATGCCAGACTTTGCCAGAAAAGAAAAAATATTTCAAAAAGTATGTTGTATTAAAGCAGTAATGAACTTGTAAATACAAACATTTATGCTAGTATAAGTAAGATTACTACATTATTTCCTTTATTACAATTATGTTTGAAATGTATTAGCAATACTTACCCCATTTTTCAATTTAGGGGCTTGCTAAGGTAACTTAAATAAACAAAGATAATTACTTATTCCATTATTATGTTAAAGAAAAGTTAGCTGCATATTAACACATATTACTTAGAGTTAATATTTATGACTAAAGGGAAAAAAAGGAAATGCATTTTTTGTGTTCATTATTTTTTTATTTCAGGCAAATTATAATTATAGTTTTGGCTACAATTAAAGTTCGTACTATCAACAATAAAATTTGACAGTAATAATTCAGCAATGTGGAGTTTCGGTGAAGATTACTACCACTAATGACTTTTTTTTAAATAATTAACTAATCAGTAGATCATTTGTTAAGATTTGTAACAATTAACGAAATAACTTCTTTCTTGGCTCCGTACAACAAAATATTATGTTCTCTCAATAAAAATCTAAGATAACAAGCAAAAATTATTAACAAATCAAGGTACTTTACACATTGCCAGTACCTTTTGTTTTAAAATAATCAACAAATAAAAATACAAAAAAAAACCTTCTTTAAGCAATAAATCAAAAAATTCTTGTTCCCTTCTACGTTATCTTCGTTCTACGAATTCCTTCATTACCAAACATTCTAGGCTATAGAATGTTTGGTAATGAAGGGATATAAATGTAACAAAATATTATTATTTTCTCAATACAAATCTATGGTAACATGACATGCATAATTTGTTAACAAAATAAGACCTTTGATACTTTCACAGTACCTTTTGTTTTAAAATTATTAATAATCAATATGTTTATACGTATGAATATAAAAATTCAACAAAATTCAAATTAAAATAATAATGAGATCAAAAATACGGGAACTAGTAAAGTTATTCTTCTTCAGATGAATCAAATACCTCCAAATTTGGAGATTCAGTCGCTGGTAACAAATTTCTATAGAATGTTTGGTAATGTAGAGGTATAGCATTTGTATTACACAGGCTAATTAAGTCTTTGAACAACGCGTCAGAAATAGGTAACAATTGAGCATATGCAAGTGGAAGTTCATTAACATCTACAGCATTGGCATTATTTGATTTGCGTGTGCGCGTCGTCGTCGTACGATTTGTAGTGTCTAGTACCAAATATTCACTTTCGAAATCATATTTAAATAATAATTTATTTGGTGCATCGGGACTTGTTTTGATTTCTTTAATTTTTGAGAAAAATACTTTATGCCCGTTTGTGTCTTGTGACCAATTCTTGCTTGTCGTGACTTGACTTTTTAGGTTGTAAAAGTCATTTTGATTCATTTCTTTAATTACAAACTTATTTTGTACTTTTGAATTCATGATTACTTCGTACAGTTGGTCAGGCGAGTACAATGTCTTATTTTTCATATTTTTCTCGATGCAGGCATGCATTGAGTCGCCTTCGTTCTGAGTGTGGCCAGTTTGTAAAAACCTGTGTGTAACTTCTACGTTCAATACACGTGATACATAAATATACATCGCGAATATGAACCGATTTCTGTTCTGGCCCGAACAATTATCTGAATACAGTGAAATTGACTTTATACCCCTGTTAACTTCAGATTTAATGAAGTGTAATAAGCAACTAGCGATTTCATTCGCACCCCTTTTTGCAATTTGTGCTTGCCATAGATAACAAAACCCTTGACGGGATATTAAATTGTACACAGTGAAATTGTATGCGGGGTATTTCCTTTTATAATGGAAAATATTCACATTAGATTGCGGTAAACTAAGAACCTTTTCCAAGTCAAAAACAGCTACAGTTTTCACATTAGGATCTGCTGATTCTTTTTCACTATCCTTCATATTTCGTATGATGTTTTTATTTTTTATATGACTGTCATAATCCTCTTTCAGTTGTAATTTACCTTCTTCAGTTGAATTGTCGTATTTGCTACATAAATTGCACAAATCCTTCTTCGGCCGGAAAAAAGAAAGGTTAAAATGTGTATTAAATATTTGATTATATTGATATTCGCTTGCCACTTTAGTATTACGAAAGTTTTCATTTTCTGATATCCAATCTTTGTACAAACGATGCATTTTTGAGATATTTAAGTCTTGTGACAAATATTGACGGCTGGAATTTTGTCTAAGATAGTGAGATTCGATACAAGGAAAGGACTGAATATGTTGAATTGCACTCTGTTCTGTTTCGCTGGCTGTTCTATGAGGTCTATTGGTATGTTTTCCTCGAAGGTCTATTATTTGGTCCCCATTAGCATATTTATCAATAGCAGTGTAAACTGTTCTTTCTTTAATACCTAGCGTATTAAGAAACATAGTTTTGCACACTTTCAAATTAGTCACAAGGCATACATCGTTTTTTGACGGCAAATAATAAACCAGTGTACGATTTCGTTCACGCTTACGCTGAATTTTCATAACTTTAGGTTCTATAATCTCAGTGTTTTTCAAAATGAATTGCCATTGAGTTTCATGGTTACCACAAGCCCAAAATTGCTTAAATATTACCAACCTCCTGTCGCTGGGTATTTTTTCAAAGCATTTAAGCTTACACTTGCAAGGCTCTTGCATCTGTTTTTGAGGCTGTTGACCTGTATTTAATTTGATTTTTTTTTGTTTTTGAGACCATTTTTCGGGATTACGCTTTCTTTTTCTAGGATTTGTATTAGCTTCAGTTACTAACACTGGACGAGAATTCGTTGCTTCAGGTTCTGTGGTGGAATTATATCCAGCTGGTAGAGTTTCAACGTGGCAGGCTATGATTGGAGGGTCTGAGTGAGGAACTATAGCTGTGGCAATTGAAGAGACCGGTGGAGTTCTATCAGGGCTTGTAGATATAGGTTCTGTTTCAGGTTCTGTGAGAGTATTATGTCCAACTGGAAGAGTTTCGTCGTTATAACATGTTATGGATGTAGGTTCTGCTTCAGGTAGTATAGCCGGGGTATTTTCAAGAGTCTGTGGAGTTTTTGCAAGACTTGTAGATGTAAGTTCTTTTTCAGGTTCTGCGGCAGTATTATGTTCAACTAACGGAAATTCGTCGCGACATGCTATGGATGCAGGCTCTGCTTCACGAAGCATGACCGTAGTACTTTCAAGAGTCAGCAGAGTTCTTGTAGGGCTAGTAAATGTAGGTTCTGTTTCAGGTTCTGCGGCAGTTATGCTCTTTTCAGGAAGTGGTGCATTATACCAGAACGTGGATACGGGTTCAAGATCGGCATCATTCGGCAAAGGATAAACTCCTTCTATGTAATTTCCTGATGATACCGCTAAATTTTCATAACTGTCTTTGTTACCCATAGAAATTGTTTTTTGAGGATTAGATATAAAAACGACAGTAGGTGACGCTATAAAAATTAAATTATTATGAGTGGTGGAAATTGGAGAAGAGAAAAGTGTAGAATTACCTAAGCAATCTCTCAAACTAAAATCGAAGTCATTCAATATTGAAGATGGTAAAGTATTGCCTAAGTCTGCTATCGGACTAGGACTCGAACTTGGTAAATATTCAGATACCGGTGGTGAAAATGGCTCTTCATTCGAAGACTCACTAATTCTGTAATTTACTGTAGATTGTCGTCTGCTACTTCGACTTGTTGACGGCGCGGTGTACATAATATCACCACGACTGACTTCATAATTTCCAGATGTTTGTTCTGCTTCTGTGTCGACGTCTGTAAATAAATTATTTTATTATAAAATGTAATATAAATAATATCATATTAAGTTGTTACTAAAGACGTCTTGCTCACAAAATAAGGTAAGTTAAGGTAAGACATTATTCTTTGTCTGACATCCTCGATGCCACAATTATTAGTGTCTATAGGACGAAAGGCTCCGGGTTCGATTCCCGGTCGGACAAACAAACAAACTTTACTAAACTGACTTGGGTCTGAGTGTACGTACCCCTTGCCAAATCCTTTACAGAATCCTTAGTTTAAGACCAGGTAATTAAAGTGATATGGCTGAGATTTTTAGATGTAAGTATATAAATATAACGCCTCGTTAGTTTAGTGGTATAAGTCCTGGGTTCAATTCCCGGGTTGAACAAACTTTGTGTCGGTTTTTTCGGACACAGATCGATTACTTTTATATAAATATACTAGCTTCCGCCCGCGGCTCCGCCCGCGTGGTACCTACTTACGGGGATAAAAAGTAGCTTATGTTACTCGTGGATAACGTAGCTTTCGAATGGTGAAAGAACTTTTAAAATCGGTCCTGTAGTTTCGGAGCCTATTTATTACAAACAAACAAACAAAAAAATATTACCTCTCTATAATATTAGTATAGATTAAACAATAATACCTAGTTAACGATTTTGAAAGTATCATGTACCTAATATAAATATTTACAAATACACATTTTGTTATAACATCTATGGTATGTCTTTACAAATTAGAAATAAAATTACACGTTAGTAACAGAAATTAATTTTATAATAATAGACAGCGAATCATTCATATAGGTTCCCCTAGTTTGAGACCAGACGATTGCTGTAATTGTCTAGCGCACTTACATACTACTTGAACCACTAGCTGGCGGTAAGATAAAACATCGTGAGGAAACTGCACCTTCATTCATTCAGAATGTGTAACCACGATATTGTTTTGGTTCCGGTTACAAAGGTCGGACGACAGTCGCTCAATGTTATTGATTATACAGTAAACACGTCATTGTGGAATAATTTATTTTTAGCTTTTATAAGAATTAAATCTAAATGTACTTACCTATTAACTTCAAAATTTTTCTCGCCCTACTGTGCTGTGTCCGGTTATACATTTTCAGGTCACTTTACTTTAAAATAAGAAGAAAAACCACTCAATTGTTGTTGTTTTGTTTTCGCAAATGCGTAAACGCAGCTATTACCTTGACCTAGAAACGGGCACTGACTGTCAAGCGCGTGGATACGCACCGCCCCCTCCCCCCTGCATCGACGTATTCACGCTTATGTTCCCGCTGTCTACTCCCGCGCCGCTGTATCAAATCTTACGTCCCGGTGCAATGAAAATATTCTAGTGGAAGAAAGAAGTAATAATTCTTATGTTACAGCCGTGCTGCAGTTTGTAGTCTTATGTTTCGACGTAAAGGAAAGTTTTTAGTGGAAAAAAGCAGTAATTGTTATTATTGTAATTTATTTTAAGTTCATAAGAAGTAAACAGTCATACTGCTGTTTTTATTTTTTAAGTTTATCTTTTTGGTTAAGTAAGCGCATTTAAGATAATTTCCTTACCTAGTTAATATAACGAATAAAAAGATAATCGTGTATACAAGACTAGCGATGTAAAAAAAGCAAACGCATTTAAATCATAATATTTGTTACTATTTATTTTCTACATTAAATTTTAGGTATAAACATATTATTAATTAATATGTCATATTTTTTAATTTATTATTTGCGTTATATCACATAATCTACTAATCCTTAAGAAAAAAAGTGATGGAATATAAATTCTCAAAACTATTTTCTTGAATTAATTCGTCAAATTAAACAAGAAAAATATGAAAAAAAAATTGCGTATGTATCTTTAAACGTACTTTTCAAATATGATAAAATCGATGATTCAATGTAAATTCACTTATGCCTATTTTCCACTGAGGGTACGCATTAGGCGATATCAAAACTTTGGCTCTAGGTTCGGCCCAAACCACACAAAGATAGATGAAGGCATCCTCATACTCAGTTCTGTATGACAAGCATCCAGGTTATTTTCGCAAACTTAACAAGGTCCAGTCACCGATTCTTTGAATCACCATCAATAATTTTAATCGAGTTTACCTACACTCAAAATCTTTTACTTCCAAATAACATTGACTTTCGTATCGTACTCTGGAAAGGGCACGCAGGATTTACACTCATTGTCTTCAACCAGAACTTAGGTCCCCTGGATCATTGTCGGGATAGTTGTTTTCATCAGATTCATGTTATTCCTGCATTAAATGAATCCCTATTTATCACTACATTTTTCTGAAATCCAAATAATGTCAATGCCAGACTTGCCGTCTGAACGAATTGGGGGCATTAACCTTAATTTAATTTTTACCTCATTGATGGAGCTCTTTGCTACCAAAGAGTTTACAACGTATTGACAATAAACAGTAGCGGGCGTAGAAGCGGTTAGAATTAAAAGTCATTTATTCCAATTAAGCTGAGGGTCAGCACTTTTTGAACATCACAACTACAAAAGACAGTCCCCCAAAATGCTCGCCCTTCGAATAACATGTATGTCTAAACCAAAGAGATTTAAAACACTATAGAGCGGACATGCGAGGAAATGTCTTAGAAAAACTTTGATCAGCTTCGTTGATCCCATGTCTCAGTAACGCCATCTAGAATAATATATGTGTCGTGGAAAGCGATATTCTTGAATAATAAGTTGTGAGGTTGATTAACTTAGTACGGAGTCTATGGTGACCAGCGTGACGTTACTTAACATTTGAAAATGGCGCGAATGTGTTTTCGGTAATGTCATGTGGACAGAGTCGTGCTGGTGCGTGGGAGCTGGGCAGAGCTCAGGTTGATTTGAGGCACCGACGAAGACACATCCATTACGAAACTGTTAGTTACCTATTTGAGTTATGTTTTGTGATTACGATTGTTAAGTGAGGTTATTACTGCAATGGAGATTGTTATTGTACGTTATGAACTCGGTACCACGAAACCCCATCGGTGTCAGCTCATCGCTCAGCCATCGCTGACGCCGACATATGAATATTGGAGCGACTGTGGAGCGGGACACAAGTTTCGGATGAAAATTTTGTTCGTGATGTCCGGTCTATAGGTATTGAATGTCTTTGGTCTAACTTCACTTTATGCTAGTACTGGAGAGGCAAAGATTAATTTTATTTTTTCTTTTTCTTTTGCGTGTTTGGTTTTACTAACATAGTTTATAAGAATTCCTGTAACTAACTCGTGGACCCCTAATGTCCGTTAGATTTATTATAATTATTATTTAAACAATATCTTGGTACATTGTCTACCAACGGGACTGTTGGGTACTATCGCAAACCAGTGTTGTATTTGACTCCATAGGTTATCTGCTAGATAAGTTAGTCGGTAACATTATAGCGAAAACAGAGCCTGCATTAGTAATGTAATTGTTTATTTACTTAATATTTAAAGCACATATAATTTTTATATGAGCGGGTTTCTACAGGTCTTTGGGTGATGCAGCTGTAAGGAAAAATAAAAGAAATAAATATTTTACATAGATACTAAAATTATATTTTTGAATGAATTATCATTATCCATTTATTGTTTACCGATTAATACAAAAAAAATATTAAGCCGTGTCAAGTTCAATATTATATTAATTTAAATTTTTCATTAAATAAATTTTAAAACCTTCGTTAAAAAAACAAATCAGCCGGCAGATTCCGCTAAAATCACCGCGTGAAAACTAAAGTGAAGTTAACTGTCAATCCAAAGCAATGGCAGGAATCTATGTGAGGACAGAACACTCAATTCGTCTTTACTTCACCTACATTCTACGGTGAGTTTTGCAGAATAGCAATGCAGGCCAGTATACTTCATTTATTGCTTGATTTCTTCGCAGCGCTCGGACACCCTTTCATACAAGTTTTGCCTTGTTCAATACATTTCGAACAGTTTTTCTTTGGGTCTAACGGTTCTTCTTCTTGAGTTTGTTTAGATAGAGAACTGATGATTGATAATTTAGGTCTTAGCCTATCAGGGGCCATCAGTTTCTCAGGCTCTAAGTTAGGAGGTAGATCGGCAGCTAATTCGTTAATCCTGTTAGCCATATCATAACCATAACTTGCAACACCAGATACTGAAGGAAGCATGTTGGAAACTTCGCTTGCTATATTTCTTGGATAGATAGTTCCTTTTGGATTCGTAATCGAACTGTCAATATGTCTGAAATCTTCAATGGACCTGATACTTAATGATGGTCCTGTAGCACCGATCAGCTGTAATAAAAGTTAATTGTGGTAGTTCGGGATGGCAACATTACAAAGAGGTTGTATGTAATTATGCGATGTGTTGTGTGTGTAATGTTAAGTGAATAAAATGATTAATGCAGATTTGGTCTACACTGAATACCTAGGATTAAATATTTAATAGAGGTTTACAATACTCGGTTACAATTGGTACAGTAAAACATGACGTTGTAAAGCGACCGACGGTATGTAAGAAACTAGCAAGCCGTTCCCTGGTGCCGTAACAAAAATACAATTCAGTAAATCGCAGCCAGGGTTGCTACATCAGCATGATCGGATTTGCAGGGTTGCAGTTCTCCGTATTTTGAAGAACGTTCGCATTCTAGTTTTCGTTGAAATGCAATATAAAGTGACTGTTTACCATCAGGCGAGCCGTAAGCTTTTCAGCAACCTTAGTGATATAGAAAAGTTGGTCTTAATTTATCGCAAATGGTGTCTATATCCCTACAATTTCAACAAGTTGTTGATATAGATTCGCGAATTTCACACGCTGAAATTACGGAAGAATCGGCCTTAAACACACTTCTATTACAAGTAAAACCTCCCAAGGTGTTGTAGCCTTATTTTTTGTTGATAGGTGATATCTAGGTCATTTATGTTGTGTTAGTGTTATTTTGTTTATTAACAGTGTGCTCTTTGGTTTTTTTCAATTTTAGTCTATACGAAATCCAAAGGGTAGTTGTGCTTATTATGAACCACTTTTTGACAAAGTTGCTACTTACCGTGTCCCTGAAGTCGTAGAAGTTCCGGCATGTTGAATCTGCTGATCTGACGCAGACCCGCGTAACCGGTCTGCAAAAGAATAAGAAGATTTAAGAAGAAGAATGAAGAACCAAAAGGCGTCGAGACCTTTCGCATTCGTCACCTTCTGGCTGGATGTAATATTTTTGTTAAAGTTTCAAGTCTTAAAAGAGTCGGTTCACAAGATTCAGTTGGTGAAAAATCAATTATACCCTATTCTTAAGACTGTCACTAGATTACTCTTAAACTTATCTAAGTATCTCTTAGGGTGGCTTGTACTATTCAAATTAAAATAAGACCACTTTCGTGACATACTCAATCCATTAAAAAGATTTATGGTATTCGGACTATCTTTTTTTCTTCTTTTTTGGAAGAAGTAGAGGGAGGCCTTTGCCCAGGAGTGGGACAGAACAGCGTACCAAAAAAATATACCAAATCGAAAAACGCTATGCGTGACTCAAACATTTCTTAAAAGGATGACTCGCCAGAACAGGGTCGCCATTTCTCTGAAAGGACAAACAGTTCTTACCCACATACATGATAAACTTCTCGAGTAGTTCGCAGAGACAGGTCTCACAGGTACACTCCGAGGCAGAACCGGAGCGGGCTGGAGTCCTACCAGGCCGGCACGCAAGGGCACAGTCGCCAATCCATACCTGATATTGTCGTTAACAGTAAAATACGCCATATCGTGCACTTGAATGAAATGTTTTCCCAGTTAATTTGATACAAAAACCTAATTCCTGTACCGATTTTCATGAAATTTTTATTGACACGATTGAGAAATCGGATATAATTTTTCGTTACAAACAAAAAAAAAATCCATATCGACTCATAAGTTTAAAAAAAAATGAATGAAATAAATGAACTAATATAAGACCAAACGAGAAGTATTCCCGAAAAAAAACAGATAGAAATAGGTTCTTAAATAACGGAGTTCTGTAGTACAGCCCAAAAAAAACATTCAACTAAATAAAAATAACACTTTGCCTGATGTAGGAATCGAACCCAGAACCTCATGCTAAGCAGTATCCTGCAGCACTGTTTTTTTTGTTGGTGTGGAAAATTCTCATGTGTGTTAACTACCCCGGTATTCCGTCTTGCACTTGCACCAGGGGTTGCGGGAACCGACGATTTTTCCGCAACCCTCGACTGCGCGGTTTCTAGATCAAAATTACTTACCGCGTTATAGGTTATAAATACGATTATGATTGCAAAGATAATGTAGCCGTAAAGCATTTGCGTAGTTCCGGCTTCCTCCTGAAAAAATATGTTCCAAGTTAAGTTGTGGAATATTTATTTTTTTATTATTTATGTTCAAGAATTGAACATAAAAAGCGACCAAGCCTTTACTTTTACGCATTTTTTTGTTAAGTGGACAAAATAATAACAGAGGCAGTGATAGTTTAGGTATAAACTGGCAAATTTTCTAGTGCACATACTGCACGTGCTTTGAGTTCAAGCCCTTGAGAGATACTTCTTGACAGCATGCAAATCTAAGTCAGAGGCCTATGAGCGGCAAAAAATCTGACACAAAGTTAGTCACTAACTCACATGCTATGAAGAATAACAGACGCACGAGTTGATCTGCAAGGTTAGGCAACGCTTGCCGTGGTCATTCTCTGGATGGGTCACATTCATAACATATCAAGATCCCTCCATGACTCGGAATAAAGATTAAGGCGTTGATCCTGGTTGTAGTTAATTCTTTGATTGTCGTTGCAGTTGCGTTGTCGAAAGTCAGACAACCAGTTTAATCAACGTGTACAGACCCCAGCACATCAAGTTACCCCAAACTGTCAAATTTTCCCAATTGAACATGAACCTTAATCCATTTGAAATAAAGTTGAAAAACCATCAAAGGAATTTGATACATTGGGGTAGCTAGAGGCTAGATAGGCAGTCGGCAGTTGCTCTTTGTAAAACATTGGTATTTAGCTACATCTTGTTAGACTGAAGGCCGACCCCAACAAAGTTGGGTAAATGCTAGGCGGGTGATGATTAGGAGTAACCTTCTTAAACATCTAGCTTCACATAAATTTGTACAAATTTATAAATATCAAATAAACTACCTACTCACATGATTTTGTTTTTAAAGGTTTATTAATTCAACACTAAATCTTTTTGTTATGTTTTACAACATATTATTTGTTACTGCATTTTTGGCTTGAAAATGACAAACAGTTTATTTATAGGAGCCCATTTTTTTGACGCGTTCTCGTGACATTTTTGATAATTATGCAGAGTCAAGGAAATTATATTTTTGTTATGTCACTCGATGATGCTTCTCTATGTCGTAGACATAGAGAATGGACTGAGCAATACCCGCACAAAATTGTCTCTCCCTAGAAAAAGTCAGAGGGACTGTGCGGCCAATATATTTTCTGTAGGTCTGTGGTTGAAGAAAGAAAGAGACAAGTGTTAGCCGCACGTTCGCTTTATCTCTCACACTTTTTTACCAGTATTAACTTCACAGCTGGATAAGAAACACTCAGTCCCTTAGCTCAGTCCATTCTCTATGTCCATGCTCTATGTCTATGCTTGAAACCAAGTTTTTTACACAATAAGTAAGTATATCGTACCATAAAGAGGAAGCCAACCTTTGTAACATTATAACAATCATACCAGCCTGTAACTGTCTCACTACAGGGTAAAGGTTTCTTCTTATAAAGAGAAGACACATGTTCTTGAGTGGAGACCAGGACTTGGCAAACGTGGTGTAGGACGCCCTTTGGCTAAGTGGAATGACGACCTGCGAAAGACTGCTGGCAGATGCTGGATAAGCTGAAGACAGGGCGCTTTGACGTTCTTTAGGGTAGGCCTATGTCCAGCCGTGGACTATAGGCTGTGGGCTGATGATGATGATGAAAGAAGACTCGATGTTGACATCAATGATGTCTAAGATAAACATAGAAAGTAGATATCGACTAAAAAAAGTACTGTGGTAGGTACAAATTAAAACCCAACCTCTTACGACTATTAATTTCCACACCTAGGGTTACATTCACCAATCATCCTGGATCCAACCCCAGTCATTTAAAACACAGGATCTGATATAAGTATAAAACTGTTCTCCATCAGTTTAAAATCATATTGAAAGTAATGATGGGTCATCTCTTCCAGAAACAGAGGGTCTTAGCAGCGGATGCGAGGCAAGTGGTGTGCGGGAAGAAATAGCTCGCGATTATGCTGCGTTACAGTCAAGATTACGGAGAGAGTTCTCCGACAGGCGAGGGAAGCTGTATGCAGGTGTGTGACTTCAATATTTTTAGCTACCTCATGCACAAAAACAACCGGTAAATAACAGAGTAGAAGGGATTTTGCACCACAAACTGATACCACCAGTACATATTTTTAAACCCTTCAACCATATTTAAATTTTTCGTCAGCATTTTTCTAATGTTGATGTTTATATCCGTTGATAAATTTTACTTTAAAGTAGGTATGAACAAACCGTAAAAAATATATGTCCAACCCCTTGAAAAGGAAAGAAGTCACTACTTTTAATGATTGGGTTATACCACGGCCGTTATACTAAGGTAACATGGTAATTATTAAAGTCTAATAGAAAAATTCTAATAGCATTTGGATGTCCCTTCGATTATATTTAATTAATCGAAATACTACAATACTTGTTCTTCTCATTGCAGTAGAAACTTGTTGGTCTACTGGTTGTAAGTAAAAGTAATGAATAATAATTTCAGCGGCGCGCCCAGTGGCGACGGAGGAACAGTTGTCAGCAGACTTCCGCAAGAAACTTGTGGAGTGGCAGCTCAAGAAGGGGGGCGTCAAGCAACCAGTGCCGGTGCCCGCACGGCAAGACCTTAGCGAAGATTTCCTTAGAAGATGGGGTAAGATCCATAATGTACTACACGTTTTGGGAACACCTTTATTGTGCGTACAGCTAAGGAGTGGAATTCCCTGCCGAAGTCGGTGTTTCCTGATAGTTACAACCTAAGGGTCTTTAAGTAAAGAGTGAATAGGTTAATTCTAGGCAAGCGTGCTTCATTGTCGACACCATCATCGCTTACCATCAGGTGAGATAGTAATCAAACGCGAGCCTATCAATATTAAAAAATAAAAAAGAGTCTTAACACGGTCCACGTGTCAATCAATGCTCTTAAAACTTTTGCAACAGATATCCGTTCAATAAATTATTTACTACCTGTTACAGACGAATGGAAACGAATGAAAGAGACAAATTCTGTACCAGCTTGGGAAGTGGAGCCGAAACCTGATGAAGTTCTAGTTCAAATTCCAATGGGACTGTTTAAATTCCAAGGTATTTACACACTTATAAAAACCATAAAACTGTATTTTTTCCTGCACAAGAAGTATACGTTTATAATAACAAACTATACTTTCCACCCTCATGAAAACGTTCTAAAACATGCACATTTTTTTCAAGAAAATAACAGAAGAACCTTTATTACATTTTAGGAATATCTCGATCCTTCACCCGCAAGCTCCAAGAATGGGAAAAATCCCGTGGCATCGCCCCTGAGGCCTCCACATCAGCTCTCCTCCGTGCAGCACAGGCCCGCAACAAAATTCCTCAAGCTGCTCTAACCAGGACTCAGTCTGATGGCAGCGTAGCTCCCTCAGCAGCAGGGTCTAGTAATAGACTCCATGCTTCCAGTCTCAGTGTCAATGATGCTGATGATTTTGACTCGGAGTACGACAGAGAGGAACATTCTGTGAGTGTAAACCGCCAATAATAATAAACCGATTATATGAAACAAATCAAGAAAGTTACAAGCTGTTTATTTTTTTTTTATTCTTCCTTCGAATTCATTGCTTTAGTTCACGTGGTCAATAAAATATTCCACAACTTTCACAAAACGCCATCTAGTCCCAAGCTAAGCAGAGCTTGTGTTATGGGTACTAAACAGCTGATAAAGATACTTATATATATTTAAATACATACATTATTCTAGATAAGTTACACCCAGACACAGAATAATCGTGCTCATCACACAAACATTTGTTCTGGATGGGAATCGAACCCACGACCTCCGGCATAGCAATCAGGGTCAGTAACTATTAGACCAACAGGCCAGTCGTCAATCACTTTCATATTTTTCAAACTTTGTAAGATAATCACAATCAGTTGATTGTGTGCTAACACCATAAGAAAAACCATCTCATATTTACGTCTTTACATTTACAGCTTGACGGCATCGATGACTGTGATGGTCCTCAGAGCCGTGGAGCTGTTCTCGTGGAGGTTGAGGCAGAAGAAGTCTGTACAGCAGCTCCTCTGATGGCCGTTTCTCCTCGCCACACTCCTCAGAAGCCAGTATACACGTATGGGCAGGCCGAAGCCAGGCTGCTATGTGAAACCAGCTCGGCAGTCACGGGGACAGCTGTGTTACAGCCAAATGGGGCGGGTGAGTTTTATCGTGATAATTATGTTATAAAGAACATAAGTCACATTGACGATCACATGTTAAGTACTTTACGAATACTAAATTGAATATTTTCCACAGTGGTTCTTTCCGACGCTCGCAGTGTGAAATGTAAAGAATCATCTGGAGCGCGACCGAAGATACGGGAACAGGTAACACACATATTTTCCATATATGTGAAATTATGTCTAAATGCTTCATAAGTAAATAAAATTACAGAACAAACACACAGAGAAGAGCAGAAGAAAGATCATAAGGCAACCAAGCATTGAAGAAGATGCATTGTTCATCAGAAAAACTATAGAAGAAATAGAAAGAGGAAGTTCAACTCGCTTTAGAGATAGAGAAGCTACTGATAATGAAACTCGCCATAAAAGTCCCGAGAGAGAACTACCAACCATACCACAAAGAGAAATAGAAAGAGATTATAGCCCTAAAATTAATAAACAAAGTGATAAAGAGAGAAACGTCGATAAAGATAAGGATAGTTTCGAAGAGTCAAAAGATGATAGCAAGAAAAAAGAAGTAGAGAAGACAAATGGCAAAAAGAAATCAAAATCTCGAGCTAGGTTAGAAAGAGAGCAGTCAAAACCTTCTGAGAGTGATACCGAACCTGAAGTAGATACAGTAACAGTAGAAATACCGAGAAGAAGAAAAAGACCGCGTCGAGCGTCTGAGAAACCAAGAACACCGCCTACTTCACTGCATTCAGATTCCGAAGGAGAAGTAAGTTCTACAAAATATTGTCATTTGCTTTGGCCTTCTTTTTAACCGACTTTCAAAAAAGGAGGAGGTTCTATGTTCGTGTGTATGTATTTTTTTTTTTTTTTTTTTTTTTATGTATGTTACCTGATTTCTCCCCCATTTGTGGACCGATTCTCGAAATTATTTTTTTATTCGAAAGAGTATACTCCCGAGGTGGTCCCATTTTAATTTGGTGAAGATCTGGTGCTGATCTTCGGAGATATGCAACGGAACTCTTCAAAAATAGACGGCAAATCTGTCGTGATTGCTGGAATCGCTTGGATGTTTATTGTTTATACAACATCATGACGTATCATCACGCCTGGTATGCTCTGAGGGGTACGCAGATGTGTACAATATACCTAGATTTCGACAGTTAGGTATGTTAATTTTCATTTATTAGGGATAAGTGGATAACCCTATTATCATGACATGTACTGTTACAATTAACAATATAAAATAAATATATGAACCTATAGCAAATATTTGTATGGGAACCACTAAAAATGGAAAAATAAAAAACTTTTTTGCAAAAAAATTAAACCGACTTCAAAAAAAAAACACTAAACGGTGTAAAATAACTCTAAATTCGGAAGTCGGTGGCCCATCATGAATAAGACAAAACCACCAAAGCCACAGACTTCCTAATTTAGAGTTATTTTACACCGTTTAGTGTTTTTTTTTGAAGTCGGTTTAATTTTTTTGCAAAAAAGTTTTTTCCTTGATGTAGACGCTTTACATAGTTCCGAGTTCCGGATGTGTAATGTAGAGTAGCACAAAGTAATTTATCAATAAATTGGTGATCTTTTGAAATATGCATTTTATCAATGGTTTCTATCTTCATCCGTTAGTGGGTTAAAGTTTGCTGCTAAAAGTACCTATATAGCTACTCACCTGAACAGAGTAATTAATAAAATAAAAAAATGTCTGTCGTTTTCAGATCTTCGTCCTCAAGCTAAAAGCACCAGAACAACGCGACCACTCTCCAGAAGTAATAGTCAAAACCACTCGCAAAATATTCTCGCCCGTAGTCCGTAGTGGTGAATCTGTACCCAGAGCCGTCATACCAGTCAACGTTGAAGATCTCGCGGAAGTGAGACCTTCAGACCACAGTCACCGAAACGAAGGGAAAAAGAGAGAGGCTAAATCTGAAAAAGGGAAACAGGAGAAGAGTACGCGGTCTAAAAGCTCTGGTGACCTACAAGAGGCTGAGGAACTGAAGAAGAGGACTAGGCCTCCGCTGCCTTCGTCGCCTTCGTCACAGAGAAAGCCACAACCACCTAAGGAAACTGCACCGTCTATTCGGATTATGATACAGCGTTATAATAAAAAGATTAATGAAGAAGGTAGGGCATTAATATTCACTGTATTAACAACTTAACTTATGCTATCAGAGAGCGTTGCTTCTAAACATCAAAATGAGATGTTACTCTTACCAGATCATTTTGTAGGTACATAATATTATGTTGTTTTGTTTGTTTACAAGCTCAAAGTCAAATCATAAGTCTGAATTAGACCGTTATGAGGCATTTAAGAACCTAAAACTTAAATTAACTTAAAACAAAATCTAGTTGCCCCTTTCAAAGGGCAGGTTCATATAGAGAAGAATGGGCAAAAACTCCAAACTTACATTTAAATCATTTTCAAATGACGCAATAAGTTTAAGATCAGCGAACTTCACAGAATAAAAACAACTAAGTTAATAAATTACTGCACCTTCCTGCTAGGGACTAGGTGTCATTAAAATACCAGTTTTGAGATAAACACAAAAACAAGTTTGTTGCAAAATTGTATCTGGCGTTTGAGAGTCATGATAAATATTATAATCACAGCCAGCCTACAACGTTGATCTGTAAACTGTGTTGTGAGTTAGCGAAAATGCCAAGTAAATATTTGTTTTTGTCTTAGCATCAGCTAAATCAACCCATAATTTTGGGTTTCTTATTTTTTTTTGTGCTTTTGTAGTGTGAAGTTCTGTGCTTCTGTAAACAACAAACATGTATGTAATTTTGATTTGTTAAAAAATAATTTCAATAAAATAACTCCAGGTCATACGTCCGGAGCCAGCAGTGGAGCATCTTCACCAGCCTGGCGTTCACCGTCCACTGAACGTCGAAGACCTCCCGATATGCCTGTCGGTGTTAACATCAGGTACCAACAGTTATGCCTTAATACAAAAAAAAATAAAGTGAATTTTTTACTTATACCCATCATAAAGATCATAAGTAAAGATAATAATATTTTCATTATCAATATTATTAGTCCAATATAAGTCACTAGATCTCTCCTAATAATTACGAAAATAACAGATCCATGCCATTAACCGCAGTATTAAACAATTTATACTGGGGTAAATAAAACAATTTAGATTATTTTTCCCATCTGCCTCGTTATCGAGAGAAAACTACCGGGATTGATGGGACTGAGTCTCCAATCTTATGTCATTTAACATTTTACCCAAGAAAAGTTTTAGTTCAATAAAATGAAGAAAATTCTTTGCTCTTTCAGAAATAACCCATTCCTAGAAAGGGAAGTCCAAAAATCAGCAAGCGCCTGCCAACTGTCACGACGTGATGTCACATCAACAGAGAAGCGCCTGACTCCAGCACCTGCAGCCGGACTTGATGGTGTGCTAAAATCCCATAGCGCAAACGCTTTACACCCAGAAAAGTCAACAGCTGGGGCCCCAATACAGAAGAAGATTGAGGACAGCCAAGAGACTATAATGCCAACAGCTAGCACAGATACGATAGTTCCAGATCTTAAAAAGAATCTTCCACAAGCTTCCTCAAAAACTGAATCTCTTCCAGCTCTAAGACACGTGTCGGATGTCACCGTGCCTACGTTCAGTAGTTTTATGTCAGGGCAACCAGGGTTGTTCGGGAGGTCGGTATCAACGGTGGAGACACCAATGACTTACGTGGACTATGAGGCTTCGGCTGCAGTACTGTCGGAAAGGGCAACAAAGCTTCGGGCTGCTAGAGAGAAGTTCTTGTCTTCGACAGTGCCTATGAGGAGAGAGGGTACCAGTTCTGCCAGTGATCTGAGGCCTGGAGACAGGTGAACTACTCTTTTATAATACATCATAGAGACAAGGTCCTTGGTTTCTTAACAGTTATTAGATTTTGTTTTTGTTTGATGACGTTAAATGCTGAATGCACAATCAATATTATGTCCTTTATATTATTTACTGTGGTTACTATTGTCGAGGACTAAGTTTGGAATCAATTTTTGATATTATAATACATGACCTTTTCAAGTAAGACAGTATTTAATAAATGATAAATGATATTTATTTCTGTAAATAGGTTCAAAACACTTTTACACGTATTTTTTGGGGGTCAGCGTTTTACTATAATACATATTCCACAACTTTTTCACACAACGCCATCTTGTCCCAAGCTAAGCTAAAAGCTAAACAGCTCATAGGTACTATGGCTTTATGGGTACTAAACAGCTGATGAACATACTTATACATTTCTAAATACATACAAATTATAGATAAATTACACCCTGACACAGAACAAATTAATGATCGTGCTCATCACACAACCATTTGTCCTGGATGGGAATCGAACCCACGACCTCCGGCATAGCAGTCAGGGTCATTAACTACTAGACCAACAGGCCAGTCAATACTATGTGACTACTCTGAGAAGAAACAACGATAGAAACTCACGAAGTAATAGTCTCTTTTAGACATTATCTTGGTTAGATCATGTAAGAACCATGTTTCTGAAATGTTCTTTTGAGGCAAAAACCACACAGATATCTGTTTTATCAGTATACAGGGTGTCTCATTCAAAAGGGTCAGACTTTCCCATACTGACCCATTTGAATGAGACACCCTGTATACGCAGTATCAGCATCAATTTCCTTTCGTAACTGGACAACTAATCTGATCTAACTTTTGAAGAATTCATAAACATTATGTGTTTTCGTGTTTCCAGGTCGAGTAGAATAAGTTGCGAGAGTGACGTAGCAGAATCTCAAGGATCCAGTTCCCAGGAGGCTGCAGCGTTGGGTAGGAGTGCATCCACGGGCATGGTCAACGTGGATAGAGAAGCTTGGCAGAGGGTAGCTGAAGGTAAGGAACTGGCTTCTATTAACACTTTGACTGCCAGACTTCCAGACACAATAAAAAAAATATTGGTCGCGGCTCACCGATCACCGGCGTGGCGTACAAAGTGTTAAATTTCGAGGTACGGCCTACTACGAAGGTTAGTCTAGCACAATCCAATTTCATAAAAATCTATATATATAAAAGAAAGTCGTGTTAGTTACTTCACTTATAACTCAAGAACGGCTGAACCGATTTAGCTGAAAATTGGCAGGGAGGTAGTTTAGAGCCAGGAGAAGGACATAGGATACTTTTATATATCCCGTTCGACATCATAAAAATAAATATCAAGAATATCGGTTGTCTCAAACATTTTTCAAACGCAGCGCCATCTTGGATGACATGACAGGAGTCAAACTTCCCAGTTCATTATCAGGTGACAATTTGAAATTGACAAGTCTTAAAGAAGGTAAGGTTGTCAATTTATAATACGCACCTACGTTCTGAAATTTATTTTGTTACTAAACTTAGAGGTTTTATGTAGCATAAAAAAGTCTTATATTTCAGAAATCAATTTACGTAACTAGCAATGATGACAGAGACGAACTTTAATAATTCTTTGCAAATAGAACTTATTTTACTGTTAGGACTTTAATTAAAGTAGACCGGGAAAACTATAGGCATAAATTATTGTATGTAACATAGAGGCAATAGTTCAGATTAAAATTATGAATTTAGTATTTTTTAGTAGGGTAGTTAGGTTAGATAGTTGGGTTAGCTATAGGATAGGTATGGTCAGTTAGGTTAGGGTATATATACATGTTGTAATTTAAAAGTAGTAGTAGTTATTATTGGTTTGGATTTATTTGTTGTCGTCTTATTCAACGTATGTATATCTAATATAAAAAAAAAAATAAGAGCAATGAATTGACTCTAAGGCACAACGAAGTTTGCCGGGGCAGCTAGTATGATATAAATTTGTATGGACACAATAATATAATCGAAAAGCACTGCTTTTTGCCATGATATGAGAAAAACAAGAGTTGGTTTCAAAGAGTTATTTTTTGTTGTTAATGATATGAATTCTAAAGGACTACCTACTCTCATACAATCTGGTGTTTTCTATGTACGAAAGCAGAATACAGCTGAATAAGTGTTAGTTATCCCGAAACTGACTTTCGTTGTTACCTTTAAGAACATCATCCCCTTAGAATACTTTTATTATCTTAACCTTTAAATCGTCAATTATACACACAATAGAAAGACAATGATAGTGCGGATACCGGTGTCCTCTTGGAGTTTACTGAATTATATCAACTACAACAACAACAACACTATCAAGTCCATCCAAAGGTTGTCTGTAAGAGATCGCTTTTAGCGATAAGGCCGCCCATTGTATCACCGCTTGTAGCCCTTAAAATTAGTATTTGTAAGTATTAATGGTGTACAATAAAGAGTATTCTATTCTATTCTATTCTATTCTATCAACTTTGATTATACAATCAATTGAAATCAAAAGTATGTGTGAAAAAAAGACCGAGTAACACGGGTGCTTGATGCGAATACTTTTCTCAATCAGCCACAGGGTGACACGATTATGACTGCCGGTCCACTGAAGCGGTGCGAAGCTGCGGAGCGGAGAAACGGAGCAATATTAACCTACCCATAGGATAGTCCATTAGAGAGGAGCAACATTTTGACGTAGTCCTATTGGTTTTATTTCTCCGTTCCTCTACTCCGCAGTCTCGCTCCGCTTCACTGGACAGAGGCAGCCTAAGTATGACTCGTAGCAAATATGTTATGCTAAAAATCTTTAACCAGGTTCTCGCCGGGAAGGTCGAACCCGTTCCCGCTTCAGCCTAGCTCGACTGGCGGCTAAGCTGCGTCGGCGTGACGAAGGCGGTGCGGTGTCCCGCCTTTGTCGCCAGAGCCTGCTCGTTCAGCTCATCAATAAACACTAAACATAATAATTATACTGTACGCATTGTATTTGGTGTTTTATTTTGGTACTAGTGGAAGATTTTTTGGAGATCCTTTTAATCTCATAAAAATGCGTCATCATAATCATCACCCTATCATCATCTTCATCATCAATAAATTCTATCTAAAAACAAGATTTCAACTTATTACAAGGTATTTTTCTTAATGCCAACCCAAATTTTACAGCGTGCTTTACCCATGAATATGTGAAAATCAATTTTATTGTTGCATACAAAAGTTTATTACCTACTGGACCAACATTTTCGCAACAGCTGTTTTCTTTTCTAGATTTCCTTGTTTAACCCTTGCTAAAACTTGTTTGTTTTCATGAGTAGAGATGGGGTGTCATGATTTGGGTAATTATAAAAAATTGGGGCCACACAGATGGACAAAAATATTGTCAGGAAAGTAAAAAATTAAACAATGAAAACCATACTTTATTTTCAAATTTAATATCGTTTCGTACAATACCGTGTTAACAGTCCGACGTCCGCATTCAATAGTTCGGTAACAATAATTACCATATCAAAAGGTGGATGCTCGAACTAATAGCATTTATCATAAAAAACACTACATTTCAGTTATTTATTAGTAATAATAAGACTCAAAAGAACACTTATAAACAATATTAATGGGTAATTTGGTTGAGGTAGATTCAGTTATACTTTTTAATAACTAACATTTTTTTTGTTTTGTGGGTACATGATTTAGGCGACAATCGCGAATGTATTATTTCGTTCCTTTTTTAAACTATGATTTTCGCGCCATTTTTCAGGTGCGTTCATGTTAGTCCATCGAAAATACTTTTTTTAAGGCGTATGCGCTGTTCTATGACCCAAAATATTTTTCTTTTTCTATAATTTCGTATGTAGGGTACAGGTATCTATAATTATTATTAAAATCTTAAAACCAAATACAAACCAAAAAAAAAATACAATAATTTTATCATGTCCCCACAATAATATTTTGAACAATTTCTTATTTTACAGCTTTTAAACCGATAATTTGGGATATTTTAAAACACTCATAAATAATTTAGAATTACAACGGTGAAACTAGATTAAAAACTTAAGCCAAAAATAGAAAAATGAATATTTTTTACTATCCCAAAATTATATCGAAATGTTCTAATTTTAGAATATAGTACAATTTAAATTATCCCAATTTCTCGGTATATACATAATATTTGACTTAAAAGCACGGATTGTGGCTATCATCAATAGTTACTTATATAGAAATTGAGCCACCACAATGGTCTTAAAATTTTTAAATTTGTATAATATTAATATTATACAACAACACCTTATATTAGCTCCTGTAGAAATGTTATTGGTGCTTTGCAACTAATTTTACATAATTATGGTACCCTCACAAATTAGCCCTGCCTTGCCAACCAAATAGGTAAGTATCAACAAAAGAGACTTACGTAATATTTTTTTTTGTTGCAAACAATAAAAAATATTTTTTTAAAATATGACATAACTATTTGGTCTTTTATTTTTTTTAATCTGTCATATTATACTGACAGCAGGAAAAATTATCGCATTTAAATGACAAATTTCAAGTTCGGAAAAGTTTAATTGCAAAAGCCGGATCTGAGAGCGATTTATTTAGAGTTCACTATCCGTTGGCAAGACAGTTATAGTATCCACCTGTGCTTCTCGCACAAAAACCACACGAAAAGCCAGAAGCGAGAAGATGGTGAATCATTATTTCAATAGGAGAAGGGACAGTTGAAAAATCTATAGAAAATTACTACAGAGGTTGGTCCCCTGAATTTCAACATTAATATATTGTATTTCTAATATTTTAATGTATTTTTTAAATAGTATTTTAATAAAGAAAAAAAATCTTTTTAAATCGGCCTTGAATTAGTTGTTATACCGTCGCAAAGACAACCAATAACATGCAATCTTTCGTAAAGGGAACAATATAAAATAAAGCCAAACATAATAAAAAAACTTAAACCAAGTCGTGTTAGATATCGAACTACGTTAAAAGTTACATTTTTTTTATATATTTTGGACGCGTTTTACTAAGTACATGCTACTAAATCAACGTCACACTAAACTGAGTCTTAGTACTTTTATTTTGTGTTTTTATTTCGTTCGTTTAACAATCAAAACATAATTAATAAAAAAAAAATTTTTTTTATTGATTTTTATATTTTTCTGTATTATTATTAATGAATTCATAAAACATATTTTCTATAATTCTCGAGACAAATTTTTTTTGTAGGTATTTTGATTGAAAAACGCTCAAAAATTTCGAACAGAGATTTTTTTATAAACCAACATAAGATATACTCGTAAATACGTATATACAACAAATATAACTATTCTATTGCTTTACAATTTCAAGTGTATCACGATATTATTTGCGAATCTGTAACATATGCTTCCAGTATAACTTGTGAAGGCGGTTTACATAGTGTACAACTCCAGTAACATTTCAAAATCCATTGCTGATTTTGTAAGAATCTTAAACAAGATGTGCATACTATACAATCGATGTACATCAAACATTGCTGAATGGGTAATTATGTATAGGCCGCATTTCACTGAGAAATAACCGTACAAGCGAAAAATCTTACTGTGTTTTAACAACATGGCTAATTAATAACAAATTATTGCTTATTAGTGAGTTCTATTATTAAATATTTTGTAACAAATTGGTCAGCTATATATATCATTGTAGTTTTCAAAGACACTTAATAAGTAAATGTAACGTTACGTATGTGTATAGATTTAAAATAAAATAATAATTATCCAAAAAAAAACAAGAAAAACTGTATTTACAACATAAAATCTGTTTGAAAAGTATGAAACTATTGCAGTCAATATGGAATGTGCGTTAGTAGAAATAATGTATCTATTGTAATAAATATAGTGGAATGGTATACCCGCTTTGATACCTATTGTAAAAAAAACATGTGAAAATTAATATTTAGGTAGTGATTATGAAAATGAGAATCAGAGTCAGACAGGGGATGGCCAGTCCTGTAGCCTAATTGTATCAAGTTTTTTTTTGCGCTTAATAAGCTAGCAAAAACAGGCATCAACATATTTTAAAAATTCATGAAAAATCCAACTGAAAAAAAAAATACCTTATACAAAAAAAGACAACTTATTGGCGGTTTAGAGTGTTCATACTTATTAGGACCATCCCCATTTTACAGTTTACAATAAGATAATATATTGCAAAATGAGATTCAAAATTATCATCAGAGGCACAACATCAGGCTTTTAATTTTATTTTCTTATTTCTTTTCACTCCAAAGGACGGACAAGCCAATGTAAAAAAACGTTAAAAAAACTGTATAGAAACAACATTAAAATCAATATCAGCTTATGGGAACAAGTACTGTAGTAAACCTTAATTCTATTTAACTCATTTGCTTGGTCCATTTTTTGGTAAGTAAATAATATTAATATAATTATAAACTTTAATATTAGGATTTAACATTCAAAGTGTATAATAGAAATGTGCAAAATTAAATCAAAACACATAGAGATTTTAATAAGGCGATAACCATGTTGTATTAAATATAAAGACATTCAATACCTATAGACCGGACATCACAAACAAAATTTTCGTCCGAAAAAGTGTGTCTTGCCGGACACAAGTCTATGAGTTTTTTTTAGTACGCTCCGCTGCCGCTCCAATATTCATATATTATTCTAGATGGCGTTACTGAGACATGGGATCAAAGTTTTTCTATGACATTTCCTTGACATGCCCGCTCTATAGTCTTTTAAATCTCTTTGATTAAATACAACATGGTTATCGCCTTATTAAAATCTTTACTTTTACTTTCATTATGCACGCAGCATTTTTCTTTATTTTACCAAAAACATAGACCAAACTAACGTATTTTATAAATGCATGCGCTACAATTTTATAAATAAGTTACAAAAAAACATTGTACATCATTCAGGTATCTGTTATTGCGTCGACGTAAATTGTTTTGGTTTTACAATACAATAATGATTAAATAGAAAAATAATAATAAATCCAACAGTTTTCAGTAATACAGATATAATGTGGCTAAATTATTTCTTAACACAACCACGAGTGAACTTGAAACTTCGTAATAATTGAATAATAATAAAAAATAATAATAAAAATAAGTTACAATAAAATTGTTAACTAGACGGTAATTCCTATGGTATAGAAGTTAATAATTCTTATTTTATAACTACGGTACTTTTTGAACATTCAAAGTTAAACCTATTTTGCTTTAAGTTGTATAAAATCAAATGCGTTGTATTTATATTATTTTCCATTAAAAGTAGCAAATACTATTTGTTATATTGTTATTCTTTAATATTCTTAAAAATGCAACGTTTATTTCTCTTAAATTGTGATCCTTCATAAAATTTTATTACAATGCGAAACAGTATATTTCCTTCTCTTCTTAAATTATCTCAAATTGTAAGAAAAATATGGATTGGTGTTATAGTTATAGATGTCACTAATTGTTTCTTATTTTTATTTTAGACAACATTCAAATCGTTACTTTTATTTTATTAAAATAGTCACCGAAGCATTTGTATTTAAATGTAATATTATTTTCGAGGTTTTTATACAACTTACATTTAAAACTGAAATAGGCGATTAAATTAATCGTGTTTTTATACATTTTTGGCTGTAAATAATCCTTAAGACTGTGCTGTACGTTTAAACAGAAACATATGTCATCAATGGTAATTATGGGGATACGCAAAGTAAGACAACAGCGAAATTCTGACACGCAACCTAGCAATACTGGGATGAAGTTTTAATAAAAATAATAAACTTAGGTGTGTAATATGTGAAAAAATTACTAATAAAACTATCGCACTACGTCGAGCCCTAGAGGATATATTAAAAAGGTATAAAGTAATCCACTAACTTTTTTGCTGAAAGTAAGGAAAAATCAGCGCATTTTTGCAACTACTCAGAATCGAAGCATAGACCCTGTGACAAAACCTAGCGTCAAAGATAAAATTCTAGATTTTTAAAGATCTAACACTACACCTAAGTCTAGCTAACTTAGTGTAATTGAATTTTCAGGTACATAGTCGGCGTTTTTTCCTTTTCAATTTAATTTTAAACTGAGTTTATATTTTATATTTATTATTTACAGTAGCGGCCGTGAGCCATAAAAAGTCATACAATAAATACAATTAGATGCAAAAATTTAGTTACTTTAATAGTAAGTATTTAAAAGAAATATTAGTAAAAGTGTTTTTTTTATATTTGTTTGTCTGACTTTAACTCCGCGGCCACCAAACCTTACAGTATAATAAATTGTACCTAGGTGCTTTTAACTCAAGATATAATTATGTAGGTAATATAATATATATACTCGAAGATAGGCGTCTGATTTTAGTGCGATGAAACATAATAAATTCAGTCAAGATTTATTTGTACAGAAAAATAGAAACCAAAATTGCGATTCTAAAGGTTTGCCGTAAAAAGTCTCTATCAACTTCAGGTGTTGGTCGATATTATTATTACTAGTATCCGAAAAATACTTTAAAATACTTGAAAAAAAAAGCTTTTAATAAATAGATTTGAATTTGAAATTAATAATAAAATTACACAGAGTAACGTTGAAAATTATACAAATAACTTTTACCTCGTAAAATTTGGTAATTAATAACTGTTATTAAGTGACATGAAAATAAAACAAAAAACAATAATAATATTGATCAGACACCGCAGCCACTAACACTACCTTAAAAAAACTGGAAAAAAAGAAAAAAAAACTTACTGTCCTAATAATAAATAAATAAAAAAAAACACCACTAAAACTATCCAGTAAGTGCCATTAAACCACTTCGATGGGTTAACGTAGAAAACTTAATCGATTCAACATTAAAAATTTTCCATTAACATCTAAAATAAGCTTAAAACGAATAAAATGAGGTAGATATAAATTGTGATATGGAATAATGGTCAGCAAACATTATTTTTTGTAATGTTGGCTGCGCTAAAATACGCTTAGCTTACGTCTCAACAGATTTGGCCACGTCAGTCTTATAGGGTATATTTTTATATTGAACGAAAAATATATTATAGGTACACGATAATATAGTTGGTATAAGATAAGCTAATAATTCTGTTTAAGCGCGAGTTACTGACAAATATATTCAGAGCATTAAACTTCAGTGCTAAAACTACAAAGGTATGTGATTATATAAAATTATAAATTATTTATTTAGTGTATTGTAAAACTACTGTGTAAGGAATGTGACAACTGGGTGGGTTAGGGAAATCGATTGTCAAGAAATATTATCTAAATATAAAACAGAATAGTCGGCTTATCTTCTATACTAATGCGGTACGGCTTAAATGACCAGATCTTTATTTTAGTAGATTTCTTTTCGTAGACAAACGTAAGCTAAACATGTCCTAGCTTTTTAAAAAAGAGGAAAAATGTGCAATAACGTTTTAGTAACTTTAATAACGATAACGCGTGATTTTATAAACTATTTTTCATTTTTTAATAGTCATAGTTCGTTGTAATAAATTATTACTTTTATTATAATATATATTTTACAATTACTTTTTAATCTATCTACTTGATTTCTTAGGTTTAAAGTATCTAGAAATTTGTGGATTAAAACATGTATGTAAAACTGCATTTAATGAATTATAACAGTAATATATTTAAAAAAATCCTGTTTATATTAATATTATTGTGATGTGTGTGTAAAATATATTTATTAAAAAAACTGGAATGTAAATTGTGAAGATAACTAGCATCTAAGGCTTTGTCTATGATCAGTGTGAACAAAAAAATCAGGAAAAAATAAATATTAGTTATTTACGTCTCTTTTCAACATCGATAAAATATATTTTTTTTAAATATGTTATTTACACGCGAATTTCAATGGGTTTGGAATATTTTGGTCTATATTTTGTACGATTATGTTGAACTAACGGTGATATCTATTTTGTATGTCTTATGAATCAGTGTGTACTTCACAGGGGCACTGTTAATATTATACGTAACGCAAATGCAATTGCACGGCGGGAGGTAGGCGCCGTCACAATATATTTGGCGTCATGCGTAAACGCGCCATTCCTACATTATTGTCGGGCGCATTATAATCTCAGGCCGTAAACGAACAACGCTATATACAAGTGCATGTTGCCATAAAAACGGCAATAAAAACGTTATATATACATAATAACAATCATAGGGAGGGGTGGTGCTTCACTACGGCGAAGTTACGAACAGATTAGGCGAGAATAACACTACTCGTGGTATAGAACAAGTTACTTTCGACCTGAATCCATTTTTAACACTTAAATTATTTACCCGTACTATTGATTTACCAAAAAAATATCAGCCTTACAATCATTAAAAATAAATTCTATTGTTAGGAACGAAACACGGTACGCTATCCTCGCTCGAACCCGTATCGGTCGGACTATTTTAAGCCTCATTATTATCTATTAAAAACTTTAAAGTATTACCCTTCCTTATTTATAGTCGTATATCCATTTTACTGTGTCTAACGAGCAACTAGTAAAAAAAAGATGTCTGTACACAATCTCAATCCTGGACTTAAAATTAGCAACACCATTCGAATTGACGAAAGAGACGGCACCGCGCGATGGCACCAGCTCTCAGGGGCCGCCTACCCCAGTGTAGTTCTTGGTTACCGGCCGGGAAGGGGTTCTCAACCGTTAGGTTGGAGCGTGGGGAGAATTTTGCTGTTGTCAAGTTGGAAGTCGGTACTCCTAGTGAGTTCAGAGTTCATGTTATCATCAGGGAGTTTGTTGAAGGAGTTGTTAGCGCTTAAATCCCGCGAGGACCTGGATACATCATACTCTGGTCTTCGAGAAGTGTCCAGGAGGTTGAAAGTGGTGGAAGCTGACGTGTCAGGGTCTAGGACAGTCTCAAGCGTGCTGTCGGGGTCATCGTACCGCGCCACGTCGAATGCGGCTTCGTAGCGGCGGCCTTTGCGCATGCGGCCGTTTGGAGTCTTTGATTGCTGCTGAGGAAAATGTCTGTTATTCAGTTATTTCTGCTCTGTTAGGTGATAAAATCTAAATTAAAAAAACCCCAACACATAAAGCATAAAAAAAAAATTAATCGCCATATTGTGGAAGCGGCCATTTTAGATTTGAAATTTATAATAGTATATTACTATGTCATTGCAAGCCCTTTCATTTAATAACCAAATTAAGGGAGTTGTGGAAAAATAATAATGTAATCCGCCATTTTTGGCCATCATGGACCGATTTTCATCAAACATATCTAACTAATTCACCTTTCTAACAAAACAAATCAAAATCGGTTTATCTGTTCAGGAGCTACGATGCCAAAGGCAGACAAGCACACACCGACATGTCAAACTTAAAACACCCCATCGTTTTTGTATCGGGCGTAATAAGATGCTTTTGTCGAAAATCTTGTTTTAATTTTCTCTGTACGCATACTATGTCATCGAAATATGACAAATAGCCTGTAGGTACTTACGTTTGGGTTCTCAGTGATGTGAACATGACCGTTGAGGAGGGGTTCCCCTGCGTCCTTGGACCCGCCGCCATTGGCCAGTCGATTGCCGATGTTCTGCACAGAGAACATAATCAATAAGAACACGAGAAGATAACGATTAATTAATAATTAAGTATGGAAATAGTCTGTCACTAAAATTCAAATGTAACAAGTCTAGACCCAGAACTCATTTAAGTCATCGACTGTCACGCCATAATCACAAAAGAATAACTATTATTAACACGAGTTAACTCGTACCCTGGCATTAAAATCAAGCCTCAAAATGTCGCGCCTCGGCACATACCTTCATCTCGGCTCCTTCTTCTTCGTTAGCCTCGTGAGAAGATATGTCGTTACGTCGATATGATCTGAAAAATATGAGGTTTCAGATTTTTTGGTGAGATAACAAAAACATGCATGAAGCGACTATTACCAATGGGACTCAACCAGTTATTATTTTTTGACGTGGACGTCAATTAGAAGTTACCCATTCGTCAGAACTTGACCAAAATTTTATGAGACCTCGCTCAACGTTCTCTCCAAACAAAAAGATTGATGATCGACGAACTGAGAACGTCGTCCTTGTTGTGAATAAATCTATAGATACTAATAATACAAAGCTGAAAAGTTTGTTTGCTTGAACGCCCTAATCTCAGGAAATACTGGTCAGATTTAAAAAATTCTTTCAGTGTCATATAACCCATTATTATCACGGAAGGTTATAGGCTTATATAGCATTACTCTAAGAATAATAGGAGCGGAGCACCAATGAAGTGAAGAGTGTTTCAAAATCGGGTTTTTTTTTGTTTCCTGTAAATAGTTACAGGAAACAAAAAAAGAAGTCGCGGGCAGAAGCTAGTAAATAAATAAATGTTTCACAACTTTCACACAACGCCATCTAGCGTCAAACTAAGCAGAGCTTGTGTTTGCGTTTCGGTTCTCCGGCTGACTAAGCAACAGCTGCAAACACTCACAGCTGCCACAACAGGCCACGGGCCATTTAACAAACACCTCTTTGTATTAGGAGTTACAGACAGCCCACTGTGCAGAGCTTCTGTGCAGAGCTTGTGTCGAGGTGGACGAGACGGCATCGCACGTGCTTCTCAACAGCCCAGTGGTTGCCGTATACAGGGCTTAGTTCTTCGGAAACCCAGGTACCCTCCGAGAGATTGCCAGTAGCGTTAAACCGCTGCTGGCCTTCTTCGAGGAGCTAGGATGGATGGAATAGGGCATATTCTCACCCGTACGCAAAATACGCGCTTGGTCGTGGAGTTGCGGACACCTGCCCGTTAAAACTAACCTAAACCTAACCTAAGCTTGTGTTTTGAAGTCAGTTAAAAATTAATGATGATTTATGATTTACGCATAAGTACCTGACGGGAGACTGTGTCCTCTTTCGTCTACGCCATAAGCAGACAGCTGCAATCGCCACGATACACAGTATCAGAACACCACATCCGAGGCCAACGACTGTAGAATAAATAGAGTATGAAATAACAAAGAAAGAAAGTAAGAAAAAAAGAATAAGACATTTATTTGCGACACAGGAAATAATAATAAATAAATTTAACTAAAAAAAGATCACGCTTGGCGCCTGCGCCTGCGCTGGCTGGTGGTTGTGACAGCAGAGAGTTTTAAATTAATTGAATACTTACCCTGACCGAAACAAGGTTATTTTATTCTCGGTAATTGTTGCGGTCCCGACATTTATTTTTTCTTTAAAGTCTAACTCTATTATTTACTTTTGAAGGAAACTTCTCAGTGGGTTAGATAAAAATGTATTTTTTTTAAATGTTTTGTTTACAGCGTCAGTTTTTACGGAACCAAAATCATGGCCAGTACTGATGGTGACTAGATATATACCGGTCCGGGTGCCTTAAATATTAATATTTTAACCCAGTACATCATTTGTATGGAATGCCCAGTAATAAATACTTTTTGAAAATGTTTTAAATATTTTTTTATTTACAAATAAAAATCTATACAAAAAATTAAAAAGTTTTCTACTACACATTTTTAGTTACAATCAGATTAGGTGAAGCATATTTATCTAAACTTCGAAGAAGTGAGTAATATAGAGCGGATAAAACGTATTTTGAAATCCCGAAATTGTAATCGATTTTCATCCACTCTGAAATAAAAAAAAAATCAAATCAAATCATTGCAAAAATGAGTGATTGGTACAAAAGCCTTACATAATAAACTCCTCCTTTAGATCCTTCATGTCTATATTACCTTTCGAAGTTTAGGTAAATATTTATAATTAATTTATCTACTAAGTTATAGATGATTTCTTACATAAGTAGAGAGAGGAGGACGGGTCATCCGGTGGTCGAGGCGGTATGGTCAGCACTTGGCTGCGAGGATTAGGTCCTGGTGCGGCTACCATTACGTAGGTAGACTGCTCAGCTTCTAAGTCAGAGATCTGGAACCAAACAAGACTTATGTTAAAGATTTCGTCTATAAATTATTTTATCTATGTCTATTAATCTTGGGTTGCCACAAGTCTTAATGTACCAACGCACCTTTTATGGACATTTAAAAAGGTACTACTAAGTATTTATGAGTCTGTAAATGTTTTGCTTTGTATAAATAATAATAATAATTTATTTTAAACAAGTAGCAGGACTCACAGTGTTTGTAACAATACACTTACAAACTACGTTAGTAACAAACAAAGATAAAAACGTAAACAGAGTGTGACATCATTGCCGCAAGGTGACAGGCCCAGCCGAAACCTTGCAGCAATGGTTCACAAATACCTACGCAATCAAGCCTACTCGGTAACATAGACAGGATTCATTTGGCATAAATAAAAGTCACTCTGTGAAAACTTGATTCAAGTGAACAGGGGGTCGAGGCTGCTATTGCATTCGTGTCTCAATGACCGGTCAATAATCGATTGACGTATAACGTCAAACTTATAACACATGTCCCATACAAAAACTGTCAAAGTTGTCAAATATTCGATCAATGACCGGTCATTGAGACACGATTGCAATAGCAGCCTCGAGCCTCTGTTAATGTGTCAATGCTTAGCAATAGGTTGGAATGACAGCTCGATTCGCCTTCACTTCACCTCCAATTGCACAGGGTGGTGGTTAAAGACTTTTTTTTTGGTGCAGGGTGGAAAATCTCCATGGATGTCCACCGCTTTGGGAAGGAAAGAGGTTCTGGCAGGCTATTTCTAACTAAAAATCACCCCGTGTTTTGTGTCACATCTTCAAGGGTCACGGGAACAGAAGATACTTCAGCAACAACCGACTGGTGCCAGCGGGGGGATTGAGGTGTTTGAATAGGCTATTTGACAAAGTTTTTTTGAGTCCCTCATCTTAATTACAATAATAAAATATTCGACACATTTTTTTTTCTGTTTTCACGTAATCAAAAAATTACGGCGATACATGGAGTCAAAATGTCGCATGACGTCAATAATAACCAGTACAGTTTATACTAGATAATGACGTTACAAGCCCCCTCTCCTCAACTTTATTGCGCTTAATCCAAGCAGTTTTCCATCAAGTTGAAAAAGAAAAAATGATGTGTCGAATATTTTCTTGTAATCTAGGTGAGGGACTAAAAAAACTAAAATTTGGTCAAATAGGCTATTCCCCTGCGATGTCTCCGGTACAGATGTTTGTTATCCCTAACCATGGGGGACCATGGGCCCTAAAAGGTTAAAGACTAGACCAACTCACATGGACAGTATTGGTAGTGACGTTGATAGTGGGCCACTTGTCCAGAGACTGCGTCAGGTTCTGCGAGTAGCGTACGATGCGGGGCCCGTCTCCTAGCCAGGTCACCTGCACGCCGGAGCCCGTGAACCAGTACTGCAGCTTTTTAGCTTCTGGAATAAGAAAATAACTCGTTGAGAGAAAAGTTAGTTTCTTTGGAGGCCGTTGAGCGAGACTTGGACAACAGTTATTTTCATTAATGATGACAGTAGTCTGTAGGTACCTTAAAACATAATTAGCATTGTCTACGTTTGCATTGGTAATCTAAATTATTATACAAATATGTTGTATTGAACCAATAATTACTATTTTTATTGTTATATTATGTGTTATAATATTTACTTGGATATAAATCTGGCAACAGTTTATTATTCTATTGGCATCGTCCTCACATAAGTACCTATAATCTGATTAATGTATAGGTACAAATATAATCTGATTAATGTTTACAAAGTATTGTAAAACTTATTTTAAAAGACTAAGTATGGAGTTTCTTGCCCATTCTTCTCCATACGAAATTACCTTTTGGAAGGGGCAACTGGAATCATTTTCTTATTTTTTTTTAACTTTTAAGAATGACGTTCAAATGTGCTTTTTAACGGTCTAATTGAATTATATGATTTGCCCTTTTTGGCTTTGATTTTGCAAAAACAATTGTATGCAATTTTATTTTTTATAAGGAATCAGTTGTAAAGAGGATCAAGGACGCATCAAAATCTAAATTCATTTAAGTATTCCAATCAAGCCGAGGCTTTCCACCTTTAGAACTTTAAAAATGACATAGAATACGTCCGACAAAACGCCGACGAAAGCCGACGTAAAAGTTTATCGTCGGGTGCCTAGAATGATGTAGAGAACTCATATTATGATGAACTCAGTGTTATCTTACCTGGTACTTGCACGGATACGTTCAGGATGGGGCTGTGACCAATAGGCTCGTACCCCGTCACTATGACGTACAACTCCTTCGTGAGGTCAAGTCCAGTTAACTGTAACAAAGACGAAGATTTAACTTTTTTTTGTAGAACCTTATTAAAGAGGTTCAAACTTCAGTGGCATTTCGCCATTTTTAAAAAATCTAATTAAAAAAATACATTTTTTAATAAAATGGTATGCGTAAAAAATAAGGTTTTTCTTGTAAAATTAAAAATACACGTGTTATTCCTAAGAAAAGAACATAGGAAACATACTTACTCGTAACTTCAAACAAAAACAATTGATAGAAAAAAAAAATGTTGGAAATTACTATTTTTCGTGTAGCACAACTTTAAACTTTAACATGAAACAAATGTAGTTAAAGAATAAAGGAAATAAGTGTTGAATTTCATTGTAATAAGGTTTATAATGCCGTACGATCATCTAAGATCTTAATAGCACAAGCGAGAGTTACTATTTTACTTATTAGACAGGCTTCTGTTAGTGAATGGCAGAGATTTAAAATACTATAGAGAAGACATGCGAAGAAATGACATAGGAAAATTGAAATCTCATGTCTCAGTAATACCATCTAGCATAAACGTAAATATTGGAGCAGCGAAGTGTACTAAACTAGACTAAAGGATTTGTGCCAACTGGGACAAAAAAGTATAGGAAAAAAAAAATTTTTCGTGATGTGTCGTCTATAAGTATTGAATGTCTGTGGTGAATAGTATTTTTGTCAGGTATGTCGTTCGTCGTTCTTTTAAAGGAATAAGGTTCAAAATTCCTCATCACTTACCAGCACCGTATTTCCAACAGTGTTCACACAGGGCCACTGGATGATGGGCAGCGTCAGTTCGTTGCTGTAGTGGATGGTGTACTTGTCGGGAACACTGTTCCAGGAAACTCGGAGCGTCGAAGCGTTTATAAACTTGTAGGTTAGGTTTTTGAAGCGCTGAACACCTGGTAAATAGAAATCATAGACATAATGACATAACATCACGCCTGTAATCCTCGGAGAGTTTTTTTTTATTTTTTTTTATAATAATAATAATAATAATCCATTTATTTCAGGTAACAAAGACCCGTAGATAAATACCTTAACCTAAAAATACATACTAATAACACTTTTGTTAGTAAAATCTTAAAAACTATGTTAGTAACACTTCACTAGCAAGAAATTATGTGCGTTCTTGAGGAATATGTCCGCGGAAGCGACGGAACACCACATCCTGCGGCTAAAAACTTTCTTCCAGCACCAAATGGAGCATACACGTTGGGATGCTCACCACAAACGCCTACCACGACGGTGGCATGTTTGCCACCGGCCGGGTGGCATGTTTGCGGGCCGTAAGCTTGTTAGCTTACGGCCCGCCTGATGGTGAGCGGTTACCATAGCCTTTGGACACTTGTATCACCAGGGGCGCCACACGCGCGTTGCCGACCCTAAGTTAGGCAGCGGCGTAGCTGTAGTACACCCACATTTCGCCAGTTATGTTAGAGTCCCATGTGATAGCGGCGAGCCTATTGTCATCAATCAGGCCATGTCTAGACTCCGGGATGCTACTGAGAAGTTCCAGATGGAAAAACTCAATAACATTATACATAGAGATCATAGTTAAAGAGGTGGAAGGGAAGTCAAACCACATTTTCTACATCATCAGCCAGGGCTAAAGGCTATCTTGTGATTGCCAGTGACTCCTAACTGGCGCCCATTTGCACATCAAACTTCAATGACAACTGAGAATTTATAAACAATTGGTATTGTACTTTATGTGAACTTCAAGTTATGGTGATGGCTATAATATGTATGTATTCATAAGTAGGTATGTATATATACAACGTGTTTTTTTTATATCCCACAAGTCTAGGGTATGATTGAGACCATTATCAAAGAATCAACTGGCATATGAATTATGTTTCAATCATCCTTTTATTTTATTTTTTTTACTATCATACAAAATAATTCGACAAAGTCACGATGATTCATTTAAACACCCTCACGTGAAAGAAAAGTGACGTTAGAAAGAAGATTCGTAGTACTGGTGACAATTTTTGAACTAATTAGGTAATAAAAATAATATTATTAAAACTTAATAATAATATTCCACGACTATTCACACAACGCCATCTAGTCCCAAGCTAAGCAGAGCTTGTGTTACGGGTACTAAACAACTGATAATTTAATTAAGATTGATGATATCTCCGAAACTATGCATTTTTGGACCATCTATTCTAGGAGTTTTAGTATTATTTTTACCTACAGAATATAACTCTAGAGTTATGGGATATAAAAAAAAACACCTTGTATAAGTGGTTTTGTACCCGTAACACAAGTTCTACATAGCTAGGGACTAGATGGCGTTGTGTGAAAGTTATATCATACTTTTTTGTTTCATACATTCATATTTGTCGTCATACTCACACGCCAATTTATTGTGAGTACTACGCACCTAGATGATCTCTTAACCGCCTAAAATAACCTTATTTGAAAAACAAAAAAATATTTGACAAAAAAATATTTTTAGTCCTTCATCTAGGTTACAAAAAAATATTCGACTCGAATGTTTTTTCTTTTTGAAATTGATGGAAAACTGCTTAGATTAAGCGCATTAAAGTTGAGGAGAGGGGGCTTGTAACGTCATTACCTAGTATAAACTGTACTGGCTATTGACGTCATGCGACATTTTGACTCTATGTATCGCCGTTATTTTTTGATTACGTAAAAAAAGAAAAAATACGTTTCCGAATATTTTCTTGCAATCTAATTGAGGGACTAAAAACTAAAATTTTGTCAAATATATTACAATAAACACATAACATACGATTCAAAATTCAAATCTGGCTGTACTTACCCTCAGATGGCGTGCTAATTTTGATGGGTGAGGAGAAATCCCCGACCGCCATCCTGGCCGGTACACGTGCTTGTACCCGCACTTCATACTCCGTACTTGGTGATAGATTGTCGAAGTGAGCTGACTTGCTGTGGCTGTGGGAAGAACAGTTGGAGTTAGACGAGGAGGAACCTTGATCAGCTGGCGGTTGCAGAAGAATCGTTCGATACTGTAACATCCAGCTCATATTCCCTCTCCGCTCTCCCCTAGGCGAAGGACGTACATACAAACAATAAGGCTTTCCCACTCTGAGATGGAAAATAAAGAAGGATCTAGTCTTATCGAATGATTCACTAAAACTCACCACGTAAAAACTTGAGTGAAGTGAATTGTATTGTACTTAAATGAAATGGCAGCTCAATTTTATTCGTCTTCACTTCACCTACATTTTCATGCTGTGATTTTTACTGTACCTATTATATTGTAAAACGAATAGAGAAATGAGAAGAAACACCATCTCAGATTTTGCGTAAAAGGCGACGCTCTGGGCACAATCATATTTTTTGGTCAGGCTGCACAAATAACCACAATTTTCTTATGTTTTTTCCTAGAAAGTAGCATTAAAGCCTCAAGAATTCTTGCCTTATCTACCTACTAAGACTACTAACCATACGTACTAAACGCTATGGTAACACATTCATTGTGCGAACAGCCAAAGAGTGGAATTCCCTGCCGGTGTCGGTGTTTCCTGATAGCTACAACCTAGGGGTCTTCAAGTCAAGAGTGAACAGGTTGCTTCTAGGCAAGCGTGCTTCATCGTCGACCACATCATCGCGTACCATCAGGTGAGATAGTGGTCAAACGCGTGCCTATCAGTAAAAATTTTTTATCAACTCCTCTCCTCTCCCCCTCCCCCTCCTCACTCCTCCCCTCCCCCTCCCCTCCCCCTCCCCTCCCCCTCCCCTCCCCCCCCCCCTCCCCTCCCCCTCCCCCCCCCCCCCCCCCCTCCACTCATCCTCCCCTCCCTACTCCTCCCCCTCCCCTCCCTACTCCTCCCCCTCCCCTCCCCCTCTCCGTCCCCTCCCACTCCCCTCCCCTCCCCACTATCACCACTATGCCTCCAATATAAATATATAATAAGTATATATAAAAATATATATGCAATAGCTTCGGCCTTCAAGCCACACCTTCTTGCCCGTCGGAGTGGGGAGCGTGAGGTTTTTTTTCGTTACGGAATTTCTGGATTCGGTCCCCGCGCTCAAGGCCCGCGATAAAAGCTATGCAATAGCTTAAAAAAAAAATATGATATTAGTTCTCCCTACCTCTCCAAACACTCCTCATTTCCGTCCACCTTTCTGGTGCAGACCATGTAGGTGTAGGCCTCATCTGCGACATCAGCGTCATCGCAGCGCCAGCGCACGGTGAACTCCCGGGGGCCCAAGTCTGTTACCTCCACATCTTCAGGGACTGCTTTCTCCACTCTGAAGTGATGGGAGACATGTATTACACAGTCATGGTACAGTAGGATGACGCCTTTGATCTCTGGAAAAATGCCGACGTCTACACGCGTTAGCCCTGATAATACCTCCCGAACTACGAACATCGTTTTGTTCGCAGTTCAGGAGCGGCTTTCCCACGTCTTGCCCCATACACCCCGCACGATTGCTCTGTCTAGACGGCTTCGTCGGACGTCTGGAGGTTTTTAGACTGTGGTCATGGTTTAGGTCACGAGGACTTGTTGACTTGCGTTGACGTCGTTTGTTTCCACGAGCATCGGCGTTGGCGTGAGACGGTACACCTTGGTGGTTGCGTGATTCTGACCCCTTCGGTCTATGATGAGGAATATGAGAGCCTTCCACCCCGAGATAAAAAAAATATGTGTGTACTATGTACTGTACACGCCTTAGAAGTTATTCTGTTCTGACGTAACAAGATAAAAATCTTTCTTAAATTTTTATCATTCGCGTTACGTTTGTCGAAAAAAACGACACAAATAATAGAAATAAATATAATGTTGACTTGTAGCTAACTTCAGGGTGTCGGTTTTTCGTGACGGTGTGCGCGCGCATCGTAAAAATTGACTGTCATAATTTTTCCCTAATGCGCCATAAGAAGTAAAATTTCAAAGAATACTTCTACTCTAGAACGTGAATTATTTTCTTCTTGTCGATGGCAAAAAGCTCAATTTGTTTTGCCCAAAACTCAACCCAGAATATTGCAATATTCACACGCCGTCGTAGCTCTTCTGGATACTACGTTTTAATTACCAGGTGCTCTTAAAAATTACATCTAGATTATAGCTATAAAATAAAAGATCATCTGTTTGGGGACAACAGAACCTCACCCGCCGTAGGGAGCATGTATGGCAATGCTGGTGGAAGTCCAGGGGACCAGCGTCAGGTTCTGATGCAGCCAGGGGAGCATCTTCGTGCCCAGGACACGGACTTGGAGCGGTTCTTGTGATGGAACTGGGAAAGAATATTAGTAACTTTAGGTGACGATTTGTTTTGGTAATGATTTTGCACAGAGACATAAATTAATGCAAGCGTTTTATTTTATTTACCACGGCAATATGTCCGATGTTAACAAAAATATTTATATTTATTAACACTTCAATCCAATATAAACAATCTTACATTACATACTTAATAAAAACAAAAGAAAAATAAAATATTTATAAGGAATCAAAAAATTCATCAGCATCGGTGTCAACGGGAAACGTGACCAAAAGACTGGCCGCATTGCCACGTTGAATGACAATGCTGATTCTCTGACCTTAATAAAGACTAGCCTTCTGGTCACGTGAAGAGTCTATCAACCGCTTGGCGATTTCACGGAAAACTGTATGAAACAATATTTTTCTTTTTGATGTTAATCACCATAATAATATGCGACTATAGTGTAAGACTCGCTCGGTTTTATAAGTTTCATAGTAAAAGTTATTATATTGGTTTCGTTTAGATTGTGCAGAGGCCAGCACATTTAACTATCTCAATGTGCCTAAGTTTCTTTGATAGTTTTTCAACTTTACAACTAACAGAACAAAGTTCATGTTCTATTGGTAATGGGCCTACCACACGTGCAAGTATCACCACAGTTTTGCCTGCGCAGGCTGGCTTGTACACGGAACACCGTGCGTGTAGTTGATAAAACTATATCACGCACCAACCCCCTAGCGCGGCTTGCGCGTTTTTTGACTCGTTTGAAATGTTGCCTGCGCAAGCCCGGCCTGCGCGTACTTGCCTGTGCGTGTGGTTGAGTGTACAGTGTTCAAGCCGCAGTCGAGGCGAGTCGTCGTCCGGTGAGGTACGAGGTCTTTAGTCACGAAATGGCAGATTTGCGTTCATACAATCGTGAGTTGACAACGGAATGAATAAATTTATACAAATCTCTACCTGCACTATTGAAAATCAAATCGAAGGATTATTCAGACCGAAATAAAAAAAAATATGCCTACGAACGAATGATTAATAAAATGAAAGAGGTAATAACTTAAACAATATTTGTTTGTTTCCACACCGACGATTTTGACAAGAATGTGGCTTGCGCGTACTTAACTGTGCCGTGTGGTAGCGACGTCCATGTTCAGTATTTCCATGCGAGAAGCTTGCGCCAGCCAAACTGTGGTGATACTTGCACGTGTGGTAAGCGCATAAGAGACAGTTTCGGGTAACTTGATGTGTCTATATTATTATATCTAATACGACCTTCTATAAATTTACTATAAGTATGTTTAACGCCATCTATAGAATATGAACTGTTTCATTTCTTTTTTTATTAAACACTGTTATTCACTTACAAAACATTTACAAGTTAATATGGAGAAAAAATATAGAAAGCTCAATACGAGTATGTCGAATACAAATCAACAAATCTTACCTTTAACAGTATGGTTGGTGACTGCCCCTTCAATCGTGACGTTGTGTTCATCAGTACTGTTCTCTGCCTTGAACTGCAGGATCCACTGCTGCACTCCAGGAGTTTGGTCTGCGAACTGTCTCCAGGATACCAGGATATCGTCACCCTGTCGAGCCAATTTTATTGGCACTGCAAAGAGCACGTCAATATTAAGATCATGTATATTCATACATACATACAATAGACACACGCTTTTTTTTCACATCCTTTCAACGTGACTAAAGCATGTTTATGTAGGACAACAAACAAAAAACTGCTACTCTGAAATGGAACTAGGCGGGACACATCTGCCACATATAAGACGATCAGTGGGCCAATCTCACGACTCGATGGGTTCCTTTAAATGACAAAAGACATGGCGGTTGGCCCAGATGAAGATGGCGGGACGAGCCCTTCCTTCCACTTGACACCACCAAAACGACACCACCGGTGGTGTCGTATGGAATCTCTAGTCCATATGACACCACCCTAGTGATGTCCAGAAACGCGTGTTTTTGACAAACAGCTCCCAATTCATTATTTTTCCCTTGTGACGTCATGACGGTGAAATTTATACGTTTGCCAGAGCAAAACTGTTCCGCCATGAGTTTTTATGTATTTTATGTCTTCAGTATTAGTATCCATGTCCATTTTGAAAAATTAAAAGATTAAGACGGAAAGACAATAATATGCAAATAGCAATGAACAATTTCAAGATGACCCTTTGCGTGACAGATAAATATAAACTTTGTCAAATGACATACCTCATGAAACTGCTTGAACTTAATTGGAGTTTTCATATCAACATCTTTGTATGTAACCTCACTAATAGTCGGTGGTGTCATATGGACTAGAGATTCCATACGACACCACCGGTGGTGTCGTTTTGGTGGTGTCAAGTGGAAGGAAGGGGACGAGCTGGACTCCCATATGCTGGATATGCTGTCCAGGACTTTTGTTTAGAACTTTTAAAGCGAAATAATTTCGTAATACTTGATATTTGCGTAACTTAAACCGTTTACGCAGTGCACACAACGGAAGCTTTTTTCCCGCTTGCAACATTTATTATTGCTGCTCCGCTCCTCTTGGTCATAGCGTGATATTATATAGCCTATAGCCTTCCTCGATAAATGAACTATCCAAAGCAAAAAGGATTTTTCAATTAGAGCCGGTAGTTCCTGAGATTAGCGCGTTCAACCAAACAAACAAACTCCTCTGCTTTATAATATTATAGATTTGTTTGTTTGCATTGCTTGCTCCAAAACTACTGGACCGATTGGAAAAATTCTTTCACTGTTGGGAAGCTACCCTAACCCCGGATCACATACACTACAGTACTATCCCTGTATTCCCACGGGAACGGGACCAACGACGGTGAAATCGCGTGCTGTCTGCTAGAAGTTAATATTATAACAGACTGAGTGAAGAGAAAGAAAAGAAAGAAAGAAAGAAAGAAATAACATTTATTGGCACAGACACAGGGCATATCACAACAACAACAAACATACTAAAAATAAAATGAACAAATTAAAACTAAAGAAACAATTTACAAGACAGTTCTGCTTACCTCCCTGTCCTTGACACGTGACAATGTCCGACATGTCACTTGCAACATTTCTGTTGGTTGTTGATTTGATGTAAGCGCGAACCTGAAAGCAAGCAAATAGAAAATATTCCAGGTTTTTTTGAGGTTTAGAACACATCTAATGTTAAATAATAATAACAATCCATTCATTTGCCTTTGCAATGTCGTGATAGCCCAGAGGATAAGACGCTTACCTCTCAAGCACGAGGTTGTGGTTCAAATCCGGGCAAGTACCAATGTTAATTTTTCAATTCATATGTACTTTCTAAGTTTATCTTAGACATCATTGACATCGGTGAAGGAAAAACATCGTGAGGAAACCTGAACTTATAGGTAGTTAATATAAGTTTGAAATTGCCAATCCGCCTTGAGCAAGCGTGGTGATTAATGCTAGAGGCTGCTCTGTATGAGAAGAGGCCTTTGCCCTGCAGTGGGACAGTAACAGGCTGGTATTATTATTATTATTTTTATTAATTTGCCTGGCCTTTTGGCCTTATCGTTAGTGACTCGTACTGCTATGCTGATAAATTTCACCCAGACACAACAAATGATCGTGTTCATCACACAAACATTTTTGGGAATGTCATTTCTTGGGTGGGAGTCGAACCTACGACCTTCGGCATAACAGTCAGGGTCACTAACTACTAGACCAACAGGCCAGTCAAAATGAAGCTGGACGCGTGTTAACGAAAGATTTACTAACCTGGAATCCGTAAGGAGTGAGTGGATCTGTAACAGGAATCACATCCTCAATACCAATGACTGGCTGGCCGGGTAGTGACGTTCCGCCTGAGAAATGTAACTGGGTTTAATATGAGATCACATGATTAAAGAATGATGGGAGCGATTCAGTCTCTAACACCATTTTTTTTTTTTAAACATATAATACTATACAGAGTGTAAAAATACCCTTAACGTAAACGAAAACTACAAATTCTACCCATCATTGGGATAGTTTTTTTCTTCTAGAATATACCTGGGAATTCACTGGTTTTGGAGATATTGAAGGTCAAAGTGCAATATTTTTTTCTTTTTTTTTTTCAAAATTGTATTTCAAGTATCTCTAGTAAACTTTCTTCCGAATTAACATTATCAAAATTATTGATTTTTCATGAAAATAATGCTAGGAAAATACTTTATTTTCATCTTTAAAAAAGAGATGCTTTTTATTGCGCGAATTGCATAGCGTGACAACGCAACGCAACTGTCGATCAGCTGAGCGTATGGTCACTCGCGCTTGGTCGTTGACCGGCCCGCTTGTTTAGTATCCATTGCATTTGAAGTTACAAACATGCAATGAATACTAAACAAGCGGGCAGTTTTTTAAAGATGATAAAAAAAGTATTTTCCCAGCATTATTTTTAGTCAAAGTTACATAGTTATATGTACACAATGTGTGGTTATCGGCTATCTGATCGGTCTTTTTACATCCTGTATAGTTACCTAAATCCAGGTCTCTACGATAAACTCGTATTTCAGATAGGAAAACAAAATAACAGTAAGTTTTTTATTCATAACACGAACCTGGCGTGGTTACATGTACAGTGTAAGCCATGACATCGCCGTTGACCTTAGGCCACCGCACGGCCACTGCGCGAGCGCCGGCCGGCCAGCAGCGCACGCCCGTCGGGGCCGCTGCGCCCGCGCCGGTCACGTTGAGCGTGGCCCACGACGACGCTGTTGATGTGGGGTTCTGGGCGAAGCACTGGTACACTCCTGGTAAAGAAGTTGAATGAGATATTGTAGGCCACCATGATGTTTTACAGGTTTAAAATTACAAGGTTTATTTTCCTGTATGTTTGGAATAATATTTTCAAAATATTTTTCTTTACCTGCATCTTCAGAAGTTACGCTTCTAATGAGAAGCTCCAATCTCTTGCCATCTACTGACGGTAGCACCACGATCTGCAATTAAGAATCTAGTTTTAATATTAAAGATATTTGGCCATTATTAACATATTCGTTTCCCTAGCTTTTTCCCAACTATGTTAGGGTTGGCTTCCAGTTTAACCAGAACCACCTTAATACCAGTGTTTTACATGGAACCACTGCTTGTCTGATCCCCACAACCCAGTTTCTGGGTAACACGGTACCCCTTGGATTAACTGATTGTCAGATTTATCTACAAATGACAGCCAGCTGAGACCAACGGCTTAACGTGGTTTACAAAGAAACCAAGTGGGAAACAATCTGACCACAGAACCACAATGCCACAATAGGTACTTGACTCTGGACCCTCACAATATTCAGCTGTTTGCTTGAGCTCGTATTTTTATTATATCGTAAATAATTCAGCGCATGGACTACAGCGTCCTGTTCTGAACTGGTACTGGTAAAGATGTACACCAGATAAATTATCATCAAGATGTTGAATGATGATAGATAAGTATTGTTGTTTTTTTCTGGTTTGTTTAATTGATAGGGGTAAAACACAGAACAAACACACTTTAAAAAAATTACTGGTAAAACAAGTTTGGGTACAGACGCCAGCACATCAAGTTACTTCAACATGTTTAATTTTCCCAATTAAATAAGAACCTTATTCGGTTCGACATAAGGTTGAAAAACGATCTAAGACATTTGACACATTGGGGTAACTTGACGTGCTGGCGTCTCTATAGGTACATTGCTTGTGTTAATAGACTCCGCTCTTTTAACTTCTACCAAAGAACAGCTAATAAGCAATGATATTATATGTAAAAAGGTGTAGATAGGTTATAGGCGCTCGACAGGTGACACGTTAAAATGTGGCTAACTAGCCACACTTTACCTCAGTGTCACGTCGCGCCGTCAACGGACGCGTGCGTGCGTTATTGTGCCGTTTTTGAAGATCAAATGTTGTTTAGGTAACCTATCTACACCTTTTCACTTATAAAATCATTGCTAATAAGGCTAATTATGATAACTCACCCGTCCAGCCAGCACCAGCGGCTTCCCATCCTTATACCAGGTCACAGTGGGGGCTGGTCTCCCCTCAGCCGTGCAGTTGAACCGCACTGTGCTAGCTCTGTACGTCTGTTTCGACGTCGGAGGCACTATGATCCTCACTGGTTCCGTGATTGTTACGTTGAAGGTCTGGAGGAGAAAAATGGTAATAATAAGATGCTAATTACAACCATACGTGACGTGGAGCTCCTCAAGTTCCGAGTTGAGCTCACAATAACTGACAGACGCCTGCACTGAGTGATCTGGTCCTCTCATATCTGTGTGGTTCTTTTCTCAAAGGACAATTCCAGACACTAATCTGCATGGTTCTTGCATGGTCTGATCAAGATTATGTCTGGACTTAGTCTGTGAAAACTGTGACGACTGAGTTTTTTCTCAGAGTAGTTAGAAAGAGGAACACCGCCGACCTCACCTTCTTGTTAAATTATAACATGTACAAGTGATTGTAAGAACGTATTTACTAATATACACCACTAGATATTAATTATTACAAAAAAAATAGGCTGTATCCTGTTATCTGTTACTGATCATATTTGTGTAATCAAAAGTAAAAAAAAAAACGAAATTCAATTCTTAAATTAATATTCTAGTTACTTAAACTTAAACAATGAAAACAGCTGTTGGAGGCGGGGCATGCTTGAGCCAGATCACGCGAACGTGAGTGAGAGATGACGATTAATGAATACTTGTGAATACTACTATGTCATGAATAGCCTGTACAACATTTCCATAAATTGGGTGACTTTTTGGGATATAAACAAACGCTAATAACTTTGCTGTTTAAGAATATTATTTATTGATACTTTACAAATATAATGAGAAGACCGTCTAGAATAAGCCCTTTAAGTATTTGTACTAATTATAAATTAGTGGTGTATATCATTTATCATACATGCCTTTTTCCCATAGGGGTAGGCGGAAGCTACAGAAATCCACTTGCTATGATTCTCACAAACATATTTTGCTTCGTTTACGTTCATACCTACATCTAGTCAAACACGCAAGTCAATTGCGAGTCGTTTTAGTAATATATTTTAAATCATTGTTATTATTACAAAATTTGCATGCCTAATTTAGGAGGCGGAATATGAAGTTCTAATGTTTATCTGTAAAATACCATATTTCAGGCAAATAAATGAATCTGAATCTACTGTCCTTTTTAAAGGACATCATCAATAAGGTCTGTGACTATGTCGTTCTAGGGCTTCAAAAGCCAGACAAAGTGGAATTCCTTGATGGAGATTGTGTTTTCGTTCAGAAGTGCTCTTCTGAAAAGTTTATTTGCGAAATCACTTCTGAATACGCAGTCATGTGAAATAGAAATATCGTATTCTTAAATGAACTGGCGCCACCAACTGATGATCAAAGTGAGACGAACTAACGCGACGTCCTGCGTGAGCGATCTAGACGCGAACGCGAAGCGGCGCGGCGCGGCGCGAAAACAACAAACATTCGAAACCTATTGAAGTGGCCTACGTGACCAAACGCACGTGGGGTGCGGTGCGGAGCGGCGCGAAATGAAGCGAACGCGATCAGTTGGCTTGACGCGACGTCCTGCGTGAGCGATCTAGACGCGAACGCGAAGCGGCGCGGCGCGGCGCGAAAACAACGTTCATTCGAAACCTATTGAAGTGGCCTACGTGACCAAACGCACGTGGGGTGCGGTGCGGAGCGGCGCGAAATGAAGCGAACGCGATCAGTTGGCTTGATATTTTCGCGCGAAGTGGACGCGTCGGCCATATTTTTTTTTGCAATGAAATTCCCCATGAGTATGCCTTTCTAAGTACACAGTATTAGTTCCTCTTCTCTGCTTATACACTTCTTCAATATTTCATATTTAAGATATGAATTTTCCAACATTAGCTTCCGTCCGTCCATGACAAATGTTTAATGATGACTGAACTGAACTGCGGCGGAGGGCGTGGAGGGGACGGTTCGCGCGCACGTAGGACAGAGTAGCCGCATCGCTCCGCACCGTATTAAATTCGCATCGGATCGTTTCGCAATCGCGTTCGCGTTGAGTCGTCCACGTAGGACATGGCGTGATATTTTCGCGCGAAGTGGACGCGTCGGCCATATTTTTTTTTCAAGCAAAAATTGTTATGTCGGAGGTAGAACTTCTTATTAATGCTATCCAAGAACGTCCTACATTATGGGACAAAAGGACTAAAAGTTATCACAACCGGTTATTATCGCACCGCGAATGGGAGGCTGTGGCTAAAATAATTGGGACTACAAGTAAGTACAACATTTTGTTTATTATTATTACATTCTTGGCAAAGGATGTTGCTCGAAATACAGTTTAAAGTTTTCTCTTGCCTGTGCGGCTGCTCGTGATGTAGCATTGTATCTTCTTTGAGAATTATGTCTTTGTGTTTGTGTCATATTTTGATATGTTTTTCGGAAAGACATTAACTCATTCTCATTTATTGATTCAAGATCCCTTATAATATTGTGTAGTAAACATATGGCTTTGACGATATGAACTGCATTTGTAACATTAGTTTCGATAGATTTATGTAGAATTCTGAATTTAGAAGTGATTGAACCAAAAGAACATTCCACCACCATTCTGGCTCGAGATAAGCGATAATTATAATTATCTTTGGCGTCCCCTTTAACCGTTGACTTTTCTGGAAAAGGTCGCAACAGGTATTTCTTTAAAGGAAACGCCGCATCTCCAAGGGGCACATACGGAGCTATGATATTAGAGCCCGGTAATACTTGTTCTTTAGGTATTTTTAATCTTCCTTGTTCTATTGCTCTTCGAAAGGGGCATTCCTCAAAAACACCGGCATCGTTGTCTTTTCCATAGGAACCCACATTTATCATTACAAACTTATAATTTGCGTCAGTGACTGCTAACAACCCAATCGAAAAAAAGGATTTGTAATTATAATACATGGAACCACTCTTTTTTGGTTTTATTATGCGAATGTGCTTTCCGTCAATACATCCAATGCAATTAGGAAACTGCCATCTGTCCCAAAAACATTGCGCTATGTTTTTAAAGCTATCTTCTGAAGGTTCGGGCATGTGTTTCCTAACTAATTGAGTCCATATAGCTTTGCAAACTTGTGGTACGATTGTAGAAATAGCAGATTTTGAAATTCTGAACGAGAAAGCGAGTTGCCGAAATTGTATACCTGTGGCCAAATACCTGAAATAATGCAAAATATTAAGTTTTTAATTCTTTTTCTTTTTTCAGGTGAAATGACTAAGAAAAAATGGAAAAATTTGAGAGACACGTTTAGTAAAGAATTAAAAAAAATTCCTAAGCCACGTTCTGGGACTGACGCCGATAATGAGCCGAAGTATACAGGCACATGGCCACATTTTGAGGCCATGTCTTTTTTAAAAGTAGTTCTGAAACCCCGACAAACAGAAGGGAATATTACATCACAAGACTCCGAAAGCAATTCTGTAGATCAGTCAGTGTATTCAGACACGGCTAGTCCGGAAGAGATATTCAACATGAACGCATCCGACAATGACAACACCCAGCTCCCTGAATCTTCATCTATTTTAGAAGAAATACCACAGAACATGTCCATAGATAACAGCCTTCGAGAAGATCGTCCACCATCGCCCTCGTTGCCAGGTCCTTCGCCTTCATCCTCGTTACCGGTGCCTTCTTCTTCGTCCTCGTTGCCAGCTATCACAAGACAAACACGCAAAAGAAAAGATATAAGTCTCGAAGCATTTCTCGATATTGAGAGAGAAAAAATGAAAATTCTTCGCGAAGATCAACCAGATAATACTGACGACGACCTTCTTTGGTTCAAATCAATATTACCTTACATGAAACAGTTGCCATCACTCAACAAATTACATTTTAGAACGCAGATGCAGGACCTTCTAACGGAGCTGTCAAAGTTAAACCCGCCACAATCCAGTGCTCAACAACATGGCTATTACACATCTTTGTGAAAGTATTGCAATTATGTACATACTTACTAATTAAACTTAATTAATATTATATGTAATTTCTAACATTTATTTCATAGTTTATTATTTCATAGTTTTCTTACCTCAAAGTCACCATAAGTCGTTCTTCTACAGAAATAGGTTCCTGAAAATTTGTTGTAGTAAATTGCAGAACAGGTTTAATGGCTTGTACAATATAGTCAAACGTTGTAGGTAACATTCGACAGTATTCCTTGAACAACAGGGGTTGAGTACGTAAATCCTGGTACAAATTATGAAATTCCCCTTGAGTATGCCTTTCTAAGTACACAGTATTAGTTCCACTTCTCTGCTTTATACACTTCTTCAATATTTCATATTTAAGATATGAATTTTCCAACAACATTAGCTTCCGTCCGTCCATGACAAATGTTTAATGATGACTGAACTGAACGGCGGCGGAGGGCGCGGAGGGGACGGTTCGCGTGCACGTAGGACAGAGTAGCCGCATCGCTCCGCATCGTATTAAATTCGCATCGGATCGTTTCGCAATCGCGTTCGCGTTGAGTCGTCCACGTAGGACATGGCGTAAAACGGGTGAGTATTTTGACTTTGACATGTGAATACCGAAACTCGTACAGGCGACATGAGAAGCGTAGTAAGTATGACATTCGAGACGATTTGCGAAATGACTTTCGAAGTGATTTACCATTTACAGAACAGCACTGCTGCAAGTCTTTAGGTCTGACTAGCATGCATCATACTTTGCTAGATGTAATGTACGCAAAGACTTGAACATTTTCGTATGAAGTGTTTTACTATGAACATTACGTCACACCACAATTCCCAGAAGAGTTAGGCAGAGGTGTACGCGCGTGTATGTAATAGTACCTACACCCACATTCCGCTACTTAAGTTTCAGCCCTAAATAATAGGAGGCGAGCCTATTGGCATCTGCCGGAACGAACCTAGATGAGTGTACTCTTATCTACGGGTAGTTATTGGGAAAATACAGAAGGTTAACCATATAACATTCCAACTTTTAAATCTGACCCAGGATCTCATGAAAAAACTACAGCCAAGACTTTAACGTGCTTTGAAGAAACGTCGTCCATTTCCGTTATCAATCGATAGTTTAGTCTTAGGGAAGGTTCATATCTGACGGAACATGCGTCGCGTATCATCGGCAGAACAGACAAATGTATAGAAACTCACTTGACCGTTCACACTCAACAGATGATGCGTTAGTGCGTCGAGGTACATTGTCGCAAACGCTCGGCGCATTATCCGTCAGATATGAACCTTCCCTTAAGCTCTAACTTTAGTTTATTTTAATGTGCTTTTTTATTTGGCACGTGTCAACGCAAGACAAAAGAAAGCCTGAACTATTGAAGTATGTATGAAATTCTGTTTCACTAAACGTCAAAGCAAGAAAGAGATGAGAGGGTACTTCTATTGCGTTGTTTTCAGAAATTAAGTCAGACACGTGTAGGTACATAACAGAAGTTTATTGTGAACTAGCTCTGCACTCGAATTCGTCTAGATCATCTGCCTTTTTCCAACTATGGAGAATTGGGGTGGGCTTCCAGTTTAACCGGATAATACAACTGAATAGGTACTGTAGTTCGTTCGCGTTAAGAATGCAGTGAGTCATCAGTGCAACTGCAAGATAAAAAAAAGAAAAATACACCCATATAAAATAAATAAATAACTATAATACCTAAATATATTATATTGACTGGCCTGTTGGTCTAGTAGTTAGTGACCCTGACTGCTATGCCGGAGGTCGTGGGTTCGATTCCCACCCAGGACAAATCGCACCTCCAGTGCGACAAAGGCGTAAGTAAGAATACGTCACTTTTTTTTTATTGCAGTTTCGTATAGCGCAGATAAAGATACACCATTCTTAATTTTTCCGTTAAGATCTGATGAAAAATTAAGCCATTATACCAAAAAAAACATTAGTCGCGTCACATAAGTTTTACATTTTTTCAGATAAAAAGTCCACAATCCTACTTAACTACATTAAATTTGACAAAAAATATATTTATTCTTACTTACGTATTTGTTTCCCTATAACAGGCTGAAATTAGTAAGCGTACTTTCTAATACGACTTGGTTTTAATGACATATATAAAACAAAATAAAGCAAAAAAGGCGTAAGTAGTGTTTACCCTCTGCATTTTATGATGGTCTAAACGACATAACCACGATCGGTTACAGTGTCCAAATAAATTTATAAAACGATGATTAGAGTAAACAGTACTACATTTGAGAATTTGATTTAATTAAGTAAGGAAAACGTGTGTAAAACTTAAAATATTAATTATCTTTAATACACGACAATTTCATTTATCTGAAATATCGTTGAAAAAAAGCTGGAATTTTTTTGCTATTTAATGGTATATAACAAAAGATCATAAGATCAAATACTAAATAGATATACCAGACCAAACAGTTTTTTTGCTCTCCTGTAAAGTTGTCGTACGCCTTTGTCGCACTGGGGGTGCGAAATGTTCGTGTGATGAGCACGATCATTTGTTCTGTGTCTGGATGTTATTTATCTATAATATGTATTTATTTAGAAATATAAAAGTATGTTTATCAGCTGTTTAGTACCCATAATACAAGCTCTGCTTAGCTTGGGACTAGATGGCATTGTGTGAAAGTTGTAGAATATTTATTTATTTAATAATAGATACAAATATACCTCATACTTAATAGGTATATATAACACATTATAAATGTCGCAGTATTAGTACTTGCTTACTCTTTTAAAATAAGATAATAAGATTTTAGAAATTAAGTTACTGCAGCATTAGCCCTCTTCCTCTCTTCTAAGTTTTTGCTGTGCCCGACAGGGTCCATATATGTACATTGTGGAACGTAATAAATATTGAGTATTGAGATAAAGGTGTATTCCACAGTGGTGTTAAATTCAAACAAATTATATTTTAAAAGATTAAGTTTAATGAATTTATAAAAATTAATTTGAAAAGATTTGATTGGTTGCCTGCATTCTTAACGCGAACGTACTATAGTGTTTTACATGAAGCGGCTGTCAATTTGACTTTCACAACCCAGTTACTGGGTAACATCATACTCCTTAGTTAAAGTCAAAGTCAAAGTCAAATCATTTATTTCAACTAGGCCATTTAAAAGGCACTTTTGAACGTTAAACTTACAAGTTAAATAAAATTTAATGATTCTAGTTGCCCCTTCCAAAAGGTAGTTTTGTATGGAGAAGAATGGGCAAGAAACTCCATACTAACTCTTTTAAAATATTTTTTACAATATTTGTATACAATAAAAAATACATTATATGTGAATACGATGTACCTAGAATAAACAAAGTAAAATAAATAAAAAATAAACTGGTTGATAAACGACGACTGTCAAAGATCTAAAAATGGCAGCCGGGACCAACGGCGTTACGCACTCTTCGAGGTACAGAGGAGTCTGGATATGTAAAGGATAATCCACGGACCAACCTCGTCATGCGTAGCTTAACTTTTGATCGACTCGTAAGGCTTGTATTAATTAGCCACAAGCTCACTTACCATAAGATTGTTTTTGCTTGATTGACGTGTTTTTAAAAACCAATTTACCATTTCATCATTGTAACCAATCTATTGTATTAACAAAATACTATTTCCATATCTACAAGAGATACATATAGTATGGAATATAATAATCAAATACGCCTCAGGTTAACATTTCGTTAAATAAGGCAATATGTATTCAATTCTTAACACAAATGGCTGGCAGACATACAAGGAGATTCGCCGAAGACACGACATTACATAGCGCTATGTAGGTACAGTGAAAAGCAATTATATAGATAACTTTACCTTATTTGAATTAAATATTGTTTGATAAGGTTTCACGTTCGCGTAAGGACGTTTACATATTGATTGACATACAAGTATGACAAGCGCCTAATGCATTTTAACAATATCCTTGTTCAGAAACTAATCTAAAATGTATTAGAGAATTGCTGTGCTGTTTCGTTTTGAAATACTATGTTTGTATGGAGATATTAAACAATTAATAATAATGCCAGCCTGTATGCTACACCATTGCAAGGCAAAAGACTCTTCTCTTACTGTGAAGGCATGCATTGATCACCACGCTTGCTCAACACGAATTTGCGATTGTAAACGTAGGTACAGTAACTGTAAGTCCAGGTTTCCGATTGAAGATTTTTTCCTTCAACGATGTCTAATATATGCTTAGAAAGTACATTGAGCTATTTGACCAAATTTGAGTTTTTTTCCCTCATCTAGATTACAAGAAAATATTCGACACATATACCTATTTTTATTTTTCAAATGAATGGAAAACTGCTTATAAAAAACGCATTAAAGTTAAGGAGAGGGGGCTTTTAACGACATTAACTAGTATAAACTGTACTGGCTAGTGACGTCATGCGACATTTTAAAGCCATGTATGGCCGTTATTATTCGATTACGTAAAAAAAGAAAAAATACGTGTCGAATATTTTCTTGTAATCTAGACATGGGACTAAAACTACAGTTTTGTCAGATAGCCCAATGATACCGGCGCATTGATACTTTCCCGGATTTGAACCACAACCTCGTGCATGACAGTCGTGAAGGCAGGCAGGCCGTAACCTCTGGGCCGAAACGACTTATGGAAGAATTAGTTTAACAATAACTTTGACAGTTAGTATTGTTCATTTTAATTAACAATTTCTACAAATTTTTCAAGATTTCCTCCCTTATTTTAATGAGAGATCTGCTTAGTTAATTAATTATTCATATAACTACTTACTATAGGTACTATGAAGCTATGAGATTTAAACGCATAATCACAATAACTAATTAATATATTTCTCCGTATATCGTACGTCTAATGTATTATTTAGTCTACGGAAGACAAAATTCGTAGAACAGGATTTCCTTGAGTTGTTCTTAAGCGCACTACTCACCAAAGCCGCCGGCATATGTTGGCAACATTTTGCCGGTGGCATGTCGGCGGCATGTCGGCGGCTCGACATCAGAAACTTATTTGGCAGTACGTCACTACAGCTCAAATGTCGCCGGGCAACTGAGCGTTTAGTACGCTAGTCGCCGGCAAGCCGCCGACGTGTCGGCGGGCAACAGGCGCGCGCGAAATTTGCCGACATGCTTCTTTCAACATAAGCCGCCGGATTGTGTCGGCGGGCTGTGTCGGTGGGTCGGCGGCTTTGGTGTGTAGTGCGCTTTGGACAGATTTCTATTTATAAAACCACTTTTATCTTTAGCTTAATTAAAGCGAATTCATCATGAATTATATAATTATGTTCCAAAGCCATCGGCAAACAACTACAGCCTAGACAAAGATGTTGATTGATGATGATGAAGATGATGATGTTTGTCCAGTATAGACGTTCGATGAACGTATACGCAGCGCATACGCAAATATTTTCCCCAATTGTATGTGTAAACAAAGTACTGTCAATGTGTACACTACCCTTACCTACAAGTTCTTATATCTAAACTGTGGGTAAGTAGTTAAACACAGTACAAGATACAAGAATAGTTTCATAATATATTTTACAGTGTAGAAATGAAATGATAACCTTATCTGTTTATCTAAGTTATGGCTAACATTATTACTATGTAGAAAATATAAAAGGTATCAAAAATAATCAGCACTTGAAATCTGAAAATATTTTCTGGTAGTTTATTTTCTAATTAGGGGTCAGTCATAAATTACGTTACACATTAAAGGGGAGTTGAACTAAGTGTGACTTTGAATGGCAGGGGAAGGGGGCAATCGTATAATGACGTCATATGTAGTCATCATTGACATCGGTGAAGGAAAACATCTTGAGAAAACCTGGACTTATAGTTAACATAAGTTAAAAATCGCCAATTTATCTTAAACAAGCGTGGTGATCATTGCTCGTGTCTTCACAATATCAGAAGAGGCCTTTGCCCGGCAATGGGACAGTATCAAAAGCTAAAGATAGAGAGCTAAAGAGTGGAATTCCCTGCTGGAGTCGGTGTTTCCTGATAGCTACAACCTAGGGGGCTTCAAGTCAAGAGTGCACAGGTTGCTTCTAGGCAAGCGTGCTTCATCGTCGACCACTACATCGCTTACCACCAGATAGTGGTCAAACGCGTGCCTATCAGTAATAAAAAAAAAGTATCAGGCAGGTATAATTATTATCACATAAGGTGAAGGAAAACATCGTGAGGAAACTAGGACTTACAGTTAAAATAAGTTTGAGATCGCCAATCGCCTTGAGCAAGTGTGGTGATTAATACTCGTGTAGTGGTACAGTAACAGGCTAGTGTCACTATTATTAATGATAGCTTACCTTCACCAGTTCGCTGTTTCCCTCGACAGTGCAGGTGTAGACTCCTTCTTGGTCCAGGTCTACTCGGCGAAGGACTAGAACCTCAGCCGTGTCCTCTAACTCACTGGTTCTCTCTCCAGGTCGAGAGAACTCCCATATTAACTGCAAAGGATAAAATCGTGTTACTTAGACCATAATACTAGAAGGTCTGTTTGATTTGGATAAACTGATCAAGTTTGTTAACAAAGTTACCTTTTGTTATGTATAACGTGGTTGATAGTGCAATTCTACGTAATTACAATTGTTGAATGGCGTTGTGACCAGCCACGACTGGCTGTTCACAATGGTGTGCTGGTGCCTACACTAACGTATTGAAGTGAATGTTGGGCGTGGCAAAAGATACATGAAAGTAGAATAAATGCTGTAGAAATGCGTTCCTTGCGAAGTATGTGTGGTGTAACAATGAATGACAGACTAATGAATGATGTGATAAAGCCACTTTGTGGTTTAAAAGAAGATGTAGTAACAAAAATTTAAAAGAGTATGCTTAGGTTTGGTCACGTTGAAAGGATGGATGAAAGGCGACTAACGAAAGGTATTTACAAGGCAGATGTAAGTGGGAACGCCGGGAGGGGACACCCTAGAAGGACATACATAGACCTTATTGGTGAGGTTCTTCAGAAAGGTCAGGTGCGTAGTACTCGCAACCAGCGTGTGTGTATGATAACATGTATGAATGTAAATGAAGCAAAAGAAGTAGGTACCTATGTAAGAATCGTAGCATATGGCACTCTGTAGTTTCTGCCTACCCCCATGGGAAAAAGGCGTGAGTTTATGTATGCTAACATTCAAGCGGGCGCGCGTAGTCGAATCGACCGCGCTTAGTACATCTTCGTTCATATTATTATTACAACCCACCATATTTATTTCTCATTTCTAGTAGCCTGTCGCTATGTCATTAGGAGTAAAATAAAGAATAAACCGTCGCTCGGGGCGCTCCCCACACTTCACAGATCGCAATTGTTTAAGTCCCGGTGCAGTCGTCGAAAAGACTACACGCGTCTGTCGTCGAAAACGTTGTACACACTTTCAGAAATAAATAGCTGTTTTACAGCCTGCGTAGCATGAACACCGAAGAAACGGTCTTTGTCGTGTCTCGGAAGAAAATAAATTAAGTGTTCATGCCACGCAGGCAGGTGTATTGAAAGAAATTTGACAGATTGAGGTTCCTGTCTATATAATCTGTCACTTTGCCGATTCGTCTGTAGACAAAGGCCGTTTCTTCGGTGTTCAATGTGTTCATGCTACGCATGCAGGGCGCGATAAAGTAACGAAGTGGCAAAAATACTTATTTTGTAATTTTTATTATAAGACTAGGTATATATACTAGTCTGAGATATGTAAAAGGGTTTTGTGTTCCTAACTTTTGTTTTGATTCAAAGAATATTTAAGTTTATTAATATAATAGTTGTTTCTTTTTCATCATTTTAGTTAAGTTTTTTTTTTGACAAATAAGACTTTATAGACAATGATAATTTATAGCACAGATAAATAAATAAATATTAAATAATTAGTGCTTTATTTCTCTTATTTTCCCATAGGTCTTTTCGGTGAAAAAAGATCGCGCGCCCGCTTGAAGGTTAAATACTGCGATTGTACACCTTATACACAGTCAGCGAAGGTTGTAGTTACGCAGATTTGCACTATAAACGACAATAACATAATTTAATATAACATCACGCCTGTGATCTTCTAATTAATAATTAGAAAATAATTAAAAAAAAAAAAAAAAATTTTTGTATGGCGTTTCGTGTCCATTCTTTTCCATACGAAACTACTCTTGGGAAGGGGCAACAAGATTTTTTTTTAAATACTTTATGTTTGGAAAAGCAGAAAGTTCAAGAATTCAAAGTCAAATTCAAGGTTTTATAATCTGACAAGGGACATATAGACATTTTAGAATCTAAACATTTCTGCCGATTATCGTAGAAATCATGGTCACCATCGTAGACTCTTGTCTACAGAAGAATCGACACATTTCTTAAAATTTTACTCTTAACATTGTCATGCCAAAAAGAAAGAAATGTTTCTACAATCTGTTACTTTGTCTCTTCTTCCGTAGACAAGATCAGTCTCCACGGTGATCCTGATCATACTGCTCTCACTGAAGAATAATAATTACTCTTATTTTGACTTACCTTAGGCCTTGGCCATCCCATGACAGGACACGGCAGCACCAGGGTGCCGTCCTTGGGAACAGCTATGTCTCTATCATTGAGGACAGGCAGGATTGCAGGGTCCAGGTCAGCAGAATACTCCTCAACTTGCAGTCTACCTCCATGACTGACGCGCGTTCGGTTTGCGTGGGAGTTTGTTGCTTTGCATCTGATGAAGATAGTTTTAGCTTTTATTATAATTAATCGTATCCCCGCACTGGAATATTCTCTTGTATGTAGGTGGTAGTAAGCTGGCGTTTGTAGACATTTAAACTACATACAAACAGTAAGATCTGGAGCTATAGGTCATACATATTTTTATTCATTGCAGAAATGAAGACACTGTATGATGATGAGCGACAGTAGCAGCCATTTACTCAGTTGTAATGGAATAAATGGAATTAGAAATAAATGGGATTAAAGACATAGCAAAGATGTGTACGTACTACTTAGAAACCAAAAAACAACGGTGAAAAAATTTAAACAAAATGTCGATTTAAAGAGCGTTCGGTCTCTGTCACTCATTATCTCTTCTTTGAGGTCAATATTTTACAGTCACGAGCATAAAAAGTCACAAATAATGAAGATTTAAAACGATTTTCTCTAAAAGTTTATCTTAAATATTGCATGGTGTTACCAAGATAAGATTCCTGAAATCATACTATTGTAAAATAAATCTTTTCTCGAAGCTGCACTATCAATTTCACAAGAGCATTGCTTTTAAATTTTGCGTAAAATATCAATACTGTTGTGTTTGAGAAAAGAATAAGCTTGAAATTATTTTAATACTATTCACAATGAAAGCTTTATGTCGTGGCGTAGCGAAATCGTAGCACAATGCTACGGCGTAGCGCGGTGCGTAGCTTTATAAGAGACACCATTCGTAGCATGGGCCATGTCCATACTCTTAAGAATAATTCTATAATTTATTTACGTAAAAATGAAATTACGTTTGTTATTCTCGCTAAAACTCGAAAATGGCTGGCTCGAAAGTGGAAGTCTAAGAAACATGGCGGGGAAAGTACTAAAAACATCAATTTAAGTAACCATACAATCTGCTGCTATCTGTCAAACATTTGATTTTCGTCCCATTGTCAGTATGTATGGTATTCTCCTCTCAAATTAAAAAACGTATTTAAATTTATAAGGATTGCGAATTGACAACGGGATTTTCGCGTAGGTATTTAGATTTAAAATATACAAAAACTTAAAAAGTTTATACCTACTTTTATATCAACATTTTTGTACTTTTAGTTGTCAATTTAATGACAACTGAAATTTGTTTTGTTGCTGAACTTAGAAAGAAGTTTTAAACTGCATAAAAATGTCTAATATTTCAGAAATTAATTTACGTAATCATTAATGGCGATAGAGACGAACTTCAATCATTCTTTGCACATGGAATATATAATAGAATATATACTGTCTGGACTTAAAAGTAGACAGGGAAGTAAATTGTATGTAACATAGAGATACGCAGCGCAGTAGTTCAGTTTAAAATTATGTAATTTGAATGTTTCAAAATCTATGCATTTCAATAACGTAGTTAGGTTAGGTAGTTAGGTTAGCTATAGGATAGGTATGGTAAGTTAGGTTAGGTTATATAAAGGGTGACTGGTAATTAGTGACCGATACTTAAACACGTGGTTGTACTCATGAATACGAATAACTTTCCCAAACAAACTTTTTTTACACTCATTAACTTTCAATTTAATTCAATTACCTCAGTACTGCACAACGGGAGCGGTGGGGGTGGCGGGGGAGCGTGTGACGCTACTACTATTAGTAGATTTTGCCCTTCCCGAGGTCAGACTATCAGCTGATACATCGTGCCGATTCGTGCCTTCTGTGATCAATCGCAGGCGCGCGCGGGGTATTTCAAACAGCGTTGTGGTTATTTGTGTTATAAGCTATTGTGTATAAAAAAAAAGTTTATTTGGGAAAGTTTATTGGAATCATGTATAAAATCACGTGTTTTAATTAATGACCGATACTTAAGTATCGGTCATTAATTACTAGTCACCCTATATATGTTTTTAGACTAATTCTATCGAACACAAAATGTTTAAATAAGATTTACTACAATATTATTCGCTTTTTTATTATATTTTACCTGTACAATCCTGCGTCATCTGTTCTCACTTTCGTTATAAGTAGCTGATTCTTCAGCGAATAATATCTGAAACAAGGAGTTTAAATCAGAATTCTAATTTCATAACTTCACGCCAGTATTCCCGAAAAGGATCGGTTTAGGTTTACTTAAATTAAACCAACTACATTTAATTGCCAGGCTGGAACGTAGAAATCCCATGAGTAACACACAATATCTCTGCTTGACCCGGGAATCAAACCCTGGACTTGAGCCTGAGGGATCAAAGACACAGTATTTTCCTACTAATATTATAAACGCAAAATTTTGTGAGGATGTTTGTTACTCTTTCACGTTAAAACTACTGAATGGATTTTCATAAAATTTGGTATGGAGTTAGCTGACACCCTGGATTAACACATATGCTACTTTTTATCCCGGTATTCCCACGGGAACGGGATTATGCGGGTGAAATCGCGGGACGTCTGCTAGTTTAAAATAAAAATATGGCAATATCTTATTTCGACTGGCCTATTGGTCTAGTAGTTAGTGACCCTGACTGCTATGCCGGAGGTCGTGGGTTCGATTCCCACCCAGAACAAATATTTGTGTGATGAGCACGATCATTTGTTCTGTGTCTGGGTGTAATTTATCTATAATATGTATGTATTTAGAAGTATTTAAGTATGTTTATCAGCTGTTCAGTACCCATAACACAAGCTCTTAGCTTAGCTTGGGACTAGATGGCGTTGTGTGAAAAGTTGTTGAATATTTATTTATATTTATTTAATATTTACGTGATATCTCATAATGGTAACTGGGTTTGCTCTTGATCTTGAATTTCACCGTAATGGTTTGCTTTACACAATAGCACAATTACACTACAAAAGCTCCTCGATTTGACCTTCACAGTTAAGCAAGCTGCTTTGCTTGCGGAAGTCGGTCATTGGTAAGTGACCGTCCAATAACATCATGACCTAGTGCCTTGAAAAGCACTATAGTCTCGGCTGTCATTTGCGAATCTTTGACAGCTTTTTTGGGTAGTCGAAAACCAGAAAATCAACATAGCAAGTTTTCTGGTATCGTGTTACTTAAAAACAGTATTGTGGAGATCAGAAAGACAGTAGCTCCATTAAAAAAACTGGTATTCATCTGCATTCGTTTACTACTAACTGACCCCGAACTAAATACTGACCCTAGCAGCAAATAGGTCCGGCAGATGTGACGAGGTTGTCCATACCTGTCATTTTGAGGCAGTGGTTCCCCATCCCTCTGCCAGGAGATGGCAGCAACCGGTCCTGAGCTGATGTTACAGTTCAGCACGAACGGCTGGTTGCGCCACGCCGTCACGTTCTCCGGGTGGACAGAGAACTGCTTATCTAGGTCTGGAAACAAAAGAAAAGGTTTTTTTTATTATGCTTGTGGCTTAATAATAATGGCCGTTCGGGTCGATCGAAGGTTAAAGTGCACTTGAAGAGGTCGATCCGTGAATGGTTGACCATTTATTATATAGGGTGACTGGTAATTAGTGACCGATACTTAAACGCGTGATTGTGCTCATGAATACGAATAACTTTCCCAAAGGAACTTTTTTTTTATACTCATTAAATTTCTTTTATCATAATAACACAAAAGCTGTTTGACGCGTTTGATTCGATCAGCTAGGAGCGTGTGACGCTGCTACTAGTAGATTTTGCCCTTCCCGAGGTCAGACTATCAGCTGATTGATCACAGGCGCGGGCGCGGGAATTTCAAATAGCGTTTTTGTTGTTTATTGTGTTATAAGTTTTTGTGTATAGAAAAAAAAGTTTCTTTGGGAAAGTTGATTGAAATCATGAATACAATAACGTGTTTAGGTATCGGTCACTAATTACCAGTCACCCTATATATCAAGACTCCTCCGTGCCTTGGAAAGCACGTTAAGCCGTTGGTCCTGGCTGTCATTTGTAGATCTTCGACAGTCGTTACGAGTAGTGGAAAGCCTGAAAATCTGACAACCAGTTTAACGAAGGGGATCGTGTTACCCAGTTACTGGGTTGTGGAGGTCAGACAGGCAGTCGCAACATGTAAATAATAAAAATAAATTTTATTCTCAGATAACAAGATCCTTAGATTTTTAGTGACTATTTTCATTACACACACACGTTGATTTTGGCAAGCGATAATATCGAAAGATCTGCAGAGTTCTGTAATGCTATTTACAGACCTTTTTCCATTCTTACAGATAGACGACACCAAACTGTAAAACACTAGTATTCCGCAGCTAACGGTTAAACTGGAAGCCGACCCCAACATAGTTGAAAAAAAGCTTGGCACACGATGATAAAGTTTGCAATAGTTTGTACCTTATTTACATTACAATCCAGCTTGGCTATTAAGTAACTAAAATATAACTTAAACTGCTAAGTAACTGTACAAGTTAAGGAATCGTCCAGCAACGACTTTCTTATTCATATGTTTACGCTAAGACACAAAAAAATTACTTGTACGATGTGTAAAAGTTGCTTGTAAAATCTAATTTACAGAAATAAGCATAATTCATTAGAATGTCAAAGGACTCTGCGAAACGACTGCTTTTCGTTCGTAATGTTAGCAATGTGGTTTGTTATACGTGCAAGTAAAAATAGACCTTAAAGTCTTAAATCTTCTCTTTCTTTGACTGTACCCATACTCACATTGTTTTCTCCAGACATACCTATTATAATTTCCAAGTAATGGAGGTTTTTGAACCTCTCATTACTAATACTTGACATAAATCCCGTCTTCGGCTCACTACCCAGAATTTCACTTAACCGAGGAAATGTTGAACTTGTACCAATTAAAACCACATGAAATGCGAAGGTTGTTCTCAGTACTAAGATCGTAGAGGATTTGAGTCTTCAGGGAATTGAACATATTATTATTATACACTTCATATTCAGTTTAAATACGTCTTAGGAAATATCGTTCAACAATTCAATGACTGGCCTGTTGGTCTAGTAGTTGGTGGTCGTGGGTTCGATTCCTTCCCAAAACGAATGTTCTTAGTCTAGGTGTAATTTATCTATTATGTATGTATTTAGAAATATATAAGTATGTTTATTAGTTCAATACTCAATACTCAATACTTTATTGCATACCATAATGTGTTACAGGGTGTTATTCAATTTCGTAAGTATCAATTATGGACCCTGTCGGGCACAGCATAGTTTGTTAGGAGAGAGGAGGAAGGGCGCATGTTAGATTAGAATACATGAGTTATGATTCAATATTTGAAGATGTATTAATAAAAATTAAAATATATAAACACTTAGTATTTATTTTATAAGATTATCTATACATATAATAAGACTGTAAAAAAACTGTGTCTGTACATTGAATATATTTAAAAAATAATAATTGAGGGGGGTTTAGAAACAGTAATAGAGCACGAATCCAAAAAAAAAAGTTTGTCTGTTTGTCTGTTTGTCTGTTTGTCTGTTTGTCTGTTTGTCTGTTTGTTTGCACGCGCTAATCTTCGGAACTACTAGACGGATTTGAATGTTTTTTTTTTTGTTGTATAGATATTAATACTGGTCAACACATAGGCTATAATTTATCTTGAAAACTGGAACACCTGATGCAGAACCGCAACAGACCAGCTTAACTATAGGAGATACAAAAATGGTACCATAGCAAAAATTGTTCCACGTGATGAGCATTTTCTGCTAAGAGAATAAATTTGAAGATCCGGAACACCTGATGAGGAACCGCAACAGACCAGCTAAACTATAGGAGATACAACAATGGTACCATAGCGAAAATTGTTCCATGTCATGAGCATTTTCTGCTAAGAGAATAAATTTGAAGATCCGGAACACCTGATGAGGAACCGCAACAGACCAGCACGCGTAGCATGATCACCGAAGAAACGGTCTTTGTCGTGTCTCGGAAGAAAAGAAATTAAGTGTTCATGCTACGCAGGCAGGTGTATTGAAAGAAATTTGACAGATTGAGGTTCCTGTCTATATAATCTGTCACTTTGCCGATTCGTCTGTAGACAAAGGCCGTTTCTTCGGTGTTCAATGTGTTCATGCTACGCATGCAGCTAAACTATAGGAGATACAACAATGGTTCCATAGCAAAAATTGTTTCACGTGATGAGCATTTTTTGCTGAGAGAATAAATTTGAAGACCCGGAACACCTGATGAGGAACCGCAACAGACCAGCTTAACTATAGGAGATACAAAAATGGTACCATAGCAAAAATTGTTCCACGTGATGAGCATTTTCTGCTAAGAGAATAAATTTGAAGATCCGGAACACCTGATGAGGAACCGCAACAGACCAGCTAAACTATAGGAGACACAACAATGGTACCATAGCGAAAATTGTTCCATGTCATGAGCATTTTCTGCTAAGAGAATAAATTTGAAGATCCGGAACACCTGATGAGGAACCGCAACAGACCAGCTAAACTATAGGAGATACAACAATGGTTCCATAGCAAAAATTGTTCCACGTGATGAGCATTTTTTGCTGAGAGAATAAATTTGAAGACCCGGAACACCTGATGAGGAACCGCAACAGACCAGCTAAACTATAGGAGATACAACAATGGTACCATAGCGAAAATTGTTCCATGTCATGAGCATTTTCTGCTGAGAGAATAAATTTGAAGATCCGGAACACCTGATGAGGAACCGCAACAGACCAGCTAAACTATAGGAGATACAACAATGGTACTATGGCGAAAATTGTTCCACGTGATGAGCATTTTCTGCTGAGAGAATAAATTTGAAGATCCGGAACACCTGATGAGGAACCGCAGCAGACCAGCTAAACTATAGGAGATACAAAAATGGTACCATAGCAAAAATTGTTCCACGTGATGAGCATTTTCTGCTGAGAGAATAAATTTGAAGATCCGGAACACCTGATAAGGAACCGCAACAGACCAGCTAAACTATAGGAGATACAACAATGGTACCTTAGCGAAAATTGTTCCACGTGATGAGCATTTTCTGCTGAGAGAATAAATCTGAAGATCCGGAACACCTGATGTGGAACTTCAAGAGCCCAGCTACACTATAACATATATAGGAATGACGTCTTAGCAAAAGTTGTTCGGTCTGATAGGCATTTCCTGTTGACTTATAAAAATCAAAGATCGAAAAATCAAAAATCAATGATCGAAGAGACATTTGATATAGAAATGAAAGCTACCTATCACTAATTTCATTGCATAATTATAAAATAACATAAGTACCTCCACGCGGTGAAGGCGGGAACAGTTCAGGACTGATTTTCGATGACAATGGTATATCATACAAAACTCCCATTTTTTTTTATCGTATTAATTTGCCTTCGGGCTAATGTTATTTGAGTGTTTAATTTCCTTTTCCATTTATCTTCGTTACGTAGTAGCCTACCCGGTAACGCAGGGGAGCAGCCACTTAGATTTTAATTGATCAGGTAGGTATCATCACAATAAAACTATAACCATGCCTAAAAAGAGGTCTAATCTTTCCCAATGTTCCAAAGGTGCTAAATAATTAAAGATCATAAGATCCCAACATTCTACCGAAGAGCGTTAGGAGAGACTTGATGCTGTTCGAGAACATGAGGCTGCAACTCGCTCCGTGGAAACTTCTTGGGATCGCGAAGCACGCCTGTATTCTCAGCGTATTTACGCATCTACATCCAGGTCTCTAGACACCAGTGAAGAATATGTGCGCGACTGACCGCTGATCGTGAACATCATGCACTGTCTCGGGAGTTTGAGACGTTCACAGAAAAAGCATGACGCTTGAGTTTTTAGCGTATATACGCATCGACTCTAGAGATAAGTGGGGGAAGGAGATGCGCGACTGACCGCTGATCGTGAACGTCACGCAGCATATAGGCTATAATGCATTTTGGAAAATGGATCACCTAAAGTAAAAGAGATATCAAAATGGTGCCATTGCAAAAAGTATTCCCCGTGAAGAGTGTTTTCTGCTGTGAGACTAAATTTGAAGATCTGCAGCACCTGTAGTGGAACTCCAAAGCCCAGCGACAATATAACATATACATAATAGAAATGGCGTCTTAGCAAAAGTTGTTAAGTCTGGCATTGGCATTGCATTCCCTGTTGACCAAAAATCTGGAACGTCTTAAATCGTTTCGCGCATCCCATTGTTTTCCCGTCCCCGGGCTTTTAGAATTCGACATCAGACGTTTCAGATCTTCGATTTTGACGACCCCGTTGTCGCTGGCATAAGCAACAGGATCCGCGTACGAAGTCGCGGGCAGAAGCTAGTTATTAGTAAGTGTCTAGTTCTCATAGCACAAGCTCTGCTTAGATTGGAACTAGTTGTGGAATATTTTATTATTTATATGCTACCCGGTGGCCGAGACTTCATCTGCGCAGGATTAACACGCCAGAGCAGCTTGCAGATGGCAGAATTTTTCGTAATTACTTAACGCTTATCGGGGCAGCCAAATGTAAGAGGAAGGGGCATAGTTTTCTAAAGTGTCCTAAACCCCTCTTGCCAACGATGCAATAAAATCGGTCATACAATAGAGACTTGTTTTAGCAAACCAGGGAAAAACTAACGAATTCCAACGCTACTGTTTTTAAGACAATATTCATAGATTTTGTCAAATTTCGAGGACCTGTTTCATTCCGAAGTTATATTTTTGACAATTTATTCAATATCTTTATATATGTAAATAGCCTATGTCTTATTCTGATGTACAAGCTATTTTAAAATAAAGTTTCATTGAAATCCAATCAGTAGTTTTTGCGTAAAAGAGTAACAAACATCCATACAAAATTACATACATACATATCGTCACGCCTGTAATCCCCGAAGGGCTAGGCAGAGGTGTACCACACCTCACCACAGAGTAGTACACCCACATTTCGTCATTATGTTTAAGTCCCATGTAATAGGGGGCAAGCCTATTGCCATCCATCGGGCACACATCTAGACTCCGGGCTGTTACTGAGAAATCCCAGATTGAAAAACTCAATGACACTTTGCCCGACCCGGGGATCGAACCCGGGACCTCATGATCAGCAGTAGCGCTTACGACCACTAGACCAACGAGGCAGTCTATCCATACAAAATTCCGCATTAATAATGTTAGTAGGATGAATAAGAAAACCCATAACATGCCTACCAATTTCGGAGATTGCCCTTAAAATCTTCCTGGTGATAACATTTCAGTATCATTGCAGCCATGTACCAAACTGTAACGGTATGAGGTCCCAACATCAATGTTTATGGTATGGGACATTACCATTTTTTGGCATGCTAACTCCCAGAACGTTTTTTGAAGTGTTATGGGCTGTTGGCACCGATTCTGTGAAGCTGAACTATTTTTACCCATTTAATGTATTACTTAGTGAATCATTCTTGTGGTCATTGTTATTAAAGTGATACCTGGGCCTCAAGTCTGCTATTACAATAGTGTCAGAATGATCTATCATTGATTTCATAATTGTTGATTTTGTCATGTTTGGTAACCTACTAATGAGATGGCATCATTATGACTTTCCAATGATCGACCACTGACACTCCATTGAAAGAAATGACAGAAAAGACAGAAAGTACCAACGGGTTTTATAATAATGGCAACACTACAGTGTCATAATAATAAAAAAATAATAATAAATATTCCACAACTTTTCACACAACACCACTTAGTCCCAAGTTAAGCTTGAGAGCTTGTGTTATGGGTACTAAACAGCTGATAAACATACTTATATATTTCTAAATACATACATATTATAGATAAATTACACCCAGACACAGAACAAATGATCGTGCTCATCACACAAACATTTGTCCTGGGTGGGAATCGAACCCACGACCTCCGGCATAGCAGTCAGGGTCACTAACTACTAGACCAACAGGCCAGTCAATGACACAATTCTAGTAAGAGACCACTGACCCATCAATGATTGACCATTATGAATTAGTAGATTACGAACTTTTAGCAAAATGACAATGGGATCGTGTTGGAATGACAATATTTATAAAAATAGCAGACTTGAGGCCCCGGTTAAGTGAGACATCAAGGGATTTGCTTCACTTATAGAGGTATTCCACTTACCCAGTGCCTCAGATATCCAGGAATAAATAAATATCTGTCTCACTTACAGAGAGTTCCACTAAGAGGTCAGAATACAGGTTTTTCAGTTAATGAAGTTGCGTTTTTTAAATAAAATAACGTGTTACGTAAACATGATAAATGAGTTTTATCCAGTTATGGAGGTGTCTCACTTATCCAGGTTAAACTTAACCAAGTTTCACTGTATCTATTTATTTTTACAACTATTTTAACAGATCTTGTACCTTGTACGTGTGTGGCTTTTAATTATTCAATTATATCACACAATCATTTGTCTTGTTTTCACACATACCAGGAGGCTTATGACTTAATAATAAAAATAAAAATAAATAAATATTCCACAACTTTTCACACAACGCCATCTAGCCCCAAGCTAAGCTAAGAGCTTGTGTTATGGGTACTAAACAGCTGATAAACATTCTTATATACTTCTAAATACATACATATTATAGATAAATTACACCCAGACACAGAACAAATGATCGTGCTCATCACACAAACATTTGTCTTGGGTGGGAATCGAACCCACGACCTCCGGCATAGAAGTCAGGGTCACTAACTACTAGACCAACAGGCCAGTCAACACCCGCACGGGTCGATCGATAGTTAAGCTACTTTTCCGAGGTCGGAAAGTAGATGGATGACCTTACGTTACATATCAAGACCCGTCTAAAATTTCCCGGAAATTAAGTTAAGCCGTTGGTTACGATATCTTGTACTTTTACACCCAATCGTGCGGATAATTTTAACATCGCGATGTTGGATGTCAGTGTTTAGTTCGTATGTGGCGATATAGATGTCGCTATACCCAAAGCATTATAAATCACTGCTGATACACAACAGTATATCATTGTCTCCCCATCCCGTCAGATGCCAGCGTAAGTATCAGGCCCTATCCATCGGTTTGATTGATTGAGGAGGAAACTCGCATGTCATGCCATGTTATATGTTACATATGCCGATAGATAACTGAATTCTAGGTTAGAGGGACGAGGGATGAATTAACTAGAGCACTTGGTTAAGGGGATTTACAACTGTTGGCAAGTTGTAAATAACATTAGGTCGTAATGCTCAAAGGGTTAGGCAGAGGTTTACCTGCATAGTTGTTCTATGTAATAGGGAGCGAGCCTATTGACGAATTAAGATCCCGGTCTGCTACTATAGGTAGTCTCTTATTGCTGATTGTTTTTTTTTCTGTTTAATGATAAATAATAAATAATAAATATTCCACAACTTTTTCACACAACGCCATTTAGTCCCAATTTAAGCTTGAGAGCTTGTGTTATGGGTACTAAACAGCTGATAAACATACTTATATACTTCTAAATACATACATATTATAGATAAATTACACCCAGACACAGAACAAATGATCGTGCTCATCACACAAACATTTGTCCTGGGTGGGAATCGAACCCACGACCTCCGGCATAGCAGTCAGGGTCACTAACTACTAGACCAACAGCCAGTCAATGAACCTGAACGTATTTTTATTTCAATGAGAACTAATGGTTGCGCTTTAAAGAATAATTTAGTTGCGCTTAAAAATGGTTGCGCTTTAAGGAATAGAAATATAATGATATTAATTTGAATTTGTGAGCACAACTAACGGTTGCGTTTTAAGGAATAATTTAGTTGCGCTTAGATGGTTGCGTTTTAATTCATTAAACCCCAAGAGGACACCAGTGTTCGCGTTGTCATTGCCTTTCTATTGTGTCTCTAATTGACACGATTGAAATGTTAAGGAATATTTTAGTTGCGGTTAGATGGTTGCGCTTAGAAATGGTAGCGCTTTGAGGATTACCCCACCCGAGTACTCATACTCAGCTGTAGCTATTGCAATCTTTCGGACCAGAACTAGCTGTTTATCCACTCCTAAGGACCGTAGCTTAGCAGGATCAAATCAAAATAATAATTAATTTACTTCAATTAGGCTTAGGATCAACACTTTTTAAACGTTAAAATTATATAAGACAAAAATAGGCTTGTTAACAAAATTTTACTTTTAGTCCATTTCCAAATTGACTGATCCCTGAGAATGTAAACTTATTTACATTATAAGTAGGTACGTAGGTAACACAGATGGACAGACACGTGTATCTAGGTAGATACACGTGTCTGTCCATCTCTTTTACCATATCTTTATCTTTAGTTATTTTTTTTTTTTTATTACTGATAGGCACGCGTTTGACCACTATCTCACCTGATGGTAAGCGATGATGTGGTCGACGATGAAGCACGCTTGCCTAGAAGCAACCTGTTCACTCTATCTCTATTTATCAAGCAAAAGCTAAAACTAAATTTCTATGTGTTGCCAGCTTAACACCCCACCTAAATAAACTGCTGACATAGTTACAAAATAGGAAGCGAATGTTATTTGATCTCAAATAGACGATAATAATCTTCCCTCCCCAGAAACACTCAAAAAACATCGTTTCTTCCTTAAAAAAACATAATTACAACATTTATTCCGTCCTCTTCCGTGTTTATATAACAAAGTTGATGGAATAAGGTCAATAGGGAGCTACCTTATGGTCGTACGTTTCTCGAGGGATCTATAAATTATTCATGGCAAAATATTATCTTAGTACCTAGTACCTAGTATTACTATCTAGGGTACGTCGCTGACGGGTGTTCTAGCTCTCCAAATTACGTTTATATTGTTGACTAATGTGTTTCTGAAATTCGGTCGTGGGTACGATTCCCACCCAGGACAAATGTTTATGTGATGAGCACGATTATTTGTTCTGTGTCTGGGTTTAATTTATCTTTAACATGTAACTATTTAGAAATATATAAGTATGTTAAACAGTTGTCTCTAGTACCAATAACACAAGCTCTGCTTAGCTTGGGAGTATAGATGGCATTGTGTGAATAGTCGTGGAATATTATTATTATTATTTTCGTTTTCATTTCTCGGAACCCTTGGGTTCCGGAAATTTGGAAGGCGTACGAAGAACCGAAGCCAACTCGCAGAGGCCCAGAATTGTCGTCTGAATGAAATTAGGCACCAACCGTAGATTTTCCCTGTAAGACGCATGATCGATCTTCAAGTTTACAAAAACATAACATTACATATCGCCTGTTATCCCTGAAGGGTTAGGCAGAGGTGGCAAAGCTGGCAGAGGTGTACCTGTGGTAAACCTACATTTATTTACTTATGTTTATGTCCCATGTACGCAAGTTTTTTGCTGAAATAAATGTATGTCTCAATAGAAAATTACTAATAGTTCACTTACTCGACATTTCAAACTTATATTAAAGTTTCAACAATGCTTGTAGAGGACGGTCCAAGGATGGAGGAGACTCTTCTGTGTTTCGGAAAGTATGTTTAGACGTTGGTCCCAGCTGTCATTTATAAATCTTTGGTAGTCGTTTTGGATGTATGTAAACAGTGACAGTGTTACCACGATTTCCTGGAGCTCCTCAAGTTACGAATTGAGCTTACGATTACTGACAAATGCTTGCACTTGACTGATTTGGTCCCCTCATTCTGTTCTCAAAAGACCATCTCAGACACTAATCTGCATGGATCTTACATGGTTTGACCAAGATAATGTCTGGACTTTAAAAGAGACTAAGACCTCTGAGTTTCTTTCGGTGTTTCTTCTCAGAGTAGTCAGGTAGTGAAACTCCGATCTTATCACTAGTTAAAAAAAATGACATGTAAAAGTGTTTGTGAAAACGTTTTTACAGAAATAAATATTTATTTATTTATTTTATTTTTCTTTATTTGGAACAACAAACAATTACACAGTAAGTAATACAAAAATGTGGCCTTAAATCTAACAAATGTGTAATCTACAGCATTGTTCACAGCATATATGCAACAGTATCAAAAATTTGCTTAAAATTTAATAGTTATAGTACACAGTGAAATAGGTGTTAATGACAGATTTGAATCCAACATATAATATATGTTTTAATTTAAGTTATACTAAACCTAACACATGTCTTTGATTGCTTGAAGCGCAGCGCATCTAAACTTTCCGGTCGGTAAACAAAACAAATCTAAATCTATAAAGAGCTTATTGTAATTATCCGTGAGCCTACGCAGCGGGGCTCGCACCCCAGCATTAGTTCGGCATGAAGTGACAGCAAAGAGAGACTTCTTACGAACAGTTCGCCTATGTGCTATTCTAGGAACCAAATAACATATTCTATTACATATATCCGTACAGTCATATGCATTATTACACAAGTCATATAAAAGCATAACTTCGAGAAAAGTCCGTCGAGACTTAAGGCTTTGCATGTTATATCTGCTCAATAAATCTTCATAAGATGCGGAGGCATGTAAACAGCGGTAATGCATAGCCTTTAAAAACTTTTTCTGTACTTTCTCTATACTATGAGAGTATTTAGCATAAAGAGGGTTCCACACTGAAACTGCGTATTCCAATTGAGATCTAACCAAAGTTTTGTAAAGATATAAGAAAATCTGAGGTCGAGTAAATTCAGTGGATGATCTTAGAACGAAACCGTACATACGCCACGCATTATTAACAATTGTATCAATATGAGTATCCAGATTGAGTTTATCATCTATAAGTACCCCAAGATCTCTCACCATACTCGTCCTGTTCAAAGTGAGGTTATTTAGGGAATAGGGATATTTGAGTGCGTTTTTATTCTTAGTAAAACTTAAACAGCAACACTTTGGAATACTGAGGTGAAGTTTATTGAGTTTGCAGTACTCAGTCAGTCTGTTAAGATCACCTTGGAATTCATTACAATCGTTCCAGCTCCTGACAGGCCTAAACAATTTTAAATCATCCGCATATAGGAGAAATTTAGAATTCTGGAAACAACTATTTATATCGTTGATGTATAAAATGAACAATAGAGGTCCCAAAATAGATCCTTGGGGCACACCGGATGTTACTGTAATAGCAGCAGAATTATAGCCATTCACTACGACTTTTTGTGTCCTATTCAAAACATAAGAGGAGAACCATCTCAACAAGTCCCCACGTATCCCATTGTATGCGATTTTACTCAGAAGTAGTTTGTGGTCAACCTTATCAAACGCTTTTCGGAAGTCAGTATAAACTGCATCTACTTGAGTGCCAGTATCCATACTGTTGAATAGAAAATCCGAGTATACCATCAGGTTCGTTACGGTCGATCTTTTTTTAACGAAACCGTGCTGTTGTTGGATAATAGCCTTATGAAGCACAGGATATAACTTATTATGTACTAACCTCTCGAAGAGCTCAGACAAGATTGACAAAATGGAGATCGGGCGGTAATTTTCAACGTCATCCTTGGGACCTGACTTATGAATAGGTGTAATATTGGCCTGCTTCCAGAGTTTAGGGAAAGCTCCTTCCGAGATAGATTGATTGAAGATAATTTGCAATGGGATACATAATACTTTAGCAGTACTTTTAAGAAAAACCGCTGGAAGAGAGTCAGGACCTGGCCCTTTTGTAGTATCGAGAGACTGAAGTGCATCTTTAACTTCTTTAACCGTGAACGAAATGTTGTTTACTAATGTAGAGTTTTCAGCATGTATATAACTAGTATCCATTTCATTTATTAATGTAGAAGGTTCGTACACTGATTTAAAGAAGTCACAGAAGAGATTACAACTTTCTTCAGGGTTACACGTCGATTGGTTTCTGAATCTGACGGTTGATGGAATACCTGCAGTGGTCTTTCGATTGGAAACATATTTCCAGAAGTATTTCACATTATCTTTAATGCTGTCTTCCACAGCATTTTGGTATTTTCTGTAGCATTTATGACACTCTGCTTGAAATCTGGCTCTATAAACGGAAAACTGTTCATAGTCAGAAATATTTTTGTAATTTTTCCATTTGTACCAAGCCTTAGATTTGTTTCTAAACATGTGTATCAGAGCAGGAGAGAACCAAATAGGGAATTTGCGTGATTTGCTTGTTTGTAGTGGCACATGTTTTTTAATTACACCAAAAATTATATTATAAAAAGTGTCTAATGCATCATCAACCGTGCTTGTATCAAACACATCGTTCCAGTTAATGTCCAAGAAATCCTTGTTAATATTTTCGTAATTGCATTTGTAATAATTATAACGTTTTGTAAATTTATGTGACATAGTGCTATTATTACACTGGGAAGGAGTTAATACATAAAATGGTGGATGATATTGATCTGGCGATAATAAAACATCAGTAGGAGTAAACACTGAGCATTCATTGTTACTAATTATCAGATCAAGAATCTTGTCAATATCCTTTAAATATCCTTTATGATTACTACTGTCTCTTACAATTTCATATTACTAGAGGTCTCTCAATCGTTTTTGCTTTATACACTCTTTCCCTATAATTATAAACTTTTACTGGGTATGCCGATCTCACACGTCTTTTCCGTGGTGCGCAATACGCTTTAAAAAAGCAAAATTTTCTCATAGCGTAATAATTACATAGTCATAATCACATCGTACCTATCATTTTGTTATTCAAATGTCCGGGTTACTGACCAAAATGTTTTGATTAAAATATAATAAAATTAAAGTTAACATGCCTATAGACATTTCAGATAAACTGTAGGTCAAAGGTCTCAAAATTGTGGGTGTTTGTACAATTTCGGGCAAAAACATGTTTTGGAAAACAACACGATGTTTTGTTAAAAAACTTGTGACAGGGAAAAATATTAAGCAATTTTTTTTTGTAACGATACTATATTAGTATTATTAAAGTACCTAGTGTAACAACAAAGTATAAGTATACCTACATTTGTTCTGATAACATGCTGATAGCTGGCGCCAAACTTAATTATCATTACACACTAATTAGCAGAGATCTAATTATTTACATGTCATGATTAGTGTCTCATAGCAGTGATAGCCTAGTGGTGTGACCGGCGGATTGTCAAATCATAGGTCTCGAGTTCGAACCCAAGGCACGCACCTTTTCTGACTTTTCGGATTCATGTGCGGATTGTATAATTATCACTTGCTTCAAAAACGGTGAAGGAAAACATCGTGAGGAAACCAGCATGCCTGAGGGATATTTCTCGACGGTATGTGGTGCCAAGTCAGAGGCCCATGGGCGGCATTAAAACTCTGACACCAGGTTAGTTACTAACCACACGATAAGAAGAAGAAGATTAGTGTCTTCTTTAATTAGAGGAGGTGTGTTAATTTTGGTAACATAATGATTACCTACATTCTTTAGGTGGGTGATATTCTGGGGTCTAGATCATAATATCGACAATCACTATACATCGATGGTCGCTGTATCGAAAACGTTCCATCGACGGGCTAATGTATCGACAGTACCCCAAATCGATGGTACGCTACATCGACAGTACCCTAAATCGTTGGTACGCTACATCGTTACTACACTAAAACGACGGTATGCTATATCGACAGTAAACCAAATCGATAGTACGCTGCATCGACTACTCGACTCGAGCCAGATTTAAATAAAAAACACAGTATTTTTAACCTACTTCAAAAAAAGGAGGAGGTTCTCAATTCAGTTATTTTTTTTAAGGGTTTGTTACCTAAGTACTCCGTCATTTATGGACCGATTTTCAAAATTATTTTTTTATTGGATAGGGTATACCAGCAGATTGGTCCTATTTGTATCAAAACTCATATCTGATTAGGGATCCTCGAAGAATTGAGGGAATTTGGCTCGGAAAGTTGTAGCTTATGATGTTAGCTATCTAGTCCTGCGAGGTTGTTGGTGTTTTACAAATAACCCTGTATGTGCAAAATTAAGATTATCGCATAATTAGATTTAAAACATAATTACGAAATGTTAGTGTCACCCTGACAACGGATCAACATAATTATTGGTTGTCAATTTATGCGAACGTTCTGAAACATATTTTTCCCTAAACTTTGAAACTTAAAGGTTTTAAGCTGCATAAAGTTTTGTATTTCAGAAAACAATAATGTGATACCTTTGATACGTAGGTTTTTAATGACGGCAGAGACGAAATTCACTTATTCTTTGCAAATAGGTATCTATACATATATTAAACTCTCTGGACTTTAAAGTAGACCGGGCAAACTAATTAAATTGTAATTATGTAATATAGAGACACTCAGCGCAGTAGTTAAGTTTAAAATGATGCCTATTTTGTATCTTTCAAAATCAATGCATTTCAATAAGGTAGTTAGGTTAGGTAGTTAGGTTAGCTATAGAGTAGGTATAGTAAGTTAGGTTAGGTTATATGTATACATATCTTTATTCTAATTCTATCTAACACTAAATATTTGGATAAGAGCACATTAGAGACTAGCTAAATAAAAAGTAGTAGTCGCTATTGTTTTGGATCTATTTGTTGTCATCTTATTAAAAGTATGTGTATATAAATATTAAATAAATAAATATTCCACAACTTATACACAACGCCATCTAGTTCCAAGCTAAGCAGAGCTTGTGTTATGGGTACTACTCGTAAAGAACTAATAAATATTCTTATATATTTCTAAATATATACATATTATCAATGATATAATAAGTGAAAAGGTGTAGATAGGTTATAAGCGCTCCGAAAGCGACACGTTAAAATATGGTTAACTAGCCACACTTGACCTCATTGTCGCGTCGCGTCGTCGACGGAAGCGTGCGTGCGTTAGTGCGCCGTTTTTGAAGATCGCATGTTGTTTAGGTAACCTATGCTACACGTTTTTACTTATAATATCATTGCATATTATAGTTAAATTAGACCCAGACACAGAACAAATGATCGTGCTTATCGCACCAATATTTGTCCTGGGTAGAAATCGAACCCACGACCTCCGGCATAGCAGTCAGGGTCACTAACTGCCAGACGAACAGGCTAGTCAAAAATATAACAAATAAATTGATTCAAAGGTGGAACAAAGTTTGCGGGCAGTGTATTTATAAAATCCAACTTCCTATTTCCCAGCAAAAACTGGCAAAAATAAGAATCCTGACAAGACAATTTCTGATTCAAAGGAAAGGAGAATTTATTTGAGCGGCTCTGCGGGTGTTAGACTAGAATTTCAAAGGTGGTTAGGAGCTTTTGACAATTAATATTGTAAATATACCGGGCGGCGGTTCGTGCGGAAGCGTTGAAAAAAAATGTTAATTTCGACAATGGGCTTACCCTTCTGTAAGTGTAAGCCCATTGTCGAAATAAACAACAGTGCAACAAAAGGTAATCATTTGTTTTTTGTTGTCACCGACATGTATTATTACTCTGAGAGTATAATATAAATAAATATTTTTTTTTTTTTTTTTTAATTTCTGTTTCATATCTTTTACGTTACTTTTTTAATATTTTGTCCGAAATTTTGAGCATTTTGTGCGACGAACTAAATGTTCTTTCTTTAGTTTTGTTCGTCAGACATGGAGCTAGATATGCTTTATAAATAGATTTTTTTAGATATATGCAATATACAGGAGTGCAGAAAGAGCAATAGTGAAAATAATGGATTTATTGTCAGGCAACTAAGCATCAGGTGCCTGACATAGATGAAATGATGATGTGAAATGATGCGGCCTATAATATTAGTATCTATGTGAAGGCAGCTTCGTAAGACGATACATATAATTAAGTTAATTAAGTTGAAATGGCTAAATTGCTGCACAAATGATCAATAGGTATCGGTGTACGTATTAATTCCGACTCAATAAAGCTATTTTTATGCCAAATTTGTAAAACTCTTCTAATATTTTTTATTAGCCACACTTATTAATATTTTGTAAGGTGATGAATGATAAACTATTTTATTTCCTGTACTATGTACATTCACTGCCTCGTTGGTCTAGTCGTAAGAGCTACTGCTGAGCATGAGGTCCCGGGTTCGATCCCCGGGTCGGGCAAAGTGTTATTGAGTTTTTCCATCTAGGATTGATGGCAATAGTCTCGTCCCCTATTACATGGGACTTAAACATAACTGGCGAAATGTCGGTGTACTACCAGGTACACCTCTGCCTAGCCTTTCAGGGATTACAGCCGTGACGTTATGTTATGTTTTATGTTACTAGGTAAGTTTTTTTCTCCCGTATGTTTTTATTTCGCTTATAACTTAAAATTGAATGTAAGTTGGATCAAAGGTTCTCTCGTGAGACGTGATTGACAGAAGCCGATGTTTAACTTCATTTGTTAAGTCAAAGACTTCGGGAAAGGGATAAGATTTTCTGTCGCTACACAGAGAAATTCCTATTTGTTACTTGTATTATATGTACGTACATGGATTCTGTTACAAGACATAAATTATTATATAACCACGAGATACATCAGAGGGTAATGCCCATATTTTTAAATACGTTCTAGTTCTATTGTCAGTCGGTCAATAACCGTCTAATTTCCCTACATTTTTGACAAGTTATTGACATTAGATTGCCGCTGTGATGAGATTGCGACTACATACATACATACATACATACATAAACTCACGCCTTTTTTCCATGCAGAAACTACAGAGCGCCATATGCTACGATTCTTACATACATTCTTCTTTTGCTTCGTTTACATTCATACATGTTGTCATACACACAGGCCGGTTGCGAGTACTACGCACCTGACCTTTCTGAAGAACCGAAAATTGCGACTACATTTGAACGAAATCGCGAGCGAAGTGTTTTAATAGTTAAAGTTATTATATTATGTATTTGTTTTTAATGGAAATATTTTATAATTTAGAACTCATTGGTACAAAAGTAATGAGTAGGTAAGTAATATTTTGTATTTTTCTTACATATTTGGAACTGTTACAAAAACTTTCCGATTTTATAAAAGTTGCTCGCGGTTACCTATTTGTGTATCTATATTTGTTTTTGTGTCTCAAAAAAACTGAATCTGTAAAACTATTTACGAATTCATAAGATTAGAAAGTGAATAAACAGTACTTCTATAATGGCACAAAATAAACGCAAGCCTTCCTGCTGAACTCACGCCGATACAGCGCCTATTACAATAACTGACCTACGTTACTGCCGCCTCAAACTCCAAGACATAAATGCCAGCCAAGATATACGATTACTAACCAGAGTTTATGATTCGCATAACTTACAGGCTTAAAGGAAAATGCTTTAATATACACCCGACTGCAATAAACAATGACAGATGGTGAGACAAGACTGTAATCAATTCTAGACTGAATAACTAGCTTATAACTTAGAACAATAACGGGCGTGTCCGGCCCGAGACTGGCCTATGTCCCAGTATAGTGGGTATAGAAGAGATTTATCTGATAGATGGGCTGTAATTTCTACCTGGGGGCTGATAAGATCTAAAAGAGGGAATTACTGGCAAACATGTTTGTCAAGCAGCGCCGCGGTAAAATGGAAAAAATATGTACAGACGCTAGCACATCAACCTACCCCAAAGAGATTTAAAAGACTATATAGCGGGCATGTCAAGGAAATGTCATAGAAAAACTTTGATCCCATGTCTCAGTAACGCCATCTAGAATAATATATGAATATTGGAGCGGCAGCGGAGCGAACTACAAAAAACTCTTAGACTTGTATCCAGCAGGACACACTTTTTCGGACGAAAATTTTATTCGTGATGTCCGGTCTACAGGTATTGAATGTCTTTGACCTACCTCAAACTGTAAAATTTTCGCAATTGAATATGAACCTTATTCTATTTGCAATAAAACATTAATTTTATACTTAATTTTAATTTTATATTTTTTTTCTGTGCCCTACAGGGTCCGTAATTGTACTCTAGCTTTAAGCCCATTGTAAGATCTCAACACATTATGGAATGCAAATAAAGATATGAATATGAATAAAAATGAAAAACTATCGATGTAATTTGACATATTATATTGGGATAACTTGATGTGCTGGCATCTGTACCTTCTGCAGGGTACGTTTTCTTGCAAAGGTTACCGCTAAAGAAAGATTGCAGAGTGACGGAAGTCTATGGATTTTTGTGATGATTATATCAAGACACATCTAAACACTATGAGTTTAGGACAAGATCCTGGACCCCCCACCTTTTTAATTATTATTTATTAATTATTTCACGCACACAAATGAACATCAGCAGACTGGTTACACCATAATTATCGGAACTTTTAAATGACCAATGGCAATTAATTATATAAATGATTTCCTATAATTACGACATTTTCACCATCAAATGTTCGTGTTTAAGTTTAATTTAATTGAATTGTAATTTTGATTTTATTTATATTTATTTTTTAGCTGGTTTTATGTTTCTTTGTGTATTATAACTTTTTTGTCAATGGGTGTACCTACTTACCTGAAATAAATGAATTTATTTAAATATTTTTTTATTCTATTTTTTGTTTATTTTCCTTCTCTGATTAATATTATTATGATTATTCTATATACTCAAATGTTGTACGGTTAAACTAATCATACTATTATTTTGTTCGCTATAATTAATGGCAGAACACGCAGATCTACACATTAAATATGTTCTATTCTTTTCTATTCTATCTTATTTTATTCTTGCCATGCCATTAGCATTTTCGACCAGTCTACCTTTAAATCAAAATTTTACGTCAGATTTCCTGAAGTTTTTTTTGTTAATCATTTAAAATTACGATTTGTTGCATTTTAAACGAAGGAAGTGGAATATTAACTTTTTAGTAAAAAAATCATTGGGTTAGATAGCGAGATAAATTTTTCATAGCTTATTACATTTTTAAACAAAAATAACATCAGAAAATTGAAACAGCATTAGGAAAAACGGACGAAAATTTCTTGGCTTGGGGGGTCGAGATTCATGTGCGGAACTCATGGTGTTCAGAGTATATCCTAGGTAGCAAGTATTAAATAAATGTCAAATCTGTACAAATATTACAAAGGAGAAAGATTCTTATGTAACGAAAAAACTCAAAAACTGCCGAAGCGATTTGAAAAATTCTTTCACCATTGGGAAGTTACTCTATCCCTGGGTGACATAGGCTATTTTTTATTATAGCTGTATTCCCACGGGAACTGGAGCTACGCGGGTGAATCCGCGTGGCGTTCGTTAGAGTATAATAAGTAGGACGTGGGTTGGCACCTATTAACAAAGTCTTCTATGCACACACCACCCTTTGACCCTTGACATTTGGAAAACTGTCAACCCTAAAGAACTTGTTTAAATAAAAGGTGTTTACCTACTAATGTTTCAGTGGGACAGGAATAAATTAAATATCCCACGCGTTTCCTATTACAAGAACCTTTTATGTTTAATAAGATATTCGTTATTTAATTATATAATATTTTTTGTATTGTTTTCTGTTTTCTGAGCAAGGATTACGTACTTTATATTATTTGTGAACCTTTATTTTGTAGACTGTTTTTGCTTTAATTGTATCGTTGTAACTAATAAATAATAAATAACAAAGAGTTTCAATCGAAGAACATTAAATAAAGTTTTATTTGCAAAAATCCGCTTCAGTTTTGCTTTATTTGCCGGTAACGCAAGCTTATATTTAATTATGTATTTTTTAGGCACAAAGTGCTTATAGATAACAGGCTGGCTATTTACTGTATTTATATTATATATTAATATAGGAAAAAGTCCTTTTCTTAAACAAAGAAGGCACAGTAACCACGCTCAAGCTGGATCGTCGATTTTAAACTTGTTTATACTATTTTGCTTTTATAAATAAATAAAATAAATATTCCACAACTTTTCACACAACGCCATTTAGTCCCAATTTAAGCTTGAGAGCTTGTGTTATGGGTACTAAACAGCTGATAAACATACTCATATATTTCTAAATACATACATAAATTATAGATAAATTACACCCAGACACAGAACAAATGATCGTGCTCATCACACAAACATTTATCCAAAATCAAAAGTCTTTATTCAAACTAGGCTGAGAATCAGCACTTTTTGAACGTCAAAAAAAATACATAAAGACAGTCCCCCAAAAACGGCCCACCCTTCGCCTCTTCCTAGTGTTTTTGCTGGGAAGAAGAAATGGCGGAACAAACTTTGGATGGGAATCGAACCCATGACCTCCGGCATAGCAGTCAGGGTCACTAACTACTAGACCAACAGGCCAGTCAAGGTGTTCTATACATTACCAAAGTACCATACACAAAAAAAAACAGTATAGCTGTTCGTAGCAGACAATTGTATAAAGGGCTATCTAGAATATAACTCCCGAATCACATTCCCACAATAACCACCCGAATATATTTCTAACCGTAAACAAAATGAGCAAAAACAAAAGCTTTCTAAAGTACTGTATCAGACGGGTATTGTTACAGAAGTAGGTGTGATTACAGAGGTATAATTAAACGCAACGATGTAATCGGGTCGTGTTCCAACTGTTCAGGTTGTTGGGCGACATCTGTCGGGTCCCCACGGAATTGGGGCACCTGATAGGGTTGGCGGATGGTCGGCAATTTTATATCGTGTGAATTAATCGGTGGAGTGAAAGCGAGTAGGACTTTTTGATGTAGATAATCGATGTCCTAGTGATGAATAGTGGGTAATCAAACATTTTTAAACTGTGGAGATATAGTACTCCCGTCCCTGGACATTGTCTTCATCACTCCAACAGAACATCTTGTGTCAAAACACAAACTGCAGTGGGCATTCTAGATACCTCTAAACCGATTGGCAACCCAGGCTGGTCGTTATTATAGTAATCTGACCAAAAAAAGGCGACCAAACACAAGCTGTCGCTGATAAGAGCCGCAGTGTTAATACGGAATAAGATATATAGGGTGACTGGTAATTAGTGACCGATACTTAAACACGTGATTGTACTCATAAATACGAAAAACTCTCCCAAAGAAATTTATTTCATATTGTTATGAAATAAATTACTTACTATTCTGCCAATTCGTGCCTACTGTGAGTACTGTGATCGATCACAGACGCGCGCGCAGGAATATCAAACAGCGTTTTCGTTATTTTATTGTGTTATAAATTATTGTGTATAAAAAAAAGTTTACTTAGGAAAGTTTATTGAAATCATGAATACAATCACGTGTTTAAGTATCGGTCACTAATTACCAGTCACCCTATATATCATAAGGAAATCAGCATATTATGCCTGAGACATATTTCTCAACGGTATATGAAGCCAAGTCAGTGGCCTAAGTAAGGGTTGCATACATTCTGACACTAAGCAAGAAGAAAAATACATCATATTAATCAATTGTGAAATCTATTGTAACTGTGTCCCTCTATCAACTGGTACTTACTGTTAAGACGATACTTGACAGTAGAGTTATACACCATTAGGTAACTTAGATCAATCCTCAGAGAAACTGAGAGAAAACCAATCAAAATATACCGGAACTTCTACATTTAGTTTAATAACTTAAATACAAATACTACGACAATGATAACAGTGAAAACAATGGTTGGAAATCTAGATTATCACGTCTTGTCTGCGTATAACATGGACCTTAGCCACTAACAAAAGCTCCACTTCCCACCACAAGACCGATTACTCCACAAACTATATAATATCTTCCGCAACAATACTCCTTCAACTGCCACTTCGAATAAACACAAGACTAGCAGCTCTGCTCACCTAAATAAATAACTAAGTTAGCGTGAACCAGTCAAAAGCGTCCTAACAATAATGAACTCTGACGGATTATTCATGAGAGCCGTTCGATTGTGGATAACTTAATAACCACTGTGGAAGTTTATTGTTAGCGAGAATAACAAATGTACAGTGACAATCATTATGACCATTTCAATGAGTTTCGATGAAACTATAATGTGGGTTTGACCGGAGACAGAGGGTTCCAGTTAGCTGTAGATTAAATATAACAAGGTGGTAGAAACACAGACACATGACGAGCTAAATGATCCTTAAGTAAGCTTTGAAACTGTAAAAAACTAAGTAAATATCGTCATGCTTGTCTAATTCAATGAATTTTTTTTTTTATAAAGAAGTAAATGCGCCACTTCTTTCACCACAATTCACATTGGGTCAAATAGAAACCATGATTTTAGACAGTTTATAGTAAATGCAACATTAGAGAAATTTAAAAACTAGGAATATCTAGCGAACATTTTTAACACTACAGGGGACATACTTTTAGTACTCTGACTGACCATTGTTATCCCTTTCAAATTCATCTCTAATCTCTCTGCCTTTTCCCAACTACGTTGAGGTTGTCTTCCAGTTTAACCGGATGCATCTGCATATGGAGCGATTGTCTGATTGACCTCCACAACCCAGTTACTGGGCAACAAGATTTGGTTAAACTGAAGCCTCTTCCCCACTAGGAACATTTGTCGAGCGACATGTGTCCTTTGTGACATCGGGCGATGTCGGGCAACGTCGAACGACATCACCGCGACATTGTTGAAACTGTTCCTTGTCGCAGAGTCGATGAAGAGTAGAGGTTCGACTGAACTGATGTGGACGGAGACAAGACATCGGGTGACGTGGGGCAATTAAGGGCGACATCGCCCGATGTCTCCAGGGATACATGTTGCTCGACAAATGTTCCTAGTGGGGACGAGGCTTGATTGTCCTATTTTCGGGCTTCAGACTACCCGTAATGACTGTCAAAGATCTATAATGACAGCCGGGGGCAACCGCTTAACGTACTTTCCGAGGCACGGAGGAGTCTTGATATGTAATGAATGGTCTACCATACACAGACCGACCTCGGCAACCGTAGCTCAACCTTCGTTTCGCTATTATTATTTAGCCACAAGCTTTCTAAATTCTTCTTCTATATCCCTTCCACCTCATAATATATCGTCATATTCTTTCCAAAAAGATCATGACACATTTGGTAGACGCTTCTCATGACCCTAGGGATGAGCTTTTAGTGTTGGTTTATTAAATAATTAGTCATTAAATAGTAAGAGATCTCACAATTAAAAAAAAAAGTTTTTGAATCTGTAAGAGATCGCTTTTAGCGATATAGACGCCCATGATAGCTCTTTAAGTTATTATTTCTAAGTTATAAGGTGTAAAATAAGGAGTATTCAATTCTATTCTGTAGTAATAGACTCCAGGAATTCGAAACCCAAAAACAGGAAGACACGAACACAAAACTGTTACACGAGTAAAGACTTGTAACAAATTTAATCGACTGTGCACAGTAAGTGGATATACAAAGCCTAATGATATATAACAAAGTAAATAACACAATTGCCTACCCGTGCGAGCTAAGTAAATGTTTGTAGATAATAGCCACCTCGTCAATATATTGAGGGTACACACTAGCCTGTTTTCCAGAGAAGAATCTAATGTACCGAGTTTATTGTGTACCGAAGGGATAATACTGGTGATTGTTGAAATAGGATTAGAATTTCCAATCCTTATTGGGTGTTGATCTTAACTTCAAATATTTACAGAGCAGTTCAATTGTATCACACTAATATGTAGTATTTGTAGCTAAAATGATAACAGCCGGGTCGATCAAAGGTTGAGCTACGATTAAAGAGGTTGCTCCATGGTTGGGAATTCATTAGTCAGAGATTTCATCAAACCACAATTTCTTTGAAAAATTGCAGATTAGCCGTAAAATAAATAAAGCGTAACACATCCTCGAATGGTTATCGTAAAATCTCAAGACAAGAGTAGGTCGAATTTTACTTTAAATTACAGAATTCGTACAAAATTGACTAACTTAGTGGGTTCAATTGAAATTATGAAATATCTCCTCTTGAATACACACTTAACTAATTTACTTACTCGTTTTCTATTTATTTCTTTCCGTCACTGGGTACCCTTCAAGGTTCATTGAAAGACCAGCGTCAGACAGCATCACCTGTCTGGCATGAATGCTGAAATGGACCTTTTTAGCGCAGCCGTGAGGCACACAGCACATAATGTGTACCTACTTAATAAGTACTGTATATTTTGTACGTTTCATAAATTGTTGTGTGTATGTGTGTTAATGACTGATGTCAAATAAATATTTTTCTTTCTTTCTTTCTTTCAATATGACATACAAAAAATGTTGTGTGCCATACGTTTCGGAAGTGGCCAAACCCAAAAGCTGGTGCCATCTTAGTTATTATTTTGATGCTACTTACAAGCAAACTTCAAGTGGACTGGGTAGCCGAGAACCAGTCCTGCTGGATGCCGCACCGTGCACTGGTATACACCCTCGGAGCCGGCATCCTTCTTACGCGATACTTCAAGGGTACCGTTGCTTAGTACGCTGGAACAAAACATATTCATTAGGACAAAAATGATGTAATTTGGATATATACGGGTGGAAAAAACAACTATGCAATATATAGTGCAATCGATTCACTACATGGTTCTGAAACTTCCAGTATTAAATTTTCCTTCTACTTTACACTATTCTTCTTCTCCGTCGAAAGAGGTAATCAGGTGATTGAGTCCTGATTTTGATCGCTAAAATAACCTTGAGTATAAAATATTCCCATCTAAAAGTACTCATTTCATATTTCATAATGACACTATGGTTAAAAAAATATAAGAACGGTCTGTACTGTCACAATGCAGAGCAAAAGCCTCTTCTCATATAGAAAAGGCATGAGCGTTAATCAGCCCTTTTTCTTAAGGCGGTTTCAGACGTATTTTAAATATAAATCCAGGTTGTTTAACGATGATCCCTTTCACCGATGTCAATGATATCGATGATGTCTTAGATAAACTAAGAAAGTACCTAATTGAAAAAGTCACATTGGTGCTTGCCTCGATTTGAAACCACAACTTTGTGCATAAGAGGCAGGCACCTCTACCACTTTCCTATCATAACATCACCAACTCTAAGATTCAACAATCGAGCGAACTGAACATTCTAGGGCGGGCATTAAAACAAAATCACTCTAGCATGTTATATATATCTGGTTTTCCACATACTCACCGTTTAACCTCCTCATCTCCTTTCTTCCACGCGTAGGGCTTCGGTCGCGGCCTGTCGTCAGCTTCGAGCGGTGGCGGGGGGCGCCGTGCTGGGATGCGGTCTGCGTCGGGCACCACGCACGGTACCGACGCGCGCGGTGACGACAACCACGTTATCGGGACATCTGGTGAAGAAGGGAAAGTTGAGAAGTTGGATCTCGGGGTAGAAGTACGTAGAAAAGTCTGAAGTTCAGCCACAAAGTTCAACAATAAAACTGGTTTTATTATTGAATAGAAGAAAAGACTAGAAAGCAATAAATAGCATGGATTACCGTGCTTAAAGAAAACACTGCTATTTAGTAAGATACAACTAAAACGGCAATTTTTAAATTACGTTCGGGCTAAATCGTTTGATAGAAACAATAAATTGTGATAGTTAAAGTTAAAATCAAGTCAATTTTAATAGGACCAATAAAGTTCAATTAATGTGAAATAAATACTGAACAGATTCTTTAATGTAGATTCAAATTAACTACACCTAAAAAAATATTGCCCCAATATTGGTAATAAACTGGTGTAAAAATACTCATATGTAAGTACATATCCGATTATATTATATTTAATTTAACAAAACAGTACGAACATAATTTAGTACAATAAAAACAACTGAACAATAATGTTCGAACAAACTCAGAGACTACATAATATGTTATCATAAAATCTACATAGGTACTAAAAAACTTAAAATAAATTACACGTCCGATAAAACGGTATTACTCGAAATTTCAGAAATAAAAACATGACGTGTAAATTAGTTCAAGGAAAACAAACCTCAGTCCGATGTTTTGAACCCTTGTCGACGAACCTGAAGTAAATTAAGTTAGGAACTTACCGATGTAAACTGATGCAGGTTTCAACTCCAAGTCAAAGGCGTAATAAACAAGATACTTACTTTTGAAAATCCATGGAGCAGACAAGATAGAATTACGCGAATAAGACACTGACAACAGGCTTTCATAGATAAGGATTGCTAACGCTATTACAGAAAATAAATAATGAGAAATTATTCCAAGTTGTAAATTTTATAATTTTTCGAGCCAAATTTCACAGTCAAATTTCGATCCCAACATTCAAAATTTATTCTCAAAACTTTATTATTAGGAAAATTTGCAAAACAAACGCTCGACGGATATTAGATAAACCAATTAAGCAATAGTCTGTGGTGAGAAGTAAAATAGCTAGATTTACAGTACCGTAATCTTTTAATGATGAACTAAATAGTTGACCACACAAATAGGGATGATATTGTCTGGAAATTAGTTGGTTAATTGCAAATAGTTTGTAATTGAGCAAAATTGTTTCTAAATAGACCAGCTAGAAAGACGATAAAGATATTTAGTAGCCAGGAGATCAGTTACGAGGCATCACACGTTTTCATAAACAGATATTCGACAAATATAGTGTGAAAATAGTCACCAGTGACAAAGAAGTTAAGTCGAATGAAGATCAGAGGAAAGATTTGACTACAAGAGCAGAAAAGTGGAATATAATGATAATGTACAATTCTAAACATACAAAAAAACATCATTAAGAATGTTCAATTAGTAGTGAAAATTGTCTTAAAGAGCTGACAAACAATAACATTTAAAATTAAATAGTTTTCCAAGTCCCAAGACAATGAACAACCTATTATTAAAATTATTGTTTCAAGATATCCAGTTACCTCCAAAAGGAAAGTGTGGAAACTTTTTAGTTGAACAATATTTAAAAAGTAATATTCAAACATGTGTTCTATAATAATGACTTGTGAGTTGTGTCATTAATAATATAATAAAAATTTCTCTGTACAAACAACAGGTTTTTACTTACATATCCTAGTCATCTAGTATATTTCATCAAAAGGTTATGGGCCCAGTCACTGAATTTGCCATCAAGAACCTCTGCGGCCTAGATGACTATTCTACATGGAAATTCGCGATAAAAATGATTCTCATACGAGAAAAGTTGTTCACTTATACGTCAACGTACCCGGATTCCAAAGACTCTATCGCCGTCGAGAAGGACCAAGATGCACTAGCTTTGATTTGTCTACATGTGGAACCTACACTTTATGCGTATGTACAAAATTCAAATAATGCTAAAGATGCTTGGGATAGCTTAGCCAAAGCGTTTGAGGACAAAGGCGTGAATCGCAGGATCACCCTCATGAACGCATTGTTAGATGAGAAGCTAGAGAGACACTCGTCGATGCACGAATATGTTGCTGCAGTTATGTCTCTTTCTCAAAAGTTGAAGGATATTGCCACCGGATTTGACGATGATCTTGTAGCTGTCGTGTTACTGAGAGGACTACCTGAAGAGTACAGGCCTATGCGAATGGCGCTGGAACACTCTGGGATGAAGTTGACTTCAGAGAACGTACGGGAGAAGTTACTACAGGAGGATTCACGTCAAGGTTGTAGTACATTGTCTTCAGCGGACGCGGCATTGGCTGTGAGTAAAAGTAAGAAGCGGAATGGGAACAAAAATATTGATATGACCAAAATTAAATGTGGAAAGAGTGGACATAAGAAGCCGGACTGTCCTGAAGGAAAGAAAGCGGGTTCGATCTCAAAACTGAGTGACGTTGCGATCGTGAGCCTGCGTTCATTCAACGCCGGGGACTCCTTCAATCCGACGGAGTGGTACATCGACAGCGGAGCATCTTCACATATGTCTTTCCAGAAACATTGGTTTAAAGATTTGGTTGTGAATGTTGGTATGAGTAAAGTGACATGTGCGAATGATGATAAGATTGAATGCAAAGGTAAGGGTGATATCATGGTGAGTTTGAAAGGACAAATGCTTGCTGTGAGGGATGTCATGTATGTACCCGGTTTGCGTGTTAATCTGTTATCAGTGTCTAAATTAGTAGATAAAGGATGGAAGGTAAGTTTTGACAGAGATGGGTGCAAGCTAATTCACCATTTGGTTCCAGGCCATTTCAAGGGAAAGCTTCTGGCTACCGCAAGTGAAGTCTCAGGGATCTACAAGCTTGAAGGTTGTCAAGCGGTTGTAGATGAGACTGCTTTGGCGTCAGTGAAGGCAGGTAATCCTTTGATGTTGTGGCACCGGCGGCTTGGACACGTAAATGAGCGAGATTTACGTAAGCTTCCGTGTATGGATTTTGGAAAGAGCGTAATGGAGCCTTGTGTCGCCTGTATTAAGGGGAAGGCACATCGTTTACCTTTTCCAGTTGGTGAGGCTGCGAGGGCAGTCGAGAGACTGCAACTGGTTCATGCAGATATCTGTGGTCCAATGTCTGAATCCACGTACGGTGGATCTCGGTATATGCTAGTTATTTTAGATGATTTTACACGTAAATCTTTTGTATTTTTCCTTAAATCTAAAGATCAGGTGCTCGATTATTTTAAAGTTTTTCTAGCTAGTGTAGAGGTTGAAACCGGGTTGAAGGTAAAGTGCATACGCACAGACAATGGAACAGAATTTGTGAACAGGAAGTTTGATGGCTTTCTACAGCAAAAGGGTATAAAGCATCAGTTGACTGTTCCCTACACTCCGGAGCAGAATGGCGTAGTGGAGCGAGCAAACCGCACAATTGTGGAGATGGCTCGAGCTATGTTGGCGGAAAAGGGTCTGAGTGCGAGACTGTGGGGAGAGGCATGTAATACGGCTGTTTATACCAAGAACAGGCTACCTCACAGTGGCAATAATGGTAAGATTCCTGAGGAGTTGTGGACAGGGAAGGCGCAGTTATTCGATCATTTCAGGGTTTTTGGAACGAAAGCGTTTGTGCACGTGCCCAAGGAAACTCGGAAGAAATGGAGCCCTAAAGCGGTAGAACATATCTTTGTTGGTTACTGTGAACAAACTAAGGGATATCGTTTCATAGATCCCAGTAACCCTCGCGTCATTGTTAGAGCAAGGGATGTAGTTTTCTTGGAGGACTCTACAGCAGTAATTTCAGAGGATCCTAGTCAGCTCGTAGGTAGCGGTGACAAAGGTGCTGAAATAATCTGGGAACTAGGAAAGGTTGAAGGCCAATCAGGTTTGTCACCTGATAGTGCAGAAGCTTCTCAAGGGCCGAGTTCCACAGATGGAGCTGAAGTATATGAAGACGCGGAGATGGAGGTGGGAGAAACGGATGATAGCGAAGCAGAAAAAGTCGTGGTGGAAAACATTGAAGTTGAAGAGACTAATAACAGAGGAGAGTCAAACGAAGGTGAATGTCGTTATCCTCTACGTAGTAGAATCCGAAGAGGAAATCTTCATGGACTTGCATGCTGTACAGAAGATCAGGAGCCTTTGACAGTTAAGGAAGCCTTAAGTCGAAAAGATAAGGATAACTGGAAGGAAGCCATGAAAAAAGAGATGGATTCGATGTACGAGAACAAGGTCTGGAAGCTCGTCAAAAAGCCTCCTGAAGCTAAAGTTGTGGGAAACAAGTGGATCTTCAAGTACAAGTTTGATGCAGATGGTAATAAGACCTATAAAGCTCGACTTGTGGCGAAGGGTTTCACTCAGTCCTACGGGGTCGACTACTTCGAAACTTATTCACCGGTCGTGAGAAGATCGACAGTGAGATTGCTGCTATCGTTGGCTGTTGAAAAGGATTTGTTCATCAGTCACTTCGATGTGAACACCGCTTTTCTCAACGGTGATTTGCATGAAAGAGTTTATATGCGACAGCCGGAGGGTTGCATAGATGAAAACTCGAAGGAAAAAGTTTGCTTACTAGAAAAAGCGATATACGGCCTCAAACAAGCTTCACGGTCTTGGAATGAAAAAGTAAATGAAGTGTTATTGTCTTTGAACTTCAAGCGCTGTGACTTTGATAGCTGTCTTTACAAAAATAATCATTTTTATATCGCTCTGTACGTTGACGATTTTTTTATTATTTTACAAAGACAAACAGCAGAAGGAAGTTTTATTAAACAATCTATGTAAACATTTCAAGATAAAGGATTTAGGGGAAGCGAGACAAGTTTTGGGTATGCTTTTGTCGAAGACGGATACTGGAATATATTTGAATCAAGAGAGGCTTATTTCGAAGATCTTGGATGAATATGGTATGTCTGACTGCAAACCAGTGAAAGCTCCGACGGAAATGAATTTCCATAGAGCCTTGGCGGAAGGGGAAGGAGGTAAGTTTTTATCCTGCCAAGACTCTCGTAGTTATCAGGCACTCATAGGGTCGCTGAACTATTTGGCCTGTAACACACGCCCGGATATTGCGGCTGCGGTAAATTTTTTGGCACAGTATAACTCATGTTGTGAGGAACGTCATTTGAAAGCTGCTAAACATATCTTGAGATACCTTAAGGGAACAAGGAATCTATGTTTGATATTTCCCAAGTCATCGGTGCAGGACATCACGGGATTTGTAGATGCTGACTGGGGAGGGAACAGTGTGCGAGATCTGAATTTGATTGTGTCTGGTGTGAAGTGATGTGTGGATATTATCTGATGATGAATGTTGTTTGAGGGGAAGTGTGGAAACTTTTTAGTTGAACAATATTTAAAAAGTAATATTCAAACATGTGTTCTATAATAATGACTTGTGAGTTGTGTCATTAATAATATAATAAAAATTTCTCTGTACAAACAACAGGTTTTTACTTACATATCCTAGTCATCTAGTATATTTCATCAAAAGAAAGGTATCTATTTCATAATATATCTTTGTATTTTGACCATAAGACTAAACAATAAAAAGAAAATCCCCAATCACAAAGGTATTCAGAAAAAGTTTATAAATGTAACAAGAATTTAACCCAAATTCTGTCAAAAAGTACCCGTTACTGTTACCGTAATGAGTTTTGGTCCTAAAGGAAATTGGGCATTTAGCCTCCGGGCCTCTCTGCAAAGAGTTTGCTTAAATTCATTCTACCCACACAATGTTTGAATTACTTGACAATTCATTAAATTTTTATAACAAGTGAAAGATTAACGTTACCGACGTGAAGTTTTGGAAAGGCTTACTTATATTGAAATAATGAAATTATATTTCACTCCGATATTAGATCTTTTCCAGAAACTAAAAATGCATTTCCTAATTGACTGAACACTGTGAGAAATGCTGAAAAAACTTCTTATGAAATCTAAAATTGAAGACAGATAAATAATGACATTCGTCATTTCTAGGGAATCAAAGTATTTGAAATAACGATAAGCATTTATTATCTATATATTGACATATCTGATGCTGATATAGAAGTAAATTGTTTGTTACGAGAAGACTTTAAACTGTAGAAGACTGTAGATGAAGGAAAAACTGAAGTTAACTTCTGTTTTTTTTTAAAATTGCCACTCACCTTAAAAACAAATTTAAATACGTATTTAGTTAAAAAATAATACACAATGCGGAAGTAGTAAACAACGAACCTATTAACATTGATCTCAAACGTTTCCATGTTTTCTCTTATAAAATACAAAACAGGAACAGATATACACATAAACGAGCCGTCAGTTTGAGTTAAAGTAGACCTTACCACCATTGAAACATCATTGCCATTTCAGAGAACATTAAGGTATAGTCTAAAAATATGGAGATATTCAAGATATTTAGTAATTTGACATTTCTAACTTAGTTTTTGTATGTCACCATCCTTTTCTCGAGTTGCATGTGAGAAAGAGATACAAAGTTATTTATTTTTAAGTTCCTTCAGTTTGTGAACCAGAAAATCAGCACTAGTAGTAATTTTAGATGGTGGTTGATAAGAATAAATGGAAGCCTAAAGGAAACACAGATTGTGGTGAATTTAACGTTTTTTTCTGGGATGATTAGTACGAATGATACCTAAGTTCGTTAAAAGATAAAACCACGTCATATTTATAAGGTAGTATTTTCATTTCTAGTGTATATAATTAAGTAAATTCATTATATTAGAGTAAATCATTTGGATTTATACTTCTGTTTTCTTTTTCTTTTGTAATTGTTATGTCCATTTGCCACCTATAGCAATTTTTGTCACAAATACCTGTAGCAATTTTTGTCACAAATATAACAGTTACCTGCCTTTACTGCATTGAATTGTACCCAAGAAAATCCAAGAACTAACTCAAGGAATTTAGTTCCTCATTCTCACAGACTTTAAGTAGCATTCCAGAACGCCTTCAGCAATATATAGCATTTCTCGAAACATACAATATTACAATAAATTTGTGTTTTGTAATCAACTCAACATGTTCAGGTGTTATGTATTCTGTTGGAAGAGAGTTCAAAGGAAGCGTTCATTGAATGCGTGGGTATTCAATTCAGGGTAGAAAGGACAACAAAGCATAACTTGATAGTTTCAGATTGCGTGTTTTGACTCTATTTTGCAAAACATTTTTTTAGTATATATTGTAGCAATCAAACTAAAAAGTATTATCTAACTATCTCTAAACAATGGTGTCAATAAACTCATCCGCATGGCTGTTAACTGAAAGTGTACCCAAAATATTGGCGGCATTGCCACGTTGTATGGCAATATTTATTTATTGACCAAGGTAAAAGTCAGCCCTTGGGTCACGCGAAGTGTCAATCAAATGTCTTGAAAGCTATGCGCACTCGAAGTCCACCGAAAGTAAATTATTAACAATATTATAATAATTACTGACAATTATTTGCGAAACTTCGAAAGTCATTTCCACACGCCGTTATCCCATGTCGGTAAGCTTAAACTACAGAGCGCTATCTGCTATAATCTTTACATACTTCTTTTGCTTAGTTTAACTTCAAACATCTGGTTATACATGCGCATTGGTTGCAAGTTTTGCAGCACTATGCATCTGACCTTTCCGAAGCACTTGACCAAAAAGATCTACGTATCCTACGGTGTTTCTAATTCCATCTATCTTTTAAATACTTTCTGTTAGTCCCCTGTCATTCATCTTCATAACGTGATCAAAGCATTTAGGCATACTCTTTTTGATACTTAAATTGTTAAACGACTCCAAATCTAGCAAAGAAGTCGGCGTCTAAATTAGGCTCGTTACAAATACTTCCAAATAAAAACGAGAGAATCTAGAATGTTGTAAAGTACCTAGAATACTCTAGTTAAGCACTTACCTTAACAAAATTCTAGTTACCACTACAAACTATTAGGGAATATTCTGAGAATCAGGCTTGTTACAACTTGCCTTGAAGCAAAAATGAGTAAGTTTTGCTTCGAATCTTAACTGATTTATTTGAAAGGTTCTTTCTATTTTTGCTTTATCAACGCCTGCCGTCGTTTGTAAAGCTTAAGGAGTTGATGTAGTTTTAAAGGTTATGTTAATATCTTTGGGTTAAGTGGATGAAGGAGCAGCAAGAATATTGCGAAGCATTATTTAGGCTATATCCTTATTCCAACAGTGTTAGGGTTGTCTTTTACTCTAGCCGGATGTTGGATACCAGTATTTAACATGCAGCGTCTATTAAGTAAAACGATACTCTTCTAAAATTCTTTTTACCTTTTAACGACTGTCAAAGAACTAGTAATAACAGCTGGGACTGAAGTCAAAAAATCCTTTCCGAGGCACTGAGTAACTTTTATTATGTTAAAATACCAAACATTAATTTCCCTATTGATTTCACAGAAATTTTCAGTAATTAAATGTATGAAACATAACATTACGCCTGTTTGTCCTGACGGGAAAGGCAGAGTCATAGGCAATATCACGTTGCCGGACCCGAACATCGAAATTAGGACCTCATGCTCATCAGTAATGTTTACAACCTCCAAAACCCACTAAAATAAGCAGTGTGTAAGAGACATTTAATTACATATAGGTAACTAAAAATATTTAAAACAGTTAGGAATCCAGTAGAAAATATACCTACAGTCTATATCGCCCCAAAAAACGTACGGAAGTGAGTTCTATATTAATTTGTTTGCCTCGAAGACATAGCGAATTGCTTCCGTGTTCCCATCCTATCGTGATGCGAAGTGGAATGCCTTCAATCGTCAATTTACATTCTGTACCTCTACCATGAGTTGCCATCGAAAAATTACTCGTTAACGTGGATCAAATAGATTTCGATAATGCTTGCACCATGAGATTTACGGAGTCTTACGCAGGCGCTAAGGTAAGCTCCAAAGATCGTGTCGTCTAGCTTACTTCACTCTACTCATTAGAATACTTTCGGTTCTTAAAAGCTCAAATTGTCTGTTATCGCTATGCTAAACATGTGACGACAGGAAATATCACAAGTAAACCGACCGTTTGTTGCCGTTGTGTTGTGCTTTGTGTACTTGTGTCACAGAGCTGCGCGGTGTAGTTTAAAAGTTTAACATATTATTTAATACAATAAGGACCAGTGTCTCACAGTTTCAATTGTTGATGGAGTTCATGGAAAAGTATTTTTCAACTTTCTATTCAATGTATTGTATGGATTGATAATCATACGTTTAGTGAAGTTTGATGATTGTCCCATGGGATCTTACTACCGGGATAAAAAGTATTCAAATAATTCTTTAGAGAGCCTGTAAAGTTTAATACACTTTATTTCACTTATATTTTCCATTTGGTGTCCAACATGAATTCTCATTTTTGCTTGAAATTCACGTTGTTCAATTCGTTTGTCTTCGAATTCAGCGGCCACTAACATATTCCATGCTAAATAAGCTCTTGCGGACATTATTTTGACTGGTAGTACTTGTTTTAGACTCAAAAACGTATATGATTTTAATGTAAACATATGTTTCACACGTCAAAATGCTAGTGAGCTACGTAACTACTATCGTAAGCGTGTTATTCGATAGTGTCAGTGAAATTAGTGACTCATGGTACCGTTTTGTATGCTGACAGCTGTAAAACGTTAGTGACTATCAAATAGATTACGTTAGGTTTTTACCTATCGAAATCTATAGTGCTCATAATAATAATAATAATAATTTCTTTACGGATTTCTTTTCTTTCTCATGGTACGAATTTTAATTCTATCTGAGACCGCAAGGGGCGCTGTACAATATTTCATACAAATAATTTACGGAGACGCTAGCGAGTTTTGACGGTGTAAACTCATGGTAGAGGTACTGTTTCACTGTGCCTGCGTACGTACTGTTAATCTTTACAATCCTATTAGTCAAGAAACCAAACCAAATGATTGCTTTCATTTTGTCTTTAAACGGCACGGTATGTGTCATTCCATTACCTAATGTCCATTAGAAACTTATTCCAACAAAATTCCATTCACACGATAAACCAAAACAAACATAAACCTATCAATTTAAAAACTCGAAACACCTTTCTCAACAAAGCAATTTATTACCGCAATTACGTCACGCATCATGTCAATTTGTAGATAAAATTCGACGGCCATTTCTCGCGCCATTTATTATTAATATTGTAGTTCTGAGATACGCCACGGGGTGGCGCTGTACGCTTCCACTGCGCAGGTCAAGGTTATCTAGCGCTGTCTTTTTCTAACCCTCTTGTTTTGGTCTTTGTCTCGCTTGCACGCACGCGGTCCACGTGATGGGTACGTCCGTATTTTGTTTTGGATGTTGCCATTTTTTTGTATTGTGGGAAAGTTGTTTTTTTGTGTTTATTACTTCACGTAGAAATCAAAAGGCCAAAGTAGATATATCGTCCTTTTTCATCATGAAATACATGCACTAACTTACTATTGTACAGATGTACGGTTCGACATAACCGTTGTAATATTAATTCGTCATAATAATTTTACTTATTATCTGGATCTGTAGATGTAAGTTAATTGAAGACAGTCAATTATGTCGTTGTTATATAATTGATAGTAATATAAATCTCTGTTATTCAGGGCTCACAGTAGAAAGTCAGATCTGATTTGTTAACTTTTCTAATTTAATAATATATAAATAAATGCAGTACTTAATTATTTTCTGTATTATTAGTAATATGAATGAAATCCTATAAATTTAAAAATAAAAAATTATTTATAGAAAAACTGCAAAAGTAAATAATAACATTTTTATTACTTAATTTTCTTTTCTGATAGCCAGAAAGCTGTTTATCTAAATCAAAACTAATGTACGCAAATCTTCGAAATCATGGCCAAGGTCTACTTTTATCATAAAACATTTGTGGACTTTTGAAACCTGACCTGGTATACCCCTCAATTCCGCGCTAATGTCCCTCTGATAACATCACTGCGCCATTCCGGATTTTATTTACAGAGCATCAAGTTTCATTATCGTTTGATAGCCTTGTTTGACGCACACATACTTACTGAACTGCGCGTAATTTTTTCAGCGAGTAGATTTCCGACCTTGGTTTTTAGGAGCTAAGGTTGTTTATTGCTTGTGTGGTTTATTGTTTATATGTGTATGTTACTCGAATTTTTATAGCGTGTAGTAAAGAGTTTTTTTCGCATACGTCTGTAGTATTGAGTGAATGCGGAAGAGTAATGCTTTTACTATGGCATTGATATATCTACACGAGTGTTCTGCTGAAAACGTTAACACAGTATTATTCTAGTTTGTGTACTTTTTCGAGGTTGTTTCTCGAATTGGGTGGTTGTAAAATATAATTCTTATGGTTGTTAAATCACTAAGATGGGGTCACGCACGTAATACAGAATAAACAGCTTAACAACTAATTAGATCGTAACTTTAGCTTTTTCACTTGAAGGGTCCAGTAGGCCGCACGTCACTGGAAGCAAAACCAGTACAAGCTGGACTCTTAATCTATTGAAAGTCCAGCATACACTAGGTCAGCTCAGGGAGAAATTGGTACCACAGAAGTGCAGCCGACTGTACCCACCGATTTATTCTTATTTAGTTTTTCTTTGTTAAGATAAGAACTAGGGCACGTCCAAAGAAACGATAGATGGATTGGAAGGTGTACAAAAGATAGAAAGAAGGCGAATGCTAAGGTGTGAAAGAGACAGAACGAGGGTGAATGCCGAGATGGGGGTTGATAGAGTGACGGCGGGTGGGGGCATGCTGCAACCGAGGAGTTTCGCCGGTTCTTTCTATAGAAGAAAATGGCAACGGGAACCGTGCATACGTGTACACTGTCAAGTCTACATGAGAGAAAAACACAGCTCTGTTTAAATTACTTCATAAGTAAAGATGATGCCTGTTTAATCACATATCAAAGTCAGTAGATATAGAGCAAGGAAAAATGAAGAAAATTAAAATAAGGAAGGTTATAAATGCAAGTACTTAAATGAAGACTAAATGGTAGATCGACTGCGTGAAAGATGAGATTGTTAGAAAGGACTACTCTTGAGATGATGACCACTAGAAATGAACACGAGATGAAAATAAACTGCTCACCCCAAATAAATAAGGTTTAGAGCAGTATGATGATAATTCTCATAAGTACGATGTCATCATCCGCCTAGCCTTTTCCGAACTTCTTTTTCGTTAAAATCAGCTTCCAGTCCAACCTTCTGCAGCTGAGTACCCATGGAACTATTGACTGGAAAAACAAACGACTAGTGGCCTACTTTAGCCCTGGATCAAAATAACTGGGAGTCATGAAGAGAGGCCTTTGCCCAGCTGTGGGATGACACAGACTAACAGTAACATCAAAGTTGAGTAAGTGTGAAAATATGAGAATGTAAGAAGCCAGTACAACAAAGGTTCCCCACAGGAGGTTTTACATGAGAATGCAATAAATAATAGATAAAAGGTTATTTCATGGCTCCCAGCAGGATAACTCTATTTTGCACGAGAGGAAATATGTATCAAAAATAAAAATCCATTATTCTTCCGTGTAGATGGTTGTAAAGAATAGATCTAATAGGCATCTTGTCATAGATAGATTTTCATCCTATTTAACACAAAAACGAGGAAAGATTCTAGTTTTTTATTGAAACGAATAGATATAAAAACTACAGGATTGATTTAAAAAACATAGTGACATACTTAGGCTATTTTTATCCCAGTTTTCTTATTGAATGGAAACTATGCGGGTGAAAATATTATAAAAAAAATGCGTAGGTAATGATGATGAATTATTTTTTACAGGCTAGGCAATAGTCTACTAACTTGATGCAGCTAATTATTTAATTTAAAAAAAATGCAATTATTTGAATATTGTGGCTGCACCTTTACTACACCAAAATGTTGCTAATGGCGATACTTATTAGGGTTTTATAAACTGTAGAGTCCAGCACTCGTAAATCCGACGCCGAATTCCCAAAATATATGATAAAAATGCCAACACTATTATCATTTTGCGAAGTCAGCATACAAGGCCATAATTTGACGAAAACGTACAGTCAACAAAAAAAGTCTTTCACAGAAGAAAAATAATATAACAGAAGAATTTCTTCCACATTTATTATTGTAACAATGGAAAATAAAGCGATGATAAAAGTGTATTTTGATCTTAAATCTCGCTTTTATTTTAGTAAACTGTGTCTCGTACTGACTAAACCACAATAGTCAACTAAATGGATGATGGGCTCGTTAGTTTCTTTGTCACGTCAAATGAGGGTAGACAGAAATTGTAGTTGTCTCAAGATTTTATATTGTCTATTTAGTAACTTTGGACAGGCCACTATTTTGCGAGCTATGTTCTAGATAATATACAACGTAGGTACCTAAGTTTCTTGAATTTTCACGGCTTGTCATTACTTGCTAGTCATACGTTCATCATCATCATTATTTCAGCCATAGGAATTCCACTGCTGGGCATAGGCCTCCCCTATAGATCTTCAATAAGACCGGTTGGAAGCGGCTCGCATCCAGCGCGTTCCCGCGGCCTTAATGAGGTCGGCTGTCCACCTTGTGGGTGGACGTCCTTCGCTACGCTTGCCGATACGTGGCTTCAGTCATCAGTCCTCCGTGCTATGTGCCCTGACCACTGCCACTTCAACCTGCTAATCCGCTGGGCTATGTCGGTAACCTTGGTTCTTCTACGGATCTCCTCATTTCGGATTCGATCCCGCAGAGAGACTCCGAGCATAGCCCTCTCCATAGCTCATTGGGCTACTTTGAGCTACATACGTTTAACGTTTTAGTCATACGTTATAACTATTCAAATATAGCAGAACATCACGCCTGTATTCCTCGAAGGCTTAGGCAGAAGAATACCTATAGTACAGTTACATTTTGCCAGATATGTTTAAGGCTCATATAATAGAGGTGCTCTGAGCCTTTGCCTTTACCAGTGCACAATTTTTTCAAAAAAGGTTGAGGAGCGCGTATAAAAACATTCAAATACACACACACAAACAACCAGACCCGGAAAAACTACCTGTAGGCTACAAATATTTGATCCGTGCGGGTTTCAAACCCTCGACGCAAGGCGCAGCAACCAATAGCTTAGCCGCTGCGCCAACCTTGCCGTCTAAATCTAGACTCCGGGATACTAAAAAAATCCTGATGGAATATCCCAATATCAGTTTGCTCTCTAAACAATGATATTATGTGTAAAAAAAAACATACCGTCGAATAGAGAACCTCCTCCTTTTTTTGAAGTCGGTTAAAAAGGTGTAGATAAGTTATCTAAACAACATTCGATTTTCAAATACGGCACACTAACGCACGCACGTGTTCGTTGACGGCGCGACGCGACACTGAGGTAAAGTGTGGCTTGTTAGCCATATTTTAACTTCTCGCTTTCTGATCGCTTATACCCTATCTACACCTTTTTACTTAGAATATCATTGTAACTAAGTATGTAAATAGATGGTTAAACAAAAAATATATAAAAACAACTCTGCCTAACTATGGGTGGTTTTAAGGTTAAGCCTGCCCCTCCATGATACCTCGGAGAGCATGTTAAGCCGTTGGTCCCGGCTGTCATGCGTTGCGGGTAGTTTGAAAATTCCTGAAGACTGACAACCAGTTTAACCATTGAAACGTCCAATTAAATACCTATAAAGACCTAGGACGTCCGCGCGCGCGATAGGTCTTGCGCCGCGTCGAGCGCCCCATGCCATTACTGATTCAAAGTGTATTTTCTAGCAAACTATTGCAGCTATAGTAAAGTAAAAAATACCAGTATAAAGCTGAATTATTAAGGAATTAAAATATGAAATAATTAAAGTACGACAATTAATTAGAAGTTCATAAAAAAAAAACATGAACTTAACAAAACGGATTAAATTTAAGTAAAATATTTCTTTTGACGATTTATAACGAAACTTTTTTTTTACTTTTCTCAACGTTTTTACTAATTATTAATCTAGATTAAATAAGCTTTTTTTTGACACCAACATATCATTACTTAAAATAAACAGTGTAGCACATTAAACCAAAACAAACAGCGCGTCGTTTGAACACGGCGTTATGCGGTGGGTTGTGAGCACGTTCGATTCGTTACCCAGTCACAGTGGTGTGGAAATCTGATAAGTGGTCTATGTAAAGCACTGGTTATTCAGTTGCATTCGGGAAGACTGGAAGACGAACCCAACATTGTTAGGCAAATGAGACACAGAAGCATGCACATAAAAATTCACAGCTAGAAATTCTACATAATGTAAAGCTGCCCACCACTTTGTCAGTTCGGTATTCTGAACGAGAATTGTGTTAGGTTGTTAAGTTAATTTTACAAATAAAGAAAGGCTTTTTTTTTAGTAGGTACACATTCACGTCACGAATACTGCGTTATTGTAACTTCCTAGAATCGAACGTGCTCACAACCCACCGCATAACGCCGTGTTCAAACGAACACAGTACTTACTCAACTACCCCACGATCAAAATTACAAGCAAGTATTGTCATCAACAAATAAAAGTTGGAGAGGATAAGAAAGTTCAAAGTCTTTGGACTATAAATTGTTCTATTCGAGTCACGATGTTCGCACATTCGGAGACGTGTTGTAAAAGTTTAGAAACATGTTGGTAAAGTACCGAGTTACTGCCCTACTAGCTCAGTAAGCTACTAACATATCATCACGCCTGTTTCCAGAAGGGTTAGACTGAGTTGTAACTAAATAAATAAATATTCCACAACTTTCACACAACTCCATGTAGTCCCAAGCTAAGCAGAGCATGTGTAATGGGTAGGTAAGTACTAAACAACTGATAAACATTATTTTACATTTCTAAATGTACACATATTATAGACTAGCGGACGTCCCGCAGTTTTACCCGCGTAGACCCCGTTCCCATGGGAATACAGGGATAAAAAGTAGCCTATGTGTTAATCCAGGGTGTCAGCTAACTCCATACCAAATTTTATTAAAATCCATTCAGTAGGTTTTACGTGAAAGAGTAACAAACATCCATCCATTTTTTCATTCCATTTTTTCATTCATTTCCATTTATCCTACTTCCTTCTAATATTAGCCAGACAGCCAGACACAAACATTTTTTTTGTTCGTGTGATTGTGCTCGTCACACAAACATTTGTCGTGGGTGAGAATCGAACCAACAACCTCCGGCATCGAACCAACAACCTCCGGCAGTCAGGGCCACTAGGGCGTCTAATAGTAGACCAACAAGCCAGTCTAATGTATGTTTATAGAATAGGTACCCACAATTTGCCAGTTATAAGTACTTAATTAAAAAAAAAAAAAAAATTCAGAAAAAAAAAATTAAGAAAAATAAGAAGAAAAAAAAAAGAATAATTAAGAGAAATTAAGTCGAAACTCTGACAACCAGTTTTACAAAAGGGTATCATGGTACCCAGTGACTGGGTCGTAGGTGTCAAGTAAGCTTAACACTGTTATTCTGTTGTATCAAGTTGTACTGGAAACCGACCTCAACATAGTTGGGAAAAAGTCCGCCTTTGTACAGTTTTTTTACTTGTGCATAAAGTTTTAATAAATCTATATCTATATATATAAAAGAAAGTCGTGTTGGTTACACCACTTATAACTCAAGAACGGCTGGATCAATTTGAATGATTTTGGTCTTTTTGGATTTCTCTTTGTCCGGAATAGCATATAGCATAATAATTAATAAAAAACATGAAAAGTCCTCGAAAAAATAAATTATCAAGAATATTCGTGGTCTCAAACATTTTTCAAACGCAGCGCCATCTTGGACGACATGACAGGAGACAAACTTAAAGTAGACCGGGAAAAGAATAGGTATAAATTGTATGTAACATTAAAGGTAATAGTTCAGTTTAAAATTATGAATTTAGTATTTTTTAAATCAATGCATTTTAGTAAGGTAGTTAGGTTAGGTAGTTAGGTTAGCTATAGGATAGGTATGGTCACTTAGGTTAGGTTATATATACATGTTGTAATTTTAATTCTATTGAACACAAAATGTTTAAATAAGGTCACAGTAGAGACTCGCTACATAAAAAGTAGTAGTAGTTATATTTGGTTTGGATCTTTTAGTTGTCAACTTATCAAATGTATGTATATCTAATATATAAAAAAAATATAAGAGCAATAAGTTTACTCTAGGGCACAACGAAGTTTGCCGGGGCAGCTAGTAAATAAATAAAAACCTCAAGTTAAGCACTGACGCTATTTTTACAGGATACAAAAGATTTTCCTTGACAAAAGAAACAGTGGTAATAAATAATTTCGAAACAATCTATACCACTTCGATTTCACTGATTAAATTGTGTCGAGCGTCAAATATCAATATCAAAGAGAAGTCGACACTACACATATTGTTCTTGTATTGAACATCAGTTGAACGAAACAAGAGATATTTATTGTTGCTTACGGTTCTACTAGCGTATTCTTTCTTCGAGATAAAAATACTATGTAATAGAAAAGGATAAAAATGTAACAAGAAAATTGCTTACCCAGAATGTGAATACAATAAGCGCAACATAACAGTACATTGCAAATTAACATCGTATTTGTAATTTGGGCAACAACTGCAGCATTGTTAACACAATCACTCAACACAAGATATTAAAAGTTGCACTATTTTGCGCTGATGACATTAACACCTAACTTAAAAATCACTAAAAAACTTCACTTTGAAAGAAATTATAAAGTTAACAGTACTTTGTGCTGATGGCATCAACATATAAATTAAAGTCGATTATTAATTTTCCCAATACCACACAACTATTTAAAAACAGCACTTTAAAAGTAATGTCTTGATTAAACACAGGATTCTAAATGCGCACTATTTTGCGCTGATGGCATTAACACTAATTAAAAGATGGATAATGTTCGCGATCATCATTTAAAAATTACACTTTGAGTTTTTTTTTAAAACACAGTAAATTAAACTAACACTATTTTGCGCTGATGATATTAATATCCAATTCCGTAATATGCTATAATTCAAAAATTCCCCACATCAATCACAGTCATCGCCGTGTCGTCTAACTAGCACGACTAACTATCCTAATTCACTCTGCGTACTCGTCGCCTCTGAACTCGCCATTCATCGCGGCTATAGGTTACAGCAAGGCGGCGAAACGACGGGGTTGGCCAAACTCGGTCAAGGTTTATACCGGTTTATTCGATGGAATCGGGGGACAATTGCGTTAAGCACTCCGATAAAATTCCCCTATTTCCTAAAACGTAACGGTTGGGGATAAATCAATTAGGCTTAGATCTGGTCTGTTTTCGGTTAGTATTAGTCCTAGATAATGTAGTTTCTACTGGCACAGTCATGTGGATTTCATAGCCGAATTTGTTTAGGATTCCGAGTTTTCGAATGAGTGGGTCTATTTCTAATTTCTATTCTCATTGACATTGATAGTTTATTTAGGTACAATAATCTATACTTATCTTATAAAGAGGTACAATTTGTTTGTAATTTATAAGTTTAGATGTAGTAGTAGGTACCTTTATAATCTCTGAATTTAAGAAAGCTACACTATTGTTAAGTGCCTATAAGATATGTTAGGGTACTTCCACGGAAAAGAAATTGCGGGCAGAAGCTATACTGCTTTAGTAATAATAGTATAAAGAGGTAACGTTTGTAAGTTTGAATGTACGAGTAAGAAGAGATAATGTCCTAAATTGATCATCCGATTTTAGAAATTCCTTCACTAATGAAACCTACAAAGTTTCCGAGTCACAGCCAGTTAGTGTTCCACTGACTGCAGGGTAAAGGCCTCTTCTCATACAGAAAAGGCACGACCATTGATCATCACGCTTGCTCATGGCAGATCGGCGACTTCAGATTGATATTGACCACAAGTTTCCTTATGATATTTTGCTTCACTGATGTCAATTTAATGATGTCTAAGTTAAACTTAGAAACTACATTATGAATTAAAAAAGCCACATTGGTACTTGCCCTGATTTTTACTACAACCTTTAAACATACAAACTCCGAGTGTCATAGCATATAGTATTTATGTAATGGCACAATTTACTTCTAGGTGAATAAGGTCACAGGCCGAAGCTAGTTGTTTAATTAGTTCATTGCATTGCTCAAGTCATTGACTTATGAACTTTTTGAACATAAAATCGTACAATAAAAATATGTGTTGTGTTGTGAAATATTTAATTTAGTCAAAGATTTGTAAATAATATTGTTACAAAACAAACACAATAGGGTTACCTGTTCCAAAAGTTTGTTTCTCCCGAGTTTTCGCTTTGTCTTTTTTAATCGGATTAAGATATAATTACTCAGAGTGTTAACTTGAGTAATACGAAATAAAAAACAGGAAGGTGTTAAATATAATGAAATGAATTTCTTTTTGTATGATTTCAAACTTTTACAAAGCATTTTTCTTTGTTCTACTACAGTCGAAAAGGAAAAATCTTATTTACCTTTTACCATGACTTCGATCGTGACTTCGTCAGCGTGAATTACGCACTTTAACGTGCCATCTACCTCTTCTTAGTTTTTAAAATAAAATAAAATATAAACTATGACACTCACAAATAACGTGGCTTTCTATTGGCAAAAAAAAAATCTAAATCGGTTTAGTAGATCCAGGATTACCCTTTACAACCTTACATACTCACAAACATTACTTCATTATATTTAAGAAACAGAACTTCAGAACTCTGATGAAAACCTACTACTACCTACTTATGTATAACCCATATTTGCAAATAAATGCTATTCTATCTCTATTCTATTCTATTCTATTATAATATTAGTATACATATACATGCATAAAAAACTACCCCTTATTCTGGGGCAGTAAGGTAAAAATGCAACAGAATTTACGCCTTAGCCCAAAAAAATCTCCCATAGTAGGTATCTCCTTAGTCATCATCTGCCTAGCCTTTTCCCAACTATGTTGGGGTCGGCTTCCAGTTTAACCGGATGCAGCTGAATACCAGTGTTTTACATGGAGCGACTGCCTGTCTGACCTCCACAACCCAGTAACTGGGTAACATGATACCCCTTGGTTAAACTGGTTGTCAGACTTTCGGGCTTCTCACTACAAGTAACGACTGTCAAAGATCTACAAATGACAGCCGGGACCAACGGCTTAACGTGCTTTCCGAGGCACGGAGGAGTCTTGGTATGTAATAAATGGTCACCCATCCACGGACCGACCTCGTCAAGCGTAGCTTAACCTTCGATCGACCCATGCGGCTGTTATAATTTAGCCACAAGCTCCTCAGTAGGTATCTCCTTAGTAATTGTGATTAATTAAGCAATCAGGGTGTTGCCATGGCATCTCATGGGCATGAGAGACAGAGACAGCAATACTCAGTAGATAAACGAATGGGGTGCGTCTGCTCTTCACCCTTAACCTTTGGCATGGGGTGAAGGGTGGCTCTCGTCGTACAATTCAATCGTGTGCAATAAAAATACTTCTTTGTATTATTTTAGAGGTCATTGCAAAAAAAAAAGAAATAAAAATATATATTATGTATGCAAGGGGTTGTTTTGGTACATATGTATGTGTCTGTCTGTAACAGCAGTTGATAAACTTATGATGGCTTTATTTGTTAATAAAAGTTACATTCAATACTCCGAATAAAAATAAGTTTAATTTTTTTTTTAAGTTATTTGTACCAATGCTGATATTGCAATTGAATATGAACAAGGGTTAGAAATAATACTTCTTTGGCGTAACGACGTAAAAGACTCTAATAATAGAAAAAAAAACTAAAATGTTGACCATAGCTAACTTCAGGGTGTTGGTTTTTTGTGACGATGTGCGCGCGTCATTTAACGTTAACGCACCAAAAGAAATATAACTTCAATACAACCTATCCTAACCAAGCCTACCTACCTTACCTCTACCTTCTATCCTAACAAAATCTAGCAGTAGATAGATCTATCTATTCCTAAACACATCTAGCCATTTCCACAAAAGCAGTAATTGTAATTTTAAAACAAAACTATCCTAACTTCTAAAATACCCTTCTTAACGGTATTAATTCTATTTACCAGTTTAACCCTTTACGTTTGTGGTCAAAGCTGTAACACGTAAAGTTTATAACAAATTGTCGGACATTTCATTTAGTCTAGTTTCTAAAGGCTGGGAAGGTCTACTCGTTGATTTAGGGATACGCAAAATTCTGGACATAGGCAACCTGTTATTTTGTAATAGACCTGTAACAAATATTATTAGGACTAAAAATTGGCAGTCTAATTATTTTTTTCAGAAAATAATTACACACATAGCATTTTTAATTGACTGCAATTATTAAATATGTTTTATGTAATTTTTCCTATATGTATTTTATTTATGTTTGAATGTTTTTCCCTATACCATGATAGTTATAAACTGTTAACATAAGATATAAAGACAATCTTTGAACATTTTAGACTACCTACCTAAATAAGCGGATATTAATAATTATTACCTGATAATTAATAATGTGTTGTGTGGTTTACCTTTACGCGAATGAAGTCGCGGTCATTAGCTATTTCTCCATAAAAGTACAGTCTTTCAATTTTTCTTAATATTTGGTCAAAGTTACAAAGGTTTAACTTAAAAGAAGAAGAGAAACAAACTCTGTAGCCAAACCCAAAGTCGAATCACTTATTTCAATTAGATTTTAAATTACTTGCTTATCATGTTATTAACTTGACCAAACTATTAAAGTGTACCTACTCTTTTAGTTTTTAATTAAGTAAATAAAAATAAAAAAAATGTTTTTTTTAGTTTTTAATTAGGTACTACATCTTATTTTAAACCACAGCTCTGCCATAACTTATCACATCATTCCTAAATCTATCATTCGTAGATTCATTCAAATAGTAACATAAAATGCAAAAACAATTCTAGTTGACCCTTCCAAAAGTTGTTTCGTATGGAGAAGAATGGGCAAGAAACTCCATACTAACTCTTTTACCGATTACAATATAATTGTTTGCCAAAAAGGTGCCAAGGTTCACCGGAGTCCAGTTTCCTAAGTAAAAGGTCACTAGGGAAAAGGGATTAGTGACCACCGAGTCAACATCAAGCGACTGGATCAAGAAAAAAAAACTCAATTCAAATGTCATTCATGACCTATCCAAGCGAATTCAATTGTTATATCTAGATAACAATTATTGTAAGTGCACAATAGTATGATACCCCACTTTACCCAAATGCCCCAACCCTTTCGCGCCGCAACAAAAATTCAAGCACAATAATTCCATGTCATACCTAATACATTCTCCAAGCATTGCAAGTTGCAGACCTAACAAGCTAACTCGTTCAATAAATTCTTCGACCGGCCGGTCCCGGGGTGAAGGAGACAAAATATCTATAGATGAAGGAGTAAGGAGTGCAGCAACACTGACCTACATCAATAAGTGGACATTTCGCACAGCGGAAGGAATGCTGCAGGCTTTCAATGTGTGCGTTAGTTGTTTGTTTGTGTGTGTTTCTATCTGGTATTTGGTGAGTATTTGGTCATAGGTTTGCGCTAGGCTTACCTACTGCTGAGTAGGTAGAGTTATTTGGAATAAATTTTAATAGAAATAGAAGAACTTTTTGCTGTATAACATGCAGTAAATACTGTGAACACTAATTTGTTTTACCTACTTAAATTACTATGGCAATATCTGTTAAGGAGATGTCTCTCTTAAGTCTTTTACGAAGACTTAAATGAAATAAGAAAAAAGACATTGTTCTAGTTAGATGTTTACGGGCTGATTATGAAGAAAAGAGTAAAAGAGTACAGTTGAAAATAAAACGCTTACAATTACAGTCAGTCATTTTAATTTCCTGATTAACGGAGGTAGGTACCCCCTTTTTAATTTCGGTATAACCTTTAACTCTGGGCGTTTACAGGTTAACTTAAATTGAAAATCAGTAAAACATAGGTAAGTACCTGACGCAAAATAAAATCCTTAAGTCATAAACGTAATTATTTAATGACGAAAAAGTTATTATATTTATACCTCAAGATTAATGTAGGTACCGACCGATTATTAACTTTGTCCGTAACCTCCACCTCTTCCGGGCATTAACCGGTCAATCTAGCTAATACTTGAAGCGGGCTTATAAAATTATTATTTTATAGTCTGGCAATAAAATGGGGCGGTGTTCTTTTGTTACGCTTATAAATATAAAATAATACACGTTCCTTTAAGGTTGCCAACGTTTACAAATAAGTTGCGATATAAGAGTATTTTTCTTTCCTTAATACAAAACTTGTAGCACCCCAAAAAAACTTGTAGGTAATTTTATTAGATCTTCTATCAAAATACCACTCTTATATCTGTCGGCGTCAGCGATGGCTGAGCGATGAGCTGACACCGATGGGGGTTTCGTGGTACCGAGTTCATAACGTAAAATAACAATCTCCATTGCAGTAATAACCTCACTTAACAATCGTAATCACAAAACATAACTCAAATAGGTAACTGTCAGTTACGTACTGGATGTGTGTCTTCGTTGGTGCCTCAAATCAGTCTGAGCTCTGCCCAGAGTGCCCAGCTCCCACGCACCAGCACGACTCTGTCCACGTGACATTACCGAAAACACATTCGCGCCATTTTCAAATGACAACTAACGTCACGCTGGTCACCCTAGACTCCGTACTAAGTTAATCAACTTCACAACTTATTAAGAATATCGCTTTCCACGACATATCGATGCTAGGGAACTTCAAATAGTATGAAAGACTCTCATCATCTACTTATTAACCTTTGGTATGAACGTGGATCCACGCGAGAGACTATTCCTTTTTAATTGGTTCTATAATTACGGCATACGAGTGGTTAAAGGCTAAGCCCGTAAATCGGTGACCAATAAATACATATGGACCACTTCGTACAGGCGAGGCGCCAGCACATAAGTTACCCCAAACTGTATAATTTTCCCGATTGAACATAAACCTTATGCTGTTTGTAACAAAGTTGAAAAACTATTTAAGATAAAATTTTTTTTTCAAAAAAAAACAACCGACTTCTTAAAAAACACTAACAGGTGAAAAATAACTCCAGTTTCGGAAGTCTGTGGCTTTGGTGGTTTTATTTCGTTCATTATTGGCCACCGACTTCAGAAACTGGAGTTATTTTTCACCTATTAGTGTTTTTTAAGAAGTCGGTTGTTTTTTTTTGAAAAAAAAAATTTATTTTGCAATTTTTAGTTTCTTCGTTTGTAAAGAAAGTCTTTCAAAACTTGAAAGAATCATTGAAATCTGTTAACAATTGCAAAATAAGTTCTTTCTAAACATTAATCTGTAGGTACATGTCTGCCGGGCCCCTTTTAAAATAGACAGGCGTAATGTTATGTTATGGAAATACATAAACCATGCACAGACATGTGACTGTAGAAATCGCGAGTAATGTGCTGTTATGCGTTAAAGAGTTCCGTTGCCTGTCTTCTCCATCAGTTTTTCTTCACCAAATGATGCTTGCTAAATGAAAATGCTTGATTTGTTACCAAAAATGTAAAAATCGGTACATGTGTACCTATATTATTTGAGGAGTTCCCTCAATTCCGCGAGGATCCCATCATCAGATCTAAGGTTTGATACAAATGGGACCAACCTGGTAGTATACCCTATCAAACAAAAAAAGAATTTTGAACATCGGACCATAAATAGCGGAGTAATCGCGTAACAAACACACAAAAAAAAAAAAAAAAGAAAAAAAACATACCGTCGAATTGATAACCTCCTCCTCCTTTTTGGGAAGTCGGTTAAAAATTGACACATTGGGGTATCTTGATGTGGCTGGCCTCTGTACCTCAGAAAGCACGTTAAATAATAGTTTTGGCAGTCTTTACAGCCTCCCGCAGCCATCCGTCAAAAAGTTAATATTTGTAAGTTTTTATGGTGTATAATAAAGAGTATTCTATTCTTTTCCGTGAAAATGTAGGTGAAGTGAAGGCAAATTAAGCTGTCATTCCAAACTAATGCTAGGCACTGACAGTTCACTTCACTCAAGCTTTCACGGGTTGACTATTACCAGTCCAAAAACCTACAGTCGTCCGACGAAGCCTTCTAGACAGGGCAATCGTGCGGGTTGAGAGAGGCGAGACACGGGAAACCCGCTCCCGAACTGCGAACAAAACGATGTTCGTAGCTCGGGAGTAGACATTTTTCCAGAGATCAAAGGCGTCGCCCTACTGTATTAATATTTATACTGTGCTATTACTGAATCGATCGGCTAGTACTCTAAATCCCGAAAGTATGACAACCAGTTTAACCAAAAGGAATCATGTGCAGGCGCCAGCACGTCAAGTTACCCCAATGTGTTAAATTTCTTTGATCGTTTTTCAACTTTATGTTAACTGCAAGCCGATTTAGTTAGGAATAGGCTAGATGGATTATGAATTGAGAGACCCCCCCTCGATATTGCACCCATTGCAACAAAATATTAAGATTATTTTTTTAATGCCCTCGTCTGTGATGACCCTAAGTATAGGGAATGGCTTTATTCTTGTACCCTGGCCTTCATCAAGTGATTTTTTATGATATTTATCAGATACAAATAATCATGATTGGCTACAGTCTCCTTTGGGTGCGTAAATACACCGTAACTAGTTAAAATGCTGCTTTATTATTCAATTTTATGTATTTTCGGTTAAAACATTATTTTGAAAACTCTTGTGTCAATAAGAAAGAAAGAAAGAAAGAAAGAAAGAAAAGGCATTTATTTGGCTCGAGACAGGCACGCTTTAAAAAAATAAAATAGGTACAAAAAAAGAATTAAACTAAAAAAAAAAACAAAATAAAGAATTAGGAGTCATCATTATCTGCTTAGCCTTATCCCAACTATGTTTGGGTCGGCTCCCAGTTTAATCGAATGCAGCTGAATACCAGTGCGACATTTTACATGGAGCGACTGCCTGCCTGACCTTCACATCCCAGTTACTGGGTAACACGATACCCCCAGACTTTCAATACTCAATACTCAATACTTTTATTGCATTCCACAAGTATTCTTAGGTGGTAAAACTTAAAATCAGGCAGGCTGGCAGGCAGGCTTTCTTTCGGGCTTCTAACTATACGTACATACGTACGTCATGTGCTGATTGTATAATTATCACTTGCTTCAAAAACTGTGAAGGAAAACATCGTGAGGAAACCGGCATGCCTGAGAGATATTTCTCGAGGACATGTGATGCCAAGTCAATTAAAACTCTGACGCCAGGTTAGTTACTAACCACACGATAAGAAGAAGACTATACGTAACGACTGTCAAAGATCTAGAAATCACAGCTAGTCTTGATATGTAAGAATCACCCATTCACGGACCGACATCATTAAGCGTAGCTTAACCTTCTAACTTTAATTTCTCTAGAAGGAGTAAAATTTTGTAAAACGCTTTTTTGTTGCGAGCAACTGTGGTTAAAATTGTTCCCATTACAATATTTTAGGTATCTATTTATCTGGTAAATTATTTCTTTATTGTGTTTTTAAAATCCATTTACTTACACCTTATTTTATCTGGTAAATAGAATGGAAAACTAACAGAACGCCAGATAGTGAGATCCTATCCACTTGAATATGATTCCTCAAATAAAAATGCAACCTTGAAAATGCTTAAATTTATGCGGCAGTAAACTCAGTGTAACTTGTGAGGTGCATAGTCGTAACTGCACCAAATTACAAGGTCACTGAGAATAGTTTTTAAATGGGCAAACGAATATACGTCCGGTAAATTTCCTTTAATATCGCCGAAGACTATAAAATTGAACTACTCAACATTCAAAGCACACAGTACCTACTTCCATTTAAATGGTGCACACTTTAAAAATCACTGCTGCATATCATGACGTCATCAAGTGCAACGATCTTAACAAGACTGCGCTGGCGCACGTCTGTGTCACTCTTTAATAACGGGTAACACTTTGAATGCTCCTGTTTACCCACAGAGTAATATAGTACCTACAGCGCAATAATAAGTATAGTTGTGAAGATGTCGTTCTTATATATTATCTGATTGGAGCTGAGGGTACAGTTTCATTGATGGTAGGCACCGAGACGCGCACATCAATCTACCTTTCAACTTTATTACAAATAGAATAAGGTTCATGTTATAAGGGTAAATTTGACAGTTTCAGGGTAGCTAGCTGTACTTAGCGTTTGTACTTTAATAATAATAATAATACCAGCCTGTTACTGTCCTACTGCTGGGCAAAGGCCTCTTCTCATACAGAGAAGGCTCGAGCATTGATCACCACGCTTGCTCAAGGCGGATTGACGATTTCAAACTTATATTAACTATAAGTTTAGGTTTCCTCACGATGTTTTCCTTCACCGATGTCAATGATGTCTAAGAACAACTTAGAAAGTACATATGAATTGAAAAAATCAGATTGGTACTTGCCCGGATTTGAACCACAACCCCATGCATTAGAGGTAGGCGTCTTAACCTCTGGGCTATCACGACAACATTGTACACAGCGTTTGTACTTACGTTTTTTTTTTTAATAATCCACAACTTCTTCACACAACGCCATCTAGTCCTAAGCTTAGCTAAGAGTTTGTGTTATGAATACTAAACAGCTGATAAACATATTTATATATTTCTAAATACATATAAATTATAAACAAATTTCACCCAGACACAGAACAAATGATCGAGCTCATCACACAAACATTTGTACTGGGTGGGAATCGAACCCACGACCTTTCCGGCATAGCAGTCAGGGTCACTAACTACTAGACCAATAAGGCCAGTCAAAGCCAAGCCAGTCTGTCCGATAAGGTGAAAACTTTAATCTATACAGTATATAAATCAATGAAATTGAAATATTCGTTATATAATGTTAGCTAGCACACTCCAATATTTACAGAATACTAGTAATATATAGCCACCGACACTAACACTATAGTTTGAACATTTGAGTAGACCACAAAAAGCACTCACAACTGCTTAAAAGTGTTTCTTTAAACAAACATCTCCAGAGAATACTGCAATTATAGGTATCGTAAAAGTTTCAATGAATCATACAAATGAATAAATAAACCAATTACGTTAATTCATTCACAATAATACCTATATGATAACAATTTTAAGTACCTATATGTACCTATTTCTATTATTATGCAAAACACGCTTCAACAAAATAAGTTGCATCGCAGAACTAACACTCGGCATGACGTAATCGTGCAGTGCAATGATCTTGATCAATGTGCGCAGGAGTGGCAAACTTTTTGCTCAACTTTAATTTGATATGTATATCTATGTAGAGTCTTGAGGCTAAATAGCAACAGCCGCAAGGGTCAAACGAAGGTTAAGCTAAGCTCGCATGGGCGCGTACGAACCGTTTCCATGCGACCATGCGGAAGCGCTGCGGGTCTCTTGTGCGCAGAGTCCGGGCCAGCTCCAATGCCGTTCTGAGCATGATAGCCTGTACTCCAGCAGGTTGGACTGTCCTTACGTGAGACACTGCTTTGACTGACAAGTTACATACAGGGTCCCACGTAAGTGACTACTGTAATACCTACTTGGTTAATATGATGTGATTATTGATGTTTTTATTATTATTATTATTATTATATGATTAAGGCTCTAGACAGACGGACTGCATTTCAACTGCAATCCAACCGCAAATTGCAGTTCAGATGCAGTTTGAATGCAGTTGACACGACGTTGTATTTTTCAAACTGCATCTGAACTGCAATTTGCAGTTGGATTGCAGTTGAAATGCAGTCCGTCTGTCTAGAGCCTGAGAGAAAACCCATATTAAGATAATGTGTGTATTTTCTTAATATGGGTAAATGTATTTTAATTTTAATTTTAGCTTGCTGAGGTAGGTCCGTGGATAGATTGACTGCAAGATAGGCCTTTGGTCCCGGCTATCATTTGTAGAACTCTGGTCATCAGGTTTTCCATGCCCATTCCATGGACTACAAGGAGTAGTTGGAACATGGGAAGTCTGATGACCAGTTTAACCAAGGGGTATTATGTTACCCAGTCTCAGAGTTGTTGAGGTCGGATTGGTATTCGCTTCATGGAAAACACCGGTATTCAGCTAGATCCATTTAGACTGGAAGCCGGCCCAAACATAGTTGGAAAAAGGCTAGGCAGATGTATCTTGGCTGAACATCATATTATTGATCTTTGAGTTTGCCCTTATGTTGTGGATTCAGTTATGTGGATATGTTTTATGGGTAGTGTCCGCAATGGCATTTGGCCAATATGTTAAAGTTAACGTCCAACCGATCTTGGTTTGTATCTTAGACAAGAATTATGTCTTACATAAGCATCTTGCTTGTATCCACGATGTCCATTCTACTTTGATAAAGCTGTAAGTACCTAAAGAAAATTATGTAAATTTGGGTTTTTAAGTCGCTTTTATTATCATTTTATTCCTTAAATGAAATTGAGCACATGTGTGCACAGTGCTCTACCTTGACCGTATAAATAAAAATAAAAGAACAACAATAAAAAAAAACAAAATACAAAAAAACTAAAACTTAAAAGTCAGTATTACCTACAAAATTTTAAAAAAGATAAACACCGCAATGCTATTATTTTAATAAAAAAAATGGGGCTTTATCTTCCTCTTATAATATAAAAACTTTCCGACTTCAAAAAAACACTAACCGGTGTAAAATAACTCTAAATTCGGAAGTCGGTGGCCAATCATGAATTAGACAAAACCACCAAAGCCACAGACTTCCTAATTTACAGTTATTTTACACCGGTTAGTGTTTTTTTTTTAAGTCGGTTGTATTTTTTGTCAAAAACTTTTTATATTATAAGAAGAAGATAAAGCCGCAGCCTACCAATACGCAGAAAACAAAGTAGATCTCCAACAACAGACCCAATCAAATATTTAATAGTCAGTTATTCAATACGCTCGCAAATAAACTAAATTGAACTAAACAACTTGCATCGTTTAACAAGCTCGCTGCACACGATGACGTAACTGCGCGCGCAGTGCATTGATCTTGATGAGTGCGCGACACTTTTTGTTGCTCTTGCGCAAGCAAAAAGTTTCTTATGGTATTGTGGCTGTTTTTTGTAGAAGAATTAGGTGTTTAATTTTGGTTATGTTAATTAGAGCTGGCTTCGCGGCTCGAGATAGGTAGAGGGGCTAATGGCTAGAAAATAGCATCAGAACAGGGAGATTGAAGGTTAAGCTACGTTGAAGTCATTCCGAGAACATCCTTCATTTATCGAGCCCTTCAGTCTTGAAAATTCCGTCAAGCCATTCCAAATTGGCTTTACAGCAGATAGTCAGGAATCTTAGAGAAATCTAACAACCAGTCTAATCTAGAGGTAGGCGCCTTTTTGGTCTCGCACAGGTCTTTTTATTTTTTTTTGTCTTTAGTTTTTTAATCTTTCCTTTTTTATCTGTACCTATTGCTGTTCTTTTGTTTTATGTTCTGTGCGTCCAAATAAAATATTTTCTTTCTTTCTTTCTTTCTTTCTTCCTTTCTTTCTTTCTTTCTCTCTTTCTTTCTTTCTTCCTTTCTTTCTTTCTTTCTTTAGGTATAGAATTACCCAATGACAGAGTTACGGAGGTCTGACAGTCTTGGTCGTGTAAATAGGTCAAACGTAACATAGACAAACGCGTGTTTTTCCGAAAGGGTTAGGCAAAGGTGTATCTATACTGTGGTAGGTACACTCACATAATTACCAGTTAAGTTTAAGTCCGGTGAGCCTATTGCCTTAAAACGAGCACAGAAACAAAAAAATCAGAGATGCTGCTCAAAAATTACAGATGAAAAAACCCAATATTACAAAAACAAACAAATAAGTCATAGAGTAAAAGTTATGTCTTAAGCCTTACAGAATCTTTTGATACCAGAATCACATCAAAATACAACTTCGCAGAAAATCTCCAATCTTCCAAAGCGCAGATTAACCATAATTAATATCTACGATACAACTCCGAATAACGCATACCGACATTCTCCATCCATCGTGAATTCTGTTCACAATCCCAACATACATATTTCATCACACAGGAAGGCATTACAGGATGCCGTGACGTCAGTCCACCCCCGAGCTGTGACGTCATAAGTTTATGAATTATTGATAAGGTACATGAGGAAGATGGTGTAGGTACCTATATTATACGTCGTGGAGTTATGGTTGAAAAGTTATAAGTCATGGGCCATTGTGTACACGCTTGGCAACTTGATTTAAGACGAATGTGCGAGAGTTAATGGAGGTTGATAGCTAAGGCTGACTTTGGCTAAACAAATTTTGTCTTTTAAAACGGGAGCCTATTACTAAGATTTTACTGTTCTTCTGTCTGTGTGTCACCAGGCAGACTCTCATGAACCTGACAGTTTAATGGACATGACATGACATTTTTCTGGGATTTATCATCACGTCTATGCAAGAAGTTTTTTGCGGCATATTACATGCCAGTAGTCTAGGAGACAGGGTGCCGATAGTTATGTCATGTTTCATTTAATTACCGAGGTGTGGTCGAGTTAGTCATAGCTATATGGGATTATTAGCATAAATTATGACTGGTTAAAAGTCAATCAATAGACATTTTTCATAATTAATTTTGCAATTCCCAGAAATGTGTAGGCAGCGGCGCGGCGCGTCAGCGTAAACAAATAAAAATAACCGCCTTCGTTCATTTATCAAAGACTATTCAAAACTATTCATTTGATTAGAAAATATTATAGACGGTCCCTTAATTTATGTTTCACAAATAAGGCCTCTGATTTCAACAAATATTTTTGTTACATTCATCTTAAATTCTGATCAAGTTATAAATTCTTGACATCATTAGGATTATAATTATTCATTCGTGTTGCCTAGTCAAAATACAATTTGTCATGATAGAATAATTAAAAGTCTTCTAGAATAAAAACAAGTTTGCAATTCTCAAACATCAAAACAAAGGACTCTTTCCGACATGAAGTAATTATTTTGTAAACAGCTAAACAAAAAATTTGCACAGAATCCAAATTTTAACACTAATCAAAGTAACGAAAAAACACTAGTAAAGAAAAAAAATTGCTAAAAATAAACAAATACAATAAAATACGCAGTACTTTGCATTAAAAAAACAAACTAACAATCCAAACTTCAATTAATAACATTCGGGGCCAAACGCGATCGTGAGACTTCGGTTTTTACGAACGCAACCGAACAAACACAGGTTGTGTAACGGCACACGATGATCGCGAAAACAACTGTCGCGGTCTGCGCAGACGCATGTATTAGGTGGCGTGAACGTCCTCGCACAAGGCTGTCTGACACTGATGCAATTCAATCAGATTCTAGATACGTATATCTCATACATAATCTCAGACCTTTGAAAATATTTATTTTTATAGCTATATGTGTGTGATTCGTATGTATTAAATAGCATAATTAATCGATTTCTGACTAGTTTGGCATCCGTGTCTGGTTATGATTTTTTTGAGATTTATTTAAATAGTCACTCATTGATTATTTCGACGACTTATCGTTAAGTTTTGATGTCGGATTTCGTTTCAAACGGTTTGATAACAGCCAGACACAATAGACAAAAAAACGTGGTCTAGCTAGAAAGCGATATTATTCTTGGTATACACTTTCTCTGTCTGGTCAATAACAGGACAAAGATAAATGATACGCCTTGCTACTGACACACCGCTCGTAAATACTCCATAAAAGAGCACACTGTCAAATAAGACTTTAAAAATAACAAAGGAAATGCATTGTCGTTCTGAGAACTAGAGCTGATGGTGGCTCGGAATACAAACGTACGGACATTTTCTTTAAAAAGAGGAACTGTTTTAGACTTCCTTAACAAACAATAGTGTTGGACGAGACCTGAATTACAATAATCTTCGCCTATTTTGCGGCGGCTACAATGTAAAGTGACTTAATAAGTTCTGATTATACTTGCGATACCGTATAAAGATTTTATCGTCTGCCATTTAGGAATATTCATTACGATTTAATTGCTTTAGAACAATAAAGTGCAGGCGTTTTAATACATATTTATCGTGTTGACATTTAGAAGAGATCGGGGTTTTTCTTCAACGGCTGCTACTGTTAGTTTTAGTGCCATAAGAAAGGGCTTAAGTTAAGCTATAAGTTTTTTGTTAGAAAGTTTTAATGAAAATATATGTAAGTATATAGAATAATTTAAAGTTATAGATACTAAAAAAAAACTGTCTAGTATCTGGGTTTAGTTACGGCCATAATTATTAACACACTAACTGTAATTTTTGCAAAGCCATTTAGAATTTCATAAAAATGTTTTTAAAAGAAAAAAGGCTGGATGTATTTCTAAAGTACTTTTAAGTAATTACATCAAGAGGATCATGGTCCATAAATTGATGGCTTTTAATGATTTTAGTATCATTATTATGAAACAGTTTTTATTTATCAGTGTAAAGTATTCCTTATAAGGCATTTTTTTAATTTTCTGTAATAAATTAAAAATACGACTTAATGTTTTAAGTTAATGATGTAGGAGTCAGACGCCTAAATATTCTAGTTTTTATTTTATAATTATCCTTTTTAATTATATTTAGTTAGTTTTAGTACGAGTATCATTTCGAGTTAGTTTTACTGTAATTGGGTTTATAATATAATGTTCTTTTTTTTGACAAAGTAAAAACATAAGTAAGTATTTATTTTTATGCGTTTTAAATTTAGAAATAAGATACAAATAGAGTCTTTCATCGTGTATGTCACCGCACAATACATCAAATTTAACTAAAATTATAAACGAGCACTGATAGACCACCTATATAAGTATGTTTTTCGTACATTCTTCTTTTACTTTAGCAGATGCTTTGTGTCGCGGTCGTCTAAAATCTGTTTTGAAAATTTTAACTACCTGCAAACTTCACTACTTAACTGCTTTCATGTCATAGTTTAAGCAAGCATTAATTATGAAACAATCATTACACTAAAAAACAAACAGGCACCATTCGGTCTGCTGCGTCGATAAAAACATGTTAGACGTCTAATTTTTATATTAGTAAACAATATAATTTATTATGATTTGAGCAATCTGTGTAACCTTCCGAGTTTCAGCACAAAAACCTGACCTACCTCACTTATTAACCTTCAACTAGGCAAATGGTTTGTGGCTAAATTAAATCAGCCGCTTGCCGAAGTCAATCCGTGGAAAGGTGACCAAATTAAGATTCCATCGTGCTTCGGAAAGTACATTCTCTCATTCTCTTCTCCATACAAATCTACTTTTTGGAAGGGGCAGCTAGAATCATTTTTTAAAGTTAATTTATGTTCGACGTCCAAAAGTGCCTTATAGGGGCCTAATTGAAATAAATGGTTTGACTTTGACTTTGACTTTGACATTAAGCCATTGGGTAGTCAAACTAATTCACTTGATATTTTTTATTGTTTGTTGAGCTCCTAGCCTATAGTATCGAGTATGTGGAAGGAAAAAGCCGCCATCATATATTAGAGATAATTTGTGTTGCTCTGTATTGCCGGGGATGGCATGCAAATGGGTGAATGTAGGGCGTGGGTGGTTAGCGGGGGCGAGCCGATGGGGGTAAGATGTACTTATAATTTGTTTTTGGGGAGAGTTTTGTCGGTATTTGATGCGAAGGTCAGGTTGATTCGGAGATGTTCGTTCGTATTGCGAAATAAAGGTTAAGAAGGATATACGATATTGATGATATTATTTTAAATTTCATGAATCAAAGACTTGGTTCTGTTTTAAGCGACAGGTCGGGAAGGTAATTCAAAGAGTTTATTATGTTATTGTTATTTATTTTAGTGTTTATTATAAAAGTATTCATTTAATGTTGATTAAACAACCCCGAACGAGGGCTCAGGGACAAGTTACAACGAGAACAAGACACTTAACTTTTACCCTCTGGAATTTCGCCAAAGAGTTTGAAGAAACGTACTGTGATAATCGCCAGACACACGAATACATACTTTGATACTTACTTTAATAAGTTATCTTAGTTTTATATATAAGTTAGTAAAGTGTGATATGTATAGTACACAAACAAGAAAATTTCAAATTAATAAGAATATTCCATTCCAAACTAAGCCGAGCTAGTGCTATTTGTCTTGGGTGAGAATAAAACTCACGACCTGTGGTATAAGCAGGCAGGGCCACGAACCACTAAACCAACAGGCCAGTTAAATGTAATAAGTAATAAAAATAATAAACATTCCACAACTTTTCACAAAACGCCATTTAGTCCCAAGCTAAGCTAAGAGCTTGTGTTATGGATACTAAACAGCTGATAAACATACTTATACAGGGTGTCCAAGAACCTGGCGTCCAACTGGATTTCCACGATGCCCCAAGTTCTAACAGTACTCAGAAAAATATTTTAAAAAATCCACCCCATGTACTTACAGAATTATACTGATTTAAAAAAAAAAGGGGAAATGAGCACCCTGTGACATACTTTTGAATGCTGTGACTGCTAATGCTGATAATTTCGATATTTCTTGGAGGTTTTGTAATCTAGGGTATTGCTGTGTCTAAATAGAATGTAAAAATAATGTACTTATTGTACCATTTTAAAATAAAATATTATTTTAACTAAAGGTGATATGGAAAACTATTGAATTTCGCAACTTTGACCGACTGTAGTGTAAAAAAAATGTACCAAAATAGTATGGCAAGTGACGTCAAATTTTGACGCGTTTATTCCTCTTTTTAAAAAGGTATAATACTTACACATTAATTTGAAAAAAAAAATTTTGATAATATTTTTACTCAACAACCCAATTTTTACGAAGTGCCTACCTACTAACGGTAACTGTCGGACCCTTTCTTATCTTAGAAACTGTTATGTTACTACTATTATTTACTTCGGTTCCAAGAGTGAGCAAGAAGGAAATACACACAGGTAGATGGGTTCCCAGTAGAATAAAAGCAAAGAATGTTAGTTTAAAGATATTTTATTACAATAAATGTTCAAAATGTTGACCACCCGCGGCAATACAAGCTCTCACTCTCCTTAAAAAGGACCGCTTTATGTTTCGCGAGTAACTTTTTTGACGTATCACCTGCACTGCTTGTGTTATCTTCTCACGAAGGTCAGCGATGTCATTAATGGGCTTCGCATAAACGAGCTCCTTCATAGTTCCCCAGAAAAAAAAATCCAGCGGATTTAAGTCAGGTGAGCGGGCTGGCCACGGGATTGTTCCTGATCGCCCAATCCACCTGTTCGGGTATTGCTCGTCCAAAAACTCTCTAACGGATACGCGAAAATGTGCTGGACAGCCGTCGTGTTGGAACCACATATCTGGTGGGGTCTCTTCTAGTAAGTTTGGCAAATCATTTTGAAGAAAATTTAAATATGATTCGCCAGTCAAATTCTCGGGCATCTCAAATGGACCAATAATATTCCCACAGAGAATACCGGTCCACATGTTCACTTTGAACCGGTACTGGGATCTATCTTCTCGCATCAAGTGCGGATTTTCCACATGCCACTCGTGCAAGTTGTGTAGGTTCATGTAGCCATCCTTCTTAAATGTTGATTCATCTGACCACAAAATTTTGTCGATAAAGTTTTCGTCTTCTCGATGTTTTTGCAGGATTGTTTCACAAAACGCGACTCGGCTCGGATAGTCTCGAGGTAAAAGACTTTGCACTCGCTGTACGTGGTACGGATGATATTCTTCTTTTTGGAGAATACTGTGTGCTGTGCTCTTCGGTATCCCCGTATCAGCTTCTATTCCTCGCACAGAGATGCTTGGATTTGCCGACACCGCCTCTAAAACTTCATCGCGTATGAAGTCATTTACGGGTCGTCCTTCACCAGCTACTTGATTGGGGAACCGCCCGTCACATAGTGATCTGTGCACATTAATGAAAACTCGATGGTCGGGATATCGCGTAGCCCTCGGATACCTTTCTCTGTAAAGTCTCGCTGCAGCTCGTCCATTACCTCTACATTCTCCATAAATGTAGTGCATATTTGCGTATTCTTGCGGAGTGTAGGTCGCCATGGTAGCACACACAAAACACAAACTGTCCAAACACAGGCAAAGGTCGTCGTAAAGAGTTCGTTTCAAAGTCCAGAGCACAAAGAGTAATCGAGTCCAATAAACAAAGCTTTAAATCGTAGTACGTGATCAATGGTAACAATAAGAGAGAGGTGCGTAGTAACGGCAGGAGGCAGTGACGCGTACTGACCGTACTGTTATCCTAAATAGCACGATCCCAGATAGCGTCACTATCTATCTCACTCGCACCTCTAACCTTTTTCTCCCTCACTCTTACCTGAATAATGGGGTACCATAAAGAAGAACCAGCAAATCGCAAAGATAGTTTCTGTCTTGCTCCCTCCTGTTGTAATAACGAATCACTATGGTGAGATGCATGCACATACCGTCCCTTACGGTCTAACCTGTTTTTTGAGAGGCCTGTTGTTATTTTTATGAGCATACAATAGTAATTCTTTAGAGGTTAGATTCAATTCGTCGTAAATTTTTCTTTCTAAGAATTCTGTAAGACATCGTAAAAATTGGGTTGTTGAGTAAAAATATTATCAAAAATTTTTTTTTTCAAATTAATGTGTAAGTATTATACTTTTTTAAAAAGAGGAATAAACGCGTCAAAATTTGACGTCACTTGCCATACTATTTTGGTACATTTTTTTTACACTACAGTCGGTCAAAGTTGCGAAATTCAATAGTTTTCCATATCACCTTTAGTTAAAATAATATTTTATTTTAAAATGGTACAATAAGTACTTTATTTTTACATTCTATTTAGACACAGCAATACCCTAGATTACAAAACCTCCAAGAAATATCGAAATTATCAGCATTAGCAGTCACAGCATTCAAAAGTATGTCACAGGGTGCTCATTTCCCCCTTTTTTTTGAAATCAGTATAATTCTGTAAGTACATGGGGTGGATTTTTTAAAATATTTTTCTGAGTACTGTTAGAACTTGGGGCATCGTGGGAATCCAGTTGGACGCCAGGTTCTTGGACACCCTGTATATTTTTAAATAAATACATATCTATATACAATGTCGCCCATGCGCATGTGACCGCCCGTAATATTCTGAATATTCATGAAAAAATGTCGAAAATAAACTTCAAAAGGGGGGGTCTATCTATAACATTTTTCATGTTATTCAATTTTTAATTTTTTAAGTAGAGTTTGTAGATTTGCTTTCTATTTTTTGACACATCTCCGAAGTTTATGGGTGGATTTGGATTCTGTTTATTATTTCCAAAAGCTTGTGAGTTATTTTAACAGGTTAATTAACATTTTTACTAAAAAATATCGACTACGATAAAATAGACGGAGTCGAAGTAATTTTTTCGGTAAAAAATTGTGTATTTATTTTAAAAAAACTAGTGTAAGTCCATAAATTATCCCCATAGGACGACTTTTTTAATCATTATTTGTGATCTACTACATAACAGCTAAAAATTCGCAGATCATTATTAAACCAAACTATAACTAAATCCAAAGTAAAACTCTAAAACTCTAAGAGTCAAATTTAGGAAAAGAAAATGTGAAAGTCAATTAAATGTCCCCGCTCTTAGCAGTGAGTACTAAAAGATTAAACTAATAAGGAGGATGATTATGGAAATAAAACAAACAAGCAATAGCCAGATTTTTACTATAAAAAATACAAGAATTTTAAATAATTCGATTTTCGAAGTGGCCCCCACCCTCCTGTAAACAAACTAAAGCCCTCATGGCAACACCTTTAATTGGACGACGTAATTCTTCACGGTTTTCTTTCATTTCCGCAGCAGCAGCAAAAATCCTAGCCGTTAACTGCTCGCGGCTTTCAATGGGCACGGCATACACTTTTTGTTTCATGTAGCCCCAAAGATAAAAATCTAAGGGTGTAAGGTCGGAAGATCGCGGCGGCCAAGCAATGGGACCTCCTCTGCCAATCCATCGCGGATAATTTTGATTTAAATAATCACGAACTAGACGTGCGAAGTCTGCTGGAGCTCCATCTAATTGCAGATACATCCGCCTTCTTGTTTCCAGCGGTACTTTCTCCAAAGGCAACGGCAAGGTATTGACTATAAAATCTAAAAATGCGTGTTGATCTAGTCTGTTTGGTAACACTAAAGGGCCAATAAGTTCATCGTCAATCATTCCAGCCAATACATTTATGGAAAATTGAGTCTGGAAAGTTGTTTCTCTAATGACGTGTGGATTTTCAGTGGCCCACACATGAAGATTGCGATTTTCAAATGTCCAACAAGTTGTTTGCTGGTTTTTTTTTAGAGATAGGTATTAGTAATGTTCTGTGAACTTTTAGCTGTAATGTAGTAGATTACAAAAAATGATTAAAAAAGTCGTCCGATGGGGATAATTTATGGACTACACTAGTTTTTTTAAAATAAATACACAATTTTTTACCGAAAAAATTACTTCGATTCCGTCTATTTTATCGTAGTCGATATTTTTTAGTAAAAATGTTAATTAACCTGTTAAAATAACTCACAAGCATTTGGAAATAATAAACAGAATCCAAATCCACCCATAAACTTCGGAGATGTGTCAAAAAATAGAAAGCAAATCTACAAACTCTACTTAAAAAATTAAAAATTGAATAACATGAAAAATGTTATAGATAGACCCCCCCTTTTGAAGTTTATTTTCGACATTTTTTCATGAATATTCAGAATATTACGGGCGGTCACTAGGGAATGCAATCTCGTCTCGCCGAGATCCCGATCTCGCGAGATCTCGGCCATATTTTACGAGATTGTATCTCGTCAAATTTTGTACGAGATCTCGCGAGATAACGAGATCGACAAATGCAGCGTGACGATGTGTATTTCATAGCGCGGCTGCGCGCGAACTGAATCCTGGCCGGCCGTGCGGCCGCGCCTGGCGCATCTGACAGACGACTTCTGATTTTGCATGCCAAATACCCTGCAAAATCAGAAGTCGTCTGTCAGATGATACTCTCGACATGATGTGATTTTTGAGAAGCCATTTTCAGACAAACTAACTTGCCTTTCGGTACCTTGATAACTTCATCTGACTTCTACTTTAAACTTCTTTTATTTGATTAATACGATCTCACAACATTTATTTAAGAACTTGTGAAGTTAAGTTTTTGTTTTGTTGTATTTATTTACCAGAAGTAATGTTCCTATTACTCTTAATTATTGAAACTAAAGTAATAATTTACAAAAGACTAAATATAGATAATTATTGTTATGTTACCAATATTGTAAGAATTTGAACTGATTAGATACAGTAGGTATAATAATTATAGACATAAACAAATGTTATTAGAGTTAGAGACAAAATAATAAGTACTCTGTTGATTTTTAAAATAAAACTTACATTATTTTTATAACTAAGCAACGCAGTTTCTATTTAATTACATATCATGTTAATTACTAGTTCTTAAAACAAGCATTTGCATATGTTTTAATTGCGATTCTCCCAATCTCGCGAGATCCCGTAATTTGCGAGATCTCGCGAGACTGGGTTTTGAGTCTCGCGAGATCTCGCTAGGCGGAAATCTCGTACGAGATTGCATTCCCTAGCGGTCACATGCGCATGGGCGACATTGTATATAAAAGAAAGTCGTGTTAGTTACTTCGCTTATAACTCAAGAACGGCTGAACCGAATTAGCTGAAAATTGGCAGGGAGGTAGTTTAGAGCCAGGAGAAGGACATAGGATACTTTTTATCCCGTTCGACATCATAAAAATAAATATCAAGAATATCGGTTGTCTCAAACATTTTTCAAACGCAGCGCCATCTTGGATGACATGACAGGAGTCAAACTTCCCAGTTCATTATCAGGTGACAATTTGAAATTGACAAGTCTTAAGCTAAACCCAAGAAGGTAAGGTTGTCAATTTATAATACGCACCTACGTTCTGAAATTTATTTTGTTACTAAACTTAGAGGTTTTATGTAGCATAAAAAAGTCTTATATTTCAGAAATCAATTTACGTAACTAGCAATGATGACAGAGACGAAATTTAATAATTCTTTGCAAATAGAACTTATTTTACTGTTAGGAGTTTAATTAAAGTAGACCAGGAAAACTATAGGCATAAATTATTGTATGTAACATAGAGGCAATAGTTCAGATTAAAATTATGAATTTAGTATTTTTTAGTAAGGTAGTTAGGTTAGATAGTTGGGTTAGCTATAGGATAGGTATGGTCAGTTAGGTTAGGGTATATATACATGTTGTAATTTAAAAGTAGTAGTAGTTATTATTGGTTTGGATTTATTTGTTGTCGTCTTATTCAACGTATGTAAAAAAAAATAAGAGCAATGAATTGACTCTAAGGCACAACGAAGTTTGCCGGGGCAGCTAGTTATAGATAAATTACACCCAGACACAGAACAAATGATCGTGCTCGTCACACAAACATTTGGCCTGGGTGGGAATCGCACCCATGACCTCCGGCATAGCAGTCAGGGTCACTAGTTAGTGGCCCGTTGGTCTAGCAGTTACTCGACCAACGGGCCAGTCAAAATCTGCGTGTGCTTATTCCCTTGGGCATAATAGGAGTGATGTTATGTTATGTTAGTAAGCAAGATGGCCATATACTAACTCCATGACCTACTCATTTCATTCTCAAATTAACTGCTATAACAAGCTAATAAATTATTTCAGCAAAGAGCCTGCTGCCACAGAAACCACGCCCCCTATGACGTCAGAGACAAAAACATGAACCAAATGCTACGAATGAAATACAGGCCACAACATTACAATAAAAACGGAATCACCTTTGGACACTGGACATTACTAACAGAAGTTCAATTCCTATAGGAAAGTGACCCACAATTTTACACTAAGCACACACACAGGTTTTAAATAAATAATAAATAAATAAATAATAATAAATAAATGTGATACTGAATCCTACACTAGGATACCCTAAAGAGACTCCACGAAAGAGACTTACTGACATTGTTTTTTTTATATAAGAATATTAGTGAAACTAAGAACGTGCCCATGTATTTTTCATCCCTGCTTCTTAAAGGATTTATCAGTGACACTAATTTTTTGAACTAAATTGAAATAATAAATTCTTAAATTCTTAAAATGGGTTTTATTTGGGTATGTATTAAAATAATTTAGTTTACTAATAACAAAATCATATATGTAAGTATAGTCCCATGTTAATAAACGAAGTGTCGCTAAACTACTTGTGCGAATATAACTATTATTATTATAATTATTTAGCCCGAATTGTCCCACTGCTGGGCAAAGGCCTCCCTCCATTCCTTCCATCTGTCGCGATTCTGCGCCACCTCTCTCCAATTCTCAAGGAAGACATCAAGGTCGTCCCGCCATCTCCTTCGTGGTCTGCCGCGGCCCCGTGTCACTGTAGGGCACCAATTCTGGGTTATACGAGCCCTTTGGCATGCGGCAGACATGGCCTGCCCAGTCCCATAACTATACTAATAATATTATAAAGATTTGTATTACTGTATCATGTAACGAATAAACTTAAAAACTACTCGACCGATTTATATTGGAAAACGACAATATTCCCGGGTGACATGGGCTACTTTTTATCCCTGTATTCCCACGGGAACGGGAACTGCGTGGGTGAAACCGGGTGACGTCCGCTACCCCAAACAAATGTATTTCTCACTTTCAATGTAGCAGCTAGGTGTACAGTGGTACTATTGTCCCATGTCTTTTACGGACATTTACGCAAAGGGTTGCGTTTAACTCGAGTGATTTGCATTTACGAGTTCTTCGGGTAAGATAGTCTTCCGGTGTTGGGCCTCTCAGAAGTTTTATAATGGTACTTGAAACTTAACTAGGTACGGGTTTTGTTGGTTTAACTTGTGAAGACTGTTGATCTAAAGAGAATTCATACGAAAGTGCTACTTTATGAACTTGCTTTAGATTTTATAAAGTCTAATAATAATAGGTTAATACAAAGTTTTGGAAGAACCTCTCTCCTTGGCTCTTAAAGCAGGTTTAGCCGTTGAACCCGGCTATCTTTCAGAGTACTTTCATAGTTGTTACACGTGTAGGCTGAAGGTTGATTAAGTCAACAAGATTTCTTCTTAGCGTTGTTGGCAAACATCGGCACTTAAAATTTTGCTCGAATTTGCCATCGTGGTGAAAGATTGGGATATTCCTCGAAACGCAACCATCATATTCCGCGAAGCGCAACATAGCAGTTAGTTGCGGTCGCAAAATCAAAATAAAAATATTATATTTTTAAACCGCGAAGCGCAACCATGATTAAAATTAGAGAACGAGGGGTATGAAGGATTAATCAAATATGTATATCGATAGACAGATTTATATCGACTGTCAAATTATTTTACCAGGCAAACATAAATTAACTGGAAGCAACTTTTGGTCAATTTTGTTAAAGAGACATACCTACAGATTCATTAAATTTAATTATGGCTGTTTTTTTACAGTATCAGGGTACACATGAACAGGAAGTCGACGCCTATAATCCACAAGGAGGTCAAATGGGCGGTCGCTTCATGTAAAATACTAATATTTAGACGGTTAGACTAGAAACTGACGTATAATAAAAGTGTTAACATGCTAATTTTGTTATCACTGTTTTAGTCAGTACTTAGCTCTAGTGTTTATAGGGTAAATAAAACAAGGTGTAGTGAAGAACGAAGTTCCTAAAGAATTGAAATAGGACCAAATAGTCAAACCGGTGAAGGAAAATTACGTGAGGAAACCGCCGATGCCTTAGAGATAATTCTCGATGTCATATAAGGTGCTATAAAAATATCTGCCATCCTCTTAAGGGGTCACTGTACTCATCATTATAAACATCTTTTACTATGGGACAAACTCCAAAATCGCGAAAATAAAATCAGCTGTTCCCTACATTTCGACGAGTCACGTGACCAAAAATGTATTTTAGAGTTTGTCCTATAGTAAAAGATGTTTATAATGATGATGTTTACAATGACCCCTTAAGAGGCTCTGAAATACTAAGACTAACACTGAAGAATAACTAGAGTTTCTTTAGAGAAATTCTGCTTTTGTAGGATAGGTACTTATGGTCGAGAATATCCCATAAGACAAGGTTAAAAGTAATGGGGTTGTACAAGGTTACAAGAACTATATAACTTTAACGTGGGTGAATTTTGCGAAAAATAGTCTCCTGCCGTTTGAATTTGAATATTTATGTAGTTTGAACTTTTGACCTGCCTTGAACCACCTTTATTGTTTATAGATTTTTAGCTTTCCCCGCGACTTTATTCGCGTAACCTTGCATATCTTATGGCACTTGGGATTAGGATAGTTTTCTATCAACGAAATATTTTTTGAAATTGGGTGAGGAGTTCGAATCTGGAGTTCACCCCCTGCAGACTTACAAAGAAACACATTTTACGTGTTTATCTACTTACGAGACAGGGTAAAACAATTTTAACCAATTTAAAACCATCCCTTTATATTATATTTCAGAACTATTTTTTTACGCCATATAAAAGCACAGCAAACTGATTAGATAAAGATAATATCACGCCTTTATTCCTCTAGGGATAAAACAGAGGATTTTATACTGTATTAATTCTACCAATAACTGGTGGACATCTTCAACAACTCCACATACCTCACAGTTAAGGGCTAAGCAGTAGTCCCGGCGACCCATAACGCAGTCATTAGTAGTCATAGTTGATAAGATTAAGAAAAGCTGATTACTTAACACAGAACAACTTAATAAAGCCGACTTTACTCACTTCAAAAATAAAACGACACAAAAAATATGAACCGACGAAAAAACAAGTTCAAAAAGAAACGTTCGAGTCGCTGGTAACACAGTTCCGTGAGGCCGGAAGTACCTCCCACCCCTCCCCTTCATTTTTCAGTGTTTCCCTCCCTGAATATTTCATGAGTCCTTTAACAGACCGTGTTTATTGTTAAATAAATCGTTTATAAGGGTTATTCAACGGTGTAACTCAAGAATGAATGGGTAGAGAAGGCGGATTTTGCATAAATATTAGTGCATTGTATGTTTATAAACACAAATATTTAACCGGGCGCTGAATCCCTTTTTAGAAATGTTTTTTTTTTTTAATATTATAAACTAGTGCTTGACTGCAATCCCACCAAATGGTAAGCATTGATGCAATCAGTGATGGTGAAGCGCACTAGTTTATTATGAGCCTATTCACTCTTGCCTTGAAGACACCTAAATTATAATCGGACGGGAAGACCGCAGCAGGCAAGTTGTTCCAGTCCTTCGATGTACGCGGTATAAACGACGAAGCGAAACGCTTTGTTCGAATCGTGGGAGTGCCAACGATTTTCATTTGATGTCCTTCGAAATTGAAAAAATCCCATTTTGTTTTTAAATGGGATCAATGATAAATGATATTTAGTTTTGTAAATTAGTTGTCAGTGTTGTCACACACATTTTTATAACTAGCAGCAGTAGCAGTTGAGGTAAGTGTTTCACAATCTGACTACTCTGAGAAGAAATCCCAAAAGAAACTCAGAGGTCACAGTCTCTTTTATAGTCCAGATAATATCTTGGTCAGTGTCTGGACGAATAATGCCGAAGTAATTACATTTAAATAAAAAAAGTAAATTTACCACAGACTATTATTTACAGATTCAAAAGTAATTGTCCTACTAATATTATAAACGCGAAAATTTGTGAGGATGGATGGATGGATGTTTGTTACTCTTTCACGTAAAAACTACTGAATGGATTTTAATAAAATTTGGTATGGAGTTAGCTGGCAACCTGGTTTAACACATAGGCTACTTTTTATCCCAGTATTCCCACGGGAACGGGACATACGCAGGTAAAACCGCGGCAAGTCTGCTAGTTGTTAATATAACAAGGAGATATTTCATTTAATAATTTTATCTCCCTATAATATAGGACTTAAACGTAACTGGAGAAATTTTAGTGTATTTTGTACACCTCTGCCTAAACCTTTGAAGATTGCAGGCGTGATGTTATGTTATGTTTGTTTTTTTTTACCTGAGCAAGTAGGTACCAATGTGACTTTTTCATAAGAAGAGGCCTTTGCTCCGCAGTGGGCCTTTAGCAGGCTGGTATTATTATATGCTAAATTATAAACAAGACGAACGTAACAACGATAAAGAAACTGAGATTACACTGCAAAAAAAAACCTACTCAACACACGCGTACAAAGATAATACAAAAAATGTCCCTTTATCTAGTCTGGACGTCTTGTCTGTTTAACAAATTAATGGCTCAGGCTGCAACGCGGGCTGCACCTTGTAAATAGCATACAACATGTAGCAATAAATCAGCGAGTCAGAATCTAAATCGTTCAGTTTTAACAGAAGGTGAGCAGCGCGTGCCAGCTCACAGCTGCAATTGCTGGAAACTAATAGTGTTTATTTATCAATACAGAGGAGATATGTTACGAGATTCCATGTGATTTGTGACTAGTAACATAACATAATGATGGTATTCCTAGAAATTTTAGGCAGAAGTGTGAAATGAAATAGAAATATAAAACTTTGAAACTCAATGGTGCCTCCTACGGGACATTCATATTTCGCCAGTGTATAAAAATGATTATTTTGCTTATATTATAGGATCCCGTTAAGAACGACCTTTACCGAGCTGGTTAACGGATAAAACCTATTTTATATTTAATTTAATATGTCAATAAATATATTACGTAATATGGGTTGTCTAAAAACATTCAGTCCAGGATATTTTTTTTATTATTTCACCGGTTTGGATAATAGACAAATTCCTTACCAATCGAAAACTAAAGGTAGTTAATTAGGTACCCTATGGAATTTCTACTAATCAAACCGGTGAACATTTTTTTTTATTTTTTAATTATTAATTAATCATATCCTGGACTGAATTTTTTTAGGCAACCCATATGCAAGTTACATTTATTGACATATTAAATTTAATATAAAATAAGTTTCATACATTAACCAGCTCGGTGAATGTCGTTCTATAGCGGGATCTTAGACTATTACTTTACTCAAAATTTTATGGAGCCTGGTGGAACTAAAATACTGTTTTTTTTGGATAGGATGAAACAAACGAAAATGTAACAGTTTAAAATCTATATAATATATCCTCAGCTTAATATGAGTTAATCATTTTGTACAATAATTAACTCATTTTAAGTTTAGTGCAGATTTATTCCTGTATCGCATGCAATTGTGACGAAAAGCTTGGCTAAAAAATAACAGCCTCATGGGTCGATCAAAGGTTAAGCTACGTTTCACAAGGTTGGTCACTGGATGGGTTCATTACCTATCAAGACTCCTCCGTGCCATGGTAAGCACATAATGCCGTTCGTCCCGACTGTCATTTTTAGATCTTTGACAGCCATTACAAATAGTCAGTAGCTCAAAGAACAGCTAACCAGTTTAACCAAGGGGTATCATGTTACCCAGTAACTGGGTTGTGGAGGTCCGGAAGGCAGTCATACCATGTAAAGCACTGGTATTCAGCTCCATCTGGTTAAACTGGAAGCCAACCCCAACATGGTTGGAAAAGGCTAGGCAGATGACAATAAATTATTTATTCAACTGTTTAATAACCTTTTTACATATAAGGTGCTTTCTAAATATCTGCCATCCTCTTAAGGGGTCATTGTACTCATCATTATAAACATCTTTCACTATGGGACAAACTCCAAAATCGCGAAAATAAAATCAGCTGTTCCCTACATTTCGACGAACCACGTGACCAAAAATGTAGGGAACAGCTGATTTTATTTTCGCCATTTTGGAGTTTGTCTCTATTTAGAAAGTACCTTATATGTGGCTGTAGGATTGTTTCGTTGTTGTAAACAGTATTCGAAAATTCATTAAAGTCATATTTAGCGTAACATATTATTTAGGGTAGGTAGCTTTAATGTTGACGAGGGATAAATGGCAGAGGTATCAACTTGTGAAGCGGTTTTTCATTACAATTCGGCAACAGTGATTAATTAGACCTTTTTAGGCAACGGATAATATGTGGCAATTATATTTTGTAATGTAGTCTTGCAATTAAAGGAATATACCTTAGACATATTTTTTTTTATTTGTTGTTTCTGGGTGTAATTTATCTATATTAAGTATGTTTATCAGTTGTTTATTAGCTTTCCTTAGCATGGGACTAGATGGCGTTGTGTAAAGGTTGTGATTTTTTTATTTATTTATTTTGGTTCTGTGCGCAAGATATTGAATAGTAGGTCATCTACATTTTATAAGTCATCTCGTAACGTTGACTTTTAATTATTTTACTGTCACGTTAGGTGAATGGTTGCAGGGCGCGTGGTTATTTATTTTGATTTAACATGGGAAATTTCTCAGTAACGCCCTGAGCTTTGATCTGTGCCCAGTTATGACTTACTGATAACATACAAGATTACTATAAGAGTAAACCTCTACCTAACCCTTTGGAGCATACAAACGTGTTCTTATACTAAAATTAATCAAAAAATAATCTTAGTTTTTCTCCTACAAAATCCTGAACAAAAATAAACAACAAAAACACAGTGCAAAAAAAATGTAATAACTTTTCTCTCATTGTTATTCTTTAAAAGCCCGCCATCATGAATGCACCGTCATCTCCGCTTCCAACCACAACGGAGGAGTCATTTGTGGGGGAGAGGAACCCCCACTCCACCCTTATCCCTCCACTCCTTGGGGAAAATGGGGGAACGTATCGTGTCACATTGTACCAACATGGCATTTGATAAATGTGTTGCAGTAACGCAGGGTAGATCTATATAGCACTTATAAATGAATTATTTATGTGGTTAAGATGAGGGAAATATGTAAAACATTTAGCTGTTTGTCAAGTGACATGTTAGTAATTTTTTTTAAGCATAAATTTGCTTTAAGTCTTATAGTTATAGGTAATGTCACAGCATAAATATTAAAGGATTTATCACACTGCATGCGTTCTGCGGTCTCCGGTCAGGTCAAAACGAACGAATGTTCATACATGATGCGGGCTGCGTTCGTTTTGACCTGACCGGAGACCGCAGAACGCATGCAGTGTGACAAATCCTTAATACATTAGGACGACGCCTTTGATCTTAGGAAAAATGCCGACATCTTCTGCACGTGTTAGACTTGAATAATACCTCCCGAGTACAACGAACATCGTTTTGTTCGCAGTGCGGGAGCGGCTTTCCCGCATCTCGCCCCTCACACCCCGCACGATTGCCCTGTCTAGACGGCTTCGTCGGACGACTGTATGTTTTTAGACTGTGGTAATGTCCGACAAAGAGATTTAAGATAAGTAAGTACTATAGAGAAGATATGTAAGGAATGTCATAGAAAAACTATGATCCTATGGAACGCCATCTTGCATAATATAGCAATATTGACTTGTGTAAACTAGGACACACGTATCGGAAGAAAATTTTGCTCGTGATGTCTTTGGTGAGTGTTGAATGACTTTGGTCTTGAAACAGCTATTCAATCGGGCAATTTGAACTTAGGAATCGTGTTGTTAATTTGTATTGTCTTTATACATGTTTATATAAATAATGATAGTGTGGCGAGATAGATGTTGCTACATTACTCCCCTCCGAGACCGGAGGTCGATAGCAGGCTGAGTCTTGAAGTGCTTGCCAGGCCAGTGAGGTGTTTCTGTGGGTCGGAACCCGATGCCGCATAGTGAACCGAGAAAGTATACCGTGAAGCACCGCCAGCTACAAAAGTATCTTCTGTGAAAGATAGATAGATAACCCATTCGACTGGCCTGTTGGTCTAGTAGTTAGTGAACCTGACTGCTATGCCGGAGGTTGTGGGTTCGATTCCCACCCAGGACAAATGTTTGTGTGATGGGCACGATCATTTGTTCTGTGTCTGGGTGTACTTTATCTATAATATGTATGTATTTAGAAATGTATAAGTATGATTATCAGCGGTTTAGTACCCATAACACAAGCTCTCAAGCTTAACTTGGGACTAAATGGCGTTGTGTGAAAAGTTGTGGAATATTTATTATTATTATTATTTATTGATTGATTGCACACAAAGGACATACTTAGGCCAAACACACAAAAACAAATTAATAAAAAAAAAATGCATAAAAATTAAATAAAACGAACAGGTATGCTTAGATGATTTGGTCACGTTGAAAGGATGAATAAAAAGCGACTAACGAAAGGTATTTACATGGCAGATGTAAGTGGGAACGCCGGGAGGGGACGCCCTAGAAGGACATACATAGACCTTATTGGTGAGGTTCTTCAGAAAGGTCAGGTGCGTAGTACTCGCAACCGGTCGGTGTGTGTATGACAATATGTATGAATGTAAACGAAGCAAAAGAAGTATGTAAGAATCGTAGCATATGGCGCTCTGTAGTTTCTTTCTACCCCCATGGGAAAAAGGCGTGAGTTTATGTATGTATGTATGTATATGCCAATATTTACTTAAACAAAAGAAAAATAAAATCTGTCTGTACGCTTCAGGGGAGTTTTCTTAACATTATTGTGACACGAAAATGTTATATATATACACATTATATACCTACTTTCTTATATTTCAACCTATATCAAAAACTTTCAACCCAAAAAAAAACTTAAGTACATAACTTTAACTTAATACCCAACTCAGTAAAACTTACATCCCAATTGACATTTAGTTACGGCAGGTACCTAGTTGTTGAAAAAAAAAACATGAAGTTTATCATTTCGCATGGTTCGCGTGTTAGCAGGCCGTAGGGTGAGTGGGGGACAATTAGAGTGGGTTCGATGCCCGGCCCACCCCGGTGCACCGTTCCTCTACGCCCGTTAACCAATATTTATGGTCTCACGTATTTGCGAAATGAGGTGGTATGTGGTTAATTATGTACTTAGCTATTATAATTTGTGGTTTAATGGTTCTTTTTTGGGACACTAGGCAAATAAAATAGATATGTAAAGTAGGCTAGGTTTGTTTGCAAATAAAAATAGAATAATGGACGAATATTATGAGGCCTAGGTGTCGTTTGTCTATAATGTGTCTGTGTTCACCCGCTTCTAAGGGGCTAAGGCGTGATGCTAAGTAGCTTATAATTATATTTCAAATAAATCTGGTACATAAATAATTTTGAGAGCAAACCCTTTAAAAGTCTTTTATTCGAATTAGGCTAAGAATCGGCACTTTTTGAACATCAAAAATACATAAGAGGCAACCCTTTACCACTTCCTAGTGTTTGTGCTGGGAAGACGTGGCCGAACAAACTCCTCAAAAACGCATCTGTCTGATTCGTTTGAAGAACTCAAATCTATAGGACGAAATGCTCAGTAAATAGCATAAAGGTTTAAGAATAAACTTGGTAAATCCTTACATTCAAAATGATTGTCACGTGTTAGCTAACACAGCTGACGTTAGCAGGGATTTCTGGTGAGAAAGTTGTCGTCAGTTAGTCTAAATTATATGAAATCATTAGATTTATTTATTTAATGATTTGCCTCACAGTTTCACGAAAATAGAAAAGTACCTAACACTTGAAAATTGAAAATATTCGTTTCGTACCTACCTATAAGTTATAGAGTTTTTTCTCTTCAAATCAATGGGTTATACTAATTATGGTTGCCTCGTTTTTTTAAACCTAAATGCTGCATTTCTATTTTATATCAAAAATTGTTCGAATTGGGTTACGCTTATGTCAAGAATTCTTGTCAGGGATCGCCAAACCTGACAACTAATTAAAAAACCCGTGCCTCCACTGCCAATGTGAAAACTCTGATGAAAGAACCAATGTATCCAAAAATAAAATTACCCAAGAAAAATAAATCTTCTAAAAATTACGCAGCACTTCAAAAAGCCTCTAAAGAAACAATAAAGTACTTAATAGAGCTGGTACATATGTAAAACACCTTTTGCATACATTATAGGTAATCTTCTTCACACTGTCTAGCACCCAAGCGTTGAAGCGTATCGGCGCTTTTGTTCATATAATTAAAAGTAATTAGCTATCAGCCCACCCCTTTGAAGCATGAGCGTGAGCCTTCGTTACAAAGGATTACGCCTGTCAGATCAAAGACGGTTATAAGCCGACATTTTACCCAGTAGTTAGGTTTTTTGCTAAACTTGAGGTAACCTTAACCGAACGACTTACTTCTGCGAATCAACAAGACAGGCCTTTTTGGAGAGGTTTAAAGAAATATGTAAGGCCTTGTATATATTCTTTATGTATTTCTCAGGTTTTGGCTAAAACTAGTATGTGGTACCGAGACGGTGGATATTGGCCCACTACTTGATAAGTACTATGTGTAAGCCCAGAGTGTAAAAGTCGTGATGGCCCAGAGGTTAAGGCGCCTACCTCTCATGCACGAGGTTGTGGTTCAAATCCGGGCAAGTACCAATGTAACTTTTTCAATTCATATGTACTTTATGTACTTGTATTTATATATATAGGCTGACTGGTAATTAGTGACCAATACTTAAACACGTGATTATATACATGCATATGAATAACTTTCCCAAAGAAACTCTTTTTTTAAGTGACACTACTACTAGTAGATTTTGCCCTTCCCGAGGTCTATCAGCTGATCGATCACAGACGCGTGCGCGGGAATTTCAAACTGCGTTTTTGTTGATATTGTGTTAAAAATATGTTATTCGGAATAAAAAAAAAGTTTCTTTGGGAAAGTTTATTGAAATCATGAATACAGTCTCGTGAAGTATCGGTCACTAATTACCAGTCACCCTATAATAATGTTGTTCTAAGTTTATCTTAGACATCATTGACATCGGTGAAGGAAAACACCGTGAGGAAACCTGGACTTATAGTTAGTATAAGTTTGAAATCGCCAACAAAAGAAATCGTTCTACATACATCACTTTGACGACTCTTCTATCAACATACCCGTTTCTAAGGCGATCCTGCTACGCGTGCTGCTTTGGTCATACATTCTTCTTTTACATTGTTTAAGGTCATACCTTTCATCAAAATAAATAAACAGAAAATTACTTCAGATATTTTGAAGCAACTTTCACACAACTACTATCAAACCACACGTCACTCAATGCCTATTAAGTACAATTTCAGACTAGATTCGATTTTACACTACTAAATTCTCAACACCAAATTCCCTCAATTGGCGGACGTAGGGATACATAGATTCACGATATCCGATGAGTACCGTCAGCGCGGTTTCGCACTACGTCAGATCCGAATCCGTGAACATACAGATCTAGAAAACTAGAAACAAATTCGGATATTCAAAATTTAAAGTTATTTATTCAAATAAGGCTGAGGATCAGCACGTCTTTTTGAACATTAAAAATGACATAAATCGGTCCCATAAAACGCCTGCTCTTGGAAATTTTGTTTTCAAATATCAATACAGAAATCTTTATTGAAATTCGCATTTTGAAGTGAATTGTTTTTGTTTGTCTTACCATAGACAAAACATAGCTCACTGTTAATTTACTTTTAAGATCTGTATTTTTCTGTTACCTACGTTTTACAAATAATAAATGATTGACTGATTGATTGATTGATTTTCGTACTACCTCCGATCCGAATCCACAAATATTGGAAGTGCCTGTTTCTGGCCATGTTTTCCCATCTTTGTTACAAACACTTAAAATATACTAAGTAATTTGGTAACTTAAATATTGTTTATACAAGAAAAATCAAAAGCCGACTTTTTTATGAAACTATTGTTTATTGTATTCCAATATATCCGTTTCGTGGTCAGTGTAGGTTCTATCTATCAAGAAAGTTCCACCGAGTACTATGTGAAAAATAGCGTTTTATCGGTGATTTCAATCCTATTTTATGTTTCTTCCATGTGCATAACTTGGTCAAAATTTGTTGAGCAAATGAGCAATTCCTTTTGGAAAACTCCTCGGTCACGCAGCTCATATTTGGTTTCGACAACCGAGTGTTCATACTATGCTTATTTTGGTCCGTCAATAATCAGCAATGGCAAATCCGTCAAAGAAATTAACAGAATCTGTTTATTTCTTTGACGGATTTGCCATTGCCACTATTTGCACTGGATCCGCACATCGCGTACATCATCTGATGATGTACATAAATCGGATCCAGTGCAAATAGTTCTACGGCTACTCCGACCCGTATTTTCACGGATCCGGATCTTATTCGGATCGGACGTAGTGCGAAGCCTCTCTCAGACGTCAGGAGGCCAGCGGCGAAGCTTCTTGCGGTGAAGCGACAGCGGGCACAATTTCATGCGCGATTTAACCACAACTCGACAATTCAATAACAATCTGATGAAGGTGTGGTTAGAGGTATAGCGGATAGCGGAAATGGCCATTTTGGTAAAGATTTTGGTGTTTATTGTTAGCCCTTCACACTAGACTTGCGGATTAGTAATAATGAGATGAAATGCAATGGCATTTAATTCTGTAAGTAGATCTGTCCAGATACTTGTGAGTACTTATCAATAAATAGGTATTTTGAAATTTAAATTTAAAGAAACTCAGGACCAAATAACAGGGTAAAAAAACGAGGCATTACCACAGCAAAATTTTAAAAGCACGCTAAGCCGCGGCTATTCTCAGCTGTCATTCGTAGATCTTCGACTATCATGACAGGTACTCAGAAACCCGAAACAAACAGAGCCAGGAACCCGGCCAATATTGGAATGTTCTCATATTATCATTAAATTTGAAACGTTAATTAAACAACTAATGACAATTCGTGACTTTTGAAAATTTCATACTTTCTTCATTTCATTTCCCATAGGTACATATTTTTTTGGAAAGATTTTTATAGAAAGATTCCACTTTATTTTTATAGTAGATTTTCCTTAAAAATCTAACATACAGAATTTGCCCTGACAATCATGAACACGACAAAAAAGCATCCGAAACAGTAAAATCTCTCTCTTAAATAATGAACTTCGTTTTTTGCACAAACAAACAGCTTAAGATTACATTCAAATTCACAAAAACATACAAACTGTAAGTAATTAAAAAATAGTATAAGTATGAAATATAACAATAACACATGCTTGGCAAACCTTCGCAGCCCACAGCCGATCGATTGAGAGCAGTCGGTAAGCAAGGAGCGTAGAACTAACTATGAACGATGTTTGGTGGCCATTGTGCTTACAAAAGCTAGAGAGGCCCCAATTTCATGGACGATTGGCCTGCAGCAGGGTTCAATAACATTTCAATGCCGGTAGCATCTGCGAGGTATGGCCGCAGTGAAAGCGACTCGTGTAGCCAGTAGACAAAAAAAACGGCATTTTTTATTAGGGCAACATTTTTCGCGGAGTTTTTTTTACCTTGAGTAATCAAGCTAGGTATTTTTAGTTTTATTTTTTCACTATTACCATGTGCTGTTAAGTATGTAAAATTTGCACTCTAATATAATATATAAAACAAATCATTGTTTGTTTTTTACTAAATAAGTATTTTAATTTCTAACATTAACAAACTTAAATTAAGTACCTACATTTTATGAAGCCATTTTAAACAAGGAGTATAATATTGTCATTGTTTATTAAAGGTCACAATTTGTGTCTAATTGAATTTGTCACGTTTTGTGTTAGTAAAACAGCACAAGACATCCCGGTCGTCATGTTGCAAACTACTTACCTACTTTTCGTTACCTATTATTAACTTAAATGAGAAATGCATAACATAAGTGGCATTGCAAAACCAAGATAGTATCTTTACTATCATCTCCCAATTACAGAAATATCAATGGAAAGAGCAAACTTAATCGTAGCCATAAATCTTAGTAGGCAGGTGCTGACCATCTGCCTGTCCGGTGAGACCGTTGGCCGACCGTAGCGGAAAAGTAAGGGGTTATGCGTTGTCAGGCAGTTACTTTTTGGCGTGCTTTGACGTCCTGGATTACAATACTACTTGCGGAATATAAGTTAATAGCAATATAGTGATATGTGCTGTTATCGAAATGGCTTTGGGGTTTATCAGTATTTTCAAATTGATAGTTTTGTTAAAAGGACTATCTGATCTATTTATCTACACAATGAGCTATCAGAGATATGAGGACCTAAATGCTCTCTCTCTATTGTTCTTTTCTAACATACAAAGGACACTAAAGTTATGTACTTCGTTTCCTGTAAATTGTCGTCGTTTTACATTTGGCAATGTCAGCCGATCCATGTTTTACTACGCATTCGCATCTATTGAAAACGACTATTAAATATGCAGATGCGTAATGAACACTGAATAAAAAAAAATAGTTATCAACATGATGGTAAACTTAATAGGTTCAATACATTTTAAAATAACTTCAAAATCACTTAATTTTTGCGGTATTCATTAAAAGTTAGAATCCAATCATGTCATTACAATATGATGTTTGGTCAGCTCTTTACATTATGAAGAAGTAAAAAGAAGCATAATTTATAGCTTAAAAAGTGCAGAGGCTCCTTCGAGACAACTCGATTATCATTCATCATCATTTCAGCCATAGGAAGTCCACTGCTGGACATAGGCCTCCCCTTTAGATCTCCAAAAAGACCGGTCGGAAGCGGCTCGCATCCAGCGCGTTCCCGCGGCCTTAATGAGGTCGTCTGTCTACCTTGTAGGTGGACGTCCTACGCTGCGCTTGCCGATACGTGGCCTCCACTCGAGAACCTCTCGACCTCATCGGTCATCAGTCCTCCGTGCTATGTCCTCTGCCCACTGCCACTTCAACCTGCTAATCCGCTGGGCAATGTCGGTAACCTTGGTTCTTCTACGGATCTCCTCATTTCTGATTCGATCTCGGAGACATTCATAGCATAGCCCTCTCCATAGCTCGTTGGGCTACTTTGAGCTTACTCCTAAGGCCCATAGTGAGGGACCACGTTTCAGTGCCATACGTCATCACTGGCAACACACACTGGTCGAAGCTCGATTATACTCTATAGCATTTAGGCATTGATACCTAGTGTACACATCTACATTCATCTTATTGCCACCTAACCAATAGTCTCATTCATCATCACAATTACATACACATCTCAAAATAAAAAAAAATCTTATAATAACCCTTCTCATCCTAATAATACCCTCATCTTACAAAGATAATCCCTTAACGTCTAATCGTCCCTTCAATATAATCTGATCGGATAACTTATCTTCGTCGTGAACTTCAAGTAACGTGGGTAACATTTTTATGAAGAAGTTTTCTTTTCTTAAACTTTTCCAGTAAAGAAGAATTTAAATAAAATGTAACGGATAACTTTTTATATTGTTGGTTTAATGGTATAATTCTTTCTGGGGTTGATTTCGATTCTGAAGATTCAGTTTCTCATATTCATAGGTAAATAGGTAATAGGTCTCTAGACTTCTATTTTCTTATTCAGTTAACGTTGTTAACTTCTTTTATTTTAACTTTCTTCACTTTTAAATTTTGTTGTTCTATTTTTAACTAGTGTATGTACTGACGCCAGCACATCAACCTACCCCAATATGTCAAACTTTTTTGATAGGTTTTCAACTTTATTGTAATCACTGTGTTGATGTGCTGGCGTCGGTACATACCTACCTATATTATGTCAACCAACTATGATTATTTACGTGTAGAGTAAACTGTAAGCACAGTCTAAAAACGTACAGTCGTCCGACGAAGCCGTCTAGACAGGGCAATCGTGCGGGGTGTGAGGGGCGAGACGCGGGACAGCCGCTCCCGAACTGCGAACAAAACGATGTTCATAGTTCGGGAGGTAGATATTATTCAGGGCTAACGTGTGAAGACGTTGTCAGCATTTTTCCAGAGATCAAAGGTACTGTATTAATATTTATACTGTGCTGTATTTATAAGTTGGTTATAAATAGTTAAAGGATTTGAGGTCCATTTCAGAAAGGCAGTTCAAAAGGTGCTGAGCCTCAGCCTAGTTTTTGTAAATGACTTCTGATTTTGATTACTGGATTATTATAGGGAACAAAAATAATGACATTCGATGATTGACATTTCCTACCAACGAAAATAGAAAACATTGTAACATGAAATAATGTGTGCATTCGACTGGACTGCTTCGACTGAAAGCCCAAAAATAGATTGGGAAAAAGCTAGACTTTATGATGAAAAAAAGTGTGAACATTGAACTTAGGTAACTACCTAATGAATAAGCCTACATCAACGGAAGTCAAATCTCGGGTCAGAACAACATGATCTTAAACGAGCACGGTATCATCACGCCATGTTATCAGTAACACAATACTATCAGTGACGTAACGATCATGCGACACGCGGCTCCTTTGAAATTGTATCTGTCACATTTTATCGCTGGGTGCTTGGGCCACCCATTGAGAGAGGAACAGCATATAAGGGCATAGTGATGATAGATGGTTGAAAGAAGATGTGGTGATAAAAATCGAAAGGAGTATGCTAAGAACTCTTATACACGAGCAGCATGGTGCCAACGGCAGAGGCAACTGCTGCCGTCGACACGCCTTGACGGCAGCCCAATTGACTCCCATACTGAGAGAGCTGACGCCAGCTGCCACTGATTTTTGAAGTTGGAATGACAACGGCCGCCGCCGAGGCGGGTCGACAGCTGCATTTATTTCTGCCGATGGCAATATGCCGCTCGTGTGTAAACGCTCAGATTTTTTAGCCTCGTTGAAATGAAATGGAATGATATTTATTTCTGTAAGTAGATCTTCTCAGATACTTTAACATGTCATTTTTTTTAAAACTAAATGGCATTTGCAAAGTGACTGATCCCTGAGAAGAAATGCCGAAAGAAACTCAGGGGTCATGGTCTCTTTTAAAGTCCAGACATAAGATTGTATTCATATATTATGCGAGTCTCTCGATGCAGGGCAAAGTCTGGAAAAGCCTTTTGAAGAAAGAATCAATTCAGAATTGAGTTGACCTGTCCCGATAGACGGCATGCATGCTTCAGTCATCGTGTAGCTCAAACCTATTTCAGGGATCTCGATGACCCACCACACGACGCTAAAAGGCGCTCGTTGAAAGGACGAATGAATACTAATGCTGATGTAGGTGGAATCGCCGGGAGTGGACGCCCTAGAAGACCTTATTGGTGAGGTTCTTCAAAAAGGTAGTACCTTCAAAAAGGTCAAATGCGAATGGCATTAGAAGGTACTACGAAACTAGGTAGGTGTATGAACGTAAATATGAAGCAAAAGAAGTATGTAAGAATCGTAGCAGATGACGCTCTGTAATTTCTGCCTACCCCCATGGGAAAAGGCGTGAGTTTATTATGTATGTATATATGATCATAATATGAATTTAGTAATAAGCTGTCATTTTAAAAATACTAACAGACTTAACTTTATTAAAATAATAGTTTACCGGGACATCGCCGAACGCCTGGTCGACTATACAAGTGACCAGACGGCCTTTACTTCTAACTATTTTATTATTATTTTATTTCTGCCAGAGTAACAACAACATTGCCTTTGCCCTACAACGTGGAAATGCTGCCAGTCTTTTGGACACTTGACAGCAATGCGGAGGAATTCTTGATGCCCCATAACTATAACTGTTCTACTTAAGGTACTTTTTGTTTGTTTTTTAGGTATGTACAATAATGTAGGTACATAGTTGTAGGTTCGTTATTAAAAGAAGATAAGATAATAATTGTTACATTTATAAAAATCGTATCTTTTGTAATCAATTTTCAAACATTTTTTTTTGCTAAAAGCAAGCAAAACTACTAAATTCTCTACATTTCAAGTAGAAAGCAAAGGATTCTGGTAAAAGCCGCCTGTCTAGACTTAGTTCAAGATTATTTAAAAGGGCTACTGACTAACCAAACGATTGTATTGGAAAAAAAGAGAGTTTTCAAAAGGTAAGGTGGATGATTTAGGTACTGTACGAAGAAAAGATTCGATTCTTTATGTACTTAAGTAAAAACTTAGACTGAAGTGTGAACGACAAAGTTCCACGAATCCTACTAATATTATAAACGCAAAAGTTTGTGAGGATGGATGGATGGATGGATGTTTGTTACTCTTTCACGTAAAAACTACTAAATGGATTTTAATAAAATTTGGTATGGAGTTAGCTGATAACCTGGATTAGCACATAGCTTACTTTTTATCCCTGTTTTCCCACGGGAACGGGACCTACGCGGGTGAAACCACGGGACGTCTTCTAGTAAAGTAATATTAGTGCTCGAACTTAGTAGGTACCTAAGCAAAAAACAAAATTAGCCCATAATTAATCAGTAACTTCGGACAAAGCGTTTCGCTTCGTCGTTTATACCGCGTACATCAAAGGACTGGAACAACTTGCCTGCTGCGGTCTTCCCGTCTGATTATAATTTAGGTGTCTTCAAGACTAGAGTGAATAGGCTCTTAATAAACTAGAGCGCTTCACCATCACTGATTGTTTGACTGACCTATTGGTCTAGTAGTTAGTGACCCTGACTGCTATGCCGGAGGTTGTGGGTTCGATTCCCACCCAGGACAAATGTTTGTGTGATGAGCACGATCATTTGTTCTGTGTCTGGGTGTTATTTATCTATAATATGTATGTATTTAGAAATATATAAGTATGTTTATCAGCTGTTTAGTACCCATAACACAAGCTCTCATGCTTAGCTTAGGACTAAATGGTGTTGTGTGAAAAATTGTGGAATATTTATTTATTTATTGTATCACTGCTTACCATCAGGTGGGATTGTAGTCAAGCACTAGTTTATAATAATAACAAAAAAAAACTTAGAGAAACACAAAGAGATTTAATAAAGGTACTTTAGAGAGCATATCCGAAGAAATATCTTAGAAAAACTGTGACCCTATGTCTCAGTAACGCCATCTACAATAATAAAGCAATATTCGAGCGGCAGCGGAGCGTACTAAAAGTGTTTAGAGAAACATTAATTCACAATTGTCATACCCGGAGACTAAGCAAAGGTGAACCTAATACCATCTTCTGCCTAGCCTTTTCCCAACTATGTTGGGGTCGGCTTCCAGTTTAACCGGATGCAGTTGAATACCAGTATTTTACTTGGAGCGACTGCCTGTCGGACCCCCACCACCCAGTAACTGGGTAACAAAATACCCCTTGGTTAAACTGGTTGTAAGATTTTGGGGCTTCTGCCTATCTGTAACGACTGTCAAAGATATACAAATGATAGCCAGGACCAACGGCTTTGCGTGCTTTCCGAGACACGGAGGCGTTCTGATAATCATGTAATGAATGGTAACCCATCTACGGACCAGCCTCGCCAAGCATAGCTTAACCTACTATCGCTCCGTGAGGCTGTTATTATTTAGCTTATTTGGCCAAAATGTGCTATGGTAGGAACTATTCCGATAAAACTTAATTAATGTATTGCATGACAACTCAATTCGCCTTCATTTCACTTCACTTAAGAGGTAATTTTAACTGAATCACACTACTGTATAGTCCCATGCAACTAAAACAACTATCATGCTAAACGAACAAATACATTCACAAGCCAACTTTAATTAAGCATCAAGTTTCTAACTAGCCTAGAACCACTTACAACACTGATAAGTGATAAGCTAACTTTCTATACCCACCCTCTATCGAGCTAAAACACTCGCTGTATCCGTTACAGTACATACCAATGCAGGTAGTGACCAACATTCCTAAGCTAAGGCTCTCCCACGATCCCCCCCCCCCCCTCCTATGCCCCCCGTGCACCGCAACGCCCCGCCCCTCGCCCCCCTCTCCGGAAATGCCAGCGCCCGCGCATGCAAAGCCTAGCGCAGGGTGAATGCACTCGATACTGACCATTCGATTTAGGGATCAGAAATTATTCAGAAATGTTTATTATAGTTTAGAGATTATTGTTTTTTTTTTGTGTGTGTACATTCGTGTTTTTAATCAAACTGGTTTATAGTTTGGTAGGTTGTGTATTTAGTAGATAGTAGTTTCTTTGTTGTTTTTTTTTTTTTGAGTCGAATGTTTTTCTTTTGTTTTATTTGTGGCTAATTAAGATGAACTTGTGTTTAGGTACGAGTATCATTCTAAGTTTAAGGTGGCAGTGCCGGGTAGACCGAGAAATTGAAATTTTCTTCAGGTTGTATGTTGATTAAAATATGATTCACGACAGTAACAAATGTGGTTTATTTGAGTTCAAATAAATAAAATCACCAATGCAATCCTCTAAGTTAATTTAATCCCATTAAGTGACTTTTTGATGAAATAGTCATTCAATGGGATTATTTTAACTTAGAGGGAGGGGAGGGACTTTAATGATTTGAATGATTATAATTCTGTAAGGATCATTTGTAAATCAGCGTCAGGCAGGATCTCAGCATCTGTCTGGCATTACCGCTTAAATGAAACTTTTGGCGCAGCCTGAGACATGCCATTTTTTTGTGTTATTGTGTTTTTGCTGTGCGTGTATCCAGCAGCTGTTGCCAATAACTGTATTTTCTTTCTTTCTTTCTTTCTTTCTTTCTTTCTTTCTTTCTTTCCAATAACACGTGTGGCACTACCCTGGCGCATCCACCTTATTTGATACTTTTTTTCTATTAAAGTTAAAGCAATAAAAAGGACTATCTTCGAAGCATTTAATAAAACACCAATTTTATAACTCCCATTCCGTTCGCTCACTAAATAACATCAGATAATAACTTGGAAAACTTATGACAAACCATTGAGCACCAAATTACATATTCCTTTTAATATAAAAAAGCTGAATAAAATGTTAATAAAACAATAAAAACCGCTTTAGTATGGGAGTTCGCAGGAAAAGGTCACCTTCTGACACGCCCCATTGGTTCACATGGGGTTATAAACTATTCCATAAAAACAAACATAATGTGGGGTGGCGATGCTAATTTCTTCGTTTTCACGGAAAAGGGGGGATTTTGTACAACACGAAAAGGGTTTAAAAGATTAGTGATTCTTTATCCAAGTGAGGTTATATCAAAGAGATTTAAAATACTATAGAGCGGGCATGTCAAGGAAATGTCATAGAAAAACTTTGATCCCATGTCTCAGTAACGCCATCTAGAATAATATATGAATATTGGAGCGGCAGCGGAGCGTACTACAAAAAACTCATAGACTTGTGTCCGGCAGGACACACTTTTTCGGACGAAAATTTTGTTTGTGATGTCCGGTCTACAGGTATTGAATGTCTTTGGGTTAAGTATATTTAGTTTAATAAGTGGAGAAAGTTTAGTTTAGCTTTTGTTTCGGAGCTTGTGGCTAAATAATAATAGCCTCACGGGTTTTTTGAAGGTTAAGCTACTCTTGTCGAGGTTAATCCGTGGATGGGAGATCATTCATTACATTCAAGACTCCTCTGTGCCTCGGACAGCAAGTAAAGCTGTTGGCTTCGGCTGTCATTTGTATATCTGTGACAGTCGTTACAGATTGTCAGAAGTCCGAATCTGACAACCAGATTAACTAAAGAAGAACCAGCTAAAGAGTGGAATTCCGGACGGACGGACGGACGGACAGACAGACAGACATGGCGAAACTATAAGGGTTCCTAGTTGACTACGGAACCCTTAAAAATAAAAAAATAGTAAAAATAGTTGCGGAAGTCAAATCGGCAGTCTCACCAGGCAAAACACTAGTATTCTAGCTACATTAGGTTAGACTGGAAGCAGGCGTCTAAATAGTCGGGAAAAAGCTATAGGTACTACATTTATAATAAGATGGGGCTCGTAGAAGCAGGAATGCGGAACATTTAATTTTAAATATAGGTAACTTAAAATTAGTTTTATTCAAATTGTTTTATTTTAAACTAGCAGACGTACCGTGGTTTCACCCGCGTAGGTCCCGTTCCCGAGGGAATATAGGGATAAAAAGTATCTTATGTGTTAATCCAGGGTTTCAGCTAAGTCCATACCAAATTTTATTAAGATCCATTCAGTAGTTTTTACGTGGAAGAGTAACAAACATTCATCCATCCATTCATCCTCACAAACTTTCGCGTTTATAATATTAGTAAGATACCTAGTAAAATTTAGAAGAATAAAAGTGAAACGAAGAACGTGCCCTTGTATTGTTCATCCCTGCTTCTTGGAGGTTTTTCTCATTGACAATGTAATTTCAACCAATGTAAAATAATGTAACTAAATGAAATCCACTTCACCCACATCATTTCTTAAAATAGATGGTTGAAATGGTTACAATTAAGCCTGACAGCTGCTGTGAAAATAGATAATACCTAATAAATTCGGCGTCTATCGAAAATTACGAGGGAGTATTCCTGTATGAGCACCTATTAATTGAGCACCTATGCATTATTAACGGGAAATGGGAATAACTTTGGTGCTAAATGCATAGGTGCTCAAAAAAAAGGTGCTCAAACGGGAATACTCCGTAAATTGTAATATGCTTGATTGTACTTTCGTTACAAAGTGCACATTATAAATAACGTTTTTAAACTTCTTTCTGATGCTATTGTTAATGGAGTATACGCCGATCTGTTTTTTTCTTTTTCTTTTCACAACCCAAAGTATTTTAATATCTGTAAAATTATACTTCTTAAATTGTCGCAACTATAGCTCCTCCCTCAAATATAGCGTTAAGAATAAAAAAAGATTTTTTTAAATAAAACTTGTAAATTCAAAACAAACAAACTCTTCAGTTTTAGTACAGACTTTATTCTTATTCTATTGACCAATGATTCCATTGCACAACCAAACCAACATTCTACATTTTCCACGCAAAATATCTCAAATTATAAACGGCCATACAAAAGATTAGGTAAATTGCGTACGGACGGACGTGCAAACCTCGTATTATTATACTTTAGGTAATAAAATTTTATAACAAAATTACACCTTGTCATTCCTTTGTTTCATCGATCGTTGTTCATCACGTTCATTCAATCGTTCGATTGGTTCATTCACTTCGGTTATGGTTCGCGCACATTTACTACACATAATAGTTAGCACTTGGCTACACTAGACTGATTTTTGGAAAGGTTTTTTATACATTCGGTTGTAAAAATTTTTTTGAAGTGTTTTATTTTTGATAGCAGTTTAGCCCTTTAAACTGTCCACTACCTTGTAGTTTTGTAAATAAAATAAAGCCTGTTTGTCGGCGATAATATTGCTTTTAAATGACGAGATAATTTGAAAATTTTATTGAGTTTTTTATTACAAAGAATAAATAAAATAAAAACAATATTATGATGTGTAGATAATATAGACTAGCAGCCACCTGAGACTATATTTGAGAACGGATCTTTTCAAACATGTGTTACGTAGTCTAAAGTATAGCTTTAATACTTGGAAGTTTCATCAAAATACATTCAGTATTTCTTGCGTAATAGAGTAACAACCATTCATACATCCTCACAAACTTACAATTATAAGTGCATTTCTTACTTTATCATCCTTCCGTCCCTTAGTTTAGTAAATAGAGTCTATGATACTTGTCTATTGGTAAAAGAATTTACAAAATCGTTTCACAAAGTCACAAACTGTATCTTTATAATATTAGAATAGATTAACATGGTTCTATCAAAGTAAAACTTTCAACATTTAAAGTCTTTGCGAACTTAAGATTCCGAACTGTAAATTGTTTTCAATATAAGTCTAAAATATGTTAAACTAGAACCAGGTGTTCTTGATAAGCAATCTGTCAAAACTTCTGCAATATACACTTAATACATAATGGCGTTATGTAGCTAAGTGGCAATTAATAACATGATTTACTGTACAAATTGGTTAACAACTTTATCTATGACATGAGTAATTGTGGTCTTCTAAACTATATTACGATGACAGGTTTGCGATACATAACCTATGTACTTATACAAATTGACTGGCCTGTTGGTCTAGTAGTTAGTGACACTGACTGCTATGCCGGAGGTCGTGGGTTCGACTCCCACCCAGGATAAATTAATGTTTGTGTGATGAGAACGATCATTTGTTCCGTGTCTGGGTGTAATTTATCTATAATATGTATGTATTTAGAAATATATAAGTATGTTTATCAGCTGTTTAGTACCCATAACACAAGCTCTCAAGCTTAACTTGGCACTAAATGGCGTTGTGTGAAAAGTTGTGGAATATTATTATGGAATATATACAAATTCTAATAAAGGTGTAAGTTACTCGTGCTACAGTGTAACCAAACTCCTCTTAAACGACTTTACCGATTCTTATGAAATTTTGTAAGATATTCAATAGGTCTAAGAATAGGCGGTTTTTTTTTTATTAATAGACGGACTGAAGTTTGTCAAGGCAGCTAGAATCTATACAGGGTTATTTTTTAATCACCAGCCAAATTTTCACAGGATTTTCTACTCATAAATATGAACAACTTTCACTACGGGACCAAGTCGGTTATCTCGAAAAAAATATTTACTGTTGCATATAAAAGTTCAATAGGTATTCGACCGAAATGTATGCAACAGCTGATTCTTTTTTCGAGATTTCCGAGATGGTTCCTTAGTGAAATGTATTCATATTCATGGTTAGAATACCCCGTGAAAATTTGGCTAGTGATAAAAAAAATACCCTGTATAGGTACTAATTTAATAAATCTATAAGGTTTATTTGTTCTAATACTGTCAAAGATGAGAGCCGCAAAAAACGGCTTAACTTGCCCACCCATCTACGGAACCATCTCGTCATGCATTTAAACTTGAAGACTACCTCTGTTATCACTAAGCCAACCCAAGAGCAATTTTATATTATGTTGAGTAATATCAATTAAATAGTCAGCCAAAATGCGAACGCGAAAGATCAAAGAAAAACAAATTATGTTATTGTGAAAATCCTCTAGTTGGCAACCATTACAGTTTTAAAGCAGATTAAGCGCTTAATCTAGTAATCACGGAGCAGGAAAAAAAGCGCTTCATTGAGCGTTAAACTTCAATATAAAAAGCTGGTAAACTGCTTTTATTTGTAAACCACAGGGTGATTCATTGAAATTGAAATGAGAGGAAATGCATCGACTGATGACGCACTCGGTAGGCTGCGCGATCAACGATTCAAAGACGGGCGTCCGTTTCGTTTTTTTTTTAGGGTTCCGTACCTCCAAAAGCAAAAACGTTACCCTTATAAGATCACTTTATTGTTCGACTGTCTGTCAAGACCCTTTATTTCCGTAGTGCGTGTTCCGCTGTCTGTCTGTCTTTCTGTCAGGCCCCTTTATTTAAGAAACGCCTGTAGGTATCACGTTGAAATTTAAACAGTTTACTAAAGTCTAGGGTCCCATGGAGTTGTGAAAAATCAAACTTTTAAGTGTACGTAAAAAAAATATACGGTCGTTTTATTCATTTTAAACTAATATTTCGACACTTTCAAGAGAATCGAAATTCATAGGGTAAGTACCTACTTCCCATTGACCTAGAACTATGAAACTTGACAATTACTACCACAAGTACAAGAAAAAATCTCAGAACTATACATTTGTAATCTACGTAATTCGATTCCTGAACTATTTAAAGTAATCGTTTTACCGCAGCTATGAGACATGCTATTTATTTTTAACTGTTTTTGTTCGTTAATTTCATGTTTTACAGTATGTACATGTTTTTACTGGTATCCAATAAGTATTATTTCCTTCCTTCTTTCTTTATCATACGTATGGAACCCACAGTGGGAAAGATCGACTCCACTCGTCCAGTTTTTTTTTCTTTTAAGAACCATTATTGAGTCATGACCGGAAATTATCTGATTCCAAGATACAATCGGACTGTCCATCACGTTTTTCTATTACCAATCGTGGATTATTCAAGCCTTTAGTAATAATTCTAGCTATGTATGAAGATTTTCTGATATATTTCTGTATCAGTTGTATAGTAATATATGTAGTAAAGAGCAATGATTTGTTTGTAGGGATTCAACTCAAAAACTACTGAACCGATTTTAAACAAGCCTTTTACCATTAAAAACCTATATTATCAGTTATCAAGGAATAAAATACGGTACCTGTATTTTATTTTCAAAACTACGAGGAGGTTGATGGAATGTCAAAGTTTAACGAAAAAGGTACAACATTTTGACAGCTCTTAAACTCTGTATAGATGTGTTAATTCAAGAAACGGTACAATATCTAAAACGGTAAAATTTCTAGTAATGTATTCTTCAAACAAAACGAGTAACATTTAAACTAAATAAAGTGAATTTATCTGTAAATCATTTAAAAATTCTCTACGCATTGGAACTCTTTTAAAATATTGTTAAGAGTTAAAATATTCTACAACCAATTGATGGCAGTACAATTCTAATAATCTATTCAATACAGAATACATTCCGGAGTCAGTCAATCATGTTTCAACAAAGACATTCCAAGTTTTTGTATAAAATTGGCAGGCCGATATTTGGAGCATTCATCCTGTTGGTGACAGGGAGAAATTTGGAATGAATTTTGAAGTCATTTTAACTGGACAGATGTAATTTTTGTACACAGTTGTTACTCTTAGTAAACATATAATTTAACTTTAATTAAATAAGTGAGATTTTAGTATTATCATGAAAGACTTTTTATATTATTCCAAATAAAAATGAAAGTTTTTTATTCGCTGTTAGTAGTTAGGTTGTAAAATCTTTTCGTTAAACCTAACGTGAAGTGAGTATGAAGTGAACTATTTATCCCCAGCATGAGTATGCAAAGACAGTTCACTTTGCCTTCACTTCACCTAAATTATTAGGTGATCTGTGAAGTATTACACTGCACAATGACTGTGGTGTTTGAGAGCATGTTGAGAAACTTTTAAAATGTTTAATTATTGTAGTAAGTAACTACTAATTAAATTGGTGTAATTAGTAGTTAATAGTAGGTCAACAACAAGAACATTATTTAATTTGATTAAATCAAGTTAGTTTTCCTGCTCTATATTATAATTATCAAGTACCTCGTCTAGTTGTTTCTATTACAATTAATTAAGCAATATGACAATGGCCGAATAGCTATAAAATAAAGCTTTTCCTGTTGGAAATAACAGCTAAAATAATTACAATATTTTCCTTGTCACCTATGAGGGTAAATACGCCGAGAATCGGTCTATTAGTGTAAAGGAAACATTGTTTTTTTTTTAAATAGAACGATGATCCATGAAGCATGTTTGAACCATGAAGTTTATACTTTGTAAGTCTTTATAGTGTACCTACAATAAACATTCTAGCTAGTCTTTTCTATTCTATGATGTACTTATATGATATGTATATCAATTTTACATGCCGGTTCCCGGACGTTGTTTTCCTTAACTGCAGTAAGTAACAAAAATTTAAAACAAATCTTGTTTTAAAATATCAAAGGAGTTTCATTGCTTTAGCACCTATTTTAAAATATACATACATACACTCACGCCTTTTTCCCATTGGGGTAGGCAGAAACTACAGAGCGTCATATGCTACGATTCTTACATACCTACTTCTTTTGCTTCGTTTACATTCATACATGTTGTCATACACACACGCCGGTTGCGAGTACTACGCACCTGACCTTTCTGAAGAACCTCACCAATACAGTCTATGTTTGTCTATGTACTTTAAAATATAGAGATTCATAAACTTGAAAATAATAGCTATGGCGCCAGAAAATCTATTTAACCGCATTAATTAAATCCAAAACAAAAATAATCATTTCACCTTCTGTCGTCATATTAGGTCAGGTATTGCTTGAAATCATAATATTGTATTGTCATAAAATTTGCACAGGTGTGTAATAATTCGACATGTTCGGATTATGGGTGCAAAACTTCTCAACCAGAGTCGACTGTTGGTTAACAAGTTGAAATTATATCGTTAAATTAAATCGTTTGAAGAAAAAGCAGAAACTCTTCTAGCTAACATTACTGTTTTCACATTACATAAACGGCTATTCGGTTAAACATATATCCCATCATCTTCCTGTCCTCGTCCCAAATTATTTAAGATTCTTCTTAAATAATTAATAATAATTAATCTTAGATGATTTGGTCACGTTGAAAGGATGGATGAAAGGCGACTAACGAAAGGTATTTATTTACAAGGCAGATGTAAGTGGGAACGCCGGGAGGGGACGCCCTTGAAGGACATACATAGACCTTAATGGTGAGGTTCTTCAGAAAGGTCAGGTGCGTAGTACTCGCAACCGGCGTGTGTGTATGACAACATGTATGAATGTAAACGAAGCAAAAGAAGTATGTAAGAATCGTAGCATATGGCGCTCTGTAGTTTCTGCCTACCCCCATGGGAAAAAGGCGTGAGTTTATGTATGTATGTATGTATGTATTCTTCTTAAAATACTATACCTACTTACTATCATGGACTATCTAGAAGACAAATAGTTTTTGTAATTCATTCGCCATGATATGCCAGGAAAACCACTGATAAACCTTATACCAGATTCTGGAGGCCATGCTAGTTCTTATTTTAATCCGCACTGAATGATTCTGAATTTGATTGATTTGATTTGATTTCCATACATCTCTATTTGAGTCAAAGTCATTTCTTTGGTCAAGTTTTTTCTTTTTTTTCAAGACCTATAAAAGGCACTCTTTAACGTCAGAATTACAAGTTACATACATATAATCCTTGCTAGTCTGACAACCAGTTTAACGAAGGGGTATCGTGTTTCCCAGTAACTAGGTTTCGAAAGTCAGACAGGTAGTCGTTCCATCACACACACACTCACACAAGCATATAACAAAGTTTTATTTGAATCATTCAAATTTGAAAATTGAAATCTATTAAACTTTTAGCTTATTTAATATAATTGCGTATGGCACTCGTGGGTTGCATTGCAGCTGAAAATCAGCGTCAGACAGATCTTGTTCTCATCTGACATTATGCTGAGCTGAGGCCCTTTTGGCATTATAATCTCTGTATTTTATAGTTTTAAGGTATATCCTTGTTGTAATGCCAATAAACGCATTTTTCTTTCTTTCTTTCTTTTCTTTCATCTGAATTACTGGTATTCGGTTGCATCTGGTAAAACTGGAAGCGGACCCCAACAAAGTTAGGAAAAGGCTAGGCAGATAATCAGTCTATAAGAACATCACAAGTTGACCCATATAGTAATGACATTATTTGTTTAACTTCACTTGTCCAATTCAAGCGCCAAGTCCACCAAAATATTTAAACCAATAAATAAATAAAGAAGTGATGTAGGTACCGCTGTGGTAGACAGTCATTTTAACCATCAGCCAAAAGCCCCTTTATGATCTGACCAATAAAAAACACATAAGTTAATACATTATGCAGCAAAAAACCTTAAAATTCAGCACGAGAATGCCACATTCCTCGCATAACTTGATAACGACAGAATTACCCTTCCTTATGTAAATATGCAGTTAAACCCGGAGTTACACTACAACTAAGTCCTTTCCAAGGATACATTAAACAGTGTACATAGTATTATATACTTGTTACATTATGTATGTCCCCCAGCACCTGGTGTCGGGGTGAATGCACTTATAATGACGAAGCTGAAGGCTATACGCGTTACGAAATACTGTCTATGAATAGTGAAATACGAGGTAGTATGGTGTGATGTGGGTTTTTCAGGGAAAACTTAATTCAGTTGTGTTTCTCGAGATCTTCTTACATAGCAGATAGAAGTGTGGCTGGAGAGTTTGTTCTGCCACTTTTTCTACCCAGTAAAAATACTAGGGCTAGGTGAATGTCTTATGTAAATCTTGATGTTTAAAAAGTCTCAGCCTGATATTGAATAAAATGACTTATTAAATAACTTTGATTTTGAATTTTTTGAAATGATGAATGAAACATGAAATGGAAACCTACTCTTAATTGTGCACCTTAAAACTAACGAATAATAACTTAAGGTTAAATAGGGTGTCACAATGTGCGGTCTTATCGCTAAAAGCGATCTCTTAAAGACAAATTTTTGATGGGCTTGATAAAGATGGAGAATCATAAGGGTAAGTACCTACTTATAGCACGTTCGCGTTAAGAATGCAGTAAAGTCATCATTATCCGTCGGCCTAGCCCCACCCCCTAACCAATCAAATCTTTTCAAATTCATTTTTATAAATTCATTAAACTTAATCTTTTAAAATATATTTTTTTTTAATTTAACACCGTTGTGGAATACACCTTTATCTTGCAGTTGCACTGCATTTTTACTGCATTCTTAACGCGAACGAACTATAGTTTGTTGTAATCTGTCTATTTTTACGCCAACTAACTAGTTAGATTACTACAACGGTAACAGCAATTCGCTTTTTATAAAGAGGCAAAATTCCTCCGGTTTAACAAAATCTTACACTGATGTGAAACTACATGACTATTTCAAAGTACCTACCATAGATTTATTTCGCGCGAACAAAGTCGCGGCCAGGAGCTAGTAATAAATATAACTTTGTGTGCCGTTGATGTTTGTCGTCATCAATACGAATACTTAATGTCAAGCTAAGCAAGCATTGGCACGCTGCCAGGTCCAGCTAAACATCAAGCTGCCACTTACTTGTGTTAACATAACTCGGTTTTATCATGAGAACGGCCACAGTATTTACCCGGTCCTCTACCTATTTGTATTTATATCGGTCATTAGTTCGCTCTCAGCTAGAGTATGCTGTTTCGATATGGAGTCCCCACTATGGTAAATATTCCGATTTGATCGAAAGAGTACAGAAAATTTTTTTAAAGGCCATGCATTTTCGTTGCCATCGAACTTATGCGTCCTACAATGACCTATTGCAAAAGTATAACCTGCAAAGTTTAAAGTCTAGGCGAATCATGCTGGAAACAAAGTTCTTGTTTGACCTGTGTAACACTTATGACTGTATTGATATTCGCAATAAAATCAGCTATGTAGTGCCCAGAACAACGTTATGGCGTGGAGTGCGCGCAAGACCTTTATTTGCAGTAAGTTCTTGTCGCACAAACGCGGGCCTGCGAGCGCCCCTACGTCGCCTTACCAATCAATACAATAAGATCTTTCAAGACATCGACTTCTTCTTCGTCACCGCTCAAAAATTTAGAACTCTTACCAAAAAAATTATTTTAGAGTACAATGGTTAGGTTTAATATTAGCTCGATCTATTTAAGAAAATATATATATATCTCTCTCTTTTTATGTGTTTGCATGCCCGTTTATGTTTAAGTTTACTGTTAATTACTTTTAGAATAGCACACTGGTATAACTTTTAATATTTTGTGGAAAATGTCGTAGGTTATACATTTATATACCATGTATTTTTATAACTTAGTGTAAGATTTTAATGTATAACTGTTTATTTTCCCGAATAAATAAAAAAAAAAAAAAAAAAAAAAAAAAAAAAACTCTCACGTCAAATTCTAAGTCAGACACGTATTATTTTCTACAACAGTAATTACCTAATCTGAATAGGCTAGTAAACTAAATTTTAGTTTTCAGTCCCTCATCTAGATTACTACGAAAAATATTCGATAGGTAGGTTAGATTAGTAGGTTAGATTGGCCTGTTGGTCTAGTAATGAGTGACCCTGACTGCTATGCCGGAGGTCGTGGGTTCGATTCCCACCCAGGACAAATCTTTGTGTGATGAGCACGATCATTTGTTCTGTGTCTGGGTGTAATTTATCTATAATATGTATGTATTTAGAAATGTATAAATATGTGTATCAGCTGTTTAGTACCCATAACACAAGCTCTCAAGCTTAACTTGGGACTAAATGGCGTTGTGTAAAAAGTTGTGGAATATAAAAAAAAAAAAAAGGTACATAATTTTTCTTTTTTTTCACGTAATCAAAAAAGTAATGGCGATACATCGAGTCAAAAAGTCGAATGACGTCACTACCCCGTGCAGTTTATATTGAATAATAACGTCGACACAAACCACCCTCTCCTTTATTTGAATGTGCCTAATCTAAGTAGTTTTCCATCAATTTCAAAAAGCAAAAAATTACTTGTGTATTATTTTTATATTTTTTTTAATTAGGTATTTTTTTATTTATGGCCAAACAAAAAAGCATACACAAAAATCCATGTTCAGGTTCAACCCTTTACGTTCCAGTGTTACCTAAATTAAAGGCTGCCACGACATACGTTAAATATAAAGGTAGGAAATGCAGTCACAAAACCAAAAAAAATTTACTTAGGTATACAAAAACAATTTAAAAACAGTAAATTTTTACATTATCATCATAATTTAACTGATGGACTAAGTAATTATAATTTGATAGTTATTCCACCGTCCACATGCCAATTGTAAGAGATAAAACGTACGACCAAGAATAAAAACCTCCAACAAAAAACTTCTACAATTCCAAAGTCAAATTGTAATCGAATAAAAAGGCAAAAAAAAAACTTTGCCGAAACGACCGTTACTAAACGCAATGGAATGCAAAACGAGAGAGAAAACGCTTCGTTCAATTTTCAGTCATCCTCAAGCGTGCGAATGCCAGAATAATTAGAAAATAAAAAAGGTCTGGACACGGTTTATCTAGAAATCGCATCTGTATAGAAAATAATGAGGCATCGAGAAATAAAATTTCAACACGCCATTCTGCCGTACCGGGCAAAAAAACAAAGATTATCTCACCATCATCTGCCTAGCCTTTCCCCAACTATGTTGGGGTCGGTTTCCAGTTTAAACGGATGATAAATGATAAATTATATTTATTTCTGTAAATAGGTTTTCACAAACACTTTTACACGTCTTTTTTTTAACTAGTAGACAAGATCGGTGTTTCACTACCTGACTACTCTGAGAAGAAACACCGAAAGAAACTCAGAGGTCATAGTCTCTTTTAAAGTCCAGACATTATCTTGGTGAAATCATGTAAGATCCATGCCGATTAGTGTCTGAAATGGTCTTTTGAGGAAAGAACCAAACAGAATTAGGGGACCAGATCAGTCAGTGCAAGCATTTGCCAGTAATCGTGAGCTCAACTCAGAACTTGAGGAGCTCCACGTGCTGACGAACATGCAGATGCAGCTAAATACCAGTGTTTTACATTGAGCGACTGCCTGTCAGACCTCCACAACCCAGTAACTGGGTAGCATACCTCTTGGTTAAACTGGTTGTCCAAACTTTCGGGCTTCTGATTACAAGTAACGACTGTCAAAGATCTATGAAGGACATCCGGGACTAACGGCTAAATGTGCTTACAGAGATACGAAGGAGGTAATAAATGGTCACCCTCACCCATCGACGGAACGACCTTGTCAAACGTAGCTTTCGATCGTCTCGTGCGGCTGCTATAATTTAGCAACAAGTTCCTCTTAAACAAAAAAATGTCAATGATATCTAAAATGTGTTCAAAAATCGAATTGCCTCTTGAGAAAACACTTCAATGCATGAAACGTCAAAATGGCGGATTTAATGGACGAATCCGACACGGCAATGATAGCCCCGATAACTTCAGATCGACTGTGTAATAGACTACATAAAACGTAGAGTAAAACTCCGTTAAATTAACAGGAAAACTAACCAGCGATTTGCATAGAACCATGAAATAAAACAGACTCCGAGCGTGAGAAACGCTCTCATATTTGAAGGAATCGGATTAAAACGGTGACTTTAAATTAGGACGATACTTTAAATAGACTTAATACTTCTATAGGTACTGTACAAATACCCATAGGTACTGTATAAACCCTTGCATATATATTTATAAAAATATTAATAAGTAGATTGTTATTTGATCAAAAACGTTATAGTTTTTTGATCAAAAAGGATACAGATGATGAGAAGAAGTAAACAACAGTTACCAGCAAGCTATGGTTTAATAATCATGTTTTTGTGTGGTAAAATATCCTGTTGTAAACAATGCAAATAATAGCGATTAGGAAGCATAGAAAATAGGTAATATATATGTAATAAAATTTATCAATTCAATTGACCAACTTGTACTTAGTAAATTACCATACATACAAGCTTAAAAGGACATCTAAAACACAAAACTAAATTTCAATGTCCATGACATAATTTTGTACAAAAAGCTTTCTATCAGCTAAAACTATTCGCTATGCCGATAACAGTGGCTTGTACCTCACGGTATGCGCTAGAGTCACGAGCGTCGAGTTTATCGCCAACAAATACCTGCGCAGTGACAGGTAACGGGCCGGGAATCGAACCCGGACCCTAACAGTTCCCCGGCCGGTTACTTGGGTATAATTCTGCAGTTAACTTTGTACCAGATTGGAATGTTGAGGTTATAAAACGTTTGGTTTATCTCTCGTTCAATTTTAAACTAGGGACTATCTACTACGTAGTTAACGTTAAGAAATGTGAACCATTCTGAACTATAAATAGGATTTTGTATTTCCGTTGCATATAAAATAACTATTCAATGACGCACGTTACTTTGGTAAACAACTTAACTCGATAAATAAGTTCGTCGATTTATCGTTTACTAGTATAATATTGCCAGCCTATTATTAATTGTCCATCATCACCTGACAAGGTTTTTCTCAACTATGTTGGGCTGGGCATCCAGTTTAGGCGGGTGCAGTTGAAAATCAATGTTTATGTGTATATCAAACCTATAAAACGCAGTAGCTGGAAAACACGACCACTTAATTAGACTGGTAGACAACTTTCAAGGTACTGATTACTCGTAACGACTTTACGACTGTCAAAAATCTATAAATGGTAGCCGGGACCAACGCTTAACATACCTTTCGGACACGAAGAGGTCTTGATTATTATGTAATGAATGGTCCCATGGTGGTGGTGAGGTCCATGGGCGGCATTAAAACTCTGACACCAGGTTAGTTACTAACCACACGATAAGAAGAAGAAGAATGAATGGTTATTTCTCTACTAAATTTTATAACCATCCGTTTAGCCGTTTAGCAGTGAAAAGCCGACAAAACAAGCAGAGTTACTTTCTCGTTTATAATCTATTTTATATGTATAAACAAAGTCGTGTAAGTAACACCATTTATAACTCAAGAACGACTGGATTTTTTTTTTATTAATTTTGTGTTTTTGAATTTGGCTTCGTCCGAAACAGCATAATAACTAATAAAAAAACATATTCGTTTACTTAACATTTTTCAAACGCAGCGCCATCTTGGATGACATGACAAGTCACAAATTTCTTCCCAGTTCAGAATCAGGTGACCATTTGACATTTGACAAGTCTTAAATTAAAACTAAGAAGGTAAGACAACATTCATTTTATTCATTCTGAGGCGGAACGAAGTAAAATTCGTTTCGGGACAGCTCGTATTAGTATGAAAAAAAAACCCACTTCATGTCTCCAGATAAAACAGACTTAAGATTTAATAATATCTATCTATCGCAGTCTTTAAGGCCGTCACACCTTGACCTACATGGTAATACCGAGGTAGACAGTCATTATACTCTGTCACCACCACAATACTGGCTGGTGCATCATCAGCAACTTGCGACCATTGACCCCCAACTTTCACTACATTCGACAATGACTGAGGAGGTCAGTTTGTCTGGCCAGCATTTGTTTAGCCGTGGAGAATGACTGCAATAGTTGTCTGCTGAACTGCTGACAAAAGACTTTCTAGGATGTGTTTTGTTTTTGAGGCTAAACTCTGGTTTCGAATGGGGACGTGTAGGTACAGACGCCAGCACGTCAAGTTACCCCAATGTGTCAAATTTTCCCAATTGAATATGAACCTTATTTTCTTTAAAATAAAGTTGAAAAACGATCAAAGAAATTTGACACATTGGGGTAACTTGATGTGCTGGCGTCTGTACCTCATTGATTTGTTTAGCATTAACTTAAAAAACGGGTTACTAAAGTAGATTTGTTCTGTTCATTGTATTACCCTATGTAGCCCTTAAAGTTATGATTTATAAGTTTTTATGGTGTACAATAAACAGTATTCTATTCTATCTATAAAGACCTAAAAACAATGAAAATGAAAATGAAAAATGTTTATTTGTCCCAAAACAGTTCCATTAATAAATGAGATATCCTCAGTAAGTAATAGGTAATACCTACTTGACCTAAAAACAATGGTAATTATGAAATAATATGACTAGGAAAGCTACTTATGTTATTCTTTTTAGCGCCAACTTTTGACTCAACATGTTCTGTCAAAGAATAAAAACATCAGTTTGATAGCTTTTGTATGGACTATAAAATTATGTCAAACCACCATGTTTATTCTTCAGCTAAAAGTTAACTATCAATTGATTATACTTGATAATATACCCTATAAGAGAAACACTCTGTCAAAATGATCTAAAGAAAATCATAGTTAACCCGTAGCTTCGTTCTAGCTGCCATTAAACAATCTATACTCAACAGAACTTATTTATTACACTACACTACAACGCTAGGTTATAAACTTACATTTATATCCACTATAAAAGCACAGTGAACAAACTCTGACGAATCATCTCCCTACAATAAACTTTATTTGCGACAAAGTAATATAATAAAAATCATAAAACTGTTATATAGAGCATAATACAAGAATAAACAGTAAAAACATTTCTTATGATCTTTGAGTAGTGGTGGACATTGAAACGTAGGGGTGTCAAGCTTTACAAACTATCTTTTTTGTTTTAATAAACAAGCGAATCAGAAATTTGGAGACTGCCATCTTTAGGGCTCTCTCAAAGACACCACATTAAACAATCAAACTAAAAATCGTTAATCTCAGGAACTACTCATTCGATTATTAAATAATCTTTTACAAATAGAAAATGACACCATGGCCAAGTGTCATAGGATTATGTACTTAAGGTTTTTTCACGCTAATAGAGTTGCGAGCAGAAGCTATTGTTAGTTAAACGATTCTTGGAATCACAAAACCGACTAAATACCTAGAGTTAAATTACATCTGAATAAAAAAAGAGATGCATACTTACACTCTTTCAACTGCGTGTATGACGCATACACATCTACACATTTTTGTGGAAACGGATTACTTTTCAATCTCTCATTTTTAGCATAAACATTGTAATATATCTATGTATTTTTTTAGTTTATTCAATGTGAATCATAAATCCACCATAATTACAGATGACCTGCCTTTACCATTACATTGCGTTTAAAATCAATTAGTGTGGAAAACGCATGCAGCTTATGCTAGTATAGTCGTCAACGTTATCTTTTACGAATAAGTATTCATTGACATGGTTTTGTATTTAGTTATAAGATATTTTTTTTAATATGCACAGTAAAAATAAACTATTCTATTCTATTGTATATTCTGTTCAATTAGGAACAAACAATGGGCATCCCTACAGACATGACGGATCATCATATCTATGGAAATGGCAGTCTTTACCGTCTGGTATTTGTCTACTCTCCTCCGATATTAATCTATTTCTTACATCTGATGCGGAGACAGATAAATAAATATCATTCAAATGTAAATGTCGTGACACGCCGGCAGTTCTGTAGCCAAAAATCTCGTTAGTTTGGATAGAAACGGTTTGAGAACGTTTAAAGTAAAAAGAACACCAGTTTAAACTTGGAAATAAGGAGAGAGGAAAGTAATTGGTTTTCTTTCAGATAAAATTGTAACTATTCCTTTATAATAGCTGTAAATTACCATCGTAGAAACGGATTTTGTAAACAGTAGAATGAAGAAATTGACAGATTGAAGAAACGTTTCTTTTGTTTTGAGCACAACAATGTCAAGAATGAAGAGAAGAAAAGTGTCGACTCCTCAATCGATGATAGTCAAAAATATCGACCATTATTTCTTCTCTAATCGGCTGAAATGTTATAAAAATTGTTACTCTGTCATATTTTTCCGTCGAAACACCCATTTCTATGGGTAAGGGTGGAAGGAACCCTGTATATTTTCTATACAATTAAAAATGATCTATGTACGACATCAAGCTACCCCAAATTGTAAAATTTTTCGAATTGAACCTGTACCTTATTCTATCCTACTAATATTATAAACGCGAAGTTTGTGAGGATGTTTGTTACTCTTTCACGTTAAAACTACTGAATGGATTTTAATAAAATTTGGTATGGAGTTAGCCGAGACCCTGGATGATACATAGGCTACTTTTTATCCCTGTATTCCCACGGGAACGGGACCTACGTGGGTGAAACCGCGGGACGTCTGCTAGTTTCTAATAAAGTTGAAAATCTATCAAAGAAATTCGAAACATTGGGGTAGCTTGATGTGCTGGCCTTTTGTCTGTAGGTACAGACGCCAGCACATCAAGTTACCCCAATGTGTCAAATTTCTTTGATCGTTTTCCAACTTAATGTCAAACAAAATAAGGTTCATATTCAATTCGGAAAATTTGACACATTGGGGTAACTTGACGTGCTGGCGTCTGTACATTGTTATAAAAAAAAAACAAATTTTTGCGAATTTCATTAAGTAGGTATGTTAATATTTATTTCTTTCACGTAAATCAAGAGACGAAAAAGTAAGGCTTTTATTTTATTTTGCCTTTTAATATCTGGTTTATTGCCAAAGGGCTTCCGGAACCCAAATTCCTAACAGAGTAAGCAGCCTGTTTATTTTTGCCCTATCACGGAAATTGTCTGTTGTCGACGAAAAAGGGTTTTTAATAAGTAAAGGACTGTCGTAAATAAACCAAACGGTTGTTTACACACTTAGGCTGCGTACACATGGCATTGTCCTGCACGTTATTATGTAGGCGTCCTTATAACGTATAGTCAACCGGGTGTTCATGTGTTCATATGGTAAATTATTTTCATTCGTGTAAAAAGGAATAGCCGCAGTTTCCACACAGTTGCCACAGTGAGTAGACGTCACTGATGGACTGAGATTCTTCGCTTACTAAAATTGTATATGGGAGCTACATCTGCCAACAAATAGTTTTACAGTTTGGCAGAAGTAAAATATTTTGTAGTACGGATGTCACAACGAATAAACGCTGTTAATTTTTTTTTTTTTTTTAGTACTTGCATAGCTACAGTTACTTCGACTGCCTCGGTTCAAGAAGGTTTTTCAATCGACTAAAACCAGCAGTGCTGTTGCGTATCTATGTTGACAGTTCACAGTGATGATCACTGGGCAAAGTGTTCAACGATCAACTGTCAAACAGCTAGTTTCGTATTGGCTATCATCAGTGTGTTATGTGCACTCGCAGAGATGTGACGAAACGCACTGTACCCCGTCTGATAGTCAACGTAACTTAAAGTCCACTTAAACTGCAATACCTACCATTTTTTTGCTAACTCTCATTTGTCATCAAATTTCGATTTTCAACTGGAGTAGAATTTGTAATATGGCTGAAAATGACATAGACTTGACAGTTGACAAGCAAACAGCTGATTCCATATACGCCATTTTCTTTCTATAATAGAAATAGAACTTGTAATATGGCTAGGCCTGCCTGCATAGCATGAACACATTGAACACCGAAGAAACGGCCTTTGTCTACAGACGAATCGGCAAAGTGACAGATTATAGAGACAGGAACCTCAATCTGTCAAATTTATTTCAATGCACCTGCCTGCGTAGCATGAACACTTAATTTATTTTCTTCCGAGACACGACAAAGACCGTTTCTTCGGTGTTCATGCTACGCAGGCTGCTGGTTAGTTACTGGCAATGAGAGATAGCCAGTAGTAATAGACAAAGTAGTAATCTTTGGATAAAATATTTCAAAGTTTTCAATCACACTAAATTATAACATTAAATTACCGAAATTGTAAGTAACTTTAACAGTGACTCACGAAATTTAATACCTACCAAATATGAAGTTAACTCCCCCTTTATGGGGTGGCCATATCACGATTACTTGTTTTCCTTTATAAGCAGGTACTGTGGCCAGCACATCAAGCTACCCCAATGTGCCTAATTTATTTAATAGTTTTTCAACAATAAGAACAGTTGAACATAAAATAATCGCACAAAACAAATAACGCACAAAAAAAGTAAAACCATAAACCTGTCAATTGTTGAGAAAGTACGTTTGATAGAAACACGATATTTCCCTGAGGAGCCGCGACGCTAGCAACACTGACAACCGATCCGAGCCTGATCGCGAGAATTACAAAGTACTTTTCTTTTTATTCTTTTTACGGAGAAAAATATGACTTGATCGATAGCTGCCACGTTTGTTTACGTCGGTTGACGTTTTTTGGTCGTTATTTATTCAAAACTTTTGGGACAAAAATATAAAAACGAGTTAGATAAGTGATTAGAAAATGTTTTAGCTTTTCTGAAACCCGAGAGACCACCTTAAGTGACCTTTTGAAAGACATAATAATTAAGATTTACCTACTGCTCGTTTGAACTCGATCCATCTTAATTGTCAGTGATTCCTTAATCTGACTCGCTAAACTATAGAAAAGAGTACTACTGTACCTACATTCTGCCTTATTACCATAATCCCAAGACTTAAATAGTAGCAAGCTGATTAAATAGATCCATTTTTGAAATGCATCACCGGCGCACGGGGTGAATGAACTTTTGACGTTTGCAGCAATATGGCGGACGCGGGAAACCCGAGAGCACTTATTTAAATTGCCTCTTGACTATTTTTTAGTGGCTTGTGGTTTTAATAATTTTGTTTTATTTAATGTTGTTAAGAGAGTTGTTTTTTAATGATTTTGTAGCTTAATTGCGAAGTAATCTGGATCAATGAGTTAGTAACATGATCGTAGAGAAATTATCGGGAGCCGTTGAGATTAATGTTTTGAATTACGGTAAGTATATAGAACATTTTATTGGTAAGTTGAATTTTTTAGAAAGTACCTATTAAGATCAAAGACTCATTAAAATATTCTGTAGTGTAGTAACATAGTACGGTATCATGTTTTAGTGACTCAACGCTTTCGGGTGACCTAGATACAATTGGTTCGAACAAATCACGGCCGGCATTCCGCAGTAAAGACCAATTAATCTTCTTTCGCATCTTCGTTTGGAGGATACAAGAAGACTACTAGTCTACTAGCTTACTGTCTCGAAATAAACTAAAGAATCTTATTGTTAAAAGAACTAGGTACATATTATTTGAATTCTTCTTCCTAGACTGGCTTATAAAACCCAATGTATTACTTACTACAATTCAAAAACATTACCATAAAGTTCTTTAACATAACTAAATTATACGAGGTATCAAAACGTTACACCGCCGCGCCGTACTATATAAAGACAACTTCACAGTTCACACGCAAATAATTGTCGTAGGTTAGTGATTGCAAATGGCTCCCCTACCGCCCACGGACGCTCCGAATAGCGTTAGTGTTTTCCTAAAAATTATACCTATTTGCAGCAGACTCTCTGATGGCCTAATTTAAGAACTTTAGGCTGTTGTTTTTATTCTATAAGTGATTGTGGGTACTTTCTTTAGCATAAGGATCTCATTTCCTGCGAGGAGTAACAATTCTTTGATCATCAAGAGGGATATATACCAGAGCGTGCGATTTACGCGTTGGTTAAGTAGTAAAGGTTATTTAAGAAGACGCATTGTATAACATACTAACAACGCGATTCTATATTAAGTTGGTGAGGAGCCAAACACAGGCTGGGACTGGATGTACGAGTATTGCCTTAGAGGGCCTTGCGATGAGTGTAACGCCTAATTAGAATTTCAGCTCAATCAGCATAAAGACTTCTAGGAACCTCTACGCTAGTCAGTAGCCCATTGTGTGATTGAGAAAACATGGTAAACAGAACCGGCACAATAAGCCCATGATTCCAATTTCATAACAGGAAACTGTGACTCGCGCCAATCAATGGTTTACTGAATGAAACTGCCCAAGTACCCCTTTAATCAGCTACGGTGATAGCTGCAGGAGTTAAGACATACAAGCAGAAAGATTTTGGTTCTCGTCACCAGAGACCATACGCCTATGAATAAAAAACAAGCTCTTGAACTGGAACTGGATAAAGGCAGCTTGCGGCTGGTAACCGAGACCATCACCGGAAACTGCTTGCTTTTCAAAGACCATTTAAGGTCAGGACTGGACACTGTAAGGCACGTTCTCCTCCTAAGAGCAGAGGCGTCAGCAAAATAAGAATACTGAGAACCTCGGATTGCCGAAGTCTATAAGATGCCCTGAGCAGTTTTGGAAGTCTAACCTGTCTTGGAATGGAGTTGAACTGGTTGGAATGCTGCCCGCCAATGCTATGTACCATGTTTCACTTCTAGGGCTAAGTGCGGAAACTGATTACAATAGACGCTTACCGTGACCCAAAGGCTGGCTTTTACCTTGGTCAAAGAAGAAACATCGCCATGCAATGAGGCCTGTCGCCAGTCTTTTGGGTACAGTTCCAGTTGATAGCGATGCGGATGAATTTTTGGTGACATGTTTTAGGATTTATTGAGCTAGGAGTTTTAATTTTCAACCGACGAGAAAACGGAGGAGGTCCTCAATTGAACGCATAATATATTTCTAATGTATACAGTTTAGTATTTTTTAAAATATGTAGTTCATTGTTAAACCAAAAATAAAATAGATAGATACGATGGATGAGAAAGAACCATTAGGTGCAAAAAATGTCAACGTAGCAATAAATTAGATTTCGGTACTTTATCGTCATCAATAAAGGTAGATGTAAGCGAGTGGATCACATAATAATTTGGGGGGTAGAGAGAGGGAGGAACATTATCGCGAATTGGCTAGCTACTGAGAATTACCTTTAAGGGAAACTCCGTGACTCGCTTTAATCGAGACAGCTCCCAAAACAGAAGATTGGGGGACGCAGTAGCTGTGTGTGAGGAATTTAAAATGTTACGTATTTTTAAAGGACAAAGAAATACCTGCAAGATTATTTTGCTATCTTTTCATTGCAAGTGACTAAATGGTGTCCACCGAACTTTGGAGATTTGAAACAAAAAATGGTTTTACATAAAGTGGACTTTAAGTTACGGTGACTATAAGAGAGCTGTTTGACATTTAAATGTTGAACACATTGCCCAGTGATCTTTACTGTCAGCGAAGACACGCGATAGTCCCGCAGAAGGAAATGCAGACTTTGGGTACATGGTTATTTCCCTTTATAGTTTAGTATGCGGAGTACATATTTTATAGTCGCGATCCTGGTGTTAGTCCCAAAGTACAGATTCCTTCATCATAAAGCGAAGTTAGGTTCCAGCTTGAAACAAACTATTAGAACTGCCCAGATCTTTAAAACATCACTATATCCAGCTATATATAGAATCATTACATCACAGACATCCAATTAACCAAATTGAAAGAGCGACACTGCCATCTGGGACTGATCCCTGGAAAAACTCCAAGATACCCTCCCTAGGTATATAAAACTGTGAGTGGCATCGTAAGAGTGGTCCATTCAGCCACCCCTACCTATCTTTATGTACTTCAAGAAAAGGTAACAGTAAGCCAATTCTGTACAATGCATGAAAATCAAATTAGTGCGTTTAGCAAACTGTAATGTCTCCACATGTCTTATAGACAGAGCAATTCTCAGTTAAGTTAGTTTAATGTCGGTAGCTATATATTACTGGTATTCTGTATATCGAGTGGGCTAGCTAACATGTAGTGAATAACTTACTTTTATTATTTTGTAATGATAACTAATTGTACTGTGTATATTCAAGTTCTTCTAACTTATCAGACAGAGTTTTTTCCGCCACTTCTTCTTCCCAGCAAAAACACTAGGAAGTGGCGAAGGGTGGGCTTTTTGGGGGACTGTCTTATGTAATTTCGACGTTCAAAAAGTGCTGATCCTCAGCCTAATTTGAATAAATGACTTTTGATTTGATTTTGATTTCACTGTCTCTTCTTTTTTTTAGGATGTATTTATTTTGCTGTAATGCCAATAGGTACCTACACGCATTTTTCTTTCTTTCATTCTTTCATTTATCACCAACAAAAATTTCACAGGTTGTTCCATGAATTTGAACTTTGAATTGGCAGTTGTAGGTCGTGTAATGGAACAAGTAGGTACTTTATCAAGTCCTAGAATGAGAGAAGTGGAAGGAAAGTAGGGAGCCTTTGCCCTGCAGTGGGAAAATCCAGTCAAGTAAAACTAAGATCTAGAGTTTTGGTGGAAAAGTTCCGGAGTGGCGACCACGTACCCGACTTGGTGAGGGTCGTGGGAATTCAATAGATGCGAGACGCATAGGACTGGTCGTTGTTGCGACACTTGGGGAAGGCCTATGTCTAGAGTGGACGTCTTTTGGCTAAAATGATAATGGTGACGAAGAATAATAAGATATACCTGCCTTTTGCTAACCATTTTCAGGTTGGTTTCCAGTCTAACTGGGTGTAGCTGAGTACCAGTTTTTACAATGGCTTTGACTGGCCTGAGGATTTAAGTGGTGAGTGGACCGGACTGCTATGCCGGAGGTCGTGGGTTCAATTCCTAACCAAGACAAATACTTGTGTGATGAACACGATCATTTGTTTAATGTTTTTCAGTTCTCTGGTAGTCATAGCACAAGCTCAGCTTGTTGAGACTAGATAGCGTTGCGTGAAGGTTAGAAAGAGACTAGATAGCGTTGTGTGAAAGTTGTGAGATTCATACATACATACATACATAAACTCACGCCTTTTTCCCATGGGGGTAGGCAGAAACTACAGAGCACATGCTACGATTCTTACATACTTTTTTTGCTTCGTTTACATTCATACATGTTGTCATACACAAACGCCGGTGGCGAGTACTACGCACCTGACCTTTCTGAAGAACCTCCCCAATAAGGTCTATGTATGTCCTTCTAGGGCGTCCCCTTCCGGCGTTCCCACTTACATCTAACTTGTAAGTACCTTGCAAAATTTATATTTTTTTTTCAAAATCTGCAAATGACGTATGCTTTGTGTTTCGTAAATTAATTTCCTCTCAACCCTCTGAGTCTTTTCTGTATTAATAAGGTCACTAGAGGCTGCTTTAAGAAGTGGATATAAAAAGACGTATTGTGAGATTGTGAGAGACTTTTACAGTTATTGTTTTTGCCTTACATCGAACCTTAGTGCCCACGCCTTTGATAGAGACAAATTGGCTGAAATTGATAGAGCTTTGTTCAGTGTGAATTTTCAGGACGAATCTGGTAGTCCTGAATTTTTGTTATACTATATTTTCAACGATTAGTATGAACAACTGAAATAAATATTACGTCAATAAGAACTGTTGAATTTTAAACTGACTAGCAGCCACCCTCGACTTCGTCTGCGCTTTTATAATTAGTGGTTTTCGTTGAAGCTCTTGGTTATAAGGCATTAGTAACATAACATGATTACTTATTACAAGTTTTTTGTAACTTAATGTGAAAGTTATACAAATATATCCTTAACACTCTCCATAATGAGTTATTGTGTGGGAGAATATATTACTAAAGTTTAATAAACACCAGTCGTGATCGCCCTGTGGTTAAGGCTCCTGTCTCCTACGCACGAGTCTGTGGTTTCAAATTCGGAAAAGTACTAATGTGACATTTTCTCTCCGTTCATCTCATTGATATCGATGAAGGAAAAATACCGTCGGTAGGGAACCTAGACTTATAATTAACATAAATCTGAAATCATCAATCCGTCTTGAGCAAGCGTGGTGATCGATGCTCGCGCCTTCTCCGTATGAGAAGAGGCCTTTGCCCTGATGTGGCCTGTAAGAGGCTGGTATTATTTATTCATCAAGTGCCTAGCCTTTTCTCCATCACGTTGGGTTCGGCTTCCATTTTAACCGGGTGCAGCTTTGATTTACATGGAGCGATCACCTGTCAGACCTCCACAACCTTTTACTGGGTAATACAGGGGGTATTACCCAATTAAAGGGTGTTAAACTGGTTGTCAGACTTTCGGGCTTTCAGGTATTATTTATTATAAAATAAAACACTAAATATTCTCTTGAAACACTTAGGTACACCTAAAATATAATCCTAAGTTATGTTACGACTTCAAAAGCCTTCTTGACGTCAAAGTCAAGATGAAAATGAGGTGAAAGCCGTATGTTTTTCTTGAATTACACTAAACACGTGTAAACAACAGTAAATAGCTTGGGGTAATTATTCACACAGGTGTATGTACAGACGCCAGCACATCAAGTTACCCCGAACTGTCAAATTTTCCCAATTGAACATGAACCTTATTGTATTTGCAATAAAGTTGAATACTTATCAAAGAATTTTGACACATTGGTGTAGGTTGATGTGCTGGCGTCTGTACATCATTGTTGCGTAGAATTTCAGCAGGTACAGAAATTAATTATACATCGTATATTAAGTAGGCAAGTGTGTGGGATATAATTGTGTTGGTTGTCTTGTCTTGTCTGTCCGTCTTGTCAGGAATATCTTGAAGTCTGTATCTTCATTACGAAAGATAATTAAGCACACTGTACCTTTTAGGGCTAGAGTTGCGCCAATACAAATAAAAGGCAAAAAAAAACCTCTACTAACTTAAAAGACTCCTTTATCTTTTCGACAAGATAACGTAGACTTAGTAGGAATTGCCAAATACTTATGCTTTGCTCTGACAGACATAACGTTAGGCATGTTTTCCACTAAGGGTTAAGCAGAAGTATATTTCTATAAAAACTTTTTTACAAAAAAAACAACCGACTTCTTAAAAAAAAACTAACAGGTGAAAAATAACTCCAGTTTCGGAAGTCTGTGGCTTTGGTGGTTTTGTTTTGTTCATTATTGGCCACCGACTTCCGAAACTGGAGTTATTTTTCACCTGTTAGTTTTTTTTTAAGAAGTCGGTTGTTTTTTTTGTAAAAAAGTTTTTATTTTGTAATTTTTAGTTTCTTTGTATGTAAAGAAAGTAATTCAAAACTTGAAAGAATCATTGAAATTGGATAACAATTGCTAAAGAAGTTCTATCTCTAAACATTAATCTGTACATCTCTGCCGGCCCCTTTTAAAATAGAATGGCGTAATGTTATGTTGTGGAAATACAGAAGCTCAGCATAGACATCTGACTATAGCAATCGCGAATAATTTGCTGTTATGCGTTGAAGAGTTCCGTTGCCTGTCTTCTTCATCAGTTTTTCTTCACCAAATGATACTTTTTAAATGAAAATGCTTGATTTGTTACTAAAAATGTTAAAATCGGTGCGTGTGTGCCTATATTTTTTGAGGAGTTCCCTCAATTCCTCGAAGATCCCTCATCAGATATGAGTTTTGATACAAATGGGACCAATCTGCTACTATACCCTATCAAACAAAAAAAGAATTTTGAAAATCGGTCCATAAATGACGGAGTACTGAGGTAACAAACCCTAAAAAAAAAAAAAAAAAAAAAAAAAAAAAAAAAAAAAAAAAAAAAAAAAATACGACCGAATTGAGAACCTCCTCCTTTTTTTGAAGTCGGTTAAAAAGAACACCCATATGTTTAAATCTCATGTTATAGGGGGCGAGTTAGACATGAATCTAGACTCCGGTCTGCTATAATGAGAAATTTTAGATGAAAAAACCAAAACCGCTTTGTCCGACCTGGGAATCAAATGCAAGCCCTAAAACTCATCAGTAGTAATAACTAGCAAACCGTCTCTTAACGAGGCAGACTTTGGTTTATAATACTGTTCAGAAAATTTAACCTTTTTCCTATTTTATTCGACCCTAAGTTACTCTACAAAGAAAAAAGATTTTAAGTCTCAAAACCTTACAATCCACACAACACATTCAAGCTGACCTTTTGACACGAAATCTATCGAAAAAATATGAAGAGAAAAACACCCAGTCATAAAGCAATTCGCGCCATTTTACCTGACACAACACGATAGCTTTCTACCGAACTACCCTCATATATTGAATGGTGGATAAAATTCAAACCCGCTCTTCAAGACTACACCTTAGGGGTTAATGAGGTGGTAAACGATATATTCGGAACGCTACGACACCTTTTGAAGCATTGAAATGAGGTTTCTGAGTTAATGTAGTATGTACAAGGGCTGTCGGTAAGTTTAATGTCTTATAAAAAATGTCAAATGTCATCATCAGCCAAGACACGTTGAGGAATCCCTCACGACTGTGAAATATTTCTCGACGGTATGTGAAGCTATGTGCTGTGCGGTGTGTGTGTGTGCTGTGTGTTTTCTCCCCATCTTAACCTACGGTGCCCAGACTTGGTCTTTAACTAACATCCTAAAGTACAAACTGAAGGTTTGCCAACGTGCTATGGAGCGCCGTATTCTGGGTGTTAAACTCACGATCGTGTTCAAAACACCACACTGCGCTCCAAAACACAAATAGCTGACTGTGCACGAAAGGCTGTTCAACTGAAATGGAGCTGGGCCAGGACATGTCTGCCGCATGCCGAACGAGCGATGGGCTCGTAAAACCCAGAATCGGTGCCCTACAGTGACGCGGGGCCGCGGCAGACCACGAAGGAGATGGCGGGACGACCTGGATGTCTTCCTTGAGAATAGGAGAGAGGTGGCGCAGAATCGCGACAGATGGAAGAAATGGAGGGAGGCCTTTGCCCAGCAGTGGGACAATGTGAAGCTAAGTCAGAGGTCATTCACTAACTACACGTAAAGAAGATCTGCCTAGCCTTTGCCCAACCTTTTTGGGGTCGATTTCTAGTCTTAAGATGCCGCTGAATACCAGTGCTATACTAACGTGAAGCGACTGTCTATCTCACCTGGGTAACACGACGATACGACTTGGTATAACTGGTATTCAAACTTTTGGGCTTCGGCCTACCCATTCTTAACATATTGTCTTAGATGTATCTGATTTTGAAGAATCATATCATTAACTTAATAGATTTTTGTAAAACTAGTACATACCTACGTAAGATAAAGAGTATTTAATTTTACGTAAATGTTATTGTATATAACAGCCTCAACCTGTGATCGGGTTAAGCTCGCTTGACGAGGATAGTTTGTAGATGGGTGACCATTCATAACATATGCTTGCTCTTCCCTGCCTCGAAGAGCACGTTAAGCCATTGGTCCCAGCTTTAATTAGCAGAACATTTATTTATTTAATACTTCAAGCACACTAATGTACAAAGGCGGACTTAATGCCATAGGCATTTTCTACCAGTCCATACCAGTGATAGTGATTACGCGAAAGTCTGACAACCAGTTAAAGACGTATCGTGTTACCCAGTAACTGGGTTATGGGGGTCAGACAGGCCGGCACTACATGTGAAGAGCTGGTAATCAGCTGCATCTGTTTAAATTTGAAGCCGATCCCAACAAAGTTGGGAAAAGGCTAGACAGATGATGATGCAAATATAATTTAACATTGATCCGCTACCAAACTGCAGGGCAGAAAAGAAAGATTAACATTTTAAACTTAGAGTCACAACCTTATGAATATAAGCCAGCATTGCACATGTAAGCGGGTACGCTTTTTATACCCGGAGGCTGTTATTTTTCAATTTTGTAGTTGTTTTGCTTGAGTTTAGATTTCAATGTTAATATGAATATTTATAATTATTTACTTTTTTTTTAAATCCCGGTATATTGGAGTGTGCTAGCTAACACGTGACAATCATTCTGAAATGTAACGTTTTACAATGTGTATAAACATTAGTGCTATTTATTGAGCATTTCATTGTATAGATTCTTTGTATACCTAGTTCTTCAAACGAATCAGACAGATGTGTTGCTGGGGAGTTTGTTCCGCCACTTCTTCTTCCCAGCAAAAACACTAGGAAGTGGCGAAGGGTGGGCCGTTTTTGGGGGACTGTCTTTATGTGTTTTTTTGACGTTCAAAAAATGCTGATTCTCAAGCTAGTTTGAATAAAGACTTTTGATTTGATTTGATTTGAAAGACAAAAAATAAAACTGACCTGGCTGCTTTATTTGGCCCAATTCATTATTATCTACGTCAAAAATATTTCCCTAAAGTACAAACTGACATCAACAATGTCGCTCTACGGTATTTTAGTTACATTGTCGCGTGTCAACGTCACATCACGACCGGATCGATGCCCGGTGGATCACCCGGCGAGGGGTGGCATTCTAATGCCGAGGACAGGGTTCAAGGGTAGGCTCGATTGATTCATGTATGATTGATTGACTTGGCTTGTTGTTTCCGTGTTTGGTGAGGGTACGTTGGAAGGGAAGTTAATGAGGGTTTTCTGTTATAAAGAAATAAAGAAAAACAACTTCTTTTTCTTATTAAAAAAAACTTTTTTACAAAAAATAAAACCTACTTCAAAAATAACACTAAACGGTGTAAAATAACTCTAAATTAGGAAGTCTGTGGCTTTGGTACTTTTGTCTTATTCTTGATGGGCCACCGACTTCCGAATTTAGAGTTATTTTACACCGTTTAGTGTTATTTTTGAAGTCGGTTTTATTTTTTGTAAAAAAGTTTTTTTATTTTCCATTTTTAGTTGTTCCCATACAAACATTTGCCATGAATTCATTTCATATTCTTAATTGTTAACAATACATGTCATTATAATAGGGTTATCCACCTAACCCTAATAAATGAAACTTAACATACTTAACTGTCGAAATCTAGGTATATTGAACACATCTGCCTACCCCTCTGAGCATACAGGCTTGATGATACGTCATGATGTTGTATAAACAATAAACATGCAAGCGATTCCAGCAATCACGATAGATTTGCCATCAATTTTTGAAGAGTTCCGTTGTATATCTCCGAAGATCAGCACCAGATCTTCACCAAATTAAAATGGGACCACCTCAGGAGTCTACTCTTTCAAACGAAAAAAGAATTTCGAGAATCGGTCCTCAAATGGCGGAGAAATCAGGTAACACATGTGCAGTTTTTACAATCTTTTAAGAGAGAGATTTTACTGGCAGGTCTTTGTGTGTTTGGATAGATGTATGTATAGTGTCTGAGGATGGAAAAGTTCGTTCCTGCTGTCTCCGAGAAAGTTGACTGAACACCACCTACCTTCGTTCGACCAGGGGGCTGAAGCTCGGCTCCAGGCATGCACGACACGCCACAAAGTCCAGGTTGGGTTTCCAGGTTAAACCTAGGTTCAATAGGTCTCGGAAGAAGCACACTACACGGCAGTGAGTCCACAAACACAATAAAGTTGTTAAAACGTTTAAATATGAGGTTTTGATACGATCAAATAAGAATCATCCGTTCAGTTCGACGCGCGAATGCTACCTGAGCCACGAGCGGGTCACCGCGCTGGCGATTGAATTCAGTGGTGAACATCTACCCTCAATTCAACAGCATAGAATATCGAACATACCCCCCACCGAAATCAATATGATTGATTTCCCTAAAATGAATGAGAAGTGTAGGGTATATAGATATACAGACATATATTAAGGAATTAAAATAAACTTACGAAGCTTATAAATAGAAGTAATGTGTAAATTTTTCCACAAGTGGAGTGTACCTAAAAGTATGTGTACTATAATAAACTTAAACTTAAAGATTTAATACAACGTTATTAATTTGCATAGGGTAATGGACAGACTTTATTAGTCGGTCTCTGAATTAAACCAGTTTTGGTTCTTAAAGTTAAAACGCGGTTTACTTTGTCAACGCCACTATGTACTTTGTCAATTCGAGCTAAATTCCACTGAAGAGGTTTAGTCAGATTTGACTTGAGCAAAACTAGATCACCAACGTTCAAGTTTGGTGGAGATTCAAACCACTTCGCTCTCTGCTGGAGAGTGTGAAGGTAGTCATCTGACCAACGCCTCCAAAATGACTGGGAAGCCTTCTGAATGGATTGCCAACGTGACAATCTGTTCTGAGGAACATCATCCAAGTCATATTCCGGTACAGCTAATAAACATTGACCTACAAGGAAATGACCCGCGGTAAGAACATCGAACTCGTTTGGGTTGTCCGATAAGGTACACAGAGGGCGTGAATTTAAAACAGCCTCAACTCTGCAGAAAACAGTACTCAACTCCTCAAAAGTGAGTGACCGATCACCTACTACACGGTACAGGTGATGTTTGGCAGATTTGATTCCTGCTTCCCAAAGTCCACCCATACTTGCTGCATTGGGCGGGTTGTTACGCCATTCTACTTGACGAGTTGTCAGTCCATTGATAATCTTATCATAGTTGTCTTTTTTATTTAAAAAGTTTACGACTTCTTTCAAATGCTTTGCTGCCGCCATAAAATTAGTGCCACAATCTGAATATAGGCAGCTGCAAAGTCCACGGCGAGCGACAAAACGATCGAATGCAGCTAAAAAACAATCGCAACTTAAATCAGTCAAAACCTCTAAGTGCACAGCTTTTGTTGAGAAACAAACAAAGAGACACAAGTACGACTTATAGACCTTTGCGTTACGCCTCAAACTTTCCTTCACAAAAAAAGGCCCATCCAAGTCACAACCAACATGGTTGAAAACCTTATCTGGTTTAAGCCTAGGCGCGGGTAACGTACCCATAGCGGGCTGAATTGAGCTTGGACGGCATCGAAAACAAATTTTGCACTTAGATAACACGGATCGAATAATACTACGAGCACTAACTATCCAATAGTTTTTACATAATAAGCCTTGTAACGTACGCGGCCCTATGTGTAGGTATAATCGGTGAAAATATTCTATGATCAATTTGATCGTGTGACATTTAGGTAAAAGCACGGGATGCTTCATATTGTAGGGTAGGTCGGACTGCACGAGCCTGCCCCCCACCCTGAGGAATTCGTTGGAATCTACGAAGGGTGAAAGCTTACGCAAGGAAGCTACATATTTATTTTTACGCAACAATGCGATCTCATTGTGAAAATGATTAATTTGAACCACCCGAACGATAGTGTCATGAGCTGTCTTCAGCTCTGTTGACCTGAGCGGTCCACCTGACCTATCAGATTTTTTAGATTTTAAGTTAGACACAAATCGATGGCACCATGCCATAACACGTTGCAATTTACTAAAAGATGATAATTTATTAAATGTTTCTTCTAAGTCATTTTTTAAAACCATATTTTTATCATCCCAGGAATTTAAAACGAATGTATCACAATTTGATTTTATGTCAGGAATTTTAAAACTGTCTTTTACATAAAATGATTTAATTGGCCATTTTTGTCGATCGTCATACAGCCACTGGGGGCCGTGAACCCACCCCGTGGCATCTTCCACGAAGCGAGCCGGCATCGCACCTCGCGAGCAAACATCGGCAGCGTTATTCTCGCTGTTCACGTGAAACCAACAATTTGGTGGGACCACAGCGGTCACTTGACTAACACGGTTAGCCACAAAAGTTTTTAATTTGTAAGGTGGCGTTTGTAGCCACGCTAAAACATTGTTCGAATCACCCAACGCGATGATCGAAACTTTAAAATCATATAAGTTTTGTACGACAAAACTAACAAGCTTAGAGAGGAGCACGGCTGCCTCAAGTTCAAGTCTAGGTATTGACAAAATTGGATTTAGAGGCGCGACTTTAGATTTACTCGTCAGCAACCTTACCTTTACATGACCATCCCTATCTACGCTACGTAGGTAGACACACGCTGCATAGCCGCGCGATGACGCATCGCAAAATGCTATCAGCTGAACTTTATTGAAGTTCGATATTAAAACATGACGCTCAATTCGTAATTTACCTAACGCTGATAACTCGGTAATAAATCTGTTCCATTGGGAAGTCAACTCAGATGGTAACTGATCATCCCAGCCCAATCCAAGCTTCCAGAGATCTTGCATTATACACTTCGCGACAAAAGTACAAGGTGAAATAAAACCTACCGGGTCGAATATACTCGCGAGCAATTTTAAAACAGAACGTTTAGTTTGTTTGGCGTCAGTCAAGTTGTAATTAAACGAGAATGAGTCACACGAGGGTAACCATGTCAAACCTAAAACTTTGAGAGATGACGATAACGTATCGTCTTGAAAGTTGATAGCAGTAACTTGGTCCGATTGCATTCTAGTTAGCAACTCAGGACAGTTACTTGCCCATTTCCGTAAATCAAAACCTCCGCTTTTAAGTAGGGTGGTTAAATCATCTTGCAAAGTGCAAGCTTCTTCCTTGCTTTGACACGACCACAATACGTCATCAACGTAGGTCCCTTTCTTAAGTATCTCTGCTGCCTTGGATCTCGGCTGTTCAGTGTGAGCCAGCTCATCCGATGCCAGCTGGTGTAAAGTGCGTACCGCGACAAATGGTGCACTACGGAGGCCGTACGTATTTCGAGTAAGTTCGTAGGTACGTACTGGTTCCGTAGGATTGTTACGCCAGAGTATGTGCTGATACTTCCGGTCCACCGGATTTATTATCACAGCTCTATACATTTTAGAGACATCAGCAGTGAAGCATACATCGTAAAGTCGGAAGTTAATTATTATTTTAAGTATGTCCTGATGTAACTTTCTGCCGGTTAAAAGTGTATCGTTGAGCGAAGCACCGGAAGTAGTTTTGGCAGAACCATCGTAAACTACGCGCAAGGGCGTCGTAGTACTCGACGGGCGTAATACACAGTGGTGTGGAATAAAATAACCTGAGGGTTCTGTACCCTCATAGGGTTCCATGTGACCGAGGGTCTCGTACTCCGTCATAAAGTCGACGTAGGCCTTACGTAGGTCCGGAGATCGAGCAAGTCGGCGCTCGACCTGAGTGAGTCGCTTCAGAGCGGTGTCATACGAGTCACCAAGTGGTTTATGCTCAGGGTTCAATAAAATGGGCGAAACATATCGACCGATTTCATCACGATAATGTTGTTTAACATAAATTCGTTCCGCCAGTTCTTCTAACGGATCGATGGGAACTTCGCACGGCGAAGATTCCACCTCCCAAAAACGTTTGAGAGTTTCGTGAAGCGAATTCTCTTCAACGGTGTACGACACCAGCGATGTTGTTGCCGCTACAACATGGCAATTGTTGCTAAAAGATTTCATTTCTAGTCTTCCCGTCACGACATACCCAAAAACGCTACCTAACGCAATTGGAATGTCGGGATTAATAATTAATTTCTTTCCATCATAAATATAGGGAAAAATGTCAGCAGCTAAAATTATATCAATCGGAGATTTTTTATAGAACGACGGATCAGCTAATTCTAAATCCTTGTAATGATGAATAACATTATTAGGTATTTGAACTGTAGGTAACTCGGAAGTTAAGCGCGATAATATTACCGCATTTAAATCAAAAGAGGGAGTCGCGCAGTTTCGCGGCTTAATGGTACAAGATACCATCCCGTTTGTTTTAACATTTTCGCCACCTAGACCATAAATATTGTACGGGCAATTTTGAGCAGATAAACCTAATCGTTGAAAGCAGTCAAATGTAATAAAATTCGATTGCGCGCCAGAATCAATTAGAACGCGGCAAGTTTGGTAGTTGTTAAACGAATCCTTTACATGTACAACGGCTGTCCCTAGAATAACAGCGTAGTTATGCGTCGACGCAAGGTGATTGTTACTACTGAGTGCGGGCGCTGTGTTATCGCATGGAGACTGCTCTGTCGCAGCTGACTTGGAATAGGAAACCGGTTTCGGTACACTACCGCTCGCGCTCAAATCACTATGTAATAGTGTATGATGCGACTGTTTACACACGTAACATTTAAATTCACTTTTGCATTCTTTTGACGTGTGATTAGGTTTTAGGCAATTGTGGCATAACTTCAGGTCATTAGCACGGCTAATGCGCTGAACGTTGCTCAGTTTACGGAACTGATCACAACGGAAAATCATGTGATTTTCTCCACAATGCAAACACGCAAGTTTTGTGTTAGAAGAAGATGCATGAGAATAATTATTTTTACCCTGCCTAGGTACAGTGACTTTTCGTTGATTAGTTTGTTGCATGTTTGAACTAGCTGAATAGGATGAAGAATGATCTAAGACCTTGATATGATTTTGGACGAAAGTTATCAAATCATCAAAAGTTGGAATAGATTTTTGATCTAATTTCTGTTCAAAGCATTTACGAGTGTAGGGGTCTAAGGCCCTCAGTGCAACGTGACACATTACGTAACTGCTCAAGTTATTAATATGTAATGCTTCTATAGCCTTGTATGAATGGTCAAAGTTCTCAATGAATGAGTTTAAATTATCAGCAGATTCTTTTTGAAGCGGCGAAAAGTTTAGCATTTTATCTAAATACCTACCGACTAACATTCTGTTATCTTGATATTTATCAAGGAGACTTTTCCAAACGAGTTCATAGTTACTAGCAGAAATAGGTACGCTTTTTACAATATTTAATGCAGCACCTTTTGTGCATGATAACAAATAGTGGAATTTATCTATTTGCGGAATACTCCCCTGACTATGAACCAGAGAACAGAACGTCTCGCAAAATGTATTGAAATTTTCAATGTTTCCATCAAATGTAAAAAGTTCTAACTTTGGAAGACGTGGTCGAGATTCCACTGAGCGAGCGGGAATTTCATCCTTATTGCAATGAGCACTAGGTTTACATTTCGATGCACTGAGCTTGACCCGAAAATATAATTCATCAAAACTTTCCAACTCATGATCACGAAGTGATGATTTCGGGTCATTTGCAAGTTCTTCTACTAGAATTTGGAAGATAACGTTTTCGAATGAACTACGTAAATTATCAATTAGCTGCACGTGCATTAAAAATAAATCAATCGACCCAGCATCCGAAATATTGATTGATAAATCATATGTTTTTTGCATTTGCTCGAACATTCGTTGTTTTTTATGAATTAACACGGTTAACTCATTACTGTGAACCTCCTCCGGTTCATCAAGCTTTTTCAACTTCCTAGTACCGGGATTCGCCATTTTGTTTTACTAACTACACAGTTAGCGTGGACAAATAAATGTTTTAAATTAACGGAGATTAACGAATGAAACGATGCAAATTAATCACAAATACACTAAATAATATGTGTACGACAAATATATGTGTGTGTTATGTGAAAATATATAAATATAAGGCTGCCAGTAAAATACAAAAAGGTTATGACAGTTAATTTATGAATGCTAATGACGGGGTTTTTATAAATGAGTTTTACAATGTAATTGTAACAAAATAAGGGCAGTAAAGAACGTCTTTACGTCGTATTGTCAAGCTATTAGCTCGTTAATAAACAATTATTTATCTGATCCGATCAGAAAGAGAAATATGGGTTAGTACAGAACGTCTGTTGTACTTTACACTAACTACGAGTTAGGTATGAAAAGATTAATCTAGCACGGCTAGAATAGAACTACGAGTTCTAGACACACAGAAACCTATCCGGCTCGAAGGACCAATTTGATTGTGCAGTTTTTACAATCTTTTAAGAGAGAGATTTTACTGGCAGGTCTTTGTGTGTTTGGATAGATGTATGTATAGTGTCTGAGGATGGAAAAGTTCGTTCCTGCTGTCTCCGAGAAAGTTGACTGAACACCACCTACCTTCGTTCGACCAGGGGGCTGAAGCTCGGCTCCAGGCATGCACGACACGCCACAAAGTCCAGGTTGGGTTTCCAGGTTAAACCTAGGTTCAATAGGTCTCGGAAGAAGCACACTACACGGCAGTGAGTCCACAAACACAATAAAGTTGTTAAAACGTTTAAATATGAGGTTTTGATACGATCAAATAAGAATCATCCGTTCAGTTCGACGCGCGAATGCTACCTGAGCCACGAGCGGGTCACCGCGCTGGCGATTGAATTCAGTGGTGAACATCTACCCTCAATTCAACAGCATAGAATATCGAACAACACACATAAAAAAAAAAAAAAATACATACACACGAACATAGAACCTCCTCCTTTTTTTGAAGTCGGTTAAAAAGGTTAATGTGGGTTACACATTAATTATAGTAGTCTTGTTACTAGTACTAAGTTAGATATGCCTGTATCTGGGGTAGGTTTACGTCAATAGTATTTTCTGAATGTTGGTTGGAGTATTTGAATTTTGTCCCGATCAATTTTAACTTACAGCATGCAAAATATTCAATTTGAATTCAATAAAACTATTTTGCCATTAAAATGTATTAGTAACAGTGCTACTTAATATAATTTACCATCTCTATTAATAAAATAGAATATAATGCTTTCATTGTACACTAATATACGTATTATGTAGAAACAGTAGGCTGCAGGTTTGTAATAATGCTTTGATTTTTGACTGGTTGTAGTAAGGAGTTCCAATAGATTTTTTACTGATTTAATTTCCACTGACGTGCAGTCTACCATACTTAAGTAATAACTCAATAACTTCGCTCATAAAATTCTTAAACAGTTAAGTTAGGAGTTAAAAGTGTAAAAATATAGCGCAGATTTCATTAAATATGTTTAATTCATTAAACCCCAAGCGGCCACCGGCGCGCTGCGTCCACGCTGTCATTGTCTTTCTATTGTGTCTCTAATTGACACGATTGAAAGGTTAAGTCCAATAATTAGTGAACGAGCCTATTACCATCAACTGGATGCCAAAACAGACTAAGGACTAGGCTGTTACAGAGAAATCCCAGATAAAAAAGCCTAAAAACACTTTGCCCGATTCGAGGTACGAACCTTGGACCTCATGCTTAGCATTGCACTTGCGATTACTAGACCAACTGCTTTAAAGTCCTTAAGTACCTAATATCTTACTTAATACATACTTATTGACGTAGTTCGTTCATCCTCTTCAAAAAGAAATTAAGAATTTAAAAATCTTCTTTAAAGAATATACTGAAGCAGATGTGTTTCATGTTAATATTGTACAATTCGGTATGTAAAGTATTTTTTTCAAGTATTTTTTTTATATTCTCCATTATTTTTTAAAGTATTATTCGTGATGACGTCATTTCGTAGACTGAATAGCTTTAGGTCTTTGTCAAGTTTTCGGTACATACAAGAAACACTAAAAGATAACTTCAAACTTGACATTGCCAACAGTTGACACTTGACAAATACGATTTTTCGATTTTTAGACTAACAACAGTATTTTTTTAAATTTATCTTGAAAAACACGAAGGAAGTAGTCTGTTCAGGCTACATTATGACGTCATTTAGAGGCCAAATGAAAGTCAAATGGTTACAAGTATTATTGTGAAAATAAGAACAATCTTGTGATATAGAGAGCTAAAAATAGAAAAATAAGGCTTAACCCCTAAAATCTGCAAATAGTTTTTGAATCAGCGTAGGTTAATTTTTACTTTACATATCGAATTATCACTTGCTTTAAAAACGGTGAAGGAAAACTTCGATCGTGAGGAAATGCCTGAGAGATATTTCTCATGTAATTTAAATATGGTTCAAATATTTTTTTTCCGAATCTTTAATAGCAGAAAATATGAACATCATAGTAAATGAAGTAATCGAAATGGCGCGCGAAAAAGGCGGCGTTTAAACAGCTCAAATTTATTCTGTATTTTAAATATTTTATAAGCTTCATTACTGCATTTTTAAATATGTTACATTTTTTTACTTTGCTAAAACGTTGTAAACAGTGAATTAAAATTATAAAAAAAATACATGCATATACCCTATTATGATACGAAGTCACAGTCACTAACCACGCAACATGAAAGAAGTTATAAATATTTCTCAGCACCAACAATATCCTTAAACTATCTGACTATACAAATACATAAGCTGCTATATCCGACCATCTGTAGGTACCCAAAAACCCCAATCTTCCTGGGAGACTATTAAAAATCGGCAACGCGGCGGTTTACGAAGCCAATCCGGGAAGGGACGGCTATAACCCGGGTACCCAGGTAACTCGCAGCATATGCTAATGTATGTAGGGCAGGTTGACCCAACATGTGGCGTAGTACGCGCTTAGAGAACTAGAGTAACTGGGTGATTTGGTATTGACCCATTTTTGGGAGGGCTTTTGTTTTGTTTGCAATTTTTCTCGTGGGACTCGGCAGAAAATAGGAAATCATGTTTAGCTGCGTGGCATGTATGAACCTACACTGCCGTGGTATAACTATAATGCCGTTATCTGCTTAAGTCATTTTCAGACTCACAAAGTTACTTAATGTTGTTTTTGCTTATTTCACACGTGAGGAATATTTACTTAACGGCATTTTTAAAATAATTATTTCCAAAACTATTCAAGATATTGAAAATTCGCAAACACAGATCGATAGATTTTTTTTTCTCATTAATGTAGCACCAAAAGTTGAAAATCGACCAGATGTTGGATAACGGCATTTTAGTTATACCACGGCAGTACAGGCCTTAACAGGTTTGTAAGTTCATTTAATTACGACTATTAAACAAGAATAGGCACTGCATAATTTACAAATCATAAAAATGTTTTCGTTTCTCAAGCTGCAACCAAAATTGAATTGTTTAATTTTCATTACGTTTCATTACATTTTCTATTTACTTAAAAAAAAACAATTAATTATACACTACGATTGTTTTCAAAAAGTGCCATTAAAATCTTTTATACCAGCCTGTTACAATTACACTGCAGGACAAAGGCCTCTTCTCAGACAGAGAAGGCACGACCATTGATCACCACGCTTGCTCAAGACGCATTAGCGATTTCAGGCTTATATTAACTACAACACCAAGTTTCTTCTTGATGTTTTCCTTCTCGGAAGTCAATGATGGATGCCTAAGAAAAACTTGGAAAGTACATGAATCTCTGGACCATCATGACTTTTCATTGTCTATATACAGACGCCAGCACATCAAGTAACCCTAATCTGTTAAATTTCTTTGATCGTTTTTCAACTTTATGTCAAACAATATAAGGTTTATATTCAATTGGGAAATTTTGACACATTGGGGTAACTTGATGTGCTGGCGTCTGTACCTACGTCATATTATTGAATAGTAATCCACCGCGTAGTGTAAGCATAGGCCTTGAATCAGTACTCGTTGGGCCTCAGTACACTATCACGTGGCGTACAGCCTTGTGGCGAAATTTTTTTTGGCAAAAATAAATACTATGACAGGTTCGAGTGTCTGTCTATGGGAATTATCGTATAAGAAGCGCGTTTCAGGGTCATCGCGATAAATAAGCCTTATTTAAACATTACCACGTTTGGTAGGAGAGTTACTTATTTCGCAAGTTTGGCGAATTTATAGATCTGCATCTGCTGTCTACACAAAACCGCATCTACTTTTAACAGCTGTCATTTACCTATTTTTTTTTTTTTTCATTTACTAGTACGATTATTTCTTAATAAAAGCAGCCTTAGTAAGTAACTCCTTACAACGTCAATTTTCTTCCAGAATTCTTCCAGAATTCTTCCAGAAAAAGTCCCGTCAAAATCGGTCTAGCTGTTTCGGAGCTTACCTTAAAGAAACAGACAGAGAAAATTAAAGAAAATTGGTTTTTCTATATCTTAAGCAGATAAGGTGTTTTTTGCATTAAGTAAAAACTGTTATGTTGAATTAACGAACAGACACTTCAATTTTATTTATTTGATTAGATTTATAAGTGTAGAATACATACAGTGCTTGTTTTCATTTAGCAATCAAATCAGTCAAAGCTTCCAGCTGCCTATATCGTGGGAACCGGAATGTTCTATTTCCTAACAATATTATTGTTTACACTTCATATTCACTCCCTATTTGAAACCAGGATACAACTGGTTCAACTGACCCCGCTGCCCATTGACCGTGAACCGCTAAATAAGAGAAAAGAAACCGTGTCAACAAAATTAACTAAGAATTAGAACATCGAACGCACGCACTATTGCGTACCAAACGACAAAAAATGTAGAAGGCCCGTTGTCATTAGAAATATTGCGTGATACTGACATACGGAACTAGGGTTGCCAGATGTCGGACATGTCCTACTTTTTACAATTTCATCCGGCCAAATATCCAGGATGGAAGGGACATCGTCGCATATCCGGAGACTTTCGAGTTCTGTACATGATCCTAAACCTTCCAGAGCGTTCAAAATGTATATTCCAAAAAAAGTCGTCGTTTCTATCTAACTCATAATGATATTTCCTTTAAAAAAACACTTCTTTCGTTAAAATCTTATTAGTATAAATACAAAACATGATTTTATGGAGTTTAAAGTAAAAAAAAAACATCATTTTGAAAATAAGAAAAAGCCAACGAAAATTTTCACTCATTATCTCCGATTACTAATCCGACCTATAGTGCTAATCTGTTGAAATCAACCCTGTAAAAATGTAGATGAAGTTAAGGCAAATTGAGCTGTCATTCTATACTTGGCATTGACAGTTCACACCACTCAAGTTTTTACAGAGTAATTTTTACCTAACTGAACGGTATTCCTTTGTAAGACTTTTTGGCCAATTCCTACCCACCAAAACATGCCGAAAAAAACGCATGAATAAAAAATCTTTTTGCAAAAAATAAAACCGACTTAAAAAAAACCACTAACCGATGTAAAATAACTCTAAATTAGGAAGTCTGTGGCTTTGGTGGTTTTGTCTTATTCATGATGGGCCACCGACTTCCGAATTTAGAGTTATTTTACATCGGTTAGTGGTTTTTTTTAAGTCGGTTTTATTTTTTGCAAAAAGATTTTTATTTTTCCATTTTCAGTTGTTTCCATACAAATATTTGCCATGAATTTATTTTTATATTGTTATTTGTTAACAGTACATAATGGTAATAGGGTTATCCACTTATCCCTAATAAATGAAACTTAACATACCTAACTGTCCAAATCTAGGTATATTGTACACATCTGCGTACCCCTCAGAGCGTACAGGCGTGATGATACATCATGATGTTGTATAAACAATAAATATCCAAGCGATTCCAGCAATCACGACAGATTTGCCGTCCATTTTTGAAGAGTTCCATTGTATATCTCCGAAGATCAGCACCAGATCTTCCCCATATTAAAATGGGACCACCTCGGAAGTATACTCTTTCAAATAAAAAAAGAATTTTGAGAATCGGTCTACAAATGGGGGAGAAATCGCGTAACAAACACACAAAAAAAAAAAAAAACATACCGTCGAATTGAGAACCTCCTCCTTTTTTTGAAGTCAGTTAAAAAGGAGAGAAATTCTTAAATGAAAAAACAGTAAATACCTAATAAATACACAAATTATAGTTACTACTTTATTTTTTATTATAAACCTTCCAAGGCTTTCAAAATAAAATATATTTGTGTCAATTTTTGGGCCTGACAGCCCTATACAGAACTTGTCTGTTAATAGCTTCTAAATTGTAAGAACGGATTTGGACGCCCCGCTGACAAATTGTTTATGTTTTTGTGTTAAGTAAGACCGCTATATTTTACACCTGTATTTAAATAGCTACTGATTTCTAGACCAGTTCTTGTTTTTAACTTGTAGCGAAATAAGCAAGCCATTTTCGTGGTTTGAAGAATAAAGTTAGCACGTGTTTTAACTTTTTGGAAGCCAAGAATTATCCCGCGGAAATTTTCTATTGGGGTTAAAAGTAACTACTTATATCTTAACTCAAATTTTATAAACGTTATTCATGGACTTCTTCAAGCTTATTAAAACTATTTGTTTTCGTGTTAATGTTCTAGCTCACTTATGTGAATGGTATTGAGTTGATTTTCTGCATATAACTGCTCTGTGGCATAACTAACAATGTAAGGGGCCTCACATATGCGACGGCGGTGGGCCTCACTCAATGATGTCACACATTGTTGTAGATTAAATAGAACCCTGAACCTAGGTGGCTACTTAACACTTTCTGATAACTCAACTCGTTACATACAAAACATCACGCCTGTATTCCCCGAAGGGTTAAGCAGAGGACTCACATTTCGCCAGTTACTTATAAGTTCTACGTAATAGAAGGTGAACCTATAGTCATTAACCGGGAATGAATCCGCACTCTGAGCTGCTACTGAAAAATTCCAAATGGACAACCAATGGGCTATTTCACAAAGTTTTAATTTTTAGTCGCTCATCTAGATTACAAGAAAATATTCGACACATGTTTTTTTCTTTTTTCACGTAATCAAAAATTAACGACGATATCATTATGTAGCATGACTTCACTAGCCAGCACAGTTCATACTAGTTAATGACGTTACAAGCCCCCTCTCCTCAACTCCAAGCAGTAATCCAAGCAGTTTTCCATCAATTTGAGAAAGAAAAAAATATGTGTCGCATATTTTCTTGTAATCTAGGTGATGGACAAAAACTAAAATTTTGTGAAATAGCCCATTGCACAATCCTTTTCCAGAAAAGAATCAATTATATAAAATAATTATGCATAAAAATTTATTATTATTATTATTATTATTTAACAAAACATAAATTGACCATTAGGTCGTGAGTTTGGCCCATTGAGTAATGTCCTTTACACAGCGATATCGAGGTAGGCCCAGGCGAAGATGGCGGGATGAACTAGACTCCTTCGATAAGGACTGGTCTCAAAAAGCCCTAGACAGATATAAGTGGAAAGAAAGTAGAGGCCTTTCAGTAACCGCAAGGTGCAATTTCTGCACGCGTAGGGTTCCCCCAGTAGAAACAGATATGTCAACGGGAAAGTAAACAAAGTAATTGTAGAAGCATTTCTGCCGATTATAAAAAGAAATAATGCTCGATATTGTAGACTATTGTCGACTAAAGAGTCCACACATTTTTTCTCCCCACTCTTGACATTGTCGTGCTCCAAACGAAAGAAATATTTTTACAACCTGTCAGTTTGTCGATTCTACTGTAGAAAAAAAAAAATTTCAACGGTGGCCGTGCTGCGCATGCTGCCCGTACTCTTCTGGTGTTTACGTAATAAGAAGCAACAAATGTCTAAAACAGCCAAGTCGAAGTTAAAATAAAATCGAACCACCAAAAACAGAACCTGCTCCTTTTATCCAACTTTTGTTAAAAAAAACAATAGCATGGAACATTAAAATAAATTGAAACCTTAATTACAACAATAATTCGCTGCAAAATACATAAAAAAAAACTATCATAAACTTTGGAATTGAAGTAAAAACAAAGTTAAAACAAGCTAGAACATAATTTTACTACGCACTACGTTTGGCGGTGGGCCTCACGGCTGCGCGAGCGCCGATGTGACGTAGCACTTCGTAATAGCGCTGTTTATTAGTTTCGCGACGTACTCATAATATTTATCGTAACGAAAAAATGAGGCCGGTCTACTCTGCATTGTCCGAAAATACATTTTTTACAGAGAGGTTTTTCACCTTTCAAGGATCTAATCTTTTCAGGAGATTTAGCCTTGAAATCAAGGTTTTGTTTGGATAACACTTATAGAGGAATATAAATATTTTTTCCTTAAACCTTGTGTTCCCACACAGTCTACTAACACAAGTTTTAATTACCTACAGTCCATCCATCGTCAGCCTTAAGTTGCCTCTCATCACAAACTATTAAAAGAAGCAAGGTAAGCAACCTATCCATTCACAATCAAAACAAAATATTCATCAAAACATGTTCGTATAACACACTCTAATATTTGTGTGCGAAAAAATATCGTACGTTAAACAGTGGGCCTCAATCGCAAGCGCAAGTGACGTAGGCGATCGTAATAGCACATTTTATAGGTGCCACAGGGCAGAAACATACAGTGTATCCAACTTGCCACAATCAATGGAAATGCCGAGAATTTTCTGTTTTAAATTTAGATTTAGTTACTTATTTGTCTTCACTATCATTCTCATTTAGGCGAAACAATTACTTATATTTATCAATAGGAATTCCTAGCACTTACAAAGTCTTTTTTTACGTAATTATGAATTTATGTCCCCTGTGGCAAATCCGCATTCTTTTCTTCAATACTTTTATGTGAGAAAAAATAAACAATACTTTGTCAAGGGCACTGCGATTTTCTGTTGATGCCCAGACATAAAGTGGCTGTTGGAGCACATTCTGTTGGTCTTTCAAATATTTAAAGAATATTTCTATGGTAAGTAACTAAGACACCAATAGATTGCATAAAAACCATAGGCGCATAATTAATATCTGGTAAAATTAAATCGATGTACGAGTGACAATTTTCTAGATTTAAGTTTGGCTTCTAAAATCGTCCAATCCAAATGTCTCGATTTGTCTACTTACAAGTTTTATTACAAACGGACCTTCTGCGACTCATTTTTATTTGTACAAATGGTGACACGTACCTAGCGATAATTGACTGCCAAATGTTTTCGTTTCTATGTATTTTTGTATCGTTTATTTAATGTATTAGTTGGCGTGAATTAGTTTAGATTAGACAGATCGCAGACTAATATTATGGCGGAAACACCGGTATTTTTTACGCTGTGGCTGGTTGCTTGACTAATATAGCGTCTGTATCCAAACTTTTGATTATAAATGCTCAGTCTGGGTAGTATTTATGACATTCGATCGAACCATCGACCCGCAAAAGGTGCTTCTCAACAATTCAATTTGCGTCGTCTGCACAAAAACACTTAGACCTTGCGCTAACCCCAGGCGACCTGGGCTTAGACTAAAACCTTAAATTCTTGGCAACAAACTTTGAAGTTTCCGAAGATCAGGGTTGAAACTAGCACAAAAAGGGAGACTCCTATAGCCACTTGTGAGGAGAGGGCTCCAATTAAAGAAGGGTTGCGGTCAGAGCCCCCGAGTCTGATGGGAAAAGGGTGCTTGATCTATTGTTTGGTATTTCATCGTAGAGATCCTAGGGACGTCCTGTGTTTCTAGGTACCATTGAATAAAAAAACAACTTTGACAACTAACTAATACGATACAGTTGACTGAACATGGGGTTGGATTTAAACAGAATTTAATTCTGTTACTTAGTTCTTTTCCAGGCGCTTTTACATCTATACTAATAATAATATATAAAGAGGAAATGTTTGATTGTTTGTTTGCAATGAATTTTCCAAATCGGCCCAGTAGTCCAGGAGCCTATTGCTCCGAAACTACTGGATCGATTTGAAAAATTCTTTCACTGTTGGGAAGCTACACTATCTCCGTGTGACAAAGGCTACTTCTTATCCCTGTATTCCCACAGGAACGGGAACAACGCGGGTGAAACCGCGGGACGTCTGCTATGTTAATGTTAAAAAGCCAACTTTTCCCTTTTACTGACTTCTCACCCGTCCCGTACCTTGTCCCTTATTAATCTTTAAGAAGAAATACCGAAACAAAATTAGAGGTCTTTATTGAAATCGAAAGAAATAAAAGAGGATGTGAGTCTCTTATGTGTCAAAAAATTACAGAGCGCCATCTGCTACAATTCTTATAAACTTCTTTTGCTTGGTTTAACATTTAAACATGTTATCTTACACTCAGGCCAATTGTGAGTACTACGCACCTGACCTTACTAAAGAACCTCACCAATAAGGTGATCATAAATATTATTCCTCGGAATTTCCACTTTCATTCCTCTTTTTTAATTAAATATAATAACATCATTATATGATGATAACATCTTTGAGTTGACCTGTATCTACAGACTACATACATAAATCATTAAAAAACATATTATTAGTATTACCTCAAATGATAAAACAGAAGAATTAAAAGCTATTACCTGCCATTATTATTTTAGGTACACCTAATACAAACAGCCGAACTCCGAATGAGTTACAGACATAAAAAAAAATAAACAAAAAGCTAAAATGTACTCAAACAAAACGGCTGAAAAACGTATCCAGTTATATCAAAATTTAACGAATTCAAATGATCGAGTTTCATAGTAAGTCTGTCAAGGTTTCACTAATATCTGTGTGTATTTCTATCGGTGTCGTTTGTAGCTATAAAATGTTTGTATCGATCGGAATTTACTCGCTGCCTGTGTTAGTATTACGAAGACCAACAGTGCCTTGCACGAATGCTTTTCGTAAAGGTAACGTCAATTCGATCGTTGTTAAAATTTAAAATATATTTAATACTTAGATGTCAAAGTTTGTGAAAATGGATGTATTGAGTGGTGGATGTTAGTTACTATTTCACGCAAAGAGAGTTTGTTTGTTTGAATGTACTATTCTCAGCAAATACCAGTAGAATTTTAAAATAATCTTCTAGCATTATATAGCCCAATTCTTGAGGAGTGTTATAGCTGTAACCAAAAAAAAAATCAAAAGTCATTTATTCAAATTAGGCTGAAGATCAGCACTTTTTGAACGTCAAAATTACATAAGACAGTCCCCCAAAAAGCCCACCCTTCGCCACTTCCTAGTGTTTTTGCTGGGAAGAAGAAGTGGCGGAACAAACTCCCCAGCAACACACACCTCATGCTACTAAAACCTTTAGGTGCATGTGCAACCAAGGAACACAGATATTATAGTACCTATTGGATTTTTTGGATGAATTTTTGGATTACCTTAGATTTAGCTATCGATTTATCATCATACATTTACCTTTACAGCTAACCAACGCGGTTGCTCACCAATGATCTTGTGGCTAAATAGTAACAACTACGCCTCGCTTGACGATGGAGGTCCTTAGATGGATGACCAATCATTACATATCAAGATTTTTGCGTGATGTTGGTCCCGGCAGTCATTTGTAGGTCTATGACAGTCGTAACTGATAGTCAGAAGCCCGAAAATCTGACAACCAGTTTGACCAAGGGGTACCGTGTTAGAAGGAACACGGGGTGGTTTTTAGTCAGTAAGAGTCTGACAGACCCCTCCGCCTCCCCGGGCGGGGGACATCCATGAGGATTTTCCACCCCTCAAAAAAAAAAAGGCAGATGATGACGTCGACTGTCGGGAGGACACGGCGCGGTATACGCTGGAAGAGTGTGCCACTTGGGAGGAGCCGCGCCGTGCTCTCGGCTCTGGAGTAGGCAGTGACTTGTCGCTGCCGGCCGTGGTCGAGAGGATGGTCGGCAGCGTCGAATCCTGGGACGCGGTGGTGTCCGCTTGCGAAACAGTCATCTCGCAGAAGGAGGCTGCGGAGGAAGACTCACCGGGCGCAAGCGGAGGGCGGATAACGCTCTCTTCTTGCCCCCCTGTATGGGTCCAGGGGCGACGAACACGGGGACGTCCGCCGCCCCCCACGTACATGCACCCGAGGTGGCGGCGCGTCGTGTTCGCGCGCACCCCTCTTAGACGTCGTGAGGGGAGTCTAACACCTCACTCCCCTCGCTGACTTGGCGAGGCCCGCGGGGCCGGCACCAGTCGGGGGTCGCGGAAGTATCTTCTGTTCCCGTGACCCCCGGTGTGAGAAGGAACACGGGGTGGTTTTTAGTCAGTAAGAGTCTTACAGGCGCCTCCGCCCTCCCCGGGGCGGGGACATCCATGAGGATTTCCCACCCCTAAAAAAAACAGGCAGATGATGACGGAGACCTTAGATCCAACAGTCAAGCATGTTCCTACTTTCTATTTGTGTTTTCCTACTAGTCACCGCGTATCATTTAGTGTCTGGTCTGGAACGACTGACTTTGATCTGATGCCAAGATGTTGAGGGAAACGTAAGAGGCAGTCTAGACGAAGAATTAGGGTTGACAGATTGTTTTCAATTTTTTCTCAAATTATCTTGTTATTTTAAAATTTTCGTCTAGCCGTAACGTGTGTACGTGCGCCTACGCTTCATTAAAAAAAGCTCGTTCTTATATTTCGTTTTCTCTTTTATTTGTCCGTTTTTGATTATGAATTTTTATTTACGGGTTATTCGGACTTGATTACAACTTACTCTGTTTCGTTTAGCTCTAAATAAAAATCTTATTTAACAGTATATAATCCAAGTACCTTCTTCTTTTTTAAAGCCATTTAAAAATACGAATTAATATGGTAAGTTCCCGGACAATGCATAGTTTAATTAACTTTTTGTATTTAATTTCAATTTTATCTTTGTGTTTTACCTACAATACACTTGATGTTTGTGTACTTAGTCATATATTTTTTTAACTTCTGTCTAATGCTATTGTAATTAATGGAATATAGTCTACCAAGTCCTTATAGATATTTCCATACACGAAGGCTCAATTTACACCGCCACGGAATTGAATTAGAATGAAAGGGTCAATTTTGCCCCATGACGCGAAAAAGCGTGTAAAGTCTCAAGGGGTAATCTCGAGAATGCGCGAGGTTTCCCCAGAAGACGCGTGACCTTTTATCGTATTTAGTTTATATGTTATACAATGTTCATAAAGTTCAGTATGCTATGAACAACTTCGTTGCAAAAAGTCACTTCCATTGCATTCCACGGCGCGCGACTGAAAATTGAGCCTAACAGATAAGTCTCCGAATAAACTTCACAATTACCTATTGGCTCATTTGACTATAACAAGGAGAATAATATCTTAGAACACTATTAACCGGTTTGAAGCGGAAAATCAGCTGTCACGGAAAAGTAAGAGATTTATTGAACGTGAGTCCAACAGTAACGTTATAAGACAAACCATTGTTCAAGGTAATTAATAAAACGCTTCGTGAAGATTTAGACATTATGTCACTGATAATACATCACCTAGAAGACAATGGCTTCAGTGTACAGAAGTGGTCATTATACCACTGATTCGATGCACTACTATGTCATAAATCAATAATCTTTGCAAATCAATCAACGTGGAATGTAGCTAAGTTATATCTGTTGAGCTGAAGTGAGGTCCTGGGCTCGGTTACCGACTGGGGCAAAGTTATATTCGGGCTGGATTTCTTAGTAGCAGCCTAGATTCTGGATTTATCTTGGAGTCTACCTTTCTTTCAGGCAGTATCTTGACTTCAATCCTGCGGTCAGAGATGAGGTCGACGATGGAACGAGCTTACCCAAAAGAAGCCTACTAACTTGCGGTTTAAACGTTTGTGCAAATTTGTGGAACATCTACTTACAACGAGAATAAAATAAAATAAGCGAAAGAAGGGTGTAAGTGGACATCAACATAACCCGATACCTAACCCTAAGCATCCACGTTGATCTTGCGGTCGAAAGTCCTACTTCCGAGCATGAGGTCCTAGGTTCGATTGCCGAGAGGAAAAAAGTAGTGGCAAAAGACTCGCCCCCTATTAAAGGGTACTTAAACATAACTGATGAAATGTTGGTGTATATGCACACCTCTGGCTTTACCTAAGCTATCGGGGAATAAAAGCGTGATCTTATTATTACATTTGTTTACAGAAACCATTAGAAATAAACATAGCGATCAGATTTTCACGGCCACTACAGCCTTCAAAAACTTACACACGCAAATTACAAAAAAATATATATATAAATAGAAAACATTACAATTATCAATCCAGTGGCGCGAATCGCCCTACACCCTTTAGTGCCTCGTTACCCGACCAATGTAAAACTACGTCCTTATAAACGACCATTGAGTATTATGAACCACTCTTCAATTTCGCCGGGTGGCCCGACAAGGCCGATCGGTGTAATACTCGTGCGTAAAACACCAGAAAAAAATATTACTTCATTAACGAGCCAATGCGTGACGCTTGGGGGCCAAAGATTATGATGTAGGTGCGACATTTTGTTGATTATGATCGGGGTTGATTTTCTTGTTTGCTGGGAAGTTTGTTCCGCCACTGCTTCTTCCCAGCAAAAACACTAGGAAGTGGCGAAGGGCTGGCTTTTTGGAGGACTGTCTTACGTAATTTTAACGTTCAAAGAGTCCTCAGCCTAATTCGAATAAATGACTTTTGATTATGCTATATCTTACTGTATTTATGGTTTTTTTGTCCAATATCGGAGCTAATGCTGAAATAGTATCAAGCCATGTATTTTATTAGTTTTTACTGCTTTCATTATTTTGTTTGTTTTTTTTCATGTTATTTTTCTTGGTCGTGACCCGAGTAATTCTTTCATGCTTGCGTTCATTTCACGTGTGCTATTAAATTTTTGAAGAAGCAGAAATATATTGACATAATAACATGACACATTTAATCTGGGTTTAAAGTAAATGTACCTACCATGTTTTATGTTTTTTTCTGACCCCTAAACTAAACAAAAAGCCGTAAAGGTAAAAGTGACGCATCGTTGGCGCCAATAAAGATATAATTATGTAAATTTTTGAAAGCCTATTTGTAAAGTAATACCTACTACTTCCATAAAACTAGCAAAACTGGCCAAATTTTAATTAAGTAGGTACGCGAAGTATAAGTTATTTTCGTTAGTCTTATTAAATACTAGCAGACGTCACGCAGTCTCACCCGCGTAGTTTCCGTTCCCGTGGGAATACGGGGATAAAAAGTAGCCTATGTCCACCGGGAATAGTGTAGCTTTCCACCAGTACAATAATTTTTAAAATTGGATCATTAGTTCCGAAGATTACCCCCTACATACAAACTTACAAACATACAAACTTACAAATTTTACCTCTTTATAATATTAGTATAGAAGTATAGATATAGATCAACTCTGTATGATTTCTGTTACTTGGAAGGAACAGAAATTTTAATTATTTTTATTATTTATTACAAAATCATGGTCATTACTCTCACCTATAAACTACCAATTCAACGGCTCTCTACGGAATTGTATTTATAAAAATGATAGTGTTTTATCTTTGCGTTGTTTTAATTTTTAGCCAAATTATACAAAACGTGCCATTAAAATTTATTTTTATTATCAGTTTATTTATTTTTTTAAATTAAGTAGCGTTATTAATAGCCAAAAGGTCTTCTCTCGTGCCATGAAACTATTTATTACGTTATTTTGCTTAATAAAAACATCATGTATGGTTATTTTAACATTATTTACTATAAAAAACGTACATCACAATTATTTTAAATGGTGTGTATAGTGGGATGCTTATAACTTGGATGTTTGTTGATCAATCACGCATTCAAGACTCAACGGATGAAAGATTTTGGATTTAATTTGGTACCTTCACAAGTAGACCTATGCATAGGTACTTATCCGGGTAATAAATTCCTGCTGAACCATTTCCGATAATCACGCGAGCGAAGTCGGGGACAAAAGCTAACCGAAACATACGTTTTGTTTGTGTGATGTTAAGTTAGACTAATCTACTCTGCCAATATCTCTAAGTAAGTATAAATATCGGAAAAAGGGAATACACACAAAAAAAACTATCTAAAAATAATTATAACGTCCGCCTTTTTAGAAGTCGGTTAAAAAACATATTATGACTTCATGATTTATTAGCATTTTACTTTTTGTGTTCAAACACATTCTTTCTTAACATAATCACTTAGTAAGGACTTACCCAGTATGTGTACTCGTAGGTACCTACCTTAAACGGTAAGTTTACACTTTTACACTTCTTTCCTAGAAAATAACACAGAAATGGCGATATCCTCATGAGAATCAAGGTTATACCAACATAGACCGAAGATTCGCCGAACTTTAGTGTCTTTCGCAGATAAGATGTTCGTTGGGGCCGCAAAGTTCTGGAATGGCAACCACGTACCAAAAGACACAGCGCTGGAAGGCCTCCCGCAAGGTGGACCGATGACTTAGTGAGGGTCGCGGGAATCAGATGGATGCGAGAATAGAATAGAACAGAATAGAAAAATATTTATTCAGCAGAGACACAAGCGCACAGCAACAAAGAAAACAGAAGTAATAAATAGCAGGTAGGTACACAAATTGCGCTGAGATATTCCTCGAAGCGCTACTATTTTGAGACGCTCCTAATGAGGCGCTCCTATTTTATTCCTCGGAGCGCACTTTTTAGGAGCGCTCCGAGGAATAAAATAGGAGCGCCTCATTGCGCTGAGCGTGCCCACGCCGAAAGGGTAACCATCTCAGCAAGACAGCGAGACGCATAGGACCAGTCGTTGTGGCAACACTTGGGAGAAGCCTGTGTCCATCAGTGGACGTCTTTCGGCTGAAATGATTTATTTATTTATTTCCACGCTTATGATGATGATAATGAACACAAAAAAGGTAGGTTTACGACAAGGTATACCTTGTCGTGGTACATACCTTAATTACAATCGGAAACCGTTTGTTATTCATTAGTTGATTACAGTCGGTAGTATTACCATTAGCGCGTCACATTTGCATATTATTCTAATCTATGGCCGGGTTCAATAGTCGGGGCGCGTGGCGGGCGCCCAAATTCTCCGTCCTGCGCCCGCGCAACTCCGCGAAAACATCGCGTTATTTACGTGGATTTATGGAAATTGATTGAGTAGGTTGATTAGAGATTTTTGTTATGGAAAATGATTAGATATGTGTATTTTGATTGTAGTATATGCTGATTTATAGACTTTTCGTAAACAATTGTTAATAATGTTACGTAATGTTCAATAGGGAAGTGTTTTGAGCCCTATTATGTAACTACTTCATATTTATTACTAGACATGGTTAATTTAATGGACAGTAATATTTTATGCAAAATTAATATTGTTTTACCTAAAATAATTAATACGTACTAGTAACAGAAGAACTTTGGAACTGTTATTTTACATATTTTGGGTAAAACTGCCATTTGTAGTTCTATTCTAATAAAATCTCTCAGTGAAAATATAGGTGAAGTGAAGGCGAACTTAACTCCCATTTCAAAGTTGCCTACATGGTGAACTTTATCACCATATTTACAAAATAGACCGACTAGACCGAGTAGTCATTTTCATCAGCAAAAGTCACTAGAGAGTTACTCGTAAGTGTTTAAAAATTGAGTATTAAACACATAAAGTTATTTAATCTCTATAAAACTATACCGTAACTCGAGCCCTGCGGATTGAGACTATATTTAAACTTGTGGACAGGTTGCAGGAATTTATTTTAACATAAAGTAGGTCACTTTCCTATTTATACTTTTTGTCAATATTGAAACCAAACACCAGGGAAGGGAAAATCTGCCTTACTACGTTGTAGGCAGCTTCCAGAGTAGTTGGAAGCAGTCTAATATGGTAATTGACAGAATATGAACATCAAAATCTAATTAATGCATCAGTTAGACTATAAAAAATTATATTTGACAAAATTTTAGTTTTAGTTTTAGTCCCTCAGATTAAGCGCATTAAAGTTGAGGAGAGAGGGCTTGTAACGTCATTATCTAGTATACATTTTACTGGCAAGTGACGTCATGCGACATTTTGACTCGATTTATCGGCTTAGAATTACATAATATAACTCTACCCAAGGTTTTTCATTCTGACTGTACAAAATTTGCTTTAAAAAAAGTATAGTCCGAAACACCACTCAAAAATAATAATAATAATGAAATTCCTGTCTCGGCCGGATTGGACGAGACTCAGCGGCCGAGTCGCCTACAAAGCCGATTTATCGATATGTATGTACCTATGTATATATGTAAAAATATGTGTCGAATATTTCCTTGTAATCTAGAGGGACTAAAATCTAAAATGTTGTCATTGTAGAAGAGTTTAGCGTGCCATTTCATTGCAACAAACAATATCTAGCTTTTGACGTGTTCCTACCAAAAGATATACTTGAATTTGGTAGATGGAAGATTGCTTGTCTGATCCCTTTCATAAACGAGATCGTAGCTACCAATTCTTAGGCTAACAGGCAATCAACTACCCATTTTAACCTCCCCAATACGTAAGCAAGATGAAGTAAAGCAATATATTGCATTGACTTAACCATCACATTTGGTTTAACTCTTTATGAAGAATAAAAGAAGAGTTTAGCATGTAATTTCGTTGCAACAAACAATATCTAGCTTGTGACGTATTCCTATCAAAAGTTAGGCTTGCATTTGGCAGATGGAAGATTTCTTCCAGAGAGATAGTAGCCACCCATTATTAGTGTAACAGGCAATCAGCTATCCATTTTAACCTCCCCAATACGTAAGCAAGATTAAGTAAAACAAAATATTGCATCAACACACAAAACCCGAGGCATCTCTTCTGAAAACTCAGAGATTCCAGTTTCCTTATGTTCTTCAAAACCTGAGTGTTAATACACACTGTTCAGATGATGGCTGAGTTATCCAGTGTTTAGCGAAAATGCCTAGTGCTGAAATAAGCTAAACTGAAGTCTGGATTTTTATCTAGAACGGAGTTTATACAATGTAATGAATAGCAGTGTGGATGGATAGAAACCTTCCTTGTTAGCTCAATGTTGTTACGATTTTCCGCTGCAATACTTTTTATGTGCACTTATTTTTAGGACTGTTTTTCTATGCGTAACAAGGCGGGAAATACATTTTTATATCGATGTGTATTTAGTAAATATTGATGCTGTGACCCTAAATAAGAGGCGAAAAGGTTTAATACTCTCGGATTACTGGCAAAAAAACACAAAAACTGTGAGTCGGACGACTCACACTTGGCAAGTTTTTGTGTTTTTGTGTTCTTAGATACTCCCCTGACCCGTGTCGAGCAAATACAATTTACTTATATATTAAAGCTTTCTTATAATTCGTTTCAAATTTTTGATATAGTGTCAGTTATAGAAATACTATACCTACTAACTTTTATGACAAAACAAATATGTGTCTATTGCGGTTCAAGGGATACAGCCAGATGACAGATGGACTGACAGGTAAACAGGGAAGCTTACTATGCGTTACAAATGAGAATAGGAACGTCAATGACCTCTATCTGTCAGATGTTACCTGAAAAGTACGTTCTGCAATGAAACATTATTCCCGTAAACAATTATTTTTAGTTTTTTGTTTTACCGAACCGCGGTTTATTCAAAATGAAAAAACTTCCTAAACGAATTAGTTTTGTGGACCGTACTTTTCTAGTGACATTTGACAGATAGAGGTCATTGACATTCCTGTTCTCATTTGAAACGCATAGTAGTCTCATCTCTTCTTTTCCTGTGGTCATTGTAATTTATTCAGAAACAAGTTCTTTTTTGTATCTGAATTGTTGTAGTTATTTATTTATTTATTTAATACTTCAAGCACAAAAAAAAAAAATGTACAAAGGCGGACTTAATGCCATAGGCATTTTCTACCAGTCAACCGTCAGTAGTTGTTGTCTGGTTGTAGTTTTGTTGTTTTTTTTCTTGTATTTTGTAGTGACTAACCTGCTGTCAGAATGTATGCCGCCCATGGGCCCTTGACTAGACTTCGCACGCCTTTGAGAAAAGCTTAAAAATAGAAGCTTTGTAACAGGTACCGTAAAAAGCACAAATCCAGTTAGAAAAGTAAAAAAATAACCATTAATAACAAACACGTTACATCTAAAGGTTCACGAACACATAGGGTTATGTAATATCTTTATATTATCGTAATGTAATGTATAACGCGAACTTTTACACTACCAGTCGTTAGGTAGACACTTCCAAATTCACACGATATTAGATAAGTTCGAGAGGGCCGCCATGCTTGTTTTTTGTATAGTTCTATATTATTTGAACGTAACGGCTATTCTTCTTAGTAGCCTCGTGGACACATGGCATGCGTAGCAAGAACACATTGAACACCGAAGAAACGGCATTTGTCTACAGACGAATCGGCAAAGTGACAGATTATATAGACAGGAACCTCAATCTGTCAAATTTCTTTCAATAAACCTGCCTGCGTAGCATGGACACTTAATTTCTTTTCTTCCGAGACACGACAAAGACCGTTTCTTCGGTGATCATGCTACGCGTGCAGGAAGTAATAAATTGTTATTAGATAAACTGATCGCGGGTGGTCCGCAAGAGGCAAGTTTTTGAATGGTATTTGTCCTCAATGAACAGTTACTAGGAACTTAATAAGGATTTCGATGATATCTGATCAAGAAATTTCAATCGTTGGAGTATTGGCTGAGCAATTGATTGCTACGTTTCGCGTCGCGGGTAGGGTTCCCGCATCGATCAAATATTTGAATGGCCTTCAGGTATTTGTTCTGTTTGTGTATGAATGTTTTTAACAAATCAATGATACAGTAGAAATTCCTAGTGTAGGACAACGTCTTGTGAAGAAAAAAAATGTAATGTTTCTATAAGTCAAGAGTGCGTTGATGAGTTACTTCTAGGCAAGCGTGCTTTATCGTTGACCACATCAACGCTTACCATCAGGTGAGATTGTGTTTAAACGCGAGCCTATTAATAATTAAAAAAACAAAAACTTTGAGAGATGTTTGTTGAAATAGAAATACAATTGAATGAACTATAACAACAGCTACAAAAAATCTTAAATACTTTTCAAAATCGACCAAGAAAATGGCAAATACTCATACCTTCAGGTACTTTAGCAGATTCTGAGAATTGCTTAAATATTGCATTAAAAACATTCTCTTTCCTTAACATTTAGGGAGACGGCGGTTGAAACGCTAGTATATTTATCCACAAAACAATATCTACAGGGTGTAACGGAAAGGGTATATACATACGAAGGGCACGGATTCTCTTGGTGATAAGAAATGATATGGCAACGTTTTTATACATATACATACATAATTGTAAAGTTGAGCCCGCCCGCGCCGTCGCGCCTTCGTCGGTTGGGCAGAGCCCGATAGGTCTGTACTAGGCGCGCAGAACCCGAGATAGATATACTTGAACCTTGCCGGACAGGATTATGACCCTCATAGTGCGGTGACACGTTTGTTATGATTTTGCATTAAATAAAGTGTCGATATTAAAATAATATCGTGAAGTTTCAAAGTTATTAGTTGGGAGCTGAAATTTTGAGGAAAGACTCGTTATTAAATACTCTATTCACCCTGTTTGTATGTATATACCCTTTCCGTTACACCCTGTATAGCTAAGCAACTTTAAGACATGACGTGTTTCAGTTTGAACGCTATCTAAATTGGTGGCCTAGCCAGGCAGTCGGGCAGTCGGGCTTGATCTACCACAACTAATACTTTGAGAACGTTCACGATGACTGACGCAATAACATCGTTAAACAAAACAGTTTTTATGTAACTGGGTGCTAATGTAGGTAAGTAGTAGTAAGCAGGAATAGTGAAGACTTGGAAGTTACATTACAAGCGTCTTGCTCAACGTGAAAAATAAACATGAGGTTGGTTACTTTGTGTTTTTAACCGACTTCAAAAAGAGGTTTCTTTTAGGGTTTGTTACCTCTTTACTTCGTCATTTATGGACCGATTTTCCAATTTCTTTTTTTATACTAACAGATTGGTACCATTTGTATCAAAACTCATATCTGATGAGGGATCCTCGAGGAATTGAGTGAACTCCTAAAAAAATATAGGTACGAGATTTTTACTTTTTAGTAACAAATCAAGCATTTTCATTTAGAAAGTATCATTTGGTGAAGAAAATCTCATGAAGAAGACAGGCAACGGAACTCTGAAATGAAATATAAGAAAATACAATAAATAAATATGAAATAACCTTTAAGCTATGTATTATCTTGGTTTTTTTATTGCAGAACAAATTTAAACTAATTCCTAAGAAGCCATGTACAAAATATGATAAGAATCCGCTTAACCATTTCAAAGATCTAGCAAAACCAAAAACGTTACCCCAACATAATCTCGAATAACTTCGCAACCGATGAAAGAACAAATACAAAATAAGGCACAACATTTACTTCACCTAGACAACTAATTTTATAGCTAGTAATTATTTAAATATTCCTATTAGAAAGAAAAATGTCTGGCTGGGGTAACGTTACCCCAACAGGAAATGTTTTTGTGAAATAATTAACAAACTATAAGCGCAACAAATTTAAAAATGTGCGCAACAATTACAGAATCCGCAAAACTAATTCTATAAGATTCAAATGACCATTTTCGACAACATCTGGCCTGGGTAACGGACACAATCAAATGATACTTATTTCAGTAAGTACGTACAAATAGATCTTTCTAGATATTTTTACATGTCAAGAGCCAGACTCTGAGCTACTACTAAGAAATTCCAGATGAAAAAACCCAGTTACGCTTTACCCGACCCGGGACTCGAACCCAGGACATCATGTTCAGCAGTAGCACTCGCGACCTCTAGACTAAAGAGGCACTAAAATTAAATTATTCAGTATTATTTATTTACTAGCTGTGCCCGCGACTTCGTTCGCGTGGTTGTCCAGAACAAAAACGCGTCGCTTAGATTAGAGTCAATATACCCCACTCAAGATACCATTTGGTATAGCATTTTTTTTTCTACAGATTTATTATATTTATAGATCGATTGAGTACTTAATACACTCTAATGAAAACTGAAAACAAAAAAAAAGCTCTCTACAATTCCATGTTTTTCCTCATCGGTCTTCTAACAAGTTGATTGTAGCAAAAGATTCCTTATTCCTAACATAGTTAGTTTTTATTTGAGCTAAAGCCGAACTCTACAAACACAAGAAGAACATTAGTGCTCTCCCCAGAGATAACGTAGAGACTATCCGAGCGATCACACCTTTACGACTCTACTTACAAACTTTGGCTCTTCACTTTTTATTGCTCTTGTAAACGTCAAATAAACAGAAAATCTTGATTTAGGTGTATCTTTTCTTCGTGAATAGAGTACGGAGTTTTATAGTAATGAGAGTTTTTCCGAAATGAAATAAAATCACACCCCTAAAACACCTCTTTATTCTCTCAATCTTTGACTGGCCTGTTGGTCTAGTAGTTAGTGACCCTGACTGCTAAGCCGGAGGTCGTGGGTTCGATTCCCACCCAGGACAAAAGTTTGTGTGATGAGCACGATCATTTGTTCTGTATCTGCGTGTAATTTATCTATAATATGTATGTATTAAATAAATGTAATGTAATGTATGTAATTAATGTATGAAATACAATATGTATAAGTACGTTTATCAGCTGTTTAGTACCCATAACACAAGCTCTCAAGCTTAACTTGGGACTAAATGGCGTTGTGTGAAAAGTTGTGAAATATTTATTTATTTTATTTTAATCTTATTTTTTTTTGTTTCTTGTCTACTTGGCGTCCGTACGCCACTGCACGGATCCAGCAGAATATCAGCGCCAGGTACATTTCCCTGGCACATGCTGAGCTGGACTCCGATTTGGTGCAGCCTTGAGACGCACACCGCACACTGTATCATTCATTGTTCATTGTTTTATCACGAAATCGAAACAAATCAGACAGATGTGTTACTGGGGAGTTTGTTCCGCCACTTCTTCTTCCCAGCAAAAACACTAGGAAGCGGTGAAGGGTGGGCTTTTTGAGGGACTGTCTTATGTAATTTCGACGTTTAAAAAGTGCTGATCCTCAGCCTATTTTGAATAAATGACTTTTGTTTTTTTTTTTTTAACTAGACTAAAACGCAGCCCAATATAAAATGTTGCCTATAAAATAATTCAAAACGTAATAAAACCCACTTGAATGCGCAAATAGGTTCAAAGCAGAAAGAGGGTTTATACTCGAGCTAATAGTGGTTATAAAGTAGGGGTTAACCCACCTGCCGAACTAGCGATATGGTGATTAACTCCTAGTTTATAGCTAGACTAGATTTTAGGACTATTTAATTTTATAGAGAAATTATGACAGGTGATACTTACGATACCAGAGTAAACCTTAAAGGGGTTTACGATCATTGTGGGGTTCCAAAAGATTTAAAAACAGCAAAGATACCTACTAAAATTGTAGAAGAAGTAAAGAAAGCACTTTTCTCTGTATCTTCACTATTAATATTATAAATGGGAAACATTTGATTGTTCTGTTTGCATTGAATATGGTAAGAAACTACTGGACCGATTGGAAAAATTCTTTCACCGTTGGGAAGCTACTCTATCCCCGGGTGACATAGGCTACTTTTTATCTCTGTATTCCCACGGGAACGGGAACTACGCGGCTAAAACTGCGTGACGTCTGCTAGTTTGATTCAAATTTTTAAAGACAAGGATTTTTCCTACCTACATTGGCTTTCCAAACTTTTTTCTAACTTCCTAAGCTATTATGTAATAATATATCCGGATATTTATAGAAATAATAACTATAAATAAAAATAAATTCATTTATTTCTCACCACCAATTAAAGAGATTACATGGAAATATTGTTTAGCAATTATCATTATTAAACTCCAATATTGTGGGAGACTGGTGCTAAGCTAGGCTAGTAGCCTGTAATATAGGGCACCAGGCCCCACCCGAAATAACAAAGTCAGGTTGTACTAGAGCAATACACCTTTAGTTGCGGCAAGTTCAGTGTTGTGAGAGGTAAGTAAAATAAGGGAGTGTATTAGATTTCAGTGAAGTATGTCTGTATGTGTGTGTGCGTTTGAGTGACTACTATACTAGACAATACTTATTTCATTCAAAACATTCAAACATGAGGTCCTAAGTTCGACTCCCTGGTCGGGTAAAGTGGAATTGGGCTTTCTTATCTGAATTTTCTCAGTAGAAGCCTGGAGCCCGGATTTGTGCACGGCCGATCACAATAAGGTCACCCACTATTACATGGAACTTAAACATAACACATGTATGATCTCTTATGCGTTAATAATACCTATGTATAACATGTTTTTCACAATCAATTATCTTTTAAACCGGCGCGGGCGGTCTGTGGCTTATTAAAGGTTCACCTCTGCCTAACCCATTGAGAAAAACCACCGTGAAGCAATGTTTTTACATTCGAACTTTTCTTTATCATTTCCATAAAACCAGTTTTCCTTTAACAAGCTTTCATTTTCATATTAAGTTGTCAAACTAAACGCCCTTGCGCCAATGAGTTCAAAATAATCTATAGTTCAAAGGTATTTGAACCTACGACCTACGCACTGCCGCTTCGTCCTAGGACCCACAAAGATATAGGTATAGTATATAGTACCACCCAACCCTGAGAAGTATTCTTTTGGCTTCAAATTAAACTTACTTTGTTAAATCTTGATTAGATTCATACGTTACCTATAGAAATTGAAATTGGAAGTATGACTGCTCTATTGCTTCATCTTAATATCAGTCTGTTACTGCCCCACTGCAGGGCAAAGACCTCTTTTCACACAGAGAAGGCAGAAGCATCACTCACCATGCTCGGTCAAGACGAATTGGGGATTATAAACTTGGACATTCCCTCGACGACGTCTTCTTAGTTTTGAAAATAAAACTTAGTCTATGTTACTCGGTAATCATGTAGCTTTCTAGTGGTGGAAGAATGAATGAAATCGCTTTGATAAATATATGTTTCTAGCAGACGTCCCGAGTTTCACCCGCGTAGGTCCCGTTCCCGTGGGAACACAGGGATAAAATGTAACCTATGCGTTAATCCAGGGTGTCAGCTAAGCCCATACCAAATTTTATTAAAATCCTTTCAGTAGTTTTTACGTGAAAGAGTCACAAACATCCATCCATCCATCTATCCATACTCACAAACTTTCGCGTTTATAATATTAGTAGGATTTCTGTAAATAGGTTCATACACTCACTTTTACACGACATTTTCTAGCTAGAAGGTGAGGTCGGCGTTTCATCTATCTGACTGTCCTGCTCCGAGAAGAAACACTTACGTTATTTATTTTGAATTTTTCACGTTATTTTGAAAGTCCTGACATTATCTTTGTCAGCTCATTTAAGAATTTGGCAGATTAGTGTCTGAGATGGTCTTTTAAGGAAAGAACCACACATATATGAGGGGACCAGATCAGTCAGTGCAAGCATTTGTCAGATAAATTTTTGAATTAAATCCCTACAAACAAACCTTTATAATATTAGTGTAAGAAGTAAAGAATCAGATTTCCCCATGATGTTTACTTTCACCAATATCAGTAAACATTGGTGCTTGCTCGTATTTGAACCATCAATATCAAGGCTATGAGGCGACGACGTTGTAAACATTGGGCCATCACAACATTGTACAGTCAGCCTCATAAGTCGATGAACATATCCATATTTCCTAAACTCATGAACACCTTAGCTTACACAAATTGCTAAACAAGACTAGTGAATTTTGAACCTTTAAAACGTTAATTAAATCCTGGCACTAATTTGTTCATCGACTTATGAGGCTGACTGTACCTACATAAGGACGAGCTCTGATCGACCAGTGTCCTTTCAACCTTCATCGCTGCCCACACCTTTAAGATATCAGAAGGCATGTACGTCATATGTTGATATTTTGTTATTAATAACTAAGCAACAGAAATACTTTCTCCTGGAATTCCTGTCCAAGAATAGACACCAACTTTTGCGTAGGCGTCACAAGAGAAATGAGGTTTATCATGATATGGGAAGGCACATATATACGTCAAGCTTATAAATAGGATAAGTTTGATTTAAAATGCTACAAATTACATTAACTGGGAACAAAATTCGGTTACATTAGTGTATGTTTTTTGCCCTTTAACAACAAAACGGGCTGAAAGGATTGTAGTGAAGTTCAATATGAAGATAATTTATTATACTGCCAAAAAACTGGGGAATTCCGAATCGCCTCTTGTTGACTTTTTTAACGCATGGGTGAAAGATATTTTTATAATTACCAAATGTAATGTTAGAAACAAAGAAAAGGTTTACCTGCATGCATTTCCGTATTAGCATTACCTGTTCGATTTCATATTTAAATCAACAATGGTTATTCCAAACCCTAGTATAGTTACAGCACTAGCAACTAAGTCAGCGTTAATTCCAACTAAGGATAGCATAGGCGATGATAATCTCTAAAAATCTTTATGACAATCAAGCCAGATAATAAAAATCAATCGCGATGGCACACAAATTACAAACTCGAGGGCTCGAGTCTGCTATTGCAATCGTGTCTCAATGACCGGTCATTGATCGAATATTTGTCAACTTTGACAGTTTTTGTATGGGAAATGTGTCATAAGTTTGACGTTATACGTCAAAAATCGATCATTGACCGGTCATTGAAACACGATCACAATAGCAGACTCGACCCCTTGGGCGCCTGTTGTCACTGGCAATAAAAAATAGTACCAGCAGTACCAACCGTAACAACAATTCGTATGACAACCGCAGTACACAGTCAAACGATACGTTCCAGAATTAATTCCATTCCGTAGTACTCCAAGGAATATATTATGAGCGACTTCAAACAAACCTAAAGGCAGAAGGCGGTTAATACAAATCCAATTGGAGGAAACTTAACGATTCACTTTGGTTATACGTATATCAGGAATGTTTCAAAGACCTTTCTCCCAGGACTCGTTTCATGTTTGTTAATATGTTTTGAATTGTAACTACGGAGAAATAAGTGTGTACTTATGTATTATTAAATGGAGTATGTTGTAAGTAGTTTTGTTCGGTGGAATTTTGATCTATTTGAAAGGAAATGTTGGAGGGAAAATATTAGTTCGTAAAACTATGTTACGTTACGAGTAAGAATATTTTTTAAAGGTTCTTTGTAATCCTACTTATATTACTATTGGTTTTTGCCTAGGTAAAAGGATAAGCATTGCCCTACAATGTGGCAATGCTGCCAGTCTTTTGGGTATACTTCCAGTGGACAGCGATGCAGATGAGTTTTTTGACGTCATATTTTAGATATAGTTTTTAGATTTTATTTCAATTTCTAGTGTATAAAGTTTAGTTCTGTTTGTAATAAAGTTGCAAAACTTATAATTTAAAAAAACATTAACAACATAAATTATAAATAATAAAAAGAATAGAACTTTTTATTGTACACCATAGTAAATTCGAAATATAAAAATGTATTGCGTTTGCGTGCGTGTTTGTGAGTGACGCAGTTTGTAAATATAAATTGATGTTTGTTTGTTACTCTTTCACGCAAATTCTAGTAAATGGATGATTTCAATGAAACATTACCTACATTATTATAATTATATAGCCTATATAAAAATAAACAAAGGCTATTTATAAAGTTAAATTTACATCAAACCCATTCATTGAAGGAAATAAATCAATCGAAGGCAGGTTGACAATTAACGGTTGACTTTTGTTACAAGTTCAGATTTCCTCACCGATGTCAGTAATTTCCAAAATAAACTTATATAACATACCTATATGACTTATTAAATTTATTAATTGTACAGACGCTAGCACATCAAGCCACCACAACAATCAAAATTACCCAATTGAAAATATTTTTTTTTCCAATTGTCATAAAGTTAAAAAAAACTATCAAATTAATTTGACACATTGGGGTAGCTTGATGTGCTGCTGGTCTCTTTACCTACCCGTAATAAAATGAAAAGGTCATATCGATAGGTATGTACTTGCCAAGATTTCAACCCATAACCTTATGTAAAAGAGGTGAGGCTCTAACCACTGGACGAGAACGACATTATCTACTCTAGGTTTTTTTTTTAAATAAGGAACTGTGCTTCCCGTTTTAACTGTCAATTCAAAACGAGCCAGTGTTGTGCTCACTAACGTACGATAGTATTTTTCAGTTTTTAGGTTAGGTTAATAAAACAAAAAAAGTAGGTAATAATGGGTATAAAAAGCGAGATATCGGCGTTTCCCACGCGCTTCGAGGACAACAACTCCGACTCAATTTAATGACCAGTCATATTTATTTCGCGGTATTTTTATACCTACTTTTCATTAATATTTTTTATTGAACCTACCGGTGGACGTTTTCGAGAACTTGTTGTGTTTGTACCGATAGACTTCTTCAGTATAACATTCAGATAACTGATATATTTTTTTGTGAGAGTGTTTTCGTGATAAGGACATAAATCTGTAAACAGGAAACCAGGGAAGCGCACGCTATTTGATTTTACCATGGAGCGCGGTGGTTGAAAAATGCCTGTGTTGGTGTCATACCATTTTAAGTGAGATTGGTACCAAGTCGTACTATCATTGTTTTCGTATTTAGCGCATGTCTAATTAATATGTCGTAGGTAAACGCACTATCATCACACTTACATTACAACTAACATTCCCACAACTTATATGTGTATTAAAAAATAGAATTTCCACAGTTGAATGGATGACAAAACCGTAGACTTGCCAAACTCGAATTTCCCCCTAAACTCGAAACCAGTCCATCTGTCTGCTACTTAGTGATTAGCGCATCCAAAAAAAATACACACATCAAAAGTGTCTAGGGATCAACATATATTTTTGCAATAACTTTTCTCCTGATTGATATTAATTAAAATTTTCTTTAAGGATTCACCAAATAAAGTGTTTTCGTTTGTCACAGTAACGATAAACCAAGTCACCTTTGCATTAATAAAGAAATTTGCCATTTTCCTAATAAAGGGATTTTTGACATTTGAACCACTAACATTAAAGTTCGAAAAAAAGACTGAAATAACAGTTTTCTTTAAAATTTTATTGGGTAACTTAAACAATTAATAATCCGTGTTTCTACCGCGAACACTAACAACACAAGAACATCGGTTTGGCATACTCAAAATGAGTTCATCCAAATCACGCTGTGGAATGGCCGCCCATGTTCGTTGCAACAACAAAAAAAGGTCTTCTTGCGACTGGATACCCTCCATATTCGGCAGAGCTCTTCTCTGTAGCATATCCCATGCATGCTCAATCGGGTTCAAGTCTGGCGACTGAGCAGGCCAGGGCAGGACATTGATGTTAGCTGCGGCGAGAGTCTGTCTTACAACTCGTGAGGCTTCATCACTCTTCAGGGAACTTAATTAGCGACCAAACAGTCAGAAACCGCTTGCATGAAGTGAACCTTCATTCCCGAAGACCGCTACGGGTACCACCTATAGCAATGCACAATCGTAGGATTCGATATCAATGGGCTCTTGAACACAGAAATTGGGCAGAAGAACAATGGCGTTTCGTGTGCTTTTCTGATGAGTCTCGTTTTGGTATGAGACCGGATACAAGACGTATACGACACTGGAGAACCCCTGGACGCCAACAGCGATTAAAATCCTGCCAGGAAGTCCATCCTTATAGTGGTGGAACCATCATGGTATGGGCGGGTATTTGGATCGGCGGAAGAACTGAGTTGATTTGGATCAGAGGCAACCTCAACGCTCAAATTTATGCTGAGACGATTGTATCAGACGTCATCGTTCCTCTACAAGTGCAAATCGGTCCCTTATTTCAGTTAATGCATGATAATGCACGACCGCACACCGCAAGAGTTGTAAGACAGACTCTCGCCGCAGCTAACATCAATGTCCTGCCCTGGCCTGCTCAGTCGCCAGACTTGAACCCGATTGAGCATGCATGGGATATGCTACAGAGAAGAGCTCTGCCGAATATGGAGGGTATCCAGTCGCAAGAAGACCTTTTTTTGTTGTTGCAACGAACATGGGCGGCCATTCCACAGCGTGATTTGGATGAACTCATTTTGAGTATGCCAAACCGATGTTCTTGTGTTGGTAGTGTTCGCGGTAGAAACACGGATTATTAATTGTTTAAGTTACCCAATAAAATTTTAAAGAAAACTGTTATTTCAGTCTTTTTTTCGAACTTTAATGTTAGTGGTTCAAATGTCAAAAATCCCTTTGTTAGGAAAATGGCAAATTTCTTTATTAATGCAAAGGTGACTTGGTTTATCGTTACTGTGACAAACGAAAACACTTTATTTGATGAATCCTTAAAGAAAATTTTAATTAATATCAATCAGGAGAAAAGTTGTTGCAAAAATATATGTTGATCCCTAGACACTTTTGATGTGTGTATATCGATATTTTAAATTTTTATCGACTTTAAAATTCAGAAGTTCAAAACTGTCTACCTTGACAACCTAGCTATTGTTAACATCAAGAACTTTTAAATAAAATAAATAAATATTCCACAACTTTTTCACACAACGCCATCTAGTCCCAAGCTAAGTTAGGAGCTTGCGTTATACTTAGGTACTAAACAGCTGATAAACATACTTAATATATTTCTAAATACATACCTACATAATATTATAGATAAATTACACCCAGACACAGAACAAATGATCGTGCTCATCACACAAACATTTGTTCTGGGTGGAATTTTGTGAATTGAATACTTTGTTCGCAACAAAGAATTTGAATTTGTATCTTGTATTACGCCTGTTATCCCCGAAGGGTTGGGCAGAGGTGTAAAATGATATTTATTTTATAAATAGGTTTTCTCGAACACTTTTACACGTCATTTTTTAACTGGTAGATAAAGAAAGAAGAAAGAAAGAAATACCTAATATTTATTGGCAACTGGTAAAAACATGCACACACTGTTAAAATATGAAAATAACAAAATAAAATAGTCAAAAATAAATGGCATGTCTCACGGCTGCGCCAAAAGGCTCATTTCAGCGGTAATGCCAGACAGACGCAGCTGTCTGACGCTGGTTTTCAAATGCACCTTTTGGGACGGGTGACGGTGACGGTGGTGTTAGTAGATGAAATCGGAGTTTCACTAACTTACTACTCTGAGAAGAAACACCGAAAGAAACTCAGACTCGACTCTCTGTTCAAGTCTAGACATCATGTACAGACGCCAGCACATCAAGTTACCCCAATGTGTCTAATTTTCCCAATTGAATATGAACCTTACTCTGTTTGACATAAAGTTGAAAAACGGTCAAAGAAATTTGACACATTGGGGTAACTTGATGTGCTGGCGTCTGTACCAGTAGTAGGCAGACACTCATTTCACCAGTTAGGTTTAAGTCCCATGTAATTGTATCTTGTAGGTAGGTTCATTACTGGTGGCTCTTTATTTTTTTTTGTAAGTAATAATCATTGTATATATAATATAAAGCAGGATATGCTAAATCTTTATACACTGGAGTCATGAGTCAAACATTTATTATTATGTTTAGTTATACGACTGTTAAGCGGACGTTGTGCCTCACTCGTTTATAGATATTTAAAAAACAATCAATCCATTGTTATGATCGTGATTCGATTTTTTACTCAAGTTTTATTGCTTGCGTTTTGATTTCGAAGCTCGTAAACGCTCGGGACATACAAGAACAATGAGTTTAATATTTTATCGTCGAGAAAAACAGTTAAATTTATAATGCGCAACATGAAAAGTTCAAGTAATGCTAAATCTAGCAACACATTAAAAACTCTTACATATTAAGAGGGATTGTGTACTGTAGTGTGTTCAAATAGGCTCAAAATCAATTGCTGCATGTATGAATGATCAATACTTCAGAACGGCTGGAACGATTTCGGTCATTGAAATCTTTTGTTGTTAAAATATTTGAAAAAAAAAATGATAAATGATATTTATTTTTGTAAATAGGTTTTCACAAACAATTTATGCAGGTAATTTTTAACTAGTAATGTTAATGTTTTGTCAGAACAGGGTTTTCCTTTTTAAATTAATCTGCTAAGTGATTAGTTTGGGCAGCAAGAAAATCTCAATATAGCGACGCAAGGGCATGACACTAGAAATAAATGTTCGAGTAATAATTAAAACGATACTAATATTATTTAAGAGAAAATCAGGTAACATACCTTGAAAAAAAAATACATACACACGAACATAGAACCTCCTCCTTTTTTGAAGTCGGTTAAAAACAATAACAAATTACTAATCACGTGAATTTATATGGTGATGATGTGATGAAGATTTTATTAGCCGTATTTTTATTACTCTTGTTTAAAATCTTAAGTGAGGAGGAAAATTATTTGAAATTTATTGTCATGACCAGATTTTGTCCACCGTCTTTATTTTTGGAATAGGCTCAACTTAATAAATTCCGAATACAGTTTCTGTGAACATTTTTATTTTGTTTGGCATTTAATTGTTCCTCTAATCAAATCATAGTTGATTCGTTACTGAATGAGCATGGGAACATTCTCTACAAACGTTTCATTCATAAACCGTAACAACAATTAAAAACCGGTCCACAAAAAGTATTAAAAAAACAACGATTAATGTTTACATTTTTCCATTCTTAAACTTTTAAACTTAATGACAGGAAATGATAACCGAGCGGTTTTATTCAATCACAAGACGTTGAAAACGCGTAAATTAACCAAAAACACTTTTGTAATTAAAAACAGTAAAGTCCTTGATGTTCAAGGTGAACAGGAACGATGTTTTAATTGGCTCATGTAAGCATGTACTAAGCTTATCGCCTAGCCACAATATGCCTACTACCCCGGACCCCCTAATCATGGATTATAAACCAATCATAAAATAATTATTGATGTCTATGAGCTGTGCCCACATACCAGGGCTTAACTAAGACACAAAAACGAAAGTAAATAAGAGACACAAAACAAACAAACAGAAGAAAGAAAACCTTTTAACTTTCACAATCTATAACGGAAGACTCGTCACGACAACAGGCACCTGCCTTGTAGGACATCAACAACCGGGGCCGCCTGTCAAGTTTGTATGTTCCCAATAACATAACATATTTTCATTAAAACATCTGGAAACATGAACCCAGCAATACCAAAACTGCAAACAAACACGAAGTTGTTAATAATTCATTCAAAAATATGAGCCGGAAACTCATTATTTAATATAACATTTTGTTACACCTATACCAAAGTTATGAATTAAAACGCAAAAACGCTCGGAAAATATTATCGTGAAACTTTGATTATTATCATTCGAACACATCAATGACACTAATTATGTAAGATGTGTTTGTAAGTAAACGAACAAGAAAAAAATATGCTTAAAATTACGAGTAACGAGGTCCTTGCCTTTTAGGACACGTACACGTGTAAAAAAAGAGGTTTAAGACCGGCTAAAGGCCTCTTCGGTGGAACATTTGTTAACACTGGTCGTCTGCATAATGACTTAGATAAGTTTTTCAAGCATGATAAATATTTTTTTAACACCAGGAAATATTTAATTTGTTTAGTCATTTACAACTAAACTAATTACGACAAAAAAAAATACTTTTTTCTAATCGATTGTCATTTTGTCGATTGCTATCGATATATTTTCGATACTAAAACTGTTTATCCCATCCCTAAGGACTAGTTCTCAGGGCTGTGTTGAATGGAAGTGTGCCCGAGCCGATGTCCTTCATCGTAAAGCATTAGAACACAAAAATAAGTACACACATACAATTATTTTCTTTTTGTGTGCTGTAAATGTTTTTTTATGTGGAAATCATTCCCCTCATGAATATTGCTTTTAAAGAGCCGTAAAACAGGTCTTTAATAATGGAAGTGTTCATAATAAAATTGTACCTTGTGAATAACTTTATCTCTTTCTTGAGAAGTTTAGGACAATATTTGGGTCGTGTTTTATTTTGACCGTTTTGTATACTTCCCGGAAAAATAAAACACTTGGAGAGACAACAAATACGTAAGTAAGTAATGAAAAAAAACGGATAAAGGAAATCATTTTTGAAACAGGATCTTCGACAGAAAGTCTTTGCATCTTCCATCTAAATTATGTTTGCACATTTAGCTGGTTTGATTGCTTGCTGAAGATCATGTCCCTCGATTTGTTCAGGGTAGATGTACTCGTATGTACCAGGGTGTATGTAAATTACTTTGATATTCTTTCAACGCTATTACAAACTGAATAAGGTTCATAGTCAATTGGAAAAATTGTCAGTTCGGGGTAGCTTCATACGCTGTCATCTTTACTACTTACATGCCTTAATATTAGTTCCATTTTAGAATACCAACACAATACACTCAGGCAAATGTTAAAAATCCAACAGTGGGTTTTCGTCGTTTTAGGATAACTTATTTAACATAAATATTGTCAGCGCTAGATAGTAATAACGGAGTATTCCCGTCTGAGCACCTATTTATTGAGCACCTATGCATTAACCTATGGGAAATGGGAATACCTTTGGTGCTAAATGCATAGGTGCTCAAAAAATAGGTGCTCAAACGGGAATACTCCGTAATAACTGGCAGCAAAAATATTATTATGTTTTTTTACATGGTCAATACAAACTATTGCATTATTGTGACTAAGTGAGTAAGTCCAATAGGCAGGTCTTCTCGAATCGTGTATTGTCGAAATATGCGTTCAGTAGTTAGGTTTAACTTGTGTTTAAAATTTTGCACGCATATTATATGTTTTATCCTAGCTGAACATGCTTGTGCCTCAATTTGTTATTAACACCCTTGTATACCATGTTTTACGCAAATAAATATTCTATTCTATTCTATTAAATATGACTTGATAAAAATATATCATCCATTTTGAATGAAAGAAAAACACAAAAAATGTGTAAAATAACTCTGGTTACAGAAGTCAGTGGCAAATAATGAATGAAACAAACCCACCAAAGCCACAGACTTCCGAAACTAGACTTATACACAAACTCACACGTTTTTACCATGGGGTAAGCAGAAACTATAGAGCGCCAATTGCTACGATTCTTACATACTTATTTCGCTTCGTTTACGTTCATACATATAGTCAAACACACACGTTTAAGCTAGAGTTACCTTACACCTTTTAAATCAAAAAGCCGTCTCAATTTTACTACTAAAATAAATCTCGCACAAATTAACCCTACACCCACCGGCAACTCAAAAATGTACCCCAAAATCTTCTCACGGTACAGACCATCTAAATATAAATACTCTAAAACCTTTACAAATACTAACAGGTCTTTATAAAAGGGTCACACACATTGTAAAAAAGATGACCCTTTGACAGCCACAAAGAACTTGAGGTAAGGTCAGTTTTTTCACTATGAATAAAGGGCACATAACAGAATTCTCAATGCCTGTGACGTGTCGTTACTATGGGGATTTGTAAGGTATATAATAATATTTCACCTGTCTCCGAAGACCCGTGTCTAGTTAAGAATAGTGAAAAGTGAAGGTCGACTGGATAAATAGCAAAAATTCACCTGTGCCCATCAAGTGGCGTTGTGACATCGTCATAAAAGGTTTCATTGTTAAATCTATGAAGGGTATTTTACTGCCTTGTTGATCTAGTTGTCGGATGCACGAGGTCCTGGGCCGATTCCCGGGTTAGGAAATGTTTAATTTGTTTTTTCTATCTTTGAAAAACATTGTTTGTCCCACAACATTTTTATCATTCAAGGATAGTGGTGTCTTTTGGGGATAAAGAAGTGAATGCGTGAGAGAATACGAGAGCGTTACGAAAAGTGTGATCGGGGAAGAAGAACAAGAGTTGAGAAGAAGATAATTAAAAGTTAGTGAAGATAGGAAGGGAGAGGGTTACGCTTTGTATATTACGTAGAGGCAAGAGAGAGAGGTGCAAGCACAATTTTTTTTTAAAGAACTTTTGCTTCAGTCGTTTGGTATACCACCTTAAGGATTTAAGCCTCGCCCTTAAAGATTGGTATTACGAAGGTAACGTGCATAAGTGATCAGTTTTAGCCTTCGGACCTCCAGCCCTGCTTTACATAATCCCTGCTTGGTTAAGCAGTTTATGTGATACAAAACGGGTCAAACGGGGTAGACAGTAACGCCGGGGTTATTTATTCATGTAAAGGATAGAAAAAAAAAATGGAGAAATACTGGTGGTATAATATAATGTAAGAAAATGAATAGCTGGAAAGAATAAGCAAAAAACCAATAATTATTATTATTTTAGTTCGTATGCAACCATATTTGTTCGCCTATTGCCAGAGCAGAACGACCTATGATCTCTAACTGAAGTAGAGAGATTTACTACTACTACTGATTTACTTTATTCACAGCAGTGCTATTTCGCAAAACAAATAAAACAATACAATTATCCGTTCCATCACAAAAATTACTGATGTCACTCAAAAAGCTACCACGCTAAAATGGAACTGGGCTGGACACATCTGCCGCATGTCAGACGATCAGTGGGCCAAACTCACGACCCAATGGGTTCCTTAACATGGCAAACGACATCGCGGTAGGTCCAAGCCAAGATGGCGAGACGAGCTGGACTCCTTCGATAAGGACTGGTCCCAAAAAACCCTTGACAGAGAGAGGTGGAAGGAAAGTAGGGAGGCCTTTGCCCTGCAGTGGGAAAACACAGGCTAGTAATAATATATTTCGCAAAACATCTCGAAAGTCATACTCACTACACCTCTCATGTCGCCGGTACAAGTTTCGGTATTCACATGTCAACGTCAAAATACTCACCCGTTTTAGTTCGTCTCACTTTGATCATCACTTGGTGGCGCCAGTGTCGAAATCACTCCATTTAAGAATACGATATTTTAATTTCACTCCGGATTCAGAAGTGATTTCGCAAATGAACTTTTCAGAAAAGCACTACTGGTGTAATATGACTTTCGGAAGACTGTGGTTTTTTATACCCACAGTTTTCTAGGAAATTTCACAGCATTTTTTTCACAGAGATACTGATAAGTTATATTTTAATTTTTGTGATTATAATACGCCCCGAACGAAATAACATTATGTATGAAAAATAAATATAAAACCAAACGGCTCTCTAGATCCAAAAAATACAAACTTTTTCTGTAAAAGGTGAAAGTAACCACAAAAAAGGTTGTACACTGTTACATCGTACATAGAATATGTATAGCTATTCCAATTAATGTTCTGCCCTTTTTGCCTGTATTTGTATAAATGTTATTTCTAAATAGAATACCTACGAGTTTCCTTTTCTTTGTGACGCTCACAATGGGATGTCAACATTTTACTTCGTATTTATTAAAATAACATCAGGCTTGTTGCTCCATGTACAGACCCCTAACTGTCTAGCTACCCCAAACTGTCAAATTTTCTAAATTGAACATGAACCTTAAAAAAAAGATTAAAGACACCGGGCTGGTATCCGCAACTCAACGCCTGGCCTGTTGGTCTAGTAGTTAGTGACCCTGACTGCTATGCCGGAGGTCGTGGGTTCGATTCCCACCCAGGACAAATGTTTGTGTGATGAGCACGATCATTTGTTCTGTGTCTGGGTGTAATTTATCTATACATATAATAAAATTGTAGAAAATTGGTGTCTGTACAATGGAAATATATAAAAAAAAAGTAGCAGGGGTTGTTATTATATCGGTGCCGAACCCGAAATTGTAATTATTATTTTTTTTGTCTGTTTGTCGGTTTGTCTGTTTGTCGGTATGTTTGTGCACGCTAATATCAGAAACGGCTTATTCGATTTAGATGCGGTTTTCATTAATATATTGTTGTAATCTTCACTTAACATTTAGTTTTTATTTCATGTTGATCGGTTCATAAATAAAAAAGTTATGTCAATTTAAAGAATCACGGCGAACATTTGTTAAGGTATTCTATCAGAGTACGTACACGCCTCGCGCCTGCGGGTCCGTGGCTATATAAAGCGCGCTGAGAGCCGCGCCGCTGCCATCGGCTGGAGGTCTTAATTTTTTAAGTCATCTCCTCAGGAATGCCCGGTTAAGCTGTACTCGTCCTCTTCTACGACACGACAGCGAGATGCCCCTCAAATAAAAAAAGACGTGTGGTACTCGGAGACTGCCGCGGTAAAGCTATTGCATAGCATTTTTTATCAACTCCTCTCCTCTCCCCCTCCCCATTCCTCTCCTCGCCCTCTCCCCATTCTTCTCCTCCCCCTCTCCCCTTCTCCATTCCTCTCCTCCCCCTCTCCCCCTCCCTCCCGTTCCTCCACACCTCCCACGCCACTCCCATCACCCCTCCCTCCCCCTCCCTCTGTTTCCCCTCCCCTCCACCTCCCCCTCCATTCCAAACAATTTTCCATTTAGTTTTAAACGAGTCCAGTTTCCAGTCAGCCTATGTTTTGCGATAACAACTAATAAAGCCCAAGGTCAGACGCTGAAAGTTGTGGGTGTAGATCTAAGTATCAGCTGTTTCTCGCACGTTCAGTTGTACGTGGCTTTGTCACGGGTTAGCAATCCAAGGAGCCTGTATGCTTTCATGCCCGATGGCCATACGTCAAATATCATGTGAGAAGCATATAGTAAATTTTTAGCTACCCAAACGACGGTACCTATAATATATAATTCGAAATATGCTGCCCGAAAAGTCACTATTCCACGCGGATGAAGTCGCGGGCACAGCTAGTCTATAATATGATGTATTTAGAAATAAAAATAAGTATGTTTATCAGCTGTTTAGTACCCATAACACAAGCTCTCTAGCTTAACTTGGGACTAAACGGCGTTGTGTGAAAAGTTGTGGAATATATATTTATTTATTTGAATGCGCGTATTTTGCGTATGGGCTATAATATACCACGCGGGCCCAGTGCGAATTGTTGGATGTCACATGTCTTCGAACTTTTTGGTTCTAGGACATGCCGGTTTCCTCACGATGTTTTCCTTCACCGTGAAAATGAACCTTATACTACTAGTAATAACAAATAATAATAACTTATATAACTTTATTTTATTTTAATATTTTAAAAAATTGTGTCGATTTTCATCCTGTGATTTTTTTGTGTAAGTTTTAATAAAACACTCACGAACCCACAACACACGCACAGACACTCACACACACACCACCTGCATGCTTACCAATCTGTTTTACCTCCGTGACACCTCACAATCTCGGGTCCAGTTGAAAGCCAGCGTCAGGCACTAGTTGTCTGGCATTCTTGCTGAACTGGACCCTTTTGGCGCAGCCGCAAGGCACACAGTTTTTTTTGTCCTGTTATTTCAATAGTTTAATTTAATTTTTGACTTTTTTTCTATTGTTTTTATATATTATCGTGTGCCTTTTGGGCCAAATAAATGCTTTTTCTTTCTTTCTTCTTTCAATGCCTAGAATTAGTACTGAATAAAGACCTCCAAGTCCCTATGCGGTACCTCTCCGCAGACCATGGTTCACCTTTTAGCTTACGCCGCTTGCCCTGTCACCTGCACACACGAGAATGGTTTTGCCGCAGCCGAATTCTGGGCCCAACCACAGATTGTAACAAAATTAAGTAATTTTGTATCAATGCTTGCCATCGACACGCTAAAAAGATGAAGTATTCAATGGCAGTTTAATTCGCCTTTACTTCAAACAAATTTTCACGACGATGAGTGCTATTATGTAAAAATCTTACAGAATAGCTGACATCGTTATGTGCCTATCCTTTTCCCAACTGTGTTGGGGTCGGCTTGCAGTTTAATCGGATACAGCTGTATACCAATGTTTTACATAGCAACTGCCCGTCGGACCTCCACAACCCAGTTTCTGGGTAACACTTTATTATTTATTTATTTTTTTATTTAAGCCTTTATTTGCCTTAACATTTCATGCCTTCAAATACATTTCATTTTATATTTAATGCCTTAGAATAAATTTCATTCAACAATTCATTCCTTACATTACTTTAAAAATGACAGTTAACTTTTAATTAGACTTGTCGTATAACATTTAAATTTTAACATTTTTAATTAACACATTCAATATTAAATTCATTCAACAACATTTTTAACATCTATAAAATGTACATTCAATTCATATTATTATTTCATTTTTAACTACTTTTAATATTTTACTAAACAATTGTTTAACAATACATTAAACATCATTTCAGTTCATTAGCAATACATTTCATATGTATATCAGAATATTAAATTTTCGAAGGGTAACACTTTACCCCTTGGTTAAACTGGTTGTCAGAATTTTGGGCTTCTGTAACGACTGTCATAGAACTAGAAATGACAACCGGGACCAACGGCTGATACCTGCTTTTAGAGGTACGGAAGAGTCTTGGTATGATGTAATGGTGGTGGTTGGTCACCCATCCTCGAACCAACCTCGTCAAGCGCAGCCGACCTGTGAGGCTGTTATTATTTAGAAACAAGCTCCACCTAAAAAATAGCACTGCTGCAATAAAATATTACCTAGAAAACATATTATGTAGTTTTGCATTTAAAATATAATCTTGATGACTGAGATCGTCACATCTCAAGATTTATCTTATCGTTGTTTTATTGTTTTATTTCCCATGCTTTTATTTTATATAGTAAATGCTTGCGATTATGTATTTTTATCACGTAATTGTTATTTTATAGCGTCAACGTATGCTGTAACATTAAAAGTTAATGTACCTACGATCTACCTACTTAAGTACAACTATCTTTCGTGAATCTCGCTTGGATGTGAAGTTTAAAGAATTACTTATTTTATTAGGGATAACAAACAGCAGTATACAATACAATCATCTCGACACTAAGTCAATAGGAGTAGCATATATACCTACTAACTAACGGCGTTATCCACAATTTATATTTGTATAACTATAACATAACTGGCGAAATATAGGTGCACCTAATAGAACTTACTCCTCTGCCCAACCCCTTGGGGTGTACCTACGTCATAATGTTTTGTTATGCTGCTTTACCGCCAAATTTGATCAAAACCGGTCCTTAAATCCAACCGTAAAAATATAACAAACATTCTTCCATACACGCTTAAGCATTAGGAAAATTGGAAAATAAAAATGTTTTGTAGGTAAATATTAACAAGATTGAGAGTAGGGTCTTTCCCCAAGGGGACGGTTTAAGCAAATACTTACCGCAGTTATTATTAAAGAGCCCCTCCTTTAAGGGTTTCGGGTCAAAATGATATCAGGAAGCTGTACGTGATTCGAAAGACAATTGACGACTTTTAGCAGAGCAATCTTTCGCCTAGAAATACATTTATCAAGGCTTGCACAAAGTATGATATTACATGACTTATTATAACATCAACGCCGTTAGGATGTTTGGTCCCGGCTGTCATTTGTAGATCTTTGACAGTCGTTACGGGTAGTCAGAAGCCCGAAAGTCTGACAACCAGTTTAACCAAGGGGTATCGTGGTACCCAGTGACTGGGTTGTGGAGGTCAGACAGGCAGTGGCTCTATGTAAAACACTTCACTCCAGCTGCATGCGGTTGGAATGGAAGTCGATCCCAACTTAGTAGGGAAAAGGCTAGGCAGGTGATGATAATGAATATAAAATCACGCCTGCATTCTCCGAATGATCAGGCAGAGGTATAACTGTAGTAGGTACTCCCATATTTCGCCAGTCTTGTTTAAGTCCCATTTAATAGGGGGTCAGTCGGATGCCATCAAACGGGCACAGACTCTGGGCTGTGAATGTCTGATTCGTTAGTACCAAAGACATTTAATACCTGTAGACCGGACCTCACGAACCAAATTTTCATTCGAAACTTATGTCCTGCTGGACACAAGTCAATGATTTTTTTTTTAGTACGCTCCGCTGCCGCACCCATATTCATATATTATTCTAGATGGCGTTACTGAGACATGGGATCAAAGTTTTTCTATGACATATCCTTGCATGTCCGCTCCATAGTATTTTAAATCACTTTGGTTAGTATAATAGTCGGATGCGGTACTACCATTCATGAGCTCCGGGCTTCAATTTTCGGGTTAGGTTAAGTGTTATCGGAATTTATTCATTTAGAATTTCTCAATATGTTTTTAAGTTTTTGGTGCATCAATTTTTTTTGTAATGTTGGTATTGATTTCAATCGATGGGAAGACGATATAAAAAGAATCGCCGGCTCAAACTGGGTCAAAAAAGCAGAAGACAGAGAGAAATGGCCATCTTTGGAGGAGGCCTTTACCCAACCTGGGGTCCTAGTAATAGAAAACTAACAAAACTAATTACCATTATTTTATTTAACTCACAAACCACACTAACCATTAAATCACTAGAGTTTAAGTCCAGATGCATTACTAGAAATAAAGGCTTTTTTATTTTTTTTTATTTATTTATTGATTTCAATAAGGTATCACAAATACATCAAAAACTGTATTTTTATACACCTAACAACAAATATTGCCTATAGGTTGTCATCATTTTCGTTAGAAAATAAATATAGCGTCGCCAGAGAAAACATAATAGGTACTTCCTGGAACATTTAAGGAAAATGTCGCTAAAATTCTTATCTCCAACCTTCAACACAATATTTGATTTATTAATTCATACAAAGACCATTGTTTTTCCTAAACGATTCCATTAATAATTATAACAGTTGACATGGCGAGATTGGGGTCGCAAATCTGGACGAAGTAAGTAGGTAGCAATGATGTGACTTTTTTAATTAATATTGCAATTATTCTTGCTGGGGAGTTTGTTCCGCCACTTCTTCTTCCCAGCAAGAACACTAGGAACTGTTGGGAAACTGTTATTTGTCATTTTAGACGTTCAAAAAAGGCTGATTCTCAGCCTTATTTAAATAAATACTTTTGATTTTATTGATATTACCAATTTGTAATGAGTACAAAGCTACCCAAAGCAATTTTTTGTCAGTACCTGCTATCAAAGTAGGGATTACAATTCTTAATAAAGAGTCCCACCGAGTTCTTGATGAAAAACAGCCGTTGTTTCTTTATCTGTGATGTCCAATCCTAATGCCTGTCATTTTGAGCATCACTTAAAATCAACATCAAAATCAAAAGTCTTTATTCAAACTAGGCTGAGAATCAGCACTTTTTGAACGTCAAAAAAATACATAAAGACAGCCCCCAAAAACGGCCCACCCTTCGCCACTTCCTAGTGTTTAGTCAAAGTTTCCTCGGCTCAATTTTAATAATAAAATAATAATAATAATGGTGTCTCATTTCATTAAAGATGACAACGGGCCTCTGCGAGTTGGCTTCGGCCCCTCATACACCTTCCAAAGGTCCGGAACCAGAGGACTCCGAGAAATAAAATCGAATATAGATAATAATATTCCACGACTATTTACACAACGCTATCTAGCCTCAAGCTAAGCGCTTGTGTTATGGGTACTAAACGCCTGATAAACATACTTATATATTTCTAAATACATAATATTATAGATAAATTACACTCAGACACAGAAAAAATGATCGTGCTCATCACACAAACATTTGTCCTGGGTGGGAATCGAACCAACGACATCCGGTATTATAGCAGTCAGGGCCACTAATTACTAGACCAACAGGCCAGTCTTGGTCGGACAAGATTACAAAAAGCCGAACATTTGGCAACCCTAAACGCGACTGTCACTCATATGAAAGTTTATTGTTATGTTGTACGTCGTATAGTTATTTGCGTTACGGTGACATTGTTATCGACGTTCAACTGACCCAGTGAGGGACGCCGGTCCTCTTCAATTGCGTTCATTTCCGCTTCATATTTGCGCGAGTGAAATGTTTTCAATATTTCGCAGTTTAATTTGCTTTTTGTGTGAATACGGTTGTGGAAATTTCTGTGTTTGTTTTTGTCAGTAGACAAAGTCTCCTCATATATTCGTCCGGTCTTTCCGTCCGATTATAATTTATGTGTCTTCAAGGCTAGAGTGAATAGGCTCTTAATAAACTAGTGCGCTTCACCATCACTGATTGCATCACTGCTTACCATCAGGTGATATTGCAATCAAGCACTGGTTTAAAATATTGAAAAAAAATAAAAAAAATATTCCCTCACTATGGGCCTTATGAGTAAGCTCAAAGTAGCCCAACGAGCTATGGAGAGGGCTATGCTCGGCGTCTCTCTGCGAGATCGAATCAGAAATGAGGAGATCCGTAGAAGAACCAAGGTTACCGACATAGCCCAGCGGATTAGCAGGTTGAAGTGGCAGTGGGCAGGGCACATAGCACGGAGGACTGATGACCGATGGGGTCGAAAGGTTCTCGAGTGGAGGCCACGTATCGGCAAGCGCAGCGTAGGACGTTCCACCCACAAGGTGGACAGACGACCTCATTAAGGCCGCGGGAACGCGCTGGTTGCGAGCCGCTTCCAACCGGTCTTATTGGAGATCTATAGGGGAGGGCTGTGGCTATGGCTGAAGTGATGAGTGATGATGATGACAGCCCATTTGACTTCAACAACCTATCGACTGAGTAACACGATACCCCTTGGTTGAATAACTGATTGTCAGACTTACGGGTTTCTGACTTCCTGTACTGACTGTCAAAGATCTACAAATGACAGCTAGGACCACCGGCTTAGCGTGTTTTCAGAGTCACGGAGGGTTTTTATATGTTACTAGCAGACGTCACGCGGTTTCACCCGCGTAGTTCCCATTCCGGTGGGAATTTCGGAATAGAAGGTAACCTATGTTACTCAGGGTGAATGTAGCTTTCCAATGGTGAAAGAATTTTTGAAATCGGCACAGTAGTTTTTGAGTTTATTCATTACAAACACACACACACAAATTGTTCCGCTTTATATTTTTATTATTAGTGAAGATGTGGAATTAGTGTAGATAAGTGTAGATAGTGTATATGAACGGTCACCCATCCACAGACCGACCTATGCGGCTGTTATTATATAAATAGCCACAAGCTTTTCAAGTCCTACTAATATTATAAACGCGAAAGTTTGTGAGGATGTTTGTTACTCTTTCACGTAAAAACTACTGAATGGATTTTAATCAAATTTGGTATGGAGTTAGCCGAGACCCTGGATTAACACATAGGCTACTTTTTATCCCTGTATTCCCACGGGAACGGGACCTACGCGGGTGAAACCGCGGGACTTCTGCTAGTTATCTATAATTTCTTAATATTATGAAACTGATACGTTTGTTTGCTTGATCTATTGAACTACCAGACAAATTTGTTTCTTTTTTTGCAATTCTAATTCTTTAGAAAGGTTAACACGCTGCGACCCTTAGTGATTAAAACTACGAGACACAATTAGTTTGAAAGAAATAAACAATATCTGCGATATCCTTATTAGTTATGACATTAATGATAAAAAAAAATGATAAAATTATATTTGTTACTGATCGTAGCTACTATAACTAAAACGCGCTGGTTTAGGTAACCACAGTTTATTTTACAAAACATTCACAATCGTGTAAACCAAAAGAGACACAAGTCTAGCTACTGTCAGTCATATTATTATTAGAATTTAGAATACAAATTAAATGTTCCAAAAAGGTGATGCCAATAAGTTCGGTTCGTAACATACTCCACATTTTTATTAAAGTCTAGCCTAGAGCTCCTGGGGCACTAGCTTCTTAAGTGGTCTCCTGAGAGGGCCAGCACCTGTTAGTATGTCCGCCACTCTTGCTACTCCGTCTGCTCCTGTGTATATCTTAGTCACTCTACCTCTCGGCCAAGTTCCCCTGGGTAACTGTCCATCTGCTACAATAACCAAGTCACCCTCCTTTATATTTGGGGATGATCCACCGCCGCGTCGAGGTACCAAAGTCGGCAGGTATTCCCGAATCCATCGAGACCAGAAATAATCCGTGAGTCTTACGGCTCTGCGCCAACCGTCTCGTCCGATGATATCTCGATCTGTCAACGTAGCTGGGATAGGTCTCCCTGAAGACGATCCTAGTATAAAATGCATTGGTGTCAAGGCTTCCTCACAGTCTGGATCAACTGGAACGTGTGTCAGAGGACGCGTATTCACTAAATTCTCTGACTCTAGTAGAAAGGTCTGCAGAACTTCATCTGCGGGGGAGCGTTCTCTTAGGGTGGTCTTGAGTGCCGTTTTGATTGATCTTACCATCCGTTCCCACGCTCCACCCATGAATGGGGCCGAAGGGGGAATGAATCGCCATGAGATCTTCTCATCTGCTACAAATCGGTTAATTTCCACTCCGTACAGCTCTCTTAGCGTTCTGTTGGCACCCACAAAAGCTGTTCCGTTATCGGACCATATCTCACTCGGCGTTCCACGGCGCGCAATGAAACGGCGCAAACTCATGATTGCCGCATCGGTTGACAAACTATGTACAACCTCGAGATGAACTGCTCGTATAACAAGGCAGGTATACAGTGCTACATAGCGTTTCTCTTTCCTTCTGCCAACTGTCACCTGAACTGGGCCGAAATAGTCCAAGCCAACGAAAGTGAACGGTCTACGATGATGGGCTAGGCGGGCTGGTGGGAGGTCTCCGGTGGAAGGTGTGAAGGGTTGAGCGCGCTTCAGCCGACACAGTTGACAACCATGCGTGACTTTTCGAACAGCACTTCGCAAATTGATTATCCAATAGGTTTGCCGCATTTCGTTAACTACTGTCTCGGAATTAGCATGGGCAGACTTTACGTGATGATGGGCAATCAAAAGCTGGACAGCAGGGTGTTTGGGATCTAAAATTACAGGATTTTTTACGCCATCGTCAATATCTTGCACTCGGTTGATTCTTCCGCCCAATCTCAATAAATTCTCTTTATCTATGTAGGGGGATAGATTGAATAATCGACTTTTTCGATGTAATGACCTTTTCTCAGAGAGGCAGACAATTTCATCTGGGAAGGAGTCGAGTTGGCTTTTCTTCAGAATATGTGATTCAGCCACACGCAGATCTTCGGCGGTTATTTCTTTAGGACTGTCTTTGTTTTTTAATAGGTGCAAAAATTTATGGGCTCTCGCCGTAGCTCTCAATAGCCTTCCCCATGAGCTCAGTCTTTCTGGGTCAACAGTCAATGGTGTCGGGAAATTATGAGAGGAAATGAGATGACAATGATTCCTAACGTATGGTTTTATTTCCAAACTACTGGCCGTGTCTATGTATGGTGATGTTGGCCATTGTTGTTCTGATTCGAGTAAAAATGTTGGACCTGTAATCCAGCGAGATTCTTGATTGAATACTGCGCGCTTATGGCGTGTCGCATCGTCTGCTACATTTTCCGCGGTCGGAATCCATCTCCATTCCGTTACGGCTGTAGTTTCGAGAATCTCGCCAATTCGATGTGCTACAAATGGTTTGAATGACCGCGCATCACTACGCAACCAACTCAAAACGTTAAGCGAATCGCACCAAAATATACGCTTACTTGGTTTATGCTGATGCGATTCGTGAATGAATGATGCAAACCGAGCGGCTACTAAAGCTGCCTGCAACTCGAGGCGTGGGATGGAGGTGGGTTTCAATGGTGTGACTCTACTTTTGCTACCGATAAGAGCGAGCTTCACTGTTCCATCTGCATAGATATATCGCCAGTACGCCACTGCAGCGTACGCCAACTCACTAGCATCGCAAAACAAATGAAGTTCGCGTTGAATGATATTAGATGATGATCTAAGACCATAATATCGCGGCAGGTGCAATTGAGAAGCTAGTTGTACATCTTGAAGCCATTCAATCCAAAATTTTTGATCTCCTTGATCGAGTTCATCATCCCAAGATAAACCTTTTCGCCAAATTGACTGGAACATGATGCGTCCTCTAGAAACAAGTGGGCCTAGAATACCCAAAGGATCATAAATTCGCATTAAGTGGGACAACGCATCACGTTTACTTAGCCTAGCTGACGATTTAGAATCCAAGTTGAGACTGAAACCTATAACGTCGTTCCTAGGTTGCCAGTTCAGACCGAGCACCCTAGAAACGTTGTCATCGTTACCTAGCACTACATGATTAAATTTCTGAGATATCGATTCAGGTTCTAATAAAGAAAGAGCTTTTGGGTCGTTCGAGACCCAGTCGCGCATCTCAAAACCCGCCTGACGGTTGAGATGTACAATGTCACGGGCCAGGCGCGCAGCTTGGTCTACACTCTGTAGTGAGCCAATATAGTCATCCATGTACACATCATGCATGGTTGCACGCGCAGCATCAGGGTACTCAAGTTTGTATTCTTTCGCATTAAGGTTCTTTACATATAGGGCGGTACACGGACTCGAGCACGCGCCAAACATCATTGATGACATACGATATAGTTTTAATTTGTGTGCGGGGTCATGGCGCCACAGAAAACGCTGCGCATCGCGATCTGCTGGACGGATTCGAACCTGTGGGAACATTTCGCGTATGTCCGCCGTAAGTGCTATAGCGTTTTCCCTAAATCTCATCAGGATCGCAAGTAATGGCTGTAATAAGTCAGGACCTGGCAAGAGGAGAGAATTAAGACTGATTCCTTTAAACTTCGCGGCTGCGTCGTGAACGACTCTCAACTTACCAGGTTTATGGACATGAGTAACGCCAAAATGTGGGAGATACCAAGTGATACCTATGCATTCTTCAGCGTATTTCTTATCTAACATTGCTTTAATGTTATGCCTATACATGTTGGCATATTGCACATCTGACTGCATTTTCTTTTCGAGAGATAAAAATCTAGAAAGTGCTAATTTAAAATTGTTCGGTACATCTTTAATATCGGGTCGCCAGAGAAGACCAGCTTCAAAATGACCATCGGATAGTCTATGTACAGTCTCGTGCAAAGTTTTTAATGCGTGTTGATCAGAAATGCCGCGGTGGTCTTTCTTTATTATGCCAATAGAGTCTAATTTGTAGTAGTCTTTGATTGCGTTTTCAATAGAAAAATTACTGTCCGGCGTTTCGGATATGTTGGTATGATGAAGAAAGTCAACTTTGGATGTTCTACTAGACACGAAGCCATATAAAACCCAACCAAGAGCAGTGTGGATTGCAACTGGTTGGTGGTCCTTGCCTGCACGAATAGAATCTGCCACGGTCAACTTCCAGTTATCTACACCAATGATTAGCATAGGTTGTACTTCGTCACAACATAAAATATCTACTAAATCAGATAAATACGAATATTTACAAATATCTTCCCTATTTACAGAAGCTCGATAATTTATACCTAAATTTTTGACCGAGCGAGCATTATGTATCTGGTAAGAGTCGGTACAGTTACGCCCTTTAATTGTAAAATCAACGTACTTAATATCGCAATCACGTGACAAGCCTCCTACACAATCTATTCGTACTCGTTTACTTGGGCCTTCGATACCTACATGGTTTGTAATCTCGGAGTCTATGAAAGTAGTTGTACAGCCATCATCTAAAAGTGCGTGAGTCTCCACAGTCCCTCGGGGACCAGTTACTTGAACTGCGACAACTTTAAGAAGTGGTCGAGATTTAGGTCTACTTACGCTCGACGAAGGGCGAATAGCTGTAACATGAGCCGATACTTCGATATCACAGTTTTCTGGTTCAGGTTTCTCTTCTTCGATATCGGTAGATGGCTTTGGCGCTGCCTCAAGTTCAGAGTCTGAGGTATCCCCTAGATCGGCGTGAGCTAGCACATTCTGATTATTATTTAAGTTATGTAGTAGGCTATGATGTTTGTAGGTACAGCCCCCAACACTGCACGGAGATTTTACTTTGCAAAGGTTAAACCTATGCGACCTATTTTCCAAACATCTATGACATATTTTATTCTTTTTTATAAATTGCCATCTTTCATTCACTGACAATGCCAAAAATTTGTCACATTTGTTGACGTTATGCAATTTCGAACAAAAAATACATTTATTTCCAGTTTTATTTATAACGGAATTTGAAAGTTTTTCGTCGAGTAGGCTTTGATCAGAATGCGTGCCCCTTTCAATAGGTAGTTGAACTGAAGCCACCGAGGAATAGAAATCTTGAATTCCAAACTTAGTTTGAAGTTCACTCTCACGAGATAGAAAATCAGAAAGCATCTCCAACTTGCTCATGCGTTCGCCAGTATGACTAGCCGCAAACTCGTACCACTTTGAGCGAATTATTGGGGATAGTTTGGTCATTAATGAATTGAAAATTTCGGGAGAATGCAGATAGTCAAACTGATCTAATAGTTTTATTATGCCAATGCAGTTTTTGACACGGCAAGTAAAGTTAACTAAATCTTTACCTTCTGCGCTAACTTTAGATAAAGCACGCACAGCGTTGATTTCCTGGATCACAATTGTTTCTGGACGACCAAAACGCAACTCGAGGGCGTCTATGACCTCCATAGGGTCGTTCGCTGATACTAGTAAAATGTAAACGGCTTCACGAGCGGCGCCACGTAAAGATGAACTGATGCGGGCTAAGTTTTCTACTGTAGTAAATGATGCCTGCGTATCGATAAAAATACGCTTGAAACCAAGCCAATCCGTAGCAGATTTTCCGTCGAACACTGGCAGTTTGATGTCCGACTTCTTGAGTTTATTAGATAGTGTATCAAAAATGCAGATACGATCGTTATGTCCGCAGTTGACGGCAGCTCCATCGGGTGACTGTAAATTATTATTAAACATTTTAGTTGAGAAAACGTTACTTGGATTTTGGTTAGGCGCGTAGGTCTGACGGTGTATAGAATTCAATACTGCTGAGTGTACATTTCGACCTGGACCTGAACCAGAAGGAACATTGAGCACTTCGTTGTATGCCGTTGTGTGTGCTGTTGCAGCGGGAGGTATTTTACCTACTGGAATGATGTTTGGTTGTACATCGTTAAGCCATCGATTGATGTTGTCTGCTTGCGCACTAGCGCGATGACTACCATGATCACTGCCTTTTAAACTGCCTCTTACGCTTTCTACGTCGATAGCGGCCAATTCAGCCTGAAGTTGTAGGTCAGCCGCTTTGCGTTCGAGTTTGGTTTGTTGGGCTGTGATGTCGCAGAGCCGACGTGCATGTAATGCTTCAGCAGCGAGTTTTTTTGCTTTTATAGTATTCGAGGATCTTGTAGACCCTAGCGATCGTGTGGTGACCGACTTAGGTGTGTTGTGTGTGTGTTGTGAAGGGGAGTCACGGCTACCTGAGGGCGCACTGCTGTCGTCATAGACATGCTGTGCTTGGTGGGCCTTTAATAGGTGGGGAAAGTATACAGACTTTGAGTTTGGTTCATCAGCTGTCGGGGGCGCGCTGCTAATATAACTGTTGTTAATATTGACGGGCGGCGCTTGGTGGGCCTCCGACGGGTGGGCTGTGCATCCATTGTCATTTCCGCTAGCGGTGGCGACTCCGTTTGAAGCTCCTTGTGGTGGTTCACTATTTTGATGTTTAGATCGGGTATTATAAACCATGGCTCCTTTTCACGTGGGAGAAGGACCAAAATGTTACTGATCGTAGCTACTATAACTAAAACGCGCTGGTTTAGGTAACCACAGTTTATTTTACAAAACATTCACAATCGTGTAAACCAAAAGAGACACAAGTCTAGCTACTGTCAGTCATATTATTATTAGAATTTAGAATACAAATTAAATGTTCCAAAAAGGTGATGCCAATAAGTTCGGTTCGTAACAATATTTATTTTGCAAATAGGTTTTGACAAACAGTTTTACACGTCATTTTTTAACTAGTAGAAGAGATCGGAGTTTCACTATCTGACTACTCTGAGAAGAAACACCGAAAGAATCTCAGAGGCTCTTTTAAAGTCCAGACATTATCTTGGTCAAATCATGTAAGAACCATGCAGATTAGTGTCTGAGATGGTCTTTTGAGGAAAGAACCACACAGTTATGAGGGGACCAGATCAGTCAGTGCAAGCATTTGTCCGTAAACGGGAGCTCAACTTGGAACTTGGTGAGCTCCACGTAGGTTGATCTGAGACCCTTCTGGCATTGTAATCTTGGTCATCTGTATATTCTATAGTCACGAAGTGTATTTATTTTGCGGTTGTGCCAATAAACTCCTTTTTTATTCTTTCTTTCTGTACTCCACCGCTTTTAAGTTGGGGTCCTGATTTCGTTCTAGGGTCGGAAAAGTATGCTAGTATTGGGATTTTCCATTACGATTTGTTAAGTTTAGTTAAGTGGAATTTATGCAATTAAGCCGGTTGATTTTATCAAAATTACCGCGTTAAAACTTGAGTGAAGTGAACTTTCAATGCCTAGGATTCGTTGAGAATGACAGCTAAAGTCGCCTTCACTTAACCGAACGTGATTTTTACAAAATAGCAATGCTGGTACAGTATATCACGTCGTAAATATTTTTTCAATAGGATTTGAAGTCTCTAGTAGACTCTAGTTCTGTTTCCATTGGCCTACGGTTCAATAAAAGTGACATAAAATTAATTTACCAACGTGAAAACAAAGAAGATTATACAGATGTTCACACACATATTTTAATATTTAACCAAATAGATATAAATAGCTTCTTTGACGTCGTTTTTGTGGACGATACGCCCATTGAGCAGGCGTCACGCGTCATAGACTTTATAAGAAGACTATAATCAGAGCTATGGCTGTCAGCAATTGTTGTTTATAACCAAACTATCAACTAGATTAGACTCGTTGAGCTGCAAACCAATTCCCAAAATGAAGAAATTTAAAAGGTATTAGTATATAAAGGTATATTGTACTTCATTGGTCCAGTAGTAGCAACGACCACCGGTAAGAATGAGATCCATCTCAATATAGACTATCAAAATCTGAAACTTTTGTTTCATAAGCTGAAAATTGTGGGTCGTCATGCCCAGAAGGCTGGTGTTTATTCAAAGTCAGAGAATTGGTGTTACCTTAAAACAAGACAATGCCGCCAGTGTTTTAGGCACTATAATTCCCGTTGACAGCGATGCAGAGATTTTTTTAATGCCATAATATGATTATTTACTTTCCTTTTTACAGGTAAGATAACAGTCGTAAGTTTAAAATAAAAATTATGTTAGAAACATAATTAGTTACTGTATAAAAATAAACCGTTTAGTGAACAAAATTTTATATTCAAGTTGAATATGATCAGAAAATAAAGGTTATTTTGGAAATAAAGAAAACATTCTAAGAACAACTCAAAGAGCTTCCGTTCTATCAATGTTGCCTTTCTAAGAAATAATACCGAAATTAGACGTACGATATACGGAGAATTTTATTAAATAGTTATTGTGATATGATATTAATAGTATGTTTTGATCTCTTAGATTCCTAGTACAGTAAGTAGTATATATTATATGAACATTGCGAGCTTTACGTAACCCACACAACAAAATGTCAGTTGCTAGGGAGAGTTTTGCCAATAATATATGTTATTAATGCGAGTTGAATGCCTTTGATGCACTGTCAAAACATGCGTTGATACATAGTCAAATTAGGTTGGCTTGCTTTCCGACTCGACAACGACAAAAGTGCTTAATAATTATCATTTACAAAATGGCTTAGACAAATGCCCTAAGCAGATCTAGTCCTAAAATGTAAGCTTCCTTCAAGAAGTCTTAAAACAAGAAACCCTGCTTTCAAATAAAAAAAACCGCAATTAAATCGGTGCACCCGTTTGGGCGCTACGGTGCCACAGACAGACAGACAGACAGACAGACAGACAGACACACACACATAGCGGTGAAACTTATAACACCCCTCTTTTTGCGTCGGGGGTTAAAAATACTATTATAATATACTCAGTGCCCGTGATTTTTTATTTTTAATTAATCGTTTTTCTGATCTTTCTCGGTACCCTGAAGTCCCAGACCTTTGGAAGGCTTACGGGGGGCCGAAGCTAAGTCGCAGAGGACCTTTATCGCTTTTAATGAAATGAGGCAACAACCGCAGATTTTCCCTGTATTAATTATATATCTGTACCTAAGGAAAGCCTACGACTGGTGCAGGACTATTGCAGGCTATAGAAGGTTAAGCTATAGGAAAGAGTGGCTTAGTTAAACTGGTTATCTAGTACTATGGAAAGACTATGGCCTCTGCCTCATCAGTGTTTTAATAAACAAGGATATAATGGCAGAAGCTGACTTGCACACTCAATAATGGACCCTCTGAAACGGCCGCTAGCACATAACGACTTAGTGACAAGAGGGAAACAAATCCGTGAGGAGCGTGACGAGTAGAGAGGTGTCTCACGGCTATCAGGACAATCCCGGAAGTACGGTCAAGATCCCTACTAGCATCTTCCTGGAAAGCTTCCTGCCTCCGAGCACGTTCACTCTTGCGAATCTCCAATGAATGAATTTATTGTTACTATTTATGGGTTACGTTTTAGCTTTGTGCATTTTTTCTTTATTCAAACTTTTAACTATGACCAATCTCGCACTTTTCTTCCGTGCGTGCAATACTTTTAAAAAGTATCCATTGTTTTCATTCATCATATAGATTCTTATGCTTATGTTACCTTAACATATTCTATCTAATAACCATATTATGTCCGTAAAAAGAAACATCACATCGACACAAACAAAACACTGTCAATCCTTAATTACATCTTCCACAAACGTAAATACATCACCAATATATCTTGATCGTTCACAGAGGCACCACTCGCAAAGGCTAACATCAATTTCTTATCATTGGAAACTAGTTCCGCATCTCCCCGTGTCTCAAGATAAACTGGTCACGCAGCAAACTTCCGAATTCTGACACTCGGAAAAAACACATCTCCACGACTTGTTTGCAAATATTAATTAGACTTCAACGTTTTGGCTTCATCATACGATAGGTTTTTTTCGTCATTTTTTTAAACAACTGCCGAGACGCTTTGGGTCCAGTGTTTGGGAACTAACAAGTTGTGTTATTTTTTCTAGTTCTTAACGTAGGTATCTATTTTTACTTAGAATTGAATAAAGGGATTAGGAATTTAGTTTAACTTCTATACAAGTTTGGAAGAATTAGATTTTTGTAGATAGATATTAACATTGTTATCATCATAAAAGCTTAAGTTCAAGTAAGCTTGATCTAAGTTACATCATCACTGTTTCTTATCTTTTCTCCAAAATTGTTGCTTAAAACACCACCATCGGTCTCCAAAATCCGACCTTAATGATCTTTAGTAAAGGTAGGCTTCTATTAAATATAGGCTGTATATTATAGCCTTTGAATATATTGCAGTCCTTTGAAAACTTAACTTGACTAGACATTCTTTGTCTATGAAAAAGGTACCGTCTGGCATAAGGTTGTTTCTCGCTATTCCAAGGACACTAGCTAATCAAGTTACGACGCGTATATTTGCGTTTAAACGTATTATTTTAACAAACGAATTAGCTGATCCGGCCAATTGGTATACTGCGCAGTTTTTTTATATCGAATCCCAATTAATTGTGGTCAATCTACGAAGTTTTTCTTCAAAGAGATTTTCCTTCCGTGTCGTTAAGTTCATAATCCAATATTCCTTTATTAACCAGTGACTCGGGGTGTGAACAGGATGTTGGGGATTTCATTCAATTTGGAAGCGTATCCCTTTCAGATTAAGGATCTAAATCCTTTATTTCGTTGGAAAAGGTGATCGTCATGAAATCGAGTGTGCATTATCTCACAGGAAATATATTAAAGGGAGTAACCAACGATAGCCTTACCTCTACAGCCTTCATGCATCACCCTATTCTTAGGCAAGGCTCCACAGCACCACATTTGGTCAATACAGACGCATGGACAGGCGGCGTATATGAAGGATCGTGGTAGTATGCGCCCGCGCCGGGGCCCCTGACCTTGCTGTGCGCACGCGGTGCCCCCTCTACCCCGCGCGGCCCGTGCCCCCTCCCCTCGACTCGCCCACCGCGCCCCTCGCTACACGCCACATTGATTTCCACAAAGTTTATGTAATCAACGTAGTAATGTTAGAAAAATTATTGTAATCTGTAGTAGGTAGATGTATTGTCATGCTAAGCGGCTTCTTAATTTTTTGCGTTCGGCCAAAATAGTTTCTTGCGCTGCTTAGCGATTGGTTCTTCTTACTATTCAATGTTTTGTTTCTAACTTACTTAACCGGCATAAAATCAAATTCCTCCAAAACCGTGCGTTCTTTATCGAGCTTTGTAAATGCTCTATCTAATAGGGGTTCCGTCTTCTAATAATATTGGCAGAAGCTTTCGGGCGAAAAGTTGCCTTTAACTGCGTAGTTTGAGAGTTGCCGCGTTTCTTTCGTATCGCCTTCTCGCAGCAGTTACCTTTTCTTTCTTTATCTTTTTAGTTAGGTCGGATGATAGACAGGTGATAAATTCTTGTTTTTCATAAACTTGAAAGTGAGCGATATCTTCATGTCAAATACATTTGACAACTAACTAGGTGCAATTTTACAGAAACAAAGTAGCATAAAAAGGCGAAATACTAAACAAAACCAAGGACATTCAAGCGTCAAAGTTCTCCACATCACCTCCATCCATTAACGTGTCCAGAAGACTGGCAGCAGTGGCAACAATCCCGCATTGGAGGGAATTGTAATTCTATGTTTGTATTCTATTCCCTTTGGGGATGCAAAAAGCCATCTGCTGGCGTGTAATCTACTTATAAAAGAAACATCTTACAAACTTAGCGTTTCGACCCCAAAATGCTCAAACCAATCTTCACCAATTAGGTTTTATCGCTGCTTTGGGATCTTAGCAGCCGCAACTGCAGCCCCGAACCCGCACTCTGCGCAATGTTGATAGGAGGAGACAGGTTGCATCCTTCGTCAAAGGTCTACCCACCTTCCAATGTCATGCCGCCTGGTCACTTCTTTTAACTTGAAAGTCAAGTTATTTATTACCCAATTACTCACGCTTTGCCTATATTCATGACTTTCTAATTCTATCAAGGCAATAAGGACAGTTTTTTCCTTCGTATGAAAGTAATTTCTATTATTTAGATACAATTTTATTACATTATTTTTATTTTGCCAGTTTCATTCATGTTGAACTACGTTGGCACCTAAGTATATAACCAAGTATAATAATGTTAAATGGCATCAATTTGTTTTCTAAACACCCACCGAGTTCAACTTACACTTTCACATACGCAGATTCCTAAGGAGTTTTTGTTACGTCAAGTTTTACGAGTTAATATTATTGCCAAATTTATGTATTGAATAGGTAGATAACATTCCTCAGAGCAGGAAGTAGTCGTCGGGAGTAAAGTTGGAGTTGAAGGACCGCTGACCGATGAAGCAGACAAGTCTCTGAATGGAGATCGTGAAGCAGCACACGCAGCGTGGGATGCACTCCTAAACAACGTGACGTGACTGAAGTAGTCTAGGCTCATCAAATAGGACACGTGTAATGACGTCATTTAGAAGAGGCCTATGGTCTATATATTCATACACTACAAACACCAAGGTTGATTGGATCGGATAGATTGATTAATGTTTCTTCAATTATTCGCCCAAAGTCTGACAATTCAATATTTTCTGACGTATTTCCGATGTAATCCAAGTTGCTACTTATCTTGATGGCGGGAAGTTGGCAGGTTGCCCATCTTATTCAAATCAGCACGCTTACTACACTTTGGAGGAAATAGTAATAAAAAGTGCATGCTTTGAAATGTGTCTTTTTTATTGAAACGCTTGGAGAATACAAAATTCTTAGATGTGGTTTTGTGGTACTTTTAATAATACTTGTCTTGTCTTGTCTTACTTATTACTCATTTTTATGATATATCTTAAAATCGGTGTTACATTTACATTTGCTTTTTAGCAATTTTATCTATTTTGTTTTCAAATTCTAGGCAATATGGAAATATAGTCTATATTTCCATATTGCCTAGAGTTTTAAAACGAAACTCATGAATTTAGGAATTTGAGAATTTTAGGAATTTCTTAGAAAACAAATAATTGTTTATATTCTAATCTAACCCTTGTTTTTACTAAAAGTTCTTGGCAATAGATTTCTTTCCACGAGACACGTTTTTAGGTGAACGAACTCAATATTTAAACAATTTGTGTAGTTATAGCTTCAGTAAAATAATTGGTTATATTAAATTAAACTCAATGTTTCTTCCTATGATTTGTGACATCAGATCAAAAACAAGATTCCTTGAAAACATCTAAGACAGGATCAGATAATAGGTAATAAATTGACATAGTCGGCGTGAAATGCGGGCAAACAAAGCTTCGTTAATTTGCTTGCCATAAAGACAGAATAAGCATGAAAAGTATAACTTATGAGATTGCCCAATGAGTAGCAATGGTGTAGGTATTAGTCACAAAACTATGCGTCAAACAAGACACAAGACAACCCCAAGAGGCTCTTTTAAAAGATCTCTGAAGGTTTCTTGGTATAATAAATAGTAATTATTTAAACTCCATCATCTGCTTAGCTTTTTTCCAACTATTTTGCGGTTGGCTTTCTGTCTAAATGGATGCAAATAAGTACCAATGTTTTACATGACGCAACTGCCTATCTGAACTCCGCAATCCAGAGTAATTCAAACTATGCGAAGGAAATCGTCACTACAAACGTTATCAACGTTAAGGGCAATAGATTCCGGATCAATATCTTCTTTACCATCGTCTTCAACATCGGCAGGCCTGCTAAGCCTAGCAGTTATCTCTGGTGTAGCTCCGAACGTGCCCGCATTAAAACATCTGGGCAGCCCAATATTTTCTCTAAAGACCCGTTCGACGCTCACAACCTTGGTTCACAGCTTTTTGCTATTGTAAAAACGTAGCGAGGCCTCTAGTTGCGATCAACGATTCAACATACAACATTAAAGATTAATCGCTTTATAATTGTACACGTTTTAATACTACATGCTATGCGTTGATTTTCTGTGTTTTAGCAAATAGGCCTTTTAGTTTTTGTGTAACTGTTAAGTGGTTCTGTTATTGTTTTGGTGTGCTTGTGTTTGAGATTGTTGTGTTATTATTATTATTATAATAATTCATCGACCCTTCATGAGTCTTTAATTTTAAAGCTGTTTTTGACTTTGACGAATCTTCTCTAACTGAAGCATCTTTCAATACAAGAAACAGACTTTCAGTTCTCTAGACTTTTAGCTTGATTATCTTAAGAGTTTCGTTACCTTCTCCAACGGCAACTAGATTAAAAGGAACAAGAAACAACCGCTTTCACAAATGGATTTGTTTAAAAACATCAGCTATGTCAAAAAGTACTGAAGGCCCTAATAGAATTTCATCAGCTGAAAACATCAAAGGCGCTATTTATAGGCCCTCTGTAGGTCAAATCGATATGAAATCAGCTCAATACAAAATTGTTTCGTAGAAAAAAGCTATTTATTTAATAGTTTGTCATTTTCTTATTAAGGACTGTATTCAGTTGCTCTCTGTGAGATTTTATGAGTCACCAGTGTATTGGACGATGAAGTGTTTGGTAGTTTGTTGTTGTATACTCTCAAATAAATCACATTTAATGGTTTTATAAAATGTAATGTGTTTTATATGTTAAAAATTTTAGAGGAGGGATTCTCTTTATAGTATAGGTATTTTCACAATATGTTAGACGGTCTAGTAAATGTTTAATATTATATTTGTCTCCCTCTATGGCATCTAGCTTAGAGGGATTTAAGTAATCCTGATCAAGTCACCAGAAATAGACAGATATGCCGACAGTTAACGAGCCTTTTCTTAATATAGATATCACCTACATTCCGTAGTAAAATAAGCTTAGTAACTCACATAATTATATGGCAAATCCGTCCGAATATCTCCGTTCAAATATACACAGTCCTTAATACCCAGTCAAGCGACTAGACACAAATTGGTGTATCACATAATAAACAGATATTTACGCAATTACCTTGTGCCCACCCCGGTTCAGTGTTGTTGTCTGAACAGCTGACTCAGTGCAAAGCAATTTGTGTGAGTTAAACTGAGTCGAGGTACTTTGTGACTTCAATTTTTCATGTGCTGTTCGCTAAAAGTTCTTAGAAGCAAGCATCTGTCGTACATACCAGCTGGAGTATAGAATGGATGATTTATGAAGTATCTTCATTGTTTTTCTTAATGGAATTTTAGATATCGAAGTAAGTAGAATTTATATTTGGTAGGTGCCTCGGAAAGCACGTTCGGCTTTTGGCCCTGCTGTCATATAATATATATTTTACAGTCCTTAAGAGTTGTTAGAACTCCGAAAATCTGACACCAGTATAACCAAGAGTTATCGTGATAATCAGTCAATGGGTTGTGGAGATCATATAGGCAGGCCCTCCAAGTTATAGTTAGTTACTGTTATTTAGAAAACGTCAAGCAGTTGTATGTTGTATTTCCATAGACCATTCCATACCTAAGTTGCTTTAACATGAACACTACGAAAATTACTTGACTTTTGTAAACAAACTTTTTGCATTGTCATTGTCTTAATCTCCAAAATGCCACGCTGAAGTACCAATAACTCATACAAACTATCATTTTAATGGACACTAACCATTCATGAATCAAATAAAAACATTAAAGGATCCAATCACTGTGCTGTTACAAGGAGATTGGATCACATTGGACCCATTAAAATCAAAATGGATTACTCGTAATAACGCTTTAAGTAGCGACCAATCAGAGAGTCGCAGAGGTGACCACTTAAGATGTTATTTGACATAATCTATACATATAATAAGACTGTAAAAAAACTGTGTCTGTACATTGAATATATTTAAAAAATAATAATGGAGGGGGGTTCAGAAACAGTAATAGAGCACGAATCCAAAAAAAAAAGTCTGTCTGTTTGTCTGTTTGTCTGTTTGTCTGTTTGTCTGTTTGTCTGTTTGTCTGTTTGTTTGCACACGCTAATCTTCGGAACTACTGGACGGATTTGAATGATTTTTTTTTTGTTGTATAGATATTAAGTCTGGTCAACACATAGGCTATAATTTATCTTGGAAACTGGAACACCTGATGCAGAACCGCAACAGACCAGCTAAACTATAGGCGATACAAAAATGGTCCCATAGCAAAAATTGTTCCACGTGATGAGCATTTTCTGCTGAGAGAATAAATTTGAAGATCCGGAACACCTGATGCAGAACCGCAACAGACCAGCTAAACTATAGGCGATACAAAAACGGCCCCATAGCAAAAATTGTTCCACGTGATGAGCATTTTCTGCTGAGAGAATAAATTTGAAGATCCGGAACACCTAATGCAGAACCACAACAGACCATCTAAACTATAGGAGATACAAAAATGGTACCATAGCAAAAATTGTTCCACGTTATGAGCATTTTCTGCTGAGAGAATAAATTTGAAGATCCGGAACACCTGATGTGGAACTTCAAGAGCCCAGCTACACTATAACATATATTGGAATGACGTCTTAGCAAGAGTTGTTCAGCCTTATGAGCACTCGCTGTTGACGTATAAAAATCGAAGATCTGGAACACCTGTTGTGGAACTCCAAGAGCCCAGCTACACCATAACTCAAATAGGAATGACGTCTTAGCAAAAGTTGTTCGGTCTGATAGGCATTTCCTGTTGACTTATAAAAATCGAAGATCAGAAACATTTGATATAGAAATTAAAACTATCACTAATTTCATTGCATAATTATAAAATAACATAAGTAGGAGGTACTACGCGGTGAAGGCGGGAACAGTTCAGGACCTATTTTCGATGACGATGGTATATCGTTGAAAATTAGACTCTACTGGTTAAAACTCCCATTTTTTTATCGTATGCCTTCGGGCTTATGTTATTTGAGTGTTAAATTTCCTTTTCCATTTATCTTCGTTACACGGTAGCTTACCCGGTAACGCAGGGGAGCAGCCACTTAGATTTTAATTGATCAGGTATCATCACAATAAAACTATAACCATGCCTAGAAAGAGGTCAAATTTTTCCCAATGTTCCAAAGGTGCTAAATGATTAAAGACCATAAGATCCCAACAATCTACCGAAGAGCGTTAGGAGAGACTTGATGCTGTTCGAGAACATGAGGCTGCAACTCGCTCCGTGGAAACTTCTTGGGATCGCGAAGCACGCCTGCATTCTCAGCGTATTTACGCATCTACATCCAGGTCTCTAGAGACCAGTGAAGAATTTGTGCGCGACTGACCGCTGATCGTGAACATCATGCACTGTCTAGCGAGTTGGAGACGTTCACGGAAAAAGCATGACGCTTGAGTTTTCAGCGTATATACGCATCGACTCTAGAGATAAGTGTGGGAAGGAGGTGCGCGACTGACCGCTGATCATGAACGTCACGCAACATATTATAGGCTATAATTTATTTTGGAAAATGGAACACCTAAAGTCAAAGAGATATAAAAATGATGCCATTGCAAAAACTATTCCACGTGAAGAGTGTTTTCTGCTGTGAGACTAAATTTGAAGATCTGGAGCACCTGTAGGGGAACTCCAAAGCCCAGAGACAATATAACATATACATAATAGAAATGGCGTCTTAGCAAAAGATGTTAAGTCTGATGGCATTTCCTGTTGACCAACAAAAATAAAAAATTTGGAACATCTTGAATCGTCTCGCGCATCCCATTGTTTTCCCGTCCCCGGGCTTATAGAATTCGACATCAGATGTTTCAGATCTTCGATTTTGACGACCCCGTTGTCGCTGGCATAAGCAAAAGGATCCGCGTACGAAGTCGCGGGCAGAAGCTAGTATTCAATAAATATTAATGGGAATCAATGCTGGGGAGAAAACAATGATACCACACACGTTATTGTTTGTTCATCCATATTTATTGGCGTTTAAGCCAAATGAGAATGTTTGGTTAAAGGTCGTTTTGAATTGCAGCTCATAAATGGTGATGTATTTAAATTTTCAATAAGGTCTTTGTTAAGGTATAACGAGTTATAAATGACGTAAATAGCGAAGGAGCACAGCTTGCAGCAGTAGTTAGGGTAGACTGAACCTGTAAACAGCTTAAATCTGAAAACAGTGCAGTTGAATAAATAACTGAATTAAAACATTTAAAGCTAAAAAAATCAATGTTACGTAATTATTGCTATTAAGTTTAGAAGTCAACGCATGATATGTAACTAAATACTACCGCAATAATTATAAAGTCGTCAACTAAAATTACACGTTATCCGTGAAACATAGGACGCTATTAATTGACTCAATTTAAGTTAGACGGTAGTTAAATATTATCGCAACACTAAAACATCATCGGGAAAGGTTCTCTCCTAGTATACCTCCATTCGGGAACATCTTATCTAAAGGATGTCTTCCTAGTTTAATAACACGGTTCTCTTGTATTCCTTCACTATCGTTATTCTCCTTATCAGTAATAACTGCAATATCTAGTTCAATATTGCCATCCTTGACACCCAGTCAGTAGACCACACTATCAGAAGCCATTGATAGTCTAATACGACACATACTGTTCTATTGTCGACAACAAGTGAAGCTTTGTCAGACTAGACTTATTGATAGACGGAAAGATAATACTTATCTTACAATAGTGATCTGTAGGATATCTTTAGACAACGCTATCGGAGATAACGGTATTGGAAATGTCAGGCATTGTTGGTTTCAATGTCGGTGCCTAATTGCCATCTGATACTTTCTTTGCTATTTCTCCAACCTGCGATATGGGATTTATACTGAAGGTTGGGTACTGTGAGTAGTCTTCGTATTGTAAGTTCGTTGATGAAGGTATTGTGATGTGAACTTGAATTAGTAAAGGTGCGGTTAGCTGTCAAAAGGATTCTTTCAATAGTAAAGGAAATTAAGAAGCCTACAAACGAAGAAGTGTACGTTTCTAAGTCAGGTATTCCAAGGATTTAATAGACTTAATAATTCGTGTACAAGTTAGACAAAACACGTTATCTAGAAACAACTCAAAACTCACAGCTTGTAAGATACTTACAAGAATGTTTTGAACAAAAATTATTAAGAACTCGGAGTCCTTGCGCGATTACTTACATAAAAACGTACTAAATATTTAATTGATCTACTTGATACAAGACTGTTTTAATATTAAAACAGGTTGAATATAACTTCATAAACCATTTTCATCAGTTCTAAATGAAGATTAGAATATTGTTTCCTAGATTTTCTTCGTGAGTCCCAGTTGGTCGCCATTAGAAGTTGAAAGATTAATTCATTAGATTATCTTGTTTCTGTTTTCTCTTGATAATTTAAGTTAGTAGTCTGCGCTTCCAACTCAAAGGAAACTTGTATTAGGTGGCGTAGGAACGTGGGTAGGTAATAGGTACGCAGTGTAAATATTAATTAACTTTAGAAGTCAGCCAAGTAATACTTTTTTTACTTCCGTTTTATGCGATGAGTTTTTTGTGTACATTTTCGTCTTAACGTAGTAATTTCCGATCTTATAATTAGTCGTCAATTATCCTCTGACATAATTTACGCGTCTAATTTTATCTATAATTGCGTTAGTCAGCTTTGAAGCCGCGTTTAACATAAATAATTTCTGTTTTAAAGACGTTATTAACTTAATAATGTTTCTATAAACAAATCGCTGTAAATTTCTTGCCAAGTTCCCAACGAAATATCTCACTAAGCTCTTAATTTAGTTCTAAACAAACTTGTGCCGGAAGGCGAGACTGTTCGAAATCCAGATGGAGTTCAAAAACTTTATCTACTAACTATCTGTAATTATCTCCATAGCTTCGGCTACAAATTGACTTCACAGCAGTTAAGACCAAGTGGATTGACCATAGGGTCAATGAATTGTCATTTGACATTGTAGAAAGGGCAAGATTTAATTAAATGAAGGCTTAGAACGTGAGAAAGGATATTGTGCCTTGAATTATAAGAATTAAATATGTCAAACAAATGAAAACGCAAACGAAGACATGGACAAAGATAAAGCAAAGGCAAAAGTATACGAAGGTGCTTTACCGCTATAGGCTTTAATAGTAGGCATGAATGTTCATACACCTACGGTCTTTTCTAACCGAGGCTTGTTGTTTCTAGTTAAAGTTACGACTGCTTTATACCTCCCCATGGGAGTCGTTAGAACAACTAAGTGATTAAAGCAGGGGGATGGTTGGAATGATGAGATAATTAAGAAACTCTTATAGGGTACTTTCAGGTTATAATGCCGATGTAAACTGTTATTATTACTCATTAAACTTGTTTTGTTTCCAATGCTGTTAAACCATTATTTGAAGATAAAGTTGGGATAAGACGGCTTAAAAAAGGAAAGATTTCAAAGAATGCTTTTGGAAGTTCTTTATTAAAATCCATCATATAAGAACGATACAGTTAGTAAAACAACGCGACGGTCCCATAATAATTTGAATATGAAACAGCTGTGGCTAACATAACGGATGACACTGGAGTTTTTAATTATAATTAATTTACAAGTATTCCCAGTGGGACGGTTGTAGATATAATGTACCTTATTAAGGGCATTGACGTTAGCCGGCCCAACAGGAAATTATATGTTTGGACTTGCTTCAAAACATATTTAAAGTAGTTTAGAATGAACGACGACTGAAGAGATGAATTAGATAAAGTACAAGCTGCAGATGATGTAAAGGAAGCAGGACAAAAAGAAATACAAGCATCCAAAAATTCGACTAGAACAAAAGGACGATATTATCAAGGTGCACATAACTTATTCATGTTTGTGTGTTGCTGACCCAGTGACTGCGAAACGGACACCAATAGCACTGTCCTTGAGTTCGAAGTGAGAAAATTGGAAAGCAACGTGATTCCTACGCGAATTCCAATAAGTAGGCCACGCAGCAATAAGTATTAAGTTACTATTTACTATTGTTCTTTTGTAAACACAACACCAAACTTCTTGGAAACTCTCAAGAGCAATAAAAGTGAATGGGATTCTAAAGTAAGACATCGCTCTGAGTGGTTGTAAAGATATAAAGGATGCCTAAACTAAACTCAACACATTCGAGTAACAGTAAACTCGGGCGATATTCGCTAAAACAAGTATGATATCGTGAGAAAACAAGTTGTATAGATTACCTTGGTTTGCTTGTTTAACGGGGACCACATCTCGAGATCTATATCTAGACTTACTTGACGGACCAAAAACATGTAGGTACGAGTAGGCTGTAAGTTAGGCCGGTGTTTGACCCTCCGTAGGCGACGCAAACAAGCCGAGCGCATGCGCCAGCCGCGCCGTAAACAGCGGCTCGTTCCCGGCCGAAAACACGTGGACGCTACAACAACCATCACAATCGACACAAATAAATAACAAACCGTCGGCGGCCGCCGCGATCACACCCAGCACCAACACTCGTAGTAATGTGACCGCCATAAAAACACAAGCATTTGCACAACACTCGGAATTTTTCGATTAGCGGGCTGCGTGGACACGTACGGCGCAGCCCGCTGCCTCCGGCGCACTGACGCTCCGCTCCGCACGCCCGCGGCACTGCGCCCCGCCCCGCGCACCCCCTCCAGAGCCTTGTCCATTCAACGCATTTTCTGTCATAAGCAAATCGATAATGGCATTATACTTCCGCTTTGAAGCACGCGCGCTGCATCTAAACTATGTCACGAGATACATCGGCGGGTGAGTGCGCGCCCCTACGCACTGCTCGCCTACCCGGCGCGCGTTGGAAACGCGGCTAACGTCAGTGGTCTCAGAAAGCGTCTCTATAAAGTTTTCAAAGTTTTAAATGTTGTTTATGAGAGTTATATTCGCGAGTTTTGTCCTTACACGCTTGATATTGAAACTATTGTTGTGATTGTAGTATTTAACTATTATTTAAATATGTAACAGTGTCACGGCGAGTATTATAATGTGCGTTGTGACTTGTGAGCTATACGGCCGAGGACGGAGGCAAGAGTTGCGGTGTCAACATTATAAGTTAGGTTAGGTTAGTTACAGTTTGTGCATTATGACATCATGTTCGGATCAATGCCATCAGTGCACGCTGGGTTTACGTTGCGTCATTGAAAATAAACTTTATTATTATAATAGGTATATTATTTTGCTTACTGAAACATGAAGATATTAACGAGGAGGAAATGTTTTGATGCAACATGATTTATGTTGTTGGTTGGGATCAGAGTAATATTTTGTTAGTATTTACATTTATTTATCTTACACATCTAGGTCATCTTTGCCCATTCTCACCAACACTAGGTGACACCTAGATTAAAGCGTAAGTACGTACCTACTAGTGTTGAAAATCCCTTAATGCCAATGCAATTTAGGCACTTATTTTGGTTAAGTTAAGTATCAATTAAAATAGGCTTAGCGCGCTTCAGCATAGATAGGTTATCTCATTGATGAAAAATATTTTAAACTGTAGGTGATTTTTGTTCTTAGTACCTATCATAATAAGTCAATTAAAAATATTGGATAGATATTTTGTTTCTTTTTAAGTACTTTATAGTGATAGCAAATATTATGTTACGCTCAGGACATTACCCCTCTAAGAAATATGGGCATTAAATGACAAAAGTGGATTCTTCCAATTGCGAGGTAACCGGGGTGTTGGATGATGTACCTACCTCTTACTTTTAGAATATAAGAAATATGCCGATGACAGTTTTTTTATATATATATATATTATTACGGGTCTACTCTTGACCTCAATCTTGTCCTGCGGTCAGAGATGAGGTTGACGATGGAACGAGCTTACCCAAAAAAAGCCTATTAACTCGCGACTTAAACAGATTAGGGTCATATGAACTCGGAAACACTGATGCAGGCAGGGAATTCCACTCCTTGGCTGTGCGCATAATGAAGGAACAGGCAAAGCGCTTCGTGCGAATGTGTGGAACATCTACAAGGAATGGGTGATTACCTGCAGTACGTCTAGATTCCCGATGGAAGAAAGGAGATGGTGGAATGAGCTCGTGAAGCACTAGAGCACACTCTCCGAAATACAGTCTGTAAAAGACTTCTATTGTAGACATAGGCACAATCAATGTTACTCTTGAACAAGTGTTAAATGAATTAAAAAAGGTTAATATTAAAAAAGGTGCTGGATCCGATGACCTTCATCCAGTTTTCATATCCAGGTGCGCTGAGGTACTTGTAAGACCGATAACCTTAATATTTCGCACGTCTATTGATACTGGAGTGTTCCCTAGTAAATGGAAAAAAACAATTATAACCCCTATACCCAAAAACAATAAAAAAGATACTATAACTGAATACAGACCGATCTCTAAATTATGTGTTCTAGGAAAAATATTAGAAAAAATAGTAACATCTCAAATCTCATTCGCTTTTCGTAATCATATCTCTCAGCAACAGCACGGTTTCTTTAAACATCGCAGCGTAGATAGCAACATGTTAAATTTCTCAGAGTTTCTAGTGAACGCTATGGATAAAAACCTACAGGTAGATGTCGTATACACCGACTTTTCAAAAGCGTTCGACAAAATTAACCATGATATGCTTATTGAAAAACTAGCGAGGGCCGGTGTGCACGGCAATTTGCTACGATGGATCCAATCTTATATTAAAAACCGAAGTCAGGCGGTCTGTGTTAAAGGTTACTCATCTCAATTCCTCCCTGTTCCCTCCGGAGTTCCCCAAGGTTCCCATACGGGACCCTTTCTCTTTAGCCTCTACATTAATGACATAGGAACCATATTTGATCACAGTAATCACTTGCTTTACGCTGATGATACGAAAATATTCCGAGTGGTTGAATCCGTTAGAGATTGCTCTAAAATACAAAGAGATTTAATTAATTTGCATAATTACTGTACAACAAATCAACTGTACCTCAACATAGATAAATGTTTCACTATGTCATACACACGGAAAACTAACCCATTAAATTTCAACTATACCATAAATGGTTTAATTCTTAAAAGAGTTTCCACCATTAGAGACCTAGGTATCGTTATGGACTCCACTTTTACACAATTAACATTTACCCATCATATAGACCACATAGCTAACTCCGCATTTCGCAGCCTAGGATTTATTTTACGGATTAGTAAACCTTTTAAAAATGTTGTAACTCTAAAAATTCTTTATTTTTCATTTGTCCGCTCTATTCTAGACTTTTGTAGTACTGTATGGAGCCCATGTTTTAGTGGTTTAGTACATATGAATAGGATAGAAAGGATACAAAAAAAAGTATTTAAAATCACTAAACTATTGCAATAATACCTACGACGCTGCATATGAAGATGCAATGCGTAGGCATAAACTAATAAGTCTTCATAACAGACGTAATATGTTCGATATTATTCAATTGTTTAAAAAATTTAAACTCACTTACTGATTCACCATCATTACTTGGTAAAATATCACTGAAAGCACATGCTCGCCTACCCGTACGCCCCTTACGTAGTACACCACTTTTTGTTCCTCCTCGACTAAACAAAACATACACTCGTAACTCATTTATGTACCGTTCCACTAACAATTATAACAGAGAATTTACAGACATAGACCTTTTTAACATTTCTCTTAATAGCCTTAAACTAAAACTTAAAAGTAGATATATTACCTAATTAGAATTTACTATTTTTGCTTTGCCCACCTTCATTTTACTTTGTAAATTGATGACATATGTGTCATTGAACATATGTTCTGATATAGAAAATTATATGTATTCCTTGCGCGTCTTTCCTTGTTAGGAGCTTATTGTACTTATTTCTACCATTATATCACATTGTCGGCACTATAGGTCTATTATAAGAAACAAATTGTTTGAAGAACTATATATTTATGTATATGACTGTTTGATGCCAAAATAAAAAAAAAAAAAAAAAAAAAAAAGACCATCAGACATGCAACTTTGCGGCGGTGGGCCGGGTATGAAGCTTGGTACCCACCAGCTTTTCGTCACCAATGAGCCTCTTGGCTCTGCGCTCTACTGAGTCGAGTGTGGCTAGAACAGATGCGTGAATTTAAATTAAATATGATAGAAGTTGGTATATTAACATCAGTACTGGCAATCACCACATCATCAGCTGCCATCTCTCTCTTACCACTACTGTATAGTAATGCGAAACGTAACTCTCTTTCTATCTTCACTAACTCATATCTTCCTCTCAACGTTCGCCTTGCTCGATCACACTTTACGTAACGCTCTCGTTACGCATTCACCAGCTTATTCCCCAAGTCAAGAGTGCGTGAAGAAGTTTTACTTCATACGACACGACTGGCCTTGAATTTGGAAACGCAACCTAATGTAGTTTTTTTTTACAGAAATAAAACAACCGACACTTACAGGTGTTAAATATCTCTAGTTGCAGAAGTCTGTGGCTTTGGTGGTTTCTTGGCATTCATTTTATTGGCCACCAATTCCAACAAGCCCATACACGGCTAACAAACATTGACTCATTATGGTGTTCCGGTGCCAGTCTCTTGGCTTCATCATCAGATCTGATGGTAGAATGGTTCTTATTGAACGCAAATGCTTCACTTGTAGAAAAAAATACCAAAACGTTTTCCTAAAAAAAATTGAAGAGTTCCCTCGATTTCGCCAAGATTCCAGGGGCCATTTGGGAAGTAGGTATACCATAACCTTCTCCTTTTTAAGAGTCGGTTAAAAAACCGAAAGTCACGTGAATTTATCGAATGGGGGAGGGGGAGCCTAATTCAGGGAGTATCCCTTTAACAGAGGGGTTGGCTGCCCCTTTGGCACTAGTTAGCTATCACCCCCAGCTGATTATAATAATAGGGTTAACGCTAACTAACTGGCAAGTGCCGATACAGGTAATGATTTCGCGTTAGGCCGAACGAAAACGAAATTGAGCGATAAACAAACGACGAACACGAACGAACGACTAAAACTGGTTTTTTATATTGCGATAAACACAGAGTGTTAACAATCAGTTGACAAACTGTCATCATCACAAAGAGATTTAAAATACTATAGAGCGGGCATGTTAAGGAAATGTCATAGAAAACTTTGATCCCATGTCTCAGTAACGCCATCTAGAATAATATATCAATATTGGAGCGGCGACGGAGCGTAATACAAAAAACTCGTAGACTTGTATCCAGCTTCTACACATTTTTTCGGACGAAAATTTTGTTCGTGATGTCCGGTCTATAGGTATTGAATGTCTTTGCATCATCATTATGTCATAGAACAAATTATTGAACTGTTGGGATTTATATTTAAGGTTGTTCTAATATTCTGTCAATAAACTTTTTTACTTTACTTTTATCATCTGTCTGCTTTTTCCCTACTTACTATGTATATTGGAGTCGGCTTCCAGTTTGACCGGATGGAACTGAATACATGGAGCAGAGGCAGTCGCCTATCTATACAGGGTGTCCAAGAACCTGGCGTCCAACTGGATTCCCACGATGCCCCAAGTTCTAACAGTACTCAGAAAAATATTTTAAAAAATCCACCCCATGTACTTACAGAATTATACTGATTTAAAAAAAAAGGGGGAAATGAGCACCCTGTGACATACTTTTGAATGCTGTGACTGCTAATGCTGATAATTTCGATATTTCTTGGAGGTTTTGTAATCTAGGGTATTGCTGTGTCTAAATAGAATGTAAAAATAAAGTACTTATTGTACCATTTTAAAATAAAATATTATTTTAACTAAAGGTGATATGGAAAACTATTGAATTTCGCAACTTTGACCGACTGTAGTGTAAAAAAAATGTACCAAAATAGTATGGCAAGTGACGTCAAATTTTGACGCGTTTATTCCTCTTTTTAAAAAGGTATAATACTTACACATTAATTTGAAAAAAAAAATTTTTGATAATATTTTTACTCAACAACCCAATTTTTACGATGTCTTACAGAATTCTTAGAAAGAAAAATTTACGACGAATTGAATCTAACCTCTAAAGAATTACTATTGTATGCTCATAAAAATAACAACAGGCCTCTCAAAAAACAGGTTAGACCGTAAGGGACGGTATGTGCATGCATCTCACCATAGTGATTCGTTATTACAACAGGAGGGAGCAAGACAGAAACTATCTTTGCGATTTGCTGGTTCTTCTTTATGGTACCCCATTATTCAGGTAAGAGTGAGGGAGAAAAAGGTTAGAGGTGCGAGTGAGATAGATAGTGACGCTATCTGGGATCGTGCTATTTAGGATAACAGTACGGTCAGTACGCGTCACTGCCTCCTGCCGTTACTACGCACCTCTCTCTTATTGTTACCATTGATCACGTACTACGATTTAAAGCTTTGTTTATTGGACTCGATTACTCTTTGTGCTCTGGACTTTGAAACGAACTCTTTACGACGACCTTTGCCTGTGTTTGGACAGTTTGTGTTTTGTGTGTGCTACCATGGCGACCTACACTCCGCAAGAATACGCAAATATGCACTACATTTATGGAGAATGTAGAGGTAATGGACGAGCTGCAGCGAGACTTTACAGAGAAAGGTATCCGAGGGCTACGCGATATCCCGACCATCGAGTTTTCATTAATGTGCACAGATCACTATGTGACGGGCGGTTCCCCAATCAAGTAGCTGGTGAAGGACGACCCGTAAATGACTTCATACGCGATGAAGTTTTAGAGGCGGTGTCGGCAAATCCAAGCATCTCTGTGCGAGGAATAGAAGCTGATACGGGGATACCGAAGAGCACAGCACACAGTATTCTCCAAAAAGAAGAATATCATCCGTACCACGTACAGCGAGTGCAAAGTCTTTTACCTCGAGACTATCCGAGCCGAGTCGCGTTTTGTGAAACAATCCTGCAAAAACATCGAGAAGACGAAAACTTTATCGACAAAATTTTGTGGTCAGATGAATCAACATTTAAGAAGGATGGCTACATGAACCTACACAACTTGCACGAGTGGCATGTGGAAAATCCGCACTTGATGCGAGAAGATAGATCCCAGTACCGGTTCAAAGTGAACATGTGGACCGGTATTCTCTGTGGGAATATTATTGGTCCATTTGAGATGCCCGAGAATTTGACTGGCGAATCATATTAAAATTTTCTTCAAAATGATTTGCCAAACTTACTAGAAGAGACCCCACCAGATATGTGGTTCCAACACGACGGCTGTCCAGCACATTTTCGCGTATCCGTTAGAGAGTTTTTGGACGAGCAATACCCGAACAGGTATGGGCGATCAGGAACAATCCCGTGGCCAGCCCGCTCACCTGACTTAAATCCGCTGGATTTTTTTTTCTGGGGAACTATGAAGGAGCTCGTTTATGCGAAGCCCATTAATGACATCGCTGACCTTCGTGAGAAGATAACACAAGCAGTGCAGGTGATACGTCAAAAAAGTTACTCGCGAAACATAAAGCGGTCCTTTTTAAGGAGAGTGAGAGCTTGTATTGCCGCGGGTGGTCAACATTTTGAACATTTATTGTAATAATATATCTTTAAACTAACATTCTTTGCTTTTATTCTACTGGGAACCCATCTACCTGTGTGTATTTCCTTCTTGCTCACTCTTGGAACCGAAGTAAATAATAGTAGTAACATAACAGTTTCTAAGATAAGAAAGGGTCCGACAGTTACCGTTAGTAGGTAGGCACTTCGTAAAAATTGGGTTGTTGAGTAAAAATATTATCAAATTTTTTTTTTTCAAATTAATGTGTAAGTATTATACCTTTTTAAAAAGAGGAATAAACGCGTCAAAATTTGACGTCACTTGCCATACTATTTTGGTACATTTTTTTTACACTACAGTCGGTCAAAGTTGCGAAATTCAATAGTTTTCCATATCACCTTTAGTTAAAATAATATTTTATTTTAAAATGGGACAATAAGTACATTATTTTTACATTCTATTTAGACACAGCAATACCCTAGATTACAAAACCTCCAAGAAATATCGAAATTATCAGCATTAGCAGTCACAGCATTCAAAAGTATGTCACAGGGTGCTCATTTCCCCTTTTTTTTTGAAATCAGTATAATTCTGTAAGTACATGGGGTGGATTTTTTAAAATATTTTTCTGAGTACTGTTAGAACTTGGGGCATCGTGGGAATCCAGTTGGACGCCAGGTTCTTGGACACCCTGTATAACACGAGGAGATATACAAACAACTCTTTCTTTGCGTCATAAAAACAGGTTGAATCTGCCTCGTTCTCATCTTAAAATGCACTCTTCTAGACTAGAACAGTCAGCCTCATAATTCGATATACATATCCATATTTCCTAAACTCATGAACACCTTAGCTTACACAAATTGCTAAACAAGACTAGTGAATTTTGAACTTTTAAGACGTTAATTAAATTCTGGCACTAGTCTTGTTTGGCAATTTGTGTAAGCTAAGGTGTTCATGAGTTAAGGAAATATGGATATGTATATCGACTTATGAGGCTGACTGTACATATTCAATGTCCATAAAAGTTTATAATAAATTGCCAGAAAACCTAAAGGAAATAGAAAAAACCAACTCATCTTTAAGAAAATTGAAACTTCTCTTAATTAACAAAACCTACTACACCATGGAAGACTTTCTAACAGATAATTTGACAAATTGATTTGACTACAAAATAAATAAATGTACGATAATTTTGTATAATAATAATTGAATATCAATAAATACTATAATAAATATAAATATAATATATAGTACAAGATATCAGTATAATAACTAGGTAATAATTTAATTGAGTAATATTTTATAAATATTTAAGATTTTTTAAAAATCTCTGTTCCTCTCACCTACTCATCTTAATTTTGATGTTGCTGTGCCCGACAGGGTCCATAATTGTTACCCGAAACTGTTAAACAGTTTCGGGTAACAATTATGGACCCTGTATGTTCATTATGGATTGCAATAAATACTTGAATATCTGACCTCCACAGCCCAGTTATATCCCTTGGTTAAACTGTTTGTCAGATTTTCGGGCTTCTGACTATCTATAATGACTTTACGACTGTCAAAGATCTACAAATGACTGCCGAGACCAAGGAGTTTTGATATGTACTGAATGGTCAGCCATCCATGGAACAACCTCGGCAAGCGTAGCTTAACCTTCGATCGCCACGCTAGGCTGTTATTAATTAGCCACAAGCTCTCCTCTGTTGAAAAACTGTAATGTTTTATTTATTTATTTATTACATCTTCTATTCTAAAATATAAAAATGATTCGCCGAATGTGTTGTGAAGCGCAAATCTCGAAAACAGCTGAACCAATTTCGCTATTTTTCTTTAAATGAATTGATTTAAAAAATACTAAATTCATAACTTTAAACAGCTGAACTACTGCGCTGCGTGCCTCCACATTACATACAATTTATTTATTTTTCCCGGTGTACCTACTTTAAAGTCCAATCAGTATCCTTATAATAATTATCTTTTTGCAAAGAATTATTGAAGTTCGTCTCTGTCGTCATTATTAATTACGTAAATTGATTCCTGAAATATAAGACCTTTTATGCTAAATAAAACTTCTTTCTAAGTTTAGTAACAAAATAAATTACAGAACGTATGCATAAATTGACAACCAAAAATATATGTTGATCCGTTGTCATGGTGACACTATTAGATATCTTTTTAGTTTGATGCGGAGTAGTTGCCATTTAGTCCCATAAAAAACAATGACGTGTGGCACTCGGAGACTGCCGCGGTAAAGCTATTGCATTTTTATCAACTCCTCTCCTCTCACCCTCCCTATTCCTTCCCTCCCCCTCTCCCCCTCCCTCCCTCTCCCCCACACCTCCCCCGCCCCTCCTCTCACCCCTCCCTCACTTTCCCCTCCCGTCCCCTGCCTCTTCCCTTCACCCCCCTCCACATCCCTCCCCTGTCCCTCCGACCATCTCACAATACCCTCTTTCCTCCCCCTCCCCCTCCCCGCCACCATCCCTCCCCTTTCCCCTCCCCACTATCCAATACGTCTAATCGCACACAACGCCGTGTCAAGGACTGCCGAACTGAACGACGTGAGGTTTTTTCGTTACGGAATTTCTGGATTCGGTCCCCGCGCTCAAGGCCCGCGATAGAAGCTATGCAATAGCTTAATAACATACAGTTTAGCCCAGTAGTTTTTATTTAATGAACATTTTTATGAACATTTTATTCATTTTTGATCAGTTTTTACATGTTTGTAAATACACCGATTACGCTGAGATTTATGAACCTATTTACGTGATTCTTTTTTAGTTTGATTCGAAATAGTTGCTATTTGGTCCCACATAAATTTAACATAGTTTAGCGTGATAGTTTTCATTTTATGAACATTTTTGTATGTGACTTTTTTCTTTTTGATTTCATCGAAAACTGTTTGTTTTATTGTATTATAAAAGAAATGAAAAAGAATTAATTATCTACATAAAAACGAAAAACTAAAAATTGCAAAATAAAAACTTTTTTACAAAAAATACAACTAACTTCATAAAACACTAATTGGTGTAAAGTAGGTACTCTAGATTCGGAAGTGGTGGCTAATAACGAATGAGATTAAACCACCAAAGCCACAAACTTCCTAATCTAGAGTTATTTACACCGGTTAGTGTTTTTTATGAAGTCGGTTATATTTTTTGTAAAAAAGTTTTATATTAAACCAAAAAAATAAATGATTTATGATTTACCTACGTTACCATATCCCGCCAGCCAAACCTGCAACCCAACACTTAGATTTAAGTCGATACAGTCATTTATAACTAAAGTATGCCAATATAAAATGGTAAGTCAAGTCAGCCAGTGCTGGTGGTATGGTAAGCCTTGCACATGCGTAGGGTAGCTAGCCTTTCGGTATTCCATAGGATACATTTTGGAGAGTATGAACGGGATTTACATGACTTGAAGCCGCCATCGCCGTGGCTTCGGTGATTTTGTCTTATTCATGACTAGCTTCTGCCCGCGACTTCGTACGCGGATCCTGTTGCTTATGCCAGCGACAACGGGGTTGTCAAAATCGAAGATCTGAAACATCTGATGTCGAATTCTATAAGCCCGGGGACGGGAAATCAATGGGATGCGCGAGACGATTCAAGATGTACCAGATTTTTTTATTTTTGTTGGTCAACAGGAAATGCCATCAGACTTAACAACTTTTGCTAAGACGCCATTTCTATTATGTATATGTTATATTGTCTCTGGGCTTTGGAGTTCCCCTACAGGTGCTCCAGATCTTCAAATTTAGTCTCACAGCAGAAAACACTCTTCACTTGGAATAGTTTTTGCAATGGCACCATTTTTATATCTCTTTTACTTTAGGTGTTCCATTTTCCAAAATAAATTATAGCCTATAATATGTTGCGTGACGTTCACGATCAGCGGTCAGTCGCGCATCTCCTTCCCCCACTTATCTCCAGAGTCGATGCGTATATACGCTGAAAACTCAAGCGTCATGCTTTTTCCGTGAACGTCTCCAACTCGCGAGACAGTGCATGATGTTCACGATCAGCGGTCAGTCGCGCACATATTCTTCACTGGTCTCTAGAGACCTGGATGTAGATGCGTAAATACGCTGAGAATGCAGGCGTGCTTCGCGATCCCAAGAAGTTTCCACGGAGCGAGTTGCAGCCTCATGTTCTCGAACAACATCAAGTCTCTCCTAACGCTCTTCGGTAGATTGTTGGGATCTTATGGTCTTTAATCATTTAGCACCTTTGAAACATTGGGAAAAATTTGACCTCTTTCTAGGCATGGTTATAGTTTTATTGTGATGATACCTGATCAATTAAAATCTAAGTGGCTGATCCCCTGCGTTACCGGGTAAGCTACCGTGTAACGAAGATAAATGGAAAAGGAAATGAAACACTCAAATAACATAAGCCCGAAGGCCTACGATAAAAAAATGGGAGTTTTAGCCAGTAGAGTCTAATTTTCAACGATATACCATCGTCATCGAAAATCAGTCCTGAACTGTTCCCGCCTTCACCGCGTAGTACCTCCTACTTATGTTATTTTATAATTATGCAATGAAATTAGTGATAGTTTTAATTTCTATATCAAATGTTTCTGATCTTCGATTTTTATAAGTCAACAGGAAATGCCTATCAGACCGAACAACTTTTGCTAAGACGTCATTCCTATTTGAGTTATGGTGTAGCTAGGCTCTTGGAGTTCCACAACAGGTGTTCCAGATCTTCGATTTTTATACGTCAACAGCGAGTGCTCATAAGGCTGAACAACTCTTGCTAAGTCGTCATTCCAATATATGTTATAGTGTAGCTGGAAGTTCCACATCAGGTGTTCCGGATCTTCAAATTTATTCTATCAGCAGAAAATGCTCATAACGTGGAACAATTTTTGCTATGGTACCATTTTTGTATCTCCTATAGTTTAGATGGTCTGTTGCGGTTCTGCATCAGGTGTTCCGGATCTTCAAATTTATTCTCTCAGCAGAAAATGCTCATCACGTGGAACAATTTTTGCTATGGGACCATTTTTGTATCTCCTATAGTTTAGCTGGTCTGTTGCGGTTCTGCATCAGGTGTTCCGGATCTTCAAATTTATTCTCTCAGCAGAAAATGCTCATCACGTGGAACAATTTTTGCTATGGGACCATTTTTGTATCTCCTATAGTTTAGCTGGTCTGTTGCGGTTCTGCATCAGGTGTTCCGGATCTTCAAATTTATTCTCTCAGCAGAAAATGCTCATCACGTGGAACAATTTTTGCTATGGGGCCATTTTTGTATCGCCTATAGTTTAGCTGGTCTGTTGCGGTTCTGCATCAGGTGTTCCGGATCTTCAAATTTATTCTCTCAGCAGAAAATGCTCATCACGTGGAACAATTTTTGCTATGGGACCATTTTTGTATCGCCTATAGTTTAGCTGGTCTGTTGCGGTTCTGCATCAGGTGTTCCAGTTTCCAAGATAAATTATAGCCTATGTGTTGACCAGACTTAATATCTATACAACAAAAAAAAAATTATTCAAATCCGTTCAGTAGTTCCGAAGATTAGCGTGTGCAAACAAACAGACAAACAGACAAACAGACAGACTTTTTTTTTTGGATTCGTGCTCTATTACTGTTTCTAAACCCCCCTCAATTATTATTTTTTAAATATATTCAATGTACAGACACAGTTTTTTTACAGTCTTATTATATGTATAGATATAGATGGGCCACCGACTTCCAAATTTAGAGTTATTTTACACCGTTTAGTGTTATTTTTGAAGTCGGTTTTATTTTTTGTAAAAATGTTTTTTATTTTTCCATTTTTAGTTGTTCCCATACAAACATTTGCCATGAATTCATTTTATATTGTTAATTGTTAACAATACATGTCATTATAATAGGGTTATCTACCTAACCCTAAAAAATGAAACTCAACATACCTAACTGTCGAAATCTAGGTATATTGAACACATCTGCCTACCCCTCTGAGCATACAGGCTTGATGATACGTCATGATGTTGTATAAACAATAAACATCCAAGCGATTCCAGCAATCACGATAGATTTGCCGTCTATTTTTGAAGAGTTCCGTTGTATATCTCCGAAGATCAGCACCAGATCTTCACCAAATTAAAATAGGACCACCTCAGGAGTCTACTCTTTCAAAGAAAAAAAGAATTTTGAGAATCGGTCCACAAATGGCGGAGAAATCAGGTAACATACATAAAAAAAAAAAAAAAAACATACAGACGAACATAGATCCTCCTCCTTTTTTGAAGTCGGTTAAAAAAGAAAGTTTATCTGCGGAGCAACTGTGCGGCGTAGTATTCTATTCTATTCTATAGTATTTTAAGCATCATAGAGACACGCAGCACAGTATTTCACTTTAAAATTATGTAATAAATTTCTTTCAAAATCCATGAATATCAGTAAGGTAGTTAGGTTAGGTAGTTAGGTTCGCTATAGGATAGGTATGATGAGTTAGGTTAGGTTATATGTACATATCGTCATTCTATTATTCTATCAAACACATCAGGCTTAGACAAGGTCACGTTAGTCTATGTTGGTATTTGGCGATGTTATGTTTGTTTTGTATACAGCATTTAACGGAAAGGGCACCTACCTACTTGCTAAATGAAAATGCTTGATTATATTATTTGAGAAGTTCAATCAATTATCGAGGATCCGATCATCAGATCTAAGGTTTGATACAAATGGGACCAACTTGGTAGTACACCCTATCAAATAAAAAAATAATTTTGAAAATCAATCCAGAAATGGCGGAATAATCGCGTAACAATCACACAAAAAAAAACATTCCGTCGAATTAAGAACTCCACCTTTTTTGAAGTCGGTTAAAAATATCATATATCAAGACTTATCCGTGCCTCGGAAAGCACGTCAAGCCGTCCGTCCTGGCTGTCATTTGTAGATCTTTGACAGTCGTTATAACGGGTAGTCTCAGAAGCCCGAAAATCTAGTAACCAGTTAGGGGTACTTATCGCGTTACTCAGAAAGTGGGATGTGGTGGTTAGACAGGCAGTCGCTCCACTTAAAACACTGGGTATTCAACTGCATCCGGTTAAACTGGAAGCCGACCCAACTTAGTTGGGAAAAGGCTAGGCAGATGGTGACTTACCTATTTATTCTGAAAACACTTAACTATATCACAGTCTAAAAACCTACAGTCGTCGCCCAAGCCGTCTAGACAGGGCAATCGTGCGGGGTGTGAGGGGCGAGACGCGGGAAAGCCGCTCCCTAACTGCGAACAAAACGATGTTCGTAGTTCGGGAGATATTATACAGGGCTAACGCGTGTAGACGTTGTCGGCATTTTTCCAGAGATCAAAGGCGTCGTCCTACTGTATTAATATTTATACTGTGACTATATACTATGTTGTTTCCTTTAGTACAGTATACCTACTACTCCATTTATAACAGCATGAGAAAAAAGAAGCTCGTAGAAGCAGGAATGCGGAACATTTTATTTTAAAGATAAGTGAAAACAGTTTTTATTCAAATACTTTTAATTTAAATTTAAAACAATAAAAGTGACACGAAGAATGCGTCCATGTATTGTTCATTCCTGCTTATATGAGGTTTTTATCTTTGGCACTGTAATTTTGAACTAAAACAAGATAATCCTACTAAATGAAATCCACATAATTTGTTAAAATATTTTTTATAAGTACTTAATGGTTACACGAAGTGAAAAAGCTGCTGTAAAAATAGATTAAGTATAATGAATTCCCCCCTCCCTCCCTTCCCCTCCTTCTCCTCCTCCCCGTCCCTCCCCCTCTCCCTCAACAACTGGCACTCACACAACAAACACACACACACACACACACAACAGAGAAACACGCACACGCCGCACGGCCCACAACTACAGCAAAAAGTGTCGTTACGACTTTCGTATGATTTTTTTCCGTCTAGCCCCCTTTCGTAACGCGCGATAATGAATTCGGCGTCTATCGTAATTGTAACATGCTTAATTGTACTTTCGTTACAAAGTGTGCATTGTAAAAAACATTTTTTAACTTCTGTCTAATGCTATTGTAAATGGAGTATAAGTAACTACGTCTTATTTAGTCGATGACGTCATCTCATAGGCGTTAAGAGTAAACAAACAGGATAAACTAAAAAAAAAGACACCGGGCTGGTATCCGCAACTCCACGTCAAAGCGCGTATTTTGCGTGTGGGTCATAATCTACCACGCGAGCCCAGTGCGAATTTGTAGATGTCACATGTCTTCGGTTCTAGGACATGCCGGTTTCCTCACGATGTTTTCCTTCACCGTTTATGAGAGCAGTGGTGATGAAATAAATTACACAAAGTAATGCGCCTGCCTGGGTTCGAACCCATGACTTATTGTTCGTAAATCGGGGCCGCCACGACTGGGCCACCGCTGCTCAAAATATACACTTCTGGACACATCTATTGGCCCACCTTGTATTTTCAGTTTCGTTTGGTCCTAGCTAAAATTTTATATTAGGTCGAGCAAAAAGTTTTTATGCAATTTTGAACCTGGCACATTCACAATTTCACTCAATAGTCTTTTTTTGAATTTCGAACACAGAATTTAAAGAAACAAAAGACAATTTGGAGCCTGTTTGTTGATATCAAACAATCGAATACTATGAAAACTTGGTTTTATTGGTTTACTTGGATTTAATTCTTGAAAAAGTGATTGATATCTTTGGTTTTGCAACAAACATTACTTATTCTTAACATTAACATTCTTAACATGAGGTTCTATCAATAATCTATGGATACTTCACCTGAAGTCGCCGCCCAAGCCACTTATTCAGGCCGGACACAGCCAAAGAAACGTGAGTGTTCAACTTAATTTAAGTCGATCTGCGGTCCGATATGTTTATCGGAGGTACCTAAAGACTGGCGGCTTTGTTCGTCGCCAAGGAAGGCCACGATCTCGGGTCACAACTGAAAGGCAGGATCGATTCATCGTGACGACCAGCTTGAGAAATCGTCACCTTACCTCCATTGAGATACAAAACCAACTTCGCGACTTCCACGGAGTATCAGTCAGCGCTCGAACTGTTCGGAGAAGGTTAAAAGAACGCGATATGGTACCACACAAGCCAGCTAATGGGCCCAAACTAACGCGAGCCCACCGAACAGCGCGCCTTCATTTCGCACGCAGTCATTTAAATTGGACACAGCAAGATTGGAGCCGTGTACTCTTTTCTGATGAGTCTAAAATTGTGTTACATGGCAATGATGGAAGGAAGAAGGTTTACCGACGTAAGGGAGAGCGTTTCGCACAATGCTGCTTTGAAGAGAGGGTTGCTTATGGCGGTGGCTCATGGACTGTCTGGGGCGGTATATCCGCGAGCGGCAAAACTCAACTTGAGGTTATTACAGGACCACGGCTGCCAACATTAAATGCTGAAAGGTACATTCGTGAGTGCTTAGAACCTCACGTGATACCATACGCGGACTATGTGGGTCCAAATTTCCTTTTTATGCATGATAATGCAAGAGCCCATGCGGCCGGCATCGTCAGGGAATATCTTCGGAATGTGAACATCACAGTTATGGACTGGCCAGCCAGAAGCCCAGACATGAACCCCATTGAGCACATGTGGGACGAGCTAAAAAGACGTGTTAGGGCTCGTCAGCCAGTTGCCCAGACGATGCAGGAGTTGAAAACTGCCATAGAAGAGGAATGTGAGATGATCCCTCAAAATTTCATAGAGCGGTTGATAAACTCTATGTCTGCCCATGGAGGCAACACGTGTTATTAAATTAAACCTTTATTTGATAAAACATGTTTTTTATTCAAAAATCAATTGCCTTTAACAAGGTGCATATCCGACTTGTTAGGCGTAGCTCCATGTCGTATGGTATTCTGAATTCAAATTTAAAACAATACGATCGAAAAAGATGGTAAAATGTATCAGGTTTAAAACTGCATCAACAGTTTTTGTTCAATCTAGCAATCATATTTCGGTAGGGGCCATCGAAACCTAAACTCTAAGGTGGGCCAATAGATGTGTCCAGAAGTGTATAAAAATATAAAAAACCACAGGATAGACTATCCTGTGGTCCAGCCCGATACCTAACTACCTATTTACAAATCACACTTGGCTATATATCAAGCTATAGTTATGTATAGTTTCTACTATAAGCTGATCTCGCATTTTGTAGAATTTCAGTACGGTGAGCGGCCAGTTCATACTGGATTTGTATAGCTTATATTATAAAGCCGTGTGCCTATTTATCCATGCCAAGGTATTCTGTCGCTTGTGGAATGCAGGGTGGAAGGGACCTCAATCAAAACACATCTGGACACCAAGGAGTACAGTCATGATCCTGGACCTCCCGATGCTGAAATTCTTCGTTAGCATTTCTTAATTTCTAAGTTTACTTGGATGTTTATTTTAACTTAAACTGGCTTTGAAGCTGAAGAAGTGATTTATTTGCTTTTTAGGACATATCATACATACATACATAAACTCACGCCTTTTTCCCATGGGGGTAGGCAGAAACCACAGAGTGTCATATGCTACGATTCTTACATACTAGCTTCTTTTGCTTCATTTACATTCATACATGTTGTCATACACACACGCCGGTTGCGAGTACTACGCACCTGACCTTTCTGAAGAACCTCACCAATAAGGTCTATGTATGTCCTTCTAGGGGGACGCCTCCCGGCGTTCCCATTTACAACTACCTTTCGTTAGTCGCCTTTCATCCATCCTTTCAACGTGACCAAACCATCTAAGCACACTCTTTTCAATTTTTGTTACTACATCTTCTTCTTCTTTTTCATCTTTTGTCTTTTAGGGACACCTCTAATTAAATTACAATATGTTTAAAATATGAATGACATCAGTAAAACCACGTATTAAAGTTAACTCGAGAAATATAAATGTATCTGAACTCACGGTATCAGTATACGACTAAAGCTATAAAGGTACTTGTAGCGACATCTATATCGCAACGCATGAACTAAATTGACGTCTTAGAACGCAAACAATTTTTTGCCCTTGTCCAGAAGGCACGAATGTCCACTACGAATTGACGCGCGATTTGGAGTTCAATGCTGTGAAAGTTGCATTTTATGGACAAGGCCTTGTATAAGAGCGTTCGTCTCGCGTTTCGTTCATTATTGGCCACTGACTTCCGAAATTGGAGTTATTTTTCACCTGTTACTGTTTTTTTATAAAGTTTTTATTGTGTAATTTTTAGTTTCTTCGTATGTAAAAACAGTCTTTCAAAACTAGAAAGAATCATTGAATTCGATTAACAATTGCTAAAGTTCTTTCTAAAAACAGACAGGCCCCTTTTAAAACAGACAGGCGTAATGTTATGTTATGAAAACAAAAACTCTGCATAGACATCTTGATCTGACTGTAGCAATCGCGAATAATTTGCTGTTATGCGTTGTGGAGTTCCGTTGCCTGTCTTCTTCATCAGTTTTAAATTATACTTTCTAATGAGAATGCTTGATTATATTTCTAAGAATCGGTATGTGTGTACCTATAATATTTGAGGAGTTCCCTTATCAGATATGAGTTTTGATACCAATAGGACCAATCTTTTAATGTATACCTACCTACTAACTACCTATCAAATAAATAATAATTTTGAAAATCGGTCCATAAATGACGATAATAATATGAGGTCCTCCTTTTATTGAAGTCTGTAAAAAAAATGAATATTTTATGTATTTTATGTGTAAATTGGTGATGTTCTTCAGAAAGCTCAGGGACCGCTTTGAACTCGCAACCGGTGTGCATGTACAAATGTATGAACGTAAACGAAGCAAGGAGTATGTACCTAAGGATCGCACGCAGCAGGCGTCGTTCTGTAGTTTCTGCCGCCTCTAATGAAAAAAATACGCGATTTAATGTATGTGTCGCAGCCAACCAGCTTAATCAGCCGTTCAATTAACTGCCTAGCCTCTTTACTAAACGGCGCCGTTCAACCAGCGGCCTAAATGATATTCAGCCAGTTCATCAAACAGCTAGGCAAATGACTTGGATCGATGATGTTTAATTACTTGCCTAGCCGGTTCATTTCATGTTTGAATTTTAATTTGATTTCAACCATTTTCTGCCACCTAGCGCTGAAACTCTCCAAACTGTCAATATGGCGTCGCGCGTCGGTAAACGACAAAGATTGTGTTTTTACGTAGACGGGACTCTTCGCCGACAGGACTCTTGGCCAACAGGGTATCGAATAGTTAGGTACAAAAACTACTAATAGTTAGGTACTACAACTTTGATGCTGTTCTATGGGAACAAAAAAAACTCTAAACTGGAGAAATACAATTTTATTGGCATAAACTCAGTTAACACTATGACTTAAAGGTAAAGGGCAATTCTTTAGACTATTGTTATGAATTCCTTACACATATTTGCCTATTTTTGAGATAATGATTAAGAAATAAAACCTAACACAGAATGTATTTATTGACACAATAATGTTTATTAGTCAAGGACTCTTTAGCCTCAGGAGTAATAATAGCTAGTTTGAATAAAAATTGCCTGGAGACAACATATAATAGGAAGCTCTAGGAATGTTATTAGTCTCTAAATCAGTATTTGAAAAGGTAACCAATGAAATGATGTAGGTAAAGACTACAATAGATATAAAAACTCTAGTAATCATAAATTATGTGGTACAGTTAGCGTCAAAAATATCTGAGCGTACAGTCACTAAAAACAATCATTTTCGGTCAATAATAAAAGTCTCAGCACGATAAAATATACATACAATTTGATTATAGCAATGTGTGTTTACGTCATAACTAGATAATAATTTGAAACAAATCTTGTACACAAGTACCTAATTAATTACAAAAGTAAAGAAAAAAGAACAAAAATCACGCCATTAACTTATATTACAAAAAAAGTGTACATAAGTACACGCGTTAGAAGTTATACTTCTTTGGCGTAATAATTGAAAAAAAAAACTTAAATGTTGACTACAGCTAGCTTCAGGGTGTCGGTTTTTCGTGACGGTGCGCGCGCATCGTAATTTACTGTCATAATTTTTCCTGCCGCGCCAAAAGAAGTGTAACTTCAATATTTATGTCAATGACTCTGCAGACTGCAAGTTAACTTGTGCAATTATTACTGTATTGAAAAAGCACACGTATATTTAGAAAAATTAGAACAACTACGTCTTATTAATACTTCTGCAAGAACACAAGTAGTACTATACACGCAAGGAAACTAACTAACTAACAGTAACCAATATAATGCGAAATGATGTGTTTTATTATTTCTTTTATCAATAAATGCGTCTTAATAAAAGTAGCTATCAATTAGCTCGATTTTGGACCCAATACGTGAGATCAAAAATAAAATCGAGCAAACGCGTTGGCAATTGATCATCAAAGATCACGCTATTAATTAGTACCTATTGTTGCCCTACACTCATAAATAAACCTATGATTTAAACAAAAAATGCAGCATTGTCCTTTTATTTCTAAATACATTTCCAAAACTTTAATATCAGAGATCTACTGATAGTTTGTCAATATCATATTAAAATGGCACAAGTCTTTATTTTTGCAAAGTATACTTGTGCAAGTTTCAACCTAAAATTCGGACAACTGTGTTTAGAAACTTAAGATAAACACTACTTACTGAATACCACACACTAAAATAATAAGTATTTTCTGAAGAGTTGATTTAACAAAAAATCTTTCTCCAAAAATATTTCATGACTAAAATAAATGAACCATTTTTATAATAGAACCTAATGTTTATTAGTAAGACACGAAGTTAGCGGGAAGACGACGAACGTCTGCGGTCGCGTCGATCGCGCCGCGGACTGCGCGTGCGACGCCGGCGTGCGCCGCGCTCCGAGCTCGAGCGGCGCGCTCTGCGGGGAGGACATGGGTTTATAGGCCTTCTTCATCATCTGGTATTTCATGCATACGACAAGTCATGATGAGAATTTATACTATATGTTTCAAATAAGAATAGGAACGTCAATGACCTCTATCTGTCAGATGTCACTTGAAAAGTACGGTCTGCAACGAAACCATAATCGCATATCAATTATTATTTTCTTTTTTTTGTTGATTTACCGAGTGAAATGAAAAAACGTCCTAAATTTATTACTCATGTGGAGTGCTTACGTTTTAATGATTAATTCTGTTTGTTACACGGTTGTTTGTTGTTATTGTTGATAATTGTTGATGTGTTTTTGTTTTATCTCGCTGTCTGCTCGACAGTGTGAACGAGGAGCTGTTTTGCATGGGAGGGCTCGAGAGATTATATCCAATGTAGACAAATGCTTCGAGAGCGAGAATCAGCACAATTTAGAAAATTATTCCTTCATAATTTGTTAATAAATTATAATTGCAAAATACCTTGATTTGCTGATCTTACCCAATTTATTCGAATTGACAGCATTGACGTTACAACATGGCGAAAAGTCGATCCTATTCTCATTTGAAACGCATAGTAGCTACATCACACATAGTTCAAAATCGCTTGACATTTCACATCCAACGCCTTCGATCAATGTGTCCTGACCCTTAGGCACAATTTCACAGAATGGAATGGATGCGACTTTTTGCAACGAAGTTGTTCATAGCATAATCAAGTTTATGTTAATTTTATGAACACAAACACTAAATACGAGCCCAAAAATGGTCTCAAAAATGGTCTCGCGTCTTCCGAGGCATCCTCGCGCACTTTCGAGCATTCCCTTCGCGAATTTGCGCGCCTTTTCCCGTCATGACGCTTCCATTCCGTGGCGGTGTAAATTGAGCCTTATTTATAGAGTTCTGTGGCCAATGACGTTATACTGACCTGGAGTTACTTCGCCTCCTGCGATCCCTGTCGGAAGAACGGCGTCGTCTTTTGTCATGTTTGGAGTCTGAACTGTCCGAAGCAGACGAATCACGCTTTTTCTTGGCTTGAACTGAAGAAAATGCAACAGATAATAATATTTTTAATGCTCTGTTGCTTAGCCTAGAAACCAACCCAATCCATATTTTTTTTATAAGATCAACCTGCATTGCCCCACAGTTGAGCAACGGTTTCCTAGATTTCTATTCTTCTTAATAAAATTCTAATTAGCCGATATCTGTACATAGGAATAATGTAGTAAGAAACTTTATGTTTTCCATACATTTTTCAAAGATTAAGTTTGGCATTGCTCCTTGGGTTTAACAGTTATGACTAAGGTTAGTAGAAATGTATTTAATTCAATAGGTTCACTTACCAGCTTTATTCTCCCTGTCCCGTTGTCTAGACTTGATGAGACGAACTATCTCCATCAACTCTTTGCGGGCATCGTTCTTCTCTTCTTCAGTCTAAATTGGGAACGAAAGGTTAATGTTTCATTTTGTTTTCAAACATAACAAACGACGTGCATGTATGTCGAAAAGGTAAACGTAATCAAAAGTATGTAAAAATCGTAGTTAAATTAAAAATTCATGGGAAAAGGCCATAGTGTATGATGTATGTTTAGCAGCCGAATAAATAATAGCAGTGATAGCCTAGTGGTGTGACCGGTGGATTGCCAATTCATAGGTCTCGAGTTCGAACCCAAGGCACTCACCTCTGACTTTTCGGATTTATGTGCGGATTGTATAATTATCACTTGCTTCAAAAACGGTGAAGGAAAACATCGTGAGGAAACCGGCATGCCTGAGAGATATTTCTCGAGGGCATATGATGCCAAGTCAGAGGCCCATGGGCGGGCGGCATTAAAACTCTGACACCAGGTTAGTTACTAACCACACGATAAGAAGAAGAAGCAGCCGAATGATGGGATGGTCTGATAAGTGACACTCCAACAGTTGTAGAAATAATGAATTGGGATACATGGATAAAAAGAAGCCTACGTCACACGGGGACAGTGTAGCTTCCGAACGGTGAAAGAATTTTTCAAATCGGTCCAGTAGTTTCGGAGCCTATTCAATGCAAATGTACAAACAATCGGCTACTTGTTATCCCTGTATTCCCACGGGAACGGACACTACGCGGGTGAAACTGCGTGACGTCTCCTAGTTATTTGTAACACCTCGAAGGATTCTCAACAAAACAGTTTAGACGCCAGCATATCAAACTACCCCTAACTGTCAAATTTTCCCAATTGAACATGAACCTTATTATGACTACAATAAAGTTGAAAACCTATCAAAGAAATTTGACACATTGTGCTGTGCAGGCGTCTGTACAATTGCGTAATAGTAATACTCACAACTGTAATATATTATAATATAATAATATTTGAATAAATGAATGTATACATTAATAATGTAATGAATGAATATATATGTAATGGTATTAATAATATCAGTTCACTAATGATGCATGCCATTTATTTACTCAGTAGATAATATTGTAATTTAAAATGCTATTTTAATCATTAATTCTATAAGTTACTCTAATTTATTTTTTTCTATTATCATTCGTTTCGTTCGTTGTTTTCATTTCGTTATTTTTTTTCGTATGTTAATTTTAATTTGCAAGAAATAAAAGGCTTTTTTTATTTTATTGAATACTCACACCATCCCTCTTGTCGTCTCCCTGCGGGGTGCGCTCTCCACTCTTCTCTCTGGTCTCCGTCACAGAGGGCTTGCGATCGCGGGACTTCGATCTATAACAAGGTCAAAGGAGGATAATTTATGCGAAGCTGAAATTTATGTTTGTAAACAATTTTTACCCGCCGTTTTCCTCCGTTAGACATAGTACACGGGCGCGTTACTAATAAATCCGAGCTGAACCAACCGGAGCGAAGACGTGAAGGAGTTGACCAATCAGAAGTTTGTGCAACAAGTGACGCGATGAGGATTACAACCCTGGCCGATTTTAGCTTGTTTCGCCCAACTCAGTTTCAGTCAAAACTCACCTTAACCCGATTATGAGGGTAAACGCTTCAACGAAACTTTTTCCTAAGAAGAAGAAGTGCTTTTTGACGTTTCTCTCTTTTGACGTGTCGCTATAACTTTGTATGTCTTACTCATGATCCTAATTAATTACTATGGTACCCACACACTATAACGTCGGGTATTATACAGTTAGGCGTTAAGTTTAACTTTATGTTGAGAAAATGCACTCAAAAACACGAATTCATCTTTGATTAATATTCTGACAAGACGTCATTGCAACGTTATGTCGTTGCGTTGGTTACCATAGTGTCGCGACCGCCTAAAGTCCTTAATTACTTAATATTCCAAAACTAAGATACCTTACCTCTCTTTAGCCGGTGACGGTGTACGGGAGCGCCTCTTCTTCTTATCCTTATCATCATCCCTAGGCTTAGACCTATCATTATCTCTACTCTTCTCACTCCTACTGCGATCTTTGCTTCTGTCCCGACGCTCAGACCTCTCCCTCCTGCGGTCATTCCTCCTATATTCAGAATATTTACGATCCTCTCTGTCATTTCGCTGATCCGAAGGTTTGCGATCCCTATCTTCTCTCTCGTTCTTCTGTTCGGAATATTTGCGATCTCTGTCGTCTCTTTCATTTCTATGTTCAGAACGTTTGCGAACCCTGTCATCTTTATCATTCCCCTGTTCTGACTGTTTACGTTCTCTGTCGTCCTTTTCATTTCTGTTCTCAGATTGTTTGCGTTCGCGATCTTCTTTGTCAATCCTCTGATCAGAATGCTTACGAGTTCTTTCTTCTTTGTCATTCCTGTGGTCTGATACATCGGATAGTTTACGCATCCTTTCGTGTTTATCGTTCTTGTTTTCAGATAGTTTGCGAGTTCTTACGTCCTTTTCGTTTCTAACTTCTAACGGTCTGCGTCCTCTTTCTTCTTTATCATTCCTCTGCTCTGATTGTTTACGATCCCTGTCTTCTTTTTCGTTTCTGAAACGGTCGCGTCTGTCGTCTTTTTCTTTGACCTTCTCTTTTTCACCTAAGCGAGCTTTAATTGCTTCACGACGGTCTGGACGAAGATCTCCGTCTTTTCTGAGGAAAGGAAGATGATTTATTATCACTTTACCTGCCTGAGAGACATTTTTCGACGGCATGTGAAGCCAAGTTAAAGGCCCATGGGCGGCATAAATACTCTGTCACCAGGTTAGCCACTAGCCACACGAAAAGAAGAACGCTATTCTTTAAAATATTAAATTAGTTAACCTTACTTAGAATTATTAAGTTACCGTAAAACGGGGTGAAAAGTAACTTAAGGGTGAATAGAAACAAAATTTTGAGGAGGAATTTCACGCTAGTTTAATATTGTTTGATATTATCAAGGTGTCGAACCTATTTATCGCAATTGTTTAATAGCATTACAGTCCTCGTTTATAACAAACAACTTTATACTAACGTGAATTACTTCCTGAAAATGTTGTTTCTATTCACCCCATTTTACCCGGTACCTTCCTTTCTTGAAGTAAACCCACTCCAGACATTAGCATATTCAGCTTACTTGGAGGGGTTAACAAGACTACTAGTAATAGGTAACCCATATTCCTAACAGGCTGTTTAAAAGAATCTTAATCATCCTCAGCCTAGTCTTTACCCAACTATGATGGGGTCTGCTTCCAGCTTAACGGCCATCCACAACCTAGTTTCTGAGTTTTGGTCAAAATGGTTGTCAGATTTTCGGGCTTTTAACTATTGATTTATTAAATACTTCAAGCACACCAATGTACAGAGGCGGACTTAATGCCATAGGCATTTTCTACCAGTCAACCTTCAGGTGATGCAGGGAAAAGCAGTGGTAGGTGCAATTAAAAATGAAAATAAAAGGAATCAAAATAATACTAATACATATTTTGATTATAAATACATAAACATGTAGTCTATAAATATAATATATTTAATAAAAAAATACACAAAGATAGAAAGAAGAGAAAACATTAGCGCTGTGAAGATACTACTACCACTATCTGTAACGACTGCCTTAAATCTACAAATGACAGCCGAGACCAAAAGCTTAACGTGTTTTACAAGGCACGGAGGGGTTTTGATATGTAATTAATGGTCACCCATCCACGGAATAACCTCTTCAAGCGTAGCTTAACCTACGCTCGACCCGAGAGGCTGTTATGATTTAACCTCAAGCTCCTAAATAAAAAACCATGTAAAGTTGGTATATCACGCTTACCTTTGCTGATCCTTTTTAAATGTACTCCTCAACAGACTGAATGGATCATAATCGTCTTTGGACTTCTCTTCCTGATGCCCTTTGGCCAGGCCTTCGGACATGTTGGCAATGGCGGAGGAAAGCTTAGGCTGCACGTAACCCACAGTTGAGGAGATGCCTTCCCGACGGCCGCGCATGTCACGACCGTCTCGGGGATCTCGGTTGTCGCGGCCTTCACGGGCCTCGCGACCAAAGGGAGCTGTGTCTCTGGTAGAAAAATGTAATTTGCTTAATTGGAGAAGTGGCGAAGGACGGGTTTTTTAGGGGACTGTTTTATGTAACATTTTAATACAAAAAGTGCTAATCTTCAAGCAAAGAATAAAAGAGTTTTGATTTGATTTAATAATCCATTCATAGTAACATCCCATTTATTTATACGACTAAATAATAACTTAAATGACGATTTATAATACAGGAGATATCCACTAAAATAACTACTTTTTTAGTCAAACAAGTTAGCTTTTGCAATACTTAACCAAAAATATCCCAAAATACGCCATCATGAGTTTTAGTAAAAATTAAACTTGTTTCCTTTCGTAGTTTCATCAGTGTCGTAGTTATGTTAACAGGTTTTTAGCCCATTAGTCAATTTCCTAATTAACCAACCTTTGTTGATCATGCTTAGGGTTGACACCCAACGCTAGCGCCAACATATCAGCTCTGTTCTCAGGGGTAGCCCTGCGGATATCACGACGACGGTCAGGCTTTTCTGCAGGCTTGCGTTTATGAGATGTTTCGTCTAAAGAAACAAAAAATGAGTTTTAAATTTATGCCAATGAGGACGATCGATAGAATACTCTTACAACACAAATTCACTTATTGTAAAACTAACATGCATTATAAATTAATAAATAAAAAACTGATGTAAAACAAAAAACTTTACTAAACACTCTGAAAGAAAAACACATTATAATATACAATTTATATAGGCCAGCACCGAAGTATATTTATAAAATTAGTAACCTACATACTATAGTAAAAGATACTTAAAAAACAGTCATTTATTTGTACAAAAAAAAGGAGTTTGTTCATCCATAAAGTTACTTTAACAATTACATGTTAAGCGTACAATACATCTACGGACGGTCAATATTGTTAAAACGGGGTGTAAAGAAACAGAGAGGTGAATAGAAACAAAACAATTAACTAGCAATCGAGAGATCCCAAGTTCGATCCCAACCCATTGCAATATCGGCGTAAACCCACTCTAGACACAAGCAAATTTAGCTTAGTTGAAGAGGTTAACAAGACTACTAATAATGTATAACTCACATTCCACATATAGAGGAGGATATTCACGCAAGTTAATGTTGTTTGTTATAGTATACGAGGACTCTACTAATGCTTTCATATAGGGTGACTGGTAATTAGTGACCGATACTTTAACACGTGATTGTACTCATGAATACGAATAACTTTCCCAAAGAAACTTATTTTTATACACATTAATTTTCAATTAATTCAATTAGGTACGTCAGTACTGCACAACGGGAGCGGAGGGGTGGCGGGGGAGCGTGTGCTACTACTACTAGTAGATTTTGCCCTTCCTGAGGTCAGACTATCAGCTGATAGATCCTGCCGGTTCGTGCCTACTGTGATCGATCAGAGGCGCGCGCGCCTGAATTTCAAACAGAGTTTTTGTTTTTTCTTTGTGTTATAAGTTATTGTGTATAAAAAAAAGTTTCTTTGGGAAAGTTTATTGAAATCATGAATTCAATCACGTGTTTAAGTATCGGTCACTAATTACCAGTCACCCTGTATAATTGAGATGAATAGTTTCGACACCTTGTTTGTATTAAATAATGTTAAAATAGCGTGAAAATCCGCCTCAAAGTTTCGTTTTAATTCACTGTTTTACGGTAGTTAAAATTAACTACTATTTCAACTTTCTGCACTTCCTTCCCATAAACTATGCCAATTCTCACAATCCTCATGCCCCCAAAATTAAGAACATTGCTAAACCAAAAGAGATTCAAAGTTTTCACGTTTCAACAGAATATCAACTTGACGCTAGTGGTAATAAAGTCCATTTGACAATGACAATAGACAAAAGTATAAAATAAATATATTTTACTGTCTGCAAATGATTTACCATCATGTTCGATGTCCTCTTCGAAGTCTAGAGCGTTGTAGTCAATCTTCTCGTGGCGGGAACGATCTGGAAACGTAATGTATGTCAAAATGAAATCTAAAGTAATAAATGCGTGCTGTGTCCGCCGTGACAGAGCGAGACAACACAATAAAACATATTATTCAACGTGTAACAGAATAAACAAGGTCCTGAAAAAGGGTCATTGTAGTCATTATTATGAACATTGTTTTAATATGGGACGAACATTGAAATCGTGACGAAAAAAAATCAGCTGTCCGGTACAGTTGTTCGAGTTACACTTACATAAATATACTGAACAGCTGTTTTTTTCGCGGTTTTTGTGTTCGTCCCATAGTAAAAGTTGTTTATAATCATGAGTAAAATAACACGTTTTCAGGTTGTGCGTTTGTTTTGTTACATGTCGTATTCTTGGACTTCTAACCTTATTAAGTAACTTGACAGATCTGTCAAAAAAAGTACACACGCATTTTACATGCACTTAAATAAACTCAAGCTATTTTCTTCTTTTAGCAGTACTTACTACCCTGTAAAAATTACTGAGTGAAAATGTGGGTAAAGTCAAGGCAAAATGAGCTATCATTCCATAACAATGCTGGGAATTGGCTTCACTCGATCGGTTGATAAAGTGGTGAGGTGAAAAAAATTATGAACAATATTGAATGAACTTTATGAAAACTTTTGCTTGAATTTAACAATTTAAAATCATAAACACAAATTATATTCGTTAGATTGGTAATTAATAACATTTTGTTAAATATTCCTTTAGATCATTTATCATTCTTACTACCCCGACCCCGATGCAATAAGTTTCATTAAGGTAACATAATTCTGCTTTGAGCTGCCAAGATACTAAATACAAAGCGAAATTCAGGTAAATTAAGAAAGATTAGACAATTTAACAAAACTCGCAATTAATGTAGATGAATGACAGGATCTTAAGTTAAGTTGCCTTTATTTTATAGAATTGTTGTTGTATATGGGTGCCGGCGTAATGACCAGAGACTATGAGAGTTTTCAGGTCTATCTCATAAGCACCAGTGTACTACTTACCCTCAGTTGGGGCGTCTGCTTGCGTGCAATCCAATGACAAAAAAATGCGTTTCAACTTTTTCTGTTTAAGCCAATGACAATGAATGACACAAAATCAAAACTCATTTATTCCAGTTAGGCGAAGAATATGTACATTTAGAACGTCAAAAATGACAGCAGGCAGTCCCTGTAAACGCCCGCCCTTTACCACTTGGTTAATGGTTTACTCTAGGAAATGGTGAAGGGCCTTGCATACTAGGTCATCAGAAATCTTAAGTCTAAACCAGTATGGCAATAAAATATTTTGCCGGTGTCTGTAAGACGGACTCAACGACATCTTTTCAAAATATATTGTTGTCTGACCTTCAATGGTGCCTTTTAATGGTCTAACTAAATGAAATAAATGTTTTGATTTTTGATGATCTGAGTATTCTATTCAACTTCTGCCGACCCAGCTTCATAGTTGGGTAAATTTAACACAATAAGAATAAATACATAATACAAATAAATAAACAGAATCACAATAAACATACATATAAAAATCATTTGAAATAATGACACAAGATAAATTATTAATACATAAATAATACATTTTTAATCAGGGGGCAATTTGTTCCGCCGTCGCGCGTGCGCAACGTCGATATGAAAGGATGCGAACATCTTTCCATACTTTGGCCATCGATCAATGTCGAAAGCCTAAGAATACATAATGGGAAATAATAAAGATGAACCCAGTCTAAATAAGGGAAGTGTTACTGGCAGTCTAAATTCTGGTTTTCGAGATTTAAACCGCGTTGCGTCCCCCGCCATCTTGAATTTTTGCGTGACTTTCTGATTCTACTTATACTAACCAAGAGTAGAATCACATTCCCCTTCCTCCTTCTCCTCTGGCGGATCAACAGGTGTATTGCCTCCGCCATCACCTATAAAAAGTGGATCCATAGATTAGCAATGGTCTATTTGACAAAATTTTAGCTTTTAGTATAGTACCTTGTCTAGATTACAAGAAAATATACACCATACGGCGATACGTCGAGTCAAAATGTCGCATTTATACTAGATAATGACGTTACAAGCCCTCTCTCCTCAACTTTAAAGCGCTTAATCTATGCAGTTTTCCATCAATTTGAAAGAAAAAAAATAAGTGTCGAATATTTTCTTGTAATCTAGATGTACGCAAACTTTGCCCGTGACTTCGTCCGCGTGACGTTACGTAACTTCCTAAAAAGTAGCTTTCTTTGGCGTAAAAAAAATAGTTTAAATCGGTCCAGTAGTTTCGGAGTTTATATGGTACTTACAAACAAACAAAAAAATATTTCCTCTTTATAATTTTAGAACATAAATAAAGTAATATTACAAAAGTGAAAAAAAAAAAACTTTAAATGTACAGACCCCAGCACATCAATCTACCCATGTGTCAAATTTCTTCTATAGATTTTCAAGTTTATTTCAAACCGAATAAGGTCCATGTTCAATTTTGAGTTAGCTTGATGTGATGGCGTACATATAGGGGATTATTTCTGAAACCACTTATCCGTTTTAAGAAAAGCTTCTACTGTTAGAAAGATTGCGATTGGAAGACTATAGAGTGTGTGATTGCAAGGTACGGGTCTCTTATGTTATAGTTGCTCTTCACGCGCACAAAGTAGCGGGCGGAAGTTTGGTTCAGTATAATACAATATTTTGAATGTTTAGACATAAATAACTCACGACTCTGCTGTCTCTCTATCTCCTTCTTCTTCTTGGACTCTTGTTGTTCCTTCTCAGATCTCTCTTGTTCAGCGCGCTTAGAAAAACAGTTAGGTTGTCGTTAGTTAAGTAGTTGAAAATTTGCTAGGTCATAAAAATACCAATATATCAAAAATAAATCGGATATGTGGAGGCGCGATGCTGCCTCGCTTTGTTAGCTGTAACAAGGTATAGGACATTATACCCCTTTGTCAAGGGCCGCGCCTAAATATAAATATATAAATGTTCCACAACTTTTTCACACAACGCCATCTAGTTCCAAGCTAAGAGCTTGTGTTATGGGTACTAAAGTACTGATAAACATACTTATATATTTCTAAATACATACATATTATAGAGAAATTACACACAGACACAGAACAAATGATCATGCTCATCACATAAACATTTGTCCTGGGTGGGAATCGAACCCACGACCTCCGTCATAGCAGTCAGGGTCACTAACTACTAGACCAACAGGCCAGTCAAATATAAACCTGAATCTCTATTTTCGTTGGTCACTACATCACGCATAAACAGCTGGACCAAATTTCTCTAATTCTTTCTTTGATGTGTTTGTTATTGCCAGGAGACGGTTATTTGGAAAATTTTGGAAAATTTAAGATAACGACAGTTAAACATTTTTAAATGCAGCTCCAGTGACAAATGTCTTCCCATTCCATTTTCAGGAGGCAATTTGACAATTAACAAGTCTTAAGCCAATACTAAGAGGCATTATGCGTTTCAAATGAGAATAGGAATGACTTTGCGCCATGTTGGGACGTTACAGCTGTCAATTCGAATAACTTGGGTAAGATCAGCAAAACAAGGTTTTTTTCTAAATGTAATTTAGGTTTTTTTTTTTCTAAATGATTGAATTAATTAATGATTTTGACATGGTTAATGGTGACTTTGACTTTATTTTTAACAATTTTGACATAATCATTATTAATCATTTAGACATCATTAGTAATTACTTCCTACAATTTTCAATTATATGTACTAACACTAGCGTTTAAGTTGTGTATTACTAACAAATTGGATTGTATGATCTGTAAAATAAATTATTATTATTATTATTTACGAATTACGAACGAATAATTTTCTAAATTGTACTGACAAAGTATTTGTTTACATTGGAGATAATTTCTCGAGCCCACCCATACAAAAGCAGTCGGGGAGATGAAAACAAATATCAACAACAACAACAACCGTGTAACAAACAGAATTGATAAATAAAACGTAAGCACTCCACAAGACTAATTAATTTAAGACGTTTTTCCATTTTGAATAACTTTGACTCAGTAAAACAAAAAAAAAACGAACTAAATAATACACGATTAAGGTTTGTTGCAGGCCGTACTTCTTAAGCGATATTTGACAGATAGAGGTCATTGACGTTCATATTCTTATTTGAAACGCATAGCAAAACATAAATTGATTCGAAGGCGGAACGAAGTATGCCAGGGCAGCTAATTATATAATAATTATACCCACTGAAAGTGAGTTCTATATTACCTATGTATGTATTTAGAAATATATAAGTATGTTTATCAGCTGTTTACTACCCATAACACAAGCTCTGCTTAGCTTGGGATTAGATGGCGTTGTGTGAAAGTTGTGGAATATTTATTTATTTCATATTTATTTATTTAATAGCCTGCCGAAATTTTATTCAGGGATGCAAAGGTGCCTGATAAATGATATGATAAATGATATTAATATTTTTGTAAATAGGTTCATACAATGTTGTGTAGACTGACATATATGGCCCGTTAGTCGATTGATCCTTGAGCATGTAGAAGTTATTGGGTAGAGTGAGTATACACACTCTTGGAAAATACTTTTATTAAATAGAAGGAGAAATCAGCGGACAGAAGAACAGTTGAGATATATACACTTTTATTTACATAGGTACAAGTAACATTGTATTCAGCTTATTTAAGCGAGCCACGATAAAAATATAATTAATATATAAAACAGAAAACGTGACAACAGGAAAAATCTAAGTGACATAATATATTTTACTTTTTCTCTATTTGAAATATTAAATGGCATTCCGCTACACAACCCCCCTCTTGAGACCGTCAAGGGCGATAGTAGTCAGGAAAATGCACCTTACGGCCTGACTGCGTTCTTTTGATGCTGCTGTCTTCGGCCGTTGGCGTTGAATTGATGACTGGTGTGTGAGTGTTTATGTTGTTGTGTGATGTTGTGGTGTGTGAGTCTTGCAGTATGTAAGCCGGTTTCAGTCGGTCTACCGATACTGAGACTATTTTACCATTGTGGAGGAGTTTGAATGCTTTGTCACCCCTCTCTAGTACTTTATGCGGACCTGTGTATGCGGGCTTGAATGAACCGGATGATGCGTTATCCCGTAGAAAGACATGCGTCGCTGTGGCAAGGTCCTTGAACACAAATATTGCCCGACTATTTGAATGCCGCGATGCTGCAGCCGGTTGTATATTTTTGGGGAACATGCGTAATCTTGCTATGTAGTCGGTAACGTCTGTATCGCAAGTCGCTTCTGGATCGAAGAAATCTCCTGGTAGGCGCAGTGTCTCACCGTAAACTAATTCAGCCGGCGTAGCCTGTAAATCTTCCTTTTGAGCACTTCGTATTCCTAGAAGAACTAGTGGTAGAGATTCTACCCAGTTATTATTACTGTGGCTGGTTATTGCTGTTTTCAACTGTCTGTGGAACCGCTCAACCATACCGTTACAGGCAGGGTGGTAAGCAGTTGTCTTTCTGTGCTCAAACCCAGCTATCTCCGATAGACGCTTGAAGAGAGTCGACTCAAACTGTCTGCCGCGATCCGTCACAATTTTTATGGGACAGTCAAAACGTGCAATCCATCCATACAGAAGGGCATTTGCCACTGTTTCGGCTGTGATATCTTTAATTGGTATTGCCTCAGGCCATCGCGTGAAACGATCTACAGCGGTGAGACAATACCGGAACCATGTGAAATTGGAAGTGGTCCAATCATGTCTATGTGGATGTGCATAAAACGTGATCGTGGTAGTTTGAAGTTGCCTAGAGGTGCACTCACATGGCGAGTGATTTTTGCACGCTGACATGCCAAGCAATTTCGCGTCCATTCTCTGCAGTCTTTCCTTACTTCGGGCCACACGTAACGCTCTGCTACCAACTTGGCACTGGCGTTGGCTCCTGGGTGGCTCAAAGAGTGCAGGGAGTCGAAGACTTGACGGCGATATTCCTTCGAGACATATGGTCTCGGTATCTTCCCACTATCATCGCAATATAATTGAGACATTGTACCTGGTATTGTGATTTTTTTAAGACGCAGCGATGTTGTTCCGTCGAGTAGCTTTTTGAGTTCTGTATCGCAACTCTGGGACTTAGCTAGCACGTTCAAGTCGATGGGTTGGACAATCTCCTCTACTCGACAGGGCATCGGCGACAACGTTGTTTTTACCCGAGATGTGTCTGATGTCTGTGGAAAACTGCGATATTAAATCTAGATGTCTAAACTGTCGTGGTGAGCAGTTTTCCTTACGTGATTGGAATGCGTAACAGATGGGTTTGTGATCGGTGTATATTACAAACTCTCTAGCCTCGACCATGTGTCTGAAATATTTAATCGCTTCATATATCGCGAGCAATTCACGGTCATACGGTGAGTACTTTCGCTGACTTGTGGTTAGTTTACGAGAAAAGAAAGCTAGGGGTTGCCATTCCCCATCCTTCAGTTGTTGAAGCACTGCTCCCACTGCGACATCCGAGGCGTCTGTCACCAGAGCTAGCTTTGCTCCGCAAAAGGGGTGTGCGAGCATTGTTGCCTCGCATAGACCTCTTTTGCTGGCCATAAATGCATCATGTTCCTCTGCTGTGAAATTGACAGGGTGTGAGCCTTTTACCGAGCCTTCTAAAAGCTTGTTGAGCGGTGCGTGTTGTTGAGCTGCCTCTGGGATAAACCTCCTATAAAAGTTTACCATCCCTAAAAACCTCTTTAGTTCCCGCACAGTTTTCGGGGGTGGGTAGCTGTTGATGGCTTCTACCTTTTCTGGTAATGGTTTAGTGCCGCTCGATGTTATTAAGTAACCTAAAAATGTTACCTCTTTGGCTCCAAATACGCATTTTGACGTGTTTATCACCATCCCATACTCTCGCAATCTTGTAAACAGCTGTCGCAGGTGGTCTTCGTGTTCTTTTTGATCTTTAGAATAGACCAAGAAGTCATCTAAGTAACCAAAACAAAAGTCAAGACCTCGTAGCATTTCATCGACAAACCGTTGGAATGTTTGCCCTGCATTGCGTAATCCAAACGTCATGAACGGGAATTCATAAAGCCCAAAGGGTGTGGTGATGGCTGTTTTTGGTATATCATCTGGATTGACGCGTATTTGGTTATATGCTTTTACCAAATCGATTGTTGAGAATACTTGACATCCAGAAAGATTGTGGGCGAAGTCATGTATGTGACGAATAGGGTACCGATCTGGTATAGTTCGTGCGTTTAGCATCCTAAAATCGCCACACGGTCGCCACCCATTATCCTTCTTAGGTGCCAAGTGCAAGGGTGAAGCCCAGGGTGAGTCAGAGGGTCTGGCTGTGCCACACATGAGCATAGATTCAAACTCCTCTTTAGCAATTTTTAGTTTATCTGGGGCCAACCGACGCGGTGTGCAAGACACGGGAGGTCCCGGTGTTGTACGTATGTAGTGTAAGGTGTTGTGTTTAGGTGCACAATGTATACCCGACGGCCGGGTTATATCTATAAACTCCCGGAGGATGTCGTGGTATGTGGTGTCACCAATTCTTACCTTTACCGAAGAAACCGCATCAAAAGAACGAGCAGGCGAAGCAGGGGTCACGAGCGTAGTATTTGCATCGATTAGGCGCTGCATTCTAACATCTACAATCAAGTTATAATAAGACAATAAATCAACTCCTATTATTGGTTTTGTTACATCTGCTACTATAAATCTCCAAGGAAAGTCACGGCGTAAACCTAAATTTAATTTTAAGTAAGCGTAACCGTATGTATTTATTACACTGCCGTTAGCCGCACAAAGTTCGAAGGTACTTTTATTACGGCGCTCTTTGAGTGATGACCTTGGGAAGACGCAGACGTCGCTACCGGTGTCGACGAGAAATTGCATCTTCGTGTTTTGGTCAGTCACAAATAAGCGACCATTGCTACGACAGTCGTCGGTCGCCTCTACCGACTGCCCGTCTCGTTTCCCGACTGGTCACAAGGCTTAATGCACTTCGTTGCTCTGTCGCCAAACTTGTAATGGTACCAACAGGTTGGAAACTTCCTATAGTTGGAGTTGGACCGTCTGGAAGTCGATCGGCCGCGACTGTTGGACTTCTCTCTTGGCCGCGAGAGTCTGTTGACATGTGAAGTGAGCGTTTGCATTTGTCTCGTGAGTTCCGCTATTTGACTGGCCATCTGGTCAACGCTGCTACACGGCGAAGTCATCGGGGCTGTCATCACTGCTATTTGCGGGCTAGCTGGCACCACATCGTGGATCCTATCAGCTAATTCAGCTACCTCTTCCAGGGTCACATTAGCTTGAGACGTGATGATGGTCTGCGTACTGCTAGGTAGGCGGCTGGTCCAGATTGTACGCAGAAACTCCTCTGGTACAGTCGGTCCCGCCAGGTGGCGCACATGTCGTAAAAATTGCGTGGGCTTGCGGTCACCAAGCTCTTCATGAGTTAAAAGTTGCTGTACCTTTTTCTCTCTAGACGCCGATAATCTCTTTACCAGTTCGGTTTTGAGCCTCGCATATTTGTCCGGTGCTGGTGGAGCTATGATTATATCTTCTACCTCTGATGCATATATCTGGTCCAGACTGCCAATAGCGTGGTGAAATTTGGTGGAATCAGTAGTGATATTTGCGAGTACAAACTGACTTTTCAGCTGCGCGAACCACAACGCCGGTTTTTCGGGATAAAACGGTGGTACACGCACGCCAACGCGAAAAACATCGTAGCTCAGGGCGTCACTGTAAGGGTTCGTTTCACTTTTAGCTTCTTGTCCTTGTTGCTGAGTCATAGTGTCCTTCAGGGGTCACCAGTGTAGAAGTTATTGGGTAGAGTGAGTATACACACTCTTGGAAAATACTTTTATTAAATAGAAGGAGAAATCAGCGGACAGAAGAACAGTTGAGATATATACACTTTTATTTACATAGGTACAAGTAACATTGTATTCAGCTTATTTAAGCGAGCCACGATAAAAATATAATTAATATATAAAACAGAAAACGTGACAACAGGAAAAATCTAAGTGACATAATATATTTTACTTTTTCTCTATTTGAAATATTAAATGGCATTCCGCTACAAGCAGGTTAGTGTACAAGAGGTCTGTAGTTATAGCAAAAAAATGGATGCTGATTGACATCTTACCTCAAATTCAGATAACTTGATGATCCTGCGCTGAGCTTGTCGCCAATGTGGAGGCGTCACAGAGCGGGAGCGAGACCGCGAACGAGATGGTGTGCGGTAGCGCTGTCAACAAACAATATTAAATGCCTACCTAGCTACAACAGATTATTTCATCAAAGGGCTGCGCACATAAGTGGAACTGGGCAGAACTGTTGGTTCAAATAGCAATCAAAATCAATGGGCATGATGATGGTGAGTGAATATGAACAGGACGACTCTAATGCTTAAAAGTATATTATGTATGGCACCAATTCTGTATTTAAATAAGTTGCCAAAACATTGGAGGGAATAATACTGCTGCAAAAACAAAAAGTAGATTAAAAAGCCTTCTGTTAGAGAAGGTCTATTGCAGCATCTGTACCTTTTAGTTTTAAGTTATGCTTTAAATTGGTAATTTTTAATTACTATATTTGATGTGAGTAATGGACTAATTAAAAATCAATTAATGCTGTCTAGCGTCCTACTACCTCTTATACACGGTGTAAAAAGACCCTCAACGTAAACGAGAACTACATATTCTACCCATCACTGGGATAGTTTTTTTCGTTTTCTTTTTTAAATGTATTCCAAGTATCATTAGTACATTTTCTTCCGAACAAACATTTTCAAATTTATTACGAATACGAATTACGCATTTGAAGTTACAAAAATGCAATAGATACTAAACAAGCGGGCCGGTCGGGTCAACGACCAAGCGCGAGTGGCCATACGCTCAGCTGATCGAAAGTTGCGTTGCGTTATCGCGCTATTCAATGCGCGCAATAAAAAGCATCTCTTTTTAAAAGATGAAAAAAAAGAATTTTCCCAGCATTAATTTTTGGTTAAAGTTACTTAATTATATGTACAGAATGTGTGGTTATCAGCTATGTGATCGGTCTTTTTACAACCCGTATTTGTGCGCCGTTCAGGCAAAACATGACTGTCAGATAATGTAATGTAACATTCGTGCATGCCATGTGTGTGAATATTCATGTTTTGGACAAATAATAATATCTTTATCTTTAACATTCCATTAGTATTAAGAGTCCATCAGTATACGCAAAATACGCGCTTTGATGTGGAGTTTCGGATACCAGCCCGGTATCTTTATCATTATCTTTACTCCATCAGTTAGATAAAAAAAACTACAAAAGTATTTATTGTTTTTTGTAAGATTGATGAAAAACTACACAGATTAAACGCATTCCCTGACATCCATGAACATTTTACAACCCGCACCAAAATGATGAGGTCTAGAGGGGCACGTTTAAGAAATTATTTTAAAAAACTTACAAATACGCCTCTTCCTTTTATAACCCTTCCACTGCGGGTATACGCACGATGTTCGCCCCTCTCACGATATCTCATCCTAAAGAATACACACATTACTCAGAATAAAGTCCGTTACATCTTTTAGTGTGGTGTGTCAGAGTTTTTGGAACGAAGTTCCTTATCGTGCGTTGCTAAAGGGGGTTAGACGGAAAAAATAAAGACAAAAAGTTGTAACGATACTTTTTGCTGTAGTTGTGGGCCGTGCGGCGTGCGCGTGTTTCTCTGTTGTGTGCGTGTGTGTGTTTGTTGTGTTTGTGCCAGTTGTTGGGAGAGGGAGAGGGAGGGAGGGAGAGGGAGAGAGAGGGAGAGGGAGAGAGAGGGAAAGGTTGGGAGAGGGGTTGGGGGGGGAGACAGGGCGGGAGAGGGGGAATAGAGAGGGGTGAAATTGGGAGGGGGAGAGGGGGAGGGGAGGGTGAGGGAAGGGGGTGGGGGAGGGGAGGGGGAGGGAGGGGAGGAGGGCAGGACGCGGAGGGGGAGGAGGGGGAGGAGGGGGAGGAGGCGGAGGGGGAGGGGAGGGGAGGAGGGAGGGAGGGGAGAGGGAGGGGGAGAGAAAATTGGGACCAAAAGTTGTAACGAAGACGCCCGGATGGAACGAGGTTCCTTTCTATTTATCTTCCACTAATCAATCGAAGGGAATTTCGTTCCATCCGACACCTCTCAAGTTTTTATATCGCCCATGGGCCAATGACTTGAGTATACATACATGCCGTCGAGAAATATCTCTCAGGCATGCCGGTTAATCCTCACGATGTTTTCCTTCACCGTTTTCGAAGCAAGTGATAATTATACAATTCGCACATGAATCCGAAAAGTCAGAGGTGCGTGCCTTGGGTTCGAACTCGAGACCTATGATTTGGCAATCCGCCGGTCTCACCACTAGGCTATCGCTGCTTATAAAAATTTACACCGGTAAAGAAGAACATTGTGTGGAAACCTAGACTTTTAGCCAATAGGTCAGAAACTGTCATTGTGTGTGGGTAATGGCAAAAACAATTGCTTTAAAATTCGGGTTCTTAAAACCTTTTTGATACCTAGAATGTATAGGAAGCACAAATGATTTAGTTTTGAATTGGGATTTAAAATACTATATGTTTAGCAAAAAATTGTAAGCTACTTACATTAAAAAACGACAGAAGCTGCGAATAAAACAATCAATCTTATAGTTGACTTTTGTGTAGAGATAGGATAGTTTTTTTTTATTTTGATTATTGAGCTTAATATTTTTAACTGCAAAACAAAAAGTTCCATAACTTTCTAACAGATAGTGGTGTAAGTTAACTTCTGAGCTGAAGCAAGACGTGGCCGGGAAACCAGTTTATACAATCTTCTTTTCGTTTAGTTCGGCACTAACCTGGTATCAGAGTCGCTTCTTCTCCACTGCTCAACTACATTGCTCAACTGCTTAAAGTTGAGCAGTGGGTAATACCAACGGCTCAACTGGTAATTGCTCAACTGTGAATTAATGAGTAGTGGGTAATACCCGCTGATCAACTAAAACTGCACAACTATAGTTATAGCGCGAAGGGTGAGCCATTTTTGGGGGACTGTCTATATATATTTTTTTGACGTTCAAAAAGTGCTGATTCTCAGCCTTGTTTGAATAAAGACTTATGATTTTGATTTTGATAGACTAGAAATCAAAACTCCGAATCTCTTAATTAATATACTTCACCAACTACTTACTAAGAAATCTTAAAATTAAAAAACTATTTCTTCTTTCGTTTAACAAGAACTTATCGTGTATAAAGAAAGAAGAAATAGATTTTTTTTACAACATTTAGTTATAGAACATACAAAAACACTACAATTAAGTAAGTACCCTTACGTCACACGAAATTTAAAAGTAAAAACAAATGTTAAATTTCTTCTTTTTGCTAAAATTACGGTAACACGTTCAGTGAGGTATTAACAATAGATTAGTGGCCAGTGCCTCAAGAGCAATTGAGCAATAGGTTATAATATGTTTTTAATTACAGGATGTCCACTACTGATAAACTAAGTTGAGCATAAAATATTCGGTAATACAAACTATACTCCATCCGAGTAAGTAGTTAACTAAAGGTAAACAATCTTGACAAGTCTTTTTAGTTAATAACACAGTTTAAAAATAAAATGCAGCTGAAAACAAATTTAGATACAACAAAAAACGATCATGATCAATTAAACAATTTGTTTAAACAGTAGTTGTATTTAATTAATAAGCGTTTATGTAAAAAGACTTGTCAAGATTGTTTACCTTTAGTTAACTACTTACTCGGATGGAGTATATGTCCTACAGCTCAACTGCTCAACTAGTGAAGCAATCTGGTTGAGCAGTGGGGAAGAACTGGTCAGAGTTTACACACTTGGATTGTGGAATGAGCTCGGGATGCCGAGGTTTTCTCAGAGGGCTACAGTATGGGGTTCTTCATAAAAAGGGGAGTAAATAGGTTTTTAAAGGGTCGGCAACGCGCGTGTGGCACCCCTGGTGTTGCAAGTGTCCATAGGCTACGGTAACCGCTTACCATCAGGCGGGCCGCAAGCTTGTTTGCCACCGTCGTGGTATAAAAAAAAAAAAAAAAAGTTTATGCTGGCTATGGGCCTCTGACCTGGCTTCACATACCATCGAGAAATACTCTCAGGCATCGTCTTCTCACGATGTTCTCTTTCACAAATTTTGAAGCAAGTGTTATTATTATACAATACGCACATACATGAATCCGCAAAGTCAGAGTTACGTGCCTTGGGTTCGAACTCGTCAACTCGACTAGCAATCCACCCGTCACACCACTAGGATATCACTGATTAATGCTGGACCTTATACACCTATTATTTTTGTTATCTAACTGCTCCCGAACACTAAAGACCTCTTAATTTCTTTTAATACATTACCTGGCTGTAATTTATCTATAATATGTATGTATTTATTTGTTTTATGTTCAGGGGGCTTACCATGAACTCTTATAGCAGGTCAATTTTACACGAAAAATAACCTGACCTGTTATTTGGTACCATGAGTGAGTATAGCAGCAGGCGAACCAGCGATCACGTGACCTAAGCCGGTGAGTGACCACGTGACAGCACTCCAGCAGGCTGGCCTGCAACATTTCCTACCATGAAGGCTTTTTGACATATAGACAATCAACAATTAACCTGCCGTACTGTCGTAATTTGCAGGTCTGTGAAACTAACTTTTATTGACCTGTTTCTTTTAAATTGGAATACAAAAACATTACGTATTGTAAAAATGTGCATAAAATATAATTCTTACGTTCTTTCCAAGTATTATAGAATATAGAAAATCTTCACTAAGCACTGCGTTTACCGTTTATTTTATATATGAGATGAAAATATTTTATTGTGCTTTTAGGAACATAGTCATAGCAACAATGTTAAAAAATATGCTGAAATTCAAAGAAATAATTAGAGGAACTCGATAGATCCATTTGAAATGTCGCAGGTCAATACTTTTGTTAAACGTATTAAGGGATCACTAAATAGCTTACACTTGAGCTTTGTAATGTAATATGAGCTACAAACATTCATGCGACGCCCTACTTTATCAACAAACTTTTCGATTGAGTTGAAGATTAGTACTTATTTATGTGATTAGAATTTACGCTTACCAATGATCTAATTGTAAAACTTAGGTACAGCTTCCCAAGTGTTCCAATCCTTATTAATCGTAGTAACACGGCCTCAGTTAACAACACTCAGATTATCATAAAACTTTTTTAAAACTAACCCACTTGAATTTTAAAATCGCCTCGTAAATATTCTACTTTTGTCCTTAGACAAAACATGACATGCTTCACATAACACATGCCAGTATTAGGTACGTTCGGAAATAAATGTGAAGACATTAAACATTGACATTTAAGTTTATGATGAAGATGGAACTCGTTTTCTCTCACGAATAATGTTAAATTCCATTTTCACACGGAAAAATGTTTTTTCTCTCTTTTATTTCAACCTTTACTTGTTCAAACATATTTAACTTCTATAAAAACCGTAAAACCGTAAACGTGTCAGAACGACCGATTGAATTAATCTTATTTAATCTGTGCGTCCAGCTTACTGATCAGAGACTATGTAGCAGGTCAAAATGCAGGTCAGCCGGAAATATTCATGGTACCAAAATGAAACCTGCCAGGTTAAGCTGCTCAGTTGAGCTGCCTTGCACTTGGCAAGTATTTTAGAAGATCATGGTAAGCCCCCAGTGCGTCCAAATAAAATATTTTCTTTCTTTCTTTCTTTCTTCTCTTTCTATTTAAGTATGTTTATCAGTTGTTGAGTACCTATAACACAAGCTCTGATTAGCTTGGGACTAGATGAGGTTGTGTGAAGTTGTGGAATTTATTTATTTACCTCTCGCGATCCCTCCTAGGTTCGCCCCTCTCGTCCTGATCCCTGCCGCCTCTCATTAGGAACCTGTTCGTGGGAACATCTGGTATCTCTCGAGGGTCTATCTTGGAGGTGGATACGAGGGGATGAGAAGGTGCCTCGGGAGCTTCGTCCTCATCACCTGATGGGCCGGAGGTGTGCCTGTGGAAGCAGGATTGTAAGTAATTATTGAAGTATTGTGTGATAGTAATGTTGAATTAAATGTTTCGATCACGGCTAATATTATTTATTTTGAGAGTTTTAGTAGGAGAAAGTCGAAGGCTATATTGTTTTTAAACTTTGGAAACAAAATTTGGTACAAATTCAACTTTGGAATTACAAGTGTTTTAATTGTGACAATAAGTTGATTACCTGTCCTTCATAATATTATTTCTTTCCAATCCATTACTTTAATTTAAACAAATAAAAACTCTACAGTATAGCAAGTTCGGTTGATTTTACACTACACTGTTATTCATTTTTTTTTAACTTTTTTCTTAAAGTGAGCTTTAAGTATAAGTTATAAAATGGGTTTTCGAACGCAGAAAAAAACACAAGAGGGCTTTTTAATAAACAATGTCATGCTGCTATGTTTGCCTATCCTAACACTTAATTTCTAAATCAATGTTCTATTAAATAACATAACTACCATAACATAACATCACGCCTGTAATACCCGAAAGGTGCAGCAGAGGTGTATCGGTAGTACACCCACATTTTGCCAGTTATGTTTAAGTCCCATGTAAGGAGGAGCTTGTGGCTAAATTATAACAGCCACGGGTCGATCGAAGGTTAAGCTAAGCTTGACGAGGTTGGTCTGTGGATGGGTGACCATTTATTACATACCAAGACTCCTCCGTGCCTCGGAAAGCACGTAAAGCCGTTGATCCCGGCTGTCATTTGTAGATCTTTGACAGTCGTTACTTGTGGTCAGAAGCCTGAAAGTCTGACAACCAGTTTAACCAAGGGGTGACTGGCCTGTTGGTCTAGTAGTTAGTGACCCTGACTGCTATGCCGGAGGTCGTGGGTTCGATTCCCACCCAGGACAAATGTTTGTGTGATGAGCATGATGATTTGTTTTGTGTCTGGGTGTAATTTATCTATAATATGTATGTATTTAGAAATATATAGTATGTTTATCAGCTGTTTAGTACCCATAACACAAGCTCTCAAGCTTAACTTGGGACTAAATGGCTTTGTGTGAAAAGTTGTGAAATATTTATTTTATTTTTTTATCATGTTACCCAGTTACTGGGTTGTGGAGGTCTGACAGGCAGTCGCTCCATGTAAAACACATTCAGTTGCATCGGGTTAAACTGGAAGCCGACCCTAACATAGTTGGGGAAAGGCTAGGCAGAGGATGTTTAAGTCCCATGTTAAAGGGGCGAGCTTTTCAAGCCGTCAATCGGGCTCAAATCCAGACTCCGGGCTGTTTTTGAGAAATACCATACCTCTTCTTCTTCTTCTCCTTCTTGTCTTTCTTCTTCTTCTTATCTTTCTTCTCAGAACGGTCAGATTCCTCATCACTTTCCTCTTTCTCTTCCTTCTCCTGTTTACGTTTCTTTGCTGATGAACAATGAGAAAATGGTAATTAGTTATCTTAGAAGCCAACGAAAAACACACTTGGTACATATCTATCTATACATATAATAAAATTGTAGAAAAGTGGTGTCTGTACAATGGAAATATATAAAAAAAAAGTATCAGGGGTTGTTATTATATCGATGCCGAACCCGAAATTGTAATTAGTTTTTTTTTTGTCTGTTTGTCTGTTTGTCGGTATGTTTGTGCACGCTAATATCAGAAACGGCTTATTCGATTTAAATGCGGTTTTCACTAATATATTGTAGTAAGCTCCACTTAACATTTAGTGTTTATTTCATGTTAATCGGTTCATAAATAAAAAAGTTATGTCAATTTAAAGAATCACGGCGAACATTTGTTAAGGTATTCTATCAGAGTATACGCCTCGCGATTATTGCGATTCACTTGAATACTGTTAGCATATTTCATTTATTTAAATTTTAGGGTTTGTAGGTTGGGTTCTTTTTAACCGACTTCAAAAAAAGGAGGAGGTTCTCAATTCGACGGTATGTTTTTTTTTTTGTGTGTTTGTGACGCGATTTCTCCCCCATTTGTGGACCGATTCTCAAAATTCTTTATTTATTTGAAAGAGTATACTCCCGAGGTGGTCCAGTTTTAATTTGGTTAAGATCTGGTGCTGATCTTCGGAGATATACAATGGAACTCTTCAAAAATACACAGCAAATCTGTCGTGATTGCTTGGATATTTATTGTTTATACAACATCATGACGTATCATCACGCCGTATCCTCTGAGGGGTACGCAGATGTGTACAATATACCTAGATTTCGACAGTTAGGTATGTTAATTTTCATTTATTAGGGATATGTGGATAACCCTATTACCATGACATGTATTGTTAACAAATAACAATATAAAAATAAATTCATGGCAATTATTTGCATGGGAACAACTAAAAATGGAAAAATAAAAAATATCTTTTTTGCAAAAAATAAAACCGACTTAAAAAAAAACACTAACCATTTTTTATTCATTGCAAAAAAGATTTTCTTAATTTTCTTTAAACTTTTTAACCCCCGACGCAAAAAGAGGGGTGTTATAAGTTTAACCGCTATGTATGTGTGTCTGTCTGTCTGTCTGTCTGTGGCACCGTAGCGCCTAAACCGGAGAACCGATTTAGATGCGTTTTTTTTTTATTTGAAAGCAGGGTTTCTTGCGACGGTTCTTAGACATGATTCATCAAACTCGGTTCAGCCGTTTCAAGGTTATCAGCTCTTTTGTGTTAGGTACCATGGCTATTTTAGACGTCTGTGAGTATTAACTTTACTTACAAACATATGTGTGGCTTAAAATTTCAAACACCCAAGTATGTTATATTAATAAGCAAGATTATGGTATATTTGGTCTGATGCAGCCAGGATGACAATAATAGCAGATAGGTCGTGTTTGGATTCATTTTAACCAGTATTTGATTCTGCACACAATGCACTGATGGCAACAGGATGAGCTGATGCTGCAGCTAGGCTATCCAGCACACCAGTAGGTAGACTCTTGACAAAATAATACCAGATATATCGTGTTTGGATTTGTTTTAACCAGCATTTGACTCTACATACAATGCACTGAAAATTTCTCATAACTGTAAACTCTATAAAACAAAATTAATGCGTTTGAAAATTATAAAATAAAAGCTAAATTAAAAATTAAAAAAACCCCCATCGCAAAAAAGTAAAACATTTAAAAAGTTAAAAATAACACTTTCCTATCGTTGAGCCAGGAAATTTTACGTAACGGCGTAAATGAGTACTAGGAACGTTCCTTACTTAAGCGTGTTACGTACGTTAAGTACGTGTTTACTAAATAACTCAATTTTCCATTTAGTTTTAAACGAGTCCAGTTTCCAGTCAGCCTATGTTTTGCGATGACCATTAATAAAGCCCAAGGTCAGACGCTGAAAGTTGTGGGTGTAGATCTAAGTTTCAGCTGTTTCTCGCACGGTCAGTTGTATGTGGCTCTGTCACGGGTTAGCAATCCTAGGAGCCTGTATGCTTTCATCCCCGATGGCCATACCTACGTCAAAATTAAATATCGTATACGGAGAAGAATTACTGTTAAGTAAATTTTTAGCTTCCCAAACGACGGTACATGTAATCCAAATTGCTGCCCGAAAAGTCACTATTCCATGCGGACGAAGTCGCGGGCACAGCTAGTACATATAATAAAATTGTAGAAAAGTGGTGTCTGTACAATGGAAATATATAAAAAAAAAGTAGCAGGGGTTGTTACTATATCAATGCCGAGCCCAAAATTGTAATTAAAAAATTTTTTGTCTGTTTGTCTGTTCGTCGGTTTGTCGGTTTGTCTGTTTGTCTGTTTGTCTGTGTGTTTGTGCACGCTAATATCAGAAACGGCTTATTTGATTTAGATGGGGTTCTCACTAATATATTGTAGTAAGCTTCACTTAACATTTAGTGTTTATTTCATGTTAATCGGTTCATAAATAAAAAAGTTATGTCAATTTAAAGAATCGCGGCGAACATTTTGTTAAGGTATTCTATCAGAGTACGTACACGCCTCGCGCTTGACTGTGGCACCGTAGCGCCCAAACGGGTGAACCGATTTAGATGCGGTTTTTTTTATTTGAAAGCAGGGTTTCTTGCGATGGTTCTTAGACATGATTCATCAAAATCGGTTAAGCCGTTTCAAGGTTATCAGCACTTTTGTGTTAGCTACCTTTGCTATTTTTGACGTCTATGGGTATTAACTTTACATACAAACATATGTGTGGGTTAAAATTTCAAACAGCCATGAGTGTTATATTAATAAGCAAGTTTATGGTAAATTTGGTCTGATGCAGCCAGGATATCTAGCACACTAATACACTCTTGGGAAAATAATAACAGATATGTCGTGTTTGGATTCATTTTAACCAGCATTTGATTCTGCACACAATGCACTGATGGCAGCAGGATGAGCTGATGCTGCAGCCAGGTGATTCAGCTCACCAGTAGGTAGACGCTTGACAAAATAATAGCAGATATGTCGTGTTTGGATTCATTTTAACCAACATTGGATTCTGCACACAATGCACTGATGGCAACATGCAGGATGAGCTGATGCTGCAGCCAGGCTATCCAGCACACTAGTAGGTAGACTCTTGACAAAATAATAGCAGATATGTTGTGTTTGGATTCATTTTAACCAGCATTTTATTCTGGACTTAATGCCCTGATGGCAACAGGATGAACTGATGCTGCAGCCAGGCTATCCAGCACACCAGTAGATTGACTCTTAAAAAAATAATAGCCGATATGTCGTGTTTGGATTTATTTTAACCAGCATTTGACTCTACATACATTGCACCGAAAAAAACTCATAACTGTAAACTCCATAAAACAAAAGGAATAACTTTAAAAAAATTGAAATAAAAACTAAATTAAAAATATAAAAAAACTTCCACCGCAAAAAAGTAAAACATTTAAAAAGTTAAAAATATTACTTTCCTATCGTTGAGCCATCAAATTTTACGTAACGTCGGGGTACCGCTAAAATAAGTAAGTACCTACATACCAACGAGCACTAGAAACATTCCTTTCTTAAACGGTACCCCGACGTGAAGTAAAATTTCATGGCTCAACGATAGGAAAGTATTACTTTTAACTTTTTAAATGTTTAACTTTTTTGCGGTAGGGGTTTTTTAATTTTTTAATTTAATTTTAATTGTTTACGATAGTACGTGTTTACTTAATAACTGTGTGTTAAGTAGTAAGTACCTACTATTTTATAGTAAGAATGCCTCGAAGAAGATCCAACCTCTCCCAATGTAGCAGAAATGCTGAAAGAATGAGGTTGGTTCGATCACAGGAATCTGAGGAAGGTCGAGAGACAAGGCTCTCTGCAACTCGGGAACATCAGGCTAGGGTTCGTGCTGCAGAAACTTCGACTCAGCGAGAATGTCGACTGAGTTCAAATCGTTCTCGAATGATGACAACTCAAAATAGGGAAAACGGGGAACAACGATAGGGATGTTTATCTGTCGATCGCGAAACTCATGCGCTATCACGTGAGTCTCAGACTTTTGCTGACAGGGAAACCCGCCTGAGCTTCTAGAGAGTATGGACAACAAATCCTCGATCCCAGTAGACACAGAACGAACGGGAAATACGTCTCACTGCCGATCGTGAAGCTCATGCACTATCACGTGAGTCTGAGACTTTCACTGATAGGGTAATTCGTCTGAATTCTCAGAGGGTTCGGACAGCAAATTGAAGAAGGAGAATCTACCAGCTACCCAGAAGAATTTTTAGAATTCCTCAATGCTCCTGGACTACCAGCACATAAAATAAAATTAAAAGTAGGCGAACCCATAATGCTTCTTAGAAATGTAAGCCCCCCAAAACTTTGCAATGGCAGCAGGTTAAAAGTGACCAATTTACAACGAAATCTGATAGAAGCAGAGATTTTAATTGGGTGTGGAAAAGGTGAAAGTGTTTGCATTCCTCGGATTCGTCTCATTCCAAACAATTTTCCAATTAGTTCTAAACGAGTCCAGTTTCCAGTCAGCCTATGTTTTGCGATGACAAATAATAAAGCCCAAGGTCAGACGCTGAAAGTTGTGGGTGTAGATCTAAGTATTAGCTGTTTCTCGCACGGCCAGTTGTAAGTGGCTCTGTCACGGGTTAGCAATCCTAGGAGCCTGTATGATTTCATCCCCGATGGCCATACGTCAAATTAATATCGTATACAGAGAAGCATTACTGTAAAGTAAATTTTTAGCTACCCAAACGACAGTATATGTAATTCAAAATATGCTGCCCGAAAAGTCACTATTCCACGCGGACGAAGTCGCGGGCACAGCTAGTTCTATAATAAGATACATATAATAAGATTGACTTCTCTATACTAATTGTTAGTTTCTTGAATAGAAGAGGCTCCTATTGGACCGATTTGAATATTTTAACATCGTTAGGAAGCTTCACTATCCCCGGGTGACATAGGCTACTTTTTATCCCTGTATTCCCACGGGAAAAGGAACTACCCGGTTTAAACCACGTGACGTCTGCTAGTTTCTTCAATAAAAACGTATTTACATTTCAAGAGATTTTGTTAGCGCGACCAAAGGCCTAAAAGTAACTAGTCCAACAAGCATGATCTTGATCAGAGAGTATAAATAAAAAAAATCTATTAAGTTCATCAGTTGATCATCATCATTTCAGCTGAAAGACGTCCACTGCTGGACATAGACCTCCCCCAAATGTCGCAACAACGACCGGTCCTGTGAGTATTCCGGTCCACGGAGAGAGCTGTGACGTCACACTAGTACTCACCGTTGAGGCGCACAGCTGTCCGCAGTTGGTGACGCTCACGTCCTGCAGGGGGCGCGCGTTGCGGTCCACGGGGAGAGCTGTGACGTCACACTAGTACTCACCGTTGAGGCGCACCAGCTGTCCGCAGTTGGTGACGCTCACGTCCTGCAGGGGGCGCGCGTTGCGGTCCACGGGGAGAGCTGTGACGTCACACTAGTACTCACCGTTGAGGCGCACCAGCTGTCCGCAGTTGGTGACGCTCACGTCCTGCAGGGGGCGCGCGTTGCGGTCCACGGGGAGAGCTGTGACGTCACACTAGTACTCACCGTTGAGGCGCACCAGCTGTCCGCAGTTGGTGACGCTCACGTCCTGCAGGGGGCGCGCGTTGCGGTCCACGGGGAGAGCTGTGACGTCACACTAGTACTCACCGTTGAGGCGCACCAGCTGTCCGCAGTTGGTGACGCTCACGTCCTGCAGGGGGCGCGCGTTGCGGTCCACGGGGAGAGCTGTGACGTCACACTAGTACTCACCGTTGAGGCGCACCAGCTGTCCGCAGTTGGTGACGCTCACGTCCTGCAGGGGGCGCGCGTTGCGGTCCACGGGGAGAGCCTCCAGCTGCCGCACCAGGGTCGCACCGCCGATTACGTGGCCGAACACTACGTGCACACTATGGGACAACGAAACGAAGGTTAAGGTACCTACTACATAATGTCTTTCAAGATTTTGTGTCCTGTTGCAAAAGCCAATTTTGAACGAAAACATAGCACGACTTAGAAATGTGTTTTACTGATGACTGGTAAATATTTGACTCACCTAATATATTATCTTAAATTAATTGAGGCACTAATCAAATCAAAAATATTTTAATTCTCCCAAAAGGACAAATCACTACATTTTGTAAGGGTCAAAAATTGCTTAATATTTATACATATTTTGTGCATTGAGCACGTGCAACCATTATAACAGTGTCCGAATGTTAAAATACATTTAAAAACAAAATACTCACTTGTCGAGATGCGGCGCCGGCTGTGTTGTTCTACAACACACAGAACACAACAACAATGATAGCGGGCGAGCTGCGCGTGCGCCGGCCGCCGACAGCGACCTCTACACAACGCATACACAACACATTTCATAACAATATGGCCACACAATGGTGTAGGTTGTTCCTTTAGGAGAAAAACATTGTGTATTAGTTGCTTGTCGTTTTTTTGTTAGTTCTTGGTATTTGATGAATAAACTACAGATGGGGGGCAGCAACTGAGAAATTCCTGAGACAAAACCTCAATGACACTTTGTCTAACTTGGGAATCGAACCCAAGCTCCAAAGACCAATAAGGCAATCAGGAACACATGATAGAGGGGCAAGGTTATTGAAGCATGTGATATTAAAAGTATCATGTCGTCGGCAAAGACTGAAATTCTGCTAAATCCAATAAACTTGTTTTGGAATATTGCATTTTAAAATTAAGTAGTTTAAACACAATATCCCAAATCAGTTAACTGGATTAATGCGGGGTTTCACTCTTAGCCGATTAGCTCGATGTGGAAAATAGTCGCAATTGCACGCTACGCTTGCTGGTGTAAGATGACTGGCTTTACAGTCACCAGCTGGCATACACATCCGCTGTCAGATAACTAGCAAAATTCGATAGACCACAGGCAAATTTCTTGTGTTAAATTATAAAGTGTTTTGTGTCTCACAAACTATGAAGGACAGCGATGTGAGTTAAAACATACTTTACAAGTAACAAAAGGGACGAAGATATTAAATTCTTCCCTCATTTAATTGGGGTTGGCGCAGCAACTTGCAGCTTTTTCCATACTAGTCAGCTCAGGTGTAGTGGATGACACTTGTCTACACAATTTTTTCCTTTAAGAGAGACGGCAATGGAAGACGGCATTAAAAATGTCATAATCAAGATCAAAGTCAAGATCTCTGACAGTAGGCTTTACATAAATTTTCAATCTAAGCAATCAATACTTTAATTATTTTACTTTAAATCTTTGAACCTGTCATATCAATACCCTCCCTTACCATGTCCTCAATAACTTACATAAAGAACTGTGAACCATTTGTGTCTTTGCCCCTGTTTGCCATAGACAACAAATAAGGCTGGTCATGTTTCAGCTCAAAGCTCTCATCTGAAAACAGAAAATTTTAACAGCGTCAGTGTCATGTAACTTTGTCGTTCCAAAAAGGGGTACTAAACTGATTTAGCTATATTACATTAATTAAAATGTTTTTTTTTTATCTAAGAGCGCCTTCACACTGGCGTTTGTCCGGCGTAGATGTTTGATGAGCGTATGCGCAGCGCTGACGCCGTGGCAGCGGGCTGGCTCTGGAGTTAATTGAACGCTGCTCTAGCGGGTGCCGGGGGTAGGTCGGATGTAAACAGGATTGTACATGACTCCGAAGTAACGCGGCGCAAGCGTAGCGCACCGACGACGACCGACGCTAACGCAGCGGATTCATGTACCCCAACCCAACAGACGCCACGCTAATGCGACGCTTGCGCCTCTCTGTCGCAGCGTCTGCGCTGCTCATACGTTCATCGAACGCCTACGCTCGACAAACGCTAGTGTAAATGCGCTCTAATAGTCAAAAACTCTTGGTCACATGTAGCATTATACCAGTTTTCCTGGTGTTTGAAATGCATGTGTTGATATAAAAAACTGGATATTTGAGCATACCAATGTATGGGACAAGGTTTCAGAGTAAATCATTACTGTGGGATATGTGCCCAAAGGTGTGCCTTGTACAGTACTTTACCTTCAAAGGTGCCGCCGTAGATAGATTCCCCGCCAGTCCCGTTAGCATTAGTAAAGTCACCTCCCTGGATCATGAAATCTTTTACTACTCGGTGGAACACCATACCCTGCCAAGAAAACCAGTAATCTTAGAAAAAGGAAATGACTACCTACTAGACATAGTTATAAATGATTAGAAAATGTTTAATGGTCCCTATTATAACTAAGCCAACACAAATTAGCCTATCATGAATCATAAACTTGGTTAATAACAGAAAGACAATTATTATTATTACCATACCATATAAGCAGTGATAGCTTAGTAGTATGACAGGTGGATTGCCAAGTAACAGGTTTTGAATTCAAACCCAAGGCCCTTCTGACTTTTTGGATTTATGTGAGTATTGTATAATGATCACTTGTTTAAGAAATAGAGAAGGAAAACATCTGACATGAAACCAGCAAGCCTGAGAGATATTTCTTGACACCATGTGAAGCCAAGTCAGAGGCCAATTGTTGGGATTGGTTCTCTTCAGTAACACTAAGTGGACTGTAAATAGAGGTGATTTAATTATTACTGCAATGATTAAAGGAAAATGACGAATGAGAAACTGTGAGAAGTGTGAATGTCTGTCCGCTCGCTACTAGATTTTTCGGACACTAGCTGACCGGCGGGAGGCCCCGCGGCCGGGCGGCGCCGGCACGAGCGCGATACGCACTGATTCAAACCTCGTCTAACTTCCAAGGAATTGTAATCCACCATCCCAAGAAGGTAATTCGTTGGGTACAAGTACGAAAAATACTTGTGCACTTTTTTAAACAAGAACCTAAGGAAGGTTTTTTGGACCTTTTCCAGCATCAACGTTTGAGTTGCAGTGTAGACTGATCATGCTTATCAAACAAGTATTTTTCCTGAGAGTAAATTGTTTAGATCTGAAGAGACATTTAGTGCATCTGGGGAATGTGATGGACATGTATAGTGGAAAACTAAAAAAAAAATTGCTAAACTAGACAGACTTTTTATTAACATAATTTTGTGATTTAGTAAATATATTATGTACTATTATTTTACAGCAAGTACATATATTCCCCTTTAAAAGATGCCTGTTGCTGTCTCAGCAGATGTACTGAGCTCAAAAACAACTTCAACTAAAGAAATCATTACAGGTAGCTAAAAATGGAACAAGCTAACTTTGTGGTCGAATTCTTATCTTTTCAATTAGGTGTCATTAACGAGACGAATAACAAAACTGTATTTTTATATAGTGGTATCAGTACCTACGATCAACGCGGTACGACAATTTTATGAAAAGTAAATAAAATCTTTTTCGTCTAACCTTATACGTCAACGGTTTCTCCGTATTTTTTCCAATGCCCATGTCGCCGGCACATAATGCCCGGAAATTCTCCGCAGTCTTCGGTGCGACATCATTGAACAGCTCAAAGACCAATCGGCCAGAAGGCAAGCCCCCTATCGAAATGTCCATGAACACGCGAGACCGAACCGCTTTCTCGTCACCGTCCACCGTCATTTTAACACTATCAATCACTCACGCACGAAATTAAAATCACAAGATTTAGATTTAACAGTTCCTGAAAAAAGCAGACGCTAAAACACGAACGATAACCCTTTACCCTAGCAATTGGCAATTATTTCGTTATTTTCCCGAGACATTCATCGTCGGCAATCGGCGACAGAACAAACAGGAAGAAAAATCTGACAAACGGTGGATTGTGTTGCCATGCCACTTAATGTTTATTTAATTTTGCCCACGCTTAAAATGATTGTTAAATATTTTGAGGTCAATAAACTTCTAAATTAAGCTTTACGTTGTAATTTGGATTTAAATTAAGAAAAGTACAAATTTTTATTCATGGATATACTCTATCTAGATATTTAGGAAAGGCATGACTGGCGCAATGGCTTAGAGCATTTACAAATGTACCTATGCCCTAAGTGGCTGAGTGATAGACAGCTGCTGCGCTGCGTGTCGCGGGTTTGACTTCTACGTAGAACAAATAACTGTGCCTACAGGTAGTTGTGCCTGGTTGTCCCATTTTGGGATTGGCTGTTGGTGTATTTGAGTTTAAAATAAATGCTAACTCAGCTACGAAACAGAACGTGGTGGGATAACATTGTTTTTTTAAGACCCGGGCCAATATTTAATAGACGACTGACAAAGATCTACAAATGAGAGTCAAAAACTTAACCATGCTTTGTGGGCTTAGCGTGTTTTCCAAGACAAGGAGAAGTCTTGAGAAGATTGTACAAGACGGGTGGTAGTGGTCACACTTTAGGGGTCTATGTCCAACAGTAAATGTTTTTTAGCTGAGAATGGTGATGCTGTGATGAATCACCCATCCAAGGATCAACCTCCTCCACCTCCGTAAGCATAGCTTAACCTTCAAAGCGCTTTAAAGCTTAACCTACAGGCGTATCATGGTTACGTTGCGTCCAATTTAAGATATGGTATACTGTTGTGGGGGGCTCAATGAGCCCACCACAACAGTATACCATATTTCATTTTTCTTTAATAGAGTATTCCTGGCTCAGAAACAGTGCATTCGCGCACTTTGTAATGTAGATTCATTGACGTCTTGCAAAACTCTAATCAAAAAATTAAACTTATTAACTGCACCCTCCATTTAAATTTTTGAATCTTGTATAATTGTTAAAACATATCAATACCTGTACAAATCCTTTGGGGATTATTGTAATTTTAATACCCGTTATCCGAATAACCTTCCATTACCAAACATAAAAACTGATCTCTTTAAAAGAAACTGTTACCCCATGTCAATTAAATTATTTAATAAATTACCTAGCGAAATCAGAGACCTTCCTATTACATTGTTCCGAAAAAAATTGTACACCTGGCTTGTCAATAAATGCTTTTACACTACTAATGACTACCTTAGACTTACAAATAAAAAAATGATGTAGTAGTGTAATAAATAAAGTGTTTAATTTAAGATTAGTCTTACATAGTACATAATGTTAAGTTTCACATACCAGCAATGGTCAATATGAGGATCCAACATTTATATATTACGTACCACCTATTTACCTATATTATGTGAATAAATTATTTTGATTTGATTTGATTTCATTTGAACAACCCGTATGGCTGTTACTATTTTTTTAACAAAGGGCTCTCATTTCATTCACCTTCACTTGTGGATCTATAGATTGTAGGATATCTACTAGTTAAATTTAGATGCAACAGATTCAAGCATTGCGTTGGTTTTTTTTTAACTTTTTCATTATCAATGCGCTATTTGAAAAAAAAAAAAATTCTAGTCCCTCGTCTTGATAACAAGAAAATATTCGACACGTATGTTTTCTTTTTTCACGTAATAAAAAAATAACGGCGATACATCGAGTTAAAATGTCACATGACGTCACTAGCCAGTACAGTTTATGCTAGATAATGACGTTACAAGCCTCCACTCCTCAACTTTAATGCGCATAATTTAAGCAGTTAAAAAATAGGTACTCATGTGTCGAATATTTTCTTGTTATCTAGATGAGGGACTAAGAACTAAATGTTGTCAAATAGCCCATTGTACATATTTTACTATTTACTATAGGTATAGAGTATATTTATAGTACAAATAAATCCAATTTTATATTTAGTAAGTACAAGTATTTAGTATTGAATGTCTTTGATTAAACCCTTAAGTAAACGCCCGCCGGCGCGCGTTCGCGCTTCATTGTTATGAAAGTAATGAAAAAAAAATAGTTAGATTTTGGGCCGAACGCTGGCCGAGTGACCAAGTAGCAGTGGCCAGTAGTCATAGATCATGTAACCTTCCTGTAGCAGCAGCATAGCAGGACAAATCCAAAATTTTCCCATAATTATTATTGTAGGTACCCTTTGCCAAAATCTGAGTGCGGTAACCTTAGACTATATACCTCTAGACGTAGCCCAATTTACAGTGTGAAGTGTGGAAGTGAGACGCATTAATACAAAGTTCGTAGGAAAATTGAGACAAAGCATCGTATCTTCTGTCCCTTACGGCGTGCCGGATTTTTGCATGGCTAACTTTTGAATGTTAGCCAAACAAAGTGCTGTCACTGTCACGTATATTATTATGGTCATTTTAATTTAAGTTTTCGGATGGTTTTTGCAATTGTTGTAATAGTTTGAGTATTTTGAGTAATTTAATGAGAAATGGACTCCATTAGTTAAGTGTTTAATGTATGGTGTATGCTCTACGATGGGAGGATGCAGTATAATAGGCTGAAAAAGTCGCACAGAAAAGGATATGAACGAAATCACTTTTCATTCGAAAGTTTTCAATACTGTTAGTGTTATAGTATGATTATTGAATTTATACATTTGTGCACTTTTATTGTCATGGGTTTCAGACCAAAATTTGGAAGATTTCTTAAAGTAAACTTGATTTCTTAAATCACATAACCTAGGAATACTTACTTACAGTGTTGCTACACGTTTCAAATCTTTTCCCTTAATTGTCAGGCCTAATGTTCAAAAGGTAGGCATAATAATCAAACAAATCTATGGTGTCTAACCACACACAAATTTGTGGGCGAACCCTTATTTTCCAGTTTTAAGTGAACATGTGTACGAACGAACAGAGCCCTTTCGACAATCATTAAGTTTTACTCTTAAAGGCAATCGCGTAGGTAGGTACTTTTAGATATTTGGAAGTAAGAATTCATTTTATATATAAATGTTAAGTAACAATAAAGATTTAGAATTTAGAAATCAGAAATTTTCATAATAAGTTGGTTTTGTTTAAAGGACAATAGTTATTATACAACAATTTCAATGTCACACTGGATGTCAGCCATGCCTAAGTATATTTTAATGATACATAAAACGCGAAAAAAAGATGTTGTTTTCTTTTAAAGAGTCCCTTCTATTTACACACATCAAGCTTCACTTGGTAGTAGTACCTAGTGTAAATTATTCGTGAGACTCAAGGTAAGATTGAAAGTTGGTATTTTACGTAAAATGATATTTTCCCACACATTGATACTTCTTTCTACACACATATACGTTGAATACGTAAATTATAATTTATAATAGTTTTAAAATTGGAACCCGCAGTTAAGTAGAATTTTGGTCGTATTTTGGGACTTTTTTAAGGAATAGCAACACTGAACTTTTATATTGCTGTCGCATGTGCGGCCACGCGGTGGCTCTATCTAGAGGTATATTATCTAAGGCGGTAACCTCCCATATCATTGTTATACTCTTTGGTGGTAACACTCACAGAGTTCATAGGTTCATACAATCATACAATCACTATAGTCACAACACTACATTAAAATACATTCTATTACTGGTAACACTGGTAATTAAAACGATTAAACGAGTGATCGACGGCCGACGCTCGCTTGTCGCAAAAAAATCTCAATTTTACGAATTGAAGTTAATCTCTATCTAATAATTTATAGTAGTCCCTCAAAGTTTATTGAGATCAACACTAGGATTATTCGTGAGGTGGTTGTGCTAAACCGCAAAAATGTTGGGTTCTGGGGATAGTAGCTTCATTATAAAGTTGCGCGGCTTGCCTTTCACCACCACCGTGGACGATGTCCTCGATTTTCTCAGGGGCGTCAACGTGTGTAACGGCAAAGAAGGTAAGAAGACCTATTACTGATAGAATCTATTATTTTTTTAATTGGGTTGTCCTTTGGCATGTCATCTCAAGATGGCAGCTTTGTTTTTTTATTTTGTTTCGAATTTTGATGGTCCCTTGGATGTTGTGGTTGGTGACCTTTGCCAAAATATGCCGGTTATCTGAGTACCGGATAGGCGGGTGGATACTGAAAAACAATCTTTAACATGACAGTTGGAACTTGGACTGCTTTCCTGAGTTCCGACAAAGTAATTGAAAAGTCTCAATGTGATTTTACTGATATTACAATGTACGACTGGTTTTATGAATCCGGTTTCGAGTGGAGAGTTTCAGGCATGCGAAAGGTGCCGTTTTTAAAATGGCCTGTTCCATACTTTTATTTTTATTTAAAACCGAGCGGGTCGTGCGGTCATTACGTCCTACGCCTATATTTGCAATGTAGACATAACTACATGTAGTAACTTCATGTTCTAAAAGTTTCTACAATATTATTATTGTTTAGGCGTACATTAAAATGTTGTTTTTGCCTTTTATCTTGAACATTTTGACTCCCAAAAACTGTAATTGAATGGTGTTGTCCTGTTGGCCTGAACATTTTTGTCTTTTATTACCTCCTAGCAAATATTAAATGATTTGATCAGTCACACAAGAATAGAATACTCTTTATTGTACACCATTAAAACTTACAAATTATAATAAAGGGCTACATAGGGTATACAGTGAGCGGCATTATGTCTAAAAGCGATCTCTAACAGCATCCTTTGGTGATGTATTGTATGCCTAAGGATATTTTGTGAGTAGGTACCTTGTAATGCCACTGTACTAAACCAAACTGATGTTTGGACACAGACAAACCTAATGTATTGTCATTCTTCTGCTCTATTTTATTTGGAGTAAATGCAGCATCGCTTCTTCCATTCGTTTTTACCATCATGTTAATGGCCTGTCACTTAATAATTTGTCTTTTTTGATGGCAAACATATGTTCCATGCTTTTATAATTTGTCTATTTTAATAGCAATGATATGCTCCATGCTATTGAATGCTATGAAATGCTTAAACATAATGTTATGGTTTCAGGAGTGCATTTGACTGAAGTACGTCCAGGTCGACCATCAGGGGAATGTTTTGTGGAAGTGGAAAGCCAGCAAGATGTGGAGGAAGCTCTCAAGAAAGATAAGGACAATATGGGGAAGAGGTACATTGAAAGTAAGTATTTAATTTAGTGTAATAAAATTTTGTTAATGGGAAAAGGCCTCAGGGACTCAGCCCAATACGTTGGTCCGACCAGATCTGCACCACTCTTGACTCTTTGGTATGCAATGCCCTTCACACCGCCAGAGACAGAAGCAGATGGAGGAACATAGTGAAGAAAAAGGTGATGAAGCAGGGAGGTCCCTCAGCATTGAGGAGTATGACGTAAGGAGGAATAAAATTTAGCGGACCTAAGTACCTATATTGAGGTTGGCTCCCAGTCTAACTGAATGCTGCTGAATACCAGTGTTGTACATAGAGCCTATGTAAATCCTACAACATGGTGACGGGGTAATATGTACAATACCCCTACCTGCAATAACTGTTGTTGTTCCCCTTATGACAGCCAGGAGGTTTAAGATGGTAATAATGCAGATTTGCATTGTTTCAATCACCATTGAGTTGTTGAATTAACAATAATTGCGTTGTTTTATTTTTTTATTTTATTTTATTTTATTTTTATTGAAAGGAATAGCAAACAGTTACATTATAAGAACTTATAGCTAATTTAACTAAAAACAATTTTAACAATAATATAACCCACAACGCTATCCACAGGTAGACATAAAAGTTTAAATAGTAAAGGAAGTAATCGCTAGGAGTTTAAATCGCAGTTCGAGCTTTTAAAATAATGAGCATAAATAAAGTTAAAATGTAGGCAAAGATAAACAGAGAGGCTACAATGTATGGGGTTTATTTAGTAAAGAGGAGCGAGTGAGGCTTTTAAATCTACTCATTGGACAATTAAAGATGTCAATATACTCGAAATTATTATTATAAGAGTCAACCATACGGCGGACAGGTGAGCGCTGGCCAGAATTAGTTCGGCAATGGTTTAAGGCAAAAAGAGTACCTGCGCGCACCTGTCGTCTATGGATGGTTCTAGGTACAGCGTAGCAGATCATGTTAGTAAGATCTATACAATTAAATTTGTTTCTTACAATTTTATATAAAATAATGGCTTCAAGGTATTTTCTACGAGAGCTAAGGGACAGGAGCTTGTACTTGCTGAGTAATTGCGGGTAAAGTAGGTAGGACTTATGGCATCTGTAGTGCATGGCACGTAAGAATTTGTACTGAACATTTTCAACCATTTCAGCATATTTTTTGTAAAAGGGGTTCCATACTGAGACTGCATACTCCAATTGTGAGCGAACTAGGGCCTTATACAAGCATAAATAAGACGAGGTTCTCTTGAACTCAAGGGTAGAACGCATGATAAAGCCAAACATTTGGTAGGCTTTACTAACGATTTTGTTAATGTGTGAATCTAGGCATAGCTTGGAATCGAGTATTACACCGAGATCGCGAATTGAGTTTAATTTAGTGAGAGGCACATGACAAAGGGTGTACGGGAAGTTAATAATGCGTTTATTTTTAGTGAACGTAAGGTAATTGCATTTGGGTATACTTAACTTTAGTTTGTTCCTACCACAGTAATCTGTTAGTCTGTCCAGGTCTTGCTGTAATAGAATGCAGTCATTAATGGATTTGATGGATTTGTATATTTTTAGATCATCTGCATACAGAAGGAACTTTGTGTTGTGAAAACAATTACCTATGTCGTTAACAAATATGTTATATAATAGCGGCCCAAGTATCGAACCTTGTGGTACCCCGGATGTGACTTCGATAGTTTTAGATCTGTATCCGTTAATTACTACCCTTTGGCAGCGATTTGAAATATATGACGCAAACCACCGCAACAAATTACCTCGAATTCCGTTGAAGGCTATCTTATCTAGCAACAATTTATGGTCCACCTTGTCAAAGGCCTTGCAAAAATCTGTGTAAACTGCGTCTACTTGCAGGCCACTATCGAAGCTATCAAACAGAAAGTTGGAAAAGGACAAGAGATTCGTGGTAGTAGAACGCTGTTTCACGAAGCCGTGTTGTTGCTGTATTATGGAATTATGCAAAGATGGATATATTTCACTGTGGACTAGTCTTTCGAAAACCTTTGACAAGGCGGAAAGAATAGAGATTGGGCGATAGTTCTCCACATTACCCCTTGAGCCACCTTTGTGTACAGGTGTGATGTTTGCACGTTTCCATTCTTTTGGAAATACTCCCTCAGAGGTACACTTATTATAAATTATGTATAATGGTTTGCAGATGTGAGCAGCAGTGTAACGTAGAAAGTATGCCGGAATGCCGTCAGGCCCTGCACCTTTGGAAGGGTCCAGTGACTTTAGTTCTTTCAATATCTTATTTTCAGTGAAATGTATGTTTGAGATAATATCATTCCCTGAGGAAGTTGCATCCGGCGGTTGCCATTGAGACAAGAGCGGCGAGGTAGGTTCATAAACGGAGTGGAAGAAATTAGAGAACAAATCGCATATTACATCCGGCTCGCTGGATTGGGCGTCTTTGTAGTGTACTTTAGCAGGGATGCACGGATTGTCCTTTCGGTTTGCTATGTATTTCCAGAAGTGTTTCATATTTAGGTTTAAGCTATCCTCTACGGAGTTAATATACTTAGAAAAACACTTAATGCACATATCCCTAAAACTGACTCTATATAATGTAAATTTTTCATAATCAAATATATTTTTATATTTCTTCCACTTGATCCAGGCTTTCTGTTTCTTTTTAAATGTACTAATCAAGGGCCGCGAGAACCAGACAGGAAAAGTAGAAGATCTATGACTAGTCAGAGGAGTATGTTGCTTAATAATCTGGTCTAGTTTGTCATAAAACAGATATAGAGCTTCTTCTGATTTTTTGTGTGTGAGAAGTTCGGGCCAATCAGTTTGCTGAATCATATCATTTATTTTTTCATAGTTTGCCTTGTAGAAATTGTATTTCTGCAGTGATTGCCTGTCTAAGGGAGGGTATTTAACATTAATATTAATATCACAAACAAAGGGGGGGTGATAAACGTCAACAGGTAGAAGAGGAGAGGCCTCTTCCTTCACATAACAGGGGCAGTTAGATATTAAAAAGTCCAATATTTTACCTTTTGAGTTAAGTGTGCTGTTATACTGAGCGGCATTCAGAAGTGACATGAAGTTGTTTAAATGGTCACAAGACGCAGTCGTGCCAGAACACAAAGGAGAACTTGTTGGCGGATTTAAGGAAGATGGCATATGCCATGTTGCTCACTCTCATATTATCAAAAGCAAAACAAACTAGCTCTATTTTACAGAGAGAGTGTAATTTCTCAGACTTGAGTTTAACATAGAAGAAATACATTATGTTTTGTTTAAGGATTAAACTAGATAGAACCAAAACCATATTATAAAATAATAATAATAGTAGCCTCCAAGAGGTTATGCTTATTTGAAGTGTACATAAGTTAGGGTTGGTAAGATCAATGCGTAACTTAAGTGTTAAAGAGTAAAATCTAAAAACTATAATAATTTTAATTCTAAAAATACTGCGAACATCAATGCGTAGTCTAAGTGTTAAAAAGTACAAACTAAAAAATATAATAATTCTAAAAATACTGCGAACATTAAAAGCTAGTGTTAAAAAAAGCTTAAGTGCTGTGATTTTGAGTATCCGATGGCAAGGTTTTGTTACCGCTTTTGATTTTTCGGACGTCATCCAAAGTGCGGACTGCAAATGAAGCCATGCCATCGCGTTCACGTACAAGTACTGTAGAGTTTTTGACCCATACGTACTTAAAATCGTGTTGTTTAGCGGCTTCTTTACATTTCCGAAATAACTGCTTTGCCTTCAGGGTGAGATGTTCATTTAGGTATATTCTAGTTGGTTCTCCTGTTATACCAATTTGATCCGACTTCAGTTCCTTGGCCAGACGGTAAGCACTTAAGATGTTATCGCGTATGATTCGTGTAGAGAATTTAACTATAATATTCTTCGGTCTGTTATTGGTTTGTTGAGCGTGCTGTACTCGATGGATAGAGATGATATCTTTCTGTGTTAATGGGAAATTGATGGCAGTTCCTATCAGCTCCATCACGCGAACCAAGTTTTCACCGCGCCTGTCCGGGACGTTGCAGATTTCAATGTTGCAGTTTCTCGCTTGTTGCTCCAAGGAATCAATTTTTTGTTCAAGACTGCTGACTAAGTTTTGAGATTGGTCAGAGCAGTGACGGGCAATGTTTTCGACACGATCGTTAAGGTCCTTATGATCAGCTGCTTGAGACTGTACTGAAGATTTTAATTCCGCGACATCGTGAGCCACTGCGCGAACGCGTTCTCCTAATTTCTCGTGTTCGTTTTGGAGGGTGTTTATTTCCTGTCTCATGTCAGATAAAGTGCATTTAATGCTGTCATTGAACTTGGACATGCTAATCTCCATTTCCTCACGCCAGCCACTCAAAGTGCCTTTGATATCTTGCGTGAACTTGGCCATGGCGTGGTCCATATCGGTGCGCCATCCTTTCAGTGTGTTATTAAGTTCATGTGATATTATATTCAGGCTGTCGATGGCGGTGGAGTGGGACGCATCACCAGTGACAATAGTTGATGCCGAGCTCGTCGACGAGTTCGGTGATGAGGATTGTTGATCCAAGTTATCGCAGGACATGTTCATCGCATCAACGGGGGTTGTGTGGCTGTATGTGGAGCGGTTCAGAGAGGCAGAGGTGGGGCGACTTCGCTGCGTGATGCTACCACAGGGAGGACACTTCCACTGGGTTTTTTGTTCTTGAGTAAGGCTAGAGAATTGTCTTTGTGTGATGTTGAGGCAATCACAGTGATACATGTGGTCACATATATGGCACTTGAGAAACAATGCCAAGGGTCCAATAACTCCATCGCAATGACTGCACAGTCCATTGTTACTCATCTTCGTATGATTTCTTAAGAAGTGTTATTATTTATTAAGTATGTAGAATATTGACTTAATATGGTACCAATAGCGCCATCTATTTAAAATTATGGATAACTACAGTAATCGTGGTACGCGTGATCGATCGACGTGCGAGGATCAAGGTTGTTTGTCTGATTCCAACTTGGTACCGCTAAGTTCGTATAGATGGCGTTGTTATCAAATAACCTGAGGCCGGAATGATTTGCAAAATTTGATTGACAACGATTTGCACTAAATTTAGAACTTTCTCAGATCTGTACACTGGGACATAGAGAGAAACACAAGATCAGTCCCCAGAAGCCTGTTAGTACACTTAATTCACAGCACTTATGATTGTTTTAAGATGTTGTTACGGCGATATTGTATCTCACTGTTATACTGAATTTGATCACTATTAATGTGGTTTTTACGCACGAACTTTTAGCACAGCCGATACGTTCGTATCCTCAAACTATAACAACGTTTTTGCAGTCAGATTGAGCACTTTAACTATTTTAAAACTATTATTTACTGGGAGCTCGTTACAAGACGTAAACACACGTGCAGCGCCACCTAGCGATTGTTGTTGTTGTTCTCCTTATGACAGCCAGGAGGTTTAAGATGGTAATAATGCAGATTTGCATTTTTTCAATCATCATTGAGATGTTGAATTAACAATAATTGCGCTACTATACCTAGTTTGTTCGCGTTAAGAATGCAGTAAGAATGCAGTGCAACTGCAAGATAAAGGTGTATTCAACAGTGGTATTAAATTCAAACAAATTATATATTAAAAGATTATGATAGATTAATGAATTTAAAAAGATTTGATGGGTTAGGGGGCGGGGCTAGGTCGACGGATAATGATGACTTTACTGCATTCTTAACGCGAATGTACTATAGGTCTGTGAATGTTCAAACTTATGGTTTTTGTTGTACTAATAAATTAGTTAGCAACACAGTCTCTGTGTGGACACCGGTGTCCACAAACAATGGTAATTTAATTGTGTCTGGATTGCGGTGATTGATGAGTTAAGCAAAAAAATTAAAATGTAATGTTTATTTTTCACATAAACATATAATACAGATTAACTAATGAGTTAGATACAATATAGCTAATTAATTTGAATCAATCAACAACAGAAACATGTTATTGTGAACATTGCTTTCATAATTACTATATTTCGTTTGACCTATTTTACAACATGATAAAAAAAATGTTCCATTTTAAAATAAGTCCATTATTTTGTTTCAGTCTTCTCCACTGACCGAACGGACATGGAGTGGGCCATGAGTGCAATGCGTCAATCAGACAATGGTGAAAGCTTTGATGGCCCAATACCCAATGTTTCTGATGATATGGGTATTGTCAAGCTACGTGGCCTGCCATTCGGCTGCAACAAGGAAGAAGTCGTCCAGTTCTTTGATGGTAAGAGTAATCAAAACTAGTTATTTTTGTGAGAAGAACTCTATATGGGGTTGTTAGGTATTTTTGGTAGCTGTGCTGTGGGTAAAATAATTCTAAATTCATAAGGGAAGCTTTGAACTCGATGTGTCTATATTGAAATCAAATTTAGAAGACAGTAACATACACACAAACAAGCATGCAGGCAAAGTTAACAGCAATTCATTTTTTTTTTTTTATAAAAGTTCTAGTTTTTACTAGCTTAACTTTCTTGTTGAAAATTACCCGCATCCGGCTACCTTACCCAAGGCATATAACTTGATCTTTATTTACACGTCGGATGGGGCAGGGCTGACGGTCGCTACGGATGGGGTCCACTTGCTCTCCGACGTCACGGGGCGGGCCTCGGGCGAGGCGTTCGTACACTTCGTAGACAAGGAGAGCGCACAAGAGGCTCTCAACAGAGACAGGGAGAAAATAGGACACAGGTGGGGGGAAAAGTTATTTACAATGTGCCCACGGTTTGAGCTTACGCTGTGGTGGGGATCTAGGGTTCAATATAAGGTGATGTGAATACTGTATTGCCAGTTACGCATGGTAAAGTACCTTTTATTTTTTTGTATCATACAATTTTACTTTTGCGGGATTGTATTAGAATTTTTACTCCATTAACGGGATTTAGACGGGATTGGTGGGAAGCCAATGGTAGTTTTCAAAATATTATTATTAAAGCATAGTTATTATGCTTGTATCATAAAATCTCACACAAAACTCAAGCTGTTCTTGAGACTAGTTTTTAGACCAGTTTTGAGAAGTGTTGGGAGTCTGGAGTGAAGTTCAGTTATATCGGCCTAAATAGTTCAATTTTAACCATGCACAAGAGTATTGGTTATCTCAAGGGTAACTAAATCGGTAGGTTAATTATAGTCCAAGCCCTATTTGCCCACCACAGCAATACAAACCATGAAGGCAATATTATATTTGGTGTAGTGGGTTATTTTTGGGACCTCCTATGTTATTGGTCTACATCTATGGTTTTATTTTTTTGTTTATGGTGTAAAAAGCAAAACTATTTGGTGACATTTTAATAGAATATGATAATGGTAAAAATCATAATGGCCAGTAACAGAATGGTGGGTGTAATAGTTGAATCTATGGGATTATTTGTATAATACAGAAAATGTTCAAAAATAAGAAGATGTTCAATTTTTACACTCTCTTAATGCTACCTTTGTGTCGCACTTTTGTGTTTAAGTTCCATCCTAGCAGTTAAAACGCCATAAACAACAACTGACGAAGAACTGCTTTTTTATGGGTACCAGCAATTTTTTGAGTTTTTTAAAATTTTATTGTTTTTTTTTTTTACCACAATGGCTTCAACATAAAAGTGTTCTACTGGGTTTGAACTTAGATACGGCGTTTAATGAAATTCCGTATCTCAATGACTAAAAAGGTGGCATTCAGGAGTGAAACTAGTGATTGGTTGTTGAGTTGTCAAAGGTTGGGAGAGCGCGGGGCGAGGGGAGCGGGGCGCGGGGCGAAGAGACGAAGCGAGCAAGATGGACTGCGGGATCGACATAATAATATTCACACGTATAAACGTGGTATTTGTTAGTATAAGGGTTTCAGGTTTTGTAATTTTTAATACATAATGACTTCAAAAACAATGTCCATACATGTTATGTTCTTATTTTTAGCGTTTTCAGGTCTCCAAGATCACCAGGACATGTGTAAATATTTATGTGAAAATATTTTAAACAGGATTTAGTACAATTTGTAGATGCACACTTATGTGTGACTTTAAAAGATTTTGGCATAAAAGGTGGCTTTAAAAGGTTTTGACAAAAGTGAATAGAGTATGCTTACAATAGAAGGTTCAGTTACGTTGGATTAATGAATGAATGAAATGAAGGAAGCAAGGAAATTTTAATTAGGTTGGAGAAAGTGCGATGACACGTGTTTTAAAAAAATGTAAGAAGAAACAGATGATTAAGAAACAGTAATTTGTAAATTGTAATTGGAAGAGCCTTCAAAATTTGTAACTAGTTACATAGCTTTTTAACTTCAAAATCCCTAACTAATCAACAAAACGAAATAGTTCCCGAAAAATGTGGCACGTTGAGTTCACAACGATGTTCTCACACTCCTCATGTAGGTAAGACAGAAATCGTAATTATTTCTAAAATGTGTAACTCTTCAGAGGGTCATTCAAAGTCAAAATTCATTTATTCAGCTCTTTTGGGAAGTCAAAATTATGTAAGATAGTCCCTAAAAAGCCTGCACTTAGTGTTTTTATTGCTTTGTACTCTTACATCGTTATAAATTACTATTACTAAGGTACAACTCTGCGTGTAAAACTTCGGGGATTACAGGCGTAGTGTTATGTAACTAAGTATACTTTTTATAAGGGTGCTTCCAGGGCAAGGTAGATCAACCACATGGTGACAAATGAGGAACATAGTCGCATATACTATTACCTACCAGGGGTTTGTACAGGATTCTGGACCCCACAGCATTGAAAATCTTCGTCGACTTTTTCTAATTAACGATTAACGTATTTTTCTGATGATATGTTTGCTTAAAACTGTTAAGAGCAATGAAGAAATCACCTGTCCTATCCAATCCAATCATTTATTTCTTCATTATAAAATCTTAGAATCTTTGGTTAGATAGAAAACATCATTTTATACAGTTAAACAGAGTGAACAGAACATCAGGTGAAAATTGGAAATTAGGGAAAGCCGATAAAAATGTCCAGGGTATTCAGGATCATGGACTAAACTCCATGCTGTCCAGATGTGCGACAATCTCCCTTCCACCCAATATTTTATTAATCTGAAGGTTCAAACGTTCAAATCTATTCGCTATCCCTTCTGAGCGACAATCTAATATAAAAAAATTGACTAAAATTTAAGGAAATTTGACGTATTGATTGGGACAGATTAGAATTGGAATATTCTTAACCTTTTGACCGCCAGAGCGTAAACGCATCGTCGTCCCGGGCGAAGCATTTTGACGCCAGCATTTTGTCAGTTTTCGAGCGTCAGAAAAGTCAGACGCTTGAGAACTGACGCCATACTTAGTTAGTTTAGTTGTCGGCACTAGCCGCCAGCGGCGTGTCGCGCACGTTTTCGTCTGTCGGCTATACCCGAAAGCGGATGGCGGTCAAAAGGTCCACCTTGCTCCATATACCATGTTATTGGCCGTACCAGGCAAGGCCCGCAAATACCCCTTTATAACCCGTCTTCTTCCCCACAGGTACATAGAAGTGTTCCTGAGCTCTGCGGACGAGGTACGAGCGTACTCCGCTCGCATTGAGAGTGGCTTCCGATCCTCGAGGGGATACAGACCGACGCCCTATGACAGGAACGATCGGTTCTCCGGCAGATTCGGCGGAAGAGGTCGGGGTTCTTTTGGTAAGCGCATGTCTACTTAGAAGGGTTTTTAGTTCCTCGTCTAGATTACAAGAAAATATTCGACACATATTTTTTTCTTTTTCAAAATGGAAAATTGTTTAGATTAAGCGCATTAAAGCTGAGAAGAGGGGGTTTGTAACGTCATTATCTAGTATAAACTGTACTGGCTAGTGACGTCATGCGACATTTAGACTCGACGCTTCGCCGTTGTTTTTTAATTGCGTGAAAAAAGCAAAAATATGTGTCGAGTATTTTCTTGTAATCTAGATGAGGAGAATAAAAACTAAAATTTTGTCAAATAGCCTATTCTAGTTGCACATTCCAATAGGTAGTTAGTTTTGTTTGGATAAGAAATGGGCAAGAATCTATGGAGATTCTTACTCTACTCTTTTTAGAAAAGTTGTTTTATCTGTTCAGGTGCCGGGTATGGTGGCGGCGGGCGCGGCGGGTTCCGTCGCGGCAGCGGGCAGCACTGCGTGCACATGCGCGGACTACCCTTCAAGGCTTCCCCGCAAGATATCGCCTATGTAAGTATCTTCTTGTAATCTCTAGGTGCCATTTCGTAAGAAACATAAAAAATAAATAAAAATAATTTGTTTATGAATTACGTTTCTCTGTTTAGTAATAATTGTGTATTGCCTGTACAAAATCTTTTTTTCTTTCAAACCCTTATTCTTACTTATAAGATTCATTATTTACATACTTAATTCACGCCCTTTTCCCATGGGGGTAGGCAGAAACTACAGAGCGCCATGTGCTACAATTCTTACATACTTCTTTTGCTTCGTTTAAATCCATACATGTTGTCATACACACCGGCTGGTTGCGAGTACTTGCTCACGTTTAATAATACACTTAAAATTCAATGGAACTAAAAAAAACAATACATAATATACAACAAATGAAACAATAGAGTTAATAATGGCGTTTTGCAGACCCTGCTTTTTAATTGATCATAATAAATCCGTCTAATGATTCCCTCTTTCAATACATTGCAGTTCTTCAAACCGATCCGTCCTATGAACATCAACATCTTGTTCGACAACAGCGGCAGGCCGTCCGGTGAGGCGGACGTCGAGTTCGAATGCCATGAAGATGCCATGAGGGTGAGTGCCCACCATGACTCTAGGATATGTCACCAATCACATTTCATTGACAATAAAACATTCTACAAGCATAACCCAGGCACAATAATAATTATAATTGGTATTTGTTTTTACCGTCTCAAAACTCAATTTACTATTCTTTTGTTTCCATTTTCATATTATTATATAAATAAATAAATGCTTTTTTTTCTGATAGTTTATTAATTTAATAAACTATGTGCATGTTGCCAATTGTGAGCCTGTAACAAAAAGTAAAGGGCCTGATTGGTTTAAAGTCGCTTTTGGCTACTTCCCTTTAATACCACAATGTTACCACAGTCTAAAAACATACAGTCGTCCGACGAAGCTGTCTAGACAGGGCAATCGTGCGGGGTGTGAGGGGCGAGACGCGGTAAAGTCGGCTCCCGCACTGCGAACAAAACGATGTTCGTAGTGCGGGAGGTATTATTCAAGTCTAACGCGTGTAGAAGATGTCGGCATTTTTCCAGATATCAAAGGCGTCGTCCTACTGTATTAATATTTATACTGTGATGTTACTATGGAAAACATTCTGAGGATCTTTTGAAGAACCAAGAGATTTTTGAAAATCTCTCAGGTCAAGGGCACACATCAAAAATCATATTTAACAGCTTTTGAATACGGAAACCGTTTAGGAAGCGAGAGTGCATAAATCTGTGGGCCTTCTTGTATTAATCAACACTAGCGTATTGCTTCCTCAGGCGATGAGACGCGACAAGAACAACATGGACCATCGCTACATCGAGCTGTTCCTCAACTCCTCGCCCGGAGGTGGCGGTGGCGGCGGTGGCGGTGGTGGCGGTGGTGGCGGCGGCTTCAAGCCCAACAGGAGCTTCAGGAATAATTACTGAATTGACATCAACGGTAGGAAGGTAGCTGGCGAAATGCTGACTATAGATAGAGGAATAAATAATTAAGCAATCCTGACAAAATATAAGTAAAAGAAACTTAAACTGGCCCAAATATCATAAAGAAGCTTCCAATGAGTTCATAGCCTTTCCTGAAGTTGGTTAAAAGTGTCCATTGTCACCTGTAACTGCAAATGAATAACAGCAATAATAATTCTTTATAGTTTCATGTTAAGCTGAGACTTTGACAAGTCCCACTGCTCTCAAACAGTGTAGGAAAACATCTTGAGAAAACCAGCATGTCTTAGTACTAAAAGTTTAGAGACGTGTCACATCTACCAACCTACACGGCCAATATATTCGGTAAAAAGTCTGCCGCGAAAAGAAAAGTGATGTGAGTGTAAAGTGAAGTGCTATTCTATAAAAATCACTACGCTTAATGCATTAACAGTTCACTTTACACTCAAGTTTTCATTGGGTGACTTATTAAATCGTAACCCTAGCGTTAGTACACTTCACCTAAATTTTCACAGAATATTACTGCTGAACACGCTTACACGAAACACTTGTTTGACACTGTTGTTTGACTACTATCTGTTGGTATCCAAAGTCGATGGTGTAGAGACCTAGCCAGCTTTCATTAATTCTTCTGTATACTATATGTTTGGGTTGACTTTTTGCCGCTGGCGGCAGTTGCCTCGGTGTCATCATCATCATCATTTCAGCCATAGGAAGTCCAATGCTGGACATAGGCCTCCCCTATAGATCTTCAATAAGACCGGTTGGATTTGGCTCGCATCCAGCGCGTTCCCGCGGCCTTAATGAGGTCGTCTGCCCACCTTGTGGGTGGACGTCCTACGCTGCGCTTGCCGATACGTGGCCTCCACTCGAGAACCGACCGACCCCATCCCTCATCAGTCCTCCGTGCTATGTGCCCTGCCCACTGCCACTTCGACCTGCTAATCCGCTGGGCTATGTCGGTAACCTTGGTTCTTCTATCGATCTCCTCATTTCTGATTCGATCTCGCAGAGAGACTCCGAGCATAGCCCTCTCCATAGCTCGTTGGGCTACTATGAGCTTACTCATGAGGCCCATGGTGAGGGGTTGAATGGGCTGTTTTCTTCTCTTCATTCTTGACATTGTCGTGCTCAAAACAAAAGAAATAGGACGATTCTTCTGTAGACATAATCTGTTTCTTTGGTGGTCATGCAACGCGTGTTGGTGTAAACTTCCCATTATAGTCCTCTCGCAGATAGACTACTATCTGCGAGTGGACTATAATGGGAAGTTTAGTTGTGTGTCCCAGCAGTGTAATTGTTACATGGCAGGGGCATTCGAAATATTATGGGCCACCCTATTACCAAAAGGTTCCTTGTACTTATGAGCAATAAGTATTTGATATATTTGTTTTAACGTCAAGTTTTTAAAAACTGTTGCAATATATTGTAATATACTAAGGCTGGAATGTCTACAGGGAACTACATTATTTTTATCAGCATTCTGCCAGTTACTGTCCCATCGCATGGTTTTGTGTTTTTGAATTATCACGACTGTCATTTCTCAAGTACATTTTTCGTTAGTTTATAGCTATTAATATTATGTACAACTGTATATTGCCGTTTTTACATTAAGACCATAGGAAGTTCTTGAATGTTAATTTCGTGTGATGTTGCCATGTGAAAATGGATAAATTGCGTACAAAAGTAAAAAAAAATAAACATACAAACATTTGAAAGTATTCAGCGATACAGCGCTAAAATGAGAACTAACATCACGTCGCCTGTCATCTGTCATCATCTTGATGATTATCTTTTATGTTTATAAAACTGCCAAATTATATAAAATCTCACCCGTTTCAATATCACATATAATTTTTATTTGGAATACTATGAAGAAACGTTACATTGAAAATAAGTTCAGACTCGTGTATTATTTTGCGTATTTAATTCATTCATTTAAGTAGTACGCTCGTCACAATTTTATTACGTAACACGTTTGATATATTTACTTCATTTTTCGACGAAAATACTTTACGCCATGTTGGTGAAGATTATTACGAAAGACAATTGAATAAATGTCACTTTGTTTTTTTTTTAGAAAGGATATTACTAATGTTAATTTCGATAATGTTTCCTTTGTGAGTTTTTCCTCCATAGGGTTATTTTTTTATACCACACACTAACAGTATTTTAACTGTAAATAAGGGATCTATATTTTACTCGACTTGCGAAATTACGTAGATCTATGATAGATGGAATTAATTTAATGACCAAAAATAAGACTGGGACGATTTGTCTGTCTTCCTAAAAGGATTGTTTGTGAAAAACAGTTTACTAACAATATGGGTTGCACATTACTTTTGTCTGTTAACCCCTTCAACTAAGCTGGAGCGGTTAACAAGTGAAATGGGTGGGGATCGAACTCACGATCGCCAGGCCGACGCCTTAGCCATTCGGCCATAGCCACTTTGAAATTTAGTCGTTTTTTAGGCTTATGAGCTACACCCAAACAGTTTACTGTGACTATTATTAAATTTACTATTGAGACGTCAGGAAGTTAAATAAGGATCAGCCATGTCTACTTATCTCGTTCTAATACATCTTAACCTTACCTTCCTATCTATCCATCATAGATCTACGCAAAATACCGACTGACTTCATAAACGATTTCTACAATAGATCATTGTATTATTTTGTACTTAATTATATAACATTTCATATACGAAATACATATTATATGTAGCATCGACAACGAAGTAAAGGAAAAACTCACAAAAGAATTAATTAAGGCTGAGAGTACACAGATGATCACTCGGCTATAAATAATAGTATAATATGTCATCACCAACGACTAGAGATCAATTATAAGAACATGCCTCTACGAAAGTAGTGGGCGAATGCATTGATTCAATTAAATTTACGCCGAATAATTAGCAGTGATTGTCAGCCTTAAAATTACTTAACCACATCTATGTACTAAGTATAAAAAGTAAAATTTGTCATCTCCTAGAGAGATACCAGACGTGACCGTGTAGTCGCAGCGCATCTGACGAAGCGCAGCGCAGCGCAGTTTTTTAGTGGTAAACAAAGATCGATCTTGCACTGCACGAAATAGAGTTGAAAATAAATAACTGTCGATTAATGTAGACAGTAGTACGTGGTTTATTTTCGACATTATTTTAAGCGAAGCAACGGTGACATTGATTTAGCATGGAAAAACGCGTGCTACTGCGCTTCGCCGGGTCTGCTTAGTGGTTTAAGTGCGTGTGATAGGCACGCGTTTGACCACTATCTCACCTGATGGTAAGCGATGATTGCCTAGAAGCAACCTGATCACTCTTGACTTGAAGACCCCTAGGTTGTAGCTATCAGGAAACACCGACACCGGCAGGGAATTCCACTCTTTTGCTGTTCGCACAATGAAGTGTTAATGTGGCGTTAGCGCGCCGTAGTGCAGCTTACTGTGACGTCACAATGTCTAGAGTATGGGAAGCGCCCTCCTCCGCTCCCTAATCCTCGACGTCACGCGCCACTTGCCTGTGGCGCGTGACGTCGAGGAACGACGTCGCAACGCATTAGTGTAACATCTCTCTAAGTCATGCTATAGACGACATTTCAATACAAAAAACAATGCAATTAATAAACAAACAATTTTTCATCATAACTTAGCACATAGATGTTGTACTTAATTTCTAATTTAATTATATATAGAAAACTATAAAATAAAACCTTTATATAAATTAATGTGCGTTGGAGTGGATTGGGTCCAAATTTATTTTTGTACCATTCATAAATGTTTTCGTTTTGTCTGTAAATTTCTTATACGAAAATGATGTGTATTACTTTCGCGCACAAACGTTTATTAGACTTTATCGACACTGCGGCAATAATTTTTAAAGTTAAAATAGGTACAAAATGTTAGATAGATAGCGTATTTGACAGATGTCGTGCCGTCAAATATACGCCATCTGCCTAACTTGGATTTTATAAAAGTTATATGAAAATAAAAATGGTTGTTATAGCATTCTATATTAAAATGTGTCAAAGCAATACATAGTTTATTAAAATATGTATTTATTTTTACAGAGATCTGAGTATTCTGAAGTGCAATGTTTTTAAAATAAAGTCTGGTGTGCACTTGCGTAAAGTATACAAGTCTTGCGCAGACAAAAAAAGGATTACAATTTTAGTTGCAATTTATTATTAAATAATAATGTTGTCTAACAAGGCATTGTTGGGTCTCACAAGTGTGCACCAGACCTAATCATCCGTCGCAGTGTCTCCATACTGAAATATTTTTTTTTTGTGGAAAAGAAAGTAAAGGAGAATGAATTTGTTTTGTGGTATACTAGATAAGTAATTTTTACTTTTAATAAATTAAACAGATGTATTTGTTTGTTTTTATTACTAATCTCAATATCTACTAAACCTGTTGAACAAAGAAATTGATAATCTCACTGTTTATCAACATCTATCTCACCACATAATGAACTAAACACTGATATCCTACATTGCGATGTTAAAGTTATCCGCGCGGTCTAACGTAAGTATACAAGTTTCAGACAACAATCGCCGGGCAGTAGTAGCCCACCATTTTTTTTTAGGGGTGAATCCTCATGGATATCCCCCGCCCCGGGGAGGGCGGAGGGGTCTGTCAGACTCTTACTGACTAAAAACCACCCCGTGTTCCTTCTCACACCTGCGCGGGCCGGCACCAGTCGGGGGTCGCGGAAGTATCTTCTGTTCCTGTGACCCCCGACGGGAACAGAAGGTTAAAAAGTAATCACGATAGGATACAGCAGACTATTCCAGCCAGACATGTTCGTACAGCTTAATGAAAACGTACGCGTCTCTTACCAAGCTGATGTTTACAATGGACAAAAGCGATTAGAACTGAATACGAGTAAGTGCGAGTAGTCCCATAACGTTAAGTATGAATTAAACGCTACTAAAACATTGATTACTTAGCCCTGACCCGTTCTTGCCGTTCTTAATGATCCAATTTTTAAAGTTAATGCACTGGTGGAAAGCTACACTATTCCCGGATGACTTAGGCTACTTTTTATCCCTGTAATCCCACGGGAACAGGAACTACGCGGATGAAACCGCGTGACGTGTGCTAGTAGGCAATACATTAGTACATATTATTTACATGGTTGTTATTAGATAAGGGGTACGGGTAGGTACGTTAATCCAATGTTAGACGATTTTTGCCGAAGCGCAAGTTTTCCTGGGGTATCTGTAGGTCTTGGTATCTACTTATATAAAATGTGTCACTCACTCTGGCAGGGCCCCCATCAGTGATTTGAATTTTGATAACAAAAAAATGTTGTCGTTAACTTGTCCAAATTTGTCACCAAATATAAGAATTTCTCGGTCACTGGTTCAAAAGATATAAGGGTTTAAAGGTGGCCGGTCTGGAGAGAGTCTCCCCAGCAGAGCCACATATGTATATATCGCAAAAACTAGGGCACCTAGCGAAGATATGTTTTCTCCTATATTTTGGTCGCCAATTTGTCCGAATTAATCACCGAATATCAGACCTTGACGGTAGTGACCGTCAAGTTCTGACATTTGTGGAACCGGGGGTTCAAATAGGTGGCCCTGCTGGAGAGTCTCCCCAGCACATTTAATCTCAAAAACTAGGGCACCTAGCGAAGAAGTGTTTTCTCCCATCCCCAATTCTGATATTTGGTGACAAATTAATTATCGATAAAATTTTTGTGTTATCAAAATTTAAATCCCTGATGGTGGCCCTGCCAGAGTGAGTGACACATGTAAACTGTAGCGAAATAAAAACATAAGTAGGATCAATGATAAAGGTAATAAGTAAAAAGGAGTAGGATCTCTTGTCTAGCATATATAGGTACCGTACCTACCTATTCTTAATAAGTACTTTTAGGTACACCTCAGACCAATAAAATTGGTCTGAGTTTTACACTGGATTACTTCCAGTGTAGGTACAAGTATCTAGCCTACTTTAAATATGTTGTTGGAAGTCTGATAAGTAGACGCTTCATGTAAAATTCATATTATTTAGCTGCTTCAATTTAGACTATGGGTGCCTAAGCAGATCATGATGAAGTAAGTGAACAATAAACTTAACGTAGGTACATACCTACCTACCTGCCAATTTATGTCCCAGACCAAACAACAATATCCTTAATTAAGAACTGTAAAGCCAAAAAAGTTTACAAACGAACCACATGGGGGATCTTTAAAACAAAAATACTTACATTCCTGATTCGTTAAATTCCAAACATAATATATTACGTAACATAATAAGAAACTACTAACTTCTTACTTAAATACAAAATAATGTTGTCCAACAAGACGCCACCGCAATTGTTTGAAGACAAGAAAGAATGAAGCCGTTCACCTTTCCATCATCGTGTGGAATCAGGCGACTATAAAAATAAGCTGGGCAAATAAATCATGAGCAATCATTAGTGGGGCTCTTGGAAGGCCGCGACTTGGTTACGAGCGGTGCGGGCGCGTTTGAGGTAGCGAGTTTGAAAGAAATTTGATTGGTTCGATTGCGTAACATAGGTACTTACTTACCTACTTAATTTCAATCACAATCAAAAGGATTTTAATTAAATTCTTCTCTTTGTCCATTGCTTTATTTATTAAACGAAAACGTTAGCTCAAGAACGTTTGGAATTAATGTTGCTGAGCTGTCAAAATTAATGGCAGTGCCATTGTGTGTTAAAAAAATACTTCGCAATAGCCTAACTGGCTGCGCTTACTGCTAGATACTTTCCAGCTCTAGGCTGTTTGTCAGTAATTGTCTAGATTTAATTTGGCAACAAATTAGCTTTATATTGTCGGGATGAAGCAATTTAAGACGCCGTACTGTAATAATTTAAAAATCTTATACTTATTGCATAACTACAATATTGCACCTGCTCCACCCCAGGGGTGACATATTATTCGCTAGATGTGGGTGACAGGGCCTGTCACCCACATCTAGCGAATAATATCATGAGTACCTAGGTAGGTACCTCTACCTACTCATGATACATATAATAAAAAAAAAACACACACACAAAAAAAAAAAACAAAACACACACATACATACATACACACAATACATACACACAACAACATACAATAATAAAACACACACATACACACATACAACAACATACAACACATACATATAATAAAATAAATAAATAAATAAATAATAAATAAATAAATATCTCAGGATCTACAGAACCGACTTCGAAAATTCTTTTACCAATAGAAAGCACATAACGTGTCACGGGCTATATTTTATTTTCAAAACTAGGTACTTGGGGGTGGAGGGGAAGTTTGTAGGTAAGTAAAAGTATAAATTCCCGCAGAAGAAGTTGAGAGCGAAGTCCTAGTAGATAATAAATGTAAATTGAAGTCCCGCAAACCCGCTACCTCTCGCGTCTATCGCAGCATCCCAACATTCGCGTGGACCGCGGGGCGCCGGCGGCGGCGGCGGCGGCCCGGCGCGGCATGTCGGCACCGGCGCGCACAAATAAGCAGGCGCCACGCACTGTTGTTCGGTGCTAGTGTTGTTCCTGCAGCTCGGACAGCCCACTCACTACTTGCTACCTCTGTTTGTGTTGTTACAATAATGTTGAACTGGTTGGTAGAATGTCTGCGAACTAAGACAGCATGGGTTGCGGGTTCGAATCTAGGAATTAAATCACTGTATTTTTAAAGCGAAACAACTAGATATAGAAAGGATAGGTTTTTGAATTTTTCTATCACGCCGAGTGGACGATATCTCACATGGTGAGAGGTGGCAGCGGTGGAGGGAGAGAATTCCACTTGTCCGTTGAAGTTTCAATTCTACTAGGATGTCCCAGCACACATTTTGTTTTTTTTTTTAATTAGTTTTAAACTCACTCTAATTAACATACCATCACGATTGTATTTCCCCAGATTTATACCTTTAGTAGGTAACCTACAGTGAATATAGCAAAAATAATATTAACGAACAATACAAAAATGAAAAAATATGTCAATAATAAATTAAGCACTCAGTAGGTATAAATATGGGCCAGGCACCATCACCTTCCGAGCAGATGAAGGTACCATAAAACAAAGATCACTAATTAGCAAATTATCTCAAATTAAAAAAAAAATTGCAAAAGATTTGATTGACCCAAAGCGACCGCGCCATTCAAACAAAACGAGTCGCCATAATTAGTTACAACAAGGGTTGCCAGGACCAAAACATTTTAAAGCTGGACACAGATCCCTACAAATGTTTAGCTGAATATTTTTCCCTGAAAACCTGCCATGCAAACTTTAATAGAAAAAGAAAAAACCACCACACCACACCTGCAGCAGTCAAGCAACCAGAAGAATTGAGAAACTCCTCCTTTTTGCAGTCGGTTAAAAAAAAACCGGCCGAAAACGTGTCGGGCCACGCTCAGTGTAGGGTTCCGTAGTTTCCCGTCCGTCCCAATAAGTGTTCAAAATGCTTGCATATACGATTATACTACAAACTTAGTCCAGAAATTATTTTGTACCTACAACTTTTTGTCTTTTTTGTACAAAAACTGTTGTTTCCATCCAAGTTCAAAATAATTTTCCTAGAAAGTCCTTATAAAGTTCCACATTTCAGTTTTTTTTTTATTTTCTAAACTAATGGTTCAAAAGTTAGGGACACACACACACACTGTTTTTTACTATTGTAGCGATTTTTTCCGAAATTATTGACATTATCAAAAAATGATTTTAGTAAACCCCTATTCATTTTTAAATACCTTTCCAACAATATATCACACGTTAGGGTTGAAATTAAAAAAAAAATCACTTTCCACTTTACATATAGGGGGGCTACCCTCATAAAATATTTTTTTTCAATTTTTATTTTACCACTTTGTTGGCGTGATTGATACACATGTTGGTACCAAATTTCAGCTTTCTAGTGCTAACAGTCTCAGAGATTAAGCGAGGACGGATGGACGGACAGACAGACATGGCGAAACTATAAGGGTTCCTAGTTGACTACGGAACCCTAAAAATTGGTTGTTTTATTTGTCTTTTTTATTTTTAGAATAGAATAATAGCAACACAACACCATTAACAAATAGGTAATATTTAAGAGCTACATAAGATGTTACAATGGCATAAAACGCTAAAAGCAATCTTTTACAAAACTTTTAAAACTTATTTTTTAAGTGGGTAGGTACCTACTGTCATTATTTACGCTACTATTAAATATTTGCAACCACGTGAGCTACAACACGAAGTTCACGTGCTAATAAGTTCGCCATCTTTTGGCCAATAGCCTATTAAACGACGGACAGGCCGGACACCATGGTAAAAAGCCGGACACCATGGTAAAAAGCCAAACAAGTCCTAACTAAAGTTAAACATCTGGCAACCCTAGTTTCAAGCGAAGTTGGACCAAACCTGCCGCCTTATTCTCTGAGATGCATAATTTAAATACCGCATGAATGACTCTGAACGACCACTGCTAATAACCTTATAGAGATGGAGACAGGTAAAGCTAAGCAGATAACTTTGCGGTGTGATCGGCGGAGTTCCGACCCATGGTCTTGAGTTCGAACTCAATAACTCTGACTTTTCGGATTCATGTGCGTATTGTATAGACTAGAATACATTAGAATACACTTTATTGTACACACATAAAAACTTACAAATGAAGGAAGGATGGTGGAGGATAGTGAAGGAGAACATCAGGAGGAATCCGGCAAGCCTGAGACATATTTCTGGACGGCATGTGAGGCCAAGTCCAGAGGCCTATGGGTACATAAATAGTTGGGTTGAAACCAGGTTAGTCGCTAACCACACGTAAAAAAAAACTAAAACAAATCAAAATATTAACTCAGGTATACATATATACGGCGTTTGTATCTTTGCTTCCAAAAAAAATAATAGATACAGTGTGTTTTTTAGAAATACATCTTCAAGAGCCACCAAAGAGTTCAATTTGCGCTTCAACTACAAACAAATTAATGGTTTTCTGAATATTTAATAGGTACTAAGTAGGTAAGTCATAGTAAAATCGACAAACTACCTCGTTGGTCAATTGGTAAAGTCAAAGTCGAACCATTTATTTCAATTAGGCCAATATAAGGCACTTTTGGACGTCAAACAAAAGTTAACTTATAAAACAGTTTAAAATTATGTATTTTGTATCTTTCAAAATCAATACATTTCAGTAAGGTAGTTAGGTTAGGTAGTTAGGTTAGCTATATGATCGGTATGGTAAGTTAGGTTAGGTTATATATATACGAGTATATGTGTTGTGATTCTGATTCGATCTGGTACAAAAAGTTTAGGAGAACATAATAGACTCGCTAGATAAAAAGTAGTAGTAGTTATTATTGTTTTGGACCTATTTGTTGTCATCTCTCTAATATGTAAAATCCTCGTGTGTTTGTTACGAAACTACTTCAAAACAGCTTGAGCGATTCGTGTGAAATTTTGTGTGAATATTCAGTAAATTTGAGAATAATCCGTGGGCCGAGACTACACCACACCACTTTTTTGAGGCCAGGATCCGGGCCTGATGCCATCAAGCCAACTTTCCTTGCCTAATTCATCACTTAGTACTTATTTCACGTCCAGTATTGAGTTTAAAGATAACAATACGAGTAACACAGTCGTTATTGACTGTCGCAATCACTGGCGTCGCCCAGTCACTACCCTCCTTTACGAGCCAAACTCGAGCAGAATCGTAAGCAGCTGATGCAATTTGCGTTCTAAGACCGATTTAAATACGAATTATTGGAGGAATTTTCGGGGGGATTGATTGGGTCGCCTCTTTTTCTATGGGACTTTAACATACCTAGGCAAATGTGGGTGTACTATCGATACGCCTGTGCCTAATTCTATGAGGAATACACGCGTGGAGTTTTCTACTATAACTAGTAAGATATCTATACTAATATTTTAAAGAGGTAAAGTTTGTGAGTTCGTGACATTGTAGGGAAAAATCTCTGGATCTGGTGATCTTGAAGATTTCTATAAGAGGATGAGGAGGGGATGGTAAAATTCAAAATGCACGCGGACGAAATGTTAAATAATAGGCGAGTTAGTTGTTCCATAAAAAAAACAGAATTAAACACCTAGGAGATAAAGCTATTATGGCGCAGTGGCCGACGATCAGCTTTAGCGAAGTTTGCGGGTTCAGTTCCGACACGATAAAACAACATTTGCATTTCTATCTAAGCTATCCAGTTTGATAAATTTTTACAAAGATCTTTCAAGACGCTTAATTGGCACTTCGCGTGACCCAAGGGCTGGTTTTCACCTTGGTCAAAGTATAAGCATTGCCATGCTACGTGGCAATGCTGCCAGTCTTTTGGGTACACTTCCAGTGGACAGCCATACGGATGAGTTTTTTGACGCCATATTTTAGAGTTAGTTTTTAGATTTTATTTTCATTTCTAGTGTATAAAGTTAAGTATTTATACTATTTTTACAATAAAGAATTCACCAATAAAGTATATAATAATAGTTTATTTGCATGAAATATGGTGCTTACAGATGTCATAATACAATTCAAAGCTCTTCATATTCCGCCTACTATTTTCAGCAAATATATTTTAAGAGTAGCATGATTCTAAAGGCTAATTTGGTTAATTTGGTTGGATCTCTGAATGTTCACCTATTTTATAAATGCTTTACTAAATAGATTAGAGTAATTTTTCATCATCCAGTATGTAAGCATGCCATATTGACTATATATTATAGTTAATGCATGATGCCATTGCAAGAGTTATATTTGGTCCATAATATGATTCCTAGAAACTATTACTAGAAGATATTAGAACCAAAGACATTAAATACTAGAACTAATTTGTTGTTTAACTGCCTTGTTGGTCTTAAGGTCGCAAAGTGCAACTGCTGAGCATAAGGTTCTGGGGTTGATTCCATATGATATTTTCAATAAGAACTTGAAGCCTGGGGGTCGAGTCTGCTATTGCAATCGTGTCTCAATGACCGGTCAATGATCGATTTTTGACGTATAACATCAAACTTATGACACATTTCCCATTCAAAAACTGTCAAAGTTGTCAAATATTCGATCAATGACCGGACATTGAGACACGATTGCAATAGTAGACTCGAGCCCCTGGCTGCCTTTATTTGTAAAAGGTTGAAAGCAATAGGCTCGCCCCCTGTGATCAGGTGTACTACAGGTACAACATCTCTGCCTTACTCTGAGGTAAATACATGCGTGATGTTTCGTTCTATTTTAAAAGATTGTAGACCGAGACAGAACCTCATAAACATAACTTGTGACTCACGTACATAAATCTAGTGTCCAGTGAAGCGTTTGCTATTCTGTTTCACTATAAAATAATTAGATTTGGCTCGCTTGAATGCTATTCGCTTTGTGTTTAAGTGAATACGTTGTCTGTGTTTATTTTGAAAATTTAGTTTAAAAGGGTGGTCGAAAATTAAGTGTAGGTAAGTAAGAAAACACTTTTATTCATATAAGGCTGATAACCAGCACTCTTTGAACGTCAACAATACATAACAGGCTCCCAGAACACTCAACCGTCACCACTTTTTATTTATTTTCCTGGGGAGAAGAAGTGGTGTAACAAACTTCCCATCAAAACGTCGGTCTTATAAGTTGGAAGAATTTGAAGTTTAATTTGTTCACAATAAAAATCAATCGTTAATTAATTTGCTACAATGTTAGCAGTGTAGAAGGCATAAAAATATTGCGAAGATTAGTGTGTCTATCACCAATTAAAGCACAGATTGACTGGCCTGTCGGTCTAGTAGTTAGTAACCCTGACTGCTATGTCGGAGGTCGTGGATTCGATTCCCACCCAGGACAAATCTTTGTGTGATGTGCACGATCATTTGTTCTGTGTCTGGATGTAATTTATCTACAATATGTATGTATTTAGACATGTATAAGTATGTTTACAAGCTGCTTAGTACCCATAACACAAGCTCTCAAGCTTAACTTAGGACTAAATAGCGATGTGTGAAAAGTTGTGGAATATTTATTAGTTATATTATTATTCACACTCTGGGCTAGTACTGAGAAATACTAGATGGGAAAACTCAATAACCTGGGACCTCACACTTAGACTTTGCGACCATTAGATCAACGTATAATTTAGTCGTAGGAGAAAAGTGTACGATGCGCGGTGTCCGCAAGGGAGACCTATAGGACCCGTTCTACTCTATCTTTTACAGCAATAAGGCGTCGAATTGAAGCAACTCTAGATTATTAGTTTATAAACAGTGTTTGCGTATGCGCAGGCAGTCTTAATAAACATGTCTAAGGAAGAAGCGCATGTAAATGAGCCGTCTGTCCGGGGTGTACACTGCTATGGGCGGAATGCGGACGTGGTGCTGTGCCAAACGTTGTAATGCGGCTAAATGCTCATACTCCACTAACGGCCTGAGTCTTGAGCATCGTCTCTATTGCTTTTTTTGTTATATGAGAATCTTTGGTACTTAATAATAATTAAAAGAAAAGTTAATTCTTGACGTGTGTAGGTGGAAGTGGTAATGTCACAATTTTTGTCAATTGTAGCCTCAGCAGAGCTATTGCGTATTTATCTCCTTTGACAAATGATAAATACTATTTATTTTTGTAAATGGGCATAAACACTTTTACATGTCATTTTTTTTAAAAAGAAGTGGTTGGTATTTCGCTGCCTCACTACTCTGAGAAGAAACACCGAAAGAAACTCAGAGGTCACAGTCTCTTTTAAAGTCCAGACATTATCTTGGTCAGATTATGTAAGAACCATGCAGATTTGTGTCTGATAATGGTCTTTTGAGGAAAGAACCACACAGATATTTGTCAGTTATCGTGAGCTCACTTTGACAGTTCATATCGTGATGATTACATGGCAAAGTGTTCAACAATTATCTGTCAAACAGCTAGTTTCGTATTGGTTATCATCAGAGTGTGACGAGGCGCACAGCACCCCTTCTGATAGTTACCGTAACTTGAAGTTCACTTAAAGTGCAATACCATTTTTTTTTGTTAATTCTCAGTTGTCATCAAAATTCGGCGTTTAACTGGATGCTAGTTAGTAACTGGCAAGTAAAAGATAAACAATTGTAAGAAAATGTGTGTACAGACGCCAGCCCGTCAAGTTACCCCAATGTGTCAAATTTTCCCAATTGAATATGAACCTTATTTTGTTTGCCATAAAGTTGAAAAACGATCAAAGAAATTTGACACATTGGGTTAACTTGACGTGCTGGCGTCTGTACCTAAGTCAAAGATATTCAATACTTACTACCTATATAGGGTGACTGGTAATTAGTGACCGATACTTAAACACGTAATTGTATTCATGATTTCAACAAACTTTCCCAAAGAAACTTTTTTTTATATACAATAACTTAGAACACAATAAAATAACAGAAACGCTGTTTGAAATTCCCGGGCGCGTGCCTATGATCGATCACAGTAGGCACGAATGGGCACGATCTATCAGCTGATAGTCTGACTCAAGGAAAGCAAAATCTACTACTAGTCACACGCTCCCCCGCCACACCCCCCACCGCTCCCGTTGTGCAGTACTGACGTAATTGAAAGTTAATGAGTAGGTATAAAAAAAAAGTTTCTTCGGGAAAGTTATTCGTATTCATGAGTACAATCACGTGTTTAAGTATCGGTCACTAATTACCAGTCACCCTATAGATGGGACATCAAGAACAAAATTTTCAAGCGATACTTGTGTCCTAGTTGAGGCTATGAGTTTAATTTAGTACGCTCCGCTGCCGCTCCAATATTGCTATATTATTCTAGATGGCGTTACTGAGACATGGGATCACAGATTTTAGACTATGGCATGACGTGCTTTCTATAAATAAAAAATAAACGAATATTTTTTTCTTTCTTCTTCTAGTTATCATTATTTTTAAAACTAACCCCTCTGTAAATTCGTTAAACTAAACATCAGCGTAACTTCCTACAATATTTTTTCGTTTCACCCCTCTTATCTTCTGTCACACATGCTCCTGACGGCTAATGTACCAAAATAATCAATATTAGGTGAGTGTAGTTGTTTATAATAAACGGCGAGCGATCGCAGCGTCGCGATGGCGCCGCCGCCGGCGCCGGCTGCGTTGTAGCGCGGCGGCGCTTTGAGGTGTGGCCATAACACTAGCGGAGGACTTCCCGCTGGTCTACACGCTCGTGTCTGCTTATCCATGTTGCAACACTTTCACACTAGCAGTGCTATTCTCAGCAGTGTAAAAATCGCCCTGTGAAAATGAAGGCAAATTGAGCTGTCACTAATGCTAGGCATGACATAGTTTGCTGCACTTGAGTTTTCTCAGGATGACTTTTACTGAATCGACTGTTACACAAAAGGTGTTGTGCCACACTAAATCTATTTTCATTTAAGATGGTACGTTTACAAACATTTAAACTACACATAATAAAAATCTAAATTCATTTTTTCAGGTAAGTCTGATGATTAGCAGTTTTTGAACTTCAAAAAGACTCCTGTAAATATACCCACCCTTCAACTTGTCTTAGTAATTTTGCTGGGAAGAAAAAGTGGCGCAAGAAATCTGTCTGATAACTTTGTAGAACTCGAATACACTCCACAAACAGCCAGACCTGGAACAACCTGTAGGCCATACAAATACGTGCGGAGACCGAACCCGCGATTCAAAGTGCAGCAGCCAATTGTTCAGACAATGCCACTCTGACATCAGTGTTTTTATTAACGGCGGCTTTTGTACTCGTACTGTGTAGGGTAATTTAGTGACGTGCGGCATTGACTCAATTGCCGGATGTAGACTGACTTCTGGTTAAGATCATGAAGTTACTGCTTCGAGGAATTCAATTAAGGAGTTCGTGCGATGGTGACGGGCATTGTGTTAATGGGTTTTGTATTAATTCTATTTTCCTGTGTGATACAATGGCACTCTTTGCACTTTGCAGTCTACTCAATACGTTTTTGTAGTGGAACCTATTATACAAACTTTTGACATAGTGTTACAAGTGTCAAATATGAACATTTCAAAATTGGAAAATGTCATTCTGATATTTATTTCTTTTTATTATGATTTCATTTATAATACCTAATATCTATGGCTAATACTAAAAGATACGTAATTTTAATGCGGGTCGTACTGAAGTTACGGTCAGATTATTTCGTGCTTGGGCGCCCACATTGCAAGGTGTGCTTACAAGATGAGAGGAAGTGTGTCTATAAAATAATAAATTATATTTATTTCTGTAAATTAGTCTGACACTTTTACGAGTATAAAATGAATTACTTCTAATACTCGCACGTTTCATGGCCTCCGCATCGTTGTCCAACAGTTTTTGAATGTTTGCATTGCATTGTGACACTATTATATAAATTAGGAAGAGGGGGGGGGGGGGGATTTATTGATCCTTTGACGTGCCACCAGGGGGGATGGAAGTCATCCCCTAAGGACATCCGTAGAGCACACTCGACTAGAACGAATGTCATCGCTAAAAATAGAAATGACTTGATTTGCGTATTGTAAGTGCGTTCGGTGATTCCTATTTCATCTAGCCGATCGTAAAATATGATAGATATTGTAATGTATTCCGAGCTACCAATTGTTAGTTAAGTTATTGTTTAATAGTCATCAAGGAACTTTGAACTTCACTTAATGGAATTGTGCAATAACTTAGCTAAGTTACTGTCTGACGAACCACTTTGAACTTAGGCCGAGCTCCATTATTGGCGTGTTGTGGGTTAACTTAATTAGGTTCTATTAATTATTATGTATCATTATGATACTAGCCTACACCTATAATATTGCTCTTTATTTAAAAAGAAGGTGCTGAAATAATTTTAAAAGTATTGCGAGAGAAAAGAATGATATTTTGTTAAATTTAATTGTTTTGATATTTCTTAGCCTTAATTTTATCTTTAATTATTGTTATTAGTAAATACTATAATAGGGTACCATTCTTACATCGAACTTAATCTTTTGTTTGCGAGTAAAGTTAGGTTATCATTGGAAAATTAACCATTTTCCGGTAATGGTATATAGGAAAGTGAATTTGAGCAAGTCAATAAAAAATACCAGCCTGTTCTGTTACTGTCCCATTGCAGGGCAAAAACCTCTTCTCATACAGAGAAGGCACCCCAGATTTCAAACACTCAATTATATTGTGTTCTCTCACTTTCTCAACTCAACTCGTTCTCAACTCTTTCAAATATGTGTTAATCCTCAATGTAATGTTCAATGCTCAATATTTGATTGCATACCAATGTGTTCTAGGTGTTACATTTAAAAAACACGTAGATACCAACACTTGGCACGGCACTTTATATGAGAGAGAAGAAAGACCACATAAGATATACAAGAAAAAAAACTTGAGAGGTGTCAAGGGACACCCGGATGGAACGAAGTTCCCTTCGATTGATTAGTGAACTATTCAATCTTCTCCCCCTCCCTCTCCCTCTCCCTCTCCCTCTCCCTGCGAACATGCGACGCTGCACAGCTTACAATAGCTTACTATAGCAAAAAGTGTCGTGACAACTTTTCGTAACAATTTTTTCCGTCTAGCCCCCTTACACAACGCGCGATAAGGAACTTCGTTCCAATAACACAACCAACACACACACACACAACATCACGCCTGCAAGGCAGAGGTGTACCTGTAGTACACCCACATTTCGCCAGTTATGTTAAAGCCCCATGTAACAGGGGGTGATGCTGATGCCATCAATTGGGCACAAGTCCAGACTCCAGGTTGCTACTACGAAGTTCCAGATGGAAAGAATCAATAACACTTTGCTTCTGACCTCATACTTAGTAGTAGAAGAATAGATTAGGTTTACATTCAAATGAAACCTTATAGGTATTTCCCTTGAAACATGTTACAGATACACCAAACTCAAATGTATGAAAGGAATCGAACCTCGGACACACCAAACCGTCAAAAACAAGATCACGCACGGTCACAGGGTTTGTTGTGCACTAAATTAAAGGAAAATGGCTAAGTTTTGAAGATCTTCTAACGGATTTAAAACAATCTTGATTTCACAATAACTGCAAGGCTACTTATATAAGTAGTGGTAGACAAGTTCCAACTCATTGACTGAGAATTTCGTTTTAACCCGTTTCCGCATTGTTGATTGAGTCAGATAGATTTCCTTTTATTTTTGAACTGCATTTATCTTTTTCTATGTTCTGCAAAAAACCTTTGTTTTAAACTCCATTTGGATTTAACTAAGGTCGATACGTCATATCGAAAAACGACTGTACCTATTTAGACACGTTTATAGTTAAACACAATGATACCTACCTTATTACAATTTCCAACATTAAAAACTAATTTTCTATTAAGTAACTGTCACTGGGAAATTGTTACATTTATAGTATTATAGTACCTACAAGAATTATTTTCCAGGGTAGAGAAAAATAAGGACGAAAATAAGTTTAGTAATTTTCAGAGGGGAAAACAGCTTTCACCTATTTCCAATAACTGAACCAAAACAAACAAATCCAAATACTTTATTTAAGTAGATCAAATAATATTATCAACCTAGCTACTTATTAAATATCAATGGCAGCACATTACCGATCCAAATTATTTTTATTGTCAAGAATCATGTGAATGTGTCAAGATGGCGATGGCGCCTGAATTTGGCGCCAAAAAGTAGCGTCGGTGCGGCGCGTCGTCGCGGGCACAAGACGTAAACAATTCAGCCACTGCTAATAATTCTGTTATGTTTTACTATTGATTAATTATATGGATGTAATGCTGGCAACTATACTGGCTACACAAAGATGTTGTGAAGAAATAAATAGGTAGGTAAGTAGGTACCTACTGAAAAATTGGTAAAAACTAGAACAGTAACTTATAGATTGATATTCTTTTAAGCGTGTCGATGGTAATGTCTACTAAGATCGGCTTGGAACTTAGTTACGAGGTTTTCGACTCCAGAAGATGAGAAGATTAAAATTAGGTACCTATAACAATTCCTGTAACGTGCAACACAGAAATATCAGGACATGATATAAAGTGCTTAATCGTTTAAAGAACAGCAAAAATGGAATAGGTTTAATGGGAGAGGCACAGTTTGTATGAATGGAACTGCTAAAGTTGCCATCATATTTGAAACTCTATTTTCCCACCATCAGAAATCGGCGTGCCTATAATGATTGATCGCTTTGCATCGCAGTACGCATAGGGTTGCCAACTTTTCTTAGAAAGAGATATTTTTGGAATTTATTTAATTTGTAGGCACATATAAAATGTTTAACTATCTGCTATATAGGTAACCTACAAAAGCAATTAGCAATGGGCTATTTGACAAAATTTTAGATTTTAGTCCCTCATCTAGATTACAAGAAAATATTCGACACGTATTTTTTTCTTTCACTTACAGGGAACCTAAACATAACTAATATTAATAAAAATTAATAATAAATACCACAACTTTCACACAACGCCATCTAGTCCCAAGCTGAGCAGAGCTTGTGTTATCGGTTCTAGATAAGAAACATGCTTATATATTTTTAAATACATACATATTATAGATAAATTACACCCAGACACAGAACAAATGATCCTGCTCGTCATACAAACATGTTTTGAGGGTGGGAATCGAACCCACGACCTTCGACATAGCAGTTAGGGCCACTAACTAGACCATCAGTCCAGATTACTAACGAAATGGTGGGGTGTTCTGTTGAAATAAATTGAAATACTAGATATTTACTCATTATGTTTAATGAATGTAAAGGAGCACATTCTATTATAGCACATGGTCACAGACAAGATTTCTATATGGAGAGACATAGACAAAAAGTAAACTTTATTAAACAAATAAAATATTAATACTCTATGGAATGGTATGGAGTTTGTATTCCAACTTATATTCCATCGTGTACTTAAGGTACATACAGCTCTGCCGCTCCCTTCCAGCCATACCTACTGTCGTGATATTTGTGTTATATGTGACTTACTTAGAGTCTTCCTAAGTAATTCTTTAAGAATTTAAGTCTCTATTATAACCTAATCTATTACTTGTAAAAAAGTTGGCAACCCTACCAAACGTAACAGGATCGCGAAACGGATTCAGGACGAAGCTGTAATACTGAAACTTACACGTTTCAATATTTACAAAATGCAGCTTTTAATTTACAGCGGTTTTTATATTGATACATCACCATCAAAGATACTGTTTACTCTTCCATTCATTGGGATGCAGAAGAATTGAATAAAATCCTCATTCAACACATAAACATACCATCAAGCCATTAATCTCCGAAGGGTTAGGTAGAGGTGTGCTGTAGCACACCCACATTTGACAGTTATGTTTAAATTTCATGTAATAGGGTACGAGATTATTGTCATTAATAGGGCACAAATCCAAACTCCGAGCCCCGGGCTGCTTCTTAGAAATTCTAGATAGAGATCCGGGGATCGAACCCGAGACCTCGTGCTCAGCAGTAGCGTTTGTGACCACTAGACCAACGAGGCAGTATAAACTGTTATGGCTATAATTTTAACTTATCAGTTTCATTCTATATTTATTGGTAAGTGAAGGTAAGACTTTCTAGATACTTAGATACATATCTACTATTTAATTACCATTAGACTATCTTTTTGTCTATTGTCTTATCTATTTTATCCAGCCCCTCTGGACTGAGCCTGTTGGTCTTGTAGTTAGTGGCCCTAACTGCTATGCTGGAGGTCGTGGGTTCGATTCCCACTCAGAACAAATGTTTGTGTGATGAGCACGATCAGTAGTTCTGTGTCTGGGTGTAATTTGTCTATAATAATTATGTATGTATTTAGAAATATATGTATGTCGGCGTGAGCGGTATGGGCCGACATCTGGGGTTTCGTGGTACCAGGTACATAACGTTGAATAATAATCTTCATTGCAGTAATAAACTCACTTTGATAAAAGTAATCACATAACATTACTCAGATAGGTAAACAGACAGTTTCGCACTGGACTAGTGTCTTCGTTGGTGTCTCAAATCCAACTGAGCTCTGTCTAGCTTCCACTTCCCAATACGACTCCATCCACGTGACATCACTCGCGCCATTTGCAAATGACAGCTGACGTCACGGCGTTTACCACAGACTCTGTACTAATGTAATCAACTTCACAACTTCTTATTTCTGAATATCGTTCGCCACGACATGTATAAGTATGTTTATCAGCTGTTTAGTACCCATAACACAAGCTCTGTTTGGGTTGGTGTTGTGTAAAAGTTGTGGAATATTATTATTCCCTAGGTAATACAGACAGCATCATCGACGGGTCACCTCCTTTCATAGAGTCCTTTTTTAGGGATTTCAATTGGTGTGGAGAAATCAGTTCATGTCACTGTCATACAAGGCTTCTGAGACGTGAACAGCTACGTAGCCTATAGGTGGAGTTACAGCCGATTGATTCTTAAACCATGACTGTTCCTAACCGACTCGTAAATCAAACTAACGAATATCGATGAAACGTTTTGAATAAATCATATCAGCGCCACCGTTTACCATGATATCATGTTAATTAATGCGTGAATGTTTTTGGAGGTTCTCATGTCAGAACAGCTGACTCACTAAATTCTGTAAACGATATCTCGCCTGTGTATCCAACTGGGTTTGGATGATGTGTACCTTTAGTATTTGCCAAAGAGATTTTAAAGACTATAGAGCGGACATGCGAGGAAATGTCAAAGAAAAACTTTGATCCCATGTCTCAGTAACGCCATCTAGAATAATATATGAATATTGGAGCGGCAGCGGAGCGTACTAAGAAAAACTCATAGACCTGTGTCCGGAAGGACACATTTTTCCGACCAAAAATGTTATTCGTGATGTCCGGTCTATAGGTATTAAATGTCCTTGGTATTTGCCAGTCATTTTTGAGCTTTATGGAAATTTTAAAAGAGTAGAGTAGTAGAGTACTTAGTAGAGTAGTTCGGTTGTATTTTTTAAAGGTAAAAATACAACCGAATCAAGAACATTCTCCTTTTTTTTCAAGTCGGTTAAAATGATCACCTCTTAGTTAAGAAATTAGTATTCTAATTTCGAAATATATTTTTTAAATTGTGACAAGCCTGCCATCATCACCATATAGGTACCTATTTACATTAAGACTGCAGCTCTTGAAAGTGGCAACCACAAGAAGACCACCTGTCTTGAACCCTGCAACAAAAAAAGAATGAGTGGTCAGACGGATAAATTTGCGATTTCTGACTTACTTATAATAAATAACAAGTCCAGGTTTTCTCGCAGTGTTTTCCTTCACCGATGTCAATAATGTTTAAGGTACATTTGAATTGAAATAATCGCTTAGAAATCTTCCCGAATTCGAACTCACTCAACTTCGTGTACAAGAGGCCTGGCCGTAACCACTACATACGGACACACACATAGGACACAACACTATCGTTATCTGCTTCGCTTTTTGTCCACCTTGATGAGTTCGACTTCCAGTATAACCAGATGCAGCTAAAACCAGCATTTTACATGATGCTACTGTCAATCTGATCTACACAACTCAGTGATGGGTAGGACATAAAACTAGTCAGACTTTCGGAGTTCTGACAACTCGTAACACACAAATACTTATGAGTCCTAAATTGTACTTAACATTTCTTCATAACAACTTATCAAAACATTAAACAACTCCGTTACTCAGTACATTTGTTTCATTAGTAACTTGTTACCTGTCTTAACAATAGAGCTAAAAGTACATTGGACACATACAAAATAGTTTGTATCATAAAAACAGTGTAGTTTGGCCGTTGTTCCCGACAGTTAGACGCCCGCCAACGAGCTGAAGTCACCGGCTCCTACGGTGATTCATTCGTACTTCCTTTACAGAGGACTTTTTAAAATTCAGATGTAATTATGGATATGAATAAGTGTCTCAAACCGTATCTGTTATCTTAAATTTTTAAAGGTTCTGGCAGAATGATGAGCTACTTAGCTGATTCACTTAGAAATACTGATCATGGGATTGCGGATCTCAGAGGACCTAATTTGAAAGCCTTTGTTTGGGCCTTGTACGTTTTTTTTTTTTTTCTTTTTTTTCCCATTTTAATAAACACGGAGGTACACTTCTACATTATCTATGGAAATTTTAAGGAGTTTGAGTTTGCTTATTTACTCCTTTTTAAAATAAAAAAACTTTTTTACAAAAAAAACAACCGACTTCTTAAAAAAAACTAACAGGTGAAAAATAACTCGAGTTTCGGAAGTCTGTGGCTTTGGTGGTTTTGTTTTGTTCATTATTGGCCACCGACTTCCGAAACTGGAGTTATTTTTCACCTGTTAGTTTTTTTTTAAGAAGTCGGTTGTTTTTTTTGTAAAAAAGTTTTTATTTTGTAATTTTTAATTTCTTTGTATGTAAAGAAAGTCTTTCAAAACTTGAAAGAATCATTGAAATTGTTCCTCGAAGATCCCTCATCAGATATGAGTTTTGATACAAATGGGACCAATCTGTTAGTATACCCTATCAAACAAAAACAGAATTTTTAAAATCGGTCCATAGATGACGGAGTACTGAGGTAACAAACCCTAAAAAAAAAAAAAAAAATATACAACCGAATTGAGAACCTCCTCCTTTTTTTGAAGTCGGTTAAAAAAATATACAACCGAATTGAGAACCTCCTCCTTTTTTTGAAGTCGGTTAAAAACAGATTGAAGTTAATATAAGTAGGTATGATCAATAGATTAACCACTCATTTTTCTAGGGTGAGGTAAGTTCGGGGTAACTTTACTTAGGTACTAAACGTGGAAGTAGATTCTATGGATCTTTGAAGCGAACTTTGATGTTGATATTGAATTAGGATATTTCAATGATTTGCTATCCTTTCTTTTATACATATTATACCAGCTATTTTAAAAACGTTCCTATTGATTTTGAGTTAAGTATGAATGAATATGAAATGAACTGCCAATCCATAGAGTTAGAATGAGATGCCAATTCACTACATCGTCATTTTCAGGCAGAGATTTTAATAGCATAGCAATCTTTTCTTACCTGAGCGAATAGAAAATAAGTAAATCAATATTTTACAACTCTCACACAACGCCATCTAGTATCAAACTAAGTAGATATACAGACAACTGATTTACATACTCATATAATTATTTAAAAATACGTACAGCACATCAAGTTACCCCAATGTGTCAAATTTTCTCAATTGAATATGAACCTTATTCTGTTTGCCATAAATTTGAAAAACGATCAAAGAAATTTGACACATTGGTATTCTTGATGTGCTGGCGTCTGTACATAAATTACAAATAAATTACACCCAAACAATGCTCTACACATAAACACTCGTCTTGGGTGGGAAACAAACCCACGGCCTTCGGCATAGCAGTCAGCTCCACTTAACCACGAGCCAACAGGCCAGTCAGAAGTATTCACTATGTTGTTAAAAATCAAAGACTTGATTTTTCACTCTATTTTTTTAAATTATTTCTTTATTTTAAACCGAATGTTAAACTAAAACATTGATGATCCTTCCTCCTTCTTACAATACCATCAAACGATGTATTATAAGCTCCTGCTTACCATAATAAGCACTTGGCCGGCCATCAGCAGCGACATCCAGTCGCCGATGGCACTGGGAGATAAATGAATAACAAACACTGCGTTATATTTGTTATATCTTTCCTCATCATTATACGTCATAAATTCTGGCCATTCTGGTAAAAACTTAATAAATAAATAAATAATAAATATTCCACAACTTTCCACACAATGCCATTTAGTCCCAAGTTAAGCTTGGAAAGTTGTGTTATGGGTACCAAACAGCTGACAAACATACTTATATATTTCTAAATACATGCATAATATAGATAAATTACACCCAGACACAGATCAAATGATCGTGCTCATCACACAAACATTTATCCTGGGTGGGAATCGAACCCACAACCTCCGGCATAGCAGTCAGGGTCACTAACTGCTAGACCAACAGTCAAAACTTGTGAAGGTAAAAAGAGTTGCAGGTTTGATTCTCGGGTTGTCTATGTCTTCGAATTGTTAACAGATTTAGGACCGATTTCACAAAAGCCGGGAGAAGACGCCCTAGAAGGACATACATAGACTTAATTGTTGAAGTTTTTCAGAAAGGTCAGGTGCGTAGTACTCGCAACGGGCGTGTCTCTATGCCAAAATGTATAAATGTAAACGAAGCATGGGCGCTCTGTAGTTTCTGCCTACCCCCATGGAAAATGGAAATAGTGACGTCATGATTTGGTCAATCTATACTTATAATTATAAAGAGGTAGAGTTTGTGAGTACTTATAATGACATTGTATGGGTAAGCCCTGAATATTTTGAACCAATTTTGAATGTATTTTACACGATTTCGTATATCACAAAAAATAATTACTTACACTTCGTTTCTACCACACTTGTAGTACAGACGCCAGCACATCAAGTTACCCCAATGTGTCAAATATCTTTGATAGTTTTTCAACTTTATGTCAAACAGAATAAGGTTCATATTCAATTGGGAAAATTTGACACATTGGGGTAACTTGACGTGCTGGCGTCTGTACACATATTTTTTCTTTTTTCACGTTATCAAAAAATAACGGCGATACATGCATCGTGTCAAAATGTCGCATGACGTCACTAGCCAGTACAATTTATACTAGATAATGATGTTACAAGCCTTTCAACTTTAATGCGCTTAATCTAAGCAGTTTTTCATCAATTTGAAAAGGAAAAAAATGGGTGTCTAATATTTCTTGTAGGTAATCTAGATGAGGGTCTAAAAACTAAAAAAAAATGTCAAATAGCCCAATATATTATAGACGGAACATCACGAACAAAATTTGCATCCAATACTTGTACAGTCGCCAGCACATCAAGGTACCCCAATGTGTCAAATTTTCCCAATTGAATAATTATGATCCTTATTCTGTTTGACATAAAGTTGAAAAACGATCAAAGAAATTTGACACATTGGGGTAACTTGATGTGCTGGCGTCTGTACCTATCCTGGTGGACACCAGTTATGAGTTTAATGTAATAGTACCCTCCGCTGCCGCTCCAATATTGCTATATTATTCTAGATGGCGTTACTGAGACATGGGATCAAAGTTTTTCTATGACATTTCCTCGGATGTCTTCTCCATAGTATTTTAAATCTCATTGCACCCCACATATTCGCATACAGGACACAGAAGTTTCATAAAGTTGCCTGGAGTCCTGCCCACCGCCGTTGGGAGTAGCGTGAAGCAAAAAGATCGGTCACCTTTGGCTACCAGCCGCGACCTGCAGACGCCTCGTTATATTGATGCAGTCCCATCCATTCATATAGACGTAGGTAATTGGGAAAAACAATATGAATTTAGTGCAAATAGATTTTGGTGCCAATTCCCTTCTCGTCAAACTAAACTTAATTTGGGAGATTTTTAACTAGCTCTCCCTTATACAATAAAATAATGTTGGACATAATTATAAGTTCTGTCAAAGTTAAATTTAAGTTTTCATACTGAATTTTTCCAACAAAATTAAAGGGCTTATTACACTATCCGATTTGTAGGAAAAGTTGAGTTTCCTACAAATAGGATGTAATAAGCCCTTTAATTTTCAAAAAAAAACAGAAATCGTAAGATGTAATCGCAGTTAGGACATTGTGGATCCGATTTATGGTACCAATCGCTTGGTTGCTTCCTAACTAGGATCCTAGTTAGGATCCTACAAATCGGATAGTGTTATAAGCCCTTTACTGAAAAAAGTAATCAATTAATATAATAACACTTACACGTCGCTCAGACTGTCAAATTTTCCCAATTGAACATGAACATTATTGTGTTTAGAATAAAGCTGAAAACCTATCAAAGAAATTTGACTCATAGGGGTAGGTGGATGTTGTTGGCGTCTGTACTTTAACGGCTTCTTCACCCACTCTTAGTTTCGAAAACAAAACATAGCCTGTGACACTCACAAGTGGCTATCTATTGGTAAAATATTTTTTATAATCAGTTCAGTAATCCAGAGATTACCTCATAGAACCACACAAACTCATAAACTTTACTTACCTCTTTATAATATTAGTACCTGCCTATAGATAAAGTACATTCTTCCACCAAAGTATCAACTAGATCCTACATCTCTATATATAAGTACACAATGTAGAAACTCCCTATCTCCAACCCCATGTTTTATGGTGTTCTATGATGTAAACACCACGATGTTTACACCACACCACGTGGTCCATCTGCGTCGTGTGGCGGCGAGGGGGCGCGACGCTGCGCCGCGACACAGCGACACCAGGGACTTGGGACTATCTGTCGCCGAGCAACTAACTTAAGGTGAGATTAAGCTACGACACTATAGTAACTAAAAAATCGAATGAATAGGTAAGGGTAAATAAGCAAAACTATAAGGAGGATATTATTAAAATACTATAGAGCGGGCATGTCAAGGAAATGTCGTAGAAAAACTTTGATCCCATGTCTCAGTAACGCCATCTAGAATAATATATGAATATTGGAGCGGCAGCAGATCGTAGGTACTACAAAAAACTCATAGACTTGTATCCAGCAGGACACACTTTTTCGGACGAAAAATTTTGTTCGTGATGTCCGGTCTATAGGTACCTATTGAATGTCTTTGTTTCCAGTCCATTTGAAATACGAAAAGAAATTTAAATAAACTTTTTTTACAATCCCTTCAACCGATATTGACTTCAATTAAGTTGGTAACCTGACAAATGACAGCTGCAGTAAACAATTGGTGTTTTATCCACGTTTTTGCTAATAATCCAAACCATATTACTACAGAATAGAAGTTAAAATTGGTTGATACTCAATACTTTTATTGCATTCCACATGTATTCTTAGGCGGTAAAACTTAAAATTAGATCATGCCATGGACCCTGTCGGGCACAGCAAAATAAGTGAGTTTAGGAAAGAGGAAGCTTATTCTGGATAATATTTTATTACTTAAATAAAAAATAAAAAACAAATTTTAAATATTACTTATCAAACTACTCGACTCGATCGGACTGTAAAACGGTTTTTTTTTCATTTCTTTTCTTACAGCAATGTACCTAATGGGCTACAGTTTTGTAGGTTTTATTTGATACTAATAAGGTGTCGAAACTATTTGTCTCAATTATCTAAAACATTTAAGTACTTAATAAGAGTCCTCTTAAGTAACTACAAAACTTTAAAATTATTTGTAAAATCGGATGCAAAGGCATTTCTTCTTTTTACTGTTCTTGACTGATGTTAGAGTTTATGCCGCCTATGGGGCTCTGAGTTGGCTTTACATGCCGTCGAGAAATATTTCTCAGTCCTTCAACGTTATTGAAGCAAGTGCCAATTATACAATACACTCATGGTTCCGAAAAGTCCAAGGCCTCGAGTTTTTCATACTTTTGTTTGTTCTTTTTGTTATTTTTATTTTTTATTTGCTTTTCTTTGGTAATTTTCAATGGAATATTATATCTTAAAGTATATAGTATACATTAGAAGCCGGATACAATCTTTGTTATTTTGTATAAGTATTCATAACAAATAATACACACCCTTTCACATACATACACGTACACTCACACTATATACAAAGAGAGGCTCTATCACACACAATGTATTCCATATTTTGTTTTCACTGTTATTTCATTTGGTCCCAAATAGTATAAGCTAGTTAAACTACTAAGTCTGATCCTCCGGGAAGTGGCGCCGAAAGCTGAAATACAGGTCCCAACCTAGTTCGGCAACGGATGCTATTAAATTTATATTATGTAAAATATTGTTTCTAGCCAGTAATTATCAAAAGTTTGTAATATTTGGAAATAAAGATTATTAAAAAAAAAGTCAGTTAATTATTATTAAACTACCCACAAAATGGTATCTATAAAACTAACGTTGCATGAACGATCACGATTATCGAACAACGTTACTTTCAGCAGAATTAGGTCATTAATATAGATTTAAGTAAGTACACCACTTTGTATGAACTGCAATTCGATCAAAAGCACTCGCTTTAAACTCTTAAGTGGTAAAACAAAAGCTGTAACATGGTCTTAGTATTAATTTGTCGTCTTCATAATCTATCATCCTCGATTTTCTGACAAGTATACACTGTTATAGTTTCGAGACTACAAGAGCTGAGCGAAGCCAGCGGAAACAGGACACTGTAGAAGTGGTAGTATAGGTTTTTTTATTTTTATTTATTTATCTTTTAACAAAGAGGGTAAGTAACTTATAAACTAAGCCCCACAAAACCGTTGCAATGCTTTGAGTAGGGGGGCGATGAGTCTCTAGACATGCCTACTTAAATATACCTAAAACTAAACAATAATTAACTTCCACTTGTAGAAAACTTAAGATATTTCTAAATAATATAAGTACCTAAGTTTGGTTAACGTTTAAATCTAGTTGCGTTTGTTTCACTTCTTATGTCCGCCGGTAGACTTCAATAGGTATGGCATTCTTTTGCTTAATGTTCTGTCACCAAAGTAATTGGTGACTCAGGGTACATTGAATCTACCAGCAGCCATAGATCGTGTATTTGAGCGAGGAGTCAACAACGTTGACAGACTCTAGACAGATGGACTGCATTTTAACTGTAAACTCGCAGTTTGTGCGCAATTAACAACTAACCACACTCGACTCAGTAGAGCGCAGAGCCACGAGGCTCATTGGTGACGAAAAGCTGGTGGGTACCAAGCTTCATACCCTAGCCCACCGCCGCAAAGTTGCATGTCTGTCGGTCTTTTACAGACTGTATTTCGGTGAGTGTGCTCTAGAGCTCCACGAGCTCATTCCACCATCTCCTTTCTACCATCGGGAATCCAGACGTACTGCAGGTTATCACCCATTCCTTGTAGATGTTCCACACATTCGCACGAAGCGCTTTGCCTGTTCCTTCATTATGCGCACAGCCAAGGAGTGGAATTCCCTGCCTGCATCAGTGTTCCCGAGTTAATATGACCCCAATCTAGCTGTTTAAGTCGCGGGTTAATAGGCTTTTTTTGGGTAAGTTCGTTCCATCGTCGACCTCATCTCTGACCACAGGACAAGATTGAGGTCAAGAGTAGACCCAATATATTTTGGTGTAAATACCTATAGTATATTTAGCATTGCTATAGCCCTGCTGTCATTGTACAAAAGCGGTAGAGTTGCTCTTCCGAATCTCCAAAGGGAATTTAAGCCGATAGAAATCAAATTGTACTGTGCCAAATTTCTTTGATACTTTTTCAACTTCATCGTAAACAGAATAAGGTTTATGTTTGATAAGGCTTCATGTTTTATTTTACTATTGAAAGACTCTCGTTTAACCACTATCTCAACTGGTGGTAAGCGATGATGAGGTCGACAGGAAGCACGCTTGCCTAGAAGTAACCTATTTACTCTCTTGACATAAAGACCCTTAGGTTGTAAGTTTTGTCGCAATCGGAGTGCAGTTGCAATTTAGACTATCTGTCTAGAGCCTAAACCGGTGGAAGACCTATCTGGAGTCTTACTTAGTTCGCTCACATTCAATCACCATATTATTACCAAGAAGACCTATTTACTAAGCACCATTATAGGTATATTTTGCAGTTTTTCACTGTTTATTTAGCTGCCTCTACTCTGCTGCGCGCGCTATTGCTAAGCATGATGTCCTGGTTTGATTCCCGAGTCAACAAAAACGTTATTGGGTTTTTTCGATCTGGAATTTCAAAGCCAAATAAGTATAATTTAATTTTTAATTAGGCAATTTAAAATTTAAGTACTAATAATTATTAAAGTAAGAAAATGAATCTATGGAAGCAACCCGAAGTCTGGGTTAGTGCCCAGTTGATGACAATAGGCTCACCCCTATAACATGGGACCTAAACATACCTAAATGTGTGAATTGTGAGTGTTGCTAAAAGTACACCTATGTTTTACCCACCAGCAACACAGGCGTAATGTTATTTTACGCTATGTAGCTAAAACAACACACTTCTGAAGTTTCACCAAACACGCAAGTAATAAGTAGAAGTTTTTCCCGAGCCCTCATCAAACTTCCTATCCCTATTAACCCCCGAGAGCCCTCATGCATCTTATTATAAACCAATAGGGCCCTACCGGCCCCTCACGACATAAAGCGTGAAGATAAAGAGCCTGGTCCCGCGCGGCGGCGCGGCGGCGCGGCGGCGGGGCGGCGGTAAGACTCGTCGGTGCGGCGCGACTCTCCGCCGTCGACGCGACGTCGCCCGCCGATGGGATGACCTATGGGGCAGCATGAGATAAGAATTCGTGGCCAAAGTGCAGTGAGATGTTGACGTGATTTTGTAATTATTGTGGAGTATTATGGCATGAATGCCTCATTGGCGTCGCTGCTGAGCATGGCATGAGGCCCCGGGTTCGGTCCACAAGTCAGGCAGTGTTATTGAGTTTTTCTACCTGGAATTTGCCTTGTCTGGCTTGTGCCCGATTGATGACAATAAGCTAAGCAGAGCTTGTGTTATGGGTACTAAACTTATGGGTATGATAAATTACACCTAGACACAGAACAAATGATCGTGCTCATCACCCATACAGTTGGGTGGGAATCGAACCCACGACCTATGGCATAGGAGTCAGGGCCACTATCTACTAGACCAACAGGCCAGTCACCACCAGTCACGCGATAGAGAAGACATGCGAAGAAATGTCATAGAAAAACCCTACTGCTGAGCATGGGTTCGGTCCACGGGTCGGGCAAAGTGTTATTGAGTTTTTATATCTGGAATTTCTCAGTAGCATATAGCAGCCCAGAATCTGGAATTGTGTCCGATTCATAGCAATAGCCCCCTATTACATGGGACTTTAACATAACAGGTACACCTCTGCCTACCCAGCGGCGATTACAGGCGTGATGTTAATTTATATGTTATTATGACATACATATCTAGAAAGATTGCTTGAGGAGCTTGTGGCTAAATAATAACAGTCACACTGGTCGATCAAAGGTTAAGCTACGCTTGACGAGGTCGATCCGTGGATGGGTGACCATTAATTACCATATTTTTTTTTATATTTGATATTTATTTTATTTTTGTAAGTACCTAGATCTTCTCAGACTATACTTTTACATGTCATTTTTTTTTAAATTTAATGGCACTAAATAGCATTTCCTAAGTGATCTCTGAGAAGAAATTCCGAAAGAAACTCCCGGGGTCATGGTCTCTTATAAAGTCCAGACATAAGATTATATTAATTTAATAAGCGAGTCTCGTGATGCAATGCAAAGTCTGGAAAAGCCTTTTGAAGAAAGAATCAATTCAGCTTTGAGCCGACCTGTCCCGACAGACGGCTCGCATGCTTCAGACATCGTGTAGCTCAAACCTATTTCAGGGAGCTCGACGACCCACCACACGACCCTATCTGCCGGTACCAACCAAGACTCATCCGTGCCTCGGACAGCAGTTCAAGACGTTGGTCCCGGTTGTCATTTATAGATCTTTGACAGTCGTTACAGAAGTCTGAAAATCTGACAACTAGTTTAACCAAGGGGTATCATGTTACCCAGTTACTGGGTTGTGGAGGTCTGACAGGCAGTCACTCCGTGAAAAACACTGGTATTCAGCTGCATGCGGTTAAACTTGACTGGCCTGTTGGTCTAGTAATGAGTGACCCTGACTGCTATGCCGGAGGTCGTGGGTTCGATTCCCACCCAGGGCAAATGTTTGTGTGATGAGCACGATCATTTTTGTTCTGTGTCTGGGTGTAAGTTATCTCTAATGTATGTATTTAGAAGTATATAAGTATGTTTATCAGCTGTTTAGTACCCATAACAGAAGCTTTTAGCTTAGCTTGAGACTAGATAGATGGAGTTGTGTGAAAAGTTGTGGAATATTTATTATTAAGAATTTATTACTTACTAGCTTTTGCCCGCGGCTTCGCCCGCGTGGATGTCGAACTTCCGTCCCCTATGTTTTCCCATTAGGGGTTGAATTTCCGAAAATCGTTTTTTAGTGGATACTTACATCACTAAGAACACCCCTTTAAGTTACATGTCTCTAATACCAGCGGTTTGGGCTGAGCGATGATATATAAACGTAATAATTTTAGCATAACACTTCCGGATAGACTACTTTCAAAGTTGATCCTTCCGGTATGTATGCATAAAGATTTCTGGAACTACTGACCCAGGAAAGAGCGCCGTACAACTAATCATGTGTAAAACAACTGAGACTGAGATCAACCTGCCCAGGCGTATTGATTACAACAGTACCAAGTTTGGTTAAAATCCCTATAATAGTTTTTGAATTATGCGTGCACATACAGACAGAGACAGACAAAACATTTACTGATTGCATTTTTGGCATCAGTATCGATCACCAATCATCCTCCAATATTAATTTTGAATATATATTCAATGTACATAATTATCTTCGTAGTGTGTGATAGTCCATTGAATTGTATGGCGAGCGATATTGTATCTTAAGATAAAATATTATACTATCTTAGCCGTGTGCAGCACCCCTTGGTGAACCCCACTGCGGGTGACGTAACCTACGACAAACTTTTTATTTGCGGTTGTTACAGTAGTCGGGTCTAGAGATCGAACCGCAAAATTAAGTTTGTTTTTTATTGTATATACTTTTCCGGGATAAAAAGTATCCTGTGTGGTGCCCAGGATATTAGAGAATAAGTATACCAAGTGTCATCGTAATCGAACCGGTAGTTTTTGCGTGATACCTGAACATACAGACAGACAGACAGACAGACAGACAGACAGACAGACAGACAGACAGACAGACAGACAAAAATTTTTTTAATCATATTTTTGGGTTCGGTGTCGGTCTAGTAACACCCCCTGCTATTTATTTTTTTGATATTTTCAATGTACAGAAATTTTACTTCTACAGATTTATTATAAGTATATATAGATTTAGTTACCTAGTAATAATTTATTAGCTAAAATATGGTGTCTTGTTTTGTTTCTTCGATGGCTTGAACGCCATACAAATTATTGTGCTACAGTTAATTTAGTTAAGTTTCTCGATAAGTGAACTGTTATTTTTGTTCTTTGAGAAATAAACGTCTTTAAACCGATTTATAAACTGGAAGCCGACCCCAACATATTCAGTTTAAAAAGGCTAGGCAGATGATGATCGATTTGAAAACTAAGTTGGTCACAGAAATGTGTCAAAGGAAGTTACTAAGTAATAGGTAGTTTACATACTAACTTTGAATTTGATGCTTACAGTTTCCTGGCACTAAACATTATTATACGACCATAGCGCAGTTGACGTGGCATTTGTAAATAATTTGAATCCAACTAAGTTGATGGCAGGTAACATTTGTGAGTTTGTAAATGATGTTGTGGGGGATAATCTCTGCAATTATTGGACAAAGTCACGAGCGAAGTGCTAGTGACATGTAAAGTAGAGCTACTGCCTCAACTGTCAAAATCCATAATGGTTTTGACAGCTCGAATCGCATATCCAACTCCATCTGAATCATAGACATAGAGAAATAGACTGAGCAATACCCGCTCAAAATTGACCACACCCTTGAATAAGACAGAGGGACTGTGCGGCCAATACTTGTCTCTTTTCTGTAGGTCTGTAGAAACAAAAGCAAAGAACACTAAAGAGACAACTAGGTATTTGCCGCCATTTGCTTTATCTCTCTCACACTTTTTTACTAGTATTTAGGTACTTCACAGCTGGATAACGAACACTCAGTCCATTTTCTATGTCTATGATCTGAACACAGACATATTCTGAAACAAACCTAATCACGATGTTTTCCTTCACCGATGTCAATGATTTCTCAGGTAAACTACAAGGTGTTTTTTTTATATCCCATAGGTAGGGTTTATTCTGTAGGTAAAAATAATACTAAAACTCCTAGAAAAGATGGTCCAAAAATGCTTAGTTTCGGAGATATCATCAATCATAATTAAATTATCAGTTGCTTAGTACCCGTATTAGCTTGGGACTAGATGGCGTTGTGTGAATAGTCGTGGAATATTATTATTAAGTAAGTATTATTAATAGGTATTATTTTTATTAATTAGTTCAAAAATTAACACCAGTACGACGAATCTTCTTTCTAACGTCACTTTTTTTTTTCACGAAAGGGTGTTTTACATTAATCATCGTGACTGTCGAATTATTTTGTATGATAGTAAAAAAAAATGGATGATTGAAACATAATTCATCTGCCAGTTGATTCGATATGGTCTCAATCATACCCTAGAGTTATGGGATATCAAAAAAAAAACTCGTTGTATACGGGTTTCTCCAAAAACAGTGAAGGAATACCTACATTGTGGGGAAACTGGCAAATGTAGCTTAGTCAGAGGCCCATAAGAAGCATAGTAGTAACTCTGGCACCAGGTTAGTTACACGAACAGAAGAAGAGAATAAATCAATTCCTCAGTTTCGTCACCTTATTCGGCTACATCTCTGCTTACCCCACAAGCTTACGCATCCCCCATGGATGGCAGGATGGGCGTCCGCATGTGGCGGCGCGGGGGCGCGTCGGTATGGCGCGCGCTGCCGACTGTGTGCCGCCGCCGCGCCGGTCACCTATGTCGCGGGTTGCCAGATAACATCACCACCCACCGACTACCGACTTCACCGGAGGTAAAACTGTACCTTATTATTATTATAATTAAAAATAAACATTAATATCATCGCTATCATCGTCCTCGTTTTGAATTTTTGAAGGTGGTTTTTGGAAATAATAAATCTGTGTTATTTGACAGATGAAACGCATGGCCTTTCTCGTTTGCATGGTGGACTATTATTTTGTGTTTTATTTACTTGCCATCACTTTCTATATGACCAAAAAAATATTAAAAGTAGGTAAGTGTAGTTTCAAAAGTCTACAGAAAATTAAGAACTATATAGGTACGTACTTACGGCTGTATTTTTTTTCATTATCAGCCCGTGAAGTTTTGGTGAAGTAAGCGTGAAATTAAATGACAATTATCTAGCATTAGACTGGGATCACTCACTTCAACTTTACTTACATATTCACGAGGAATCCGTAAGTAAACACGTAAGTAATTAAATACCAGTTAGTTTTTTTTTTCTTCAGTTTATAATTCTCTGTGACTATGCAAGTTCTTTGTGGCGAATAAACGTTTTTTTTTTTTCATATTTACTGCAGAAAGCAAACTACGATTTTTATAGTACAGCTGGCAACACTAAGATCGCTGCCAATCTACAGTTTGTTACTTTATTATTCGTTATCCAAGATGATGGTAGGTACATTGGGACGCATTCGGCCATGAAACTGACAAATTAGTCTGTTGTTGGCTTTTTATATTAATATCAGTTGGCTCTTATAGTGTTACTAACATTACTATTTACTATATTACATTGCAAGTACTTAAGGTAATATTTAAGTTTATGTTAGTGCTGAAATGCACTTTACGAAAATAAAACGTTGTGTTAAGTGGTTTTTCTAGTTATATTTAAGAAGTTCTATTCTATTCTATTTTTTTTATGGCAAACAGAGCCGATGTCGACTATTCTGCCAATGTCTAAAGTGTATTGGACAGCAAGTGCGAAGAAAAAAAAAATCTTCAGTTGATACAGTTGGACTCAATGTAGATCTGCATGGGTTAGTATGGGACTGAAACAAACAAAAAATGAAATTCCATAAATATTATAATTGTTAGTACATTTGTTTAAGAAGTTACTATGCCGTCTATTCTAACTGTACAATGACGTTAATTTATGCATGCCTAATACAAGGTAGATTAGACAATACTCAACCATTGTATCATCTTGTGTGACAACCTGTAATCTATGCAAATCAATTTTACTTTGCTTTACGTGGGTTCTTTATTTTCCCATTCCAGCCCACCTTTCTGTCAGCCGGCTGTAGGTATCCTAGAATCTGTATTAGGTAAACAATTTTTTTCACACTCTTTATTTCTATTACCACTAAAAGAACAAATTTTAACATAATAAATAAAATTGACTGCCTCGTTGGTTTAGTGGTCACAAGCGCTACTGCTGATCATGAGGTCCCGGGTTCGATCCCCGGGTCGGGCAAAGTGTTATTGAGTTTTTCAATCTGGGATTTCTCAGTAGCAGCCCGGAGTCTGGTCTTGTGCCCGATTGATGGCAATAGGCTCGCCCTCTATTACATGGGACTTAAACATAATGGCGAAATGTGGGTGTTACACAGGTACACCTCTGCCTAGCCCTTCGGGGATTACAGGCGTGACGATATATATAATGAATAAAATTACTTAAAGGGAAAATTTGCATTTTTTGTAAAACAAACCAATAAAAGCTTAAAGATAGAGCTTATCCAAATTAATACTCAATATATCGGGGTTGTTTTTAACTAGGGGTCTTTATTTTAAACTAGGGGTTGTTCTAAATAAGGACATTTACATTATATCAACCCGATTGTAGATAACTTTTAAAAGTTCAAACCATATATAGGTAACTTTTAAAAGTACGACTCACTGGAAAAAAACGCGATTTTTTTTTAACTTTTTAGCTCAACCAAGCATGGAAGTTCTTTGAGTGCAGGTCTGACTCCCATTTGGACCGTTGTTTATTTAAATTGACGTAAATATACGGTGGGAGTTGAAAGTTTGTTGTGTAGTGGCAGAACGCCAGCCTATGGCTGACTTCTGGTTCATTAGAGAACCTCCCCTTTCTAACCTTTGGGGTGATATGAAAATAGGACTGTTCTGCTATTGTTTCGAGGATTAATCCAGGTCAGCTCGGTACTATGCATGCATCTGTGTACGTTGACGGGCAAAATCTGACTTGATTTGCTTATACGAAGAAACTTTACCGTAGATAAGGGTATAATATTATTTTGAATAATCGTTATTGTACACCATAAATACTTACAAATAATAACTTTAAGAGCTACATAGTGTTACAATGAGCGGTCTTGCGTACCACATACCAACATTTAAACAACATAACATCATGCCTATAATCTTAGAAGGGTAAGCAGACCGTACAGTGTACGTATTGTTCCCATTGATGGCAATAGACTCGCCCCGTTGTGGGATTCTTCATAGATCTACCTTCTGGTAGATCTATGAAAAATCACAAGCTAGTTACTGATGATTTGCAACTTTTCAGAATTGCAGATTTCTATTAGGTACTAACACTGAAGGACACAGCGTAGTCTTAAATGCTACAGATATGTATCTTAAAGTCATAAAACTTATTTAGTAGCAAATACTAAAGGGGGAATACTAATAAGCGCCTCCCCAAGTATATTTGTACTATACATAAACTATTCGTCTCTTAGGATCCCTTTTTGTGAACATTGATTTGGTCTAGTTAAAAGCCATTTTTTTCAGGACAAACATCCCACTGGGCTTGTTAGTAATTACTTAAACTATGATAGTTGTTAGTATTTTTACTTAGACATGGGCATAAACACATTACAAAAATACAATACAGTTCAAACAAATATTATTATGGAGAATCATTTGGAGGAGTAGTGCCGAAAACTAAAACAAATGAATTTTGTGCACTGATGATAATATTATTAACTTTATTCTGAAAAAGCTACCTTATCCAGGGCTTCTGGTAATCGTAGCTCTGTACTTATATAATACAGAGTGGATATGTAGTGCACAAAGATAAAACGATTGAATTTCGACAACTTGTAGTACAAAATAAGAAAGACTAAGTTTTTCTTACTCTTTCAGGTAAGCACGGGAAACTGACACTTACCGCCATTCCCCTAGTTCCCGGTGTTGCTACCTACGTGCTTACTCACTCAAATCGCGTGGTTTTACAATCCCATTCAGTTTCATTCACCAGTCCCGTTCGTGGATGCATAAATAGCGCGATTTTCCGGGTTTTCGCGCCATTCCCGCGCCGACAGGCAGCCATGACACGCGTAGCCATATTGGAAACCATACGAATTTGTTGACGACAATACTTAGAAGTTTTAATGTTATTAAATGTATATTTAATGTTACAATAATTGTTATATTTGGATCAGTGGATATTTTATGTGTACGATAAGGATGATTTTAAGGATATTTAAGATTTTATGAGGTAAGTTTTACATGAAAATCATAGTCGTTTTGTAAAGTAGGTACAATGTTTTTTAACTATTTTTGTTTTATTTTAAGTTGCCTTTTCTTACATGCTTTATTTAGTTAAATCATATAAGGTTAAGTAAATCAAATTATTTTATTCTATTGACTTCACTGTCAATAACAAATGCAAATGCGTTCAAAGTAGGTATTAGTATTTTTTATTGTTATTAAAAATAAAAAAATTAACACTTTTTTCATTTAAGTTGTTGTTTTGATTTGTAACAGATTACATCTAAATATGGTTTACCCTAATTAACCAATTAAATAATATTCAATAAATAAGGGTTTTTAAATAAAAATATCCCAATAAAATTCTGTGTCTTTGTTTGAGTAGAATATAAATAAATATTCTTTATTGAACACCATAAAATCTTACTATGACGATCTCTTACAAACAACCTTTCCTTTTTTTTCTTTTATTTTCCTTCCTTTTCCTTTTATTTTGAGTTAGGAAATTAAAAACTCTTTAAACTTATGTGTGATTACCTTATTTTTTCTTGTGATGTTCACGTTATAAATAAAAACTTTTCCATGTAAGTACTGTGTATGTAACAAAAAGATAGCATATACCTTGATCTATTTTATTCCACTTGGACTTTTATATTTTTTGTTCCGCTGCGTAGCCTTGTAGTTTCGTTGATATTAATTTTATTACAGCTTCTACAATAAAAGATGGCGCCGACCGCTATTTAAAATGCAATGTTGATATAAATCTCTTGGCTTATGTTAATATTTCCTTTATGTTAGTTTCGGCGCCTTCCCATTGGCAAATTAAAATATCCTCAAGCGTAATTATTGAAAATCTTGTTTTTCTAATAGATGAAAACAAGTTTATTTTCAATGTAATGCTTGGAAGTAAAGATGTTTATTTTATTACACAAGCGGCGCCAAGAAAATTGTTAACACACACTTATTTGATAGTTTCTGCATGTGTTGAAAGACAATACAATGCTTGTCAATATAGATTTTACTGTTTCGCATTGTATTAGAAAATGTAAGCATTGAGAAAATTACGAATATTTAGGCGGGAGTACCTACCATCACAAAGACGATTCTCATTTGGCTATACTTAAATATGTACTTGAGAGTTATTTTCAATTTATCGTAAGTATTTTGATTGACAAACCAGTTTTAAATCAGTCGAATGCTAGATATATACCATCAATGACTGGGAATTCAGCCCTGACACAAGTTCTTTTATAACTAACTGGGGCTGCCTTAATTTTTGCATGACAAAATGTTTTTAGTTCAAATATATATAAATTTATATATTTGTATTGAGTTCTATCCACGAACATACTCATAGTTAGTATAGGATACCTACACAGGGTCTCATTTTAAAACTGCCTTGTTGGTCTTGTGGTCGCTGAGGTCTTAGGGGTCGGGCAAACTGTCTTTGGGTTTTACCATCTGGAATTGCTCAGAAGCAGTCCAGAGTCTGGGTTTGTGCTCGGTTGGTGGCATTCGACTCGTCTCCTATTACATGAGGGCAAGCCAGAGGCCCATGGGCGGCATCAAAACTTACTTATTAAATAGTTAGGGTGCATTTTTGTGTGCCTACCCACGCGAAAAAGACTCAAAAAGAGTGGAAAAGGAGTGCAGAACACTAGAACGATCAAATTTTGATCTCTAATCGACCACTAATAATATTAGGTAGGAACTACTGGTTTCTTCATAGAGACTTAAAATCCAATCCTTTCCCTCAAATAAACAAGTTTTTTAACATTAATCAAACATCAAATCAAATATTTACTTCTTCAAAGCGTAATTTCCAATTATCTCTTT